>JAPDNY010000002.1:36809704-38009704 GCA_029375565.1 Gekko gecko
GAAATTTTCTCAGTGGGGTACCGCAGGGGTACCGCAGTAAGCAGTGGGGTACCGCAGGGATCAGTACTCGGTCCAGTGCTTTTTAACTTGTTCATTAATGATTTGGAGTTGAGAGTAAGCAGTGAACTGGCTAAATTTGCGGATGATATGAAGTTGTTCCGGGTGGTGAGAACCAGGGAGGATTGTGAGGCACTCCAAAGGGATCTGCTGAGGATGGGTGAGTGGGCGTCAACATGGCAAATGGGGTTCAATGTGGCCAAGTGCAAGGTGATGCACACTGGAGCCAAAAATCCTAATTATAAATACACGTTGGTGGTGTCTGAACTGGCAGAGACTGACCAATAGAGAGATCAGAAAATGTCAATTCAGTGTGTGACTGCAATAAAAAAGGCCAACTCTATGCTGGGGATTATTACGAAGGGTACTGAAAACAGATCAGCCAATATCATAATGCCCCTGTATAAATCAATGGTGCAACCTCATTTGGAATACTGTGTACAGTTCTGGTCACCACACCTCAAAAAGGATATTATAGCTTTGGGAAAAGTGAAGAAGAGAGCAACTAGAATGATAAAAGGGTTGGAACACTTTCCCTATGAAGAAAGGTTGAGGTGCTTGGGGCTCTTTAGCTTGGAGAAGCGACGGCTGAGGGGTTACATGGTCGAGGTTTATAAGATTATGTATGGCATAGAGCAGGTAGAGAAAGAGGTACTTTTCCCCCTTTCCCACAATACAAGAACTCGTGGGCACTCAATGAAATTGCTGAGCGGTCGGGTTAGAACGGATAAAAGGAAGTACTTCTTCACCCAAAGAGTGATTAACACATGGAATTCACTGCCACAGGAGGTGGTAGTGGATACAAGCATGGACGGCTTCAAGAGGAAATTACATAAACATATGGAGCAGAGGTCCATCCGTGGCTATTATCCACAAGGTATAGATAAGGACTCTGGGGCAAGTGATGCTTTGTATTCTAGGTGCTTGGGAGGGTCAACAGTGGGAGGGCTTCTAGTGTCCTGGCTCCACTGCAGAACCTTCTGGTGGCAGCTGGTATTTTTGGCCAATATGTGACAGAGTGTTGGACTGGATGGGCCACTGGCCTGATCCAACATTGGCTTCTCTTATGTTCTTATGTTTGATTTATTTAAGTTTAAGGAAATTGCTTTTTAAAAAATAATTAGAGAAATAATATGAAATTTTAGCCAGACTTACAAAAGCATCAACTGATTACAGTAGGAAGGGGCTGTGGCTCAGTGGCAGAGCACTGTCTGCTTGGCATGCAGAAGGTCCCAGGTTCAACCCTCAACATCTCCAGCTAAAAGAAAGGATCAGGTGGTCGGTGATGTGAAAGGCTTCAGCCTGAGACTCTAGGAAAGCTACTGTCAGTTAGAGTAGTCAATACTGACCTTGACAGTACAAGGGCCTGTACAAGGCACCTTCCTGTGCTCATGTGAATAATGCAGTAAGATCAGATGCTAATCGCAAAATAAAGAGGAAGATTTTATAAATCTAATTCCTTTCATCACTACCCAAAATATTATCAATTGGCTACTATGTTTAATGTGATGCATTTTTTAAAAAATCAAGTGGATTGATAACGTTTACATTCAAATTTTCAAAGATCAAATTATTAGCCCTTTATGCTCTATCAGATAAAGCTTTTGAATCTACTCCCAATGGTATGAATCACTGAAGTTAAAAAAAGAAAAAATGAGATGGAAGGAAGGAGCGAAGCCTAGAATTCAAAGACTGTAGGAGAGAGTAGATATGAACAACATATCAAAAATGGAGATCAGATACCCTGAAAGCGTGTCACATCTTCTGCAACAATTTATTATCAGCAAAAAAACAGCTCTGCCAACTGCATGAGCCAACAGCATATTACTGGTGCAGACTGATGTCTTCCCAGGTACTATGGCACACTCTGCAACATGTTCACAGCCCTACAGAAAACACCTATGTGCCAGCTTGTTCAGGCATACTTTTGTGACTTTTATTTGTGGCCTAAAAAGGAATACAAAACAAGCCCAAAACAAACCATACCACAGCATTTGTAAAGTGTCTGCCTGCTCACCTGGAAATAACTTCCATGCACCACAGGTGATTAGGCAAATGGCTACTTACCTTTTTAAGCCCAATAGATAGATTTAGACTAGAGTAATTCTGCAGCGGTTTATATTAGAACCCAAATCTTAGGTACAAGTTAAACACGATGCCGAAGGAGCAAGAATGTACCCAATGTAGCACTGCACATATCCATATTGCACATTGTTCAACCAGCCTGTTTGCACATCAGGGGCTCCACTGCTCAGGAAGGTGCAATGCTGATGCGGTAACAGTACATGTGCAGGGGCTGAAAGAGATGCCACAGGCATGCCAATGCCACATGGGCAAGCTTTTCTTGCTTGATTCCCACATTAAAAATCACCTTCTTTAAAATAAGTACTTAAGAGAAGTACTGCCTTTCCTCTGAGGAATTCAGTGCAGCACATGTGGGTTTTTCCTCTCTCCTCTCCCATTTTATCCCTACAACAACTGTGAGAGTGCGTGACTGTCCCAAGGTCACCTAGCAAACTTCACGGCCGAGTGGGGATTTGAGCCTGGTCTTTCTGGTTGGGGGTTGCAATTATTTTTTTATTTTTAAATCTCTACACCACATGAGTTCTCTGTTGGAATATCAACCATTCTCCCTAAAACACTGCAGGATTCTAACCCAACATCGCTGTAAGCTGTGGTGGAAAGTGCTGTTCAATTGCAGCCAACTTACAGTGAGCCCTTAGAGCTTCTAAGGCAAGAGGCGAACGGAGGTGGTTTGCCATTGCCAGACTCTGTGTAGCAACCCTGGATTTCCTTCGCAGTCTCCCATCCAAATACTAACCAGGGCCGACTCTCCTTAGCTTCTGAGATCTGACGAGATCAGGCTAGTCTGGCCATCCAGGTCAGGGCCGCTGCTGACTACTTGTGGAGTAAATCCCCACCTGCCTTACCTTTCTCAACTGCAGAGATGCCCATAGAAGCCTGCGCAAGGTCTGCTTTCTTCTCCCACTTGCCTTCGTCCACGTTGTAGACTTCAACTGACGCCAGAGGGCTCTGTGTAGAGTCCACCCCTCCGATCACCATCAGTTGCTTGCCCAGCATCGCTGCGGCTGCCCCTGCCCGAGGTGTAGGCATAGGCGGCAGTGAAAGCCACTTCTGGGAAACGATATCCAACATTTCCACAGTGTCCAGGGGAAACGCCTGCTGACTGCAGCCCCCCACCACAAAGAGGTGCCCATCCTGATAAGCTGGGCTGCAGTACACGCGACAAGTGGGCAGTGGGGGGAAAGTCTCCCAGAAGAAGGATTTGGCATTGGCAGCTTCCATTTTGCCCCACGGCCGGGCATCTCAGGAGGCAGACATGGCAACAGTCCCTGTACAGACTTGGCGTCCTGGCCCAGTGGTCTTCCACGCAGCCCTGCAGGGATCCGTAGGGAGAGGCCTGAGAGAAGCAGGAGGTCCTACTTCCTCTGCCGCTGGAACTCCACATCTACGAGGCATGGGTGGAAAGGGAAGCCGATAAAACTGTCGGAAATGTCCAGGGTGCGCTGAAGGAGCCAGTGAGTAGTGCCAAGATGCCTGAGGGATGCTGGTTTCAGCAGGAAGGGAACCATTCCTACCCAGAATGCCTAGGGTTGTCTTGAAGGTCTCTCTGGATGCCCAGGCCAGACCAGGCCTCAAACGTTGGGAGTTCAGCACCAAGCATCAGCCAGTTTGGGGCAGCAGGGCTCTCACGGAAAGCCCTCTTCTGGTTTGCACCTCTCAGGTCTTTGTGCCGATGATAGGTCCTGCGGCGGGGAAGGGGCAGGGAAGAGAGAAAGAGAGAGTGGAACGGGGGAATAATGTTACTCGCGACTGCCATGAGAGTAATCTTGAGGAATGTGGCTGCAGAGAACAACAGGCCACGCTGGATTACAGGAAGCCTCTCCTAAATTGCCCGCCAGACCTCGTGCTGTCCTTTATGTTCAGGCAACAATCCCAGATTCATCAACTGGAAAAGGCTTCAGGCAGCCTGGGCTTCAGACTAAAACTAAACACATTCGGCACCAACTCTGCATGTCACACAGATTAAGCTGAAAAGCACAGCCTGCATCTGGCCCACCGAGGCCTTTCCCACAGAAAATCACCCCCCATGATTGGCCCAGCACTGATAAAGGCAAGTATCAGGGTGCAGGCTGGATCCAGTCAAGGCCAGCATCTTGTTTCTGAGGTCAACCAAGTGCCCCAGAAAGTCCACAAGCAGAGGGACCCCCGAGGCCAAAACTGTACTTGTACCTTGTCAAATGGCATTCAGAAGTATGTTGCTTCTGAATGTGGAGGTTCCGTTTACCTATCAGGCTAAGAGCCGTTGAAGGACCCACCTGCCTGGAATGGGTTTGATTCCCTTTTAAAGCTATGTGAACCAGTGGGTTGTTTATTTATTTAGAAGATGTATACGCTGCCTTCCCAGGTGGCTGCATCCAGTGGCAGTGAGTTCTGTTAAGTTAATGATACATCACGGAGGGGGGAAATACAGGCACAGGCGCTCCAAAAGGCTGCACAGTGAAAAATGTGTTTCCAGCTCATTGTCACTGTTTACCCCAAGATCAGGTAACATAAACCAGTTACTATGTTCTTCAACTTTGTGTATAGACAAAAGGCGGTTAAACTGGGTGCTTAAAGGGCACAGCCCCACTGCAAAGAAACCCAGGCTGCCTTATGCAGTCAGACCCTTGGTCTACCAAGATCTGTATTGTGTTTTCTGACCTGCAGTGGCTCTTGGGTACAATCCTTTCTGTCGCCTCCTCCCTGACCATTTTAACTGGAGATGCTGGGGATTGAAGCTGGGCCTTTGTGCACACCGCCACTGAGCCGCAGTCCCTCCAAGTAGAATCTAAGGGGCGGGGGAGAGGGATTTGGGACTAAGGAGCTTCTTCAAGAGCAGTAGTCAAATTAAGCCAGCCTACCAACTCCAGAAAGCAATGCCAACTGCTAATACCCTAGGTCAGCACTGCCCTGCACCAGGATGGCCTTTGTCAGACAAATCACAGACACCTCAATGGGGATCCAACAGGCCTGCAAGGGAGAGAGGCAAAACATCTTGGAGGGAGAGGGTCCAAGTGACTGTGAACGGTGCCTAACAGGAGAAAAAACACTCCAAAACACATTTCCTGCCAAGCTGCAACAGCAAGGAAGCTCAGCAGACGATACAGTAAGAGTCAGGAGGAGGCCAGACCAGCCCTGGGTCCCTGCTCCCTTCCCGCAGCCTGCACTTGCTCAGCAGTAGCCTGGAAAGGCAGCCTCAGTGAAACATGGGCCGCATCCACACGTGGTTAGATACTGCACTATTACAACACAGCTGTTATTCACCCCTGGATTTTCCTGTATGGGTAAGGCAATCCCAGAGCTAAATAACTGTGATAGTGCCATGTTCAGCAATGTGTGCATGCAGCTCCGTTAATTAGCTATGTGCCAAGAAAAGCACTCCCCTTCCAGATAGCGTGACAAGCAAATATACAACTCTCTTCAGCCAGAATTAAACCATCCTTCTGCCTTTGCTTTCCTCTCCTCGGAATGAGTTAGCATGTACATGTTAAAAACCTGATAGTGATAGCACCAGATATGACTTGCAGGTGTGAAAACAGTCTCCAAAAACCACTTGGGAGAGTTTTCATACCTAAACAACAAAAAGCAATTCACACACCCAATTTCATCTCTGGCAACTATGAGGCTACTGACTGGTATATACCTGCATGTGTGAATCAACTCTTGGTACCAAAACACTTATGACATCTTTTTTTTTTTTAAGTTAACTGTATATGTGCACAGCCCGGATTAGGATTTAGGGATATGTGGAAAAGAAAGAAGGGGGTTTAACCATTCCAGCTCTACTAATCAAAGGCTGCCTGCACTATTGGGAAACAGGTGTGTCTTTTAACAAGTGACTTGTTTTTTCCTAACACAGGACAAGAAATGTAGGGTTTTTTTTAATTTATCCCTTTATATTTGTACATAGCAAAAGAAATGTAGTTTCAATCAGTGAGGCCAAGTAGGGCTTGAAGGGTTAAACTCAGTGAACCACAAAAAATCAGCAGAGTGCTCAAAGACTTTAACGCAGCAGAGCTTGGGGGGCTAGCTGTGACAACAGACTTACAAAGGTACACAGAGTCAGCAGTCAGTTCTAAAACTAGTAAGCAACTTTTATTAAAGGAAATACATGCTGGAGCATGCAGGTAACAGATAGATACAGATTTCCTACTCTAATGAATTAGCTGGTGTTGGATGCTGGATGCATGTCCAGCCTCTGCGGTGCAAGATGGAGATCATGCACTTTCTTTTGTGTGTGTGTGAGAGAGTGGAAACAGAGGAAATTGCCCTTAAGAGTAGCACCCTATTTCAAAGGAAAGGATCAGATAGCAGGAAAGAAAAGTTGCTCTATGTGTCCTGACCTCTCTATCTGCCTAAACTCTTTGGTGCCATCTCTCAAGTCTGAGACGGGAGACAGCGCCAAGTCCTCCACTTCTAACAAAACCCTCCCCACTTCTTGTGGAGCCCAGATTCAAACAGCAACTGCAGTTGGACAAAATTTCCTTTTTTACACATCAACAGGGTCAGTGATCAGTGTTCTTTGTCATCTATTTTAGACCTGAGTCCTACCCTGGCTAGGCAAAGAAATGGACCCAAGGGGAAGACCAAGGCTTTGTTGTATAAGGATTTGTCTCTTTACTTCCAAGGAGTTAACATTTGCATGTAGGGCTACCGACTTTCTTTACCAGCCCCAGCTGCTGTGCCTTTAACAGTAGCATGATGTGCAGATCCGGACACTCGCAGGTCAGATGACCCGTGCATTCTTTCAGTGCTGTGAGCAGCTGATTTACGTGCACCAACCTTCTACCAGAGCCTCCGGAGAAGGCCAGCCCACTTCACTCATGCAGATTGGGTTGCCAGTTGGTCAGGATAAAGGCTCACTGTAGCCCCTTCGCTGAATGGATTACTGAGGCCCAAGCAAAGCCGACTTTCAAGTCACTGATTATGAAATCAGGATGAAAATAAGGAACAGAAAGCTACAGCAGCAGCTGCCTTTGAGGTTCAGGGAGGAAAGTGAAGCCGGTGTTTGGCCAGCTCACCTGCCTCACATGGGGCCACTGGTTGGGCTAAGAGACCCGGCCCCTTCAACCTCTGCTCTGTTCTCCACCTGGAGCTTTTAATTTGTAGCTGGCCCTCCGAGTATAATAAATCCCCGCTTTAAATCTTGTCAGCGGCTAGGCCTCTACAGCTCATTTATCTTCCCCCTCACAAAATTAGAAGCTTTAGTAGTTTAATAGCCGAGAGCTGCATAATTTAGTAATGAACGCATGAAATATTGATAAGAAGGTCCCCAGATCAGGAATAGCTTTTGGCTCTGCGGGGAGGCCTTTCAACACTCTTAGGAAGAGACAGAGGGGGAAAATGTACCTTTTATGCCATGCTCAGCACCCAGGGGAAACTCGGCAGCTGCAGGCTGAGAGTTGCAGTAAAAGCAGGAATTTTATCTGCAGGCAACGTAAATGCTCCTATAGCACTTACACGGCGGATGGTGCTCGACACTGGAACTGCCTTGCAATTTGGGTTTAAAGTTGTGCCAGGGTCGTGGCACGTCATTTGTGAGGATTAGAGCTTGGCAGGCCCTAAAGCAAGAGGGCCAGAAACCAGGCGGCTGGAAAGGTTTAGTTAAAGGGTCAAAGGCCTCTTGGGAATAAAGGGGCAAGATTGTAGCTCACCATCCACAGAGCATACCCTGGCACACTCTGCAGCTACTGGGGATGGCTACAGAAGCCAGGGTTGCTTCTTGCTCCAAGGATGGCATGCATTTTCAGTCCAAAAAGGAGGCAAGTAAAGTGTGATGGGTGGAAGGATTTATTTTTACAAAACCAGAAAATGCAGAGAGGAAGGTTGAAGCTGCCCTCTTTTGTTCCTGTTGTTTGAAGCTCTCTTTTTTTTTTTGGCATCTCCTCCTTTCTGTATTGGTGTCCTCTAATACTGAAATGAGCCGGGCAAGAAGAAAAATGTTTCACACGATGGTGCCTTATACTAAAACAGCTGTCTTGAGGTCAGTGCTGTCTACTCTGACTGGCAGCCACTCTCCAGAGTCTCAGGATGAAGGGCCAAGTGTGCTGTTGTGGTTAAGAGCGGCGGACTCTAATCTGGAGATCCGGGTTTGATTCCCCATTCCTCTACATGCAGCCAGCTGGGTGACCTTGGGTCAGTCACAGTTCCCTCAGAGCTGTTCTCTCAGAGCTCTCTCAGCCCCACCAACCTCACAAGGTGTCTGTGGTGGGGAGAGGAAGGGAAGGCGACTGTAGGCCACTCTGAGACTTCGAGAGAATGGCAGGGTATAAATCCAGCTCTTCTTCTTCTCCTTTTACATTGCCTATTATCTGATCCATTTTTAGCTAAAGATGCTGGAGATTGAAACTGGGACCTTCCGTGTGCAAAGGCCCCTCCCAAAGGGGAGGGGCCATGACTAAGTGGTAGAGCTTCTGCTTTGCATGCAGACCGTCCCAGGTTCAATCCCTGGCATTTCCAATTAAAAAGACCAGGTAGTAGGTGATGGGAAAGACCTCAACCTGAGACCCTGGGGAACTGCTGCCAGTCAGAGTAGGTAATACTGACCTTGATAGACCAATGGTCTGATTCAATATAAGTCAGCTTCCTGTGGGTCCATGTGTGCGCCCACAAACAATGGAGAACACAAGATAAGGTGGCAGAGGAGACTGGGTTTACATGGAGACACGTGTAGATGGAGGAGCTGTGACTCCAGGGTCGAGCATTCGCTTGGCATGCAAAAGATCCCAGGTTCAATCCCTGGTAACACCAGTTAAAACATTTAACTAGTAGGTGGGTGTGAAAAACCTCTCCCTGCGATCCTGGAGAGCTGCTACTCATGTGAGTAGGCAATACCAAACTTGATGGCTCAAGTGTCTGACACAGTACAAGGAAGTCTTTATGTGCCCATCATGTCTAGTCTGGCCCTGATTCTATACAGCTGTATAAAGAATAAGATCATAAACGTTTAAAGGATGGGAAGTAGGATTTGCATTGAAAGTATCATGCAGAAGTTTCCGACCAACCAAAAAGACCGGAGGCGCTTACCTGGATAATGAGCTTGATCAAGCTGGAAGCGATGCATAGTCAAAAAGGTCGGAGCCCTCCAAGAAAAAACAGCTGCATGCTGTGATGTTATCCTGTTAAGAAAAAATAAAAGTAAAATAAATAAGGACCTTAAAAAAAAAAAGAAACTAGCATGGGGAAACTGATCCTTTGGAAGCCAGTTCTTGTGATGGAAGGAGGTGGGAAAGAACAGGCCAGTGGCACAGACCATGATCTGCATGTATAAAATCAGGTGGGAAAGGTTTCAAGAAATGGAGCCCAGCAACAGGATTTTGTTCCCCTCACCTGTGTAACCCCCCCATCACATCCAGTTTGACAGAGGAACAGCTCAGTGGGGGTCCAGTATTTGCATGTATTGAATCTGCTACTGAGCTATTCTTCCCTGTCCCTCCCTCCTCATATATCATTTGTTCCTGAGGGGGGGAAAGGGCAAAGAGAGAGAGAGAGAGAGCTGTTTTGGATGCACTTAAATATTCTAACTCTGAGTTAGTATAACCGTAATGACTAAGAGATGTGACCCAAAAAGCTGTCCCATTCAAACTTCTGCCACAAAGTGGTCCTGGGCCAGTCTCTCACATTGCCTCCAGCAACTGCAATATGGGGAATATACTAGCCTAACTCGCACGGCTGTTGTGAGGATTGGAACACGATGCAGGTGAAGGGCTTTGAGTGCTGAGTACGCTATATATATACTATATATATACTGCCAAGTCCTGAAACGAAACACTTGGAGGGAAGAGATTCACACTCTTTGAACGCTCACAACGCTTCTGTCAAGAATTCATGTTTGACGCTGCCTACCTTGCTGAGAAGGGCTACGCCAGCACTTGGCTCAGGGTCAAACAGCCTTTAAGCGACTTAGTAGCAGAACTGCAGTCTCTGCTGCACAGATGCCCGGGAGTTCCCAGCCCTGCAATCCAGCCCCATGAGGTCCTTCAGTCTCCATCGATCTTCAGCCCGCTTTGACTGCCCCCCTCCGTGCACTGTTGCCAGAGCAAAGCCAAATGGCTACGCATGCATGGGTCTGGACAAAGTGCCCAACCACCGTTCCCTTGATCTAATGCAGAGGTTTCGACCGCACAGCTAGAATTGCTTACTCAGCGTTCCCTGGCACCAGCTGCCCTGCAGTCCGATGCAAGCAGCCAAGAATTTAAAATTGGTCTCTGATTAAAACACACACACAAATAAATATAAAAATGCAGTGGGGCTCTCACGAGGAAGAGCGTGCAGGGTGGGCAACTTAATGCGGCTGCTGGCAACTCAGCTGTCTCATCCCTTTGACAGAGACAGGAGGATTCAGTCCTAAGCCGAGAGAAAATTCCTTTTTTATTAACTTGAGCCTGGTAAGCCGGACTTGATTTGAAGGCTCAGGTTGACAACAGGTAAAGGAAGGTCAGAGAGCTGCTTCTAGTCCGAGGGACACGCACAAAAGGAAACGCCTGCGTTGTGTGCCTGGTGCCCAGAAGGACTCGGCTAAGTTATACAGACTGCCTAATGTATTCTGCTGCCAAGATCTGGGCTACCAACAAATGTGGGATTTTATTTATTAGGAACATTTACATCTCGCTTTTCCTTCAAGAAGCTCAGGGTGTCACACAACATTCTTCCCTTCTACATTTTACTTTCACAACAGCCCTGCAAGGAGGGCTACTCTGAGAAAGAGTGACTAGCTTCCAGGTCACCCAGCAAGCTTCATGGCTGAGCGGCGGTGTGAATGTGTGTCCCCCAGTCCAACACTGTAACCACTTCACCATGCTGGTTTAATGAAAGAACTGTGAAAACAAAGGCAAAGAGCAAATGAAGTGGGGGGAGGAAACTGGAGAAGCGGAAGAGCCTCTGCTTGGCATGCAGAAGGTCCCAAGTTCAATCCCAGGCATGTCCAGTTGAAGGGACCAGGCAGGAGATGATGTGAAAGACCTCTGCCTGAGGCCCTGGGGAGTGGTTGCCAGTCTGAGTAGACAATATTGACCTTGATGGACTCAGGGTCTGATTCAGTATAAGGCAGCTTCATGTGTATTCATGTGTGTCCGGCAGGGGCAAAATCCTCGTTCACTGAAGAAACTACTTCCTGCCCCCCTGCCACCATGTCAGATGCTGCTCATAGGTTTCCAAGGGCCGACACCCATTGGGACGAGAAACTTAGAGAGCATACAAGAAGTGTCAAACTCATTTGTTATGAGGGACAGATCTGACATAAATGCAAATCTGTCAGGCCAGGCCACGTGTGCCACGAAATGTAATGCCAGGTAAGTTCCAGAGATACAAACTTTACAAAGGACACTGGCAAACCCGATTAACAGTATTATTTTTTACTCAAAATACAGAGAAAAGTAATTGATTCCTAGAAGTGAAAGCAACTGATTTACTGGGGAACCCACGGAAGACTGGCTCTCCCAGATGCCTCCACCCCTGCGTTTACCACAGAAGTGGCAGGGCTGAGGGGAAGGAGGAGGAGGAGGAAATTGGATTTATACCCCGCCCTTCACTGCCCAAAGGCGTCTCAGAGCGGCTTACAAACTCCTTTCCCTTCCCCTCCCCACAACAGACACCCTGTGAGGTAGGTGGGGCTGGGAGAACTTCTGACAGAAACTGTCCTTGAGAGAACAGCTGTGCCAGAGCTTGTGACTGGCCCAAGGTCACATCAGCAGGTGCAAGTGGAGGAGTGGGGAATCAAACCCAGTTCTCCCAGATTAGAGTCCGCGCACTTAACCACTACACCAAACTGGGAAGGCCTGACAGAGAGGCTGTTTCCAAAAGCTCCAGGGGGCAATTTTTGTCCTCTTGCCACTCCTTTTCCCCCATGGGCTGAGAACAGCACCAGTTGCTCACAGGCTGGAAAAGACCCCTGGCCAGGCCACTTCCAGGCCGGGGGCCGTATGTTTGACAACTCTCCCCTAGAATGCCAAGCCCTGCAAGGAGACTGGACACCCCAAGCCTGCATAGTACAAGGGCACAGAACTGTGATCCTAGTGGAGAGGGCACCCTATGCCAAGGCCACCTTTTCAGTATTCTGACGCCTGTTGCAAAAGGATCTGAAAGGCTAATGAAAAAGGGAAAGAGATGCTGGAAACCTTCACTTTTGCTGAGCAAGCACAGCAAGGCAGGGGCTTTCCCAGAGGTACCAAGAGCCCTAGTTAATAAATCAGGTACAAGGAACAGGCAATGAAACACAAGGGTTCTGGCTGCTGGGTGAGCCCACGCAATTCCTTGCCCTGCTCTACCATTCCGTTCGGCAGGGGGAAGACTTTGGAGCCAGAGACCACCCCTACCAACCAACCAGAGTTTCCCTCAACATGGCAAAAGAGGCTGGGATAGAGAACAGCTACAGGGGAGGCTTGACAAGCATGGCGGAGGTTGGTACCCTGCCTCCATCTGCTTTTCTTCCCTGGTAAGCCCCCCCCCCCCAGCCCCAAATTCCTGTTATCTCAGCAAACATGCATTGCTCAGATACCTTTTTGTTCTGTGCTCGTTGCTGGAGGTGTTTTCGTCTTAAATCCAGGGGGAAGGAGAGCGCTGCCTAGCTGCCAGGCCCCCACTGACAGAACAAATTGAATTCACTCCAAGGGAAGAAGGCTGACGCCAGACTAGGCACCTCCGCGTTTTGTAACAAGTTTTAAGCTGAGAAGTTCTAACAAGTTTTTAGAAAAGGAGGTATACAATTTGCAACCTAATAATAATAGGGGCTTTGGCAAAAAAAAGGAGGTACGTTAGAAGCAAAGCAAGCGAACAGGGAGAAAGGAGAGCGGTTTGGAACAAATTACCAAAAAGCATGCAGGGAAAAGCTATTCCCATCGCTTTGCCTCCCAGCTTAAAAACAGAGGTTTGGGACAGCATCTTCCTGGGCAGGAATTGGGGGGGGGGGTGTTTTTCCTGATAGTTGCAGTGCTTCTTCATTCCCCGGAAAAACATGGCTCTGCCCACACTTTGCAGTCAAAGGTCACTGAGGGAAAAGCACAAGCCCCCTCCTATACACACTTACTTGAAAAGAAGTCCGTGGTTTTCAATGGGAAGGTACTGCACAAAAGAAGCATGCTGAAGACAGGGGCAGGGAAAAATCTCCTTAAGGAGGGATGATTCCAAGGCCTCGCTGTTGCTCAGACTGTATTCTGCGTTCACTAACCTTTGCTCCTGCCCCCACTACCAATCCTGCAGTTAAAAAACACTGTGGTCTCCAAGGGGATGACCAGCACAGAGTTACTGGGTCAACCAACACTTAATTTCTAAGAGAAATAGTATTCCTCAGCCCTCGCCTGGGACTCGGGAAAATCAGGAAAGGAAGAGATGAGGAGAGGAAAAGCTCTACTGTTCTAGCCGAAACGCTCTGCCATCAGTCCTCAGATGTGTATTTATTTTGGTTACGCTATGCAGGGGGGAGGGGGGAGATTCTGCTCATGTGATCAAAGCACTCATTCCTTTCATTACTACACATATTCCAAGGCTAAGCCCTGCACAGGGGAGAAAAAAAGAGAAAGAAATACATTTGCCAGCTAATCCCTGGGTCTAAGTAAGCCCAGGGAACCAAGGAGAAAGAATCATCTGCTGGCGGCCTGAGGACCATCTCTGGCATTATCAAGCCCACCTACGAGGAAGTCTTTCAAATTATCCGTACCTATCAGTAAAAACATGGAGGGCAGACGGAGGGAGGCAAATCTATCTCCAAAGGCACAGAGACGCTGCGACACTCCCCAAATTCTCCACATATACGCTGCTGCGCCTCTCAAGCAGACAAATGTGCATGACTCACTGCTCAATGATTTCTAAAAGAAGCCAAAGTTCAAGCAGAGCTCCATCTCTCGCCTCTTCCTAGCCCAAGCCTTCTGGCCCTCTGACCAAGGACACAGAGATGCCTGCCCCCAGGGGCATGCCACGCTTCACCCTGGCATCCCAACTTCTTTTTTTTTAAAAAAAGGGCTGTCTCTAGCCCTTTACCTTGGGGCTACAGTTGCCAACTCTGGGTTGGGAAATACCTGAAGATTTTGGGGGTGGCGCCTGTGGAGGGCAGGGTTTTGGGAAGGGAGGGACCTCAGCTGGGTTCAATGCCATAGAGCCCACCCTCCAAAGCAGCCATTTTCTCCAGGGTTCTCGCGGTTACCAGATCTTAGTCATCCGGAGATCAACTATTATCAGGGCTCCTAGCTCTGAGTTGGGAAATGCCTGGAGATTTGGGGGGTGGAGCCTGGGGAGGGGAGGGACCCCAGCTGGATACAAAACCATAGTGTCTGCCCTCAAAAGCATCCATTTTCTCCTGGGGGAGCTGATCTTGGTCATCTGGAGACCAATAGTACGAGATTTCCAGGTGCTACCTGGCTGTTGGCAACTCTACCTGTGGCACCCAACTGCTGGCCAAGAAAGATCTCCCTGCTCCTACTTTCCGTTATTCTTCTTGCTAATAAAAGGAAGGCGCTGTGACAACCAATGAGCACCAGGCACGTTCCGTAAAATTAAAACTTGTATTTAAATGCATTTAAATAACTTCAGGACTGCTTCACTTTGTTCTCAACCATTTTTATATGCCAGGTCAAAAACTCCCTATGAGAATTTTTGGAGCTCCCAGCTGGATTTATTGAAGGCATCATGATATTGTGGGCAAGTTTTTGCATTGCTGTTTCCTGCACTGTCACCGGTCTCAGTCAAATGGTGGGATAGAAGCCTTTTAATAAAACAAAGTCCTATTTAAGTCCTGGCTGTTCTCCCTTATTCCCCACCCCCCACTATAGCTTCTGGCTGCTGGCCTGCAGACTCTGTTGCAAAAACTAACACCAAGACAAATGAAAAGAGTGGTTGTGGTCCTCGAGAAGTACAGCCACCAAAATGCCAAATCCTCACTGCTTAGGTGGATTGCTCCAGCTCAGGAGACTGACTCCGGCCATCTAGGAGCCCAGGCCAGTGAACGACACTCTCCCCCACCATGAGTCTTGAATGGCTGCATACAGTTTAGGCTACAGGTCACACGGAGCTGCCTTATACTGAGTCAGCCCATGAGTCTATCTATGTCAGTGTTACCTACTCTGACAGGCAGCAGCCCTCTAAGGTCTTTCACATCACCTACTTCTCGATCCTTTGAATTGGGATTGAACCTCGGACCTTCTGCATGCAAAGGAGATGCTCTCAAGTGAGCACACATGAACCACATGAAGCTGCTCTATACTGAATCAGCTCATTGACCCATCAAGGTCAGTACTGTCCACTCAAGCTGATGGCAGCTCTCCAAGGTCTCAGGCAAAGGCCTTTCCCATCACCTACTGCCCTGGCCCTTTTAACTGGAGGTTAAAACTGAGATTGAACCTGGGACTTTCTACATGCCAAGCAGATGCTCTGCCACTGAGCCACGGCCCCCTCCAGCTCTCTATAACTGCTCCCCAATGTGGCAGCCCTCCCAATCTGCCCAGCCTGCTGCCCTCACAAAGCCTCTGGGCAAGCAGATATTTTGTTCTGTACTTGAAGAACTTTTGAAGACACAACGAACAAAAGAAAACATAGCTTGACATTATTCAGTTGCCTCCCACACCCCTGCAGCCTTGATTTCTCCCAAACTGTTAGGAGGAGGGGGGGGGAATCAATTCACTTGCTTAAGGCAAAGCAACCGCTGCCAGAACACTTGCAGAAGATCAGCGTGGAAGGCTGAGCAAGCAGCAAAAACTTCTTCTCATGAAGTGCACAGAGGAAAGGGACAGCCCTCTAGGTGCCTGGGGCACAGACAGACACAGTTGTGGAAAACAGGAAATAAAAAAGGCAGATTTTAAAAAAGAGAAACTCGTATGCGCCATGGGTCAAGTCTTGGCCATGTTATGTTTGTGATGCTGTTCGGCATGCAATACAGCATAAGAGTACGCAAGCTTTTAATTTGGCAGGGCAGCTGGAAACCTCAGGCCTCTCTTGCCACTGATCTCCATCTTAAAAACTGACATTGATTTAACTTCCAGTGGGGCAACCCTAGGAGTCTTCCACAAGAAAAACAAAAGGGAAATATTGCAGCATCTTAAAACCTAACAGATGGTAGCACCAACTTCCAGGGTCCCCATAGCGTCGGTTATAATAAAATCGGCTTTGTGGCACCTTATAGATTTAAGAGAATTCATCTTCCCAGCTTGCGCTTTCAATTTAACGCTTAGTGGCAGTTGACTTTTGATCGTCCACCTAACGGGACTTACTTTCAAGTAAATATGCATACACACTCCAACTGCACACGTGGAACAGCACAGCGGCCAGAAAAGCAACTCCGTTACCATTCACACGTTACAGAGGGCGGGAAACGGGTTATGCGGCTGAAGCACGGCTCAATTTAGCCTCTCCCCCCTCCATGCCTTTTCAACACAGACTCCGATCCTCAGAGGAAATGCCTGGAATGAATGCCCCCTCCCCGCCCCACAAGCAACGCCGGCGGCAAAGGAAGGACAGAACAGTCTCGGGGCGCAGAAGATGTGCAGCTGGGAAGGACTATGCCACCACCGTACGGCGTTCCCTCGCCGCCCTCCCGCACCCACCCCCCTCCACACATGCATGAGTTTTTAACCCCTTGACTAAACCGCGTGGCCGGCTCGGCAGCGTCACGCTGGCTCCTCTTTCACAGCCGGTCCCCCCAGCCCCGACTCCAGATCCCCTCCTCGGTTCTACACCGCAGAGGAGCCCGGAGAGATGATGCGCAACGCCTCCATCCATTCCCGCCCGGCGCCCCAGCACCTCTCCACTGCCCCTAGCCACGCTGCCCGCTCGCCTTCCCCGCGGCCTCGCCCAGCTCCCCCTCTTGCTTCCCGACCAGGCAAACTTTGGAGAAGCCGTCGGTGGCGGCTGGAGGCGCCCGGGAGCCCGGCGACCAGAGTTCTCCTCTGTGGAGCCCGGAACCCACCCGCCGGCCCCGGGTTACGGCAGCACCACGAGGGGCGCTCACCTCTTCGGACTGCGCGCTCCACCAGCCCGGGAAAACTCTGCGCTCCCTTCCTGCTGCCCCCTGTTCCAATCCGGCACCTTCTCTCTTGGCCAGTCTCTCAATACAGCGGGCTGGCGGGCGGGGAGGGAAACACCACCCACCGCTTTAACTCTTCCTCCCCCGGGCGCAGCGCGCTCGGGACAGCCGCCGTCCAATGAGCGTCGCGCTTAGCCGTTAGCGAGATCGGCTTGTGCTTCGGCGAAGAAGATGCGTGTTAAATTGCAGACTGGCTCTTTTTCCCGTTTGGCAATTTTTGCATTTCGGAACCGTTTCAGTTTTCTGAATCGTTAAATCGCTCGTATGTGGAACAATCACATACTTTTTTAAAAAAAGAAATGGAAGTTTAGTTAGCAAAAGACCGAAGGCTGCTCTTAACAATGCAGAAAATCTTCTGGTGGCGAACAGATTTCTCCCTCCCGTCGGTTCTGGGGTACGAGAGCCATGCTTCTCAGAACCTGATCTAATGTAAGTATATTAGAAACAAAATCCATGTAATGCCATTTATTAAAGCCCACTTCTAAGCTTTCGAGTTCGTCAGACTTAAGGTAGTTCGAAAGCTTGCAGACTTTCCTCAGTAATTTTACTTAAATTTAATGGCTTTCGAAAGCTTGCAGACTTTCCTCAGTAATAAATCTGATGGCCCGATGCCATCTGATTTAGAAAGTTAAGCAGGGTTCGGCCAGGATTAGAACCTCGACGGGAGACCACTGAGGAAGGGCAGAGCCAGGCGATGGCAAGTCACCTCTGTTCATCTCTTGCCTTAAAAACTCTGTGGGGCTTCACAGGTTGCCTGTGACTTAACATGCACTTTACACATGGAATAGGTTGGATTGTGTAGGTTGTGATTTTGCATCTTTTCTTTGGAACAACAAAGCTGCCTGGAACATCCAGAAGGCGGCTCTCACACACTAAGGGAAGGAGGGGGCTGTGCAAGAATGCTGTTGATCTGCATATTCTCCCCCCTCCTGGTTTTAGTGGGGCTTACGCAGTAGCACTTGAGGGGGTTGTTGTTGTACCCAGTGGGTCAGATCTTGTTTGCCTCCCATGGAGGACTAGATTTGGGATCCCTCCATAAGATGCTGTTCAGGAAACATGGACTGGAACTTTCAGCTGATCCAACTGTGGCAACCAGACTACTATCCAGGACTGGGAACTGGGATCGTATCACCCCCATGTTGAAAGGTAGACAGTGGCTGGGCATCTGTTTCCGAGGGCTGGTTCATACATTTGAAGCTCTAAAGAGTGTGGGCCCAAGTTGTTGTCCAGACTGCCAATAAAGACCTTCCTCCCAAGCCCTGTTCTCTGTTGTTCCAGCCTGCAGAGGTGGTACAGGTGGCAGCCAGAGACAGGGCCTTTTAAGTGGTGGCATCTTGCCTCTGTAATGCCCTTCCACTTGAGGCACAACTGGCACCTTCTCTCACATCATCTCTCCCAGGCTTCAGCTAAGGGGGCTGATCATTTAAAATAATAACAACAGTCTGTAGCCTGTGACCTCTTTGAGAAAGATCATGTTTAGACCATTAAATTGTGAGCTGTTTTTATCCTCTGGCTGGGGTTTTAATAGTTGGTTAACTTTATCAGTCTTTATGCTGTTTTATGGTTTTGCCATGTCTGAGTTCGTGAGCTGCCTCAAGCAGGCCTCCAAAGATTTCTACACAAACAATCCAAGCTTTCCCAGGCGGAGCTGTGACAGGCAGAAAGCAAATGGCAGCTGCTGCTCCTCCTCCTCCTTCCCCTGGCTTCTCACTTACATCTGGTCTGAATGAAATGGAAGAACGAGATGGAAAGGAGGGAGAAGAGTGCTGAGGGAACACAAAGGCCTGTATCACCTCAGACCGTGTGGGAAGGATTACATTTTGTCAGTGAATCCTAAAGTCATAATTCCCTATAAAAGTTTTGCCTCCTGAGGTGCTCATTTTCTATTGGTAGGGAGTTCTTACATGGCAGAGGATTGTTTTTTTAAAAAAATGTGGTATTCCCTCCAGCAGTCTGAAGTGGTACGACCCACTTTGCCAGTCACCTCACTCGGCTCCATGCACAGACCAGACCTTACTCGCCCGGGTTAACAACCGACCCCCATCACTGCTGCCACTCTCTCCTGATAGCAGTGACTGCTTTGTGAGTGAAACCGTGGCCTAGGCGCCTGGGGAGATGCTTTTATCTATCGGGCAAAAGGGGCAGTTACCCAGGGCCCAACACTAGACCCATCACATTGTACCTTTGGGCAGCAGTGTTCCTACCTACACCAGCTGGTAAATATGGCTTCAGAAGTGGATTTGGGCAACTGAAAAGCAATAGCTAAATATTCGGCATATTCATAATTAGGTGCTTTCACACATGCGAAATAATGCTGCTTCAATCCACTTCAGCGACCGCTTGGCAGTGGATTTTACCAGTTCACACAGGAAAATCCAGGTGCAAAGTGCGTTGAAAGTGTGCTATTTAGTGTGTGTGAAAACAACACACAGTCTGCAGGGTGGTAAAACAATACCAGCCCCCCCCCCCGTTTCTTAGCCCCCACCTGGTCAAACCCGGCATCCACAAGGCCCAGTGGGTTTACAGAGGCATCTTGTAAAGATCCTCACCCCAGCTAGCTGATCAATGGCAGCTGGTCCTTTATGAGTCAGGCAGCTAGTGGCAGCTGGCCCTTGACAACCAGATGTCTGACAATCTGGGGAGGAAGCTCCACTCTGGGGAGTAACCAGACAGAAATTGCTGAGAAAGCGTGATTGGTCTCTCACAGGCTTGGCCACGCCCCTATAGGGCTTCTGGGTAGAGGGAGACCTGGGTAGGGCCTTCAAAAGATTTGAAGGATGAAGTCTGGGAGGAGAGACTAGCTTTCGCAGAAAGTTGTGCACATTTTAAAGCTTGCATACTTAGTATATTTTTTTCTCACTGAGACTCAAGGCTCATACTTCATATACAAGAGGTATGTTTAAATAGTCATGACCATACACAGTAATATTTACCTACTTCAGGGTTGCCAGGTCCTGTCTCCGACCACTAGTGGGGGACGGGGGGATAGGGTCACCAGATCCAGTTTGGAGAGACTCCTAGAATGGGATGGAGCCTAGGGAGAACAGGGACCTCAGTGGCGTGCAAAGCCATAGAGTCCACCCTCCAAAGCATTCATTTTCTCCAGGGGATCCAAGATGAGCTGTACTTCTGGGGGATCTCCAGGTCCCACCTGGATCCTGGCATCCCCAGCATACTTGTACACTAATAGAAGCAGACCCACCCCCATTACCTGTTTTCTACTTCTAACACTCTCTGCACCAAAGGAGCCCCTAATTATTTGTTGTTTAGGTGGCCCAGTCTTTCCAGAGGATGTAGTGATAGCCACAGGAATAAACAGCTTTAAAAAGAATTTAGATCAAATCATGGAGAATGTCAATCAGTGGCTACTAGCCATGGCAACTGAGGGGAACCTTCACGTTCAGAGGCACTAAGCCTCTGAATCCCAGAACCAGGAGGCAACATCAGGGGAAGTCCTCAGCCTCTATGCCCTGCTGTTGGCCATCCAGAGCAACTGGTTGGCCACTGTGTGAGACAGGATGCTGGACTACTCTTTGCCACTCTTTCCTCCTGGCTTAAATGACCACTATATACATTCTGCTTTTCCTGAGGAGAAATGCACATGTCATGTTAAGAATGTTTATTGGGTTGCCACTGCATGGATGGAGCAGCCACCACCCAGAACTTTTCCCCGTGTCCTGATAATACACAATATCTCCCTATAGGAGCACTGTCATGTATTAAACATCCAATTACATTCTGACTAGGCTGCTTTCTGGCTGTTGGGTCCATCTGTCATATTTTGATTGTTAGCCAGAGGTGAGGAAGCAGTTCAGAGCTAAGAGCCAAACTAAAAATTCATAATGAGCTGGAAGGCAGCAGCTAATTTGTATACTTAGGGATAGGTAATGACCATAGCATGCGTATAATTTGCATGAATGCAGTGAGCTGTAAACCAGAGACGTTAGACATATTGCATGCATTATGCGATATTAGTCTGGAATTCTAAGTCACATTGTGTATACAAACGTTAAGATCAGACCCAAGTCCCTCTAGGCCAACAGTCTATTTCTAGCAGCAGCCAGTCACATGCCACTGGAAAACTCACAAGCAAGACATGAAGGGGGGGACGGACAGTTTTCTCATTGGGCCCTGGCATCAGTTATTCAGAAGCAGACTACTTCTGTACATGGAAGTTCCACTTACTACACGATAGCTGCTGAGAGATCTCTAAAGGTAAAGTTTTCCCTTGCTCGAAAGCCAGTCAAATCCAACTCTAGGGTGCAGTGCTCATCTCTGTTCCCAAGCCAAAGATGTTTCCATGGTCATGTGGACAGCATGACTAGATGCCGAGGTGCACGGAATGCTGTTACCTTCCCACCGAAGCGGCATCTATTTATCTACTTGCAGTTTCTTGCTTTCGAACTGCTACGTTGGCAGGAGCTGGGGCCAGAGACGGAGCTCACTCCATCATGTGGCACTCGGGTCTTGAACTGCTGATCTACCAACCTTCTGGTCTGCAGTTCAGCATCTTAACAACTTGAGCCACCACAGCCCCTGAGAGATCTCTACTTCTCCATTAATGTGCTCACTCTTTTTCTAAAGCCCTCAGTGTTGAACACACAGGAAGCTGCCTTATCAGACCATCAGGGTCAGTATTGTCTGCTCTGACTGGCAGTGTATCTCAGAGGTTTCAGGCAGAGGTCTTTCACATCACCTACTGCCTGGCCCTTTTTAACTGGAGATGCGAGGACGAAACATGGAACTTTCTGCATGCAGAGGCTCTTCCACTGAGCCACAAACCATGCCCCAAGGTGGTCATGTACTCATTGGATACTGATTTCTAATTTTTTAAAAAATTATCATTATAGACACAGAAACAGGAGTGAAAAAAACCTGAACAGGTCAGAGCCCACACACACACCCCAGAGTTGGTGGCCACTATCATTCCTTGCACATTACACACCTCTCAGCCTCAACTCCATCATATGGTTGTTGTGAGGATGATTTCTGTGCTCCTGGTAGTGACACCCTCTCCCCACAAGGGTAGGGACAAGTTTCATTGCATCTAATGAAGTCAGGTGCAGCTTATACAAACTCACACCACAATAAAGATGCCATTAGATTTCTTGGTTGGGGGTGTGGGGAGGGCACACGAAAGCTAACATAAGAACATAAGAGAAGCCAATGTTGAATCAAGCCAATGGCCCATCTAGTCCAACACTCTGTCACACAGTGGCCAAAATATACCAGGTGCCATCAGGAGGTCCAGCAGTGGGGCCAGGGCACCAGAAGCCCTCCCACTGCTGCCCCCTCCAGCACCAAGAATAGAGTGCATCACCTGCCCCAGACTGAGAGTTCCCATCTATACCCTGTGGCTAATAGCCACTGATGGACTTCTGCTCCATATGTTTATCTAATTCCCTCTTGAAACTGTCCATGCTTGCAGCTGCCATCACCTCCTGTGGCAGTGAATTCCATATGTTAATCACTCTTTGGGTGAAGAAGTATTTCCTTTTATCTGTTCTAACCCGACTGCTCAGCAATTTCATGGAGTGCCCACGAGTTCTTGTATTGTGAGAAAGGGAGAAAAGTACTTCTTTCTCAACCTGCTCAATCCCATTCATAATCTTATAAACCTCAATCATGTCACCCCTCAGCCGTCGTTTCTCCAAGCTAAAGAGCCCCAAGCATTTTAACCTTTCTTCATAGGGAAGGTGTTCCAACCCTTTTATCATTCTAGTTGCCCTTCTCTGCACTTTTTCCAATGCTATAATATCCTTTTTGAGATGTGGTGACCAGAACTGTACACAGTATTCCAAATGAGGTCGCACCAATGATTTATACAGGGACATGATGATACTGGCTGATTTGTTTTCAATTCCCTTCCTAATAATCCCCAGCATAGCGTTGGCCTTCTTTATTGCAGCTACACACTGTCTAGACATTTTCATTCAGTTATCCACTACGACTCCAAGATCTCTCTCTTGGTCCGTCTCTGCCAGTTCAGACCCCATCAACGTGTATTTATATTTAGGATTTTTGGCTCCAATGTGCATCACTTTGCATTTGGCCACATTGAACCCCATTTGCCATGTTGACGCCCACTCACCCATCCTCAACAGATCCCTTTGGAGTGCCTCACACTCCTCCCTGGTTTTCACCACCCTGAACAACTTCGTGTCATCTGCAAATTTAGCTACTTCACTGCTTACTCCCAATTCCAAGTCATTAATAAACAAGTTAAAGCTTATACACTGAATAAAACTTTTTTGGTCTTAAAGGTGCCGCTGGACTCAACAGCAGTCCTGGTATTTCCTTCTTCGAAGATCCTCGTGCAGTCTCTTTACCAAGATTGCTAGCCTTTGGCACTGGCACCAACTCTTTCCCTAGCAAGGCTCCTGTACTTTTTAATCATATAGAAATACTGCACAAGAATTCTTTCCTATCACTTCCATGGCAGGCAAATAAAGTTCACCTGTTAAAACTTCTGCCTATGGAGCAGGAAAAGAGAAAACAGTTGGCAATTCTAAAAACGAAGGGCCAGAATATGCAGGAGAGCTCTGTGAGAGGTAGGGCTGCCCACCTCCCGATGGTAGCTGGATTACAACTGACCTCCAGGTGACAGAGATCAGTTCCCCTGGAGAAAATGGCTGCTATGGAAGGCGGAGTCAGTGGCATTCTACCCCACTGAAGTGTCCCCCCCAAGCCCTGTCCTCCTCCAGCTCCAGCTCCACCCCCCCCAACCTCAAAATATTTCCCAGCCCAGAACTGACAGTCCTAGTGGGAGGGCAGGAAGGGATGAGCCAATGTTCTGCTCTCTTGGCCCTTTCTTACATTCCCAGAGTAATGCTGATTACTACTTCGGGGTCAGGAAGGAATCTTCCTCCAGGCCAGATTGGCCCAGAGATCCTGGAGGTTTTTTGCCTTCTTCTGGGCATAGAGCAGGGGTCACTGGGAGAGCAAGGGAGAGGTAGTTGTGAATTCCCTGCATTGCATAGGGGTTGGACTAGATGACCCTTGAGGCCCCTTCCGGCTCTACGCTTCTATGCTTATTAACACAGAAGACAGGATTTAATCAGCCATGGCCCCAGACTGTGGAATTCCTTTCTCCAAAAGATCCACCGGGCCGCCTCCATTCTGCAAAGTTTTGATCATTATGTTATTCCAGAGAATGCTTGGCATTTTTTATGCCCTGACGCACTGACAGCCCACAGATTCTGTTGCTGGTTCCTGATTTTATGACTAGCTAGAACTTTTGATCTCTGCTGCTTTTAAAAATTGTATTTCTATTTTTATTACTGCTTTCATTCTGCTGCTGTAAACTTTTTACAAATCTGTTCTATAATTATGTCACATTGTAATTTCAGGTAGCGAGCTACTTTGAGTACAATTTGACAGACAAAAAAGGCAGGATAGAAATCTTCCAGAGAAAGAAATAAAATAGCTCTCTCTGTTTGACTCACGCTCTTCAGTCACGCTCATAATGGAAAAGAGTTAGCTGTGCTTTAATGATGTAAAGTGGAGGACTGTTTTAATTCGCAAGGTTTAATTTACCCACAAATATATAATCTGCATATTTTGCAGACAGAATTCAAGTTTTCTTGGTTCAAAATTAGAATGTTTGGGCTCAGAGTACAAACAATCTTATGTTTTCCTCACATTCTCCCTGGGTCTTAAAGACACAGTGAGTTCTGTACTCAGAATTCAATTCACAGGCACACAGGGGCCAATTTGGACCAGAACCACTTCAGGCTGTGGCAGGGGGAAGTAGTTAAACCCAAGCTGTCTTCCTGACCTCAAATGGCCCTGGGGAACTGTCATATCCCCCGTTAAGGAAACTTTATGTACTGATGTCATATCCCCAGTGAGGCAAATAACAGTCCCTGGGGGTATTTCAGGTTGAGAAGACAATGGGGGGAGAATAGATTTAAGTTTCCCATGCTGGGAACAGAGTTCTGACCAAAGAACTTATAGTACATGTCTGATCATCAAGATATGAGGAGAAAGTGGGGAAAAAATATAACATGTGTTTAGGCCCTCATACCTACAACACTCTTTACAGCAGGAAACATTACAGACTCTTTGGGAAAAGAAAGATTTGGGCACAACATTCAAAGAGAACAGTTTACATCACAGAGTGGGAGAAAGTGACAAATCAGCTTCCAGGCTGAGACAAGAAAGGAAGAAAGTCAATGCTGGGTGGAAGAGA
This sequence comes from Gekko gecko, assembly GCA_029375565.1. Lineage (NCBI taxonomy): Eukaryota > Metazoa > Chordata > Lepidosauria > Squamata > Gekkonidae > Gekko > Gekko gecko. Next base: position 36,835,024 of record JAPDNY010000002.1, read on the forward strand.
AAGGACAAAGATAGGGCACAAGTCCTAAATGATATATTTCTAGTTTTTTAACGGAGGTTCCCCCACTCCCAAAACCTAAGGATAGCCAACTTCACAAAGAACAAATTGCAATGTGCACGCTACTAAAAAAGACCTGTGCCATTGTACTACTTCAGCTGTGCGTGCCCAAATTAACTAACTCACATAAATTCAAGTGCCTCCTTGAATAGATTGCCTGTCAAAAAGAGTATTGGGTCAGGACCGTGCTGTGACAGGCCTCTGCTAGGGAGCAAGTGTTACCGTGCCCCATGGTTAAACCTTTGTGGTCATTATCAGAAGAGGAACAAGATAATGGATTTGGCCTCAGTGCCCACTTAATTTGGAGTGGAATCGAGATTGCATTATTGTACATATACATTACCTCATTTCACTGTCGATTACTTACCGTGTCAATTTCTTTATTCACAATCATCAACAGCATTTAGAACCCTCTCACCAATGTAACATTCAAAGGTGGAGTGGGGAGAGACGACTACTTTTGATACCCTTTGTTTGTTCATGCTTCTGACAGATGATATATAGACTCCAGTCCATGATGCCATAATAAATCTTCAGGATTATAAGTTTTCAAGACTCAAAACTCCCTTCCTCAGATATGAAGGGTTATTTGACTAAGGGAGCTGTGATTCTCAAACGCTCATATCCTGACAATCTTGTTGGTCTTTAAGGTGCCACTGGAGTCAAATCCTACTTTTCTACTGCAGACCAATGTGGCTGCCCACCTGAAACATAATAAACCAGTTAGTCTTTAAGGTGTCACAAGGCTTCTGTACAATTTTGTTGCAATAGATTAACACAACTACCTCTGGCTCGTTATCTAATGACAGGGCTGGTTCCAGATTTTCAGAGGGCCCTCCCCTACAGTTTGGGGAAGTGATTAGGAGCACGGACTCTAATCTGGGAGAATCTGGTTTGATTCCCCACTCCTCCACGTGCAGCTGCTGGTGTGACCTTGGGTCAGTCACACGTTCTTTCAGAGCTGTTCTCTCACAACGAGTTCTCAAGAGCGCTCTCTCAGCCCCACCTACCTCACATGGTGTCTGTTGTGGGGAGGGGAAGGGTAAAGAGATTGGTTTTATATCCTGCTTACAATCTCCTCTTCTTCCTCTGCTACCTTAAGGCCCCCCTCTCATGCCTCCCTTCCCAACCACTGACCCACATGCCTGTGCATCCTTCCCCCACCCCCTCACAAGCCCTTTTACCACCTCTACCCACAGATGCCCGTACCACCCATATGCCCCTTCCCTGACAAGGCGGGGCAGTGCATATGGCTGGAAGCATGGATGGCAGAGTGCTTGCAAGGAAGTGGGGTCAGAGAACGGTGGGTGGCCAGCAGAGGAGTCACATGGGCAGTGGCATGCAGCGGCCCCTGACAGTGTGCTGAAGCAATGCTCCCTCTAAGCTGTGGAGTCTTGTGCGTAAAAACTCTACTTTGTAAGCTACAGGCATTAAAATTGTGAGCGAGCAATTTGGCTACTGCATAAATTAGTTTGCCCTGGAGCCATCCTTCCTGAGCTAAGACAAAAATATGTGAGCTGGAGGCTAAAAACTGTGAGCTAGCTCACACTAACTCAGCTTAGAGGGAACACCTCTAATGGTAGATGGGTAAAGTATGTGAAAGAAGAAAACATCCCACATTTAAAGGTGTTGCATTTTCATTTCCAGCTACAAACCACAAGTTAGTAGCCAGAGAGGTGATACTTATTCCATCATCTTGGCATATACACACCAAATAGAGTAGTGGCTCTGCACACCAGGAGGAGCTCCAGAAATGGCAGCCCAACATAAGCCCTGCAGCCTCCCACTGCACGAGAGCCACCGGCTGTGTAGTGCCAGCTCTGCACAGGTGTCTTGCACGGCAAGCTGCAGAAGCAGAGCCTCCAGCTGCCTTAATCCCTCAGTCTCGATGGCAACTGAATTCATAATTGATGAGGAGAGGCTTCGGCGAGAGAGCTGCCATTCACTTGTCAGGGATGAGAGAAAGGGGAAGGACAGTCTTCCAAAGGACCGGCAGGAGGGAGGCTGGAAAAGCAGGAAAGCGACTGCAGCCTTAAGAGAGGCTTCACTTTCTTTCTTCTTTGCAGGGACCAGCATACCCCTGCTTTTACCCTGTGTGGGATTGGCATTGTGCAATACTGCTAAAAAAATCCCCTGTGCGATATTTAGATATTGGATGCTGCTGTAGGGACTGGCTTCAAAAGCGATTATAGCTAGCAACCACAGCAAACCAACAATAAGCATCATTTACATGGCACTTTCTAATTGCCCCACAAGAGTCTCATTCCTGGCTGTAACACTCGTGGGAGACAGGTGCCAGCGGATGCCCTAGTGAAGGAGGGCTGGTTCATATGAACGGATCTTTATGACTGGGCGCTGGCTTTGGTGTGGCTGGGAGGCACTCGGGGACAGCTTCATTGCACACCCAGCTTGGTGCACACTTGACATTTACCGAGCTGCTGCAGAAGCCAGATGATGATGATGCAATCAAACGTGGGCTCAGCTAGGAGCTGAAAGTGTAGCAGAGCGATCCCCAAATCACTCCAGTGTATAACAAACTCTGCGTGGAACCCTCCAATCCATATTTTCATCATGTTGGGGTGAGTATGGGAACAGGACCAGGCCTGACAGACAGAGCATTTCAAACCAGGTATCTGAGGTCCTCGGCACCTTGTGGTGATCTTGCTAATGCACAGGAAGGAACAGATGGAGAATTCCCTAAATCGCCAACATCTGTGAGGCCTTTGGACTTTAATTAACCCAGAAACAGGCATTCGCCCCTGAAATGTCTCCCCGCCACGAGCCTGCTTAGCACCATGCCACACGTGTTGAGGTCAGCAGCTGTCACAACTAACGAACAAACAAGAGCAGTCAGGGTCAATTTTAATGTTTGGGGGGAAAGTGTGTAACAGACCAGCCCAGCAGATTCCCTGCACTGTGGCCAGGCAAGATACAGGAGGACTGGTGGTAAGCTCTTGGAGGCAAGGACCAGCCATCCTTGGCAAGGAAGTCACCGTGCACCACCCTGATTCTGAATGAGTCTGAAATAAGAGGGAAAAGCCCCAAAGCAGCCACGTGGCTGCTCCGCTTAGACCATGCCAAAGAATGAGACTCCTTTCTGGGATTGCTAGCAGTTCCAAAGGAGCATCTGGAATTTCCTACGCTGAGTACAAGCGGGGAGGTTATGAGGAGGGCAGCGACTCCACTGGGACGTACGCAGAGAGCAGTCCAGCCGGGAACACGAATGCCTTGTAGCAAGAAACAGCGGACGTCCTTCTTCTCTTGCAAGCTCCGCATCATGCACCACCAAGTACAGAGGGCTCCAAAACTCCTCCATAGAGAGCCCCCCCCCCCGCAAGCCCTGTTGCTACATGCGACCCTCAGCACTGGCCAAGTAGCGCTCGTAGTTCTCCTCACACCTTCTTATGCAGCGGTAGAAGTAGTTCACGTCGGCAATGGCCTCCAGGAGGTCTGTCTGGACCAGACAAATGTCATACAGCTCCGAGGTAGGGATCGTCTGGGCTCTGGTGTCTCCCGGCCCAGAGAACATCTGCCAGGTTTTAAAAAAGAAGAAAGAAAGACAGGACTTGCTCATATCTTTCCAGCAAGCACAGAAAAACACCAGGGACCTAAAGCGGAGTGGCAGTGGAATCGAAAGCCATACCCCTTGCCTCATTCACTTTCGGGATGGTGAAGCCTTCCTACAGCGATTCCTCAGAGCCTGGCAACTGGAATCCCTAAAACTCTGGAGCCTGGGCCTGGCCAAGCTACAGCACTAGAACTACATCTCCTGGAACACAGGAAATAACAAAGCACAGAAGGCCACTGAGCATGCACAGAATGCCTCTCTCTTATTAGAGAATCCACAGCTCTCCTTCCCATATCAGGGTGTGGCAGCCTTCGTTTCCTAGCCTCTCTGGGTATTAAGAAATTTCCATGGTGACCTTTGACAGACTTATTCAGCTAACTTCAGCCTGGTGAACTATATCCACGTTGCTGAAGAACACATACTTCTGTATGTGGTTGAGGTCGGGATGACCACTCAAGAGACAACCTTGTTCTGGTAAAGCCGTTTATGTAGAAGGTTGCTGCAAGGCAAGTCTAAAGATGGATGTTTTGAAAACACTTCCTGACTTTGGCTTACAAAAGAACAAACTGGAGTGGGAAGGGAAGGCAGAGAGCCTAAAAAAGACCCTGCCTGTTCCTTAACCTGCTATTCATTTTAAAATAAAATTTACAGTAAGGACGCATCATTTCGAATCCACCTTTATTTTCTGATGGAGAGTTAATTTGCATCAGAATTTCACCCTTTTTCTGGTAGAAATAAACTGACTTTTTTAAAGATAATTGAGTACATAAGAATGTTAAGAGCCCTGCTGGGTCAGACCAGGGCTCCATCTAGTCCAGCATCCTATCTCACACAGAGTTCAACCAGTTCCTCTGGCACAGAGGCCAAAGCCTTCCCCTGATGTTGTCTCCGGGCTCTGGGATCCCGAGGTTGACGGCCCCTGAAAGTGGAGGTTCCCCTCAGATGCCATGGCTACTAGCCACTGACAGACCTATCCTCCATGAATCTATCTAATCCTCTTGATAGTGAATAACCACCACTAGTTCCTGAACTGCCCTAGCTCCTGAACTGTGACAAGGGATCAGAAGACAGGAATCCCATGCAGAAGCACATCATTTCCAAGCTGGTCTGAGCCACGATACCTGCTTTTTCAAAAAAGAAAATCACTGGAGCTGTCTATGACAACTTAGTGGTGAGGAACGGGACTCCAATTGTAAACTAGGAGTCATCTCAACATCTCAACAGATGCATCATGACGAGCTCAGGTTCCAGAATCTAAGGCCAGCCTTTGGGAAACTGAGACTAGCAAGCGCTGGCTCAAAAGGAACAAGTAAGAACCACAGGTAAAAAAAAAATCCTCCCAGTAATTTTCACTGACCTCCATCTAGCTGAAAGGTCAGTGAAAGCCAGAAAGCACTCCTTGCTGAAGGAGAGGCAAACACAGTACCTTGCCCAGAGAAGTTATTAAAATGTAGCCCAGGGCAGATGGGGCCTTCCCTCATTTCCAGTGCACTCACACACAGACACTCGTGAGAATCTTTTGCGGGCATTATTGCTCTGCTTGAACAATGGTGCTGCCTTCCTCCCTCCCTCCCCGACCTTTGTTTGCATGATGGGAGTACAAATAAGCAGGTGATCCCAAATCACACAGGTAACAAGCATTTCTCGCCATACAGTTCTCGGGTGAGCAGTACCTAAGGCTGCCAGGTTCATAGGATTCTGTCATACTGAATCTGGTACAGAGGGCTTGCTGGAGAAGCTGCAGCAGCCATAAGAACACAAGAAAAGCAGTGCTCAAACCAGCAAGGGGTGCACCCCACAGTGGCCAATCAGATGCCCTGCAAGGCCCATAAGCTGGACACAGAGGCCAAACAACCACTGATGGGCCTATCCTCCTTACTTTTGTCTAATGCCCTTTTAAGGCCATCTACGTTCACGATCATCAGCATATCCTGTCACACTGAGTTATACAAGCTGACTCTGCATTGTGCCAATAAATAGTTCCTTTTGTCTGTTATGGATCTACTGACCATCAGATCCATCAAGTGGCCAAGAGTTCTAGTCTTCCGGGAGAGGGAGAAAGAATTCTATCTACAGCATACATAATTTTATAACCCCCACAAACTAGGGATGCCAGCCTCCAGGTGGGACCTGAGAATCCTCTGCAACTACAGCTCATCTCCAGACTGCAGAGATCAGCTCCCTTGGAGAAAATAGATGCTGTGGAGGCTGGACTCTGTGGCACTGTAGCCCACTGAGGTCCCTGTCTTCCACAGGCTCCATCCCCAAATCTCCAGGAGTTTCCCAGCGTGGATCTGGCAACCCTACCCCCCCATCCCCTGCCAGAGATGAGGGGGGAACTGACAACATCCCCCAAAATACTTTTAATCATTTTTTTCTAAGCTGAAAAAAAAACAGAACATAAGAGAAGCCACTGGTGGATCAGGCCAACGGCCCATCCAGTCCAACACTCTGTGTCACATGGTGGCCAAAAATACCAGGTGCCATCAGGAGGTCCAGCAGTGGGGCCAGGACACTAGAAACCCTTCCACTGTTGCCCCCCCCCAAGCACCAAGAATACAGTGCATCACTTGCCCCAGACTGAGAGTTCCTATCTATCCCTCATGGCTAATAGCCACTGATGGACCTCTGCTCCATATGTTTATCCAATTCCCTCTTGAAGCCGTCCATGCTTGAAGCCGCCACCACCTCCTGTGGCAGTAAATTCCATGTGTTAATCACTCTTTGGATTCTTTAGCCTTTTCTCACAGAGCAGATGCTTCAACTGCTTGATCCTTTTTCTTGCCCTTTTCTGCATCTTTCCCGAGCTATACAATGTACTTTCTGAGAAGGGGCTGACCAGAACTGTATGCAGTCTCCCAAATGGGCTTGCACCACCAGGGCATGACAACTCTGGCCTTTTGTCTTTTCAACCCCTTTTCCTAATAACCCTTGGCCTGGAATTTCCTGAAGCTCTTCCTTCTGTGCAGCTATTAAACGCACAGCAGCATCCCCTCATGCACTAAAATCTGGCTAGCTGCCTGCACTCAGCAAATAAGTGCTTCTTTACATGAGGCCAACGAGCAGATGGAGTAACAATAGGGGGAGGACAGCAGGCTGGAGTGCAGGCAGGCCCCACTTGCTCCGGTGCTGGAGGTGAACCTGGTCTAGAGGCAAAAGAAGCCAGATGCAGCCCCACATCCAGGCTCTGTTTGCAGGACTCGCAATCCTCAGGGCCTCTAAGCCAACACAGACCTGCTCTTGGAGCCAGCAGGAGTGAGACGGCACAGAATTGCCAAGGGCTCTCTTTGGGGCATCGCTCTCTTAAAATATCAGTGGACCAAAGGCCAGGAAGGCAGCAGGAAATGAGGAAAACCCAAAATGAGATGGATCCAGGTGGGGTAGCCGTGTTGGTCTAAAGCAGCAGAACAAAGTTTGAGTCCAATGGCCCCTCTAAGACCAACAAAGTTTTATTCAAGGTATGAACTTTCATGTGCACACCCACTTCCTCAGATGCGCACACGAAAGCTCATACCTTGAATAAAACTTTGTTGGTCTTAAAGGGGCCACTGGACTCAAACTCTGTGTTCCGACATGAGATGGATTGACTCAGTAAAGGAAGCCACAGCCCTCAGTTTGCAAGACCTGAGAATTGCTGCTAACAACAGGACACTTCTGGAGGTCATTAATTCATGGGCTCGCTGTTAAGTCAGAAGATGGCACTTAACACACACCACACACACACAAAGGCCAGGGATAGATGAGGAATGTTTTCCTCTCTTAAACCTTGGCCAACAGAGAGCAATCCATTCTACCCGGCAGGGGACGGGAAGGGACGGGGAATGCCAGATGCTCCCGGGAAGCTCTTACTGTCTTCCCCAGAGAGCTCACCGTGTTATTGATTGGCTGTGAGGACCAAAGGAAGGGCAGAAAATCAACACCCTCCTGTGGCCAATAACGACGCTTTGTCTACACAAAGAGTCTCGAGAGTCTATTGTGGTGGCTGGATTCCAGCAAGATCCAATTAACCTTTACTGCCCAGCTGCTCCTCAGGCCGCCAGGCTCTGGCCTGTTCCCTCCTCCTCTGGCAAAGAAAAGCTTTCGACCAAGACAAAAAGCTGCCACCAAAGCTAAAAGCCTTCCCCTCTCTTGCTTTGGAGCATGCCCCAGTGTAAAAACTGCCCCTTTAAGTAGATGGTGCTTCCTCAGGGCTGCTTAGAGCCAGCCAGGCTGCTGGGCTCCAGCTGCTAGCGGGAATGACTCACGCCAGCTGAGGACAGAAGGAGCTCCACAGCAAGAGCAGGCACTGGGCAGTGCTTGCCATTCTGTACTGGCAAACCCTCCTCTAAGCCAGCAGGGACCTGTACGGGTGCCAGGTAGCCAGCAAGCCCCTCCTCCCAGGGCTGAATCATCTCCCTTACCAAGCCAGGCGGAGATATTCATAAGCTGGGCAAGGAGAGAATACTCGGGCCTGGATAGGGGAGAGGGGGTTGCCAGTCTCCATGGAGCCCCAAAGCTCTCCTAGGGCGAGTCACGCTCTCTCAGTCCCAAAGGTGATTAGAAAGACAAGAGTGAAACTAAAAGAACTGTGGCTGTTTACATACAGCTGTAGCGCATCCTTGTAGCCAAAGGAGCCTGTATGGAATAACGGGTAGAGTATGGAACTAGAAGACTGCAGAGACTCGGGGCCCAAACCTCCACTCAGTGGAAGCTTGGTGGGTGACAGTTCTCTCAGCCTAACCTACCTTGCAGGGTTGCTGTGAGGATAAAGGGTAAAGGAGGAGCAGAGGTGAAGCTTGTATGCCACCCAGAGATTATTGAGTGAAAGGTGGGATACAAACAAAGGATCGGATATGCCAGACAAGAAGACAAGCAGAGGTGGATGTTTTTCTGCAATGTTTGGAGTCCATTCCTGGCCTCTTCCCACATTTATTTTGTATTCTCATTTATTATTTCTATCCCCCCCTTCCTAGGAGCTATGGACGCCTTACATGCCCCCCCCACTGTTATCTCCACAACCACTCAGTGAGGTAGGCTAGGCTGCGAGATTGTAAATGGCCTTGTCCTGTAATAGTAACCTCATGATAGTCCTTCTTGATGATATCTTAACTTTCTAATAAAGGAGCCACGTATCTGAAAGAAAATCTTACTTCCCTTTCCCCCACTGACCGGTACCTCTCTCTCCTCCCTTTATTTAAATGTAGTGGCTGGTCCCTGATGCGATCCACAAACACAGCAGAGCTCAGGGAACTGGACTTTCCCTCCTCCACTGCAGCTCCTCCAGATTTTGTTCCGGGGGGGGGGGTCGGTCAGCAGATCCTCAAGAACAGCATGGGGGGGAGCAAAGTGGGGGATCTGCACACCCCCATCCAAACACTCCAGCACTAGAGGTACTCTTCCTTTGTTGAAAACAGATGGCAGGATATAAACCCCCTCTCTCCCTCTGCCTATCACCCTTTCAACTTCCTGCAGCGCTAACACTACCGTCACAGGATTGTATTCTGTACAGTTCCTGCTAATGAAAGATTTAGTACAGGTTTTAAAATTAACAGATTATATTTCTTAAACGTTGACAATAAAGATACCCGAGGATGGACGATGGTGTCGGAATCGTTTAGCCGAATGTTGTCATCTATACAGATGTGATGGATGTTTGCGTCATGAGGATCGATCCAGAGGGGCTTCCCACCTCGACTGGAGTACTGATTGCTGGCCCACCTGTAACACAAGGAGACACGTGACAAGGAGCTCTCAGGGACGACCTTCCCAGATGAGTAAACAAAAGCCTCTGATGAGGTATAATGGTCCTTTCCGCACTTGGATCTCATCCCTGGTTTTATCAGAGTTCAACTCGCAACACAATACCTTGCTGTTATCCTTGGTTATAACAGCATCCGTTTATCCCAGGACAAGTGTGGGGCAAAACCGGGATGACTTCAATGTAATGTGGAAACAAAAAATACCCTGAGATAATTATAGGGGTGAACTTGCATGTAGTGTAGAATGTACATTCAGGGACAGGGCTGAACCAGGATTTAAGGTCTAGTGCGGAAAGAACCACAGTGTGCCTGCCACAAGGGGGAAAAGGAAAGGAGGACACCAGAGGCTGCATTAGAAGAGATCACATTCTCATCTGTGTACAAACAAATCTCTACTCTGCCAATATACTCCCACATTTGAACTTATTACAGCACTGCTTATTTTGTGTTAAAAATTCAAGGTCTCATAAAATCTGGTAGTTTTAGGCAAAGAATGAGACGATAAAGGAGAATGGAGGGCATCAAGTTAAATGCTCCTTGGAGATGGTGAGGTAGGGTTATTTAGTTATTTAGTTATTTTTCACATTTATATCCCACCCATCCCGTAAACGGACTCAGGGTGGGTTACAACATTTTAATAAATACAATGAAATTTAAAACACATTAAAACATATAAACTCAGTAGTCATGCTTGCTGTAGGGAGAATCCGGCCCACTGATGCAACTAGGTATGGCTGGTTATCAGTAGGTGGGAGATCGCAACCTCGGGGGGGGGGGGCATATGTGGATGCCCGCTGCCTCAGCCAAAGGTCTGGTGGAACAGGAGGTTGAGAAACAGCAGGTTGGGAAAGAAGTACTTTTCTCCCTTTCTCACAATACAAGAACTCGTGGGCACTCAATGAAATTGCTGAGCAGTTGGGTTAGAACAGATAAAAAAAAGTACTTCTTCACCCAAAGCGTGATTAACACATGGAATTCACTGCCACAGGAGGTGATGGTGGCTACAAGCATGGACGGCTTCAAGAGGGAATTAGACAAGCATATGGAGCAGAAGTCCATCAGTAGCTATTAACCACAAAGTATAGATAGGAACTCTCAGTCTGGGGCAAGTGATGAACTGTATTCTTGGTGCTTGGGGGGGCAATAGTGGGAGGTCTTCTAGTGTCCTGGCCCCACTATTGGACCTCCTGATGGCACCTGGTATTTTTGGCCACCGTGTGACACAGAGTGTTAGAATGGATGGGCCATTGGCTTCTCTTATGTTCTTATGTTCTCTGCCTTGCTGGCCCTGCAGAATTGCGTAAGATCCCACAGGGCCCCGATCTCAATAGGGAGCATGTTTCACCAGGTGGGGACCAGGGCAGAAAAAGCCTTGGCCCTGGTTGAGGATAGGCGGACGTCCTTTGGACCAAGGATCACCAGGAGATGTTGACTCTCAGAGCGTAACACTCTCCAAGGCGTATATGGGAAAAGGTGGTCCCTTAGGTGTGTTGGTCCCAGGCCGTATAAGGCTTTGAACACCTGTGAAGCAGATCCGGTACTCAACCAGCAACTAATGCAGCTGACAGAGCTCATGCTGAACATGAGCCCGCACAGGCGTCAATGTCAGCAGGCACGCCGCCGTGTTTTGTACCAGCTGTAATTTCCGGATCAACTTGTTTATTTAATTACTTCAATTTATACCCCGCCCTCCCCACAAGCAGGCTCGGGGCGGCTTACAAGGGTAAGCCTGCATAGAACGAGTTGCAGTAATCAAGCCTGGAAGTGACCATCGCGTGGCTCACTGTAGCTAAGTCCTGGGGGGAGAGATAGGGCTTCAGTTGCCTGATCTCCTTAAGATGGAAAAATGCAGATCTGGTGACTGCAGCAACCTGGGCCTCCATAGATAAGGAGGTATCCAGTGTTACTCCCAGGCTCTTCACCAACTGGGCCAGCACCAGAGGTGCCCCTTCTAGTATGGGAAGCCTGGTGCCCACCTCCAAACCCCCAGGACACAGGTACAGGACCTCCGTCTTTGATGGATTTAACTTCAGTCAACTCTGCCGCAATCATCCAGCCACAGCGTCCAAAGCCTCAGCCAGATTTCCAGGAATGGAAGACGGATGACCATCTATTAACAGATAAAGCTGAGTGTCATCAGCATACTGATGGCAACCCAGCCCATAACTCCGGACTAACTGGGTGAGGGGGCGCATATAAATGTTAAATAGCATTGGTGAGAGGATCACCCCCTGCGGCATTCCACATTCTAGTGGGTACTGCGGGGAGACCCTCTCACTCAGGGCCACCCTCTGTCCCCGACCATGGAGAAAGGAGGAAAACCATTTCAAGGCAGTCCCCTGGACTCCTATGTCAGCGAGGCGGTGGGTCATAAGATCATAATCGACCATATCAAACGCTGCCATTAAATCTAATAACAGCAGCACTGACCTGCCTCAATCCAGATGTCTACGGAGGTCATCTGTAAGGGCAACCAGAGCCGTCTCCATTCCATGGCCAGCACGGAAGCTGGACTGGAAAGGATCGAAGGTGGAAGCATCATCCAGGAAAGCCTGGAGTTGTTCTCAATCACCTTACTCAGGAACGGTAAGTTCAACACTGGGCAGTAGTTGGTCAGGACTGTGGGTCCAATAATGGCTTTTTCAAGAGCGGATGAACTACCACCTCCTTTAAAGCCTCTGGAAAAGTCCCAGTAGATAGGGACAAGTTGATGATTTTTTCCAGAGGGGCCCGAATGCTCTCCCCGCAAGATTTCACTAGCCAGGAAGGGCATGGGTCAAGGAGGCAAGTAGTGGGCCTCATAGCTGCCAGGGTCCTGTCAACTTCCTCCCGGGTAAGTCGACTGAAGTGGTCCAGTAGTGGACCAGAAGATGGACAAGGGGCTTCCAGTTCCTTTACTGTCTCAATTGTGGCCAGGAGGTCCTGGTGGAGTGCTACAATCTTATCTGCGAAGTAGCTCGCAAATGCCTCACAGCCAATAGCCAATTCCCTGCTATTTGGTCTGCCCTGAGGCAGAGTCGTAATAGACCGAATAACTCTAAACAACTGGGCTGGGCACGAGCTCGCAGACGCAATGGAGGCTGCACAGAAATCCTTCTTTGCGGCCTTCACTGCCCTCTCATAGGCTTTCATAAGCATCCTATAAGATGTTTGTGACACCTCGTCATGAGCACGCCGTCAGCTTTGCTCTAGTTGTCTTAGCTCCTGCTTCATCCTTTGCAGCTCCATGGGAGAGGGAAGAAGAGCCAACAAAAATGGCTGGGGGACTTTGCCAAGCCATTGCCACTGCCGCCCCCCCGGGCCGCCAGATTCTGAGCCCTCCCCTCTTGCGACAATGCCAAACTGCTTCCAAGCATCTCTCCAAAACCACAGGGGCCAGAAACTCACTTTTTTAAAAATAAAAAAATTCCCAGGATGTTGCATCACTGGAAGCTAAATGATGTGAGAGGCAAAACTGCAGATGAATCAAATACCTCTCACATTTAATGTAGAACCTGAGGTATACAAGTGAAGGCTGTCTGTGTCCCACTGATCTGTGCAAACAGCACGGCACAGAACTGCTGCTGCCAAGAGAAGGTCACAGGTAGGACTGGCAGCATCTGCCAAAGGCCTGGCAGCATCTGGGCAGGGCAAGCCGCCTAGTCGCTATCCCAGGCAATAAAAATAGACAATTGCGACCTGGCTATGCTGAGCTTTGTTTGGTTGCTTACATTAAGAGATTAGTCCAAATCCGTTTCTCTGTACCAGGGACAAGCAGGTTAGCTGGCACAGACTCCACAAGATGACTCTGACTACACGGCAAAGCAGGAGACACCAGCTAATTATCCCCTCACCACCCCCGTGAGATCTACCTGGATTTAGGCCAGAGTGTCCCTTTCTTACTGACAGGGGTCACATTCCCCAAGAGCATGGGGAAGACACACTCCTCAGTCCCAGCAGGGGACACAGCAGCGCCCAACGGACCTTGAACAATCAACCAAGACATGGGTTTTTTTTTAAAAAAAGCTTCCAAGTAACTTAGCAGATGCAGGCTCAGTTGAGGCAAAGAAAAATAAAGAAGCAAATAAATGTGCCTCAGCAGGAACGTCTGGCTGGAGACCGCAAATAGATGGGTAATTGTTTAAGACTGATTGTAGTTTGCTTGCTGCCAAAGAAATGGTTCCTTTTATGGGATTTCTTTTATGAGCCACGTTCTTGGGAGATGCAAGGATCCGGGAAGTCTGCATGCCGAAGCCAGAGGGCTTTGTTTTGATTTTTTTAATACTCAGGCCGAGATGGCCCTCCCTTGCTAATGGAACCAATGGCAGCATAAATGAAAGGCCACCTCCATCACCGATTCCGACATCAAGCACAGTGACTCATTCCTCACCAGTCAAAGTGATCCTGGAAGCCACACAGGCCTTCCTTGGAGCTGAAGAACGTGGACATCGCCCTGTCGCCAGCTTCGGTGGAGAGCCGCTCTGCTCCCTGGGTCAGCGTCACCTTCCGTTTGCTGCAACGGATTTTGCCCGGGCTGAGGTCTACAGGCAGCTATCGCAGCAGAGCAGAGGGAGAAGAGAAACATTACTTGAAGCGGGTGGGACCAGGGAGAGAGTGTGATTATCTCACTCGAAATAAAAGCAGGAGGGAGATGGAGAAATCATGCTGAACAGAAAGCTGCTGTCGCCCAAATGAGCGACTAGAGGAGCCACACTCTGCAAAGCCTTAAAACTTCTTGCCCCACACGGAAGCGGGAGGGACCCTTTGACAGGGTCAGGGCCAATGACTTCCCTGTTCAGCTCTTGCCTTGCAGCTCTTTCCCCGTGCAGATGGTCTGCTTTTGGGAACAGTGCTGGGCGTGTGCCTGGAGGCCTTGAGAAGAGCCCAGCTGGCCCACCTAATCTAGCATCAGGTTCCCAACAGCAGCCAGCCAAATGTGCCAGCAAAGCGGGATGGCACAGCATTCCTCTGCTTTTTTGTCCCCAACACCTGATATTCAGGGACACAAGCCAAGGATTCTAAAGCATCCTAATGGTGAGGTGGGAGAGAAATAAATAGTTTTGGAAATCACTTCATGGTTTTATCAATTTTCAGGAGCTTAAGGAAGTTTTGCCCCTCCCTCCCCACACACATACTGTTCCCCCTTCAATGGACTTAACCTCTCTTGACAATCTGGGTGTCTCAGAGCATAGTCCTCATCAAGCTATTTGAGGACTCACCCCTTATTCAATTGATTTACAAAGTCAGCTTTTTCTGGAGTTCTGGGGCATCTCCAGGAAATGGAGAGACCCCTGCTTTGTCTGTGGGTGGCCTGGTTTTGCTGCTGCTATCACAAACAGCATGGGGCCAGCCACGCTCTTACTAGATATAGCGATTCCCTCTGAACTGGGGATCTCAGCTGTAGCAACTGGAGTGCCAGGGTGATGTCATGGAAACAGTGATGGATTTTGATGGATGCCGCTTGGACTGAAGCAGGCAACTTGCTCCCCGTAACACAGAGGAGTGGGATTTCTTCTCGCTCCTGAATGCGGAGATCTATTTCTCAGTGCCCTCTACTACGCCACCCACCCACCCACCCCCGTTTCTTATCAGACAGACCGAACTGACTTGGTAACGGTGGATTTTATTCCTGCGGCCTCTATTGTTTACTTATAGAATACGTAAGCAGTCTTTCCAAAGACCTGCCCAAGGCAGCTTTGTGTACCTCTCAGAGAGAGGGGGAGGATATGTCTCTGATCTTCACAAGACTTCCTCTAGTACCACAACTCCTGGGGTAGGGAAGGAGAGAAGAATCAGGAAGCCTAAACTCAGATCTATGCAATCCCACGGAGAAACTCCAAAAGTCTGTTGATGGGCTGTATGGAAAACTAAACCATCTGAGGCTCCATTTACACGCAAAGCATCTACAAACTACGAGAGGGTAAACTGGGGGAAGAAGAAGAGGAGGAGGAGGAGGTGGAGGATGTTGGATTTGTACCCTGCCCTTCACTACCTGAAGGAGTCTGAGAGTGGCTTACAATCTCCTTTCCCTTGCTCTTCCCACAACAGACACCCTGTGAGGTAGACAGGGCTGAGAGAACTCTGAGATAACTGCCCTTGAGAGAGGAGCTCCAAAAGAACTTATGACTGGCCCAAGGTCACACCAGCAGCTGCATGTGGAGGAGTGGGGACTCAAACCTGGTTCGTGCAAATTAGAGTCCACATTCTTAACCACTACACCAAACTGGCAATGGTTGGCTTCCTAATAAGCCAGCCACCGCGATCAAATCAGAAGGTCTTGAGCCGGCCAGGTCCAGAGGAGCTGCTGCAGGGAAAAAGCCACAGTGTGCTTCTGGTCCACTCACCAGGATGTCCCGCAGCGCAGGGAACTGGGGATGGTGCCCCTCCAGGGCACAGCGCACTGCCTGCAGGACGCGAGGCAGGTCCGTGCCAAAAGTGCGGAAGACGACAGCAAAGTGCCTCCCTTCCCGGTGCAGGCTCTGCAGGAGGTGGAAGAAAGCTGGCAGCACCAAATGGTAGCACTTAGCTGGCTGCTCGCCGGGGATGGAGAATGTCGGGTGAGGCTGGCCCTGCCACTCCAGCAGCCTCAGGTGGTGCGCGTGGAGGTCTCGGAAGGGCTGTCCCAGGGGCTTGGCGGTGAAGGCAGTGTCGCGGCCGAACTGAGAGTAGAAGTTCATGGCGCCCGGGCAGGGAGGGAGCAGCGAGGGGGACTTGCTCAGCCACTGCCACTTGCCTGGAAGAGAGAAGGAAGATCGGAGGGCCCTGCTTTGGAAACATCTCCCTCTGCCACTGCTGGTGCCACAGGAGGCTTCGACCCCTGCCCTGCTTTCCTGACGCCTCTCCCAGGCCTCCCTAACACTTGCTGGGCCAGCTAACAGTTCGCTCCCTCCTGCCTCCCCACTCCAAGAACCCTCCCCTCTTCTCTCCTTTCACTGCAGCCCCTTCCTTGAGCTCTACCTGTGTATGCTGGGCCCACAGTCCAGTCACAGCCTGAAGCCGCCTGATGCTGAATGAGACCCCGGGTTCATGAAGTTCAGTATTAGCTACTCGGACGGGAGCAGTGGCTCTCCAGGGTCCCACATCACCCACTCCCTGATCCTTTTAACTGGAGCCGGGACCTTCTGCATACAGGGCAGATGCTCTCCCACTTAGCCACGGCCCCTCCTGTGCCTTCTCCCGTTCCCAAATTTCACACCTTATAACCAGAAACAGCTTCCTTGGCTCTACTTTGAACGCTGTTTAAAAGCTGTAACAACAAAAGGCTTTTATCAGGAGCAGCGCAGCTTCACCGTCACGGCATAGCTTGCTTGTGGCTTACCCGCCTGAGCCTCTGTTTTGCTTATTTACACCAAATTTAAAATTGTGCGAGATGCCACGGGCTGGACCCAGACCAAACAGGCAGTTTCTAATGATTCCCCCTTCTACTGATTCCCCCGGCTCATGACGCTCGCTCTTCAGGGTCCCCCGTCCCGCAGGAGCAGCATTCTGCAGCGTCCAGTGTGGCTACCCTGGGGGGGTGGGGAGGTGGGCAGGAAAGTTCCATTCTGCCATTGGAAAACCTAGTCTGGATCCAATCCCTTGTCTCTGCCAACTGTTCACAATCCAGCAAACCGTCTGAACAGACCTGTGTTTAAGATCTAGCGGCCAGCCGTACAAGAGATATCCCACACTCAAGAACAAGGCACACAAAAAACTGCCTTATACCGAGTCAGAGCCCTGGTCACTCAAGGTCAGCACTGACCCTGCTGGACTGGCAGCAGCTCTCTAGACCACAGGTGGAAGGTCTTCTGCATCACCCGCTCCCTGAGCCTTGTAACTGGAGATGCCAGGAATTGAACCTGGGACCTTCTCTGTGCAAAACACATGCCCTATTACTGAGGAATGCCGCACTTCCCCCTGCAGTCCGCCCATGTAGCAGCAGAGACCCTCTACGACAGAATGGTGTGTGCAGCCAGAACTCTGCTGCCCATTTCTGTTCCAACAGCATCTGCTGCCAAAGACACAAGCCACTTCCAGAAAAGACAGCTAAACTCCAGATATACATGCTGCTCTTTCTCCTGCACCTACATTTGTACCTGGGCCAGCAGCTTTTGCAGTGTCTTGTCAGTGCTAAGTACATTAAAGGTTTCCTTCTTTCCCCAGGACATCCCTGCACCAGGCTGCACAGGCAACACTAATCTAATTATCAGTGATCTCATCTGTCACGGATGAATAACATCTACTGGCAGTCCCCGGCCCAAGGGACATCTGCCTAACCTCGACCAGAGCCAGACCTTTTCCAGCTCTGGCCCTGGCCTGGTGAAACACACTCCCAGTTGAGATCAGGGCCCTGCAGGACTTATTCCAATTCCACAGGGCCTGTAAAACAGAGCTGTCCTGCCAGGCCTTTGACTGAGGCGGTGGATGCTTCACCACCTCTGGCCTCTCCTCCTCTAACCAGCCCCACCCCCAGCCATGCAAATTATGATACTAACTTATATTACTGGTTGGTGGCTGGGCCCAATTATTACCCTGATGGCCCATCCAGAGCCACACAGTTATTCCCCTTGGGTTCATATGTTACCATATGTTACCATCTCATCATCATGCAGTTTAACTGGGGTTTTTAGATTTTAATTAACTTATATGAAATGGTTTTTACATGTTTGGCTATTGAATTGTAGCCTGCCCTGAGCCCGCTTGCGGGGGAGGGCGGGATTAAAAAAAATCACACAAATAAATAAATAAAGGGGGGGTAAAGGCAAACGACGCAGGGATCAGTGCCTCCATTACCCTATATAAATATATATTGACTTCCTACCCTTCCCACTCTTTTCTTGATTCCACAACCTTGTTTTTGTGAAGCTTATTTTACTGCTTCTATATAACATCAGTAGAATACTGTCTCTCTCCCCCACCAGGGGAATCAAGAGGATTCTGTGAAGCCAAGAATCACAGCATGGACAAAATATTATTCAACATTTTTTTTTTTAAAGGAGGAGGTGAAGTGGAATTTACGAATATCTGATGTGGACAGCAGCAGTCCAGGCAGAGGGCACCTAAAGTCAAGCCCTTTTAGCTGAATATATGTCTGTCTGGATCCCTGATGCCTGAATGGGAGGGGGGGAGAGAGAGAGACAGAGACAGAGTGCCGTAACCCAATTCTGAAGAAATCAACAATATGCAAATGTACTTTGAAAGCACTGAAATACAGGATGCAGCAGCTCTTGATAAGGTTACCTTCACAGAGAACAAAGGAGCTTGATCTGTAAGGAGATCCGGATCGTGGGAGGCACAATAGGTACATGGTCCTGCCTTGCAGCAGAGAGCTGGACTGCCAGATAATCTTTTAGTTCAGATCCACATTTCTTCAGACAGGCACAAGAAATTCCATATGTATATAACTGACACAGGCGCAAGATACCAAGGACAGAACTGCACGTTACAAGGCAAACATGGCTTCCCTATACCCATCTCCCTCTCCCTCTCTCCCTCCCTCTCTCCCTCTCTCTCATCCCACACTTCCACCAAACAGCTCCAGGTGGCACACACGCTTCTTCCTCCTTCTGTTTACCATCACAACAATCCTGTGAGGTAGGTTGAGCCGAGAGAGAATGACTAGCCCAAGGTCACCCAGCAAACTTCATGCCAGAGTAGGGATTTGAACACAGGTCTCAGTCCAGTGCTCTAATCACAATATCATGCTGACTCCCTCTTCTTTGCCCCATGATACTAATGCAGTGGGAGCAGGGAGAATCTGCATGGGAGAATCAGTGCTGGGAGGAAACAGGGTTGTAGTTTTAATGTCTGAAATTTTTTGGAAGTTTTTGTTGCCTTGTTCATTATGTGCTAGCCTATTTTTATTGCACTGATTTATAATTTTCTGTAATCCAGTTTTATTGCATTATTTATTGTTTGTACTGTACCGTTCTCATTGCACTTTTTTTAAAAATTGAGTATTTTGTGTGTGTAAATGTGTGTGTGCACAAGTGCACGTGAGTGCCTGGAAGTCATAGCTGACTTCTGGCGATCCCTAGAGAACATAAGAACATAAGAGAAGCCAATGCTGGATCAGGCCAATGGCCCATCCAGTCCAACACAGTCACAAACTGGCCAAAAATACCAGGTGCCATCAGGAGGTCCAGCAGTGGGGCCAGGACACTAGAAGCCCTCCCATTTTTGCCCCCCCAAGCACCAAGAATACAGAGCATCCCTTGCCCCAGCCTGAGAGTTCATATCTATACCTTGTGGCTAATAGCCACTGATGGACTTCTGCTCCATATGCTTATCTAATTCCCTCTTGAAGCTGTCCATGCTTGTAGCTGCCACCACCTCCTGCAGCTGTGAATTCCATGTGTTAATCACTCTTTGGGTGAAGAAGTACTTCCTTTTATCTGTTCTAACCTGACTGCTCAGCACTTTCATTGAGTGCCCACGAGTTCTTACATTATGAGAAAGGGAGAAAAGTACCTCTTTCTCTACCTGTTCTATCCCACGGATAATCTTGCAAACCTTGATCATGTCATCCCTCAGTTGTCATTTCTCCAAGCTAAAGAGCCCCAAGCACTTTAATCTTTGGAGGCAAGGGACGTTCAGAGAGGTGGTTTGCAACTGCCTGCCTCTGCATCCCAGCCTTAGTATTCCTTGGAGGTCTCCCATCCAAGTACTTGCCAGTTTAACTAATAAGATCTGATGAGATCGGGCTTTGATATCCACCTTGAGTCTAAGCAAGAAAGGTGAACTAAAAACTGTTAAATCAATTAATTTTTAAAATCCACTTCTCAATTAATTGACTCAACAGTGCATCACTAATATTCACCTTTCTTTCAAAAAGCAGAAAAACAAACCTTTCATATCTTCACAGAACCTTTTCTTCAGTTTAGGCCAAATGCACAGCAGCTTTTTTTAGAGGGTTCAATGTCAGCAAACTGCCTACATTAGGAAGCACATTAATCCGTGCAGGGAATTCCACTGTCAAAAATCAAAGATTCTCCTGCACGTGCAGCTACAGCTACAGGTTGGGAAAGGAGGAAGAGCTGGAGCTGTTCCACTAGCACTGCGGACCACGTGCTGGAGTGCCAGTGTAAGTAAGCAAGGCTACATTCCAGATATCAAGAAACGGGACACGTCACTTCAGACAAAACATGACTCACCTTTCAAATAGGTTTAAGATATTCAGATGTTAAGAGCGTGAGCTGTGAGCCAAAGAGCTCCAGGTTCAAATGTAATCTCTGCTATGAACTGACTAAGGGGGCCTGAAGCAAGCAGCCATCTGCAATATGAGGATAGTTGTGCCGGTCTGCCTTACAGGATCATTGTTTCCCTGAGGAAGGTTAATTTACTTTGAACACTGTAAAAACACTACATACATGCTAAGGAGGACTACTTATAATCTAAACTTGGTCCAATTGGATTCTGGCTCTCCCACAAGGCCCTGCTCCCCCAAGAACGCATTGGCCTGCAACACATGGAGGATAAGCTTGCCACAGGGCGATAAGCCCAACTATTGTTCCCAGTTTGCACTCCAAATAGGTGTGTTGCTCAACAGAGATTGGATTCTTTTAAGAAGAAGAGGAGGAGATTGGATTTATACCTCACTCTTCACTAGCCAAAGGAGTCTCAGAGTGGCTTACAGTCTCCTTTCCCTTCCCCTCCCCATAACAGACAGCCTGTGAGGTAGGCGGGGCTGAGAGAGCTCTTTCGAGGACTGCTCTTGAGAGAACAGCTCTGAGAGGACTTGTGACTGACCCAAGGTCACGCCAGCAGCTGCAAGTGGAGGAGTGGGGAATGATCAAACCCGGTTCTCCCAGATTAGAGTCCGCACTCCTAACCACTACACCAAACTGGCTCTCGTTTTTATGTAATGGCTGGATGGCTTAGGCTGAGCCGGATGAAATTGAATCCGATGAAGACAGAGGTCCTGTGCCTGAGTCGGAGCGGTCTAAGGGTAGAGATCCCACTCCTGACCTTCGATGGGGTGCCACTAGTGCCAGCGCCAGAGGTTAGGAGTCTGGGAGTGTGCCTAGATGCCTCCTTAACAATGGAGGCCCAGGTAGCAGCCACTGCCAAGTCAGCCTTCTACCACGTCCGGCTGATTAGGCAGCTGGTTCCCTTCCTTGAACGCAATGACCTGGCAACAGTGGTTCACGCGATGGTCACCTTGAGACTGGATTACTATAATGCCTGCTACATGGGGTTGCCCTTGTCGCAAATCTGGAAGCTGCGGCCCGGTGCAAAACGCTGCGGCCAGGTTGCTGATGGGAATCCCGATTCAGGACCACATCCAACCTGTGCTAAAGACATTGCACTGGCTGCCTATAGCAGACCAGGTCCACTTCAAGGTGCTGGTTTTGACCTTTAAAGCCCTTTATGGCCAGGGCCCTGCATACCTAAGGGACCACCTTTCTCCATATGTTCCCCAAACGACACTGCGATCGGGGACCCAGAACCAGCTGGCCCCCCCAAGCTTCAAGGAGGCCAGACTGGTGGCAACTAGGGCCAGGGCTTTTTTGGTGGCGGCTCCACTCTGGTGGAATGAGCTCCCGGAAGAGACTAGGGCCCTGTGGGATCTTTCACAGTTCCACAGGGCCTGTAAAATGGAGCTCTTCTGTCAGGCTTTTGGAGCCGCCATCACTAACACCTCCACCACCAACAATTAATATCTACCCTGGCGGAGCCCTGGCCCGGAGGTCCCTTAAACACAGCCCGTGCCAATTACCTGAGGCAGCCGCAGAAGACCGAAGAGTCAATTGAGATAATGAGGATTGTTGCTAGCACTTTATCTTGTGTGAATTTTAATGTTGTATTTATTAATGTGTGTGATTTTATTATGCGAATTTTATTGTTTGCAAGCTGCCCTCAGCCAGCTTTGGCTGGCAGGGTGGGATAAAAACCTAATCATAATTTTTTAAAGGTGGATGAAGCTGAAGTTGGTTCCCAGTTTCTTATTCATTCCTTATTTGGTACTTAATATTTGTGGTTGGATTCATGAATAAGTCTCAAATACAGAACGAATAAGGAACTGGGAACCAGCTTCAGCCATCCGTGGGGTCGGGGAGTTGTCCTGCGTGTCACTGTCTCATTCCATTGCAAACACACCCTATAGGGATGTTCATTATAGTCACATGACACACCACAACAAATGTGACACGTGAAGAATGTGTGGCACTGCACTTTGCCCAGGTACAAAATACTGAGTGCTGGAAACTCTAGAGCCTCACAACAAAATACAACTGTGACGAAAGGATGCACAGACTGTGTGCAGCAAATGAGAAACAAATCACTGTATCTAATAATAATCCCGTGTGGATAACAGAAGCTGCCTAACAAGGCCAGCCGCAGACAAGGGAGGAGTCTCTGCTTACTCAGGGGACGCCCCGGGTATCCAGAAAAATACAGCACTGGAAATTAACCAGAAGGGGGGGAAAAAACCCTTTTAAATCCTGGTAATGAATGAAAATGCTTCAGAGCTGCCTGTTAAAGCCTCCAAGAGATTAGAGGGGGAGAATCTGCAGTGCTGGGCAGCATTTCCATATTATTTCTCCCACCCACTCACATCACTCATTTTATATTGTATAACCCCCCCCCAAATTCTTCTCATGACAGAGTAAATTCCTTCAGAGATTGCTCTCACACAACCTGAGATGTTGGAATGAGAATACCCATTTTCTTGCTTTGAGTATTTAGAACTACTGGGGGGGGTAATTAAACATGACAACAGGATGCAGTGAACACTCAGATACCAGACAGCTTTGGACAGAACTTCAGCATTCTACATAGTATCTCACAACCTTTTCCAATACACCCTGTTCCTATCTCCTTTCTTGGACACTTATTGGCTGCAATACCTAGTGTGTCCCCCATCCCTCCTTCCTGACCTTCATCTACTGTTGTGTGTGTGTGTGGCAGAAGACAGAGAGAAACTCGCAGCAGTCAGCAGTGTGTGTGGGGCAGAAGAAGACAGAGAGAAAACCACAGCATAGAACATCCACTTCTCTGTTCTCCTCCTGCATCTTTGAATTGCTGTTTCTTCACACACGGATGCACACTTTCTGGACATTTTGATATGTATGTTGTACAACAGATTTATAATGGCTGTATTGCAATTTTTTCAACTTTAATTAAAAACATATTTTAAAAAGATGCACACTTGGCCCCTCCATGTCCTGATGAATGCTTGGACACAGCCATTTCCTAACCATTATGGACCACTGTGATAATATCTACAATATTTAAAACACATTACCATTCCTTTTGTCATGGGCTCTGCCTACCCCAGGCATGCCGCTTGAGACCAAACCCATAGATGAGGCCCATTTACCATAATCTAAGCTCCCAACAATATAGTTATCTGAGATCTTACCTGCAGGATTGACCTTTCCCCAGGTGACAGTGCTCAGGTAATAATTCAGAGCTGCCCTGGGGTCCTGATTGGTCACTGCATCAGACACCAGGATGGTGTTGTTCAAATCAATGTGCAGAACCAGCTTCCGTTTCTTAGGTCTTAAGGTCGCTTCCAAAAGAAGACCAGCAGCAGTTCCTGGTTGCCGGCAGGCTGCTTCATCATCCTCATTTATCTGGGCAGGAGACCGATCATCTCCCCCATCTTCACGATTGGCCCTGTCAATCTTGCCCTGCTCGGCAGGACTGCTTGTGCTACTCCCCAAACAGCCAGTCCCAGAATGAGAATTCTTTCTTTTCCTCAAGCTAGATTGTTTGGAGATTAGCTCCAGCTCTGCTACTCCAGGAGACATCTCTGCACATAGAGGCATCGTGGGGCCAGAACCGCTGCTAGAAGCACCACCTGCCACAGTCCAGCAGCCGCAGGGATCTGCCTCCCTCAGAGCTATGGGGTCATTCATGAGCTAATATGAATCAGAAGTGTGGTCTCTGATACAACTGTAGAAATAAGAACAATGAATCAATTATTGCTACTGTGTACATTCAGCTTAACACAGTGGCTGATCAGCATGGGGTTGAACCTTTGGTCAGTTTAAGTTCAGTTCAGTTCAGTTACCTTTATTGGCATAAAAGTACCCTAAAAGAGGATATATATATATATATACATTTAAAACCATATAGAGCGATGAGGCATATTGTGCAGGATTGGGCAAGCCTTGCTCTCTCGGCGAACTGAACCGCACAGTTGTTATGAGGCTAAAATCCTGCTCCTTGGAGAAAAAAGCACAACAACAATCAATGACTGTCAGTATCCTCATCAGCCCATGGGTTTATCCATATCAACACTTCCGTTTCACAGATTGCAAACTAAAGGAGAGAAAATGTTATTTCACCAAGAGCAATCAGCAACTGCCAATTTAAACATATAGCAAAGGCATATGGTACAGTCCTCACAGGATGGCATCGCCTCAGAACACACATATGTGCATATGTGAGATGGATTCCATGGCGAAAACTCTCTGCACCTGCAACAGCCACCCCATTAGGTACAAACCCTTAAGCTTTCCAATGTGAACCACCAGAAGACAAGGTTTCTAGCTTAGCCATACTATGCTGTCTGTGCACAAGAAGTTTTTAGGCGAGGCTGCATTCAGATACGGGGTTTCAAAATCAGTAAGTGTGTGACCATATTGGGATCTGAGCTCTAGTTTCTCACTTCTGCTATAACTCTTAGTTATTGTTCTGGTAAATTTTGTCTACCCTGACCTCGACAGCCCAGACTAGCCTGATCGCATCATGTCTCAGAAACTACACAGGCTCATCCTTGGTTAGTACTTGGATGGGAGACCACTAAGGAAGTCCAGGGTATGCAGAGGAAATCAGTGGCAAACCACCTCTGGGTGTCTCTTGCCTTGAAAACCCTACAGAGTCGCCATAAGTAGGCTGTGCCTTGATGGCACTTTAAACATGCAGAGAACTACCAAAAAGCATCTGCAGCTTCAGTCGTGTTGGACTAGGATTTGGGAGACTTCACTCTGACTTGGAAGCTTGCAGAGTGGCCTTGGGCCAATAAGAATATAAGAACATAAGAGAAGCCAATGTTGAATCAGGCCAATGGCCCATCCAGTCCAACACTCTGTCACACAGTGGCCAAAAATACCAGGTGCCATCAGGAGGTCCACCAGTGGGGCCAGGACACTAGAAGCCCTCCCACTGCTGCCCCCTCCAGCACCAAGAATAGAGTGCATCACCTGCCCCAGACTGAGAGTTCCTATCTATACCTTGTGGCTAATAGCCACTGATGGACCTCTGCTCCATATGTTTATCTAATTCCCTCTTGAAACTGTCTATGCTTGTAGCTGCCACCACCTCCTGTGGCAGTGAATTCCATATGTTAATCACTCTTTGGGTGAAGAAGTACTTCCTTTTATCCGTTCTAACCCGACTGCTCAGCATTCTCTCTCAGCCTAACTTCCTTCATGGGCTTGCTGTGAGGATGAACAGAGAAAGGGTCCCCATTGGGAAGAAAAGCAGGAGATGGAAAAAAAATCCACCAGATCACACTAAGACCTCTAATGTCAAACTCTCTGAAAAGATGAGAATGCAGTAGAAAACTCTAAGCTATGCCTAACTCATGAGGATATACATGACCATAAGTACAACCTGCACAGGTAATAAAGAAGCAAGTTCATGGAGTGAATCTCCCAGAACCCTTTTCTTAAAGCTCCTCTCCCTCTTTCAGACACTAGAAGCACCATCATCCCACACATACCCTGCTCGCCTCTGTGTTCCTCCATCTGCCTGATGCGTTGGTGCACACTCACTCATTTTGTCCCATATAGGTGGAGCACAACAGATGCCAGGTCACAGTCATTTCAAAGTTACGCAGCCACAAATAAAAGGGTTTCTTTACGTAACACATAATTTAGCTTCAGGAAATCATTGTCACGAGATGTTGCAATAGCTACTAAGCCTTCTTAAAAAATGATTAGTCACTATGAAACATGGATGCTAGAAATATCACTGGTTACTAGTCATGACAACTGAAAAAGAAACCTTTTGAGTTCAGAGTCATTACACTTCTGATCAACAGATGCAATTAGTTTCCCAAAGCACATGGCTCGTCACAGCTGAACACAAAGAAATACAATTCTAAACGGAACCTTTGTAGTCTGATATAGAACTGCATAAGCAAAACAAAATCCACAGATCATATTCCAAAGAAACCCAAATTATGCGACCAGAAGGATGCTTGGTATCCTGTGTACTAAGCCACCAGTATTTCCAACTTAGCTTTGCCCTCAATTGGACAGCCCAGGCCAGCCCAATCTCATCAGATCCTGGTGGCAGGCGGTGGCAATGTGACAATGCAACATCGTGAGTCCTGACGTCATCAGCCAGCCGACAAATGCCGTGGGATCACGTCTGATATAGCCTGCAGATGAATCCTCCCGAGCAGCTACAGTGTGTGTGATTAAATAATTGTATGTGTTGTCTCCCCTTCCCCCACAAATATTGTTAGTCCAATTGTCAAATGAGTAACTGTAAATCACTCTGAGCCCACAGGTATATGGGAAAAAGTAATCAATAAATTGAAAGTATTATTATTATCATCATCATCATCATCATCATCATCATCATCATCAAGGTTGGATGGGGGAGACCACCAAGGAAGTATTAGATGGGAGACCACCAAAGAAGTCCAGGGTTACTATGCAGAGGCAGACAATGGCAAACCACTTCTGAATCAGTTCGATGTAGTGGTTAAATGTGTGGACTCTAATCTGGGAGAACTGGGTTTGATTCCCCACTCCTCCACTTGTAACTGCTGAAGGACCCTGGGTGAGTCATAGTTCTGTCAGAGCTGTTCTTGAAAGAGCTCTCTCAGCCCCACCTACCTCACAGGGTGTCTGTTGTGGGGAGGGGAAGGGAAGGGAAAGGAGTTTGTAAGCTGCTCTGAGACTCCAAGTGAAGGGCGGGGTATAAATCCAATCTCTTCTTCTTCTCTTCTAAACATCTCTTGCCTTGAAAACCCTACAGGGTCACCATACGCCAGCTGCGACTTGATGGTGCTTTCCACCACCATTTCCACCCTTACAAAAGTTTGCCTTGACTTTTTTTTTTTTTTAAATCACAGCCTGATCTTATGCAAAGTTTAACTCAAAAGTAGGGTTCCACAATGTTCGGAGACCCTGAAGTAGCAATTCTGTTCATACCAATTTGGAAATAAGCCCCACTGAACTCAACACAACGTAAACTTCTGGGGGCAGATCGTACTGTGAGTTGTGCTATAAAACACGAAGCTGCCTTGCACTGAGTCCCACCACTGGTCTATCAAGGTTAGCATTATCCACTCTAACTCACTGGCAGAGCTTCTAGTGCCAGACAGCTCTACAAGATCAACTGATAACTAACCGCTTAAACACGCGTTACGTGGGAACGAAAACAAGTGAACTGTCCCCCTGCTCCCCGCCCATATTTACTTTTTCCTAGTCTGATTTTGGGTTTATTTACTCCAGTATACATACATATCTGTATGTACGTATGAAGCACCCTTCTCCCCCAGGATATATTCTGTTTCTCCACCCAGGGAATCTACTTAGCCCTTGTGCTGTTTCTGAAAACCCAAGGCGCTCCACATCGCCCAGAGAACTTTCACGGGGAAGGTGGGACTGCAGTGAATGCAGCTTCCTCCCGCTTCTACCCTCCCTACGTCTGAAAGGACAAGTCCTCGAAAACCCTTTTTCCTAGCAGAAGCCGTTCCCTCCCGCCCCTCTAACGTTTCCAAGTTACCGCTGCCCGGCGTCCGACTTCCGCTCTGGGTTCTCCTCCAAGCACCATGAAGAAGCCTCTTTCGTTTTTGCTAGCGCCTAGAGCACCTCTTCCTGTACATTTCGTCTTGCGGGGCTCGCGACCGCGGCGCCATCTGGTGGCTGGAGTTCGATCGTTCTTATGCACCCGCTCACTTTTCATCTCTGGTCTGACTGCCAGAGGCTTTCCAAGGTCTCAAACAAAGGCTGAGCCTGAGACCAAAGAATACGTGTTTGGGGGGCATTCATAACCAGATCCCCAGGACCTCGATTTAGCTGCAAAAAAGAAACCAAGAGAAACTATATGGTGAAGTAGCTGAGGTGCTGCCCACACTAGGAAAATTACAAACCTCCAGGAGGGTCCTGGAATTCTCCTGAAATTACAACTGTTCTGCAGTCAACAGAGATCAGTTCCCCTAGTGGAAATGACAGCCTTGGTGAATAGACTGTCTGGCAATCACATCCATGCTGTAATTCCCTCCCCTCCCCCAGGTACTTCTGCCAAATCTCCAGTGTCAGATCAGGATATGAGCAGGCCTGTAGCTAGGATTTTTGTTGTTGGGGGGGGATTTAAATTTCATCGGGGACAGCCAAGGTACTTAAAATTAAGTACATTTAAAGTTAATTAAATTAAGTTCAATTAAATTACCTCTAGATTACACAAACCACACAACGTCCCCAGTGTGATGACATCACTTTCACGTGACATCATCACACTGGGGATGTCATGCAGCTTGTGGCAGCTGGGGAGGTGGGACTTCCCCCATCAGTCAGCTGGCCAGTGGCGGGCAGGAGCCCATGAAATTGGGGGATTCCACAGTCCCACCTGGGGTCTGGTAACCCTAGCCTGGGGAGAGCAGGCTTTGGGGACAGGAGGGGTATAATGCCATAAAGTTCACCTTCCAAAGCAGACATTTTCTCCAGGGGAACTGATCTCTGTAACCTGGAGACCAGTTGTCATTCTGAAAGATCTCCAGCCATCTGGAGCCTGGCAACCCTAGGCATGGTGCACATGGGGACTGAGGAGAACAGGCAACTCAGATTAGACTGTTACTCAAAGTGGGGACCCAAGACCTAATCTGTGTACTCCAGGGTTCCCAGGAGGTGTCCTGTATAGATCCTGAACAGATCTAGCCCTGCTTAGCATCAGCAAATGCTGTCTGAGGATCATATCCTGGAGGAGAGTGCTAACATACCAACTCTTGTTAGTTTTTGTGCAGTATGAAAGTGTCAGAGCGTGCTGCACTTTGGAGCCTGCTCTTTTGCTGAAGAAAGTGAATGAGGAAGTATATGAGTCAAATTCCTATTTGTAAGCGTCATAGTCCAGGGGACAATGTCACGGCAACAGGGTTTCTCTCAGAGCCAATATTATGCCTCACAGTATGCCACAAAGCTTTAAGGTGCTTCACAAGGACGTAGCTTTATCAGGTAGGTCACTCTTATTCCAATTTTGCACATGCAAAACAGAATCTGAAGTGGTGAATTGTCCAGAGTCACTTAAGGCACATGAGACTAATGGGCAGCTAGAGAAGATAAATGTTCTTAGGGGAGCCAGTGGCTGCATATGCTGGGGAAGGGGTGGTGGTGGATTTCCAAGCAATATGGCAACTATAAGCTTGAAAACTTTAGCCCTTTATGATTCTTGACAAATATGTACCTCCATAAAGAAAATAAATTATATTTCATTTGGTTTGCCTTAGCCTTGGTAGCATTTGTAGCATGCGGAAGCTGGCAGAGACCTAGGAAGCTGTTCTACCTAGGAATGCTGCCTATGTTGCCTTGAGCCCCACTGAATAAAGTAAATATTTTGTTTCTTGAAACTTTTCTTTAAGAAATTTTGACTATAAACTCAACGGAGGACAGGGAGTTGAATAGGGTTGCCAATTCTGGGTTGGGAAATACCTGGAGACTTTGGGGGTGGAGACTGAGGAGGGTGGGGTTTGGGGAGTGGAGGGACCTCAGCAGGGTATGAGGCCATAGAATCTATCCTCCAAAGCAGCCATTTTCTCTGGGTGGAGCATTGAGATCTCCTGGAATTAGAACTCATCCCCAGATGACAAAGATCAGGTCCCCTGGAGAAAATGGCTGCTTTGGAGGGTGGGCTCTATGAAATTATACCCTACTGAGATCCTGCCCCCCCCAACCCTTCCACCCCCCAAATCTCCAGGTATTTCCCAACCCAGAAGTGGCAATTCTGTGATTTGTCCAGTGGCTTTTGCTAGGCCTGGAATTCATCCTCCCCTCAAAGGAATGTTGGAGCTCACAGAAGTTCCGTTGCCACTCAGCCTCGAGACCAGGCTGTGAAATACCAAGTTAACGTTGGTATTTTAAGATGATATTTGAATCAGGCTAAATTCAGCTGAGGTGGTAATTCCACAGTGCCATGTGAAACATACTGTTCCCCAAGTAATGAGCATTTCTCTGCCACGAATGAATCAGTCGCTAAGTTACCTGCAGTCGCCAAGCTCTTACCCCTCCTTGTCCTTGTATCTTGGCTGCATTGTTTGTGCAGGAGTAAGGCCTTTTGCGTTGTGAAAACAAACCATTTGGCTGAAAACTGGGGGGCAGGGCTGATGTTGTTGATTCAGCCTTTGGGTGCCATAGGGAAATTATTTCTTTTATTTGCATGTCACTGAGAGGCCAAACAAATACTGATGATACCCTCCCATCCCATCCGTCCCTAAGCAATCCGTGTCTGGGCCACCTGTCTCCTTGAGAGAGAGAAAGAGCGAGAGAGTGCACACAGGCCATTGGCAGCAATGCCTTTGCTTCCAATACCTGAGATCCAGTGAGCAGAGGAGAGCCCATGTACGTCACAGGAGCTGGCAGGGAACCAGAAAGGCTAGCTGGGTTTTTTCCCTAGAATACTCCATTTTCTGTCCAAAGGCAGGGAGATTTTTGAGGGTGTGATGCATGGAAGTCATTCCTATACTATCTAATGGTGTATGTTTAGTTACTTTTTTATTATTTTTCTAGAAGGGAGATGCACGATAGTATGTGATCCCCTTTGAGGGCAGGAGAACCATGCCTGGGCACCATGGGGTCTTGGAAGCAACAGCCCAGTCACTGCTTCCTTTTGAGAGCTGGTTTGGTGTAATGATTAACGGGGCGACTCTAACCTGGAGAACCGGGTTTAATTCTCCACTCTTCCACATGAAGCCAGCTGGGTGACCTTGGGTCAGTCACAGTTCTCTCAGCCTCCCTAAAACAAACCTAGCTTGCCACTGAAAGAGCTAGAGTTTCAGGCTGCCAGACAATCTTCGGATCTCCTGGCTATATTACTCCCACTGCCTTACTACTACTACTACTATCATTATTACTATCACTGCTGCTGCTTCCTTGCACAAGTTGTTTTATTGGAAGATGACCAAGCCAAACACCTGAAGGTGTAGTTATAGAGGTGGTCTGGAGGGTCTCTATGGAATTATACCTCACTTATGTCCCGCCGCTCCACTCCGAAATCTCCAGGAAGATAGCAGCCCAGCTCACTGAAAAGGAGTCTGAAATCAGAGTTACAGGAACTAATTACTCTCAGCACTAGGTTGGAATCCAAAACCATAAGGTTAATAATGCCTTGAGTTTAGGGTTGCCAGGTCTAGACTGGGAAATACCTGGAGACTTTGAGGGTGAATCTGGGAAAGGGAGGGGTTTGGGGAGGAGAGGGGCCTCTGCGTGGCACAATGCCATAAAGTCCACCCTTCGAAGCAGCCATTTTCTCCAGGGAAGCTCATCTCTGTCAGCTGGGGATCAGTTGTAAAAGCAGATCTCCAGGTCCCACCTGGAGGCTGGCAACCCTACTTGAGTTGCCAACTTCCAGCTGGTGGCTAGGATTGCGACTGATCTCCAGGTGACAGGGATCAGTTCATCTGGAGAAAATAGCAGCTTTGGAAGATGGTTTCTATGGCATTACATACATCAGTAAAATTCCTCCCCAAACCCTGCTCCCCTCAGGCTCCACCCCCCCCAATCTCCAGGTATTTCCCAACCTGGAGCTGGCAACCCAATAGCTTCACCCACCTCAGGGTTACACTACATTACAAAGGAGAAGAGCCGAAATGCTGCAACCTGCCTCTTTGCCTCGGAATCTCCTTGAGCCAACTCCTCTCCCTCTCTGATTTCTTCTGCTTTCCCCTTCTTCTCGTGGCTGGTTTGGATTCCCCTTTCTGTCTCCACTCCTGCACCCTCTCCCTCCAGCCAACCTCCTCCCCTTTCCCTTCCTTCTTTTTTATAGCCTCAGTGCCACACTCCTCTTCTGTTCCCTGCTCCTTGGCCAGCTCTTGTTCTCCTTAGCCCTATCCTACCTTAACCCACCTGGCTCCAGATTAGAATTGCCATTCCCCCGTTAGCAGCACCGGCACCAGCATGATGACATCACCTGGAAGTGATGTCATCATGTTGCTGCTGTTGGGGGTGACGCTCTAGGTTTTGGGCAAACTCTATGGTTTTGAGGACAAAAGATATCCCAACTCTTCCCAGCAGATCCCCTGCCGGCAGCCAGCTAGGACCTGGCAACCCTAGCCCAGATAGACATTGCTTCTTTTCTCAGGTTCACCTGCTACCTCCTTGTCTTCTGAGCCTCCCTGTGGCAGAATGTCAAGGCTGCCCTCTTGCAGAGGCTACCATGGCTCAAACCATAGAGTTTTACCCAAAAAGCAAAGTGTTGTCATGTGACATTGCTGATACAATGATGTCACTTCTGTGTGATATCATTGTGTTGCTGTTTGGGGGCGGGGCTTCCCCCACCAGCCAACTGTTTGAGGCGGGGCTTCCCTGAGATAGTTGTGAGCAGACATCAGATGTCTGATCACCATGGCCACCAGTAGCTCCTCCGCAGCATCGGGCCCGATGCCACCTTCTTGCCACTCTCCTGCTCCAACCCTACACATCCGCCTGGCCTCTCTTTGTTGTCCTGCCTACCTGAGCAGCACTGTCCACTTCATCTACCAGGACCCACTGGGCCCGGTACTCAGCTCTTCTCTGTCAACAGCATCATCGGGCGCAGCCTCAGCCCTGCCACCAGCAGCTGCACCTCCCTGTCCTCCATCCTGCCTGTCCTAGCCTGCTCACTCTTGGGCTTGCGTAAGTGTTTTTAAACAAGCCTTGGGCAAATAAGCACTTCTGCATTAATCGCTAAAAGGTTTTTAAAAATGGTGGCAAAACTGGAAGTGACTGATCTGACTTCCCAAAAGGCTTCACCTCGCAAGAGAACAATCAGACATCTGCAGAAGCGCTGTGAAACTGGTAGTATTTGTAAATACCAGACTTTCTGAGGTGTTGGGAAAGTTGGGGATGAGCACAGGGGCCTGACAACTGGGGAATAGAAAGAAGAAGAGATTGGATTTATACCCTGCCCTTTACTACCCAAAAGAGTCTCAGGGCAGCTTACAAACTCCTTTCCCTTCCCCTCCTCACAACAGACACCCTATGAAGTAGGTGGGGCTAAGAAAGCTCTTTTGGGAACTGCTCGTGAGAGAACAGCTCTGAGAGAACTTGTGACTGACCCAAGTTCACTCAGCAGCTGCATGTGGAGGAGTGGGGAATCAAACCTGGTTCTCCCAGATTAGAGTCTGCACTCCTAACCACTACACCAAACTGGCTCTCAGATGTGACAGATGTGGAGACAGATATAGCTGTCTGGATGCTGTTAGATCCATTGGTGAGAAGCAACAGTAACAGATCAAACAAGTCATCTGATTGCAGCCTAATTGTGAGAAGCTGGATGAAACAGTGCCTCCTGTTGTTCAAAATTAGGGGAACTGTGATCACAGAAAACACCACCACCTGCAGAGCTGCCAATACGTCATTCTACACATCAGAGATGTACTCCTACTCATTTGAAAGATTATGTAGTATAAAGTTCTCCATGTTTTCTGTATTAATATTATTAGTGTATTCTGGTTTGGGAGTTCAATAAAAACTTAATGGGGGGGAGAATGTTATAATGTATACCAACAGCCTCTAGGGGTAAATTTCTGCTTTGCATGTCCTTTAGTTTTGCCCCTGCAGGTCTCCTGTATGGAAGTGAGTGGCTGAGCAAGCTTATTGAGAGGCTGACTAAAAGAAGGCCCAGCCAGAGAGAGATCGGGTCAGGAAGCTAAATAAAAATACCCATCTTAAGTGGAAGCAAAACTGATGTGTCCTGTTATTCACAATACTACATGGACTCTATGGTACTGTTACTGTACCTCATTGAAGTCCCTTCCCTCACCAAACCACACCTTTCCCAGGCTCCTCCCTCAAAATATCTAGGAATTTCCTAACCTTGAACTGGCAACCCTGCATATGCTGGTCTCATCTGTGGCTTGGTGGTCCCAGTCAGCTCCAAGTTCCTTCCTCCTTCTCTCCCCTTTATTCTTTCACAAAGGAACTCATGCTAGCTGCATGGTCTCTGGAAATATTGGTGCTGCTTGGGGAATGCTAGTGAGAAAAATGTGTGTGTGTGTTAAATGTACAAACTACATTTATCAGTAGGTGGTGCAAGCTGGCAGGAATGAACTGGAGGAGGGTGAACTCAAAAGAAAATCTCTTAAGAGTTGTAAGCTGTTGGGCAGGGATGGTAACCACTAGAAAAAAAGAGAGGAGGATTTAGTATATCTGGGGCCTGGGGCCATGAGATGGATTAAAGACTCCTGTGGGAACCAGTGGTTCTCAGGCTTTTTATTTTTATTTTTTTACCACACACCCTAAATGTTGGGAAGCTCTTGATCGTCTTTGCAGGACTAGTTCCCTTGGGAAGACTTAACAGTGCAAACCTGAGCAGAGTTACATCCTTCTAAATCCAGTGAAGCCCTGGAGTGTCCATAAGCGCCAAGCACACTAGTTGCATTTGTGCAAATCCAATCTCCAGTTCCAGCATCTGTTAATGCATTTCCAAATTCGTTCCCCGTTTCCTACGAACTGTTCCTACTCTCTGTGTTCCAGGAACACTATATGCCCACATAATATGATTCTTCTTCCCATCAACCTGTGTGAGTTCCATGCCATATTCCTATTCATCTATATATTTAAGGGGTTGTGTGTTTGTGTGCTGTTGTCGTTTTTAGCATACAGAGAAAACAAACACAAAAAGGGGTAGAAAATTTTCAACCCAGAGCAGACCAGGTAACCAAAAAGATTGAAAAAAGAAATAAAGAAAAACTTATATATGGAATTATCACTGTCAGTTTTAAAAAGCTAAAAGTATATTCCAAAAATTTAAATCAAATTATAAATATTAAAAAACTGTGCATCAAAATACATCAATCTTTGGTTACATATATAGGTACCTTCCCCTAGTGTAATAAGACATTTTTAGTAAGATTGCACTTGTAGTCATGAGGCTGTCACACACAAGCATCTTTCCTAAGACTAGGTACAATTATCTCTCCTTATAATAATTATCTTTTGGTTTCGTAAGATTCCATGAGCTCCCATTGGCTGTAAAATGGCATTATACCCCTGCTGAGTCCTTCCACACACACCCCAAATGCTGCCCTCCACAGGATCCACCCCCCCAAATCTCCAGATATTTCCCTAATCAGAGTTGGCACCTGTACTTTCTCCTCCGTCAGTAAAAGGCCCTTTCCACACCTATGTTGGCCTTTGGGAGAAAACTCATTGGGCCCAGTCCTGATCAGGTTGCCAACTCCAGGTGGGCAATTCCTGGAGATTTGAGGGATGGAGCCTGGAGAGGGTGAGGTTTGAGGAGGGGTGGCACCTCAGACAGGTACGATGCCATAGGCTCCACCCTCCAATCCAGCCATTCCCTGATGGGGAACCATTGTTGCCAATCTCCAGGTGGGGGCTGGAGATCACTCAAAATTACAACTGTTCTCTAGGAGGAAGGGGGGAGGAGATGGAAAACTAAAGGTAGGTTGATGGTTGGCTGGGAGGGAGATAGGGTTATCAACTCCAGGTTGGGAAATTCCTGGAGATTTGAGGGGTCGAACTTGGAGAGGGTGAGTGTTGAGGAGGGGTGGGACCTCAGAGAGGTACAATGCCATAGACTCCACCTTCCAAACCAGCCACTCCCTCCTGGGGAACCACTGTTACCAATCTTGGGGGTGGGCTGGAGATCACTCAAAATTACTACTGCTCTTCAGGTAGCAAAGATCAGTTCCTCTGGAGAAAATGGTGGACTCTGTCATTATACCCTGCTGAGATTGCCACAGCAAATTGTCACTGAATGCCCAAAGCCGGGGCACTCTCCCAGAGCCTCTTTCTAGAGCCCGTTGTATTTATTTCCACTAGGCCTTATTCCTAGTAGATAACATAAAACACATGTGGAACCAAACACTGTGAGGCATCCCTCAGTGGTTAGATCTGTACACTATATACCATACAATTGGGGGGGGGAGTGTTGATGTCAAGTCTGTTAGCCAAATGGGCCCTTAGTACCAATGCCCAGTGCCAATAAGATTCCAGAAGGAGACACAACTTTATTGCAATAAAGAGGACCTTGGCAGCAAAACCCAAGGACTCCATTAATAAGGCATCAGCATTAACTTTTTATATAGTGTGAAAAACAACTTTTATTCATGCACAGATGTCTTTAAATTACAGAGGTTACACTTTATTTCTTAATAAGTGTATTTGCCAATCATACTTTTTTTGCCCTTATTTGGAATACTTATGATTTTCTATACACCGTGCAAAACAGTTTACTTTTCCCCGACAACACCTTTGCTTAATCAGCTATGTCTAGACATCTTGCCCTCTTACCCAGTTTACCACATCCTATTTTGTACTTTAGTTAAATTTAACTTGCCCATGCTGCACACAGCAATGTTAAAGTACAACAATGTTTAAGATTTAAAATGGCTTCAGGTGGGTAGCCATGTTGGTATGAAGCAGCAGAACAAAGTTTGAGTCCAGTGGCACCTTTAAGACCAACAAAGTTTAATTCAATGTATAACCTTTTATGTGCAAACACACTTTAAAATGGCATTACTCTTGCGAGCTTGCCTATTAAGTCACAGCTGACTTATGGTAACCCCATAGGGTTTTCAATGCAAGAGATGTTCAGAGATGGTATAGCATTGCCTTCCTCTGCATAGAGGCCCTGGTATTCCTTGGTGGTCACCCTTCCAAAAAGTGACCAGTACCAACTTAGCTTCTGAGATCTGACGAGATTCAGCTAGACTGGGCTATCCAGGTCAGGGTTTTTGTAAAATTACCACATACCTAACCAAAGCACTGAACATACAGGTGTATATATATTTACATGGACTGGGTATCTCTTTCTTGTAAATTAGAACCATCGGAGATAACTATCCAGATGGTTGAGATCAGAGCCCCAAATTTCTCTATAAGGCAGGTCAGCAAGAAACATTGCAAAGAGAGATACTTAGTCCATATAAAAATGTTTACATCTGGATGTTCAGTGCTTTGTTCAGGCATGTTGTTAATTTTAACAAAAACGCTGTATGGTGTGTATTATACAAATTCAAACCACTGAGGAATGCCTCACAGTGTTTGGTTTACATGTATTTTATGTAATTTATAATTGTACCTAGTCTTAGGAACAATGTTTGTAAGTGCTTTTTTTTTTAATGTTTTTTTACACTAGAGGAAGTTACCTATATAGGTAACCAAAGATTGATATATTTTGATATACAGTTTTTAATATTTGTAAGTTGATTATTGTTTCTGGAATATAATTTAGCTTTTTAAAATTGACAGTGATAATTCCATATATAAGTTTTTTCTCTTTTTCCCAACCTTTTTGGTTACCCAGTCATTTTTTGCAAAACCCTTCCAAATGAGTTTAGAGTGACTATATAAAAAGGCTGACTTTTCGACATTGTGTTATATCATTAAAAAAATGAACCTAATAAACCCAGTGTTGCTGGTCTACTTGTCAGATTCAAGTCTTAACCCTGAAAGATACCCAAATTTAGCCACATGCAATTGTGTGTTCTACAGGATCCTGGTTCTTACATATTAATCTCAAGACTCTAAAATGAGGGATGGAAGCTCATGACAGACAATCTAAGGCAGGGGTTGCCAGCCTCTAGTACATGTACCAAACAGCGGCACATTAGACCATTTTGCTCACCAGCGAGAAGGACCAATTCTCCTCCCAAGTGATCCAGGAGAGCCCCGAGGCACCTCTGGTGCCACAGTGTCTGGCAACGTGGAAGAAAATTAAAGGCATGGTCCGTACCTGTCACTGTCTCCTGGAACAAGGCGGCCGCTGGCCAGGTCCATCTCCAAGGCAAGCACCTTGAGGTGCTGGCAGTTTCTCCCCACTGTTCTCATCTGTCTCCTGCTCCACACTTTTTTGTTGATATATCTTTACAGTTGTGTTTTTCTTAGCATTTGGGCCAAAAAAGTTGCCTATGCTTGGATCTAGGATTAGGGAGACCAAATTTCCTGATCTGGCAGCCTCTCAGCCTCACTCCTTTGCTGTCACTCTCAGGGGGGACGGGGGAGGGGTTGGCATCCTATGACCCTGCAACGTATCTTCTGACTGTGAAATTAGAAGTGATGTTACTGCATCGTGGGATGCTCCAGGATTTTCTTGAAATTTTGTGGGGTTTTTTTACTATAGAGTTTTGGGGAAATCCTTGAGTGGCCTGCAATGCTGTAATGTTGCTTCTGGTTATACAGCTGGAAGCGACTTTATAGCATTGTGGGATGCCTTTTTCAGCAATCTTTTATAATTATAGCCAAACTGTGTCAAAATTCAGAGCACAAGATCAACAAAGAACCAGTATAAGAA
The DNA here is from genome assembly GCA_029375565.1 of Gekko gecko. Lineage (NCBI taxonomy): Eukaryota > Metazoa > Chordata > Lepidosauria > Squamata > Gekkonidae > Gekko > Gekko gecko. Next base: position 36,873,757 of record JAPDNY010000002.1, read on the forward strand.
AGCAACTGGTTATGTGTTTGTTCACAATACCAGTAGAGGCACAGATCTTGTAGCTGTGACCTAAATTCCATTGTTCCATTTGTGCCATGTCAATTTTGATCTAACACCAGATAGTTTATGACGTCAACTTTCTTCTTTTTAAGGATGAAGCAAAGTTTCGTACAAAGTGCAAGATCAAGACCTGTTTTATTTGAAACTTTAATGACTGTTTGAATAAAAAAAAATTACTTCCTCATAATAATCTGACAAAATATCCTCTGCACTTCTTTCTTGTCCAGTACCCTTCAAGCTCTGTATGTTGGAGATCCAATATCTCCACTATCCCAGAAGTTGCCTCATACTTCCCAACCCTGGTCTATAAATTCAGCTTTCTACAGGCAAGCCACAATATTGCAAAATTAAACATATTTGCATAATTGCCTTAATTTGCATAATAGCTTCTGTCACAGAATTCGAGTTTGCTGCCTGTAAAATAATTGAGGTTCTTTCTTGCAGAACTTGGCACTTCAGTGTTCCTTTCATATATATGTATAGCCTCTCTTATTTTCATATATGTGTATAACCTCTCTTAGTTTCCTTATGTGCCCCTTACCTAGCCTTCAGGGATTTATGCTTAACTCCTCAAATCTGCCATTTTGGGTGTATTTTATGTGAACAGGGCCTTGATATGGTTTCAGCTTGATATGGTTTTAGTGCACTCACTGTTCTTTTCATGTAAAATGTAGTCTCAATGAAGCAACTTCTGTGAGGACTGGAAATGGACACTCCCAAGGACACTACAAGCGAGCCGCTCACAGTTGCACAAGCGAATAAAGAAGTACAGTCTGAGGTACAAACAAAATCTGCATTTTCTTTCCTTTTGTCAAAACCTCTTCTCAGTATTGCATCATATGCAGTGCTTATTATTCACCATCATCTGATCGTGTTCATGGTGAGCAGGAGGCATACCTCAAATACCCTCAGAACAATCTTATTTTATTTATTTAAACCCCTTTTATGCAGCCTTATGGAGCTGCGGTGGCTCAAGTGGTTAAGACGCTGAACTGCAGGCTGTGGAAGGTCGGTAGTTCAGCAGTTCGAGACCCAGGTGCCGCATGACGGACTGAGCTCCCGTCTCTAGTTCCAGCTCCTGCCAACCTAGCAGTTCGAAAGCAAGAAATTGCAAGTAGATAAATAGGTACCACTTCAGTGGGAAGGTAACAGCGTTCCGTGCGCCTCGGTGTTTAGTCATGCCGGCCACATGACCACGGAAACGTCTTCGGACAGCACTGGCTCTTCAGCTTTGAAACGGAGATGAGCACCGCAACCCTAGAGTCGGATTCGACTGGCTTTCAAGCAAGGGAAACCTTTACCTTTACCTATGCAGCCTTTCCACCCAAAGTCTCCAAGGTGGTGACCTATAAATAATGCAAAAAAAAAAAATCTTCCTCCTCTGGTGAAAGACAACGTTAGAGTGGAATCTTGTGAAGTAGCAGTCATTTGTTTTAAAAGTTGGTGACTGGAGCTCAGAAGTAAAGGCCTGAAGTGGTTAAAAACCCATGTTTCCCCAGTCTGAATGCCAACATATCCGAAGTGTTTCAAAGTATGTTCTATCTTATAGACTCTCTCTCTGAACAAATGTCCAGTTTTATTTGAATAATTCATTTCTGGGGCTCTCTAAGCCCAATCCTTTTCTCACTCTGTTCAGGCCCAGCTGAGGAGAAACAGAAAGTGAACATTACTCATTTTATTCCTGGCTCTTCCTAGGAACTACCAGATTTTTCCATATTAATAAATGGGGGGCACGCTAGTTTCCAAAGACAAAGTAGGGTTGTCAGGGGTCCCCCCTGGCCACCAGCAGGGGATGGGGTAGGGGTGCTAGATCCAAGTTGGGAAGCAACTAGAGATTTAGGGGTGGAGTCTGGGGAGGCCAAGGACCTCAGTGGGGTACAGTACCATAGAGTCCACCCTCCAAAGCATCCATTTTCTCCAGGGGAACTAATCTCTGTAGTCTGGAGATGAGTTCTAATTCCGGGGGATCCCTGGGTCCTGTTATGTCCTTAGACCAGGAACGAGAGCAGGAAGGAAAGCGCTGAGCTCCGTTCCTGAGAATAATAGGGACTAGGCTCCTGAACTTGCCAAAAAGGAGCCAATGGAAACATTGGCAGGAAATTCAAACCTGCCAACAGGAATGTGGGGCGTCCCCCCAAAAAACTGTATATAGTTGGCCTCCAGCCGTTGCTGTTTGTCTTTGTTGTGTGAAGTACGAATAAACACATCTTCTCTTATGTCGTCGTTCAAGTCATAAGGCACGGAACCCAGTACTTTACAGTGGCAACGAAGGTGGGATACGACCGCCTTCCATGAGCGACGACAAGGACAGCGAGGCCACTCACAAGAATCGCATTGCTGATCCCGAGAGCAGCACTGTACCGCTCGCTGAGCATCGCATTGCTGACCCAGAGAGCAGCACCACACCGCTCGCTGTAACCGAAGCATGTGGCCCGCCACGCACCTCTGGAGCAGCCATGGCCGCAACATACAGAAGACTCGAGCGGTTTGATCCATCCCGGCTGGAAACATGGGACGCATGGGCCGACCAGCTCATCAGCTACATGGAGCTCAACGGAATATGCGACCCCGACAAGAAAAGATCGCTCCTGGGTTGTTGTTTTTTTGTTTTTTGTTTTTTTTTTTAGCAAAACTCTCCTAAAAAGGAGAGAATTTTATTCTTTTTATAAGAAAAGGAAGGGGTAGACAGATGGAGAAAGAAAAAGGATGGAGTGAAGTTTTCTCTGTTAAAATGGGTTAGTTTTAGTTAGTGTTTAATATCGTTTTTCGGCATCGATCATGGTTAGAAGATCTTCTTTTTAACTTTGCAAAGTCCAAAGACACTCTGTTAATACAGTTAGTAAAGTCCATTGGGGTTAGTAATTAAACAGCTCCTTACAGATGCAACACAAACAATCCTTAAGATGTCTTCTTTTTAAGTCTCTTCCAATTATGGGCTAAGTCCTTTTTAACCTTGATGGCTTCCTTTCCTTCACCTCTTACCCCTGGGCTGCTGTCTTCTTCACTGCTTATCATAGTTTTAAGTGCTGCGTCTTCCCTCACGCCGGCGTGTCTCTTCAGAAGTTTTTGCATTTCAAGGATGTAGTCTTTCTTCTTTCTTTTGTAGCTTTCAGATTTCCAGGGCGCCATAACCACTTCGCAAAAATTAGATCTCCGATGTCTTGCTTGCTATGCTCGACCCCCCTTCTACTGGCAGAGTAATTTCTTTTATAAAAGCGGAATTGGCTTTGGGAGCCATATCCACCTCTTCTTTTAATTCTTTCGCTTCACTGCCAGTTAGGGGAACCAATACATTCGCCAAAGTAAATCCGAGATCCTCTTTCTCTTCTTCTTTTACACCCTCAGATCTTAGAATCCATGCTTTCTGTTCAATTTCCGTCATCTTCCTTGTTGTTTCCAATATCAGTTCTTGTCGACTGATGAGAACACTTTCCACTTTAAGCAGGGTTTCATTGATTTTCTGCATTTGCTCCAGCAGAGGGCGCAGAATCTCATTTTCCTGTTGATTGACAGCAAGCTCTGGGGGGGGCTACTCGGACCAGAAGTCCCTCCTCCCTTCTCTTCCGGTTTCTGCAGGATTTTCCCCGTTGTCGACATTTTGTTTTATTGTTTACTTTTAAAAAGTTCGTGCCGCCTCCCCCAGGAAGCTGATAAGGTCGTAGTCTTCTATGCAACCCCAACGGTACTTTCACCAACAGTTCTTTCTCTCTTCCCCCCTCCGTGCTCCCTTTGTAAATCTTGCTTCTCAAAAGGGGTGGGGACTCCTCCCTCCTCCCATACGCTTAAACGCTTGCGGGGGATTCAAATTCACGCTTCAAAATAGACCTTCCACTCACGATTCGATGCCACTTCTTCTTTTTATATTAAATCATATTGCTGTCTTCACTCCTGGAAATCGGTGGCGCTGCTAAGTCCCATGACGGGCCATGGGACTGGGGCGAGATCTGTCGGGAGTTCCCTGAGGTCTTTGACGGGAAGTTGGGTTGTTACAAGGGCCCCCTGGTATCCCTACACTTAGACCCTATCATGACGCCGATCCGGCGGCGCTTCCGCACAGTGCCCCTGGCCCTCCGCCCGAAAATCGAAGCAGAACTGGATCGGCTGGTAGCCCAGAGGGTCCTCAAGCCTGTCCCAAATGCACGGTGGGAAACTCCAATTGTGACCCCAGTTAAACCGAATGGGGACATCCGCATCTGTGTGGATTACAAGTGCACCATTAACCAGGTTCTGCAGGCGCACTCGTACCCCGTGCCAGTGGTGAGCCATGTATTAGCCACGTTAGCGGGGGCGCGTATTTTCAGAAAGCTGGATCTCGCACAAGTGTACCAGCAACTGCCCGTGGACGAGGCCACAGCCAAGGCGCAAACCACTGTAACACACTGGGGGGCCTTCAAGGTTAAGCGGCTACAGTTCGGAGTCAGTGTGGCCCCAGGGATCTTCCAGAACCTAATGGACGATTTGTTAAAAGGGATCTCTGGCGTGACGCCGTTCTTCGACGACGTCCTCATCACCGTGGCCACCCTGGAGAGCTTCGGTGACCGCCTCCGCACAGTCTTGGGGTGCTTCCAATCCGTGGGCCTGAAGGTAAAAAGGGAAAAGTGTCTTCTCGGGGTTCCAGAGGTGGACTTCTTGGGCTACTGGGTTGATGCAACGGGCCTCCACCCAGTGCGGGACAAGGTGAAAGCCATCGTGGAAGCTCCCACTCCAAAGTCCAAGGCGGATCTCCAGTCATTCTTAGGCCTCATCAACTTCTACCATGCCTTTCTTCCACAGAAGGCTGCCGTGGCGGAGCCTGTCCACAGACTGCTGGACAAATCGACCCCTTGGGCATGGGGGTTGAGGGAGGAGGAGGCGTTTCGCGGGGTTAAGACTCTGTTGATTTCAAATGCAGTGCTCGCCCATTTTGATGAAACGCTCCCCGTGATTCTCGCGTGTGACGCATCACCGTATGGGGTCAGGGCGGTCTTGGGTCACTGGCTGCCAGACGGGCGGGAAGTTCTGGTGGCCTATTACTTCCGTACACTATCTCCGGCGGAGCGCAACTATGCGCAGATTGATCAGGAGGGGCTGGCGCTGGTGGCGGGCGTTAAGAAATTTCACAATTTCATGTATGGTTGGCCCTTCATGCTGGTCACAGATCATAAGCCACTCCTGGGGTTGTTCGAGGCCGGCAAGCAAACGCCGCAGGTTCTGTCCCCCTGGGTTTTATGTTGGTCCCTGTTCTTAGTGGGCTATCAGTACCAGCTGGAGCATCGGCCGGGCAAGGCGTTGGAGCATGCCAACACCCTGAGCCACCTGCCGCTGCCACAGACAGGGGAGGACCCGGATCCTGCCCCCGCGGTCCTGCTGCTAGAAGGGCTTCCTGACCCCCCCTTCAGGCGGCGGACATGGCCGCCCGCTTGTCTTGGGATCCCGTCCTCTCCCGGGTCCTCAACTGGGTGGTGAAGGGGTGGCTGGCGGAGCCAGCAGGGCCAGAGTTCATGGCATACAAGGCCCGCAAGGACGAGCTCTCCGCACTGAAGGGCTGTTTATTATGGGGGGACAGGGTGGTAATCCCGGGAGCATTGAGACAAGGGGTCCTTGAAGCACTACATGAGGCACACCTGGGCATAGTACAAATGAAAGCTCTGGCCAGGAGCTATGTGTGGTGGCCCGGGATAGATGTGGAGATCGAAACCTGGGTACGGGGATGCCAATGGTGCCAGGAGGTACGCCCCAATCCCCCAAGCATGCCTACACAGAACTGGGAGTCCACGCGCAAGCCCTGGTCCCGCCTACATATTGACTTTGCCGGGTCGTTCCAGGGTCTCCTGTTCCTAATAATGGTGGACTCATACTCGAAATGGGTCGAGATCAGCCCGGTGTCCACCACCTCAACCAAAGCAGTGGTCAGGGCCCTCCGGAAAATATTTGCCACTCACAGCCTACCAGACACAATCGTGTCAAATAATGGGGCTGCTTTTACCTCCGCCGAGTTCCAATCGTTTCTCGAGAGGAATCTAATCTGGCACATTCGCTCGGCGCCATTCCACCTGGCAACCAATGGCATGGTGGAGAGAGCCAGTACACATGGCCAAGGAAGTCCTAAGCCGGATAACAGACGGGGACTGGGAGTTCTGACTGGCCCGGTTCCTCCTCACGCAACGCACAACCCCAAACCCAGTCTCGGGGCGGTGCCCCGTGGAGCTGCTGATGGGCTGCCGCCCCACGACCCTACTTGACCATCTTCACCCTGACCGGGCCCCAGAGTCGCGAACATGGAGCAAAACCTGGGAGGACCGAGAGTTTTCCGGCCAGGGGAACCCATCTATTTCAGGAACTTCGGGGTGAGGCCCCAATGGCTGGCCGGCCGCATCCTGAGACCAACAGGGCCGGTTTCCTACGAGGTCCTGGCAGACGGGGACAGGGTCCGACGGAAACACGTGGACCAGTTGCGGAGGAGGCAAGACCCAGATACGTGGATCATGGCGCTGCAGTTGGTGGACCGGGAAGCCACCCCCCCAGCGCCTGAAACACTGCAATCGCCGACGGGTGAATGAGAGCCAAGCCCAGCAGAGGTCGCCAACCCGGAGGCCAAACAAGCGGACGAGCCTTCCCCACAATCGCCACCATCGGCAGCCCCGGAGCCAAGTACAACGGCACAACCAGAAGGGCCCGCCGCTAGTCCGACGCCGGCACCCCAACGATCGCTAAGAGTATGGAAGGCTCTGGCTTACTTGAAAGACTATGTTACCTAGAGGGGACAAACTATGGGGGGAGGGGTGTTATGTCCTGAGACCAGGAATGAGAGCAGGCAGGAAAGCGCTGAGCTCCATTCCTGAGAACAATAGGGACTAGGCTCCTGAACTTGCCAAAAAGGAGCCAATGGAAACATTGTCAGGAAATTCAAACCTGCCAATAGGAATGTGGGGCCTCCCCCCCAAACTGTATATAGTTGGCCTCCGGCTGTGGCTGTTTGTCTTTGTTGTGTGAAGTATGAATAAACGCGTCTTCTCTTATGTCGTCGTTCAAGTCATGAGGCACGGAACCCAATACTTTACAGGTTCTAACTGGAGGCTGGCATCCCTAGGACAAATTGTAAGGAGAACTTTACATATTAAAAGCAGGTGGGGACCTGAAGCAGACTGATAGTTTTGCACAAAATACTACATTGTGGCTTAGCCAAAAAAGACCTCATGGTGCTTGAAATCTAATGTAATCATGCTTTCTAATAATAATACAGTAGTATGTTTATATGTAGACACACACTGTGCCTAAACAGAGGGTGGGGGAGAAAGCAGCATAGGAGAGGAATCATAACTCAGAGGCAGAGACTAGCTTTCCAGGCACTAGGTATCAGAATCAGTCCCCAGTGTTCTCAGATAAGGAAAGACCTTTCTCTGCCTAAGGCATTGGCAATCTGCTGCCAGTCAAATCCAATGATACTAGGCTAAAGGGTAAAGATAAAGGTTTCCTTTGCTCGAAAGCTAGTCAAATCTGACACTAGGGGACGGTGATCATCTCCGTTTCCAAGCCGAAGAGCCAGCGCTGTCCAAAGACATTTCCGTGGTCATGTGGCCAGCATGACTAAACTCTGAGGGACACAGAACGCTGTTATCTTCCCACTGAAGCAGTACCTATTTATCTACTTGCAATGGCTTGCTTTCAAACTGCTAGGTTGGCAGGAGCTGGGGCCAGAGATGGGAGCTCACTCCATTACACAGCACTAGGTCTGCAGTTCAGCATCTTAACCTCTGAGCCCCCGCAGCCCTTGATATTGGGCTAGATGGGACCAATGATCTGATGCAGTAGAGGTATGAAGCAATTTCATGTGTTCTGCGTTAGACAGAGCAACCCTTTTTTCTCCAATCCCCAAAACTGACGAGGTAAGAGACATGTACCCTTCTATCACTAGGGAAGATTGAGGACAGCAGAGAGCAGCATGCAGGGCCAAGTCACATTTGGAGATTGAAGATCACAGGCCCCAGAATTGTCCTCAAATTACAGCCGACCTCTAGATGACAGGAGCCAAATCCCCTGAAGAAAATAGCTGTTTTGGAGGGCAGACTTTAGGGTTGCCAACCTTCAGGTAGTACGTAGAGATCTCCTGCTATTACAACTGATCAAGATCTGTTCCCCTGGAGAAAATGGATGCTTTGGGTGGATTCTACGGCATTATACCCCACAGAAGTCCTTCCACTCCTCAAACCCTGCCCTCCCCAGGCTCCATCCCCCAAATCTCCAGGTGTTTCCCAACCCAGAGCTGGCAACCCTACCTTATGGCATCACATCCCTTCAGAGCTTCCTCTTCACACTTCACCTTCATCAGACACTGCCCCCAAATCTCCAGGAACTTCTCCAGGAATCTTCATCTAGAGTTGGCTACCCTAGGCTGAAGGTAAGGAAGCAGGCTGCTTAAAGGACTGAAGGGATGGGGGAACTAGGCTCTGCTTCATAGGGCTGCCAGCCTCCAAGCAGAGCTTGGAGATGTCCCAGAATTATAACTGATCTCCAGTTTTCCCAAAGAAAATGGCCGCTTTGGAAGGTGGGCTCTATGGCATTGTACCCCACTGAGGTCCCTCCTAGCTCCCCCAGATCATCAAGAATTTCCCAGTCTGGAGTTGGCAACCCTAGGTAATATGAAACACGCCTTTGAATCCCAGTTATGTGGGAGCTGGGTCACTCAGAATCCCCATGATGTGTGAGATCCAGTCCCTGATCCTCACTCGAAGGATACTTTCAGTGACAACAGGAGGTTGTCTCTTCATCACTGAAAGAATCCTGAAGGGAGGGGGACACCGGGAATTCATGGGGGGGAGGTGCCCTGCCTTCTTCCTCATAGGCCCCTGCTTGTATATATACAACCTCAGTGTGACATGTGAATAGCCAAGAAGTAGACATTCGTGGAGTCACTGTAGCCTTGTCACTCAAAATACTGGGCTGAGTTTGGTGTAGTGGTTAAGTGCGCGGACTCTTATCTGGGAGAACCGGGTTTGATTCCCCACTCCTCCACTTGCACCTGCTGATGTGACCTTGGGTCAGTCACAAGCTCTGGCACAGCTGTTCTCTCAAGGACAGTTCCTGTCAGAAGTTCTCTCAGCCCCACCTACCTCACAGGGTGTCTGTTGTGGGGAGGGGAAGGGAAAGGAGTTTGTAAGCCGCTCTGAGATGCCTTTAGGCAGTGAAGGGCGGGGTATAAATCCAATCTCTTCTCCTCTTCTTCTTCAAAACATCTGAGAAACAATCCATTTTTAGTTCCCATGCAGGCAAGTCTATTCAAAGCCACCACCACCCCTGAGAAAACATTTCCTCTCGCCCCCCGCTCTTACACCACACAGACCCAACCGCAACATCAGAGGAAAACAAGATGCATGATTTGCCCAGCTCTACAGGCTCTCAAGGTAGGGTTGCCAACTTCCAGGTGGTGGACGGAGCTCTCCTAGGATTATAACTGATCTCCAGGTGACAGAGAGCAGTTCCCCTGGGGAAAATGGCCGCTTTGGAAGCTCATCTCCATGGCATTAGACCCCACTGGTGTCCCTCCCCACCCCAAGTCCCACCCTCCATAGGCTCCACCCCCACAATCTCCAGGTGTTTCCCAACTTGGAGCTGGCAGCCCTATCTCAGAGTCCATGGAATTTCCCTCCCCCCAGTTCCTTCGATTCTCCATGCATTAGAAACAGGCCTGAGAATAGAAAGAAGGGTGCATAGGTCCTGAAAAAAAATAACATGTTTTGTCCAAAGAAAATGGGTAAAGAATGAGTGATCTATATCGCAAAGGGGCCAAGCCATGTCTATTTATAGAAACATCGAACAATTAATCAGGGTATTGATGCTGGGAGTTGTGAAGAAGCCCACATTGATTCAAAAGATGCTGATCTCGCCTTTTTCTTACCCTGTGGAATGATCACAAATAGCCATGTTGTCTTCTGGTTACATGGCAACTGTGCATATTATTATAATTACTACATACATTTACCTATTATAATCATTAATCTAAATTACAATTATTATAGCACTTTTCAGGTACCAAGTGCTTTACTTTTCTCATCTCATTGACACAGTGATGCTATGTTCTGATGCATGGCACATGTGCATATAAGTTGCTTTGTATAGGCCTGATACAATGCTTTGCTGTCTGACACTAGTACGGCAATTTGTGGTCAATATTCATGTTACAAAGTCCTTGTGTTTATTGCGCAATGACACAGTTACTTTGAATCAGGTGTTCCATGGGAGTTTTGTCCTCCCAATTTCTCACATACCCTTTTCCTCCTCGTGAGTGGGGTACGTGGGTAGAAGCAGCTGCATCCTTCCCCTCTGTGCTGTTTTCTCCTTCTGAAACCATCCCACGGAGCTGCTATTGGCTCAGTTTGCAAAATCACATTATTTACATGGCTGCACTTAAGTTTTGCTGTGGAACCAGCCATGGAGCAGTTTAAGGAGCAAATAGCCCTTGGGGAATGGCTGCAGCCACTTTTGTCCACACACCCTAGTGACATGGGAGAAGAGGCTAGTGTGAGTCCTGGAAGCACAAAACTCCCACTCAGTGTCTGATTCAAAGTCCTTGTATCATTGCTCAATAAACATGAGGACTTTATAATGTGACAATTAGGCCTCACGTATGGTTTTGCGCTGGCACAAAATACTGATGCTACACATCTACAGTGACGAAGCTGTGGTGCACAAAGGCAAAAGCAAGCAGAGTGGTAGTGGAAAGTGGCAACTCCCTAATGTTTTCAAGGCAAGAGAAGTTCAGAGGTGGCTTGCCTTTGCCTGCCCTCTGCACAATGCCCCTGACCTTCCTTGATGGTCTCCCATCCAATTACTAACGAGGGCTGACGTTGCTTAGCATCCAAGATTTAACAAGATCAGGCTAGCCTGGGCAATCCAGATCAGGGTACAAACAGAAACACAATGTGAAAAGAAGAGCGGCTGGGTTGTTCAACATCCTGTTCACTGTTTTGGAATTATGTGTACTCTTGCACGGGTTGGAGTACACCTAGATCTAGGCTTCAAAGCGATTTACTTGTAAGTAAGTCCAGTAAATACATATAGACGTTCAGTAAATGCACATACAGAGCATGCTATATCATCAATTGTCTGCCCATCCAATACTGATTCTTTCAAGGCTTATGTTCTGTTTGAACAAATTAGCAATATCCTGCTACCCTTTCCCCTGGTTTGTTTCCCCTTGTCCACTGTCTCCCATCTACTATCAGACATGCTCATTAGCTATGTGTATTTATGGAACTTCATGCTTTCTTGAGTTTCTTGAACTAATTCTTCTTTAATTTTATGCCTGTAGTTGATTCCAGTAGATCCCAAGAGTTTCTCAGAAGAAGATGAAGATTTCTTCTCTGGGCTAAGTCCTGAGGAGGCAGAATGTTTAGAATACTTGCTGCAAACAATCAACACTGTGGAAGGGGAGATCTTACAAGATGATGAAGGTAAAGAGAAAACGGTCTTTACCACACTGATCTCCGGTCCCTAGCCTTTCTGGGAGGTATCTCTCTATCCTGCTACTGCCAGACAATGTTCCCTCTAAGCTGTGGAGTCTTGTGAGAAAAGATTCTACTTTGTGAGCTACTGGCATTAAAGTTGTGAGCGAGCGATTGGGCTACTGCATACATTAGTTTACTGTGGAGCCATCCTTCCTGAGCTAAGAGAAAAATGTGTGAGCCGGAGGCTAAAAAACTGTGAGCTAGCTCACACTAACTCAGCTTAGAGGGAACACTGCTGCCAGGTTAGAGTTGATATTCACAACATAGAGTTCACAGGATTATGAGATGCTGGGAACCCTGGACTCATCTTGTGATATGTTACTTGTGTGTTCCCCTTTCTTCCTACATGTGCTGTTCCTGAGCTGGACTGAAACTGTGGTGTTGTGCTGAAGGAAATCCAGCCTCCCGTGCCATACAGTTATCCCAAACAGAAACAGTTCAGGAAAGGAAGTATTTGGTCCCTTTCAGAAGACCACATGGTTTGCTGCAGCAGGTCAAATAACTCTCCTCCAGAACACTTCTGCGCAGAGGGGGAGGCTGGAGGTCCATCTGCACCATGCTGTGGCTCACAGGTTGGGTCTGGGCCACCTCCCCCAACCTATGAACTCCATCTTGTGGAAGTCACCCTCAAGCTGTTCCCCACTCCTCACCCCCATCATCCAACTTAGTTTCTGGCAGCAATGAATTCCAGCACCCTGTGATCTAAAGGACAAAAGCCATGGAATTCTGAGAATCATGCACAGAGTGACAGAATGATGAGACTAGGGATGTCTTAGATAGCTGAAAGAGAGAGAACAAACAGACCTGTATCCAAAGATTAAGTAGCTTACTTGAAAATAATATATGATTCACCCACCTCTCTTCTGCTTCTGTGTTTCATATTTTATCCTGCTCTTGCTTCAAGGAATTCGAGCAGTGAACACGATCCTCATTTACTTTTCCCCTTGTTTCATGCTCACAACAAACCTGTGAGGTAGCTTTGGCTTAGAATGGCAGGTCACCCAGCAAGCTTCATGACACTTATGGGGATTTGAACCCAGGTCTCACAGAGCCGAATCCAGTGCTTGAACCATTATACCTCACTAGCCTTCACACTTTGCACGTTTACCATGGGAAATATTGGTCTAACAATGGTTTCTACATAATGTGTGAAGTGGCTCAAACCTGGCTGGGTTGAAATAAGAGTTAAGGTGAACTCCCATCTCTTGATTTCATAGGGCCCTGCTGGATTAGACCAGTGGTCCATCTAGTTCAGCATCCTGTCTCACACAGTGGCCTGCAACAGGGCATAGAGGCTGAGGCTTTTCCTGATGTTGCCTCCTGGCACTGGGGTTCAAAGGTTTACTGCCTCTGAATGTGGACGTTCCCTTTAGTCACCGTGGCTAGTAGCCACTGATAGACCTCTCCTCCATGATTTCCTGCAGTCTGCTTTGTCCACAAGCACTAGCTGTTCCTAACTGCTTTGGTCTGCATTCCTCGGTATACAGGTGCCAACATGCAGCAAAGTACCTCCACAGAGGCAGCCCCATCCAAGCCTGTTTCCAAGATGAAAATGATCAAGTCCCTTTCAGAGGAATCCATTGACATCAGTCTGAGGAGAAAGCCTGACCCTCATTGTCCCAAAGCCAAAAGGTCTCCTATGCTGGGAAGCTCTCACTCCCCTCATTTCAGGAAGTTTGACACAATAATGAGGTCTGGGGTCAATGTTCAAGAACTTCGGTCTCGCTTCCTCCTCCGCCTTGACAGCTCTACAGAGATCAAGGAACCAACAGAGGCTGCTGCAAGAACAATTAAGCAATCTGGGTTGTTGGCTGGAGGCCAGAAATCTCCTCGGGATGAAGCACTGAGGAAACTGGGCCTGCTCCAGAGAAATGCCAGTTTTCCTAACACAAAAGGCCCTCCTCCTGTGATCCTGTCAGGTCAGCATGCCCAGGCACTGCTTGCAGAGGGGCTGAATCGTAAGGCAACTCTGAGCTCCATTAACACCTCTGGAGAGCCTGTAGACAGACAAATAAGTGTTACCACCCAAGAAAAAGTACTTCCTCCATTATAGGAGCTGAACCTCAGGAATTGCTAGGGTTGCAGCCTCCAGGTGATGGCTGGAGATCTCCTGGGATTAGAAATGATCTCCAGGCAACAGAGATCAGTTTACCTGGAGAAAATGGCCACTTTGGGAGGTGAAATCTATGACATCATACCCGATTGAAGTCCCTCCCCAAACCCCGCCCTCCTCAGGCTCTACCTGCAGAATCTCCAGTTATTTCCCAACCAGGCTCTGGCAAGCCTAGGAATTGCTAAGAACACCTGGGACTCCTCTGGTATTGGAATAATACTCTGAAGTTCTGTCATCATACACTGAACTGCTTCCTGCTAAATAAACTCATAATCAGCATATTCAGGAATATGCTCTTCTGAAAGGAGCTGCTCCGTGATCAGAAGGTGACGTGGGGGTCTCAGTGTTTATTCTTTTAAAAATTATTTCATTCATTTATATCCCACCCTCCTCTCCAATGGGGACCCAAAGTGGCTGACATCATTCTCCTTTCCTCCATTTTATCGCCACAACTGGCCCAAGGTCACCCAGCAAGCTTCCATGGCATAAGTGGGGATTCGAACCACAGATCTCCCAGATCCTAATCCAACCCTAACCCTAACCCAACACTAACCCTAATCACTACACCACATAATGTTTGATTGTTTTGCTAGAAATCAGAATGTTGCTCCCTAAAGTCACCTCTGAACCACTTTGTGTAAAGATTCCTTGGCTAGCATTCCAGCCCAAAGATGTTCAAGAGAAAAGCAGGCATATAAATGTTTTAAATATATTAATTAAATAAATGAGAGTGCAGGCATCTTCTCTTCTAACTTCTGGGACTGTAAGGCCAGAATAATTGTATCAAATAAATTCTCTTCTGATTTGTTTTTGATGTGAGGGGTTCACCTGTGGCTCCAGTGGTTCTCCAGTTTTCCCTTTTGTTATATATTTCCACTTAATTTTGTGCTAATCTAATGAGGTAGAGTTCAGTATAACAGCACTATATTTTCAGAATCACATTCTGGATGACTCTGAGATGACATGTTCTTATCTAGTGCCTCTGTTTCTCCCACTGTAGAATGAGGTAATGTCACAGCAAAACAGTGTGAGACTGAAGAACTGAGAATTAGTCTCACTCCAAGACTCGATCCTCAAAGGAACACACACTGAAATGTACAACTAAGTATCTCAATTCATAATCTTTCATGACTGAGCACAAAATCTCTATCACATTTTATCTTTCCCTTTCTCCCAGGAGCTTGTGGCATATGCGGTTTCTTTCCTTCATTTTTAACAACCACCCTGTGAGGTAGGTCCCAGGACACCTAGCAAGCTAAATGAGGTGAGGGTTCAACTACATGTTATGATTTCTTCTATTTTAAATTGGTTTTTTTTCTTTTGCAAATCTATCCATTAAGATTGCTTTTTCAGGGAGGGGAATGGTGGATAGAAGAGAAGGAAACTTTAATCCTTTCTTTGGCTGTTTTAACTACGCCACCCCTAGCTTGCTTTTGCCCACTGTTGTGTACCAACTGAGGACCGCATACACAGTCGGCTTAGCATGTGGTCATGCAAAGAAGCAAAGCTTCGCATCCAGAGATAATAGCCAGCACAGATCCTAGAAGGGACCTATCAGGTAGTCAGGATCTGAGGAATGACCTATGAGATTTGGGGACGCTGTAAATAATCCTATCATGGGTGTGGGGGGGTGTTTGGGTGTGGCTTGCAACGGGGATTTAAGCAGGCCTCCTGCAGCAAGGCCTGCCATCTAGCATATGTTTGCTGCTCTCGTGGACCCTGCGGACAACGTATGACTGCCCACCAAGAAGCAGTGGAACTACATACCACAACAGCCAACCATCAGCACCAGGTATTGAATTTGCCCCAGGATGCCCCCAACAAGAGTCATGTAACTATGTTAATAGAGGGGTCCCCATGCGAGATGGAGCTAGACACAGGCTCTTCCTTCTCCATCATCCCGGCAGAGACTCTTAGGAGACTCTGCCTCCAAGGGGGGCCCCTCCTAGACAAACTGGTTGGTCTCACCCTACAAGACTTCCAAAAGAACCCGGTGGCCATCAAGGGGTGGGGCAAATTCAGAGTTCAATACAAGGACTTTAATGGACAGTTAGATTTGCTGGTGGTGGAATTCCAGGCCTTTGTGAGCTACTACGGGATCAGGCACACCCGCTCCACTCCGTTTCACCCTGCAACCAATGACCAAGCGAAACGCATGGTCCGAATTACCAAAGAGTCCCTGCGTCGGATGGGCCAGGGGGACTGGGACTACAAGCTGGCCAACTTTCTATTTGGCCAGCGAGTAACACCGCATACCACAACCGGGTGCAGCCCAGCCAAGCTCCTGATGGGACGCCGCCTTACAACTCGTCTGGACCGTCTACATCCAGATCGAGCCCCGGAGCACAGCACAGCCCGGAAAGTCAGGAAGCCCCATGGGGGTTCTTCTCAGGGGACCCCGTGTATACCCAGAACTATGCCCAGGGTCCTACCTGGATTCTGGCCAGGGTAGTCAGAGTCATGGGCCCTCTGTCATACAAGGTCTCTGCAGAAGATGGCCAGCTGCTGAGACATCACATTGATCAATTACGCTACCGACTCATTCCGGTGGACCCAAGCATGCTGGAGGACTGCGAGGATGAAGATCCAAGCCCAGATGCCAGCGACGTGGGCAAGGCTGCAACATCCAGCCAAGCACCGCAACAAACAAGTGCATCCTGCAAAGCAGACACAGGAAGTTCCAGGGAGCCGGCCCACGTTCAAGAAGTCGGTGGCACACCAAGCCAGGCTGGGCCCCCAGAGACCCCAGCCATGCTGCCCATGACCTTACCAGAGCAAGCAGCACCAGCCACCGAACTACGCCGTTCGACCCGGGAACAAAAGAAGCCTGCATACCGAAAAGACTTTGTATACTAGGGAAGGTCTGAACCATGGGGGGAGGGGTGTTGTGTACCAGCTGAGGACTGCACACACGGTCGGCTTAGCACGTGGTCATGTGAAGAAGCAAAGCTTCGCATCCAGAGACAATAGCCAGCACGGATCCTAGAAGGGACCTATCAGGTAGTCAGGATCCGAGGAATGACATCTGGGATTTGGGGACACTGTAAATAATCCTATCATTGGTGTGGGGGTGTTTGGGTGTGGTTTGCAATGGGGATTTAAGCAGGCCTCCAGTCCTGCTTGGTTTTCTCAGTTTTCTCTAACCAAATAAACTATGAGCTGATTCACTACCAATGCATCTTGAACCCAGTATATTATACCCACACTGAAGGGAAACAACATATACATGTATGTTTTCCCCAGCTGGTTAAAACCAGTTCAGGAGTGGTTTTTTCTAAGTGAGAAAATAGCAGGAGAGGAAAGTGTTAAAGATCCCCCCCCAATGTCATTCTCCTCTTCAACAAAGCAGTCCTGGAACCTCAGCTAACCATGAAAGTAGGGTTGCTAGGTCCCTCCTGGCCAATGCTCCCTCTAAGCTGTGGAGCCTTGTGAGTAAAAATTCTGCTTTGTGAGCTACTGGCAATAAAGTCATGAGTGAGTGATTTGGCTACTGCATAAATTAGTTTGCTCTGCAGCCATCCTTCCTGAGCTAAGACAAAAGCGTGTGAGCCAGAGGCTAAAAAACTGTGAGCTAGCTCACACTAACTCATCTTAGAGGGAACACTGCTCCTGGCCACTGGTGGGGTGGGGCGTAGGGTTGCGAGATCCAGGTTGAGAAACTCCTGAAGATCTGGGGATGGAGCTTAGGGAGGCCAGGGAGCTTAGTGGGATACAGTCCCATAGAATCCACCCTCCAAAGCATCCATTTTCTCCAAGGGAGCTGATGTCTGTACTCCAGAGATGAACTGTAATTCCAGGGGATCCCCAGGTCCCACCTGGAGGCTGGCATCCCAACATGAAAGGGATGAAAGGAGGGTTGCAGTGACGAAGGACACACTCAGCGAGGGTGACAATGGTGGTGATGCTCTACCCTGTTGGCTCTTTAGGGTCTAACCAGACAGACACAACAACACATACAAGTACCTGTTATGTATACATGTTGAAAATAACATGGCAGGTTAGGACTGAGAAGCTGTGAAGCCCCCAGGGCCAGGAGCCTCATCCCTTGTGATGGACAGGAAGCTGTTCTGCCCCTGAAGGGGAAAACAGCCACTCACTTCAGCCCATGGGAGTGCTGCTCCAGCATCTAAAATCAGAAGGGGGATGGAATGAGAATTAGTTCAGGTCTGCCTCAAGGAGAGTGCAAAGGGAGTTCGGTTCTACTGACCTAGAAAGCCAGTTTGGTGTAGTGGTTAGGAGTGTGGACTCTAATCTAGGAGAACCGGGTTTGATTCCCCGCTCCTCCACCTGCAACTGCTGGAGTGACCTTGGGTCAAAAAATGAGGAAAGGGGGGAGGGGAACTCAACCCAAGATATGGCTGTGATATATGAGGGTCAAGCTATCAAAATAAATTATTACAAAAAATACAATATTTATTATGGTGTACACATTAGTAAAAGATAAAATGTTAAAAGAAATAATCCAAATATCAGACTCTTAAAACTATTCACGTACAAAGCTGTCAGTTTCACGTATACAACTGACGGGTATATCTTATGACCAGTAGATCATATGCATTTTGGCCCCTTAGGGCCTTCCTCAGTGGTCAATATTAGTATTGTAAAACAACACATCCACAAATAAATATATGAAAAAAGATTTTCTTTAGAGCCAGGTGTTGCTTTCTGGAATTGTCAAAAGGGAGAGAAAGGCCAAATTAGTATATATCAAATGCACATAATAATTCCATAATAAATTTTAAAATAACAAAAAAAAATTGCTGTTATTATCTCATGTGATATACAATTGCTGAAAGTTTACACAGTAGGCCATGGATAATCTCTCATGGTAACTGCACACGCTCTCCAAATTGTTCGACACCAAAGTGATGAATAAATGGAAATTACATAATAGTTAGAATTTATAAATAGTATTATTATACAAATAATTTTTAACCATAGATTATTTAAATTAGCCAACCAATCTAGTAACAAATTTCCAATGTGTCTGGATGTGTCTCTCTTCCATCAAGTTGCATACTGCTAACTTTACATCAATATATAGTAGGATCCAGGGATGATGCATATATCACAATAACACATGTGCAGGGAAAAAAGGGGGAAAGGGTGGAGGCAGCATGATCCCACTGATTATGACTAATGCCTACACTGGAAATCCTGATTATTTTTGGAATATGCAGAAGAAAACAACTGACTCCACACCAACACCGATCCACAAAATAAGCAGAGGGGAAGGTGACATGTGGAAGGTACGCAACCAAGTTGAATTGGGGGTTAGTAGTTTGATTATGGAGGAAATCAGAAGAAGTAAGTCAAGCATGGTGAAAAGGTCAGATTCACTTCCCCTGAGAATACCACTGTGAGACAATGAGGATTTGTGTTAGAAAGTTAGCAAATGACTGTGTTGTTATGGGCCATGCATGATTCTCTATTTAGTATGTGTTTCCATCTTATGAACCTCTGAAACTCCACTGATCTCGCGTACTTAAACCTGGTTTCTAACACTTGGTTTCAGACTTCAGAAAGAACATTTCCCATTACCTATTTTTCTCCTGACAACTACATTCTTCTACAAACAATTCGAAGGGTACTTTATCTGCTGGCACAGACCTCAAAGAAGGATTCTCTTTTGTGGCCATCCTACTCCCAGCCTGCACTTGTAACACTTTTCCTGGCTGCCTGTTCTTTGCAGACAGAATATGTAGGCAGCTGTGCTCTTCTAGAAGGAAAATGCCAGAAGCAACAGGAGTGTAAATAGCTTTATTAGAACCAATGTAAAATGTCACTAAGCACTTGAGAGTGCTTTTGAGTTTACTAACCTGAACTGTTCTTCAGGCTGGGTACTGAGCAGAACAAAAAGACAGGAAAAAGGGACGGAGAGAGAAGAACGAGATGTTACTGGGCACGATGAAAAGCCCTTTGCAGTAGTCCTACATCTGAAGGAGGGAGGGTATTGTGCAGACTTAGTTCAGTGGTGCCTAGTGCAAAACCGTTTTAGTGAAGCAAGGCATGCTGGGGAGAAGGAGCAATGGCTGCTCTCCTCCTTCTGAAAGTAGAAATGCCAGCAGTTATGCAGACCCTGTCTCTAGCAGGCACTGTTTTTACAAGGCAGAGAGCAAAGACTAAAAAGAACATGGTGGCATAATAGATATAAAGCATCATTTTGGAAAAAAAATAAGGACTGCTATTTTTTCTTTATTTCTGCTCTTTATCTTTAAAGGGAAACGTTCTGATGAGTGCTAAAAATAGATCTGAATAGTGGATAGCCTTTTTATTTTCAAAAGGAGAGCAGCCATCGCTTCTTTCTCCCAGCAGACTTTGATGCAATCTTGAGATTTTTTTTTTCTTTTTTGTATCTAGCACAATTGAACCTAATTGTCTGAGTAATATCTCCTCTGTTCCATTTTTACATATCAATAGGCTTGGGCTTTACAACATACCTCACAACATCTTTTTCTTTTTCTCCTTTTCCCCTGTTTTTTGCCTAAAATACATTATGATCCTGTTGCTTTGGGGGTTTTCGTATCCTTTGTTATGTTAAGTACAAGAGACAGTCTTGAGTAACAGAATTCTCTGTCTGAGACAGTCTATCATGTGGGCATCCCTTTGAGCTGGATGTCTGATCAGATTTTCCGTAAAAGTTAAGTCCAGTATAGTACCCCTATGGATCATCTTCAGATGGCTGGCCCAGAATTAGGCTGGTGGCTCAAGTGGTTAAGATGCCGAACTGCAGACTAGAAGGTCAGTAGTTCAGCAGTTTGAGACCCGAGTGCTGCATGATGGAGTGGGCTCCCGTCTCTGGTCCCAGCTCCTGCCAACCTAGCAGGTCGAAAGCAAGAAATTGCAACTAAATAAATAGTTGCTGCTTCGGCAGGAAAGTAACAGCGTTCCATGCGCCTTGGCGTCTAGTCATGCCAGCCACATGACCACAGAAATGTCTCCGGACAGCGCTGGCTCTTCAGCTTGGAAATGGAGATGAGCATTGCATCCCTAGAGTCAGATTCAACTGGCTTTCGAGCAAAGGAAACCTTTACCTATGTGTCCAAAAAGAGACTTCAGGCTTTGTCAGCTGTACAAACCACCAATGCTGTAATATACAGTCACCAATTTCTTCAATTCCATAGCTACAAGGTTTTTATTGTTACTTCCAGTGCTATCCTAATCAGAGTTGTGCCCTTCTAAGTCCATTGGGTTACCAGCTCTGGGTTGGGAAATAGCTGGAGATTTTGGGGGTGGAGCCTTGGGTGGGTGGGGTCTAGGGAGGGGAGGGACCTCAGCAGGGTATAGGGTCATAGAGTCCACCCTCTAAAGGAGCCATTTTCTCCAGAGGACCTGATCTTGGCTGCCTGGAAATCAGTTATAATTTTGGGAAATCTCCTGGAGGTGGCAACCCTAGGGGCTTAGAAAGATGTAACTCTGCTTAGGATGGCATTGTTAAAGATCCTGACATATTACCTGTCCAACTTAGGACAACCATTTAGTCTGCATTATTAGCACCCTTTTATATAGTATTTATTTTCTACTGTATGTTCTAAATAAATACTTTTTTTAGTTAACTTGTACCCTGGTATGATTCTACTTAAAAGGGCTCAGTTATTCTACACTCTTGCCCCTTTTGACTTTTCTTAGGTTATGGGAGGAAGTTGCCAGAGTGCATTTGCATTCAAAGGTGCACATGTTGTCACATACAAACACAAGGGAAAATGGTGTGTGTGAGATCACAGGCGATCCTGTACATAGTTGAAGTCAATGGGTTAGATCCAACTAGATTTGCCAGCCGGTGAAAAAAGAATGAGGGGGGGTCCCCTCTGTCCACTGAACATGCTACACTGGGGATCATGGGACATGCCCTGGCAAAAGTCATGTGAGATGAGGGCTGTGTTAATTCTATGCAGAGTTGTGCTAGCCTAAGTCCATTGATTCCAATAGGCTTAGACTGTAGTATGGGGTAACTTTGCATAGGATTGCACTGTTAGTTGTATACAGGATAGCAGCCCTTGTGTCGGAACAGGCTTTCAGCTGTGCCTAAAATTCAAACTTTTTCTCAGACCACAAACAGAAACCAGCGCGAAGGTTTATATTGCCTGATACTGACTGTTGCAGGTGTTCTCTGAATTATTAATTCTCTTAATTAAATGTTCAGGGGACAATATTTGGCTGTTAGTTCTCACATAACAATTACCCCCCAAAAAGCAAAAAATAACGGGGCATTTGGAGCAACACTGGAGACACTTTGGCTGTGATCATACGCACAATTAGACCCGACAAAGGTGCGAATGCCGGGCGGATTTAAAGGGTGCGATCAGACAACGACATCTGGGAAGTGCCCTGCAGCTGTCAGCAACTCGTTCTGCTCCACCGCAGAAGCGGAGTTAAAAGACACCGGGGAAAATCCGGTAGTAAACAGGTTGCGACAAGCCACGGACAAACTTTCCCATGCCTGATCGCTCCAGCATGCTCTCATGTTGTTGGGATGGTCTGATCAGGCCATCCCGACTCTGTGCTATTGTTTCCCCCCCTTTGCAGTATGTGCATAATCGCAAACTCCATAGGAAGCCTCAGTGTGGAGATGTGATTCATCGATCCCGCCTTCAAGCACAGGGGAAACAAATGGCACCCCAAAAAAGACTCACCCACAGTTGTGTTTGATCACACACTGACGGACTGCGCCCACAGCTTCAAAGGGAGGTGTGATCATGCAACTGCGAGTCAAATCCCTCTGGAGGAAATAGCCTCACTTCCTCCCTCCCCATTTTATCTGGCATGTGTGACCGCACCCTTTTTTGCCCTGACTGCTGGCATCTCAGTTTAACTATGACTGTGCTTTCTGATAAAGCAAACTATGGCTAGCTGCACATCAGGACAGGAGGGAGGGGAGATGGAGCATGTAAATCCAAGGCTTGGTCAGCTGTTGGCAAACCATATTTTCCCATAATACCTGAATCAAACTAGCCTGTTAAAATACTTTAAACTTGACCAAATATTTGGAATGATATATTTTTAATTGGCTTGTTGGGGGATGGAATAAGAACTTTAAACCACTCCTGCTCTTGGATTTAGTACCAGTTCTCCTCCTGTTTTTTCAGCCAGACAAAACATATCCTAGCTTTCCTATGTTTATAGAGACATGTAGGCCCTTCTTTCATGTTCTTCCACTGATGCTGGCCTTGAATGGTAACTTCCCCTTTCTTATGCAGTAATAAATCTTTCAGATCAGTTGCAATGTCCTTGACTAGAACAGGGTAAACATCAGATTCCCATCCCCCTTCAGTAGTTCAACAGTTTCAGCTTTCAAATATGTTATCATTGGTTTCTTCCCAGTATTGCAAAGCAAAATCTAGAAGAATATAATACAGAACAACAGCAGCTCAGGTTCCTTGCTGGTAAGGGTATCATTTAGTAATTTCAGCAGGAAAATCACAGCCAACTCTTCATCATGGTGTAGTCATATGAAATTTTGGAATATTTCATTTCCTTTTCCTTGAAACAACTATATGATGTATAAATCTTCTGTCATGTTTCTGAAGTGGAAGAACTCCCATCGTCATCATCCTTGGTATGTTTTCAGCACTTGGCAATGACTCTTGAGCATGGACAGAGTTCATTTCCCTAAGTACAAAGTCCCTTCAGAAACCAAGAGAAGGGCTACAGCCAGGTAAAATAATGTTTCTAAATGGTGAGTTCTGACACTTTTATTCTAGAAATGAAGTATTGGAGAGCTTCCCTGAAGAGTGAGAAAGTTCTGACACAGAGAAGTGAAGAGTTTTGTGCCAACAGGCACAGCAAACCTGACCTTTCCAAATAATTGGATGTTATCCAACCCCTTTCCAAATTCTGACTCCATTTTAGTCCAGAGTTGAAGGCCATTCCAGAGAACATCACTCACTCGAGAAAGCATTTGAATTAAACAGGTACAGGCTTCTCCCCAGGAAAATGTTGATCCATGAAAAAAAACACAAGTTCAATACATGCAGAGTAGACTATTTAAGAAAGTACAGCTGTTTCTAGCTGTTTGGAAATGGAAAGATTCTTCTCTCATACTCTGTAACTTGTGTATCTCTTCTGAGCCTCATCTAACTACAATAACTGGTTTCCCATACCACAGCTCATATTCCCAAAACCACAAATAATGCTGTCAACTTTGCTTTAAAAAAAAAAATCTGGTACAGTGAAACCTGGTGTTCTCATCCTTGGGGAACTGAGATATCTGGTTAACTAAATGGGGACCAGTCATTCACTCCTCGACAGCCTGTTAGCCGGCAGAGGAGGAGTGGGCAGTGGTTCCAGTGGGTTCCTGGCAATGGGCACCGTCTGCTGTGCAGCAGTGTGGGTGGTGCCCATGATCAGAATGCACAGCTCCCCCATGCTGCTGATCAGCTGTGCAGTCGGTGAGGATTTAAAGAGCCCAGACATGTTACAGCCCTTTAAATCCGTGCTTGTCACACAGCTGATCCGTGACAAGGGAACAGGGAGCAAGGGACCCTGATAACGGGGTCCTGGCCATGGGCACTTCCTGTGAGCTGGCAGCTCCCATGTTCGTGAGAACAGTCAGCGCTCAGTTAACCAAGTGTGGCAATTAACCAAATGCCAGACCACACAGCTTTTACTGTATCTTTGAATAGCTTAGAGGCAGACATTGGAGTGGAGCCTGCCAAGAATGGAAATACAATCAGGGATGGGGCCCACAGAAAAATCAGTCCATGGCATGTTCATTCATATTACTTCCATCAAGATTTTTTTTTATTTTAATACAACATAATATCATATTGGATGCCATTTTAATACCATATCCCCATAAAGCAATATCACACATAAGTCCCTGACAGATCACAACAGAATTAACATGACAACTGTGTCACATTCACTTACTTATTTCATTTACACACCACCTTTCTCCTCGTCAGGGACCCTAAGTAGCTTCCATCATTCTCCTCTCCTCCATTTTATCCTCACGACAGCCCTGTGAGGTAGGTTAAGCTGAGACTTTGTGATTGGCCCAAGGTCACTTGGCATGCTTCCAACAGCAGATTCAAAACAGGGTCTCCCTGATTATAGTCCAACAATCTAACTGCAACACCACACTGACTCTCTGTATTAGAGAGCAGAAAATAGCTTACATGTTAGAACAGATACTAAAACAAGGAGGAGGAGAACTGGATTTATACCCTGCCCAGTGCTCTTCACTTGGAGTCTCAGAGCGGCTTATAATCTCCTTCCCTTCCTCTCCCCACAACAGTCACCCTGTGAGGTAGGTGGGGCTCAGAGAGCTCTGAGATAACTGCTCTTAAGAGAACAGCTCTGAGAGAACTGTGACTGACCCAAGGTCACGCAGCTGGCTGCATGTGGAGAAGTGGGGAATCAAACCTGGTTCTCCAGATTAGAACCTACCCACCGCTTTTAACCACTACACCAAACTGGCTATGCCACAGACTACAGCACATATTACACATATATGTAAATATTTAGGAACAAGTGTGTAGAAATCAATTACTATTTGGATAGAGAGCACTGAGCCAGAGACCAGTCTAGTCAATGAATCTATTACCCATGAAACCAAGAGGAAACACCCTACCCCTTCTTTCACCATCAGCCCCTTTTTACAACAGACAGCATACAGATATAGACCAGTCATTCCAACATGGTGTCCATGAGCACCAGGGTGCCCACCAGTGTCTTTTCTGGCACCAACTTCCTTCTTCCACAAAGCAAACAGTCAGTCCTGGTTTTCTTCTGCCTCTTTAGTGCAGGAGATACCTCAGAGGAGCCCAAAAGACAATCCTTCTTAAAAGTCCCGCCTCTCCTCCAGGGCTCTGAACCAATCCTTGCAATTTAGGCCTCATGCAAGTCCAAGTGATTGTCAGCCAAACTGACCCCATGGAATTCCATTGGAGGGAAGGGGGTGAAGAAAATATTTTTCCCTTTTGGATAGGGATTTTGTGACCCTGGGAAGGAGCTTCAGTTTAGTTACGCTCTTATTTGGCTTTTAGTTAGGATTTGGGGGTCGGCTTAGGCAAGAAAGTTTATTTCAGTACAACAAATAAGTATCCTTTTAAGGGCCCGTCATTTCTAACTGGTGTGGGTACGTTCTCCGGAAAGGTGTTCTGTGTGCTGGAAAAGAGCAGCTTTTAAACCTGCTGAAGTATCCTATCCAGAGAAAGGGGAATCAAATCTCCCTCTGGGGTTTATTTACTTTATTAGTGAGCCAGTTTTACTTTATATGTTTAAGTCATCCACACATCATATTTACCTTATTAAATACTTTATTTTCTGTTAAATAAACCTCTGTTGCTCATCTCCATCTGTATCTTGTCTGTCAAGTCAAACATCTAAGAAAACGTGGTCTCTATTTACCTCACAAATAAGTATAGCCTTGGTCGAGCAGGTTTTCAAACAAAAGACTTTTAAGGAGCACCTAGCTGACATTCTACCAATCTTTAATTCTAAGCTTGCTTCCCTCTTTTTTGATTGTGGGCAGCTGGGGTTTAAAGAATCTATAGAAGAGGCCAGAGTGGGAGACTGGGCATTCTTCAGTTCAGGAGGCAATTGCCTCAGAGCCCCCACCCCCTCACCTCATAGCCGCCACAAGAAGCTTCAGAAGAGCCCAAGAGATATCCCCTTCATGTCTGCAAGAAGCACCCATTCAGAAATTGCTGCCATAGTTATAGGAGGATGCTTAGGTTATAACGTCCCAGCACTTTGTAATTAGTTCCAGCCCCCATGGCAGCCATTTCAGAGGTGGCCACACACACGCCTTTGCAGCCATATGGCAGTGGTGCCTACCACCTGTCCTTAAAATGCCAAGAATGCCCACAGGCTCAATAAGGTTAGTAATCCCTGACACAAGACATATGAAATTTATTTAAGTTATTTACAATTTGTCTTTCTCAATGGGATGCAAGATTTCAGCTCATACATAGATCTTTTCTCTATACATGCAAAACATGCACAAAATAACCCTTTTCTCATGCACACAGATATATACATCACTAACACAAATAGGCAGGACATATATGCAGCATGTCTTTCTCTTATGCGCACAGGTGAAAGAAAGGAACAAGCTCCAGCTTGAGCCTTCAGGGCAGGTTAGGTTGGGGCTGTTAGTTTAATCAGTGACTATATATAGACCTAACATGTGTTTAGGCTTGCCATTTGCCCATCTGCAGCTGGTAAACCCTCACCATCAAGAAACTGAAGAGCAAGAGAAAAATATGGCCAGGAAATTGGCTCCATATTGATGCTCTAGGAATTTCCCTATGACTCTATGGCCTTTAGCATAGAGATCAGGGGAAATTCCTAAAGGGTCACTTGTAACTGATGCCACGCCCTCCCCAAACTCCACCTTTCATAGGTACAGCCCTCAAAATATCCTGATGTTTGCAAAGGCAGTGCTGGCAACCCTACCAAAGACGAAGCTAAATTTAGACCTTTTCGCTTTTTGTTGTTCAGACTTGACAAATCATGTCACATATCTAAGCTAGAGTGTTTCCAAGAATGATTGCAATACTGGCCCATTATCTGAAGGAACAAAATATTGGTGGGGAAACACCTTGGGTCATCTCTCTGCCCAGCAGAACCAGAACTCTATCTTTTTTTTGAAATTCTAAAATGTGTTGTTCTGTTTACCAACCCTTGCTATCGTATTGGATGTCCTCTTGCCTTGGTTATTCATTTCATCATTTGAGTTACCATAATCATCTTTCTCGTTTATTTGTAACTTGTCAGTATCTGTAAATTATCTTTTTTGTTATCTTTTGTTGTAAGAGACAGCCTCCCATTAGTCATCAGTGTGTGTGACTGGTATACAATACTTTACATATCAGTAGTCTTTGTTAAATTTTAGCTAGATTCTGGGGATGAGACAGGCATCAAGGATGGCTGTTTGTGGGGGGGGGGGAGAGAGAGAGAGAGAGAGAGAGAGAGAGAGAGAGAGAGAGAGAGAGAGAGAAAGAACTCTGTCAAAGCCAAATCCCTCTAGACCAGCTGACATGTAGCGGCATGGATCCTAACCTTATCCTACCACTCCACTGAGCAATACTTATTTATTTGGTGGTGGAAAGTGCTGTCAAGTCACATCCAACGTACAGCAACCCCATAGGGTTTCCAAGGCCAGAGACATTCAGAGGTGGTTTTGCCATTGTCTGCCTATGCATAGTGAGCCTGGTAGTCCTTGGTGGTCTCCCATCTAAACACTAGTCAGGGCCAACCCTGTTTAGCTTCCTAGATCTGCTGAGAATGGGCTGGCCTAGACCACCTAGGTCAGGGGTGGGCAAACTGTGGCTCGGGAGCCACATGTGGCTCTTTCACACATATTGTGTGGCTCCCGGCAGGGCAGCTGGGGAAGTGAAGGGGAGGCATGCATCTGATCCCTTCCTCCCTCCCTCCCCCATTCCTCCCACCTATTTGCTTTCTTTGTTTCTCTCTCCCTTTCTTTCCACCTCTTTCATTCTTTCTTTCCACCTCCCCCTCTTTCTCTCTCTCTTAGACAAATAAATATCATTGGACAAATAAATATCATTATCAGTATCGATTTTTACCCCTTTTGTTTTTATTTTTGGCAGTCTCGTTTAATGGTAATAAAAAAGCAAATCTGCATATTTTCAAAATAAAAATGTGCATGTAATATTTGTTCATGTCTTGCGGCTCTCAAGCATCTGACATTTATTCTACGTGGCTCTTACGTTGAGCAAGTTTGCCCACCCCTGACCTAGGTCATCTAGTTTATTTACTTTTGTATTAATTCCTTTTGGCTCAAGTTTAAAGCCTTCCTCCATTCTAAGGAGACTTCCTCCAATATACGTGGCTCTTCCTTTGGCTGGAGGAAAGCTACTTGGATGATGGCTGGATCAAGTGGACCTCTTAGCGGCTTTTCACACAATCAATCATGGTATCTTTCTGGACCACCTTTCAGGGCTGGGATTGGGAGGCACTGTTCTGTGGTGGTTCCAGTCCTATCTGGAGAGTAGATTTCAGAAAGTGGTGCTAGGGGACTGCTGCTCAGCCCCTTGGTTTTTGTCCTCTGGAGTCCCACAAGGTTCCATCTTATCCCTTACACTTCAGCATTTACATGTAAGGGCTGGGTGATGCAGAGATTCAAGGTGAGTCGTCACCAATATGTGGATGACACCCAGCTCTAGCTCACACATCCAGTTGATCCCAGGGAAGCTATAGAAATCTGGAACTAGTGACTGGGGCCAGTTTTGGAGTGGCTGCAGGCTAATAAGATGAAGCTTAATCCTGACAAAACAGAAATGCTACTGGTAGGGAGGGCTGAGAGAGCTCTTTGAGAACTGCTCTTGAGAGAACAACTTTGAAATAATTTGTGACTCATCCAAGATCACACCAGCAGCTGCATGTGGAGGAATGGGGAATCAAACCCGGTTCTCCCAGATTAGAGTCCACACTCCTAACTACTACACCAAACTGGGTCTCAAAAGGCAAGATATAATTTTTGTAAAATAAAATAAATAAATAAAATTAAAAGAAAGCTGGTCATTGGGGGAAGCAAGCTATTATTTGAGAAATTTAGCAGTTTCTGAAGTGTAGAAGAGATAAGGGGCTTGAAGGGGACCCTTGGCCCTTGGTTTGCATGCCTTTGAAAAATATTGGAAGATTATGTAGAGACTGAATATGTCACAGAGGTTTGGGATCCACAGGTCATTTATTGGAGGTCAGTGGAAGAAATTTATTGTGGACTGGGAGAAAGAAATATTTTGTTGTTGTTTATATAAATTATATTTATATTACAATTGTGTGCTTTTCTGTGAATTGCTTTGAGTCCCTGGTGGGGCAGAAAGTGGCATAGAAATACATAATATCGTAGGGTTGCCAGCTCTGGGTTGGGAAATACCTGGAGATTTGGGGGGGTGGACCTGGGGAGGGCGGGTTTTTTGGAGGGTGGGATGTTAGTACTGTAAAATGCCATAGAATCCACCCTTTGAAGCTGCCATTTTCTCTGGGGGGAACTGATCTCTGTAGCCTGGAGATCATTTGTAATTCCAGGAAATCTTCAGGCCCCACCTGGAGGCTGGCAAACCTAAGAAATAAAGGGGTTTCTTGGGAACTGATAGTGGAAAATCCCAGGCAAAGATATTTAGGGTAAAGGAGAAGAAAAATATTTTGGGGATGACTGGCAGAATGAAGGCAACTAGGAGAGGAGCCAATGAGGGTCCTGTGGGAAGCCAAATGGTTTGTTTGGAAGAAGGTTCAGAAAGGTGTGACAGAAAATCCTCTATGTGGAATGGGTGGGCGGAGCTTAAGGGCTTAGGCAGCCAGGCAAGAGTGCTGGAGGTGGGTGGGAGGAGCCTCGCAGGTAGGCGGAGCCACGGACCGGCGGTGGGCGGGGCTTGGCGAGGACCAATGGTGGGTGTGGCCAACAACCGCAGAGGGGGCGTTGCCCAGGTAAAGCAACAAGGCGAGGGGCGGGGCTCTCCCGAGGGGGGCAATTGGGGCAGTTCTCGCCTTGCCGGAAGCGGATGTGGCCTAGTATTTCCGGCGCTCCGCAGGCGGGCGGCCATGTTACAGCAGCTGGGACGGTGCAGTGGCTTTTGCTGGTTCCCGCGGCGGCCGGTAGGTTGCGGGCCGGCGCCAACCGTGAGCGGCGGCTCCTGGTGGGGGCGCTGCAGCTGGGACGCGAGCTCGTGACTGGGCGCCTCGGGTGGCTCCCTGCCCATCTCCCTTCCCGGCGCCGCCGCCTTCGTTCTCCTCCCCCATCAGGGGATGATGCCCCGCCCTTCCCTCGGGGTCCCGAGGCTTCCCTCTCCAAAGCCCCTGCGGGGTCACAATTCACACGACACGCCCCCATCCCTGTCTCGGTGGCTTTTCCCCTCTGGACCACGCCTGCCCGGTCCCTGGCGCGTCCCTCGTGCTGGTGCTCCCCCTTCCTCTGCTTTCTGGGGAGCTTCTCAGCCCCACCCACCCCGACCCCGTCTCTCCTCTCCACTGTGTCCCGGTGCAACCAGTGGTTGTCGGCCCCGATCTAGCCTCCTTGTGGCGTGTGTTGAGTGAGAAATTAACTGGGAGCCCAGGGGCACCTTAAAGATTTAACGAGATTGGTTCCAGGATAAACCTCTCTGGGTTTATTGTCCGGGTTACTTCGTGCCTCTCCCGAAGCTTTCTGTCCCCCTGCTCTAGAGGCAACGCAGTTGTCGCTTATCTTCTCGACTCTCACTCCAGCCTAGGTGCCTCTATTTGTAACCTGTTATAAACCAGACAACGGCAGGATAATTTGCTAGAGTGTTTGTTTTTTTGTTGGTGGCTGGGTTTGGTTGAAGGCGAAGGAGGTAATATTTTACAAGTAGATTTGACCTGTCCGGGCCAGTTCTTTTGGGCTGTTCTTGATTATTTTGCTTTAAACCTTGCCTGACACACAGACTTTTGTTTGTGTCCCCAAACGCCCACTGATAATAAGTATCTCAACAGGTGTTCAGATTCTTAGCTTTGTTGAAAACAGGCAAGAATGTGATGATGTGTGACCTGGAGGTTTTTAAAGTTCTCGTCAAGATCTTATTTATTTCCTTTAAATTACAAAAATTAAAAAGTAACCATAAGATGTCTACAGGCAAAAGAACTAAATGTATCTTTGCAAGGCCAAATTCATAAATTTTCTTCTGTCACTGTTGTGGGATGCTAAGATCTCTCTCTCAAGGCATTTACAAATGTTGAAGGTTGTTTCCAGTTCAGGTGTACCTTTGGCAAAACTTGAGGAGAGTGTGTACCCCCATGTTACTTTACCACTCTCATTGTTTCCTGTCAGTTGATGTTGACTTGTTTGTTGGTTTGGTGTTCTCTCCTTCCTGTTTGTTTTAAGCTGCTGTTTTACCTATATGTATTACTTTAAACATTGATTTTTATGCCTTTTTAACTGTTTGTTGTCTTGAGGGCCCTAACTGAGCAGAAGGCAGGATACAAATGTTTTAAATAATGATGTTATTAGCTATTTACCATTTTTAGGCAGTTTACAAAAAGGACTGATATTATAAAACCATAACAGAATCATGAAGGCACTGTATATAATATATCTGTATCATTTATGTGATATGTCCACAAACAACTGCAGTGCAATGCATTTTTAATTAATTTCAACTGAAATGTCACAAGGTAAGCAAGCTTTGGAGTTACCTAGGACTTCATCATTTCTAGATGCATCAAGGCTACTTGGATAAAGTACAAAAAAAGACCACTTTTTTGGCAAATATAAAAAATATTGCTTCCAGTTGAGTCTGGAGTCGTATATAGTCCATTTTAAACTTCTAATGTGGCCCTGAAACATCTTTGTTCCTTCTGTCCCCCCCCCCGCCCCATTTGTTTTTTGTAGTGAACATCCAGCCTAAGAGCACTGGAGAATGGAAAAGACACTATTTTGTGTCATTTTGGTCAGTCCAAATAGAAAGATATTGCACTTTTGTTGTGTGCTGACCAATATGGACACCTTCTGTTTGTGACGTTGATGCGAGTAACAGTAATAATATTGGAAGTAAATTAGCTCAATGTTGCAAGTTAGTGTTATCTCTTTTATTTAAGTGACAACTGTCTCAGACCAGGAAATTCTTTTCTCTGTCTCCCCTGGACGTACTTGTCATTGTAGTATAATTTATGTACTGCTGTTTCTTCCAAGGCCAGACCTTTTTCTTATGGACTTCTGGTGAGTGGCGTCTAGTCCTCATTTGTACAAGGATATGAAGACTTTTTCTGGTGAGGGCTTGGAAATTGTGAACAGTTTTGGAACCTGCTCTTTCATATTGCATAAGTTCATCTCTTAGAATTTGGGCTGTGCATCATTGCTAACCACTTCTCTGTCTCTGATTTGTGATGATTGACCACTTGTGCAATCCAGGAATGTCTTCGCAGTTGAGCATGCAGCTGGTTTTAATTGGTTTTTAGTAATCATTTGTACTGGTTTTGAGGGTGGCAAGTTGCAATATTTGGACCTGCATTTAGAAATGAACTGGCTGCCTCACTAATCCAGAGTGAGCACTGTTGAGGAGTGTTTTCTTTGTGATTGACTTGTATGTTTAATTGGTTTCTCAGCCTTCAAGTATTAATGCAATGACTTTGGGAATGAGGCTATTGATTTCATTCTGTAGGCCTTTTAAATCATTAAAATGCTTTACATTCTTCATACTCATCCTTTCAACAGCCATGTGAAGTAATTCTCATTTTCCAAATTGGGACCTGGTATGCCTTGTCAAGAAATGGGCCTTGTCTAGCTGGTTCTTGGTGGTTCAAATTTTGGTTCAGGCTTTTGGGCCTAGTCAAGTTACTGAAGGCTACTCTCTGGGAAATCAAGGTCACAATGACTCAAAGTTTCAAGAGAGATAATGGATGAGATGGAGCTAGGCACAGTTGAAAGTGAGATAATGGCTCTGGGAGCTTCAAGGCCAGAGACACAGAGGGAGTTTTGCACTCGCATTCAAGTCACATTAGAGTCAGGAGCCCCAGGCACGGGTGAGTTGCTTGATTTTGAGTATGTGTTGGCTGCAGAGGTCACATGTCTTATCAATGCAAATGAATGGCTTAGCAGGATCAAGCCAGTTGCGGCAGTCTTGCATAAGACCATTCATTCTAGTTTAGATTCTTTTGGGCCTTCCTTCATTCCAGCCACCATTTTGACTGTAGGTTGGGCTTTGTGCTGCTGGAATACCTACTTCCTGGACTTTGGACTTTGGCATTCTATATGGATTCTGCACCTTCAATTGGACCAGATAGCATTTGGATCTGAGGACTAAAGCCTAAGTAAATATTCTAAGATAAAATACTTATTTTCTTTCCTTCTTTGCACTACTTCTATATTTTTATACTTTTGTGCATTTCTTTAATAAACCTTATTAATTATATTCCTGTAATATTATTTTGATTTGGGGGCTTCAGTTTAAACCCTGTGTATGTTTGTGTTAAGTGCCACCACTTCACTTCCAACTTACAGCAACCCTATGAAGTAATAGTCTCCAAAATGTCCTATTGTTAACATCCTTGCTCAGGTCTTGCAAACTGAGGGCGGGGGCTTCCTTTGTAGAGTCAATCCATCTCATGTTGGGTCTTCCTGTTTCCCTACTGCCTTCAACTTTTCCTAGTATTACTGTTTTTTTCTAGTATCTTTTGTCTTATAATGTGACCAAAGTACAATAGCCTCAGTTTAGTTGTTTTAGCTTCAAGGGGAGAGATATTTGTCTTTTTGATGTAAACCTGTAAAACTCTCCTCCAGCACCATGTTTCGAATGAATCAACTTTTATTTCTGTTACTTTTCTTTATTGCCCAGTTTTCGCACCCGTACATGGTAATAGGGAATATTATGGCATGACTTATCTTGATTGCCAGTGGTACATCCTTATGCTTTAGAACAGGGGTGTCAGTCATGCAGCCTACGGGCCAGATCTGGCCCCTGCAGAGCTAGTATATGGCCCATGAGCAAGTGCTTACATTTCCCAGCCATTATTGCTGCTGTATCACCAAAGCCTCTCTTCCCCCTTTAGGGAAGCAAGGGGGGAGGAAAAAGAGCACACATGCGCGCAGCAGAGAAAAGCTCCCTCTTGCTTCCTCCTCTGGGGCTGCTTCTGCAATGCCTAGGCTCTCTTCCCTCATTTGGAGAGGAAGTCCCATGGCACCTTCAAGACCAACAAAGCTTTATTCCAGGATAAGCTTTCCTGTGCATGCATTCTGAGGGGGAGGGTGGGGGAGAGAGATTCTTCTGACAAGCCTGCTCTGCCATTTACTGTGAGACCTTCTCTCTCTCTCTCTCTCTCTCTCTCTCTCTCTCTCTCTCTCTCTCTCTCTCTCTCACACACACTCACTCACTCACTCACTCACTCACTCTCATTCTCTCTCTAATGTGTAAAAAGGAAGGGGAGCAAAAAAGAGATGCATCTGGAATAATGGGATTAAGGGGAAATTATTTTGTCTTATTTTGAAAAGCCCCCCCCCCCCTTAAGATTATATTTCTCTTTGCCTGTCTGGGATTTTCTTTTAAAAAGACCCTGGTTAGGAATTACAACACTTGGATTGGATTTAATGGTTTAATGTCTGGAAGTAGATGGCTAAGTATTTAAAAATACATTTATAGTTCCATATATTCCAGCTCAGCAGGTGATCTTCCTCTCTCCCCTCCCACCTCACTGTCTGCCTTTCTTCACATTCACCCCACCCCCTGCTTTTTAAACTTTTTATTATCATCACTAGCAATGAGTGGATTTTGTCCAGTCTGAAAGCAACACATTATTTCACTTGGAATGATCCCCTTTCCAGTTCTAACAGATGAAAAAATAATAATAATAAAAGAAACCTAACAGCAGAGCTTGCATTCTTTATTAGTGGAAGGAAGCAAGCTTCCAGTAGTACATTAATGACTAACAAAATTTGTGGCAGGGCATGAGCTTTTAGGAGTCACTGCTTACTTCAGATACAGCTAGAATGTGAGTCCATTTGTCCTTATATCTTGGAGACTGAAGTGATTTCAGATGCCAAATAACAATAGCAGCCTTTGGTAATGAGAGAAGAAAGCTAGGTCTCAATTCAGCCTAGGAGGATGCATTGAGCTTCATTATCAGTTTGCAGTTCATCAGTCTCTCTTTCTGATCTTCCTTTGAAATTCCTTTGTAAGAGACATACGACTTTTAGGTCAGCAACTGAAAGCCCTGGGGGGTTAAAATGTCCCCCCCACTGTTTTTTTGAATGTAGTGGTTTCTTATAGCTGTAGAAAGAGTAAGAATCCAGTAGCAAAATTTGTGGCACAGTACGAGCTTTCGGGAGTCACTGCTCGCTTCTTCAGACGTTTATGTCCAGGAGCCAGTTTGGTGTAGTGATTAAGTGTGCGGACTCTAATTTGGGAGAACTGGGTTTGATTTCCCACTCCTCCACTTGCACCTGTTGGCTGACCTTGGGCAATCCATAGTTCTGACTCAGCTGTTCTTGAAAAAAGCAGTTTCTGTCAAAGCTCTCCCAGCCCCACCTACCTCACAAGGGTGTCTGTTGTGGGGAGGGGAAGGGAAAGGAGTTTGTAAGCTACTCTGAGACTCCTTTGGGTAGTGAAGGGTGGGGTATAAATCCAATCTCTTCTCTTTATTCTTTGCATCCTCCTGGACTGGATCCTCCTGGACCAAACTGAGACCTACGTTTCCTGTCTCTTTATTTATTTATTTATTTATTTATTTATTTATTTATTTGTAGGATTTATACCCTGCCCTCCCTACCAGTGATGATACCTCTATGCCTACTACCCTTCTGTATATCACACCTAATCCAATCAAACCTATTACCATTCGGCATCTGAAATCATCTTTATAAAGTTTATATCTCTGGTACCTCATGTTGCGTTTTATGGCACACCTGGTCCGGTCCGGTAAAGTGACATTTATGTCAGATCCAGCCCTCGTAGCAAATGAGTTTGACACCTCTGCTTTAGAATCTCTTGTAGCTCTTTCATAGCTGCCTTTCCTACTCTCATTGTCCTGGCTTCTTGGTTGTAGTCTCCCTTTAGGTTGATGATGGAACCAAGGAATAGAAAATCTTTACCAATTTCCATTTCTTCATTGTCGTCCTCAAAACTGTGTAATTCCCTAGTAATCATTGCTTTTGTCTTCTTGATGTTCAGTTGTAATCCTGCTTTGGCACTTTCTTCTTTAACCTTCATTAGGAGCCATTTCAGGTCTTCACTATTTTTGGCCAGTAATGTGGTATCCTCTGCATATCTCAAATAGTTAATATTCCTCCCACCAGTTTTCACTCCACTTTCATCTAAATCTAATCTTGTTTTCCTTATGATATGTTCTGCATAAAGATTGAACAGACGGGGAAATAAGATTCATCCTTGTCTGACACCTTTGCCAATTGGAAACCATTCTGTTTCTCTGTATTTGGTCCTAACAGTAGCTTCTCATCCAGAATATAGGTTGCGCATCAAAACAATAAGATGTTGTGCCACACCCATTTTTTGATAACAACCATAGTTTTTCATGATCCACAAAGTCAAAAGCTTTGCTGTAATCTATGAAACACAAGCTGATTTTCCTCTGAAATTCCCTCGTATGCTCCAGTAACAAGCATAAATTTGTAGTATGATCTCGTGACTCTTCCTTTTCTGCATCCAACAAGCATATGGCATTTTTCATTCTGTTCTAAACCCAGTACTTCAGCCCAGTGTTCCCTCTAAGCTGAGTTAGTGTGAGCTAGCTCACAGTTCTTTAGCCTCCAGCTCACAGATTTTTGCCTTAGCTCAGGAAGGATGGCTCCAGAGCAAATTAATTTATGCAGTAGCCAAATCACCTGCTCACAGTTTTAATGCCAGTAGTTCACAGAGTAGAATTTTTGCTCACAAGACTCCACAGCTTAGAGGGAGCATTGGCTACAACTACAGAGTAATTGTTTGTGGAACTCAACTTGCAAGCAATGCTTCCTCTAAGCTGTGGAGTCTTATGAGTAAAAATTCTACTTTATGAGCTACTGGCATTAAAATTATGAGTGAGTTGGCTCCTGCGTACATTAGTTCGCTCTGGAGCCATCCTTTCTTAGCGAAGATAAAAAATGTGTGAGCTGACCTCGACTGGGAGGACGGGGTAAAAAACCTAATAAATAAATAAATTAAGAAACTGTGAGCTAGCTCACACTAACTCAGTTTAGAGGGAACACTGCTTGCAAGTATCCTGCCTTGCACTGCTGACTTCTTGATTAACATCTAGCATGGCTGTAGGCTTGATTCCTCAGCTGAGGGTTAGTTTAGAGGGGCTGATGGTGACTTGTTAGTACCCTGGGCAATGAGGATTCACTCCTCAGTATTGTGCATTTTGCTCTTGACCTTCACCCTTGTCTTGTCAAGGGGACTTTGAGTTGCCTTGTCTAAAGTCACTGTGCAAGATTATTGAAGAACTGATCTTCTGCCCAGGACAAAGATGACCAAGCTGGTTGCAGGTGTTTTTTTTATATATAACAATTTTTTTTATTTTTCATAACAAACATAAAACTGGGGTACAACATTTTCTTTTCCTCTATTAAACTACCTCATACGTAGACTAATTCTATATCATTTTTCCACCTACTGTTATCATATAATGTTTGCAAATATATAAGTATACAGTTTATTTTATTCTACTACTAGGAAGGGAAGCCCGTTGTGGAACCGAGACAACGGGCGCTAGACAGGCCCCCTTCCCGCGAAGAAGGTGCTGGAGGCAGGCGTATCTGGCGGCCATTGGGGAAGGAGCTCACCCGCCGTCCCCAGCCTCCGCTGTCCCTCTCGCTGAGACTCCGTCTCTCCGGGGCTGCAACGTCCCCCTGGCACTGGCCCTGCCTCGCTCCCCGGCCAGCACCGTCGGCTGGCATCGCAGCGTCCCTTCCCTGGCTCCTGGTGGCGGTGTTCGCTCGCAGCGTTCGCCTCCCGCCTCCCAGCCAATGGCACACCAGCAGTCTTGAGCGGCAGCTGGCGGGCCAATGGCAGCAACGCAGGCAAGCAAGGCAGCCAGTGGCAAGGGACCCTGTCTCTGACTGACAGGTCCCTCAGCCAACTGATTCCGGCGCGCATTTTCACCATATAAGGTATGACGAAAATCCTTTTATATATAAGGATTATAGGTTTTGTCTAAACATATTAAATTCTTTCTTTGGATATATAAAAAGGCATAATTCTTTATTTTCTCCTGGATATTAATGTAATGGTCTTACACCATTAGCCATCTCAGAAATTCCCTCAGAAATTTCCCTTCCTTTTTGAGCTTTCCTTTTCTTCTTGATTTTCTGATTTCTCTTCTTAAGTTTTAAAGTCTTAATTTTGTGTCTTTTCCCCTTATAAGTGTAGAAATCTTCTGAGTACGAACATCTGTACTCAGTCTTTAGAGTAGTTTGTGGATCCAAGTGTTGGTTTCTTTTTTCTCACTGAGGTGACATGTGACTCCTTGTTTTGGCAATTTCATCACCAATGGTTCTTTTATAAAGTCTCTGATACACATTTGTGGAACTTTTGTTTCTCTTTATAGGCGCAAACTCCATTCTGTGGAGCACGTCATCTTGATTGTAGGTTTCCTCAATATCCTCTACACAGTCATGTCTTTTTTCCTTCTCTTTCCAGCTATCTGAACTGTTTCCTTCTTAGTTTGTTGCATCAGCATTTCTGTTTCCTGTTGTGTAGGGTAAAAAATTTATTTGGTTGCCCTCTTTACAACTACCGTAGCTGTGTTTTGAATTAAACTATGCAAACTGTTTAATGAGACCTGTAATAATTCAATGCTTATAAGTTCCATTGTATCTGAAAATAAAACCTCTGGCACCGTTTGAAGTCTATCTGTGCCATCCATTTTTTCAACAACGTGTTAAAACCAAAGAATCGGTAGAAATATTTTCCAACAAAGTTTTACAATTGCACCACATCTAATAAGCATATAATCAATAATAAGCATATAGCAACAATTGTTATAGTCATAACATAAGTCGGGGATGTTATCTATTATTTACATTTCAAGACACTGAGATCAGAACAAAATGGAGATCCGTAGTTTCAGCAAAGGAAAACATAAAATTGTTATAGGAATGTAATAAGTGGAAAAATCAGGGTAAGGCCCAATTTTCTTTTTCCCCTTGAGAGATCAAGTCTTCATATTTCATTTATTTAAAGTATAAACAACTTTAGTCCTTCTCTCAGTGTCTTCATGTTGTTCCAGCTGCTTTCTTTTTATTTCCAGACAAGGAAAAAAAGGGGGGGAAGACCCCGTTTCTGTTCACCAATATTCAGAGTCAAATTCAACTAGTTTTTCTCCAATTTTATGTTCTATAAAACACAGTCCTAGAAAAGATCTTTCTCTTCATTTTCTTTGCCCAAGAGGCTATTTGAGAAGTTGCTTTGAATTTGTAGCCCCGGAAAGGAAGGAGGGGGGCAGGAAGTGAATTCTTCAGCCCTCTGTTCCATTGTCTTTTTAAACTTTAAAGGGGCTTTAATGATGGATAGTAGATTTTCTGATATTGTTGCTTTAAGATGTACTCACTGTATTATACTTCATTGATGTTATGGGTGAGGTCCCAGCTTTCCCCCCCTCCATCGGGGCAGTCATGACTGTGCGCAACCATGTCTGCATGGGTGCTGTCAGCCGGCTCCTGCATTGGGGCATTTTCAGATCTCCGCCTGCTCACTGCCGTTTGCAGGAAGTCCAAAACAAGCTCCTTGCAATGAGCTCCTCTATGGGGAACTCATTGGAGTTTGGGAGCCCCTGAACTCCTCTAAGGAAGCCGGCAATGAGGTCAACACTCGGGAGAGCTTCCCAGTGCGACCATTCTCGTTGCACCGAAACCCCACCTCTCACCAAGCTGGTTGCAGTTTTAATGAGATCTGCCCATACAGGATAATGGTGTAGGAGTAGGATGGTAGAATGGACTGCAGGTTTTCATACTGCAGATGGAGGACCACAGAAGTGCACATTTTGGAATGCTGTCCTATGTTCGTAACACCTTACAAACAGCAAACCAACATAGCAGGCGAAGAGTAAGAAAGGACAGACACTTTCTCTATGTGCTAGTTTGCTATTCACATGGATTTACTTATGAGGGAGCATTCAGTGCTGGAACTACCTGCTTGCAGTCTGAAGTAGAGTAGTGTATTCTTTCACTTCATTCTCTGGCATGTGTAAACCCGGCCTGATGTTGTGTCTGGAAATAGCACCTGTATTTTGAGATGGTGATAAGCCAAAGCTGCCTATATCTCATGAACAAATGAGCCAGGAGATGGTTGTGTATGAAAATCTCAACATCTTTGGGTGATATGCTCTAGTTCTTTAGATGCATGCCTGCATCTGCATGCTATGATAAGAGGAAGATGTCAGGGTCTGGGCAGCTGTTTCCCATTCTGTCTTTTATCTAGACAGCCATATGAATATTACAAACTGGTTGCTGTTTCACAGATTGTTGATGGTGGTGACAGCACCATAGTTGTCATTGAGCCCCCTCCCAAAGTAGGTTTGGGATGGCAGCTTGTTCTTTTCATCGTTTTGATTTATCGTAATGGTTATTGTTGGGTTAGATCCCTGCTGCCCTCAGCTGCTGGTATTCCAAGTAGGTTTCCCATCCAAGTACTTGCCAGAGTCGACCCTGTTTAGCTTCCAACATCTGATGAGATCGGGCTTGTCTGGACTATCCAAGTCAGGGCAAAAGTATAAATTTTAAGAATTTCTGATAACTCCATCCCTTTGGTATGATACAAGAGGCTTAGACTTTAGCATTTGTGGCACAGGAACAGATAATCCAGGCTTCTGTGTGTGATTAATCCCCCCCCATAGTATCACTGGGGAGGGACCATAGCATTGTGGAAGAGCACCTGCTTTATTTACTTTCTTCCTTTACATTGTGCCTTTCTCACCGATACTCAAGGCAGATTACACCTAAAGACTAAAGGGCAAGAATAGTATGCAGAACCAGCAATTTAAAAATGCATGGATACAGACAAGAAAGCAGTATTACAATAAATCTAGTGCAGTGAAATGTTGTTATATACAACAGTAATAAAGTTAGATCACAATGTTAGAGGACAGTGTTTAAAAAAGTATAATACACACAGTGAAAACTGCCTTAACTATAATTTTATTGACTTTATATTCTGCTCTCTTCTGTTTATACATTTTGTGGAATGATAGGAATGTGGGAGTCTTCCTGACCTCCTCAGGCAGGACATTCCTCTAGGTGAGAGTCACAACAGAGAACGCTCAGGTGCAGGCAGCTGTTGATCTTACCCATTTGGCAGGGTGGCACATCAGAAGTCTTCATTCTGGTGAATGGAGCTGCCTCAGCAGAGTGTATCAGGAAAGGTGATCTTGAAATACACAGGTCCAAGGCCACGAAGAAAACAGAGGAAGAGATTGGATTTATACCCCACCCTTCACTACCAGAAGGAGTCTCAGAGCGGCTTACAGTCTCCTTTCCCTTCCCCTCCCCTCAACAGACACCCTGTGAGGTAGGTGAGGCTGAGAGCTCTGAGAGAACACTCTGAGAGAGTCATGACTGACCCAAGGTCACACCAGCAGCTGCATGTGGAGGAGTGGGGAATCAAACCTGGTTCTCCCAGATTAGAGTCTGCGCTCCTAACCACTACACCAAACTGGCTCTGTGAAGGGGTGTGTAAGTGATAACCAGTACTTGAAATTATATTTGGGAGCTAATTGGTAACCAGTGTAGTGACTGCAGAATAAATATAATATGCTTGGTCCATTTAATATGCATACTCCATGTAGCTCGTGATAGTAATTGAATAATAGTAATTGAGCGACAGTCCTTATGTAGAGTGCATTACAGTAGTCTAGCCATAAGAAATACAAGATTGGAAGTCTGGTAGCACCTTAAAGACAAAGGACTCTTATTTCATCATGAGCTTTCACAGGTCATAGCTCATTTCTGCAGATGCTGTGTAGAAGAATTAATTTTACATATTTCTGTAAGGAAAAATCACAGAAGGAGTGTGATGACACCCCATCTCCAGACCTAGGAACCAGGGACTTAACTTTCACACTGTACAAATTTCTTTTTGTTGTTTTTTTAAATACTTATATTTTTATAACTGAAGCTTCTGAGATTGCCTTTATTGAGGACTAGAAGCAATGCCTGGACTCAGTGCCACATGGCATTCATCTGACCTATTATGAGGGGATTATAGGCTTTAAGGAGCCACAGTAGGCTTGATGGAGGCAACTAAGGAACAGGTTGATTTCAGTGGTTTGTGTGGCTTGATTGGTTCTTTGTTTTCCTTTTCACCAGCTTTCTCAGTATTACATGAATAAAGTTACTGGAGGGCTGGGGCCTGAGAAAGCATAGCAGTTATGAAGTAAGATTCAGGTTGGGTAGTCATGTTGTTCTGAAGCAGTGGACTGAAGTTTGAGTCCAGTGACACCTTTAAGACCAACAAAGTTTTATTCAAGGGATAGGATTTCGCATGCAAGCACACTTCTTCAGATACAGTGAAACAGAATTTTCTCAACCATTACATATAGGAGGAGAGAGGGCTGGGGGAGTTAGTTGCCAGGAAGGGCTCCTTTGAGTCAAGACGTGATTATAGCTGAGATTGGATTACAAATACAAGAGTTAACAAATGGAAGTGAGAACGAAGTTTTGAGTCTCATGGCACCTTCAAGAGCAACAAAGTTCAATTCTGGGTGTAAGCGAGAACTGAGAGACTTAGCATGTGTAGATACACACGTGTTCAAATACAGTGAAACAGATTTCCTCAAATATTACATATGGGGGGGGTATTTGCCAGGAAGAGCTAATTAAAGTCAAGGTGCATAAATAACTGAGCAATAAATACAGCTAAGATTGGAATAAATACAGCTAAGGGTCCAAACTGATGTGATCAGCAAACAACATTGTATACAGCAGAATCTTAGCCATGCTGAAAGGAAGGCCATAGACAGTCTCAGGAGCAATTCAGATATTATAATTAAAGAGGCAGACAAAGGTGGAGCCGTTGTCATCTTGAATAGATCAGACTTAATCCAGGAGGCTCAAAGACAACTTTCAAATGCTGCTTTTTACAAACAGGAATACAAAAAAGAATTGAACAGGATTATAAAGGAATTAACAGATCCTTTCAGACACACCACAGGATCCTTTTATCTTCTACCCAAAATACACAAACCCGACAAGCCAGAACGCC
Organism: Gekko gecko; assembly: GCA_029375565.1. Taxonomy (NCBI): domain Eukaryota; kingdom Metazoa; phylum Chordata; class Lepidosauria; order Squamata; family Gekkonidae; genus Gekko; species Gekko gecko. Next base: position 36,917,010 of record JAPDNY010000002.1, read on the forward strand.
CCATTGCCTCAGACATAGGCACTATCACCCTGGGGGTATCTGGATGTGTGGACTATGCCGTTAACACTCCTAGTTATGTGGATGACACCACAGACTTTCTGAGGAAAGTGCAATCTTTGGACAACCTTCCAGAGAATCCTATTTTAGCCCCCATAGATGTGGTATCTCTGTATATCAACGTCCCACACAAAGATGGATTACAAGGCATAAGGAATATGATTTCTGACAGCTGACTTTGCCACCAAACTATGCCATTTTGTTCTCACACATAACCACTTTAAATTTGGTGACATCTTGTTCCTACAGATCAACAGTACAAGCACCTGCATGGCCCCACAATATGATATACAAATCTGTGCCCTGTGTGCTCCCAGGGCCGAATTGGAAACACAGAGGCAGAGTCCAACGAGCTAGATGAATATCTGTTTATTGCAATGAAACAGGAGATACAGGGCTGAGTACCTTTTGGTCTTCAGTGATGCCAAGCTCTATAACCCGGAAGGGCAGAAGGTCTTATACCCCAAATGACATCACATATAATTTACACAATTAATGAATCTCTAATTGGTACCAAACAGGTAACATCATGGATGCATCATTTGACTCTAAACTTTACTATTAGTCTCTCCTTATACTGGTCATGTATGTCAGTGATTGCATTTGCTTATCTGACTTTAGAACAATGAGAAACATTAGGGAACACTGGGACCCTTTCTGGCCTCAGCAAAGGTAGCCTTCCTCCACCTCACTTTTGGAGAGCTAGCTGATAAGAGTTGTGATTCACCTTAAACTTAGCTCTTGGCAGGTTTCCTGGTACCAGATGCTCTTTCCTACAAAGGAAATACATTGTTTTAAGAACACTGAAAATCTGTATACCACATAACTTCCAGTATTAGGTGTCCTTGTAATTTCCAAATAGCATTCCATTATATTGCATCCTAATTCCATCCACAGAGGCCTCTAATAATGCTTCTACTTAATATAATTGCTTATACAGAAAAATACAATTATTAAATATATATGTTCTACTATAGATTTCTTCCATCTGGGCTAAATATCAAAATCTGAATGTACTATAATTAAACTTTTATGAAGGCACAGTGGCATCTGTCAGCATATAAACATGTCAGAGGAAATGTCAGAACTCACATTCATTTTTCCCTTGTCCTACATGGCTGACTTGGAGCAGTGCTTCCTAAACTCCCACCTCTCTTATATCTGTGATACATTGATAACACTTTTATTGTCTAGACTCATGGTAAAGAAGCCCTGGACATATTTCACCAGGCATTCAACGACTTCCATCCCACCATCAACCTGACAATAAACCAATCTATGTAAGAAATACATAAACACTGCCTTATACCAGAAACCTACTGACTGACGAACATACCTACATGCCTCCAGCTGCCATCCTAAACTTACAAAACAATTCATTGTATACAGCCAGGCTCTATGCTACAGCTGCATATGCTCCAGTCCTACAGACTGAGATTCTCACTCTAGGAATCTGCAGCACACCTTTTTGGAACCAAAGTAGCCACCTGATGAAGTCAAGAAACAGATTAACAAAGCCAGAATGGTACCCAGAGAGAACCTGTTGCAAAACAGGTCCAAAAGAATCAATAACAGAACACTGCTAGTCGTCACATACAGCTCTCAACAGTTCAACACATCATCAGTGACTCACAACCTCTACTGGTTAAGGACTGCTCTTTTTCACAAGTACTGGGGTGCAAATCTTTCCTCGTGCACAGACAGCCCTCCAGTCTCAAAACATCTCCTCACCCATGTCTAATTTGAACATGGTTGCTGGAGAAGACTCTTGAGAGTCCCTTGGACTGCAGGGAGATCAAATCAGTCAATCCTAAAGGAGTGCAAACCTCACTGTTCCGTGGAAGGATAGATACTGAAGCTGAAGCTCAAATACTTTGGTCACCAAATGAGAAGGGACCACTCACTGGAGAAGACCCTGATGGTGGGAAAGATCGAAGGTAAAAGAAGGGACAGCAAAGGATGTGATGATTAGACAGTGTTATCGATGCAACGAACATGAAATTGAGCAAACTCCAGAGGACAGCGGAAGACAAAAGGGCCTGGCATGATGTGGTCCATGGGGTCACGAGGAGTCGGACTCGACTGTGTGACTGAACAACAACAATTTGAACATGGGCACTGGTACCAGATCTTGCAATAAACCCAGATGCCAACTTTGCTGCCACATACACCCAGACAACACAATAATTGGACCTAACATCATCAACTACACCATCTCAGGCTTATTCACATGCTCATCTTCTAACATTGTGTATGCTATTAAATGCCAATGATGCCATTTGGTTCTCTACATAGAGCAAACAGGTCAAACCCTACACCAAAAGATAAATGGACCCAAATCTGACATCAAGAGTTACAAAACTGAGAAACCTGTAGGAGAACATTTCAGTCTCCCAGGGTACTCAACAGGGGACCTCAAAGTAGCTGTTCTATTGTAAAGGAATTTCAGAAACAGACTGGAACAGGAGATTGCTGAATTACAAGTTATTACAACACTCAGGACAATGAAACTCCCAGGGCTTAACAGAGATATTGGCTTCTTATCCAACTACACATGCTAAGCCACTCAGTTCTCACTTATACCCAGAAATTAAACTTTGTTGATCTTAAGGTGCCACTGGACTCAAACTTAGTTCTGATGTTAACTCCTTTATTATCTGTATGCCAGTTTGCTGCTATTTATGTGTCTTACCAAATATGTTATTCCAGTCTTTGCTGTATTTATTGCTCAGTTACTTATCTTGACTCTAATTAGTTCTTCCTGGCAACTGACCCCCCCACCTATATATAATATTTGGGGAAATCTGTTTCAGTATATTTGAACAAGTGTGCATCTATACATCTTTCAGTTCTCGCTTACACCCAGAATTAAATTTTGTTGGTCTTGAAGGTGCCGCAGGACTCAAATTCTCATGTCTGTTTGTTAAGTCTTGTATTCGTATGCTAATTTACTGCTATTCACAGATCTTACTGACTGCTTTAATCCAATCTCAGCTATAATCGCCCAGTTACATATGCATCTTGACTCTAAGGAGCCTTTCCTGGCAACTAACCACCCCCTTCCTTTATGTAATGGTTGAGGAAATTCTGTTTCACTGTATCTGAAAAAGTATGCTTGCACACAAAAGCTTATACCTTGAATAAAACTTCGTTGGTCTTAAAGATACCACTGGACTCAACCTTAGTTATGAAGTAAGTTTCTTGTTTGACTGATTCAGACTTCCACACGAAACAAAAGGGCTTTTAACTGTTTTTGAGAGGAACAGCACCTATGCCCTGGTGGTGGAAAGTGCCATCAGGTTGCAGCTGACTTAATGACAACCCCATAGGATTTTCAAGGCAAGAGATGTTCAGAGGTGATTTGCCATTGCCTGCGTCTGGGTTGCAGTTCTGGACTTCTTGGTAGTCTCCCATCCAAATATAGAAGAAAAATAAACTTAATTTCAATAAATGTTAATGGAATGCACCCCAAAAAAGAAGGCAGATATTTCAACAACTGAAAAAGAAGCAACTAGATATCATATGTTTACAAGAGACTCATATAAAGCATGCAGACCATGTCATTCCTGTCAGATAAGGAAAAGAAGAAAAGAGGGGTAGTGACATATGTGAAAGAACACTTACACCGTGAACTCTTATATAGTTCTGAAGATGGCAGAATTCTGATAGTTCAAATACAAAGATAAGGTAAAGCAACCTTGATTGTAAACATATATGCACCAAATCAACATCAGGAAAATTTTTATAAACTTTTGCAAGAACTTACATCAAAACAAAATTTTGATGAAATCTGATTGGAGATTATAATGCTGTATTTGACAGATTTTCAGATAGAAAAGCAACAACTGAAAAACAAAAACAAAGTAATGAACTTCCTAATACATACTTACAATTAGCAGAAGAATACAGCCTGGAAGATCCAGGAAAGTCAGAAACCCACAAAAGAATGATTTTACCTTCTATTCAGTGAGACACAAGTCATGGTCAAGAATAGATATGTGTTGGACATCAACAACGATTATAAATGTCTTATTAGAAGTGGAGATATTACCACCAACTTTTTCAGACCACAATCCTGTTATGCTCATATTACAAGATACTCCAAAGAAAAACAGATGGACTATGAACACCTTTTTATCGAAGAATGAAAAATTTGTAACAGACTAAAAAAGAATTTCATATTTTTTAAACAAAATATCCAGCCAGAGATCTCTATTAGAACTGTATGGGATGCATTTAAGGCCTATGCCAGAAGTTGGCTCATTAGAGAAGCTGCACATATTAGAAAACAAAAGAAAGAAAAATTCTCTCCAATTGAGGAACAAATTAAAAAACAGGAAGAAAAGATGAAACAAGACCCTTCAACTGAATATACAAAAGTTAAACTGAAGTTGTTACAGCATCAAATAAATTGCCTCCTAACACAAGAAATAGCAAAAAAAAAATATGTATGCAAAACAAAATTATTTTGAAAATGCTAATAAACCAACTAGATGGTTAGCGTACAGAATAGAAAAAGAAAAGGAAAAAACACATTAAAACATTGAGAGATGATCAAGGAGAAGAAAAAAATATACCGAAATATTTGAAAAAAATATTGAAACTTTTTATGAGAAGTTATATCAGAAGAGAGAAGCCACACAAGAGCAAAGCAAGGATTTTTTGGAAAAATATAATGCAAAATTTTTTACTGAAGAACAGAGGAAAATTGTAAATGACCTAATAACTTTTTCTGAACTGACAGAAGCATTTAAAAAAACAAAGGGGAAGACTCCTTGTGCTGTTGGCCTCCCAGCAGAATTCTATTATGTTTTTGAAGACCAATTGATATTACCTTTAAAATATATAATACAAAACAATAATTGAAGGTAAAATACCAGAAACTTGGATTGAAGCCTTGATAACTTTGATACATTAACCAAATACTGACGAGAAAGAAATCAAAAACTATAGGCCAATCTCACTATTAAATATGGATTATAAAATCTATGCTTCTATTCTGACTGCAAGACTGAAAAGAAAAAATTCATCAAGATCAAGCAGGCTTTCTCCCAAAAAGACAACTTAGAAACAATGTAAGAACTATATTAAACATAATAGAATATTTTGAAGTTCATCCAGAGAAACAGATGGCCTTGATTTTTTTAGATGCTGAAAAAGCATTTGATAATTTAGCTGGAATTTTATCTTGGAACAACTATTAAACCCATAATGTGGCAAAGAATTTTATACAATGGTTAGAGCAATCTATACTAAACAACAAGCAAGGCTTCTTGTTAATGGTGATTTATCATGAAACATTGAGATACAAAAAGGAACTAGACAAGGATGCCCAGTTTCACCATTATTGTTTATATTTGCTCTCTAAATATTGAATTGATATGATCAGAGAAGATGCACAAATTAAAGGCCTCAAAATAAGTGGGGAAGAATATAAGCTTCAAGCCTTTGCAAATGATTTGGTATTTATTTTAGAGAACCCATTGGATTCAATTATGCAACTAATTAAAACTCTGCAGGAGTATGGCCAGGTTGCTGGACTGAAAATTAATTTTAATAAAACCAAAATGTTAGTTAAAAATACAACTAAAGATCAATCCCAACAGTTACAAGAATTATCAGGCATGGAAGTTAAAAAAAATGAAATATTTATGAATAAATATAACAAATAGATGTAGCTCCTTGGAGAAAGATAACTATATGGAACTCATAATGGAAATTAAGAAGGATCTGGAAAAGTGGGAAAATTTACGAATATCATTGATGGGAAGAATAGCTACAATAAAAATGAATATATTACAAGATGCAAAAGAAAGAGTTGGATTTGCATTACTAGATTGGCTTTTATATTACAGAGCAGCATAATTGACATGGCTAAAAGAATGGATTACATGAGAAAGTACTAGATTATTAATGTTAGAGGGACATGAACTTTTATTATGTTGGCAAACATTTATACGGTATGGAAGAGTGGATACGCATAAATACTTTAAACAACACGTTATTAGGAATTCCCTATTGAAGGTATGGGAAGAAGTTAAGACTTTTTTATTCTAAGATACCAAAATGGGTTTCACCACTTGAAGCCTTCACGAACCCAAATTTATTTTAAAAAAATATGCTGATAAGATATGAAGATTTGTTGGACAATAAAAATGAACTAAAACCAACAGGAAATATTAAAAAACAAAAATCCATCCTAACTTGGTGGGAAAGAGTAGAAATAGAATCAAGATATACCAAAGATAAAATAACAGATTTTTATACAAAAATGACAGAAATGGATACGATATTAGTGTATACTGATGAGAAATTGATTAAGAAATTGTATGTATTAATGTTAGAAAATAAAACACAAGGTGAAGTAGTCAAAAACTCTATGGTTAAATGAGCGCAAAACTTAGGTCATAATATTGATTTGGACCAATGGTTACAGACATGGGGGAAAATGTAAAGATTACTAAAGCATTTTCATACACAGGAAATATCTATAAAATGTTTTATAGATGGTATATCACTCCAGATAAATTATCAAAGTTTTACCCTAACCTACCAAATGATTGTTGGAAATGTCAAAAAAATGTTGGTTCTTTTTTCATATCTAGTGGACATGTGGTAAAGTTAAAAAATATTGGTCTTGGATTCATGAAATATTACAAAAAATGTTAAAGACTACTATACCTTATGTACCAGAATTGTTTTTATTGAATACATTACCAGAGAACTGTAAAAAGCAAAATACCTGTTTTATTATACATGTAGTGACAACTGCAAGAATATTGTACGCTAAGTATTGGAGAAGAAATGAGGTACCTTCAAGAGAAGAAATCGTAAACAAAATGCTTGAAACTGCAGAAACTGATAAACTGACTTTATTGTTGAGAGGACAAACTGAAGGAAACTTTGAAAACACATGCTTAAGATTTTACAAATGGGTTGAAGAATATAATGAATAAAATATATAGACATTCCACCAAACTAGAAGGAAACAAGAACTTTGTTTTTAATTACTTGCAGAAGACTTTTACAAAAATACAAGGGGGAATATAGAAAATAACTGAACATTGTATGAAATACTTAAACAGACAGTTTAATGATGTAATGGAAACCCCCAGATTTATGTATGTATGTCTGTGTTGTGTTCGTTTCTATAAAATAAAATTAAAGAAAAACCAAGCCAAAGCATTACAAGTTCATTTTACCATTACTTACTATCTACTATGTATTAAAACCTTTATATTATTCTGTTAAAATAATTTTTCTTTACATAGATAGATACAGTTCCATTGGTACAGTTCTGTGCATTTTTCCTTTTTTAGAGACTCAGCAGTTAGCAAATTTTAGATAATGTTCAGCTACATTTTCATTTCCTTTCAAATGCACTATGTTAAAACAAGTCTTGGACTCCATCTCAGTTTTGCGAATTGCTAAACCAGCATAGAGGGGGGGAGTGGTGAGTGTGGAAGGTAAATTTGCTTCTCCACAGATATGGTTTTAATTTATCGAAGGACCATTCTATGCCAACGCACCTTCTCTATGCCTTGTAGTCATCCTATCAATTAGCTTCCTGAGGGGCGCGTGGCGCCGCGACCGGAGATGGCGGACGCATGATTTTGCCGCTCCCGACCTCTCCTGCTTAAGCCTACACTAAACTCCTACAAATCACCTTACTTTCGCCTTTGGAATGGGCAAGCACGACCAGGTAAAGCCCAAACTTCTAACAGCCACTATAAAATCGGCAAAAGAGCAGCCAGAAGGCTTTTCTTACCGAGCTGCATCTGTTCAACCCGAAAACAAAATGGCGGCCGCTAAAGAAACTCCGGAGCAAATAGCTTCCTTTCCAGGCGCAGCTGATATCCTTAACCACTTAAAGGCGATGGAGGTAAGCCTCCTGGACAGAATGTCCAATTTATCCACACAATTGGATGAGGTACAAACTTCTCTTCTGCAAACAGCCCAAAAAGCAGAGGCAGCCATGGACTTAGGGCTGGTTAATCAGTCAGACATTAAACAATTACAAGAAGCCTCTGTTGCCCAAAAAGACTTGCTGATTTCTTTAGAGACAGAGGTAAAATCAGTGAATTTGAAATTTCGTGGCTTTAAGGAGGAGGCAGAGAAAAATATAGACCTGATTTCCTTTATGGCTTCTTTAATTGCACAAGCGCTTTCCTTAGAAGAAGGGGTCTTTCCGACCATCACACAAGCTTACCGGATGGGATCTCTGACTAAAAAGCGAAGTCCTCTTCCAAGAGACATTTTAATTTGCGTGCCAGACGCTAGAGTGCGCCGAAGAATCCTTGATGCAGCAAAAACTCCAGGAACCTTTAACCACGAGGGAGTCCCAATACAAGTGTTCCCAGACATTCCAAGAGAAGCTATACTTATTCGCCGCACTCTAAAACCACTTACAACCAAGCTGCAAAGCATGAAGCAGAAATATCATTGGCTCCCCTCTGGGAAACTACTTGTGGTCTTTCGTGTTGAACAATTACTAGCCTGGGATGAGGGCAGCAGAGCAGATTTACTTTATACTCTGCAAGGTGAAGATCCTATGGAGCAAGACGGCAAAACCCCACTGAAACGCAGAAATCTATTTCCAGCATCACCACAGAAGGCCAGCAAGATTCCAGTACCAGCAAGCCCGTCTGACTCATGAGAAAAGAACTCTGACCAAGTTGTGCTTTATAGACTATTCTTTTCTTTTTTCTTCTCCTTTTTTTCTCTTTTTTGCAGTAGTCTTTCGAGGATTATTTACATTATGGAAAAATGGCTCAACTGTTATTGATACTATATTTGTTTGGTATTTACTTTCCAAAGTAATATTTTGGGCGGGGGGGGGTAGTGACAATCTCTGTCTTGCTCTCCTGTGTTTCCACTTTCAAAACTCAGAGATTTTCTGAGTCACCAGTGCTGTAACTGGTGGGTTGAGAGTGTGCATTTTCGTTTGAAGCACGGAACCAGTGATTAGTGGTTCCTGAATCTTTCTTAATACAACAAGGGTTTAATTTGGTGGGGGTTCAGGGGGTGGGAGGTGTATTGTGGTTCCAGGGAACAGTTAAGCAGGTTTTGCAGTATACGCTAAGTTCTGTTTGTATATAAGTAAAACAATTGCTATTATTATTAATTATGCCTGCTGAAATCACATTTAGATCGGTGAACGTGCGCGGTTTGAATAATCCCATCAAGGCAAAGAGAATGACATCCTTTATTTTACACAGTAAGCCTAATATTCTTTTTCTCCAGGAAACACGTATGAGAAACATGGAAACAAAAATTTTGAAGACATCGTGGTATGATCAACAATTTTATGCTGGGGGGTCCTCAAAATCCCGGGGGGTAGCCATCCTAATCTCCAAAGTAACCTCCTTTCTTTGTGAAGATAGCCTGTCTGACCCATCTGGCAGATACATTATTTTAAAAGGCATGTTAAATCAGCAGAAAACCACACTAGCCTCAATATATGTGCCTAATGATGGCCAGGAAAATTTTCTACAGGAAATGTTCAGTAAGCTACAAGCTTTTAAAGATGGCCAGGTAATAATTGGAGGCGATTTGAACATAATTGCAGACCATAAGCTGGACAGATCAGGATCTCAAACTAAAAAGTCACGAAAAGGCAAGAGACTAACTTTTCTCCCTAGGTTGCTAGACAAATACCAGTTAAGTGATGCGTGGAGGGAGTTACACAAGGGAGAACGCGATTACACCTTCTTCTCCCCAAGATTTCAAACTCATACACGCATCGATTATATAATAGTATCACAGAACCTCATGCACAGAATCTCAAAGACAGACATAGGGCCCACTATGTGGACTGATCATGCATTTGTAGAAATGCAATTGAAACAACACACAACACAAGGCAACCACACATGGAAATTAAATACATCTCTTTTATTGAAAGAATCTCTTAAAGAGGAAATCAAGCTGGCAATGGAGCAATATTTTAAGGAAAACAACAATGGTGAAGTAGAACAGCATATCGTATGGGATGCGTTCAAGGCTGTGCTGCGAGGGAAACTGATTGCTCTGGCATCCCATCTAAAAAAGGAAAGAGAACAAAAAATTAAATTATTATTGACAAACATACAAAACCTAGAGAATCTACATAAGAAGACAAGAGATAAAAAACTGTATAAACTCCTCTTAGCTGAACGCAAAATACTAGAGGACATACAAACACTTGAAATCCGGAAAAAAATCTTATTCATAAAACAACAATACTGGCAATCAAATGCTAAAAGTCTTAAAATTCTATCCTGGCGCTACAAACAAAAAAGAATAAAACATAAGATACGTTATTTAAAGGCTAGAAACAATACTAAAATAACAGACCCGGCTGAGATTGCAAATTGTTTTGCAAATTACTATGAAAACTTATACTCTTCCACTAACCCAAACAAAGAAGAAGTTGAAACATTTTTAAAAAAACATAAAATACAGGCAAAGTTATCGGAGGAGCACACCAGGCGTTTAGATGACCCGTTCACAGTAAAAGAAGTGCAGCAGGCAATACAACAGACAAAATCAAAAACCGCTCCAGGCAGTGACGGTTATGGCCTTGAATTCTATAAAGTCTTCCAACACACATTAAAAGATCATTTAACACAAACCTGTAATTACTTACTGGAGTCCGGGAAAATGCCATCCTCATGGCGGGAATCATATATAGTGCCAATTCCTAAAGAAAACAAAGAACAAGATGATCCATCTGCTTTCCGGCCCATAGCCTTATTAAACTGCGACGCAAAGATATTTTCCAAGGTCCTTGCAACCAGATTACAATTTATAATTTCAGATTATATAGAACACGATCAAACAGGATTTATTCCAAATCGGTCGATAACTGATAATATTCGTTGGGTCCTAAATTTAATTTCATATTGCAAAGAGCAAAAGCAAGAAACTCTTTTACTTACAATAGACTTAGAGAAAGCATTTGATAGTTTGGAAGTAAGTTATATGAAACAACTCTTAGAAAGTATGCACTTTGGGGAAAAATTCAGAGGAGCAATTGCATCTTTATACGCCGATCCTTATGCCAGAATTCGAACTAATAACGTATTAAGCCGACCTATCCTTTTGTCCAGAGGCACTAAACAGGGGTGTCCTCTATCCCCACTTATGTTTGCTCTGGCTATCGAACCCCTTGCAGCAGCCATGAGAAACAATACCGCAATACAGGGAATTAAAGTTGGAGATACAGCTCATAAACTTAGTTTGTATGCAGATGACTTAATAGTTTTTCTTTCAGATCCAGAAACATCAATTTTAGAATTACAACAGATCTTCAGCGACATGCAAAGAATTTCAGGACTAAAAGTATATCAAAATAAGTCAAAACTAATTCCGCTCCAGATTACGCAAGATACTACCAACAACATTAAAGAATTTTCTTCCTTCCAATGGTGGTATTCTAAATGGAGATGCCTAGGTATTTGGATACCTCCATGATTAGAAACTTTGATAGAATGTAATTACAATAAGATTTTTCAGGAGTCTAAAAACATGATGCAACGATGGAATCGGATGGGTCCCTCATGGGCGGACAAAATCAGTCTATTAAAGAGTTTTATTCTGCCGAAATTTTTATTTTTATTCAGAGCATTGCTAGTAACAATCCCCAAAAAGGACATCAGAAAATGGCAGTCTGAAATCAACAGATTTTTTTGGAGTTACAAAACATCTCGGATCAAATTTGACATATTAAAACGCTCCTCTTCACAAGGCGGACTCGGCATCCCTGACCTGGGTAATTGTTACGAAGCAGCCAACTTAGCCACAATTGTACGAATATTAAACAACAACTCCCCACTAAACTGGCAGCAAATTGAGGAATGGAAAGCGTGTTCAATTCCTTTACAGGATATTTTTTGGAATTCTAGTCGACACAGACCTAAGATAACTCAAAGCAATCAATTCTTGCAAACCTCTCTATGCATATGGGACAAAAATAGAAAAAAAATGTTGCCGGACAGGTCAAGATTTTCCTCTTTTTTAAACCAGCATTGGTTTCCCCCAGGGAAAGAAAAAATGGCCTTTATGAAATGGAGGATAGCTGGCATCACACGCCTTGTGGACCTGACAAATAAAGGCCAAATTTGCACTAAAGCTGAATTAGAAAAAAAGGTGGGAGACAACATACAATGGTTTCAATACATTCAGATCTCCCATGCTCTTCAAGAATCTCACAAAGCAAAAGTTTTTTCCAAACCATTGTCTCACTTTGAGGAAATCTTAGCGAAACGCTCAGCTGAGATCAAAGGCTTGATTTCAAAAATTTACAAAATTCTTTTATTTTCTGTTAAGTCTGAAAACAATCATTTGTTTTTGATTTGGCAAAAAGATTGCCAAGGTCGTTTAGAAGAAAGAAATTGGGAAAACATGAAACGCTCATACAATCTCAGGTCTAGGATCTTTACTATTAAGTTTAATTCTTTTAAGATTTTAAACAGATGGTATATGCCTCCTAGCAGGTTACATAAAATATATTCAACTGTCAATAATTTATGCTGGAAAAAATGTGGCCAGGTGGCAGACTATTTACACTGTTGGTGGCTATGTCCAGTAATTAACTCCTTTTGGAAATTAATACTGCAACAGATATATATTATTACAGGTTATAACTTACCTTTGTTGCCGGAAACTGTGTTGTTAGATATATGGCCAAAGATACCTGGCGAAACAACAAAAAATAAGTTAATTATGATTTTAATTGCGATTGCTAGAATAAGCATTGCACAAAAATGGCGAAATGATCTAGGCCCTTCTTTATATGATTGGCAGAACAAATTATGGGATTATTTTGTACTTGGTAAAACAACTGCATTTACGGGGGAAAAGATCCAAAAAGATTTTCAAGCAATTTGGTTTCCTGTTGTTGACTATCTAATAGAAAAAGATGTTCTTCCAAATAACAAACATTACCAAAGTTTATTGTATTTTTTAATAGTTAGCTTATATCTTTGAGAATCACAATTATTTTATATTCATTTGTATATTCAAATCAATTTTGTGAAATACCTCTTAACTGTTTCTGTATTTCTTACGATGCCAGTTACTGTTTTGTTTATATAAAATAACAATAAAATTATAAATTTGAAAAAAAAAATAGCTTCCTGAGCAGGAAAAATATTGAGTGCAGTCCTTCTGGCCCCTCCTGACTCAGATCTGCTCCAAGGCCAATGTTAGAATCGTTAGAGTGAAAAGGGTTTTTAAAGTCAGAGGCCATTAACATACTCTGAGGATATTAGTGTTTTTAAGCAATGGAAGGCTTTCTGGCATTTTTGTTTTTGTATTTTTCATATGTGCATGTGTGTTAAGTGTGTGTGCACCTGGAAGGGAACATGTGAGGAAGAAACTGAAAGGAAAAGTAGAAAGGGTCAAAACCATTGGGGAAGCTAGGAGACTATTTAAAACTATAATTCTAGAAGCTCAGAAAAAATATATACCGCAGGTTAGGAAAGGCACAAATAGATATAGAAAAAAGCCTGCATGGTTAACAAACAAAGTAATGGAAGCTGTAAAAGATTCCTTTAAGTGGTGTAAAGCTAGTCTCAGTGAGATTGATAAAAGGGAACACAGGCTGTGGCAAATCAAATGCAATTCTGGGATCAGGCAGGCAAAAAGGGAACATGAGAAGCATATAGCAAAAAACATAAAGACCAACAATAAAACTTTCTTCAAATACATTAGAAATAGGAAACCAGCCAGGGAGGCAGTGGGGTCCTTGAATGACCAAGGGGTGAAAGGAGTATTGAAGGATGGTAGGGAAATGGCTGAGAAGCTGAATGCATTTTTTGCCTCTGTCTTCACTGTGGAAGATGAGAAGTGCTTGCCGATGCCAGAACTGCTGATTTCAGGAGGGGTGTTGAAAGACCTGAGTCAGATTGAGGTGACGAGAGAGGAGGTCCTACGACTGATGGACAACTTAAAAACTGATAAATCACCAGGCCCGGATGGCATATATCTGAGTTCTGAAAGAACCCAGATGTGAATTTGTGGATCTCCTGACAAAAATATGTAATCTTTCTTTAAAATCTGCTTCCATTCCTGAGGACTGGAAGGTAGCTAATGTCACTCTCATCTTTAAAAAGGGTTCCAGAGGAGATCCAGGAAATTACAGGCCAGTCAGTCTGACATCGATACCAGGTAAGTTGGTGGAAACTGTTAAGGAAAGAATTAGTAGGCACATAGATGAACAAAAACTATTGAGGCAGGCTCCCCATGGGTTCTGTAAGGGAAGATCTTGTCTCACTAACCCATTAGTGTTTTTTGAGGGAGTGAACAAACATGTGGACAAGGGGGACCCAATAGATGTTGTTTACCTTGACTTCTAGAAAGCTTTTGATAAAGTTCCTCGTCAAAGGCTCCTAACTAAGCTCAATAGTCACGGGATAAAAGGACAAGTCCTCTTGTGGATCAAAAACTGGCTAATTAATAGGAAACAGAGTGAGTATAAATGGAAAATTTTCTCAGTGGAGTGTGATAAGCAGTGGGGTACCACAGGGATCAGTACTCAGACCGATGCTTTTTAACTTGTTTATTAGTGACTAGGAATAAGGCCCGTTGTGGAAATAAATACAACGGGCTCTAGAAAGAGGCTCTGGGAGAGTGCCCCCGCTTTGGACATTCAGTGACAATTTGCTGTGGCAATCTCAGCAGGGTATAATGACAGAGTCCACCATTTTCTCCAGAGGAACTGATCTTTGCTACCTGAAGAGCAGTAGTAATTTTGAGTGATCTCCAGCCCACCCCCAAGATTGGTAACAGTGGTTCCCCAGGAGGGAGTGGCTGGTTTGGAGGGTGGAGTCTATGGCATTGTACCTGTCTGAGGTCCCACCCCTCCTCAACACTCACCCTCTCCAGGTTCGACCCCTCAAATCTCCAGGAATTTCCCAACCTGGAGTTGACAACCCTATCTCCCTCCCAGCCAACCATCAACCTACCTTTAGTTTTCCATCTCCTCACCCCTCCCTCCTAGAGAGCAGTTGTAATTTTGAGTGATCTCCAGCCCCCACCTGGAGATTGGCAACAATGGTTCCCCATCAGGGAATGGCTGGATTGGAGGGTGGAGTCTCTGGCATCGTACCTGTCTGAGGTGCCACCCCTCCTCAAACCTCACCCTCTCAAGGCTCCATCCCTCAAATCTCCAGGAATTGCCCACCTGGAGTTGGCAACCTGATCAGGACTGGGCCCAATGAGTTTTCTCCCAAAGGCCAACATAGGTGTGGAAAGGGCCTTTTACTGACAGAGGAGAAAGTACAGGTGCCAACTCTGATTAGGGAAATACCTGGAGATTTGGGGGGGTGGATCCTGTGGAGGGCAGCATTTGGGGTGTGTGTGGAAGGACTCAGCAGGGTATAATGCCATAGAGTCTACCCTCCACAGCAACCATTTTCTCCCGGGGAACTGATCTGTCATCTGGAGGTCAATTGTAACAGTGGGAGATCTCCAGGTCCCACCTGGAGATTGGCAACCCTAGGGGAAAGGCAGCCACACAGCGGGGAGTTGAAGAAAATGGTTTGATGGTCGCTGGCCCACCTCATTAGCCAGCCAGCCATGCTGAAGCTAAGCAGGAGAAAGAGCCTTTTTCCATTTATTCTGACAGGAAAGTGGCCGTTGGGGAGGGGGTTATGGGCGGGGGAGGGGGTTATGCTGAAAGTCCTTTGTTTTTTTTTAAACACAGAACCAAGCTTGGTTGCCAACCAACAACCACTGAGGGGACAGTCCCTCACAGGAGTCAAGAGAACTGTCTTCCTCAGGAGAGAGAGCTGGTCTGCCAGTAAATCTGACATGCAAAAGGGGGAATGGGTGGGGAAGAGGAGGGGAAGAGGAACCATTGGCCCATCAGCCACGAGTACTCTTGAGTGGCGGCTGATGGGCCAATGGCTGAGGGAGGGCATTTTACAGCCAATGGGAGCGCATGGAATCTTGCGAAACCAAAAGATAATTATTATAAGGAGAGATTTGGAGTTGGGAGTAAGCAGTGAAGTGGCTTAATTTGCAGATGACATGAAGTTGTTCAGGGTGATGAGAACCAGGGAGGATTGTGAGGCACTCCAAAGGGATCTGTCGAGGATGGATGAGTGGGCATCAAAGTGGCAAATGGGGTTCAATGTGGCCAAGTGCAGTGATGCACATTGGAGCCAAGAATCCTAACTATAAATACACATTGATGGGGTCCGAACTGGCAGAGAAGAGAACGAAGTACTTTTCTCCCTTTCTCACAATACAAGAATTCGTAGGCATTAAATGAAATTGCTGAGCGGTCAGGTCAGAACGGATAAAAGGAAGTACTTCTTCACCCAAAGAGTGGTTAACATATGGAATTCACTGCCACAGGAGGTGGTGGCGGCTACGAGTATGGACAGCTTCAAGGGGGAATTACATAAGCATATGGAGCAGAAGTCCATCAGTGGCTATTAGCCACAAGGTATAGATAGGAACTCTCGGGCTGGGGCAGGTGATGCTCTGTATTCTTGGTGCTTGGGGGAGCAATAGTGGGTGGGCTTCTAGTGTCCTGGCCGCACTGGTGGGCCTCCTGATGGCACCTGGTATTTTTGGCCACAGTGTGACAGAGTGTTGGACTAGATGGGCCATTGGCTTGATCCAACATTGGCTTCTCTTATGTTCTTAAGTCATGGTGACCTGTGGTGACTAACCTCTACTGGGGCCCTGGAGGATATTCAGAGAGGTGGCTGAATAAAGCCTGCCCCCATCTCCTGACTTCTGGTATTCCAAGGAGGTCCTCCCATCCAAGTACTTAGGCTTTCTGGCATTTATTCATTCGGTTTTCCTGATTGACAAAAAACGGTATGTGCAATCAGTTACAGGAGCAGCTGCATTGCTGTAGCCATTTACAAACCTTCACAAATAGCTTACCATTCCTAAGAATTATCTTACTTGGCGCTCAGTTTTAGGTATACACCAGTTCACAATTACCTCTGTCTTTGGGTTTTTCTGGCTTGCATGATCTCACTGCCTACAGTATGACCCAAATATTTGATTTGCTTCATTCCTCCCTGGCATTTCTTTGATTTGATTTTCAACACAAACTTTATCAATGCATTGCACCATTTGGTCAGTCTGTGTTACGTGTTCTTCCCAGGTTTTACGAAACACACCCACATCATCGATATGTGCTAACTCAAACTGGTTCATTCCTGTCAATTATTTGTTTACTAATCCTTGGACCTTTTGGAGATCAAAGTATAAAACAGTAAACACAAACCCTGCTTTGGTAATAAACACAGTTTTGGCCTCATCTTTCTCCATCATGGGGACTTGCACGTAACCCTTTGGTGATATCAACATTGTCAGAAATTTAGCAGCTCCTAACACCTCAATTAATTCATCCACTCTGGGCATTCATACCTTTGTAAAGTAATAATACCTTTGTAATAATGGCATGCTCTTACAATTTCCCCAGCCTTCCATCATCCATTCAGTCTCTTCCTTACACCACATCTATTAAAAGTTTGTCCCTGTTATGGTAAGGCTTGAGCATGTTAGAATGGTAGATCTTCCTCAGACTGTCATTGGGGTTGATCTCTGCCTTGTATGTTATATCAGATAAATCAGTCATGATCTGGAAATGTCCTTCCCACTATATCTTGAACACGTGTCTTTTCTTTGGATTCAGGACCAGTGCCATGTCTCCCGGAATGTGGATGGTCTTCCTTGCCTTAGCGTCTTACCAGCAATTCCTGTTTTCTTTGAGTGCATTGCAGGTTCACTCCTGCTGCTTCTAAGGTTTCCCTCAGGATATTTTGCAGCTACTGCACAAACTCCACAGTGTTCACAGGGTTGTCTTGCATTGTCTCTCTTCCCAGTCTAGTGGTCCTCAAATTCTTTTGCCATACAGCAGCCAAAAGGAGTAAAACCTGTATTTTCTTCAGGTATTTCTCTATAAGCAAAGAGAGGAGGTAGTAGATGTTTATAACCCAATCTCCTGGGTGTACACTGATTCATGTCCTCAACATGTGATTTTAGGGTAGAATGGAATCCCTCCAGTAAGTCATTGGTTTCCAGATGGTATGCTGACATGATTAAATGCTTCAAGCCATACTTTTCATATTCTTTACATTAGGAGTGACATAAAGTTGCTCCTCAAATCCATGGCAACTTCAGCTGGGCATCCTACATGACAAAATGTATGTATTAGTGCATGTACAACAGGGTTTTTCTCAGTGTTGGCAAGGGAAATGCCCTCTTAGTATCTTGTAGCATAGTCCATCAACATCAGAAGGTATTTATTCCATCTCTTTGTTGTTTGTGGAAGAGACTAGGACTACTAGAACTAGAACTACTCATGAGAAAGGTTTTGTGATGACAGGCATAGGGTGTAAAGGTCATTTCCCCCTGTCCTTGCGCTTTCCCATCACTTGGTAAGCAGGGCAGTTTGTAAAAATCTTTTTACATGGCATTCAGTTCTTGGCCAGTAAAACAGCTGTGACAGTCTCTGGTTTTTCTCACACAGCAGTGTCCTGCAAAAGGGTTTCCGTGAGTTAATTGAAGCAGTTACTTTCTGTTTGAGGAGGGTACCAGTAACTGTTCACTTCTCTCCCATACACCTCTGTATCTTCGCCTGACACCCTTGCCTATACAGTCTCTGTTTTATAATAAAGCAAACAGGTTGTTATGGACTAGATTCTTGAGGTTCTTCTTGTGCTTGTTGGAGCCTCAATAATTCATCTGCCTGCCTGCTCTTACCGACTCAGTTTGTACTAGGCTTGCTTGCTCTGGCAGTTTTTCTTGGCTTGGCAACTGTATCCAGTCTGCTGAAGAACGAAAGCTAGAGTTGTTGTCTTTCTTCCCAGGGAAAACTCTTTCTGCCTCTGCTTTACCCTGTCATCTGGTGACAACACTTACATGCTGGATTCTTCCATACACATTGGCTGGAATGTCCTGACAGGTACCTACCTCAGATTCCCCTTTCCATCCTTTATAAGAAACTAGGGAGCAAAGCCCGTTGTAGAGGAAGACAATGGGCCTTAGGAAGGGAGGGAGGAAGGAAGAGGGGGGAGAGTGAAAGAAAGAAGGAGAGAGGAAGAAAGGAAAAGGGGGAAAGGAAGGGAAGAGGGGCGGAACGGGCTTCTCTGGGCCTACTGGGCCCATAGAAGGCCCAGAGGATGGGGGGCGGAAGGGGCTTCTCTGGCTTACTGGGCCCATAGAAGGCCCAGAGGATGGGGGGCAGAAGGGGCTTCTCTGGCCTACTGGGCCCATAGAAGGCCCAGAGGATGGTGTGTGGGGGGCGGAAGGGGCTTCTCTGGCCTACTGGGCTCATAGAAGGCCCAGAGGATGGTGGGGGCGGAAGGGGCTTCTCTGGCCTACTGGGCCCATAGAACACCCAGAGGATGGTGTGGGGGGGCAGAAGGGGCTTCTCTGGCCTACTGGGCCCATAGAAGGCTCAGAGGATGGTGTGGGGGGGTGGAATGGGCTTCTCTGGCCTACTGGGCCCATAGAAGGCTCAGAGGATGGTGTGGGGGGTGGAATGGGCTTCTCTGGCCTACTGGGCCCATAGAAGGCTCAGAGGATGGTGTGGGGGGCAGAAGGGGCTTCTCTGGCCTACTGGGCCCATAGAAGGCTCAGAGGATGGTGTGGGGGGGTGGAATGGGCTTCTCTGGCCTATTGGGCCCATAGAAGGCCCAGAGGATGGTGTGGGGGGGCGGAAGGGGCTTCTCTCACCTGCCTCAGCCTTGAAGGCCTGTCCCTGTGCACTCTCTGCAGACGGTCCTCTCCTGTCAGAGGACTGGAGCAGACTGAGCCAAAGATACTGGCCGGGGCTGATGTGGGCGGGACTCCGCCAAGCAGCCAGTCAGCCCCAGCCAGCGTCTTCTGACTGCCAGTTCTTGTGCCGAATCAATTATGGCGACCATAGAATGTTGTGGAATCAAAATTCAAACATATACAAGGACAGATAGCATTCGTGGCAGTCAGCACTTTGAATACAGGACCCCCTATTTCCTTAAGGGCCAGTTAGCTTGTTAGGGATAATCTGAGTGGGTTGAATCAGTTCTGGCTTTACCAGTATACTTTCTGTTCCTGAATCCCTGAGAATAATTTTGTCCTGCCCACTTAAATTCATGTTTCCAGAAAATCCCTATATGTACTTTCTGGCATTTCCTATACAAAAATTTCTGTGGTGGGTTTTTCTAGGGGTATATCTGGTTCTGGTGTTGAGGTAACCACATTACATTTCTTGGGGATTTCTGAGGTAACTTTCCCTTAGTTCTGAACAAAACCTTTTTTAATGCCGTGGTTTTCCACAGAGAAGGCGCATTCTTTCCACTTCACATTTGGGCCTCTCAGTGCTGGGGTGAAGTTTTCATACCTTTTTTACTGTTTTCTTGGCTCCTGAGGTGAATTTATAGCTGCCCATTTCAGCCTCTGTGTTGTCCATAATTTCCGCTGCAGTAGTTATGGAGGCAGGCTTTTTATCTTTAATTATCCAAATGTATTGTTTTGACACCAATTTATAAAATTGTTCCAAGCCTGTGGGTGCCTCCAGATCTGCTTGTGATTTAATTTGGCTCCCTCCTAGCTATCCATTAAGCTTAACTAATTTATGACTAGCTTTACTATTAAGATTCTCTGGGCAATTTATGTAAACCTCTGAAATCTCTTCTGTACTGCTGAGAGTCCATGACACCTGTCTGCCCTTTGTTAATATGTAGACTCCTGAAGGCTTATTTCTGAATAAGGTTCATTTAACCAAGAACCTGTGTAAGATTTGAGATAAAGTATCCGCTAGTCTTCAGGCACAACAATATCCTTTTTCAAACAAATGAAGACATTCCCTATTTCATCTCCTTTTTTGACTCCCTGAAAATTCTTTATCAGCCTGAGGTAAATCTTGTTTTTTTGTTTTGTTCTGCTTTATACCTGAGCCTTAAAAGTGTTAACTTATGGAGCTCAATTTCCTGTTCCTTTTCTTTTAGGGCCAGTTTTGCCTCCCCTCTTTGTCAGGGCAAGTTCCAGTTTGTTTTCAGTGAGAGCAGTCTCTCTCTCCAGTTCTTTTTCTTTGAGAACAGCTTCCTTCTCCAATTCTTTTTCTATAAAAGCTGCCTGCCTCTCCATTCTGGCCAATTCCAACTTAATTTTCTAGATATCTAGATATCTCTCTCAGTCTGATTAACATTCTTCTCAGCCGTAGTTCCATCACCTATTCCTACAGTTTCAGCTACTTTCTCTACCACTATTGTTCTTTGGAGTCATCCTGGCAAACTTTTATCTCACAAAGTTTTTTTGTGTGTGACTTAGCAGGGTATTTACTTTGGTGTAAACTCAAAATAAATTTTCACTTCAGGTAAAATGTAAATTACCTGATGACACTGCATCTCCAGACCTAGAAACTAGGAACTTAATTTCACACCCAGGGTGCTACCCAGCTTTCGCCTGTCCTGCTATCAGGGAATCAGAAGGTGAAAGGAACCACATAGCAGGCTTGATAAAAACAACAAAAGCAGGTGTTTTGCAGTGGTACCTGTAGCTTGGTTGTTTCTTTGTTTTCCTTTTATCCAGCCTTTTCAGTATTATAGGAATAAAGTTACCAGAGAGCTGGGGCCTGATATGACGAAGCAGGTTTCTTGTTTGATGGATTCAGAGTTACAGCATGGAACAGAAAGGCTTTTAACTGTTCTTGACACAAACAGCATCCAAGCCCTATCTGTCTTCAAAGGATCGCAAAGTCCCTAAGGGATTCCCTGCCTAACCAGCTTACCTCCTTTGTGCTTTGCACATGGAAGGTCATACCTTGATTAAACCTTTGTTGGTCTTAAAGGTGCCACTGGACCTCAATGCTAACTTTGTTCAACACCATGTTAACTCCATGTCTTTAGGTTAGTTATCACTCCTGCCACTTTTCCCATTGATAACAGAATTTGCATCCAACATGAGGCAGCTCCATGCAAGACAAAAATGACGCTGATTTACTGATCATAGGCTGCAGTCCTTGCTCTGCAAGTGAGTTGTCTGTGAGTGCATGGCAATGTGGCAATCATGAAAGCTATACATAAATTCAGCAAGAAAGCCAGTGCAGGAGAAAAACTGGTTGTGATACAGCCAAGAGGAGTGACAATAATTGACTGTCAGCTAAGTCCAGAAGCATTGAATTTTAAAGAGCTTTGCAGGAGGACATGCGCAGTTTGATCAAGGATGACTGGAAAGGTGGATCCCAACATGTCGACCACCAACAGTATAAGAAGTTCAGAGGGGAAAAAATAGATGAGGTATAAATGCTTAGGAGAGGGGCTAAGTCAGGGAAGATCACCAGTGGTACAGGAAAAAAATGAGTAAAGTCCCGGATGGGCAAATAGAAAGTTTTGACATTCCAGTCCACCATTTGGAAGTAATTGATGGAAGACCCTAAGATAGTGTAGCTGATGTTAGGTTCTGTAGGCTAAGTGCATATGGGACCACCAAACAGAGACACGAACCCAGGAACCAGTTGTCACTGGGGGTAATCATTGGACCAATACAAACAAAATAATCCCTAGAATACTTACCAGCAACATTGGCTTGAGTATTAATAAAGAACAGTAAAACAGGAGGACTGTACCGGTCACTGAAATGAAAGACAGGAAAGACAAATGCTGGTAGCACAGTGTTAAAGTGAAAATTTATTGATAGCATACTAAACAAACGTGTTTTGTGGTGGCTTCAAGAGATCTGAAACAAGTTATAAAAGGAATATAAATTTTTATGAAACACAGTCAAAATACAGGATACTTAAAAATACACAAAAGAAACCGGAATGAATGAACATGAGTGAGAATATTACATATTTTGAAAAATCCCAGTCACTACAAATATTATCATAATGCAGAGAACAAAATACCTACTGTTACTTGTTCAGTTTGTTTATGGTATACCTACTATTGCTTGCTCAATTTATTTAAAGCTGAGTTTTAAGATAAAACTACTTGTGTGGCTTCTGCATTCAAATTTGGTTATTGAAGTTGTGCTAGAGCTGACCAGGTATGATTTTAGGCTTTTATTCTTTAAATACTGGAAGTGTCTTGTGTGACTATAAGAGCCTGCACTAGGAAACCTAGGCTGTTTTTCACTGCATAAAGTAACTGCTTTTTTTTCCCTTTTAATTTGAGGTCATCTGCCCTGGCTTCCAAGTGGTTTGGACCTATTAGAAGTTCCCGTAGCCTAATGCCATGAATGTTGCAGCGGACAATGTGGAAGAAAAAGCCGTCCATTCCTGGTCAAGGATCTCCTCTGCAGGACAGAAAGCATTGGAAGAAGCTCTCCGAGTATTCAACCCCATGTCCAAGGACCTTTCTGACACAGAGACCCAGCTGGTAGCCTTTCTTCAGGGTCTGAAGGAGGAAGGCTACCAGCCCACAATTCTAAGGAGCAAAGATGTGTATGGGTATAGCTCATGCACAGCCAGCACACCCAACCAGATGAAAGGCAGCTCCCAAGACTGCTCAAAAATAGCTGCCCCTCTTTTGGACTCTGTTAAGGCTCCCGCCCGAAGCACAGTAACAGTGGCAAAACTATCTGCCCCCCTAGCAGGTATTACAGTAAGTTCTCCTAAGGGTCCTCCTACACCATTGTCCAAGAACAGCAGTTCCACAAATCTCCTGTTGAATTCGTTGAAACGGACACGTTCGCACACATCAGAAGCCTCAAAAGTGGGCTTCCCTGCTAACATGTACCCTGGTGTCTATCCAGCCATGAGGCTCTCTGTGGTTCTGGAAGCCTTGGTCCCACTGAAAGCCACAGCGTCCTGCCTGGAGTCCAGATGCAAACAAGGGCATCTTGGGATCTCTCCCTCAGACCTGAAACTCCTTAAGGCAGCTAATGCATCCAGACAACCTCCAGCAATCAAGGCCACGAAAACGCCACCAGGCCAGCTGGACCCCAAAGGGTATAGGCACATAATAAAGAAAATGCCAGATTCCACTGCCCTGACTGTCGCCCTTTTGAAAGGATCAAAGGGTGGGGTACTCCGGGAAAGCAATGCTTGTAAAGCCTCTGGAATCCTGAATGGCAGGATTTCCAGAAGTGCCTCCCAGAGCTCCAGTGCAGGAGCCTCCAGAACTAAAGAGCCATCAGTGGGCAAAACGGAACGGAGAGCAGGCGGCAGTCAACAGGAGACTGCTGGGCAGAAAAGGAAAAAAGCTGAGGACAGGAAAGAGTTGCCACACAGAAAGAAACCCGGTTCCATTCCATCCTCCAGTAAACCAGAACTGGCTTCGAACACACCGGACCTGCTGAAATTCCGGACCATCAAGGTGGACAGCTGTTCAGATGACGAACTGAGGAGGAGGGCACAGAAGATTCTGAGGGTTAATCTGTCCCCTGTTATCATAATCCAGCCTTTGCCTGGCTCTCACAGTGTTCCTTGAGTCAGCTACAGTGGAGCCGTGTGGTCACAACATGGGGATGGTCAGACCACCTTCCCAGCTCTTGAGCTTGACGAGGATGTAATGACACGTGTCTGCAGTCCTGGGGCAGCCAGCCACAGCTTGGCAGTTGGGGGAAAGTTTCTGCAGAGCTGCTGGGTTATAGAACCGTGTTTAGAAATGCCTGAGGAGGCCTCTTGAGGCTCTGCTGAGAGAAATGTGGAGCAGAGCACTGTCTTCCTCCAGAACACACTTCTACAGTCCTTTTGTAAACATGGCAGAGTGCACAACTGGGAGATGGCTGCACCAGGAATACTGCTGTACTGTGATTTCTTCCCCGCCCCCTTTTCCCCCCAAACTGTAAATCTGCTGGGTTTTATTTCAATCATATTTTGTATACTTATTAAATATAAATATCTACAGACTCATGTAGTGCCTGAGGGCTGTCAGAATGTGACCACCTCTTTGTCTTGTTCCCCTTCTCTAGAATTGGGTTCAAAAGCTTTTCTCCCTCACCCGTTTTGTGGTTGCAATGGGAAAAGAACAAGACCTTCATTTCCAGTATTGCCTCCCTTGTTCATCATAAGCTTGGGTAGGTAGCTTTTCTATGATCTGCTAGTCACCGAGTGGTTGTCCTGTGCTGCTACCACTGTGAAGCTGGTTGGGGTTCATATTTACATGCCTGCTGGAAGAGAGTGTGTTGCAACTGAAGGGGAAAGTGAAATCGGAGGAAACCTGTCCTTTCTCTGGTTTCTCTGTTATCCTTCTCCCTTGACTAGTGGGTTGACACCCCCCCCCCAGGTTGTGAGGCTGCAGCAGTGGAAGAAGAACGGTTGCCCCAAGTAACAAAAGACTTTGCCAGCCTTTTTGAGAAGGTGACAAGGGAATGGACTGATTGAGTGCCCATCATGCCCCGAGTGAGTAGAGGAGGAGACCCCACAGAGCGTTGCCAAATAATGTGCCATAGGGGAGCACCTCTGTCTGTGGAAAAGCTTTCTGAAGACTTGGTGCCTCACCACTTCCTCAGTAGAATTCACAAGGGAAGCCTGGCTTCCGGCCAATGTCCCCTCTGCTTTTGTCTGTCACCTTCCAAAGGGTAACTGTGCTGCAGAACCCTGTGGAGTTAACTGTTCTGTTACTCGTGTTGGTTAAGTTAGAAAATGAATCTGTGGCTTCCTCTGAGCCTAAGAACTTGACAGCTGGTATTATAAACAATACCTTCAGGTGCAATTTTTAAAACATCTCTGCTACCAGATGTCCCAGTTATGTCCTGTCCCTTTCTGTGGAATGGATTGCCATTATGCTTCTGAATGTATCTGACTTGTCCAAACTATCTAGGTTACAGCTGCTGCAGAGTAGTGTCAGGAGAGTCCTGGGCTTGATGAAAGGGGTGCTAGATGTAATTTCTTGGCCTGTGTTGTGAAGGGAGTAGTCATTCTAAAAAGATCACAGAGATTTCTGGCCTTCAGACCTCAGAGGGTTCTGCAATACACACTTGCCAGAATCTTTCAGTATTTTACAGTATCATTTTACTTGGTGCCACATCTACAAACCCAAGTTTGTGTTAAGCCTGTTGATGCAGCATGGTTTCTAGAGGGCACATGGACAATAATAGCTCTGTTCTTGCAAAATTTCAATTACCAGAGTTCTCTGGGCAAAAAGTTATCAGTTAAAATCAGTTAAAGGTTTTATGTGTAGGGTGCATGGCTGATGAAACCCAACTTTTCTTGCTAACAGAATACAGGTTTTGCTGTGTTACTGTAATTTTTAGGAAGTGGTCATCAGTCTCTAATAGTTTTTGGCCTTCATTATTTAGCTACTGATAGCCATTTCAGAAATTATACAAATTAAGATGATAAACTGGGATATTTTCAGAGCATGGATGACCATCTCATTCTGTACAACTTTTTAAATTCTCTAACCTCCCAGCTCTAAACTGCCTCTTCTCTTCATGGGCAGCTAGCAAGCGCTTTGTTTCACATAGTGACCAGTGTCACCACCTTTAGTAATGCATCTTAACCTGAGCCAATGCTGGGACAATCTTTGTTTGCACCTCCCCCCCCCCTCAGAATATACCGATTAGCTCTGTATTAACCTCCTGAGGGTGTCTGGATCTTTGTATCTCCTGCAGTTGAGCAGCAGTGGGGAAAATTCATGTGCCGCCCAGCCTGTGTCCCCAGTACTTTGCCTGCCCCAGTCAGGTCACTTTCAGAAATCAATCTCTTTGAATTGAAGAGATCTGACATTCCTGTAAGCTCTTCTGTCATTGGTATTTAGTAACAGGATAAAGAAAAGGGCTTTAATACACTTCTAGAGTTTTCTCATTCATGATTTTGCATAAAGTCATTTAATAGTCGTGCTCTTTCAGTGTTCTTAAATTGATGCCATGTTCACGATCCTGGCACAATCAGTAAGTGCCCTGACAGTGGTACTAAAGGGAGTCCTGACTTAGAAGTGCCGGTTTGGTTTTTTATTTGTTTGTTTCCCTTTTTTAACAAGCTAGCCTAGTTCTGGTGGAGCCTTGGACTATGGCTTTGCATATATACTGTGGCTATAGATGAATGACAGGCATAATCCATTTTAAATCTTGTGGCTTCCATCACCCCTCCTAGTCTTTGTTGATGTAGTTATTGCAAAGGCTGGGGCTTGTTCAGATAATCCTTAGTCCACTTTGGTTTTCTGTTTTTCCAAAGAGTGCTTTTGCAGGGTGATGCTAAGCAAAGCTGCATTCTTATAAGCCCATTTACTTCGAAGGATTTAGAAGAGTGTAACTGTGTTTAGGATCTCACTGTTGGTCTCTGTGATACCTGCCTGTCAGGGAGATGATTGGCACATACCTCATGCCACTTATCTTGAGGGAGCACCTAGGATGAGAAAAGGCACCTTGCAAACATTTGACACTCCTTAAAGGCATAGGGTCATCTATGCCAGGCATTATCAGCTTTACTTTCTGCTGTCAAATTCTGCTGTCAAATTGATCTAGCAGTGGACTCCTCAGAAGTGTTGGAAGTTGTCCCACTCATTTCCTTAACAGAGTAGTTGTTGAGGGAGTTTATAAAAGCCTTTTTTTAATTCCTTCAAGGAGGGTTTGTATGTTGGCACTATGTTGCTTTCCTTAAGTAGAAAGAGCTGCCAGGAAGTAGTAGGTTCAGAGAAGGAAAATAAGCTGAGAAGCTCTCTGAAATGCTGGAGAGCAGAGGAGCGAACAGTGCTGGCAAGAAGGAACTGATTGATTCCTGAGGTGACATATGATTCAAGTGTATGTTGAGCTCTCTGTTGTAATGAGTAAACTAGACTAACAGGAGAACTGACCTTAAGAAAGAAGCTGACCCCTTCTTAGCTTGGAGCAGATTTACCAACACCTGGTGATCCCATGCGAGGACGTGCAAAGAGCAGTTTTTCCAGCAAAAAATTTCCTGCAGAACAGAGGGGGTCATTATTGGTTACTTTGTAGCCATAATTGGGGGTAGTCCCTGCCTGAATTAATTAATTCCTTGATCAGTAGCAGGTAGAGGGAAGGGTGATGTTTTTGTGTTTAATTGCTGCCATTAAGTGCAGCATATTAAGATGCCACTCCTGTTTGCTGGTGGTAGAGGAACATCAGTCTTTTTTTGCCCTAAATAGCAGTGGAGGGCCTGTCTATTTGAGCAGGCACACAATCCTTCTGTAATGGTCCCGGGCAGTGTTCAAATCCATTCAAAAAGGAGAGGGAGGTAGCAGAGAGTTAAAAATAAGATGCAAACAGCGATTTATTGACACACTTTGGGCAATTCACATGTATGTCAATTTTAGTATTGGGGAGCCCTGTAAACTAGTAACACCCAAATACAGAACAGAATGCAAGACACTGAAGCATGTCAATAAATGTATGCACTCAAGCAAAGGGATATATATATATCATATGACATAGAACCAGTTTGGAAAGGGCTGTAATAACCAGTCTTGCATTGCTGTGTATTTTCCAGTGTCCGCACTTTCAAAAACTTCGAAAAAATCTTCATGGCCCTTTTCCCAGTGTCCTTACTGTTCTGGATATACTACTTGGGCCACCAGAGTTTCTTGGGATAACTCTCCCTGCCTGACATGAGGCATGGGTTGTTGTCATCATCTATTGCTGCCATTAATTGTTTATTGTTTTATGGGGGTTTTTGTTGTAAGCTGCCCTGAGCCCATTTTGGGGGGTAGGGCAGGGTATAAAATAAATAAACTTGATTGAAACAATCTGTTTTAACCAATGTGCCATTTTCATGGCTGCCTCATTCTTAATCCAGATTTAGTTCTCTAATCCTGATCTTTATGCCTGTCAGCCCACCCAACAAATCTGATGGAACTTTACAGCAAATGTCCATAGGGTTGCTACATCTGGATTAAAAAGTAAAAATGCTTGAGTAGGGTTTCAGACTCATCATACTATGAGTGTTAAGGAGACACGAGGCACACAACTCATTGTTGAGTGAGAGGCATAAAGGAGTCTAAAAGAGAGGGAAAGAAACAGCCCTAACAGAGAATGTTCTGGAACCTACCTAGTAGGGCTTAATCTCAGCAGTATCATTACTGCCATCTGTGTTTTAAAATGCTTTAAGAAACCCCAAATAAAGGATTTTTGTGGTTTCTTGGGAGTCACACATCAGCTGTTCCATAACGATTAAGTGTGATGGAATAAGCAGGGCTGCTTGTTTTCATACTACCATTTTAGACTTTTTTAGGCTTTACAACGATAGATTTTCGGTGTCTTGTTTAAGATAGGGCCTCAGAACCGTTTTTGGAACATTTTATGTCATTCTGGATTTTTTGGTTGCTGTTGCCACAGCCAAATGACATCATGAGATGTCATGCTGGGACATCAAATGACTTCTGGTAAAAAAAACCCTGATTGTTTTATTTTACTGTGTTTTTTTATGATTTCTCATTTCCCAGAATCCACCTTGAAAGTGGAAAGCAATCGAAACCTTATTCAAGCATTTTTACTCTTTAATCAAGATGCAGCAACTCTGTACACATTTACTTGGCTGGCAAGTCTCTCTGGAAAAGTGTGTAGTTGTATGCACTGCCTCTGGACTGATCTCTGTCTCTTGTAAGAATTACTTAGTATTATCTCTTAAAACAAGGCTAAGGCCATTATCCAAAGCACTAGGTTCACTAGAACTTACGCTCTGGTAAGTGGGCTTAAAATTGGGCTGCACGTATTGTTGCTATAGGGAAATGTCATGGCATAGACATAGGAAAGAAGTTGGGACCCATACTTTCTCCCCATGAATGCCCTTGCATAAATACTGCAAGAAGTGACACTTCTGTCCTGTTTTTAGCTCACAAAACCACCAAATGAGGTTGAGAAGGATGTTTAGGAAGTGTCCTTTGAAGCCTACTGCAGTGAGACCTTCTGGTCCAAAAGACATGGAGTCATACTTATGACAAGCTGTAAAGAAAATCTAAGTAGATAACTAGACAGATTTCGTGCCTTTACAATTATCACTTCTGCATAGTCTACTATCTCTTCTTTCTGGGCTGATGCTTGAAAAGCCTACACAGGTGACTGTTAGTGCATAAATAGGCACTCTTCTGGTGCCCACAAAAATAATGCCCTTTTGCTGAAGTGTTGGACAGGCAGTGATGCCTTTCTTATTTGCTTCTTCAGCCATTTGCTTTTAAGGCAAGGCCTTCTATATTAATTTCCACAAGCATTTCAAGATGGTGCTGACCTAGGAGAACTTTAAGAGTGAAGACATGATGCTAAGTCTCTTTGGGTCCCTTTCCTTTAGGAGAACTCCTTATTTTGTCCATGGGGGTCAGCTGTCACCATATACATTCAGCCTCTGCTACTCAGAAGTTCCTAGGCATGTGTGGAGGAGGCCAGTAGTTGCCAGGGCAGGGAGTCACAGCTCAGAAATCAAGCACACCCTCTTGTATGCACCAGATCCCAGGTTCAGTCTTTGACAATTCCAATTGAAAAGGACCTTGATGACCCAACTTGAGAGGTTGGAGAGCCCCTGTCAGTTGGAATAGTCAATAATGAGCTTTGTTGGCCAGTGGTCTATCTTTCTGTGAAGCTACCTCACATATGTGTAGGGCTTCTTAAATTGAATGGGATTGGGGAGATGTTGCTAACTGGCCATCTGGTAAAGGTTCTCTCAGAGCTGCCCCCTAGGTGTGTGAACTATGTTGAAGAGTCTGCCTTTGGACTGTCTATGCAGCCCTCCTCCAGGATCCCATTTTATTACATTAAAATTAGTGTAATGAGCTGACATTTTCTTGAGGAGAACACCTTCTGCAGAAGTCTGGTGAATCCAAGCCCTTGGGTTGACAGTAGAGAACCACTATAACTACTAGACCTGCATCTGTTTAATATTGCATATAACTCCCTAGCAGCAGCAGCACCAGGAAACAAAACTGCCTCAAGTCAACATGCTCCTCATGACAGTTACCTTTGCAAAAGAGATTCAGTCTTTCCTGGTTCCCTGGTGATGGTTAGGAAATGTGTTTGTCTTTCTGGAAAGTTGGCTTTGTACTGTATTGACTTACTGGGAAAAGAGAGGTAATGAATGTAAAGAAATGCTGCTTTTGAGTAGGTGTGGGCATATGATGGTATAAGAAGCAGGGTAAACAAGTTTTTGAAAGATGCATGTAGTTGCCCAATCTTCTGTTCATAGACAAGAGTAATGAGACTGGGTTTGCTGCATTTCCTGGAGAACCTTCCTTTATTTTGTGGTCAAGTCCCATGGGAGCAATGTTGCCTTTGTTTATCAAAATGTGGTATCTGAGCCTTTTTTTCTATGCTGCGAAATGAGAAGTGGTACTTGGTCATGGCCCTCATGCTGGGCTTCCACCCCCCCACCCCCCGGAATGCATTTCCTTACATCTACATGCATAGACTGAGAAAGGAAATTAAGTTTGCTCTGATGGCTCTTTGATTTGTTATACCATACAAACTTGGGAATGTGAGGACTAGCCCAAAGTCAGACAGACCTCTTAGCTATGTGGATGGCATGACCTGCTTCCCAGTGTGCCAGCAAGAACTCAGGCACTTCCCTGCATGTATGCACTATGGACATAGAGAGTGCTGAAGGTATACTTTCAGTCTCTAAAATCAGAACCAAATGGGGTAAAACCTTAAGGGTTATCTGCATTTATGGATGCCCTACATGATTGGCTTGAATTGCCCTCTGTCCCCATTTCCCTCCCATCACTGTGGACAGGGTATTGTTGCCACATCAGTGCCTGTTAAGGGGTCTTTGCAGCACCACCAGGGAAGCAAATTAATGAGAAGGCACTTGAGAACCACAGCATCAGGACTGTCTTCTCTACCAGTCTCCACAAGCAAAGCACTTTGAATGGGCATCTCTCTTGTAACTGAAGGACGTGATTCTGTGCAGGTGGAAATGGCTTCTGTATCACTGGTTGTGACATTTTTGGGTGCAACCTTTTTCTGATGTAAGTTCTCTACAGGTGCCAGCCAGCCTCTGCCGAGTCCCACAAGGTGTCACGGGTGGCTCCTCTGAACTGTTCAACGTTGCTGAGCGCAAACCAGCTTCGCCATGGATCCCCTCTTCGTCCTCTCTTGCCCTGAACTACTTGTGGCCACCCGTCTTGCGTGCAATGTACTGTGTGTGATCTTGACACACGATTAGTCGTCGTCGTCCCCCTTATCTTTGGTTATTTCTGCAATGAGTCTCCCTTCATTCCTCACTTCTAAGAGAAGGGGTTTGGTACCGTTGTGGGAGGAGGAGCAGGATACATTTAACAGACTTCTGTGTTACGGGCCATCTCATTAGAGCAGGTTTTTTCCTCTCATTTTGGTTTCGATGGAGGATTTTTCTGAAGCCTTGTCCTTTTCAATGTTCCATACATGCAGCCCACAGCTCCCAGTTTTCAGTGTTTGTATATTTTGGGATGGCCTTGTGTCATGCAAGGCAATTTTGAGTATTATGTTTTTTGCCCAAGGAGGAAAGGCGAGAGAGCCAACCTGTCCTTATTTTTTAATGAAGTGAACCTTTTCTTTCCTTGGTTTTGAAATTGTAGCAGGAGATGCTGTTCTGCCATTCTACAGTAAAAAAAAAAATGGTGCTTCAGAACCCAATATACTTTGTCTTTGTTGTCTTTTGGGGTCCTTTTCTGCTTAGAAATGTGTTTTAGAGGCTATTAGGATCCAGGGGGAGAGAGAATTTGAGAGCATTCTGAGACCCTAGTTACATTCCAAAATGACAATTACATGGAGTGGAATTTGCAATGCAACCAGCGTCTTAGGTGCTTGAATCATACTGCTTGAGCTATAATGCTGAAAAAATATATATAATCTCTCCTTTCTGGCTCCCATCTGAGAAAGAAATGACTATATTCTGGGCAGAAACCTATACTAATAAATGTTTATTTCTGCTTTGAGTCTCCTGCAATTGCTACAATGGATGGATGGCCTCTGCCTGCTTGTTTTTTTAGTGTTCTCATATGAAATCTGTCCAATCGTTGACTAGCTTTCCATCTTTACCTGGAATGTGGTAGTTTGGCCCCCAAAGCTGCTTTACTCTGAGTCAGACCACTGGACCATCAAAGTCAGTATGGTCTACTCTGACAGGCAACAGCTCCCTGGTATCTGGCATGGATGTCTTCCACATCACCTACTACTTGATTCTTTTAGCTGTGGATGGCAAGGACTGATCCTGGGACTTTCTGCATACAAAGCAGATGCTCTATCACTGAGCCACAACTCCCTCCCAATACCTTTTGCTTATGGCTACTCTTCCACTCGGTTGTTCAACTCAGACTCTGTAATACAGGGGCATCAAACTTAAGGCCCAAAGGCCAGAACTGGTCTGTCCAGGGCTCTTACAGGGCCTACAAGCAACTGGTATGTATGGAAATATAAGGTAGTCCCCCTTTTGTGATATCCTTTGGAAAAAACCTAGTTTTGCATATGATTAAATACATTTATTGGGGCTTTTGTGGGCTCCGAGGTAAATCAGTTGCTTTCACACTAGGAATCGATTGTTTTTATTTTTGTCTTGAGTAAAAAATATCATTAATTGTGTTTGCCTGTGTCCTTTATAAAGTTTATATCTCCGGTATCTGGCATTATATTTTATGGCACATGTGGTGCAGCCCAGCAAAGTGACACTTATGTCAGATCTGGCCTTCGTAATAATGAGCTCGACACTTCTGCTCATGCCAGTGAAACAGCCCACCTTGGAATATCTAGAGAATGCTCCTGTTCTCATGCAGAAACAAGTGACTGCCCGGTATTAAAAATATCAATTTTGTCAGTGGATTTTATTATTTTTAACATTTTAAGACTGCCTTTCTTCCCCAACTCGGTTTCTCCAAAATGGTGAACAATGAAACCCATTAAAACAAGCTTTTTAAAATAACGTAACAGTATTATAAAAACAGTGAAACAGAACACACACAAAAATTAACCATGCCAAGGGGCTTAGCTGACTGTGTCTGGGAGACCATCAGTGTCTCCTTGAGACATGGTTGAGTTTCTAGGGGGAAAAGAATCGAGGGAGCATTTTGAAACAAGGGAGATGAACAGAAGTCTCCTGAAACAGGTGGTAGTGCACCCACTCTTAAAGAAACCTATTCTGTACTCCGAAGATGTAACTATTATCCAGTCTCATGTACCATTCTTGAGCGAGGTGACTGAATGAGTGGGTTTGCATCAACAGATATCCCAGCCTATTTCCACTCTAGAAACAGCTTCTGAGCCTCCATTTGTTTCCAAAAAGGTGTCTCTCTTGGCTGTGCTTTTTGTTTTTTTGCCTTCTGTATTCCACTTCAAGTATCCTGTGTAGCCTGAAGCTAGTTGTGCCTTAGGAACAAGCTGGGAAATTAAAATGATGTCCTCTGTAGTGATACGGGAAGGGGCTGTGGCTCAGTGGTAGAACATCTGCCTGGCTTGCAGAAGGTTTCAGGTTCAATCCCTTGAATCTCCAGTTAGAAAAGGACCAGGTAGTAGGTGATGTGAAAGATCTCTCTCTGCCTGGGACCTTGGAGAGCTGCTGCCTATCTGAGTAGACAGTACTACCTTGGATGGACCAAGGATCTGATTCAGTATAGGGCAGCTTCATGTGTTTATGAGATATACTCCAGCTAGTGTTCCCTCTAAGCTGAGTTAGTGTGAGCTAGCTCACAGTTTTTTAGCCTTTGGCTTACACATTTTTGTCTTAGCTCAGGAAGGATGGCTCCAGAGCAAACTAATTTATGCAGCTGCCAAATCACTCACTCACAGCTTTAATGCCAGTAGCTCACAAAGTAGAATTTTTGCTCCACATCTTAGAGGGAGCCTTGACTTCAGCTAGTCTTGACTCATCGGATGGACTGGGGAAGTATCCCTGTTTTAAAATGGAGTGATAGCTGACAAATTATTAGGTTTGGTGGAGAGATTAAAATTAGGCTGGATGGACATTATGCTGGCTTTGCCCAGTGGAAGAACTGCATTGCTGGCAAGGAAATGTTTAAGCATCCATTAAAATTAAAGATAAAAAATCTAAGCATCCATTAATGTTCTGTGGTATGGCATACAAATTGCAGAGGCCACTTAGCTTAGTGGAAGAGCACATGCCATGCATGCATAAAGACCCTGGTATCTGCGGTTAAAAAGCTGGATATTACCTCTGGCTAAAAAGAAAAGAAAAACAATGCCAGCCAGTCATGCTGGATTAGATGGCTGCCTTGAGCCAAGAGAAAAGGTGGGGTATTTTAATTTTTAGAAAATTAACCAATGGTGCGACTCGGTATGGAAGCTTCGTATGTAATGCTAGGTCAACCAGGGCAATACACAGCCTCTGATCATGCTAAACATGTATTTTAGGCTCCTGGAAGTGTGGGTCAGGGTCATTCATCACTGGTGATGTCATGGACAGAATCCATGAGGTTCCCATGATAATTGGACATCTGAATTTCCCTTAGGAGGAATGGCATTTTCCCAGTTACAGATACTCTGCGTTGAGGGAAGATGTGGCTGGATCTGATATGCCAACAGATGAAGAACAACAAGAGGATACACAGTAGGGAAACAACCCAAAACAAAAAAAAAACATGTAGACCAAAAAAAAAATAAAAATCAACAAGCAAATTTTATTAGAAATTTCATTAGAAAATTAGAAATTTGAACATGAGATACATAAACACCATAAATTGTACATAGTACCAAGGATTACTGAATATGATAACATTCAGGTATTCCAACAAAAACTGCTGCTTGATCAAATCATATCACAGTCACAGTAGAAAAGTCTTCACTTCAAAAAAGTTGCAGAAATGCTTCAAAAGTGTCAGCAGGTTCCAAAATTGCTTCACACCTTCACCAGCTTGAAGGTATCGCGTATTACCAATGCTTTTGTCAAAAGAAGAACCTGAAATGAGTGCCACGGCCTCTCACAATCTCAAATCATCACAAGCAACATTTACCAAGGACTGAAGTCTCCCATAGCTATTTCAGCAATCTAGCTGTGATACCTGTGTGAAGACTTCCACTATGACTGTGATATGATTTGATCAAGCAGCAGTTTTTGTCGGAATGCCTGAATGTTGTCATATTCAGTAATCTTTGGTACTATGTGCCATTTATGGTGTTTATGTATTTCACATTCAAATTTCTAATTTTTAAATTAAATTTGCTTGTTGATCTATTTTTTGGTCTAAACAAATGAAGAACTGCATGCTTATTGTAATGTAAACAGTATTGGAAGCTATGGTGGAATTTAAGCACACAAATGTACACATTACATTTCTGTTGCAGAAAGCCACGTTAGAAAAGAGTCCAGGGGAGAGGCTGTAGGTAAGTGATAGAACACATGCTTTACACAGAGAAGATCCCAAGGTTTAGTCCCTGGCATCTGCAGCAAAGAAGCATCTCAGGAAGGTCCCCATGGTTTAATCAATGGCATCTCTACTAAGATGGACGAAGAAAGACCTCTGCCTTACATAGCCACTGACAGATGGAGCAGGTGCTTCATTGGTTTGACTCCATGTAATATACCTTGTATGTTCAGGATTGGGGTGGTCTCAAATAGACATGAAGAGGAGAGAAAAAAGATCCACCTCTGGTCTCTGTTTCCTTCTGAGAAACTGCAGTCCACCTCTAGATGCCCTCCTTCTGCTCTGCTCATCTACTGTAATTGCCACTGTCTCAGTAAAGAGAAGAAGATGTTATTGGATTTATACCCCACCCTTCACTCAGAGCAGCTTACAGACTCCTTTCCCTTACAAACTCCCCACAACAGACAAGCTGTGAGGTAGGTGGAGCTGAGAGAGCTCTTTCAAGAACAGCTCTGACAGAACTATGGCTTGCTCAAGGTCATCCAGCAGCTGCGAGTGGAGGAGTGGGGAATCAAACCCAGTTCTCCCAGATTAGAGTCAGCGCATTTAACCACTACACCAAACTGGTTCTAACTGGCAAAGTT
This sequence comes from Gekko gecko, assembly GCA_029375565.1. Lineage (NCBI taxonomy): Eukaryota > Metazoa > Chordata > Lepidosauria > Squamata > Gekkonidae > Gekko > Gekko gecko. The sequence continues at coordinate 36,953,824 of JAPDNY010000002.1, forward strand.
CCTTTGAGCCGCTGGTAGCTAGGAGCAAGCTGAGCCACATGCCCCCCTGTGATGGTGGTGGCGCCAGCAGCTGTGATATTGGATGGGCCATTTGGCTTACTTTGTTCCAGGGCTGTTTTAACATCCTGTTCTGACTCAGGGGAGCCCTTCTCAAGCTTCTGGCACTGGCCATTTTGCCACAGTCTCAAGCATCTTCCAAACTTCAGCAGTGGGTTCCTTTCTTCTGCTTATTTGAATGTTTCTCTTGCAGGCTCAGAGAGGAGTTAAATCCCACACAGAGATTTTCAGAGAGAGAATATGACCCAGATAAGAGACTCAAAGCTCCAGAAGGGGGAGAGCTGACAAAAGACTTGCACTCGATCTCATAGCAGAAGCAAAAGTCAAAACAGCACCATTTAAACCTCCTGTGTGCAGAAATTCAGATGGCAGAGAGAAGCTTTGTCTAACACAGTTTGTTTGGGAAAGGAGGACATCCTGGGCTGGCAAGAACCATAGGGCATCTGGGTCTGGCCTCCAGGGGAAAGAGTACGCACAGAGTTGTGTTAGCTCAGAAGATACCTCAGTGCTGGCAATGTCCAGATCACACCTTTGCTTTCTTGAATTTTCTATATGTTGCACAATTAGAAAATTTCCACTAAGACACTGTGGTCTAGAAAGTGTTCTTAAAAACAAACAAAAAAGATGGCTGGAGATTTGAATTTTGAGCTTGAATTCAGCACCTAGCACATGCGTGAATGGATTATGTGCAACTCTGGTGTATTTGTGATAGTAATGTGTTTCCCCCCAGGATGGGAAGCAAAGATTTAATCCCTCCAGCTTCTTTTGCAGCTCTCCTAAGAGACTGATCAGCAGTAGTTCCCAATCTTTTCAGATCTCTTTAGCTCCATCTGGCATCGTGAGACCTGTTTTTAATTTTCTGCTAAACATCTGAGACTTCTTTCTCCTCCATTCTATTGGTCCCTCTTTTCTCCCTCATCTCTCCCTCATGTCTTTTTTTCCTTTTCTCTCAAACATATTAAATAAAAAGAAAAAGGTATTGCCTGTTGAGGATTCAAAATTATTACTTCCTTGTCTTGAACTAAAAGAAACAAACAAACAAAAAGGATTGGCTACAATGGACTTATCAAACACATCTCTCTCCCAGGGAGGCTGGCACAAGAACGCTGGTGAGGCCCAAACAGCATTCTAGGCTGCTGCTCTAGACTCAGAGGAATAGTGCAGAAGGACCAACACACAAGAAAGTCACAGGCTTCTTTCATTCTGGCAAGCACACCTCTCTCTGCGAAACACTCTGGAAGTCTCTGGCTCACTCTCATTTCTCTAGAGCAGGGCAAGCTGCAAGGAAAAGGCAGTGTACAACTGCCCCGACCTCTTGGCACCCTTCTTTGTGTTGGATTTTGAATTTAAGGGACAGCAGCCCTTGTTTCCTTAACAGGCTCCTCTCCCAACAAATGGAGCCACATGATACCCCACCCTACACTCCAGATTAGGCATGGGGAGGGGTCTTGTGGCCAATGCTCCCTCTAAGCTGTGGAGTCTTGTAAGCAAAAATTCTACTTTGTGAGCTACCGGCATTAAAGTTGTGTGTGAGCGATTTGGCTGCTGCATGAATCAGTTTGCTCTGGAGCCATCCTCCCTGAGCTAAGACAGAAATGTGTGAGCTGGAGGCTAAAACACTGTGAACTAGCTCACACTAACTCAGCTTAAAGGGAACATTAAACCAGGGCAGGGGGCCAAGCTAAACATGATTACTCTCTCACGAACAGACAAAGCTGAATTATACGGAGTCAGACCATCGGTCCATCAGGGTCAGTACTGTCTACTCTGATTGGCAGCAGCTTACCAGAGTCTCAGGCAGAGTTCTTTCACATCCATTAGTCCTTTGAAGTGGAGATGTCGGGGACTGAACCTGGGACCTTCTGCATGCCAAGCTGATGCTCTGGCACTGAGCCATGGCCCCTTGTGTCTCCTCATGTCCACTATGGGGATGCTGCCGCCATTTTAGGGAGATTTAAAAATGCCAGAAGGGCCTGATCCTGAAACAGCTGTGGTGTTGTTGTGCTCCCCTACACCTTTACAAGTGCTGGAATAGTCATAGGGTGATGGTGGTGGGGAACCATTTCAGCGCCTGAAAAGGCTCAAAAGGAAACAAGGGTGCCTCAGCCCACCGCACTGCAGGCTCGATCCCGTTTGGGCCCTTGTGGCATTTTTAAAACACTTTAAAATGGCAGTGTCCCTTTGGTGCACATGAGGATGCCATCACAACTGGTTTGGTCCAGAGAAGGCCAGTGTAGGGAAGGGAGATGAGAGACTCACTAGTGCTATTCTTACAGTCACTCTGCCACTTGTGCTCGCTGCTACAGAAGCACCGTTGCTTGGTCTTTCCTGGAGATCCAGCATGAAATGCAGAAGTATCAGTTCTTCCAGATTACAGAGTTACTACTTCCTTGTCTTGAATAGAAAAGGCTTGGCTAAAGTGACCTTATCAAATTCAGATCCCTCCTAGGGAGGTGGGCCTATCCTCTCTGAGCTGCAGGAAGTGATGGAACGTTGAAAACTAGACTGCAGCACACAAAAGAAAACAATTCTCATGGTAAGAGGCAGATGGAAAGGTGTTATTTTTAAGATGGACAAATGTTATGCTTCACTGCTGAAATTTGGTGGGAGGGTGTAAAGGCTGAATGTTTGAGATCTACTTCATGTTCATCATGGATCAGATTTTTCCACTCTGCGTGCACTTACATCAAAGAGCTATAGGTACTCTAACATTGCCTGTGGACTTGCACTATTTGAATCCCTTGTGCCGAATTACCTAGATTAGTGCAAGGTTTTAACCCTTTCATGCCAGGCTGCTATCTTCTGATATCACATAACATGAAGTTCAGCCTACAGAGCCCAATATGACAGCACAGGCATGAAAATGCAACTTTAGGTGTACAAATCCTGTGAAACGTATTTCAGAGCAAAAATATTTGTATGAAAACACTGTTTGACTAAAGCAAGCAATTGACAGTATTGAGTGCATGCCAGTATAAAATGAACTGGATTATACTTGGATAAGCAAATAACTTTTTGCAGAAATTGACGGCTTGTGGCTCAGAAAAACACAAACAAAACAGAACTGGCACTGTAAATGGTTGTGCATATGTTAGATATTATGTTTTCAGACACATCTTTGTAGCTGCCATCCTCAGATCCGGCCCAGCGTGGCATGGTATGTGGTGGAGTGGATGCCACACGATTGAGGAAGAAGAAGAAAAGTTGGTTTGTATACCTTGCTTTTCTCTACCCAAAGGAGTCTCAAAGCAGCTTGCGATCACCTCCCCTTCCTCTCCCCACAACAGCCCACCTGTGAGGTAGGTGGGGCTGAGAGCTCTGAGAGAGCTGTGACTGACCCAAGGTCACCCAGTTGGCTTCATGGGGAGGAGTGAGGAGACCGAGGTTCATATGCCCACTTAGCCATGAAGCTCATCTTACACCAGTCACCCTCAATCAGCCTGGCTTATCTCATGGGATTGTTGTGAGAATAAAATGGAGGCAGGATGCCAGAACCTTCCCCCTGAAGCTGCTTTGAGGGAAGACTACATAGTGTAATAACTAGATTAGCCTGTAGCTACATAAACCCATATCTGTAATTCAGTTACATCTGAAACGTGCACCCATGTTCATCAGATAAGCATGACTGTGCAAACTGGCTGTGCACAACTAAGTCACACATTCTGTGTCCATCTGTACTGCATGCTGCAGTATCCTAAAACTGTCATTGTGTTATTAGCACAAAGCTGAAGAAGTTCGTCCTGTATTGTGTGACCATGGAGGAGGTGACATTGCAGATCTGGCCTTTGCAGCAACCATCTCTGCTTTGGTAATGGGGGAGGGGAGGGAACACCTCATCTGCATTCCCTACACAAGCCAGTAGATGGCAGATGCTAATGCTATAAGCACTTTCCCATTCCATTTGATCTCCAGATGACGCTTCATTTTCAAGATTTGCTTTAAGGTTTACCCTGTCACCTGACACATTGCTTCAAAGCAGCACTTTGGAACAAAAGCAACTCACATATGGAGCTGTGAGTCATCCCAAAATGCCCTCAAGGCAGGAGGTGTCAACATGTGTGTATGTGAGAACATGCATAGATTTTGAAAAGGCAGTCTGTACTTTGCGAAAAAATTGTGGTTATTTATTTATATATTTCTCCCCAAAGGGGACCCAGAGCAGCTTACATCATTCTTTCCTCTCCTCCATTTTATCCTCACAACAACCATGTGAGGTAGGTTAGGCTGAGAGTGTGTGAGTGGCCCAAAGTCACCCAGCAAGCGTCCATGGCCAAGTGTTTCCCAGATATAGAAGTTGCTTCATGCATCATTTAGAAACCCCTGAGGCTGCCTTATACTGAATCAGAGTCTTTGTCCACGCAAAGTCAGAATTTACTCAGACCAGCATTGGCCCTCCAGGGTCTCAGGCAGAGGTCTTTCACATCACATACAGCCAGAGTTTTTAGCTGGAGATGCCAAGGATTGAACCTGGGACCTTCTGCATGCCAAGCAGATGCCCTAGCGCTGAGCCACGTCCCCTCCTCAAAGATCCTAGTCAGACACTAGCTACATGCATAGACTTCTATGACCATGCATGAAGGCTGAGAGCAGATTGAGCGGGCATGACCCTATTTCCTCTCATCCATTTCCATACTTCTTGACTGGCTGTGCAGGACCTCTGGAATCACTAAATCAGCCTACTCTTCATGAGAGTCCACAAGAGAAACTGTCGGTATCCAGGCAATGCTTGGGTCCAGTTTCTGTAGGTTAAAGCACTAGTAATCAGATTTTCTGTTAGGATGTGCATCATTCCAGATGTGGCTTACCAAGACACAGCCTCTTCCCTTATAGCCCTGTTCATGTATCATAGTGAGCACACATCCTGCCTGTACGTGCATGCAACTGTGTGGGAGAAAGAGCCAGTGAGCATTCACTTGAGGAATGAAACCAGAGACCAGTACCTGGATAAATGTAGGGTTTCAATTACATGTTCAGCTATACATGCATTGACTGTAACATGATAATTAACAAGCATGAAAAACAATCAAGTATATTTTGTATGTGGATTGTACATGTTCCCACTGGAACTTACGAACAGGGCTTCTATCACACACAGATATGGCCTAATCTTGTTGCAAGTACAGAGAGATAGGAAAGAGACCCAGTATAGAATAAAAGGTGTGGAGACGTATGGGTGAATCATCATGAAACTCCTTACTAGTTTAAACAGAACCCTGTTGATCGACAGTCTCTGAAACAACCTTGGATACTTCATCATGCCCATCTACTCTGATGCTCAGAACTGGAATATTTTATAGCCATCTGGGCAGTTTTAAGCTGGCGTTGCCATTTGATGAAAGCCAGTGTGGTATAGTGGCTAGAATGCTGAATTCAAATCCCTGCTCACCATGAGTTCACTAGGTAAACTTGTGTTGGAATATACAAAGTCTACAGTGCACCTACTTGAAGATGATCAGAAGTATAGGGGACAGCTGAACACTTACTAGTTAGCATATAGCTAGATTTGGGACTTCCCACAATTTCCTGCGGTGGTTCAGTAATTAAGACTGGAAGGTTGGTAGTTCAGCACTTCGAGACCCAAGTGCCACATGACGGAGTGAGCTCCTGTCTCTGGCCCCAGCTCCTGCCAACCTAGCAGTTCAAAAGCAAGAAATTGCAAGTAGATAAATAGGTACCGCTTTGGTGGGAAGGTAACAGCATTCTGTGCACCTTGGTGTCTAGTCATGCTGGCCACATGACCACGGAAACGTCTTCAGACAGCACTGGCTCTTCGGTTTGGAAACAGAGATGAGCACCGCACCCCTAGAGTCAGATCGACTGGCTTTTGAACAAGGGAACCTTTACCTTTACTGTTTCAAATTATGTCCTTCCTGTCTCCTAATTGACTTTTTGGAGACTTCCAGCTGCAACTGAGCCCAGCCTTCCTCTTTCATTCCTGTCTCTCACAGCAGTTAGTCAGTTAGCTAAGCCTGTCTCCCTCTCCTCTGTTCCATCAGAGTTTATTTCTTCTTTAATAAAACAAGTTATTTTTCTTTAACAGTTGGTGCTTTGTTCCTCTGCATGTTTAAACTGCCAACAGTTTGGGCTGATCATTCTCTCTCAGCCTAACCTGTCTTATGTGTTGTTTTGGGCATAAAATAGAGGAGGAATCACAGATGCTACCCTGAGCTTCTTGGAGGAACGGCAGAGTGATAAATAAATAACTAAATGCTGAGCAAAGTTGCTATTTGGCACTGTTTATGAGTACCAAAGCACAGCCACAATTGCATTCTAAGGACTATTTTAAATTTGCAGGTACAGATGAGCAGTGCCTTCATACCTGAGTCTTTTTCCTCTCTTGAAGCCAAAATTTTACTTAAACACACACACACCAGTCTGCTTTGGGATGGCAGTTATTTAAACAAGCTAAAAAAGCACTGTATAAATAACGCAATCCAAGGCACTATCTGAAGTGCAAAGAAAGGAAGAATCTCTCCTTATAATAATTATCTTTTGGTTTTGCAAGATTCAATGGGAGCGCATTGGCTGTAAAATGCCCTCCCTCAGCCATTGGCCCATCAGCCGCCACTCAAGAGTACTAGTGTGCCATTGGCCAGGTGCTGGGTCTGCTCCTCTTCCACACCCACTCCCACTTCAGACAGATTTGCATGTCAGATTTACTGGCAGACCAGCTCTCTCTCTTGAGGAAGACAGTTCTCTTGACTCCTGTGAGGGACTGTCCCCTCAGTGGCTGTTGGTAGGCAGCCAAGCTTGGTTCTGTGAGTAAAAAAACAAAGGACTTTCAGCATAACCCCCTCCCCCGCCCATAACCCCCTCCCCAATGGCCACTTTCCTGTCAGAATAAATAGAGAAAGGCTCTTTTTCCTGCTTAGCTTCAGCATGGCTGGCTGCCTAACGAGGCGGGCCAGTGACCATCAAACCATTTTCTTCAACTCCCTGCTGTGCGGCTGACTTTCTCCTAGAGTTGCCAATCTCCAGGTGGGACCTGGAGATCTCCCACTGTTACAATTGACCTCCAGATGACAGAGATCAGTTCCCCGGGAGAAAATGGTTGCTTTGGAGAGTAGACTCTATGGCATTATACCTTGCTGAGTCCTTCCACCCCCCCCCCCAAATGCTGCCCTCCACAGGATCCACCCCCCAAATCTCCAGGTATTTCCCTAATCAGAGTTGGTAGTTGTACTTTCTCCTCTGTCAGTAAAAGGCCCTTTCCTCACCTATGTTGGCCTTTGGGAGAAAACTCATTGGGCCCAGTCCTGATCAGGTTGCCAACTCCAGGTGGGCAATTCCTGGAGATTTGAGGGCTGGAGCCTGGAGAGGGTGAGGTTTGAGGAGGGGTGGCACCTCAGACAGGTATGATGCTATAGACTCCACCCTCCAATCCAGCCATTCCCTGATGGGGAACCACTGTTGCCAATCTCCAGGTGGGGACTGGAGATCACTCAAAATTACAACTGCTCTCTAGGAGGGAGGGGGGAGGAGATGGAAAACTAAAGCTAGGTTGATGGTCAGCTGGGAGGGAGTTAGGGTTGTCAACTCCAGGTTCGGAAATTCCTGGAGATTTGAGGGGTCGAACCTGGAGAGGGTGAGTGTTAAGGAGGGGTGGGACCTCAGACAGGTACAATGCCATAGACTCCACCCTCCAAACCAGCCACTCCCTCCTGGGGAACCACTGTTACCAATCTTGGGGGTGGGCTGGAGATCACTCAAAATTACTACTGCTCTTCAGGTAGCAAAGCTCAGTTCCTCTGGAGAAAATGGTGGACTCTGTCATTATACTCTGCTGAGATTATTGTCACTGAGTGCCCAAAGCCGGGGCACTCTCCCAGAGCCTCTTTCTAGAGCCCGTTGTATTTATTTCTACAATGGGCCTTTTTCTTAGTATTTATATAACACAAATGTGTACAGACAAATACAATATAGTGTATACATATGACGTACAACAACACAGAGTGTACAAAAGAAGCCAGCACAAGCACATAGGGATGAAGACTCCAGATTCAAATCTTCATTTCATTGATACTTCTTCAGTTGTACCACTTAGCTTCATCTAGTGCTCAAAACATAGAAGCCTTCATGTTATTGTGCAGGGGAATAGTGCATCCACAATTCACATCAAACTAGTTTAAGCAGGGCAACTGATCATCAGTAGAAGACATTCTCACATTGTCAGTAAGCAATACCTCAGAGTCGGAGGCTGGAGACAGGAAAATGGCTCTCCTTCTGGAATCTAGTACCTTGAAGCAACTACCTCAGAACCTGGGTGATCTACAGCTCATCTCTGTGAGGAAGTGGCAGCTTTACTAGAGTGATTTTGGCACTGTGATGTCCACACAAATACAGCCCCAAATCCTTCTTACATGTAGGCCTCTCCACAGCTCCCTGTCCCTCCTGATAGCTGGAGACACTAGCAGCAAAGGCTGTGCTTGCATTGTGAATAGCTGACTCTTTTCTTTCAGGACCTATTTAATCAGACAGCCCCATTCAGCCTTGATTTCCTGCCCCTGCTTTGTGCTTGCCACTGAATCATTGAAAAGCATTCCTTACAGGAAGCCCTCTCCCAGTATGGGGTTTTGCCACAAACAAAGTGTTGCAAAACTCCCTATTCTAGTTCAAGTATGGGCCCCCAACAACCTCCTGCCAGGACCTTGGCCAAGTGAAACATTCTTTTTTATTCCTCCCCCCAAACACCAAGGCCTCGTGATAAGTCAACTCCCAGTGGAGAAATGAGGACTTTTTTTATTGAGAGTGGGTGGCTGTTTTCTTTCAGAATTTGAAGCATCTCGCAGCAGCAAGAAAGAGGTGTGAGGAAAGGAAGGGACAGTGGAAAGGGAAGGGAAATATATCTGGAATTCCTGAGGGAGGGAATAGACAATCATGCCAAACACAGAAATTTCCTGTGCTCAGGAACATTTGGCCAACACCTGTTTCATCCTCACAGAGGGGAGCCATCTGGATAGTTTTAAGCTGGTGCTGGGTGACCTTGGGCCAATCATTCTCTCTCAGCCTAACTTGCCTCATGAGTCGGGAGCATAAAATGAAGGAAGAATTACATGTGTAAGGTAGAATAAAGTTCAAGTCCAGTGGCAACTTTAAGACCAAGGAACCTTTTGTGTGCATGCACACAAAGGCTCATACCTTGAAGAAAACTCTGTTGGTCTTAAAGGTGCTGCTGGACTCGAGCTTTGTTCTGCTGCTTCAGACCAACACGGTGACCCCACCTGAATATATGTAAGGCAGGTTAGGCTGGGAGTGGCTCACCCAAGGTCACCCAGCAAGCTTCTGCAGCAGAGTGGGGATTCAAATCTGGGTCTAGTCTGACAGTCTAACCAAAAACCACATCACCAAGAACTAGATTTTGATTGTTCTGTTTGTGAATGATAGCAGAGAAATCCATATATCGAGCAGAGACTAGCAACCTTGCTGAGATAAAATTACAGGGAGACACAGTGTTACTATTTGTCCAACTCTTAAGGAACAGTGCGTGTCCCTTTAATGATCTCTTTTGAAAGCAGGCATACTTAAAACTTCTCAGGAACAATCTCCAACCTTTAAGAATCCCAGGCTGGGGCTGGGGGAGGGGAACCATTGAGTCAAAGGAGGGAATGTTAAGCCTCGGAATAAAGCAACCTCCTCTACATTTGTACACTTTCTTGGTACAAAAAAGTATGAACAGGAAGGGAAGACTCTGAAGGATGGCTTTTCTTCAAACTTGTCTCTAGCACGAAACCCAACAGGAGCAGGCAAAATCATTCCACCCAAGATACATTATGTTTTGCTTTGCTCCCTTGGCCAAACAAAATGTGTTAGTTATCCTTTCATTTTTGAGTTTCATCTTGTTAATATTCCAACAATCCTGCTGTTTGACTGACTGATTCCCCGCCCACCTCACCTCATGTTGCTTGGTAGGCTTAATGATTTAGCAAGGATTCGAGCCGAGATTCCCTGTGCCAGCATGCCAGTCGCTGTGCTACATTTGCTCAATGCCACAATGGAGAAGGTTCTACCTGCTGCTGCTACTGGCTAGGTAAAAGGCTCTGGCTTCCGCCGTCCGTAAAGCAGGAAGAATGCAGCAGTGCCATGACTACACCCAAACAACAAGCTTTTAAAGAGCTTGGATACCACAGTTCTGAGTGGCTGCCCATCACCAGCTCCTGGACTCAGAATCCACAAGGTTAGTCACGTACTTCTCAGGAGCTGGCTGGGCTTGTGAGTGAACTGAAAGAGAAGGGGCTGGAAGTTGAAGTTTTAGGGGGGAGTTGGAGAAGATTCCAATTTCAGTCCTCTCCTTGCTCCCCAGCTGTTTTCCTAACAGGCTCTGATGATGACACATCCAAATCATGACTGGTCCTTGCATTCACAACGAATCAAAGACTCTCACAGTTGGGTTGCCCCCAAAAGGCCTGGGCACTGGAGTCTACAAAACATCCAAGAGAAGGGAGTTCCTGGTAAACCCCTGCCTGATTATCAACAGCATCTCTACAGGTGAGCAGTTTCTTTTTCATTAGGAAGACTCCTTAACCCTCCCTGGAGCCTCTGTTCAGTTCCTTCTAGGCAAGGAGGTGCTAAGTGTGAAGGTGCTGGAAAGGGAGACTGAGCAAGTGGGCAAATAGTGTGTGGCCCTGGAATGTGTGCGGCAAAGACAGTGCCTCTGAGCATGTCAGCAGTGCATTATGTGCACCCCTAAATAGTCATATAATGTACATGTATGTCTGGGTTTTATGGCCCAAGCATGTAGCTGCCAGGCAGTCTTGAAAAGCTGGTGCTGGAGGTTGTGGGACCCGCCCCCCCCCCCCATATGGCCCAGAGAGCTGCACTTAAGAAGAGGCAGTGGGTGAAACTACCCCCATTTCCTTCTTCTGCCAGTGATGCCTCTGCTAAGCCAGGAGCAAGGTGGAGGCAAGTTCATTTTGTTCCTCTTCCTCACTGCAGCCTCCTCTGCTGCATGGCTTGTTCTCTGAGTGTTCTCCCGACTTCCAGCACCAGCTTTTCAGAGATTTCAGAGGGGTGGGGAAGACCGGAAAGAACTGGGTGTGCTGATAATATGGTGCTATGATTCATACATCATAGGACCCAACCCATTAGTTCTCGTTTGAATGATCTGTATTTTGAACAGCATTTTAACACTTAGGGGACTTGTTCCTGGGCTCACAGGTGGCCTAGAAGTCTTTTTTTTTTTAAGTGTTTCTCAGATTCATCCCACTGATATGAATGGGATGGAATAGAAATCCTATGAAGTAAATACATACATACATACGTAAATGTGTGACATGGGGCTGAAGCAAGTGACTCAATTTCCTCAGTCATTAATCCTTTGTTGTGCTACTATGGCTTACCATGAAAATGAGATGCAGATGGGGGGAGGGGTGAAGCAGAACTGTGAATGAATTGTATGTTTGTTTCTGCAAAGAAAGGGTATCTCGTTGGAATCTGGTGAAATGGCTTGTGAAGTTTTGTAATAAGGAGGGCCAAACTCACAAAAGTGACATTAAATAGGGCAAAAAGAATCTAAAAAGCAACCCCCACCCCCGGTAACCTGAATTATTGCAGCTGAGTCAAAGTCTGCCTCAGGAACCTTGTTGAGAGGAGGTATATAAATCCAGAAACAAACAGTGCTGGGGCCATTGCTCTGGTGTGACAGCTTTTCATTAGTTTCAGGGGGTAACCATGATGGTCTGAAGCAGCAGGACAAAGCCTGAGTCCAGTGTCTGTGTATAAAGTGTGCCTTGCACATGAAAGCTTCTACCCAGAATTAAACTTTGTTTGTCTTAAAGGTGCCACTGGACTCAAGCTTTTCATTAGGTTAGCTGTGTCCATCCTTTTAGGGTCCCAGCATCCCACTATGACTTCTCCCATTTCCTTCTCTGCAGGCTGCTGGGCCCTGAGAAAGCCTCTCGCATTATAAATCCACCCATCTTGGAAAAGCCCATAAGCCCTCCAGTACAGCGCCTGCTGGCTGCTGGTATAGGTAAGGCAACCACTGGCTTAGGGAAGGTACTATCAGCCATTTTCCTCCATCTTGTCAATGCATGGAAAAGTGGAGATTCTAGATGGCGTGCTGGCTCCAGTCCATAACTCCCATGTGAGTGACCTTGTAATAGCCCTTGTAATACATGCTGTCCCTGCAGTACCCCTTTGACCAAGTGCACTAATTCCCCTTCACTACCAACATGTGAGAACTTCCCCTTCACTACCTCAGTGATCGCTTACTCTATAGCTCTTTGACCAGTGGCTCATCCCTGATGTGGCTCTGTAAGCAGGCAGATCCCTCCTTTTACTGAGGGGTAGTTTACAGGCGAACACCCTTCGTTTAATAACATCCCAGAGTCATACTTGCGGCCATGCAGTCTGATCGAAAAAACTACAAAAATGGATGCCAGTTTGAGAGAGACATAACTGGGCACAGATTCTGGAAGGTGTAATGTCAAGGCATCTGACCCCATTGCAGCCTTCCTCCCCACCCTAAAAGGTACGCATTAGTCAGAAAAATAGGTTGCCTCACCCCAAATCCTATCGACTACGGGACCTCAGTTTCCTCTTCCCACACTTACCTTTCAGTAGCAAGGCTTAACACTGACAGCTTTCCCATCCAGTACAATGGACTAGGCACCAAGCAGCACTTTGCATTAAGCACACAACCTTTAGCCACCATCATTTGCCCCAGATGAAGCAATCAGAGCTTCACCCAAATCATTGTTCATCTCAGGAAAAACTCATGAGGAGTATTGTTTTGGGGCACCCATGTCATCCTGCCCCAGATAAAATTTTCCTTATAACTGGGCTTTCCATCCAGACCTCAAACAGGTTGTTTCATTGTTGTTTTTCTGTGGACTTTGTTCCTCTACATATAGGCTTGCCAAGCTCGGTCTCCTTTGCCAATCCCCCCAATTAAAAGGAGACTGCCCATTTGGGTAACAGCCCCTTTCTCATATTCCAGGAAAGAGCAAGATCACCCTACACAACAGATGCAGGAAGAGAGCCTAGGCAATCTGTGGGGCAGGTGATGCACTCTATTCTTGGTGCTGGAGGGGGCAGCAGTGGGAGGGCTTCTAGTGTCCTGGCCCCACTGCTGGACCTCCTGATGGCTGCTGGTATTTTTGGCCGCTGTGTGACAGAGTGTTGGACTAGATGGGCCATTGGCCTGATTCAACATTGGCTTCTCTTATGTTCTTATGTTCTAATCTCACTCTCTTGCCTGAGCTGCTGTACCTCATGCTGAGGAGAGAGTGAGAGGAAAGCTCTGGATATACACAAGGGCTTACACAGAGCACACCACAGTTCATCATGTGGCTCTTTTGATTGATGATAATTGTGAATTATGATTCCCTGCAAACCACAGAGTGGGTACCGCTGGTTTACTCCAGTGTGGCCACAATGCACGCACACAAGTACAGACTGCATGTGTGTGCATAAAGTCTGTAACATCCTGTAGTTCAGACCCACTCCCCTGCTTCTTACATATATTGAACACATATGCAGCCTGCGAACAACTAGTGCAAGGGAAGGAACAGGAGACTGCTCGGGGGTGGGGAGTGGGCACAGCCACTCCAACTGTGGCTTCAGCAAGGTAGAACAACCTCGTCTGCAGCAGTCAAGGAGAGTGGAGCATCCGCCCAGTGCTGAGCCGCTGGCTCTCCAGTCCGCCCACGTGGGGTTCCCTTTGCACCCCCCTCCCAGCCCATGGGGACTTGCAGTGAGGATACACCAACTCAGAGCTTACCAGCTGCTGTCCTTTATACAGTTTATATCTCCAGTACCTGGCATTATGTTTTATGGCACACATGACCCGGCCTGACGAAGTGACATTTATGTCAGATCCATCCCTTGTAACAAATGAGTTTGACACCTCTGGTCTAGACCCTAGATATTCTCTCTGCCTATTTGCAGCAAACCCAGATTGCCAGTCAAATATGTCAGGTATCTGCAGCCATTCACCAGGTCTAGTAAGGTCTATCACCATTTTTTCCCCAGGAAGGGGCTCCTGTGTCTCCAACAGCTGCAGGAAATTAGCAGGTGAAACTTTTCCTGGCATAGGAATGAAGTGATGAGGAAAGAGAGAGCACACATTCAAGGGGGGTATTCATGCTAAGGGAGGGGGCCTCATGGTGGCTCAGAATTCTGCTGTGTCAGCTTCATTTCCTCCCTCCTTGTCCCACAGACATGGGGGCTGAGGAGCTCTGGAGGGCCCTGCATGAGGAACCCAAGTGCCGGCGTCAGCTTGCAGAAGCCAAGAAAGGCTGCTCGCTTTCCCACCAGGTGAGGAGTATGCTTGGGACCAGATCCAGCAGGCAACTCAGGGGCTTGGAACTCGCCTTTCCTAGCCAAATTCCTCCCCTCCCATATCTGTACTAGAGATTTCTTAGGTATGACTTAATTAACTTGCTCTGCCCTTGGGCGACTGTTCCTGGGCCTCTTGTGCAATAGAGTTGTCATAGAGGTGCATAGCGGTGATGACTGGAGATCTCCCAGGATTACAACTGATTTCTAGGCAACGGAGATCAGTTCACCTGGAGAAAGTGGCCGCTTTGTAAGGCTGACTCTATGGCATTATACCCCATTGAAATCCCGCCCCAAACCCCACCCTCCTCAAGTTCCACCCCCCAAATCTCAAGGTATTTCACAACCCAGAGCTGGTGACCCTACTTTTGCAGGAGGCAACACAAATACTGCTAATAATAAATACTGTAGTGCCATCAATGTATATATACAGTGCTTTAAAGAGGACATAAAGACAATTCCCTGCCCCAAGGAGCTTACATTCTGAAATCTGACACCAAGTGGACAACAAACAGAAGGGAGGGTATAGGAAATAGGATTAAACAGATGTATGATAGGTATTTGTCTCCGTTGCACACAGGCTTAATTTCAGTCAGGGATGGAGATACAGACATACCTACCAAGTACTTGCATGTTTACCCCAATGGGACCAACTAGTACGCCCCCAAGGCTGTTTCAGGTTTCAAAAACAGCACAGGCAAAACACTTAGAAGGCTCCCCCTCCCCATGAACCTAGGTGGAGTTGGGATCCCACATACATGATTTTTAGGGGTGGGGAAATGCTGAGATCTCTCTTAAAAGTCCGGGGAACTCCCATACCTTGTGTAGTTGAACCCTAATTAGATTCATCTAGATCAGCCCTTTTCTGCTGAGGACTAGAGGCACTTGCAGCTGTTCCATTGGCACTAGAGGTGCTCTGAGGCAGAACCCTAGCTTCTCTACTATGGCCCTTGTCTTCACCCTCCCCACAGTCTATGTTATAACAGCCCCTGATGATGCCTTTGTTCCCTTCATCACGTGCTAGTCTCCATAAATATTTCCCTGTGCTGAGCAACTGAGTAGCCATTTGGGCTTCCTAGCGTTGAATTATTGTCTTGTATCCTGTTTCTGTCTTACTGTAGTACTTCCTGCCTGGGGGATTGCAATAAAGATCATAGTAACAGTTTCATCATTAAGGAGATTGTTTCAGGTGAGCTGATCAGTGGCAGAAGAACAAAACTCGAGTCCAGTAGCATCTTAAAGATCAACAAGATTTCCCAGGTATAAGCTTTCAAGAGTCAAAGCTCCCTCATCAGGTATCTGACAAAGGGAGCTTTGACTTCCAAAAGCTTATACCCTGGAAATCTTGTTGATCTTTAAAGCACTACTGGACTTGAATCTTGCTGTCCTAAGCAGAGTTATTGCCATCTACGCCCACTGACTTCAATAGACTTTGAAGGGTGTTAACTCCACTTAGCATGGTGCTATAAGTTTTATAGAAAGGGAGATTTCTGGGCATATTTGTTCCATATGGCCAACTGGAAGCCTGTAGACCAACCTTTTTATCTGACCTCTGGAGCCCTGGTAAAAAAATTTGCTCACGATTTTGTATGAGGAAAAGAAAATGTTTTTCAAAGAGTACATGTGCGTGTATGTGACAGTCATTTTATGCTTTAATTTTACCATCACTCTGCTTTTTAAAAAACACAGTGACTTAGCTTGTACCCAATTGGAAACTTTCTTACCGAAATTAATCACTTGTTGGAAGTCTGCTCCTTTGCCAAATTGCCAAAAATATACTTTAAGCTCCCTGAGACCCTGCCTGGATAACAGAGTCTGTCCCTCCCAACAAAAATACATAATTTGTTTACTCCTGTTTCAGGAGACTACAGTCTTAAAATAAGGGCTATCCATTAACATCAGGTTTGAGCATATGGCTGCCAGCTCTGGCATGGGAACTTCCTGGAGAGCTGGTGGTGGCACCTGGGGACAGTGGAGTTTGGGTAGCAGAGGGAGCTCAGCAGGGATGTGATGTCACTCTAAGATGTTCAGTTCCCATAGACTCTGCCGTAGAATCCATCCTTACAAACTGCCCCATCTTTCAAGAAAACTGATCTCTGTAGTATGGAGATCAACCATAATTCAAGAAGAACTCCAGACCTCATCTGGTGGCTCCAGACCTCACTTGGAGGCTGGCAACCCTAGACCTTTCTCTATCCTCATTCTAGTCCCACTAAATTCTAGTTGAACTTCTCTTTTCTTCTCTCAGCTCCTATTTTCCTTTAGCTTCTCACCCAGACTTGGCTTTAAAACAAAACCACAGCTCTGGATTGTGGCCAGATTCACACACCGATGCTTGATGCACTTTTCTCTCACTGTTGGTGTGCACATGGGAGAAAGGCAGCTTGAACTGTTCCTCCCCCAAGCTTCTGAACTAATTGGTGGCTCTGCAGAAAGGCTGATTTGCAGTCATATCTCAAAAGGTTGGATGCAATCAACTTGCACAATTATCTACTTTACTACAGCAGTGATAGTGGCTTTGTCCATGCAGGTCTCATGGCTGCTTGGGCGTTCATTGCCTTGCAGCATTTAGAGATTATGGAAACTTTCTGAGTGAGGTCTCTGCTTGCATACATTTTTTTATAGCAACCGGACTTGAGAAAGATCTTGCTTGGAAACAGGTTCCTGTCCTCTGATTACTTACTGCCTTTTAATAAGAGGACCCTCTGTTTCCTTGAACTCCTGACAGGAGGGCTTCAGATTTACTGTGGATTTATGTACTTTCGTAGACCTTCTAACATCTTTTAAGAGGAATGTTTTCTTTGACTCTATGGCTTTGAGAGGACTTTTTATCTTAATATACCTGTGCTTCAAATAATAATTGTGACACAATATACATTTAGCAGTTGTTTATACTTTACTGTTGTTTTTTCTGTTCAGTCACGGTTTTGCTTCTCTATTGCTGTCTTGCCCGTGACTTTGCCTTTTGTTTTGGTCTCATGATATCCAGCATAGCTCTTTTGCTGGTCAAGGGGACCCCTCCTCCCTTTTTTAGTGGCAGAAAAGTGGTCTGGATCCACCCCCCAACCTTCCTGTAGATGTAGAATGCATACAAAGACATGCAACTGTCTTAGAATTGTTCTCAAAAATGAACAGGCCACCATTGTGGATCTTTTAGCACAGGGGAGATATGACCCTTATGCCCACAAATATGGCATGTCTTGAAATACTTCCACCATTTTACAGGTACCGTGGCTAGGATGCCCAGTTTCCACACCTCAGATGCAGCAAGTGGCCCATTGGCGGAGACAGCTGCACACAATGCACCGTCTTGGGAAGCAGCGCCAGCGCGCAGCCAGCTGCCTTCTGGCCACAAAGCACATTACTGACCTCAGTGATCCCTACGGGACTGAAGGACCCACTCGGTACCTGCACTGCATCGCAGGCAATAAGCAGGTACTAGTACACATGGAGAAGGACTAATTCTGGGACTGGATGAGGCAACTTTCAGGCTTGTAGTCACTGAGGGCATGTCTTGCAGGAAGGCCTTTTTCCGAGATAATTGATGTCTCTCCCCAGAAATGTTAGTTTACATTTAAAAATCGAGAAGAAAGAGTCTAACTCTTTTTACTGAAACATGCAGGTAGTGTTCTACCCAATAAAAGGCAAACCAGTTCTGATTTTTCTGTTCTTCTAGTGTGGGGAAAACCAGAAGTCTATATTTGTCAACCAATGTGATTTACAGATGGTCAGTTCCCCTGTTTTAGCCAATGTCCTCCTGGTGTTCTGTTGTGTGCAAGAGCAATAGAAGACTGACAAGGGCTCAGATCTTCTAAAAATGTACATTTTAAAAGGAATAAATTAAATAACTGTAAGGATATTAAATGACATATTTAAGTTTTTGCTGTTTCATAAGAAGAGCCCTACTAGATCAATTCAGTGGTCCATCTGGTCCTGCATCCTTTTTCACACAGTGGGCAGTCAGTTGCCCAAAAGGGCTAACAAACAGGGCACAGATGCTGAGCTCCCCAGATCCCACAATGATGCCTCCTGGGTAGAAGAGGTTTCCTACTTCTGAATGTGAGTCATCATGGCTAGCAGCCAGTGGTTTACTTCTCCATTAATCTGTGTAATCCCCTTTTAAAACTATCTACACTAGTGGCAGTGTTCCCTCTAATTTTTCCCTCTACTGAGTGGAGCAGTTCACTTCCTGAGCAGAATACAACTGCTGTAATCTTGCAGTGAGCAATGGGCGGTGCAAGACATCCTGCGTGTGGCTCCAGACTGCTGCTGAGCGGGGCTTCCTGTGTTAATGAGCGGCCACTCATGCACACAGCTTAGAGGGAACACTGACTAGTGGTCATTTAGTGAATGCCACCTTCTTTTGGTCCATGCTGAACTTATTGCCTGTCAGCACTATTGGGTACCCCTGAGTACCAGTACTGTGGGGGAACGAGTTCTTTCGATCTGCTTTCTCTGCCACATGATGTCAGTCTCCCAGTCCAAAATGTTTGGCTCTCATGATGTGTGCAAATAATTCTTCTGTGGACAAGGAACTCTCTATTGCAGTGCAGCTTTGATTCTTTTCAAGTGTTAGGTTTGGCTTTCCACAAGGACACGTTCTAGGGGAGGTTTGAGTTCTCCTGAAATTTCCTTTGGGAACAATTTTTGAATCGACTGTTATACAAACCACAAGTAAATAATTATTTATAAATAAATTCTCTTCACAGCATCTGATCTGAGCAAGCAATTTGGATCATGAACTCTGGATGACTCCACCTAAATCTTTTCAGATCCAGCATGGTGTAGCCTTTAGAGTGTCAGACTAGGATCTGGGAGACCCAGGTTCAGAACCCTGCTCTGCCATGGAAGTCTGCTGGGTGACCTTGGGCCAGTCACTCACGCCCTCTCAGCCTAACTTACCTCACAGGGTGGTTGTGAGGATAAAATGGAGAAGAGGATAAAATAAGGTGCTTTGGGTCCCCACTGGGGAGAAAGGGTGGGATATAAATAAAGTAAATAAATGCCTCCCCTGCCCCTCTGAAAAACCTGGAGGTGGAGATGCTGTGAAAAGAAGATGAAGAAGAGAAGTGATTTGATTTATACCCTGCCCTTCACTACTCAAAGGAGTTTCAGAGTGGCTTACAATCCCTTTCCCTTCCCCTCCCCACAACAGACATCCTGTGAGGTAGGCGAGGCTGAGAGAGCTCTCTCGAGGACTGCTCTTGAGAGAACAGCTCTGAGAGAAGTTGTGACTGACCCAAGGTCACACCAGCAGCTGCATGTGGAGGAGTGGGGAATCAAACCCAGCTCTCCCAGATTAGAGTCCATGGTCCTAACCACTACACCAAACTGGCTTATCTTTGTGCTCCCCAGTCAGTACATATGAATGCTGAGATGCACTCTCCTTCATTCCCCTTCTCCAGTTGCAGGGGAAACGGGAGGTGCTGGGAGGCAGAGGAGAAGCAACAAAGGCAGCACTCAGACATCACCAGAGACTGGTTTGTGCAACAAATTAGTCAGTCTACCAGGAATGAGTCACAATCCCCAGTTCGTGCCTAAACCCCAGTTAATTTGTATCTTTTTTCCTTTTCACATCCGAACGATGATAATTGCCATACCTATACTGCGATCCGTGTGGCCATGTGGCTTGCAAGCAATGATGCAACTCAACAAAATGTGGTTTGTGGTTTGGAATATCACAAGGAACCACAAACGGTGTTCTACCAAACTTAGCTACACAACCTGGTTTGAAATTCTGGTTTGGTGCCAGGCAAACACTGGAAATATCACAACTGACTGGGGTTTTATCAACCCACAGATAACAGCCACAGAGTTCATAGGAGGTTCAGGGAGCACAAGTGGGGGAACAGAAGGACAGCCACCTTCTCTTGTCCTCCAGGACCTTGGACAGACCTTTTCTATACAAGCCAAGAACATCAGCGAGAAGGACGCACTGGAGATTCCTCGAATGTAGCCCGTTCAGCTGATGCAGGCCAGATCCATATCATCAGCAAAAGAGCCTGACTAAAGTGTTGTAAAGCTACTTTGGGTATATATTAATACAGAACAGAAGTCTTCTGAATTAAATAACAGCTGTGGCTGGACAAATCTTTTGGTTTCTTTGTAGAGGATGTGTGTAGGGGGCAGGGTCAACAAGATAATTTGTATGCAGCGGAAGGGTCCTCTGGAAAGGCCCGGGACCAATGAAGAAAAATGGTTGAGCCTCCTCAAGCTTAATGTTTCTCAGAGCAGAGGTCAGAGCAAAGTCTGGGTGTTGTGTCTCCCCTGGCACTTTTGCAGGCCTCCCCCCACCTACTGGATTTCTTTTCTTACGCACTTTTGGACATCTTAATCTGCTTTCCTTGGATCTGGGTAGGCTGTAATAGTTTGGGCTGCTTCTAGGGCAATGTTTTCTGCTCATGGGGAAAGTGCTAGAGTTGCCAACTCTGATTTAGGAGATTCCTGGAGATTTGGGGTTACAGCCTGGGAAGGGGAGGACTGGGGAAGGGGAGGACTGGGGAAGGGGAGGGACCACAGCAGGGTATGATGCCATGGAGAGCACCCTTCAAAGCCGGCTTCTTCTCTGGGGGAGCTGATCACTTTGGCGATCAGCTGTAGTTCCAGGAGATCCCGTTTGGTGTTGTGGTTAAGAGTAGTGGACTCTAATCTGGAGAACCAGGTTTAATTCCTTACTCCTCCACTTGAAGCCAGTCGGGTGACCTAGGGTCAGTCATAGCTCTCTCAGCCCAAAAAACAAACCTAGCTTGCAACAAAAAGAGTTAGAGTTTCAGGCTGCCAGACAATATGTGGATCTTCTGGCTATACTACACCAAGTATTATTATTAATTATTGTTCCAGGAGATCTCTCTCCCCCCTCCCCACCCCCCAGGAGGCTGGCAACCCTAGATGTGGGAAATGGATTCTCTGCATAACACAAACCTGCAGACAGGGCCCCAGATTATGGTGGATTCTTCTTCACAAAGCTGTCCCTGGAAAGATATTGTGTGTCTAGCTTGAATTTTTTCTACACACAAGCGGTTGTGGGATGATTACAAAAAGACATCCCCTGTAATCTCTCTCCTGCCTTCATGTTAGGGGCCTTCAAAATCTGGGTTATTGTTTTTTTTTAGGGGGAGTCTCATCTCAAGGTTTTTCCTTGGCTAGATAAGCAGCTTTTCATGGAGAACATTTGCATACAAACAATGAAACTGCGTCATTATCCAGAAGTTCAAGGATGCAGGATCTTAACAGAGTTTCACATTTTGCAGACAGTGGTTCATTGCAGACCCAAAGCTGTTTGCTTTTGGGGCTGTGACAGTGGGAGGGATCAATGCAGCCTGCTTAATCAGGGTTTTAAAGTAAGGAGCTGATGCGCAGACCATTGGGAAGTAGCTCCATATGCCTGTGTTATCAATTGCCTCCTTAAAACGCCTGATTCCATCCCACTGAGAGTTAGCTAGAGACTGATTGACTTAAGGAATGGGACTCAGAGAAGGCTTCTTAAGGACAGGATCCCTAAGAAGATCCACCACTGCCACCCCTTTTTGGATAGTAACATACTCAAGGTTTGGATTGGAAATGCAGGGCTGGGGGGGGTGAGCCACAAGGGAAATGCTGGATATAAATATCATAATACATTTCCATCCTCCACTATTTTCCTGAACTCAGACGGCCCCACAGCAACTGCAGTTTGCTCAGTTGGCAGTCTTTTCAACAAGAGATGCCAAGGATTGAATCTGGGACTTTCTGCATGCAATACAGATGCTCTACCACTAAGCCATGAACCTTCCCCAAATATTCCTGTAGCATCACTGAATTTCCTACATGTTTGTGATGATCCATTTTGCCTGCAGATCTGGAACAGAGGGCTCACGCAGGTTCCTGCCCATGGGTTCACACAGCAAAAAACGGGATGTGTTCAAAACAACATCCATTTATTAGCAAGAATGAGAGTAACTGGTTTCAGGACAACAGAGCTTATACAGTTTACATTCCTAACTAACATTAGGGAGGGCGGGGTATAAGTATGATAGATAAATAAATAAATAAATAAATAAATAAATAAATAAATAACAAAACTAAGATCCAGGTGGGTAGCAGTGTTGGTCTGAAGCAGCAGAACAAAGTTCATGTCCAGGGGCACCTTTAAGACCAACAAAGTTTTATTCAAGGTGTGAGCTTTCATGTGCACGCACACTTCCTGAAACACCTTATCTGTATGGACTGGTAAGTTCCATTTCACTGTGCCTGAGGAAGTGTGCGTGCACACAAAAGCTCATACCGTGAATAAAACTTTATTGGTTTTAAAGGTGCCACTGGACTCACACAGAATTAAGGCATAGGATTTCTACCCCATGAGATGAAATCAAACCACACAAATATCAGAGGGGAAACAGACTTTTATGTGTGCTTTTGTGACTGTGGTACACAAAGATATTGGCCAAATCCCAGTTACATGCAAATACATTGTGTTACCTGAATCAGCATTCTTGGATCCCTGAGCTCATCCATCACACCTTTGGCAGCATTTCCAAGCTGCTGAAATGGACTGGGAAATTCTTTATGAGCCAGGGCTTAGCCTTGGAACTTTTGAGATAGTAATAAATGAAGTAGAATTTTGAAATATGCACAGAAGTCATTTCTCTTTAACAATGAGTAACCACAGTGTCCTCCCCCATTCATGTGCAGACACATCTGGGATTCTGGCTATGGGCTTCTGCGATAAGAGATGTGGCTATTAGACTGGCTTGAACCTGTGAATATTTCTCATTAGAAATTCACTCCTGGCTAGGCTCACATAGGGAGAAAGACTTTTTATTTTTAAACATCACTTCTTTTTCCAACAGTCTCTCTGTGCATGATGGGGATGCCAGCCTCCAGGTGGGACCTGGGGATCCCCCGGAATTACAGCTGATCTCCAGACTTTGGAGGGTGGACTCTATGGCACTGTACCCCACTGAGGGCCCAACCTGGCTATGGCAATCCTACACATCCCATTCCCTGCTGGTGGCCTGGGGGGGACCTGGCAACCCTAGCATGATAGGAGTTTCGTGGGTGCTGCTTCCCCCTTCCAGCTGCAGGGAAAAGCTGTGATGCAGTGGTTAAAGTGTCGGACTAGGATCTGGGAGACCCAGGTTCAAACCCCCACTCTGCCATGGGAACTTGCTTGGTGACCGTGGGGCCATTTCCACACCCTCAGCCTAACCTACCTCGCAGGGTTGTTGTGAGGATAAAATGGAGGAGAGGAAAGTGATGTAAGCTGATTTCTGTCCCCACTAGGGAGTAAGGCAGGGTACAAATGAAGCAAGTAAATAAATAAATGCCAGTGTAACTTTGGTCTCATGCAGCTTCATAAAACTGCAGAGCTTCTGTCAGGAAAGAACTGTGATCCTCATATTGTCATGCTAAGCAAACCCTGCCTTTTTAGATGCAGGGATCTCTTTCTGCTCGGCATGGCCCACTCACATTTTCTTCTTCAGAGCTCACCTCATACACCTGTTCTCAGGGGAGCTCCCTTCGAGAGCCACGGCCACCTCAGAAGCGTCTAATGTCAAAGGCCTCTTGTTAAGTGGGTCACCTTGTGTTCTCCAGTGTGGCATTAGGCCACTCCCTGGTTGGGAGGGGAACGGGGAGGGCCTCTACCTGGCCTGCTGCCTCACCTTGGCTGAGCTGCAAAAAAGCAGGGCTGATCCCTCCCTCCCAGCGCCTGGCACCGTGCAGAGGGGAGGAGGAGTTGGAAGAAGGAAACCTCCGGGAACAGACGGCTCTCTGAGCAGCCCGTTGCAAAGCAGAGCTCTTGAGTGCACAAGCTGTGTGTGTGCACCCAGGGAGTTGTGTGCAAGCTGCGTGTGCAGGCTGCATGCACACCCAGAGTGGTTAGGAGTGCGGCACTGTCAGCCTTGAAGAGCAACGGGGACATGTACAGGTAGGAGTTCACCGGGCCCTTCTCGCCCTCTGCTTCTTCACTGGTTCCCTTTCAGTGTTAGGTAAGAGCTCTGGGCTTCCCTTTGCACTGCCTTTCTACATGCCCAGCACATAACTGCTTTGTACGATAAGGAGTGCTGAACAGGAAGGGCGCTTCTGTTACTTGTTCTTAAGGCTGGAAGGCTGAATGCAAAAGGAATTCCACTTCACCTCACCTGTTTCTCCGATACAGCATAGGTTTGGCAGCTGGATCCTGAGATGTTTGTTGCCCAGTCTTGTTCCTCAGAGGTGCTTAAGAGTCAGGTATAAACCTAGGGTTGCCAGCCTCCAGCTGGGGCTAGAGATCTCCCAGAATGACAACGGATCTCCGGGCAATAGAGATCCATCCCCCTGGAGGAAATAGCTGCTTTGGGGGGTGGACTCTATGGCACTGTGCCCCACTGAGGTCCCTCCCCAGGCTTTGCCCCCAAATCCTCCAGGCATTTCCCATGTGGGAGTTAAGCTCTGATATCCTGCTCTATAGGCCTGTGCAAAGGAAGGTGAATGTTCACTCTATACCCCACCCTGCACAATATACTGCATCTATCCAGAAGCCATTAAAAATGTGGGAAGGGCAAGTATATTATGGATGTATATTCTATGTAGAGGTCAGTTCTATGATCCACAGCAAGCTGAGCCACGTGCCTTCAGATGCTGTTGCTGCAGGGATGCCTAGCAGTTTAGATGAGCACACACAATACTTAACTACCACCAGCCAGTGTGGGTAGATGTTAGAGCCTTAGACCACATTGGCCTGGGTTCAAATCCTTGCTCAGCTGTGAAGTTTGCTAGCTGAACTTGGGCCATTTGCTCTCATTCGGCCTAACCTACCTCACAGGGTTGTTGTGAAGGGGAAAGGAAAGAATGAGTTCCTGGGAGGATGAGTGAAGTAAGTAAAATGAGAAGCGCTGGGACTCAAGCATCTATAATTTTCCTGCAGCCTAGTCCGAGATGTGATGTTAGCTAATCAAGGACAGAAAAGATCTCTGCACTTGTTCAGACAAGCTCTGCCCTTGATTATTACTGTGTATTTCAATGGAAAAATGGGTCTGGGCCTCATTTGGGCCCCATAAGGCATGGCTGAATAAGAAGCCCTCCTGGTCGCAGTTGCCTGTCCTATCTGTAATGCCCTATTCTTGGAACTGGATGCAAAAATACAATTTAATTAAGCAAAAGGAAGCTGAATAAAGGCTGTGATTGTTCTCATTAAGGCTCATGTCTTAGTACTTAGCAGCCAGGGCGGGGATTAAATCTCAGGACTAGCTACCCAGGGAAAAAGACTGAGCACCCTTAACAGCCTTTGTTTATCAAGAAGCCTTTTGGAAAGGAATTTGTTCTTGGAATGAAGCATTGTTGATAGGATAATGAGAAGGTGGGAATGCCTGTAAGTTGAGGGTGAGAAGGATCAGAAGCAGGAGGCAGGATTGTACTGAGTGATTCTGCAGTCACACTGAAGTGCAGAAACTAGAATTGGATGCAGATTTCAGATACCTGATGTCAACTTCCATTCTGGAAAAAAAGCAAGTCTCTAGCTCTCAAGGCAGTGAAATGTGCTTGGTGTGATTCATTTCTAGTTTTAGGGACCTTCTGGCCAGTGATTGTGTGAACTCTCTATCTGTATTATCTAGACATGAAAATCTGTTGATCAGGACAGTAGCTTATGGTAAGCAGTGGCTCAGCTGCTGCTGCTTTTGTCTGTGAACACATTTCTTAATTTAATTCTCCCTCAAGTAGGTAGAGAGCCAGTTTGGTGTAGTGGTTAAGTGCATGGACTCTTATCTGGGAGAACTGGGTTTGATTCCCCACTCCTCCACTTGCACCTGCTGATGTGACCTTGGGCCAGTCACAAGCTCTGGCACAGCTGTTCTCTCAAGGACAGTTTCTGTCAGAAGTTCTCTCAGCCCCACCTACCTCACAGGGTGTTTGTTGTGGGGAGGGGAAGGGAAAGGAGTTTGTAAGCTGCTCTGAGACACCTTTGGGCAGTGAAGGGCGGGGTATAAATCCAACCTCCTCCTCCTCCTCCTCCTCTTCCTCTTCTTCTTCTTCTTCTTCTTCTTCTTCTTCTTCTTCTTCTTCTTCTTCTTCTTCTTCTTCTTCTTCTTCTTCTTCTAGAGGGCTGAATTTGGCTTTAAGAGGCTTGAGTTCAAGACCCATCTCTGCCATAGGTTCACTGTGTGGCCTTTGGCAAGTCACTCCCTTTCTCACACTCCATTAGTAATGACAAC
Organism: Gekko gecko; assembly: GCA_029375565.1. Classification (NCBI taxonomy): domain Eukaryota; kingdom Metazoa; phylum Chordata; class Lepidosauria; order Squamata; family Gekkonidae; genus Gekko; species Gekko gecko. The sequence goes on from JAPDNY010000002.1 coordinate 36,980,328, forward strand.
TTACCTCAGAGCTATGAGGACAACCAAGACCTTTGAAAATTAAAAACCTAATGCACATTATCACCAAACAAGCTGATTGATTTTAATGCACCATTAGTTGAAGTATTTGTTTATATCACTGCAGCTCCCAAACAATATAACAGGCAGTTAAGATAAGGAAAGAGAATCTGCATTAACTGAACTCCTAGGTCAAATTCATTAGGGTTGCATTGCCAAGAGGCTCTCACTTAATTAGCGATATATTAGCGGAAACATAATGTGATGTTGTCAGTGGGGATTTTGATGCCAGTACCAAGCTTCTCTGGAGGTCCTGTTTGACCTACATAGCTTCAACTCCAGTCTTCAGAGCAAGGCCTTCAGGGAGTGCAGGCCTCCTCTTAGTTCTTACTAGAAGTCTCAGTGTTTGATTAAAATGCACAAATGGAATTATCATGGCCTAGTATTCCACACACACATACACCCCATGGGTTGGCTTGCTCTTTGGGGGAATGCTGGTGTCTATTGCAAGATAAATATCATTCCTCAAGTTTTGATCATCAGACTTTCCTGGAGATTGGGCTATATGCATACCTTGGAAGTACTAGCACTTTCAGTTCCATAGCTAGGACAGAAGTAGGATAAAGTGCATTTAGGGGTGCACTTTGAGTTGTTTAGGGGGAGGTCACTTAATATATTTTCAGATTTTTCTGGTAATTGACATATGGAGATGTCGTATACTGAATCCAACTATCAGTCCATCAAGATCAGTATTGTGCACTCAGACTAGCAACAGCTCTCCCGGATGTCAAGCTGAGGTCTTTCACATCACCAAAAAGATAAGAACAGTACACTGAAGAACTATAGAAAAGAGATGGAAGGATGACAGATTCTTTCCCAAAAGAACCTTTTGAAGAGGAACCTACAGTTTTAGAAAGTGAAGTAAAAGGTGCACTGAGAGCAATTGGGAGAAACAAATCACCAGAAGTAAATGGGATATCATTAGACCTGTTCCAAGCCACAGAAACAGAGTCCGTCAAAATCTTAACAAGAATATGCCAACAAATACGTAAAATAAAACACTGGTCCACATTCCGGAAAGGGTCAATTTACATTTCAATTCTGAGAAAAGGAGACATCAAAGACTGCAGCAACTATTAGCCTATTGCATTAATTTTTCATGCAAGTAAAGCAATGTTCAAAATATTACAACATAGACTGTTACCATGCGAGAAGTGCCAGATGTTCAAGCTGGATTCAGAAAAGGAAGAGGCAGTAGAGATCACATTGCAAACACACACACACACACTGCCTGGTCTTTTTAGCTGGAGATGCTGTAAACTGAACCTGAGACATTCTGCATGCAAAGCAGATACTCTGCCCCTCCCCTTAGGATCCCTTTAGGCTACACATATACCAAATTCCATCACTCTGGCTTATTGAGAAGTACCAACAATTTCAATATGCTCTGGTTTCTATCAGTGAGTGAGTCAGTCAAGACGAAGCAGTTTTAAAGGAAAAAGAAATGATTATCCATATCTTGCCAGATGAATACTGACTAGTAAAAAGTTACACACTTCAAAAGCTAGGCATCTATTCGCCCTGACCTGGATAGCTCAGGCAAGGCCATCTCATCTGATCTTGGAAGTTAAGCAGAGTCGACTCTGGCAAGTAATCGGAAGGGAGACTTCCAAGGAATATCAGGGCTCAGGATGCAGAGGTGGGTAATAGCAAGCCACCTCTCTGAAACATCCTAGCCTCACTAGGAGTCACCAGGAGTCACCATGCGTTCCAGGCGTGCAAGCACACAGACGCACAACCCCTCCCACAAAAAAACAGAGCTAGGCATCTATTCCTTGAACACCTCCAGAACAGGAAGAATGGCAGTATCCCATTATGACAGATTTTAAAAATTCATCTGTCGATTCCCAGTTTGTCACCTGCCAGGAACCCAAGACCTGCTGACAAGCCTATTCCTGGGTATCCCACAGCATGGTTAAAGGAAGCATTCCCATCCTCAAATATTTCACTTTTTTTTACCCCCTGCTTTTTGATTCCATGTGGGCTTCCCCACTGCAGGATTAATTTCCTTCTGCCATACAGGGTGGAGGGGGCAATCCCTCCCCCCTGCAGGCCTCTGCCAAAGGAGAAGGTAAAGTCCACCTCCAGAAATAGCTCCGCTTTCTGCCCGGAGGAGCCATTGTTGAAGATGGGAAGGGAGGGGGAGGCATTGCCTGTTTTCCCACCCTGCCCCCTCTGTGAAAGGGAAGCATCCCATCAAAACCAAAGGGAGGCTGGGCAGGGAAAGTGGCTTAGAATGGGAGAGGATAAGCTATTCTTGGTGCTTTTATGAGAAAGCCTGGTGCAAGACACAACAAGTGCATTCCTGCCTGGCTGCTGACAGGCTCCTTGGGAACAGGCCGCGGCTGAGCAGGGCGTGGGCTTGGACAGCAGCTTTGTCTCCATGGGTCCCCATTCCAGCCTGAGCTTGTGCTGTTCCCCATGGCCCCAAATAGGGGCTCTCTTGGCCCTGTGGGCTGCGAACTTCTTATCCTGGACAGAGGGTGGGCAAGCTGTGGCACTGACCTTCCTTAGCTTGGCATTAGGGAGAATTCAGCCATTGTTCAGGTTGTGTCTATTGCCCATTCTCTGCTTCAGTCCTGCCCATCCACACTGCTTGCAGGTCCCCCTTATCAGTGCAGTATAGTATGAATATTGGACTAGGATCTGGGAAATGTGGATTCGAATCCCATCTTTGCCATGGAAGTTCACTGGGTGACCTTGAGCCAGCCATGCCCTCACACTCAGCGTAACCAGTCTCACGAAGCTATTGTTGTGAGAATAAAATGGGGGGGAGGTGAGAACAATATTGTAAGTCGCTTTGGATCCTCATTGGGGAAGAAAAGCAAGGAATAAATAAATAAATCACTTGAGCTCTGCCCTAGTAATCGACAACAGTGGTGAGGGTAAATGCATTGCTGTCCCAGAATGCTGTGTGTCAGAAGAACGGTTCAATTTTTAGACTCTGGAGAGTCTCGCTTTGGCTTCTCAGAGAGACTGTGTCCAGAAACTTCCCAAGTCTGGCCAGACTGAACTGGGAAGTGGACTAAAGGTCTTGCCTCCCCTCAGTCTCCTGGGGGAGAATCTGCCACCCTTTCACCCTTTACAGTGTGAGCCAGCCCTGGGCCTGTGCCTGCAGCTCTGTGTGCCATGGAGCAGAAAGAATAGGCTGTGACATTCCCGTAGCTTAGAGACCGTTAGTCCCTTTCAGAGAGTCCCAGCTCCATTTGAATAAAAATCAGTCTCCAGCCCTGCTTGCCCACACTGGAAGGGGGGTTGGGAAGAGCTGGGTTATTTTTACCCGTCGTCGTCTGTTAAGTTCGCACGGCCAGAGTTCTCACGCTGGTTGGACAACACGGACCTCGGATATTTCAACAGGACAGGAGGGGGGTTCCTTGCTGGGGGTGGGGAGGAAGGATATTGACTCCATCACTCTCTTCTCTGGGCCCCAACTTGGAGCAACGCATGAAACATCACCTCAGACGCCCAGAGTAGCCCCAACCCTGAAGTGAGTATTAAGGGCATCCTTGAGGAGAAACGGGATGAGAACAGATACTGAGTTGTACTTGGAAGGATGGGGATGGCTTGAACAATTGTTTCTCTCTTAGTCAAATTTGCCTACAGCAGGTGGAATGTGATTTTTAGCTGTAAAAGGCACGATGGTAGTGATAGATTTGTGTTTTCTGTGTGGCTTGAAAGGTACATGAAGTGGGACCCTGGAGCTGTCCTACTATGTAGAAAAGGAATCTTTGTTTTGTGAAGATGCTGAGCATTTGTTTTTAAGGGGGTGTGGGTGTTTTTGGAAATGGTGGGAGATTAAAAAGAGGGATCAACTTGCAGCTTCCCCAGTGATCAAAGCTCTATCCTGCATTCCACCAGAATGCTTCAAATTCTCATAACTGGGCCTCCTTTGACATTTGCCCCTCTTACTCTATGGCAGTGTCCACATGGAGGTTTTCTTCCACATTCACCTGTCCCAAATTGCAGTGGTTCTACTGAGGGGTTTCACATGACATCACCATCAAGTCAAACCCTCTTCTGTGTTTTCCCTTGATTTGCTCTATAGTTTGCCAAATCTGCTTTGGGAAAGACAATACTCAGAGTGTGTTTGGAGGAAATGTGCAAGGGAAAATGTACCTCCTTGCTACATCCAGTGCCATTTCCTGTCTCACCTGCCATTTTCCTCACCACCACTACAGGTGGTAAAGCACTAAGTTCATTTGTGGGGCCCCCCGTAAGTGGGGGTAATGGTGGGTGCAAGTGATGGTGGGTGCAAGGGGAAAGAATAGGAAATTGCCCCATGCAAAGTCTCGGTTGCAGTTGTGAATGCCTTTGCATTTGCAACAGCAGTGAGACCAAAATAGAGAATTGCCTCCCATGCACCTAAATCCTCTTTTCATATGGCTTCTTTTCTCACAACCTAGTGTATTCATGTTTCCCTTTACACAGACCCACCCCCAATGAATCAGTTTCTATCCCTCACCCAAAAGATGCTGGCTAAAATATTCCCCTGAGGGGAAAACTTTTTATATTTATGTAAATGTAAGCATATTTTTAAACAACTGATGACCTGCTGGTTAGTTTAGCTGAACCTGAAGGGGAAGAGGAAAAGAGAAAGCCAGGTTGACCAGACTGCTGGCCTTGGATGGACAAAAAGGGGCAACAGTTGGTTTTCTGTGGCCTGGCACTTCCTGCATCCCTCCCTATTTCATATCCTGCCCCAGTTATCCTGCATTTGACTCTTCCGCTTTGCTTGCTGCCCCTGGTAGCTTGATCTTTTTGTCCTACGAGACTTCAACCCATTCTATTCATGCCCCTGTCCATCTACCCTCAGTTTCACAGAGCAAAAGTGAAGACTTCATTATTGTGCTACAATATTCTGTTTTCCTTTCCCAGACTGAAACTCCCCACACTGCCAATGGCGTTGCTACTCCACTTGCTTCTTTGGGGTAAGTGTTGACATCAAATTTGCCTTTCAGCAACTGGGCCGAAGCCTGTGGGATACCGAACCAATATGGCATAGTGGTTAGACTGACTTGGGAAACCAAGTCCTCCAGGCTTAACTATATATGATATGGGGAATTCCATGAACAGAGCTCCCAACATTTTTATTTATATAAAAATCACACATATGGGGCCCTGATTTAGACTGGGAGCATAGCATAGGGAGGGGTAAGCTTTCTTTTGTAGGCCACTTTCTTGAACTGAAGCAGCCTCAGGCATCCATTGTTTGCCCCAGTGGGGTAAAGATACAGCCATGTCGCTGGCTGAGTGACCCTGAGTCAATTACTCTCTCTCAGCCTAACCTATAGGTTTGCTTTGAGAATAAAATGAGGGAGAGGAGAACTATTTATGTCACCTGCGTGTCTTGGAGGAAGGGATAAAAATGTGATCTTCCAGCTGTGCAATTCCTTTACGTGCAATTACCTGCCTGCCTGTGTGCTGGTCCTGTTGTTTCCACATTTGACTGGGAATAAAGGAAGGGCTGAAAGATTCCACGCAGAGGCAGGACTCCTGTGATTGTTTTTATTTGCCCAGAAGGGGGAATTGTGGCAAGTATACAGGGCAAGCTTAAGCTGAGTTACAACCTTCGGAGCCTGTTGGCTTCAATGGACTTAGACGGGTGTAATTGTGCTTAGAGCTGCTGGTGGTTTCTCCAGGGCAGGCTGTTGTGCTGAAATCCTCCATTCTATGCACTTTTTGAGGACTGAAGCCCCCATCCTGTATGGAACCTGGCAGTTCTGCAGCACAACGCTATGCAAATTTATTCATAAGAAGAGCCTTGCTGGATCAGACCAGTGGTCCATCTAGTCCAGCATCCTATCTCACACAGTGGCAAACCAGTTCCTCTGGAGGGCCAATGAAAGGGCAGAGAGGCTGAGACATTCCCCTGATGTTGCCTCCTGGCTCTGGGATTCAGCGGTTTAATGCCTCTGAGCGCAGAGGTTCCCCTCAGTCACCATGGCTAGTAGCCACTGATGGACCTCTCCTCCATGAACCTATCTAATCCAGTGGAAGTTTAATTCAGTCAAAATGCATAGGATTGCAGCCTTAGGATGTCTACTATGATGCCTTCCTCTCCTCTGCAGCGCTGGGGGAGATGTTCTTGGTCCAACGCTGCTCTGTTATTTCTAGATCTCATGAATCCCTCAAAGTCAAGCCAGAATAGTCAGTTTCTGAAAGAGGCAGGAATCTGGTAAGGAGGTTGGTAAGGAGGACCAAAAGCCTGTTTCTTTTCAAGCTATCTAGGAACCAACCCTTCTCCTCTTTCCAGAAATTGAGAGAGCTGTGTTACCTAATGGTCGTATCAGTTGCTTGAAAGGGATCATCTTGAAACGCATAGTAACAGCATCTCTCTCCACATATAGAAAACATGAAAGTGTGTGTGTGGATACAAGTGAGCATCCACAATCTTAACAAAGCATGCATCATTACAAAAATACGGTCAAGGACAATTGACGACAAATGGGCCTGCACTTTGCACAAGGCAAACGGGTCGCCAGAAGCACAGGTACTGATTCTCATCCACTGTTGCTCAGCCTGCATTAAGGTTTGCCGTGATGAATCACCCCCTTGCCACTTGTACCGAAAAGTGCCCGGCCATACACAGTACTGTTATGTTCAAATGCAAGCACGTCATCTTTGCAAATGAGATCCAAGATGTACACACGGGTCTCCACCCAGGTCTGACGTAGCCGTCTCCAGGGCTTGCTTTTTTGGGAATGACTCATTGAGCCACTTTTAATTTTTTCTCTGAAGACTCCAAGTTGTCCTCACTTGGCACACGCAGAACGAGGCTGTGGTTTTCTTACCGGCTGACTGACACAAACACTCTTGGAACCCCGCCAGCCTTTAAACCAGTTCAGAGAGCGCCTGTGTGCCGCGGCATGCCTTGACACGTGCTGTGCACAAGTCGTGCCTGGGGACCCATTGTGAGTGGACTGGTAGGAATAAGACATGGCTGGGCCTGCCCCAGTTCCGCAACAAAGGAGGCCTTTCCTACCTCCTGAAGTCTCTGTTCCACCTGCGTCCAGGAGTCCTCCTAAGAAGCCAGCATGCTCCCGAGTGCTGAAAGCCTCCCATCCTATCAAGCTTCTGTTAACGGGACACTGTTTCCCCCCTACAGGTCTGCTAACAGTGTTAGTGTAACCTCAGCTTGTGGGTTCTGCAGGGCAGAAATTGCAATTAATCTTCCTGCTTTCTTCCTCTCACTGCTGCCATGGATCTTCCTGAAATGCTTTTGCTGGGAGACAGAGTCGGATTTTCTATCTCCAGGTGGTGGGTGGAGATCTCCCGGGATTACAACTGCTCTCCGGGAGACACAGATCAATTCACCTGGAACAAACGGCTGCTTTGAAAGGTGGACTCCGTAGCATTATACCCCATCGAAGTCCCTCCCCTCCTGCTCTCTTCAGGCTCCACCCTCAAAATCTCCACTGGTTTCCCAATCCAGAGCTGGCGACCTGAAGCAAGAGGGGGAAATTGATGAAAACCCACCTCTTCCATTGGCTGAAATGATCATCAGGATCCAATCCATGGATTGCCTTTTAAGGCACTGGGCCATGGTTGGGATTGAGGCTACACAGGGAGAGGATTTAATCCCCTGCCCGCATTGTTTTACTCCCTGTGTTCCTATTAGCATTGAATGGGGAAAAAATACTGGCAGAAAAAAACGCTGGCAAATACACTGCCTGTCTTATTTTCCCCTCTCAAGCTAATAGGAGCATGGAAGGGAGTTTCAAAAGGCAGACGCTTGCAAGGGTAGGCAGATTAACCACCTTCCTCTCAACCCAGATATGAACCGGGGCCCCGCATGCCTGAAATTTAGCTTTAAAAGAAATGGCGAGGTCTCTTGTCTCATCTAGCTTGACCTTCATTCCTTTCCCTATTAAAACAAAGAAGGGTCTTGTGGCACCTTAAAGATGAACAGATTTCTGGTGGCATACACTTTCATGGACTAGGGCCCACTACACCAGATGCATGAAATGTTATCCCCTAGTTGGCGTCCCTTTCCTATTATTGCTTCACGTGTTGCAGGGCTAAGCCTCAGCATTGCTAACAGCTTCTCCAGGCTTATCTCATATTAAGTCCTGGGCTGGTACAGAGATAAGGAACAGCAGGGAAGGAAGGGGCCACTACAGCACTCCCTACCACTACACAGCCCAAGGAGATACTGGGTTTTGAGACAAGGAGTGACACAGGTTATTCTAAAAACTTTAAAGCAGGTTCGCAAACTATGGTTTTGATCCTGCTTTCACTTGCTGCAGGTGCAAAGACGGGATGTGATTTTTGCTGATTCCTTGCTCCCATGGTAGTCCCAAAAATGGTGCTTCTGGGAGCTGGGGAATAGCTTCAGGGGAATCAGAGATCTCCCAAAGGAGGAGAGAAACAGCTAAAATGTCCCCTCCCCCTGTGCCCAAGGAAATTCTCGGTGGGATCCAAGCCTATAAATACAAGCAAAGGGCTTGGTACCTGTTCTGAATTACAAGGATCAGCCCTATGGCATATATATATATATATATATATATATATATATATATATATATATACACACACACATACATATATATACATATATATACATATATATATATATACATATATATACACACACACACACATACATATATATACATAAATATATATATATATATATATAAATAAAGGTAAAGGTTTCCCTTGCTCGAAAGTCAGTTGAATCCAACTCTAGGGGGTGGTGCTCAGCTCTGTTTCCAAGCTGAAGAGCCAGCGCTGTCTGCACACATTTCTGTGGTCATGTGGTCGGCATGACTAGACACCAAGGTTCACGGAACACTGTTACCTTCCCACCGAAGTGGTACCTATTTATCTACTTGCAGTTTCTTGCTGCTAGGTTGGCAGGAGCTGGGGCCAGAGACAGGAGCTCACTCCGTCACAGAGCACTAGGTTCTTGAACTGCTGAGCTACTGACCATCTGGTCTGCAGCTAAGTGTCTTAACCACTGAGCTACTGCAGCCCCATTATACATACATACATGTGTGTGTATATATATATGTACCTCTGAACATTGTGTATTTACCTCACTCTAAGCACTGTGGTATTCGCCTCCATGCAAAGAAAAGCTTTAGCTGTCCAATTCCACACACTGAACCTCTGTTAAAGGGGCAGGACATTTCCCCCCAGTGCTGTTGGCAAACCTAGATAACAGAAGTGTCTTCCTTAGAACATTGACATTGGCCAAACTCCCGCTTGGGAAATAGCTAAAGTTTGGGGGTGGAACCTAGGAAGGGTGGGGTTTAGGAAGGGGAGGGACCTCAGCAGGGTACAATGGGCCAGAGCCCACCCTCCAAAGCAGCCATTTTCTCCAGGCCAGGAGAACTGATCTCTGTCATCTGGAAATCCTGTCCTTATATATAATTGAATTTTGGTCACCAACATTCTATGCTTGCCACAATTGATTGGGCGCAAGAACTGGCAGTCAAAAGACACTGGCCAGGGCTGACTGGCTGCTTGGTGGAGTCCCACCCATGTCAGCCCCGTCCGGTGTCTTCGGCTTAGTCTGCTCCGGTCCAGAGAAGCCCGTTCTGCCCCCCAAAAACAGTCCTCTGGGCCTTCTATGGGCCCAGTAGGCCCAGAGAAGCCCGTTCTGCCCCTCCACACTATCCTCTGGGCCTTCTCTGGGCCCAGTAGGCCCAGAGAAGCCCATTCCGCCCCTCTTCCCTTCTTTTCCCCCTTTCCTTTCTTCCTTTCTCCTTCTTTCTTTCACTCTCCTTCCTTCCTTCCTTCCTTCCTTCCTTCCTTCCTTCCTTCCTTCCTTCCTTCCTTCCTTCCACCCTCCCTCCCTCCCTCCCTCCCTCCCTCCCTTCCTTCCTTTCTAGGGCTCGTTGTCTTCCTCCACAATGGGCTTTGCTTCCTAGTCAGTTATAATTCCAGGAAGTCTCCACCCCCACCTGTAGGCTGGCAGCCCTATTACCCCTGTCTCCTTTCGTTTCATCCATGCCCTGAGTGCCTTTCCTTCTCCCTGGGTAATCACAGCTAGTCCTGTATATCTAGAGACTGACTTTAAAAGGGGGGGGAGACCCCTGACTCTCCTCCTGTTTCCTTAAGCGGACACTTTCATGCAGAAATTAGGCAGCTGAAGCCTTTTTTGTATGACCTCCAACCCTGACAGGAGAAGTTTCATTTGCTTAAAGTCTAGTTTTGTTGAGCAGGATAATAAAGGCATGGAGGGAGAACTGGGTAAAAAATGCTGCTGGCACACAAACCTTAGAAGAGTCGGGGAAAGGTGTCCTTCAACTAATGGCAGCAGGAGGTGTGGCTTCCAGGCGGTCTTGAGACCCACCAGTTCTTGGTTTTAGAAATTAAGCATGCCGTGTGCACAGGTAGGGCTGCTTTGGAATGTACCAGACATACCTCTGGCTGGGCAGCCTCAGTTAATCATTGGCAAGAGTGAGAGCTTGGGCACTAATAAGTCATTTTTTTTAAGAATAAGGATAGGCTAAGGAGCCTCTGAGAATATGTCTGTCATAATGTGTATACATATGTCCTGCATAACAGAGCAGGTAACAACAAATTTAAAAAATTTATCACAATACACTTAAGTACCAGACCACCTCACATGTCTCCTGAGAAACCTGTATAAGGGTCAAGAAGCAACAGTTAGTACCGGATATGGAACAACTGATTGGTTTAGCATAGGAAAAGGAGTACGACAAGGATGTATATTGTCACCTTGCTTATTTAATTTATATGCCGAGTACATCATGAGATGTACTGGCCTGGATGAATCACAAGCTGGAGTTAAGATTGCTGGGGAAAAGATCAATAACCTCAGATATGCAGACGATACCACTCTGATGGCAGAAAGTGAAGAGGACCTCAAGAGCCTCTTGCTCAGAGTGAAAGAGGAGAGCGCAAAAGTGGGCTTGAAGCTCAACATCAAAAAAACTAAGATCATGGCATCTGGCCCCATCACTCCTTGGCAAATAGAAGGGGAAGTCGTAGAAGTAGTGACAGACTTCACGTTCCTGGGATCCCAAATCACTGCAGATGGTGACTGCAGCCATGAAATTAAAAGACGCCTGCTCCTTGGGAGGAAAGCGATGGCAAACCTAAACAGCATGATAAAAAGCAGAGACATCACCCTGCCAACAAAAGTCCACATGGTCAAAGCAATGGTATTCCCTGTAGTAATGTATGGCTGCGAGAGTTGGACTATAAGAAAGGCCGAGCGCTGAAGAATAGATTCTTTTGAACTATGGTGCTGGAGAAGACTCTTGAGAGTCCCTTGGACTGCAAGGAGATCAAATCATTCAATCCTAAAATAAATCAACCCTGACTGTTCCCTGGAAGGCCAGATCCTGAAGTTGAAGCTCAAATACTTTGGCCACCAAATGAGAAGGGAGCATTCACTGGAGAAGACCCTGATGCTGGGAAAGATTGAAGGTCAAAGAAGAAAGGGACGGCAAAGGATGAGATGGTTAGACAGTGTCATCGATGCAACGAACATGAAATTGAGCAAACTTCAGCGGACAGCGGAAGACAGGGGGGCCTGGCGTAATCTGGTCCATGGGGTCGCGAAGAGTCGGACTCGACTGTGCGACTGAACAACAACACTTAAAAATATATCACTATATTTCAAACTACGACCTGTAGGACAGGCAAGAAATGCCCTCTGTAGAGTTTTACAACCCCGTACAAATGCAAAAAGAGGGGCAAGGCAGCCTTCTTCACAAGTTAGGGAAGAACATTCCAATGAGTGAGGATTATAACAGAAAAAATGAGACTAGGCTGTCTACAAGAAAGAATGGAGAGATAAAGTGGGTCAGAAGAACCGAGACACCACATGAGTTCCTAAGGGGAAAGGCAGTCCTTCAAGTATGTGGGTCCCCAGGACAAGATGGAACTGAGAGTTGAAGAGCATGTTGAGGAAGGCCCCTGTGAGATGCTGTTCCGTTCACTGGGATACATACATATTGTTGACATTGGAGAAGACAACAGCTGACCAAGGCTCCTGTAGCTCCAAGGAAAGGAATACTAGGGAATTTCACAGCAACTCTGGTTCAGGTCAGAAGTCCAGGCTTCCTTTATGGTCTCTCCACACTCAGGGAACAAAACACTGGGCCTCCTTTCCCCCCCAATCCCATTCAGGAAATCTGTTAAGACATTTCAGTGGTTTGGTATCAATTACATATAAGTAGTGTAATGAAGTGTACAAAAATGGTGTGAAAACAAAATAGAACAAACAATCAAATGGTTTAAAATAAATGAACAAAAAGAAGAAATTTGCCAAAGGTGGAGGATGAATACGATCATCCCCAAAATTAAAAGAAACAAAGAATTATATATTCATACATCTCTCGCCAATGTGCTCGAATTTCTGAACAGGAAAAGAATATGTTCATACATCCCTATCCAAGAGTTGTTTCATACACCGCAAAATTCTTATATAGAAGGCTTCATTTGCAGGTGTTAGATCAAAACTCTTTGTTCAGTTTTCACAAACTCTGTGATACTGGTGATACTGTGAAAGTTTAATCTCTTTCTAGACTTGTTGAATCGATCAGAAAGTCATAGCCTACTTGCAAGTTTCTCCTTAATATATCTTGAAATCCTGACATGGTCAGTGTTAGGATCCTGGCGCATGCAGGACCCCCTTCTGATTTGAAGACTGACAGGGTCATAGGAAGGTCAGCAGCACCATGCTCTGCCAGTACTAACAAGCACCCTTTGTGTTCTGGCATTAAAAGCTTCAGCATGTGATTGATGTTTCTGCTGACAGTGGGAAGCACAAGGTGTAACAAAGGGGGGGTCTTGTTTCTCCAGTCTCAAGTGTTCCTTCATATGACTGAATCGGAAACAAAGAGTGGTACCTTCAGTAAATTAAAGTACCATTTCTGATGCTTTTAGACAGTGGCACTAGTATGTACTGATACACATGCACCCTGACCTGGATGGCCCAGGCTAGCCTGATGATCTCGTCAGATCTTGGAAACTAAGCAGGGTTGGCCTTGGCTAGTATTTGGAAGGGTGACCTCCAAGGAATACCAGGGTTGTGACATAGAGGCAGGTGATGGCAAACCACCTCTGAAACATCTGTTGCCTCAAAAATAAGTCTAACTTGCCACCTAGTGGTGCATAACACTAAAGAGCTAGAACTTCTGACAGTCAGACAATCTTAGGATCTCCTGGCTATACTACACACACTGCCATACAATAATTACTTATTTATTATTTTATTCTATTCAGCTTATATCTTGTCCTATCCCACAAGCAAGCTCAGGGCGGCTCACAGCAAGATAAAAATAAATAGTAAATTCATAAAAACATTAACAATTCCATCTAGATAAAATTACTTAAAATGGTCCCTAATGGCAGCCTAATAGTTTCTAACTACAGTGCCTGCTGCGATAATGTCAGGGAGGGCGCATTCCTGTCAGTGATTGGCGCCAAGTTGTTATAGACAGTGCCCTAGGGCAAATGAGGCAGATAGAACAGATTTATCTGATTGATCAGACTGAGTGGGGAAGGTCAGTGTAATTTGGATGTCCACCACCTCTGCCAAAGGCTTGGCGGAATGGCTCCATTTTGCAGGCCCTGTGGAACTGTGATAAATCCTGTGTGGCCTTGATCTCAGTCGGAAGCATGTTCTACCAGGCAGGGGCCAGGGCTGAAAAGGCAGGCAGGAGAATATTTCAGTCTCCTGAGACATTTTGTTACTACTATAAGAATCACCATTCTTCAGTAAAAGAACTTGAAAGGGAGAATCAAGTGTGAAACTGCTGAGTTAGAATTTATCTGGAAGCTTGATAGTATCCAGATACAGTTTGAGGGATGGTTCCTCTCACACTGCAGGAACTAAATTGAAAATGCTCAGTGTGCGTACTTTGCATCGTGTCAGCCTTCTTTACTACCTTTCTGCCTCTATGCTTGTGTGTATATCTATACCTGCCAACTAAGGATGCACTTCATCCATTTGACAAAGTGGAGTTTAGTCCACAAAAGCTTATGCCACAATAAATCTATTTTTAGCATGACCAGAGTTGTAGCTGCCCTACACATGTTGATTCATGAAACATCCTTGAGATTCTTTAGCTGTGTCAATGATAGATAATTTCACATGAAGGATATGAGTGTCACATAGGGTTGCCAGGTCCCTATCTTTTTCCGGCAGTGGGGCGGGGGGGAGAAGCTCCTGTTCCGGGATCTTCGCACTTGTGTGTGTCGCAATGATATCACCCAGGAGTGATATCATCACACTAGGCATGTTGCTAGGGGGATGCCCTAGCATTTGGCTAGAAACTCTATGATATCATAGAGTTTTCAGGCCAAATACTAGAGTGTCCCTCTGGCAATGTGCCTGGCATGATCACGTCAGCTGTGGGTGATGTCATTGCATGTTGACAGCGCCGCTCAGACCTTTTTTAAAAAACACATCACCATTTGTAGCCAATAAAATGGATTAACTTGTCCTTCATACACCCATCTAGCCCGCGTAAATAGTGGGTCTGTTATTACCAGTATATGTGTGAATTACTGGTGGGTAAGCAGGGAGATTATAGTATTGATCTCTGTGGGAGGGATCCTGTTTCACATTCTTAAAATGGCCCTGGGCCTATTCCCTTCTTTTTTTTCTGACCAGTTCAGGTAGCCAGTGCTCAAGGGCCAGAAGAGCCCGACCTGCTATACCATGGCTGCTCAGAGGGGAGCTGCTATCCAGCCACAGGGAACCTGCTCATTGGAAGATCCCACAGCCTAAGTGCAACGTCCACTTGTGGTATGGAGGAGCCCCAGGAATATTGCATCGTAAGCCATCTACAGGTAATGCTACCTGAGTGTTGGTGATTGTGAAGGACCGGGGAAAACTGACAATAGGGATTCAGCCTAAGGACAGCCTGCCTTGATGGAGGCCCTGCTGCTGCTTCTATCTGGCCAGGTGCCTTTGAAATATGGAAGACTTCTAAAGGCAGAAGCCCATGGTAGAAGGTAGGCCTACCTGCGATGGAAACATTATTCATAAGAGATGAATAGAGGTTAGTCTGCACACTTGGCAACAGTGTTCTAAGGCTGTAGCCCATGCCTTTTCCCATGGGAGTCAGCCCCCTTGAATTCACTACTGAATAGCCACACATAGGATTGTGTTGTATGGACCACTTCCCATACTAGTAGAAAAAAGCGATCTTCATATTTCCCTTGCAGGGTGACTTTCTTCCTGTAATGTTTGAAGGGCGTTTGCATGTGTAAAAACCCATAAGAAACAGTTTTTGGATGAGAAAATACTCTTCAAATTACTCTTAAAATTAGCATTGTCAACTAGCCAAGGGGAAAAAAAGCCCTAACCTTTTAACAGATGTTTAATATGAAGAAACGGGCAACTGAAACTTTTCATGCTGTACAGCTAAATAACATACCCTGATAACTGCTGCAGCTCAAGGTGATAAAGCTAGAGGGGCCAGATGACAATCCTACTGAAAGTGCAGCAGAAAAATCATAGCTAGCCTATGGCAGGAGGTAGAGAAACCATCTTTTTTGTCATGTGCGTGGCATCCCCAAATGTGGGAATTTGATGGAGGGGGTTGAACAGTTGGGGAGGAAATTGGATCAGGCTGGTTCAGAGTACACAAACAACAAAAGGGGGCAGGAGGCGGAGAACCATCAGCCTCAGCAAAAGAAGAACAAAAGGAGAGACAAAGATGCAAGTAAGGTTGCCAGCTCTGGGTTGGGAAATACCTGGAGAATTTGGGGGTGGATCCAGGGGAGGGCAGGGTTTGAGGAAAGGAGGAAGCTCAGCAGGGTACAATGCCATAGAGTCCACCCTCCAGGGGAACTGATCTGGGTCATCTGGAGATCAATTGTAATTCTGGGAGATCTCCAGGCTCCACCTGGAGGTTGGCAGCCCTACCCATAAGGCAAGTTTATTCTAGCCTAGTATGTTCCAATCCACGTGGATCTTAACAGCTCAATCCTAAAGAGAGTTACACTGTTTTAAGGCCGGACTTCGAAGCTTGCAGCCTTGTTTAGGACTGCACTGTCACTCATTTTTAGGAAAAAGTAAGCCTATGAGGCAGCTGCTCCTGTGAGTCAGTAACTTTACAAGGTTTTTGCTGCTTTTTTTACTTGAAGAGATGCTTGGATCTAAATGTATTGGATTGTAACAAACTTCCCCTATGGAGCACCTTTTCTGATGTTTTGCCTTTCTTTTTATTTTCATTATGGTTCAGACTACGGTCAGTAGATAACTGTCTGCTGACTCTCACGGCACTTGGGCTGGCGGACAGCTGGTAGTCAGGCTCTTTGTACAATGAGTTCTGTAGGGGGAAAGCAGTGTCTTTGCCAGACACTTGTGTCCTTCTGATGGTAGATGACTGTAACCTCCACTGTCATGTGACTTCTCTGAGCATCGATGTGTCGGGTTGCCAGCCTCTAGGTGGTACCTGGTGATCTTCTGCTATGACCATTGATCTCCAGACAGTCAAGATCAGTTCTCTTGGAGAAAACGGCTGCTTTGGAGGGTGGACACAGCATTATAGCCTGCTGAGGTCCCTCCCTTCCCCAAACCCTCCCCTCCCCAGGCTCCACCCACAAAATCTCCAAGTATTCCCAACCCTATCTATGTGATGCTTTGATTGATGTCTAGTACACTGTGGTTCTCATGGCAGGACTCTGAGAAATGCTTCGTTTGTGACTCACATTCACCCTCCCTTCGTGAGAGCCACCGGATTGAGAATGTCATCTATCTGAGTAGCCGGGATGGTGAGCAGACCTGGTGGCAATCTGAGAATGGTAAGAGGCAGCAGGGGATTGAGAATATTTACTTGCTTTAGGCTCAGCTTTTTCAAATAAGAAAATACACTTAAAATTAGCATTGTCAACTGGCCAAGAAAAAAATGTACTGTCCTTTTAATAGATCTTTAATATGCAGAAATAGGCAGCTGAAGGTTTTCATGGCATACAGCTAGGCCTCATGTCATGTAAATCCTGTGGTACTTTCAAGCAGCAAGTGGAAAGGCTAATGGTCCCCCACCCTTCTCTTTTATGCTGCTCAAACTGTGGGTGTGTTCAGACAGCGTGCTGGGAGCGGTGTAAATTGCTCCGGTCTGATGCGGGTTTTTTTAACCTGGAGATTTCTCACACTCACCTCCTTGTTCCAGATCGCTGCACAGCCACATCGCTCCCCACTGTTCAAACGCGGGAGCATGCATCGGTGGTTTTTTCTCTCTCTCAGTTTGAGCATGCGCACAGGCAGCCATCTCTAGAACTAAAATTTTCACGCGTGCGCAGAACAGCAATTTCCACACTTCCCTTTAAACTTTAAATGAACACTTTAAATGAAACTTTTACCCCGAAACTGGCCTCCGTGAGATCCCGAACTCGTCTAAGTGCTAAAACTAGGCACCATTTAAACTTTGCTTTTATTAACTTAGGAGCAGAGCTCCGCCCATGTGCACACCGCTAAGGCATAAAAAAATGGCAGACGAAAAGCGGAAGCCTGAGGCTTCCACGGCAGCTTTCCAGAGGGGAGGGAGTTGAGGCACCCAGAAGTGGCTCGGCACCACAGGAGCGATCAGACGTCAGGAAAGTGCAGCTAGAACTGGAGAATCAGGAAAACACCACTTGGGGACCTGATAACAAAATACTCGGTTTTAAAGGGGGTTTGATCCGGAAAGCAACGGCTGGGGACGGTGTGCAGATGTTGTGTGTGTGAATGCGGATATAAAATCCATTACTGAAGCATGCCGAAAGCGGACTAAACGGCCCGTCTGAACACACTCTGTGAGTCCCTACTTCCTTCAGCCTAGATACATTCTACCGCATATGGCTAGAATCCACCTCTCCCAGACAAGGCCTTCTCCTCAAAGTTACCATAGTTCTACAGTCTGCCCCCCCCCCACTCAGTGTTCACAATGGAGCTGCTCCAGCTGCCATTTAAAGGAGAACACTGCTGCAAGGGTGGGGGAGGAGCTGTCTCTCCTTTCTCCTCACCTTATTTTCACACTGAAAATATCCTCAAGCAGATTTTGGTCCTGTGAGGGAAAACTTATCAGTAAAACCAAGTTGGAGGTAGTGATTTTCAGGGGAAAGACAGCACAGGAGAAAGGCTTGTTGAATAGTCCCTAGCTTCTTGCGCACTTGTATTCCTTTTAAGGACAGCCAGCGTCCTTAAAGTGGTTAAGAGCGGCAGACTCTAATCTGGAGAACCGGGTTTGATTTCTCACTCCTCCAAATGAAGCCTCCTGGGTGGCCTTGGATGAGTTGCGGTTCTCTCCGAGGTCTCTCAGGCTCACCGGCCTCACAAGGTGCCTATTGTGGGGAGAGGAAGGGAAGGTGATTGTAAGCTGCTCCTTGAGGTGGAAAAAGGCAGATATAAACCCAACTCTTCATCTTTAAAATCTCTCTCACACACACACAACCTAGGAGCTGCATGATATGAAATTTAAAAAATTAGGGGAAGGTATCCTAGAATTACATATAACATATAGGTCTATCCTGAGAGAGAGGGCTTTCCTCTAGGAGGAAGAACTCAGGGCTCCACACTTAGAACTAGACAGAGGGTATGTATGGGTGATTGTTT
The DNA here is from genome assembly GCA_029375565.1 of Gekko gecko. NCBI lineage: Eukaryota > Metazoa > Chordata > Lepidosauria > Squamata > Gekkonidae > Gekko > Gekko gecko. Next base: position 36,998,914 of record JAPDNY010000002.1, read on the forward strand.
TAAGGTAAAGGTAAAGGTTCCCTTGCTCGAAAGCCAGTCGAATCCGACTCTAGGGTTGCGGTGCTCATCTCCGTTTCAAAGCCGAAGAGCCAGCGCTGTCTGAAGACGTTTCCATGGTCAAGTGGCCGGCATGACTAAACACCAAGGTGCACGGAATGCTGTTATTTGTTATTATTGTTATTTACCTCCCCATCGAAGTGGTACCTATTTATCTACTTGCAATTTCTTGCTTTCGAACTGTTAGGTTGGCAGGAGCTGGAACTAGAGACGGGAGCTCACTCCGTCTTGCGGCACCCAGGTCTTGAACTTGAACTTGAACCACTGCAGCTCCTGGTGATTGTTTTACAGAGTCTTAAAGATGGTATGATAGAGCTATTGCTGCCTAGAAGTAGGCACATTCATTTTATTTTCCGGTCCCACTGTGGACTCTGGTTAGACGGGTTTTTCAGGTTTTTCAAAGCCTCAGGAAGTGGCATTCAGGGACCAAAGCAGAACAGATGAAATGAATATATATGCCTGCAGGCAACAATAGCTCTATGATATCACCTGCGGGTTCTGGAAAACTATTGTTTGCACATAGCTCAAGGCAAATAAGTGAGCAATACAGGGGAAGACTGATGCCGTACATCACTTACATCGCTGAGGAATTTGTCTCTTTGAGAATGTATGTAAATGAGACACTTCCCCCCCCATTTTCAGCCTCCCCTCTTGAAGGATACTTATCGGAGGGGGTCTAACATCTGTCCCTTTCTCTCCATGCTCAGGTGTGGAGCAGGTCAGCATCCGCCTGGACCTGGAAGCTGAGTTCCACTTCACCCACCTCATAATGAAGTTTAAGGTACTGGGAATTCTACAAAGAGGCTGAAATATTGCTGTGGCTACTATATGCTTTCACCTTGACCTGGATAGCCCAAGCTAGCCTGATCTCATCAGATCTTGGAAGCTAAGCCGGGTCGGCCTGACCTGGCTGATATTTGGATGGGAGACCACCAAGGAATACCAGGGCCATGATGCGGAGGCAGGCAATGGCAAACCACCTCTGAATGCCTCTTGCCTTGAAAACCCAACAGAGTTGCCATAAGTCAGCTGTGCCTTAATGGCAACAACGACTAGATGCTTTCATTGGGAATTGGCAAGAGCTTCATTACCAAAAAGCACAGGCTAATGGGAGGTTTGTGGATTTCTGTCCAATTCAGTAACACAGCACTGTGCCCCCCGCCCCCCGCCCCCATCCTGAGCTTCATATAGCTTAAACATGAACAGTAGCATGACACTCACTGAAGCAAGCATGCAAGAAGAAGTTTTATGGCATCTGAGTCATGTGACAGGATGAAGAGAAACCACACCTGATTGGGGGGTTCTGTATTGTAAGGATGTGTGGCTGGACCAGATGAAGTGATAGAAAGCAGCTTTTGTGTGGAGGGTGTGTGTGCTTATGTGCAAAAAGAAACAACCTTCCTGCATGGCCATGGATCAATTTAAAAAGCCCAGCCAACTAATATAAACATCTCTAAAGCTTCAATTTTTTTTTTTACATGCACACCCCCTAACGTGGGCCTGAAAAGTGCTTGAATGGGCATTTGTGAATGTGGCCTTCCTTACAAGCATCTTGAAAATGTTGGTATTCTTTTGTTTGAAGGGTTGTTTTTTTTGGGGGGGGTGTTCCTTTTTCAGCCACAGAAAGAAAACTGCAACTCAGCTCTCTCCTTCTTTCTCTTCCAGACATTCCGCCCAGCAGCCATGTTGATTGAACGTTCATCTGATTTTGGGCACACTTGGAAAGTTTATCGTTACTTTGCCTTCAATTGCTCCAAGCTATTCCCTGGAATCCCTACCCAGATCCCAACACATGTCAACCAGGCAGTGTGTGACCAGCGATATTCTGAGATCGAACCCTCTAGCCACGGTGAGGTCAGTACTTCCCTGCTGAAGTGAAATTAATGTGCAGGAAGGCCGTTGCTGCCCTTTGAAAAATGAAAATTAAAATGTTTTCAGTTTCATGACTGATAAACAGCAATGCCAACTCGGGTTTGGGAAATTCCTGGAGATTTGGGGATGGGGAGTACAAGTTTGAGGAGGGAGGGGAGCTAATCAGGGATGGGATCCCATATAGTCTGCCCTCTGAAGCTGCCACTTCCTCTGGGGAACAGGTCTCTGGGTGATTCTGCATCTAGCATTTGCTCAACATTTTCTCAACTGGGAGCAAAAAGTGCGGCTCATAACCACATTCAAATACCTTGGGGCAGTACTGACTGCAAAGTCACCCCTGAATGGCCATAAAACGGCCGTAAGTCTATGCAGAAGGTACTATAAAATCTGATGATCAAAGAAAGCAATAGCGGCATGGAGTGTGGAGGCTACTATAAAATCCGATGATCAAAGGAAGTGAAATCAGCATGCAATGCAGAGGGGAATTTCCGTTCCAACGTGGGGCTTGTAAAACAACAGAGGGAAAAGCCAGTGCAGGATCAGCCTCTGTTGTCTGGAGATCAGTTGTAATTCCAGGAGAATTCCAAGCCACACCTGAAGGGTGGCAATCCTAATTGGCAAAGAGTGGGCAGAAGGGCACTCCTGCTTGGTAGTGATGGAGCCAGAAGTAGGCAGAAGTGGCCCGTTGTCTATTATTGCAGACTCAAATCCCTTCCCCTTGTCTGCCCCTGTTTTGCAGCTCTGAGGGAGGTCTGTCACGCTTTCCTGGCTTTCAGTGTACTATCCATATCTCACCTCTCTTCAGACCGGAATGAATGGTGTTCAGCATGCCAGCTGTTTCTGGGTGCTGGAATACAACGCAGGGTTTGAGAGACTTTAGCAGAGCTGAAACAAACCTGCACTTGCTAAATATTGACCCACGTTCTCAGATTTTGAATTTGAGGGTTGTGGCACAGAGTGGGAGGTGGCACAGAATGGGTTTCAAGTTTTGCTGGAGATATGTGCAGGTACAAGAAGTCAGATTTTGATATTAGAACCTGAATTTCAACAACAGAATGACTGAACTGTGAATACTAGTTTTCACAGACCTGAGGCAGAATTTGCCAGCATCAAATATGCTAACGAATTAGTGTAGGGCTTTATTTGCTTCTGGACCTAAGGCTTCTGAAAAACTTCAGAGCCTAACTATATATTGAGTTTTTCTCCTGTCCTGGTGATCAGATGTGCAATGTGAGTTCTGTGTTTGGGCCTGATTCAGCTACCATGTGTGGGCAGAAAGTGCGTCTTTCTCCTGCACCATTTTCTTCACCTGATAAAGCCCTGGAGGTGCTGTTTACTCTTTCTGGGAAAACCCATTATACCAATGGGTCCATCTCAGTTCCTTATCCCTGGATGCCACCGCACCAATCCTGGCCCCTGCTTGCCTGGGAACTGAGTTATGAGCCCAGAATTTGCAGCACATATCTGATTGCCAGGAGCTGGGAAGGGTGCGAGGAGAACATAATACATAGGTAGGCCTGTGGAACCATTCTAAAGGCAAATTTAACAGCTATGCAGGACTAGAGCTGTCAGCCTGTATCCAGCCACCCATGCATGGGATGCAGAGTTTCCCTGTTCCTTGCTGTTCCTGCAGCCCCTTCTGATCTCTGGAAAGATCATTCCCAGGGTAACTGGAGGACCCATAAGTAGGCATGAGTCACTGTAGAACCCAGGAGGCTGGAATGGGGAGGGACAAGGGGACAAGATCTCTCCTCTCTCTTCTGCAAGCACAGCTGTGCTGAGGGAAGAGGGCAATTTCTTCCCTTTGTTCCTCTTCACTCCAGCCCACCGACCCATGCAGCTATTCTTCTTCAAGAGTCCCACAAACCCAAGAGTGTTCTTTCCAAGGATCTGAAGGGGCTGAAGAAATAGAAGGGATTACAGGAAAATCCTGTGTGTCCTTCTGTGCATCAATGCTTTGACAGGAACCTCAGTGTCCAGGCTGTGAGGATTTTTCATCACAAGTGTGATGAGGCTTCTGTGCCTCCCAGATGGACACAGGCTCTTTTCTATTTGTGTGGGAGAAACAGCTTTATCCTCCCCCCCCCTTGCTGTTTTCACATCTGCAAATCACCCCATGAAGCTACCATGGAGCCAGTTTGGTGTAGTGGACTCTAATCTGGGAGAATCAGGTCTGATTCCCCACTATCTCCACTTGCAGCTGCCGGTGTGACCTTGGATCAGTCACAGTTCTTTCAGAGCTGTTCTCTCAAGGGCAGTTCTCAAGAGAGCTCTCTCAGCCCCACCTACCTTACAGGGTGTCTGTTCTGGGGAGGGGAAGGGAAAGGAGATTGTAAGCCATTCTGAGACTCCTTTGGGTAGTGAAGGGCGGGGTATAAATTCAATCTCTTCTCTCTTCTTCTTCTCTTCATTATGAGGCTTACATAAGGAAGACAACACTGGCTCCATGGGGTGTTTTGAAGACATGAGAATGGCCTGGGAACGGGGGTGGGTGGGTGGGTGTTGGCTGCTTGTCCCTGTGTGGTGTGGTCACAGAAAAGAGCCTCAAAATTCCTGTCACACGTGTGATACAAAGTCCCCCAACAAACACAAGGACTCTGTAATGTGAAGGTGGTGCTTTAGACTCAATAAATATGGTTTGTCATCCTCAAGTTAAATATGAGGCAAGACTGTGGAGACAGGTTCAAACTATCACCAAGATGACACGCTTTCTGGTAGCTGAGAAACGTCGGCAGGACTCTTTTTGTGTCCCCATGCTGGCCATTTCCACACCGGTTATCTGCCCTGGATTAAATGCTGTTGAGAAGCAGGGCTTTTTCCTGCTTCCCAACAGGATTGTGGTGCATCTGTGTATCTCCTGGGGTTTTCCCAGCTTTTCTCCAATCTCTAGTCCCTTTCCTTGTGGAGGCATAAGGAAAAAATGCATATCTGTGGTAAAACCTGCAGTCGTGTAGCTCTAGAAATCGATGGAAATTCTATGGTAAAACCAAGAACCACAGAGAAAACTGCCATGTGGAAGCCCTGTTGCCACTGTTCTTTATCATCAGCTGCACCAGCAATGGGGAAACCACAAATATGTGGAAGGCACCATAGAGAATCTCACCTGATTTATTATATTGGGCCTCTCTCTGCTCACCTCCTCCCTTTCTCTCCCTTTCAGTCAAACTGAGATCAAGGGCTTTATTTCTCTTATTGCATCTGTAGAAATGAGCTCTGTCTCATGAAAGCTCATACTGGAATAAATGTTGGTAGTCTTTGAGGTGCCAGTGGACTTCTGTTTTGTTTTGCAGCCATTGCCAGCCAGTAGAAAGTCAGGAGGCAGGATCTAGAAAGCCCCTGCAAACAGCAGTGACTTTAAAACATAGGTGTTAATCTTGCAAACCTGATGTGGTTCAGACACTGTTCTGTACTCTCTTCCATTTGCAAATAGTCCTTGTAATATAGTGTGAAAAGGTTTGGGGCTTAGACCATGGAGTAGGGTTGCTGGCTGTAGGTTGGGAAATACCTGGAGATTTTGGGAGTGGGCCTGGGGAAGGCGGGGTTTGGGAATGGGAGGGACATCAAGTGGGTATAATGCTATAGAGTCCACCTTCCATAGTGGGCATTTTCTCCTGGGGAACTGATCTCTATTGCTGGTCATCGGTTTTAATCCCAGGCTGGCAGCCCTAGCCGTGGAGATCTGGGTTCAGGTCTCCATCATAAAGCTCACTGAATGACCTTGGGCCTGTCACAATCTCTCAGTCTAGCCTGTCTCACAACATAATAAAATGTGATAACCTCATGTGTGCTGCATAAGTTGTTTCAAGAAATGACAGGGTAAAAATTTGATTGCTAACAAATAAAAATTGATTTCACAGGGAACTCAATTTTTTATTTGCCTGGGGAAAGTGCTAGGGTTGAGATTCGGCCTAATAATTTGACACCCTGCCCTGGAAGTTTTGGAAGAAGTTGCGGTACTGTATCAACTGCTAAAGAAAGACATTCCCTCTTGCTTGTACCCACAGGTGATTTTCAAAGTTCTGGACCCAGCTGTAAAGGTAGAGGACCCTTACAGCCGAGAAATCCAAGGTATGACAGTAATAGGAGGTCAAGGGAAGAGGAAGGGTGGGGACGATGGCCCCTTAACTCTGGGACTCCAACAGCTCTGGAGAAAAATGGGCAGGGATTATGAGTTTTTCAGACACAGGACATTCAGGATATGATTAATCATCACAATGCCATGACCTGAGATGGAGAAACAGGGGAAGGTGAAAGACATGGAGGACTCATGCAGAGAGAGCGAGAGAGCAAGACGGCAGTGGCAAGGTCTTTAGGGGCACCAGCACAGCGGAGCTTAGATACACAGAGATCAACATATGAGGGCTGCTTTACATATTAACAGATTAGGGCTGTTTTAAAGATTATTAAACTAAATATCTGCCTTTTAAACAGTTGATTGATTTAATTTAAATAAATTTGCATAATACCCAAAACTCATTAGTGGTCTCTGTAGAGACTTTACAGTTGAATAAGCCAAAGGTGCCGCTGTTAGAAGAGAAGGTCTGCCTTTAATATTTCCTTTGCCATTCCTTTGCTGTATGAATGCCCTTAGCTCACTGATGGATCAGTCAGCCGATTAATTAAGGTTGCCGCCCTAGTATTTATAAGATGGGAGGCAAGGGAGAAGCCCAAGAATGGATTATCAGCAAGTTGAGTGGGCTGTGGGCTGTGAGGTTGTTGCCAGGATGTCTTAGGTAGGCATCCTAGGAGCTCTGCACCAACGTCCCCCTCCGTCCACTCCTGCCCAGATCTGTTACGAGTCACTAACCTGCGGGTGAACTTCACCAAGCTACATACTCTGGGTGACAACCTACTGGACTCCCGACATCAGGTGCTGCAGAAGTACTACTATGCTGTATATGAGATGGTGTTGCGTGGGAGCTGCTTCTGCTACGGACATGCCTCGGAGTGTGCCCCCCTGCCTGGGGTGTCAAGCAGAGTTGAGGGCATGGTAAGGCATTGGTGGGGTGGGGGCAGGGGGCGGGGAAGGAAAAATGCTGTAGCAGGAAGAAGACAACAAGTCATAATGCTAAAATTTGCTTGGATGCAAGAAGTTGCTTATATTGGTCCTGTTGGCAGAGTTTAAATGTGCAAGGAAGTGGAGCCCCAACTGTTTAAAGAAAAATAAGTAGCTTTATTAAAGAAGAACAAACTTTGATAGAGCATAGGAGAGAGAGGTGTAACTGTATAGCCTAACTGCTGTAAGAGGAATAAAGAGCACTACGAAGCTCCCTGCAATTTTAAAATACATATATATTGGATATGAAATAAAAGGAAAAATAAAAAAGAGCAACATTAAATCTCTACAGGAGCAGGAAGTCTCCAGAAGAGCCAATCAGGAGACAATAAGGACACAATTTGAAGAAGTGGAAGGTTCAAAGTCTAGCTATGCTAACTACAAGTCCTTCAGCTGTCCCCATGTTCAGATCTTCTTCGTAATGCTGCACTATAGACCTTACATATTCCAACAGGTCCATCCAGCTCAGCATTGTCTACTCTGACTGCAGTGACTCTCCAGGATTTCATGCAAAGAATGGTCCGCCACCCCCACCCCCCCACTGTCTGTAGGGACTAAATCTGGGATTTTATTACATCTGAGTCATTCTCTCAAGTGATTTCATAAATGTATGGGAGCAGTTTTTTCTTTTGGAGGCATGCAAGCCAGAGGCTAATGGGAATTTCTGCTTATGAAATGTGATTCCCCCCACGCAGTTACGGTATATGCAAATAGTCTAGCCTACTGCACTAAAAACTCCATTTTGTCACCAGGAAGCATAAATCCAATAACCAAAATAAAAACATTTCAGTTTCAGAAACTCCTCATATATATGTTAGATTCAAGTCCAGTTGCACCTTAGAGACAAACAAGATTTTAGAGGCATAAGCTTTAGAGAGTCAAGGCTCCCTTCAATCAGATACAAGTCAGAATGGAGATCCCTGAGTCCTTATATCCCAGTCAGAAGGATTCAAAGACCTCCATTCCGACTTGTATCTGATGAAGGGAGCTTTGACTCTGGAAAGCTCACACTCTGAAAATGTCGTTGGTCTCTAAGGTGCCACTGAGTTCAAATGTGACTCTTCTACTGCAAACCAACATGGCTACCTTCTGAAACGGCCCTTACAGATATATTTTTCATATGATTAACTCAGATTCTTCCTGCCCTGATAGCGTATGCTATTTTTAGGGTTGCCAGCTCTGGGTTGGAAAATACCTGGAGACTTTGGGGGTGGATCCTGGAGAGGGAGGGCCTTGGGGAGGGGAGGAGCCACAGCACAGTACAATGCCGTAGAGTCCACCTTTCAAAGCAACCAATTTCTGCAGGGGAGTTGATCTCTGTCAACTGGAGATCAGTTGTAAAAGCGGGAGATCCCCAGGCCCCACCTGGAGGCTGGCAACCCTGGTTATTTTTCTGTAGGGAAGAAAATTTGCAGAGAGTAAAAGGATCGCAGTTCTTCCATAATAGTTAAGTCAGAAGAGAAAGGCACATATAGTGTGAAGCAATCCCAAATTTACCCAAAGGAAATTCTGCCCAGCCCCTTTCTGATTTAAGAAGGCTTTTGCAGAAATTGGTCATATGTTTTTTAGGGTTATTTATTCTACACAAACATCAGGACTAGAGACTTAATTAGGGGAGGGAGAGTCTGCAAATGCTACTAGAATCTGTTGTAGGACTGCAGTCATACATATTACCAAGCCTATGACTATCAGCCGCAATTTAGCTCTCTTGGGCTCATGGGACCTTTTAAAATCTGAGTGACAGTCTTCTCTAATTCTACGAGCCATGCCAGTAGGCCACTTCTTAACACCCCCTCACCTGTCTCCTCTGCCCCAGATCCACGGACGGTGTGTGTGCAAACATCACACCAAGGGCCTCAACTGTGAGCTCTGCAAGGACTTCTACCAGGAGTTGCCATGGAGACCAGCTGAGGCCGACAATCCGCATGCCTGCCGAGGTGAGAAACGTTTGAGCTTTTATGTTTACATGGAGCTACCCAGGGGTGAAGTCATGGGGACCAATGGAAGAAGAAGAAGAGGAAGAGATTGGATTTATACCCCAGCCTTCACTACCCAAAGGTGTCTCAGAGCGGCTTACAAGCTCCCTTCCCTTCCCCTCCCCACAACAGACACCCTGTGAGGTAGGTGGGGCTGAGAGAGCTCTGACAGAAACTGCTCTTTTTCAAGAACATCTCTTATCAGAACTATGGCTTGCCCAAGGTCATCCAGTCAGGTGCAAGTGGAGGAGTGGGGAATCAAACCTGGTTCTCCCAGATTAGAGTCTGCGCACTTAACCACTACACCAAACTGGCTCTCAATGGAAGCACATTTATCCCTGGGATAAGTGGACCAGAATGTCAAGAAATTATAGCACCCATTCTTTCAAAGTTGACTGGGAGAGTAGAAGAGACCAATAGTGTTGCAAAGGCTTATGGGTAAGGTAAATATTTATATATTTACGGGGGACATTCACAAGAGTATGTGGGGGGCATTCCTCAGTCCTAAAGATGCCAGCCTACAGGTGCAACTTGGAGATCCCCTGGAATTACAGCTCGTTTCCAGACTACAGAAATCAATTTCCCTGGAGAAAATGGATACTTCAGAGCAATGCTCCCTCTAAGCTGTGGAGTCTTGTGAGCAAACATTCTACTTTGTGAGCTACTGGCATTAAAGTTGCGAGCGAGCGATTTGGCTGCTGCTTGTTCTGAGCTAAGACAAAAATGTGCGAAGCATAGGCTAAAAAACTGTGAACTAGCTCACACTAACTCAGCTTAGAGGGAACACTGCTTCGGAGGGTGGACTCTGTAGCACTGTACCCCACTGAGGGCCCTGTCCTCTCCAGGCTCCAAGACGTTATTTAGTTAACACTGTAATAAGGGACGTTGCCTTCCATCACTTAAGCAACGTCATGGGAGAAAGATGGATGAGTGAAAGGAGGAGGAGGGTGAAAGCTGGAACTTAGGGTGGCCAATCTGTAGGTGGTGGCTGGAGATCTCCTGGAATTATAGCTGGTCTCTGAGTTTCAGAGATCAGTTCCCCTGGAGAAAATGGCTGCTTTGGGAAGCTGGGCTCTTTGACATTATAGCCCACTGAAGACCCTCTCCAGGCTCCACCCACCAAAATCTCCAGGAATTTCCCAACCCAGAGCTGGCAGCCCTATGAATTGATTCAAGTTGGGAGTCATCTTGCCTATTAACGGTGTCCTTGGTTGCTTTGCAGAATGTAACTGCAACGAACACTCACACAAGTGTCACTTCGACATGGCTGTGTACCTGGCCACGGGCAACACCAGTGGTGGAGTCTGTGACGAGTGTCAGCACAACACCATGGGCCGCCACTGCCAGCTCTGCAAGCCCTTCTACTATCGCAACCCTCTGGCTGACATCCGGGCCAGCACTGCCTGCATCCGTGAGTATCACCTTCTCTTCTTCACTCTCCAGATCATTATTGCTTTTAAAAAGTAACTAATTAGGTGATTGTGTATCTGAAGTGACCAAATATATTTGCATTGGTAAACCATCTTGATCTGTATGTAGTGGGGAATGTAGCTGCCTTCTCATGCTGCTTGGTCGAGAGTTCTGTGTCACTGGAAAGCTGACATGTTGTCTAGCATCATGTGTTCAAAAAAATCTGCCAAAGCCTTCTTGAGCCATGGATCCCCCACCCTAATCTTTCCTCCTCACTGTCACTTTCCCTGTTGAAAGTAGCTACAGGCTTGGCAGGGAAAGCGATAGAAGAAGAGTTGGTTTTTATATCCCACCCTTCAGTACCTGAAGGGGTCTCGGAGTGGCTTACAATAGCCTTGCCTTCCCTCCCCACAACAGGCACCCTGTGAGGTAGGTGGGGCTGAGAGAGCTCTGAGAGAACTGCCCTTGAGAGAACAGCTCTGACAGAACTTACGACTGACCCAAGGTCACCTAGCTGGCTTCATGTGGAGGGCTGGGGAATACAGCCTGGCTCTCCAGATTAGAGTCCGCTGCTCTTAACCGGTACACCAAACTGCCTGCACTATTTTGAAAACAGAGCTTAGCTACCAAACACCCCCCTGGTGGCAAAAGGTGGAGCTTCCATGTGTAGGTTCCATCTCCAGCCCTCCCCTCCCTACAGTTTCCCCTTGGTGTAGGGTTGCCAGCTCTGGGTGGGGAATTCCTGGGATTTTGGGGATGAAGCCTAGGATGGGGGGGGAGGACCTTAGTAGCATAAAATGTCACAGAATCCACCCTCCAACGCAGTCATTTTCTCCTGTGGAATTGCTCTCTGTACTCTGGAGATCGGTTGTAATTCCAGATCTCCAGACCTGGCTTGGAGGCTGGCAACCCTATCTTGGAACCAGGTCAACACAGGAGTCCAGTCACACGCAGAATTAGCCGCGCGATAGGGACGAATGCTGGACGGATTTTACGGGTGCGATCACATGGGAACATCTGGCAAGCAGGGCTGGCTCTCCCGCTAGGCGAGCTAGGCACTCGCCTAAAGCATGCCGGCCACAGGGGCGCCAAACTGCGCACCGCCCCCCGTGAAAAGCCCCCGTCACCGCTGCCTCCCCTCTGTCGACAGTGAAGAGCGTCCCAGCAGGGCACAGGAGGTGGCGGCGGAGCTTGCCCCCCCTCCCCCTCCTCGGGAAGCCGGCGCTGAGAGGGAAGGGGCAGGGGTTAAAAACCCCGCCTCTTCCCTGGCTTGCCTGGGCGCCCCGCAGCTGCGGAGTGCCTAGGCAACCCAGCGCTGGGACGGAAGGGGCGGGAGTTTAAATCCCCGCCTTTTCCCTGGCTTGCAGCTCACCCACCCTCCCCCTCCCCCCAGGCCCCACCAGGAGGTTGGCGTCTGCACCCGCCTAGGGCACAGACACATCTTGAGCTGGCCCTGCTGACAAGCATCCCGCACCCATCGGCAACCCGTATCAGTCAGCCAAAGAAGCAGAGTAAAAAGATACCTGGGAAAGTGTAGTATTTCCCGGAAAATACAGGGCACAGCCAGGCGTCAGATCGCAGAAGCGCTGGTATCCCGTCGCATCCAGCGCCTATCTGCGTCCCGTCTCACACTGGATGTTTTTTTAAAGCCTCCTTGGTCATGTGCTTCCGTGGTCGTGCATATACGGGAACTCCAGCTTGGAGAAAGAAAGCCTGTTGGGAAGCGGTGGCTTGCAATCACCACATGTGTTATCATGCCATGCTGCTTCTCCCCCCCCCTCACCACGCTTCACCATCAATGTGTGATCGGCGGCAGATGGCCTAAGCACAAAGCCTTGGGGGAACGTCTGATTGCACCACTGTGCTTCATTTTGCTCCAGGGCAAAAAGCCTCACTTCCCCCCAGATTATCTCGCTCATGTGACCAGGATCATAGGTTTATTTTTGATCTAGTTTAGAGGGGAAAGCTCTGGGGAGCCACAAGTCAGTGTTCAAAATGAGCACAACATCATGTGGTTGTTCCCATTTCATGTGCATATGGACCAATGGAATGTACAACAGATGGAGTCAAATTATTACATTCAGTTTAATTTTGAAATTGTATCAGAAGAAACACCATGTACTATGCCTTGTACTACGTGGTATGTGGTAAAGTTAATAGGGTACAGTTAATGGGGTAAAGTGGCATGTGGTAAAGTTAATGGGGATACCGTTGCTTTCATTTCATGCAAGCAGCTAGCAAGGAATAGATACCTACTCCCCCCAGTACCAGAGGTAGCATACCTCTTTAGGTCAGTTGCTGGGGAGCACAGGCAGGATGATGCTATTGCAGACTTCCTGTTTGTGGCCTTCCTAGAGGCAGCTGGTTGGCCAGTGTGTGAACAGAATGCTGGACTAGTTTGGTGTAGTGGTTAAGTGTGTGGACTCTAATCTGGGAGAACCAAGTTTGATTCCCCACTCCTCCACTTGCACCTGCTGGATAACCTTGGGCAAGCCATAGTTCTGGCACAGCTGTTCTTGAAAAACAGTTTTTCTTTTCTTTTTTTAAAGTTGTCCCTAGGAGCAGTTTCTGTCAGAGCTCTCTCAGCCCCATCTACCTCACAGGTATCTGTTGTGGGGACGGGAAGGGAAAGGAGTTTGTAAGCCACTCTTAGACTCCTTTGGGTAAAGAAAGGGCGGGGTATAAATCTAATCTCCTCTTCTTCTTCTTCTTCTTCTTGGGTCTGATCCAGCATGGCTATTCTTATGAATAATTTTAGGGCTTCCGATTGTGTAGGTACTGTAGCGTGTACAGAAATCTTCTGTGGGATCCAACCCTATGGATGTGACCCTTTGATTCTCTAAATCTCTGGTTCTTATTCAGCCTTTCTCAGTTGCCCAGGATGCTGACTGCCTACCCTAATGTATACCTCTTCCTTGCTTCTCTTTTGTCCCACAGCCTGTGACTGTGACCCAGTGGGCTCCTTGGATGGAGGCGTGTGTGACAGTCACACAGATGCAATGCTGGGCATGATCGCTGGGCAGTGCCGCTGCAAAGAGAACGTCAAGGGGATGCGCTGTGACAGCTGCAAAGAAGCCTTTTACGGACTGAGCCGCAACGACCCCCAGGGGTGCCAGCGTTAGTATTGGTGATTGCCTGAGGTGATGTTGTGGGGACAAGCCTTCAATTCTTTTCATTTCATAAGGGCCACCAAGGCAGCTTACAGATTAAAGACATACATGATAAAACACATCTGAAAAGCCATTAAAACCAAACACAAACCACATCATTAAAACCAAGTTAAAATATACACACAATTGAAACAGGGGTCAGGAAGGAGGGATCCCAGAGGGAACACCAGACAAAACACAAAAGTCTCCACCCACTGGCAGAAGACAGCCACAGAAGGGGGCAGATGAGTCTGTCTGGAGAAAAAGCTCACTAGGGTTGCCACCCGTTTAATCTGAGAAGGCAGGTGCACCCAAAGCAGGGCCTCAGAAGATCTACCAAAGAGATCAGGTCGTTTCATAAGGGAGTAAGTAGTACCCCAAGTACACTGGTCCCAAGCCCGTATAGGCATTTAGAGGTCAGCACCAGCATCTTGAATTGTGTCCAGAAATAGTGGGGATTTAGTGAAGATGGGCCAAGACTGGAGTGGGATGGTCCCTATGACCCAATCCAGTGAAATTCCTGGTTGCAGCATTCTGCGCCAATTAAAGTTTCTGAACAAGGAGGACAAGCGGGCAAAAAGTACGGAGGAGGGCAGCCGAGATGATTGGGGGATGGAGCACCTTCCTTACGAGGAAAGGCTGAAGAGTCTGGGGCTTTTCAATTTAGAAAGGAGATGACTAAGGAGGGACACGATAGAGGTTTATAAAATTATGCATGGGATGGAGAGAATTGACAAAGAGAAATTTTTCTCCCTCTCCCAAAATACTAGCACTCAAGGGCATTCAATAAAGCTAATGGGCAGTAGGTTCAGGACAGACAAGCAAAATACGTTTTTACACAGAGAGTGATTAAAATGTGGAATTGCCTGCCAGACAATGTAGTGATGGCCACAGGAATAAACAGCTTTAAAAGGAGGATTAGTCTATCAATGGTTACTAGCCATGGTGATTGAGGGGAGCCTCCACATTCAGAGGCACTAATCCTCTGAATCCCAGATCCAGGAGGCAACTTCAAGGGAAGGCCTCAGCCTCTATGCCCTGTTCTTGGCCCTCCATAGAACTGATTGGGCACTGTGTGAGACAGTGCTGGACTAGATGGACCACTGGTGTGATCCAGCAGAGCTCCCCTCAAGGGCAGCCCTAGTTGTAAGTGGTGGATATACCATAGTGACCAGATCTTTTCCATTAAGGAAAGGCCACAGCTGTCAAAGCTGGTAAGAGGCACTCCTGGCCACTATTGCCACCTGTTCATCCAGCAGGGTGACACCTTGTCTGGGGTCAGGCCTTTCATTCAGCAGTAGTAGTACTATCTCCAATGAGAGTGCTAGCATAAGTATATGGGTATTGGCTTGGGTACCATTGGAGTCACCAAATGAGCTTATGGAACTTGCATGAGAGGAATTCCAGTGCAGAATCTTAGGGTAAAAATGGATACAACATGTGTAAAGTGGGGGTGCTGATTCAGTGTGCCTTGCTGTGTTTAGTACAAATATACTTTTTATCTCCAGTATCAGACTTGGGGAGAAGGAAGGTTTTGGCAGTCAGCAGCTGTGCATAGTACTGACTGCCTAATGCTTGTGACATTATTAAGGCTCTTCCACCACAGCCCCAAAAGAAGTTTTGCAACTAATTTTTTTAAAAAATTCTGCTTTACTCAAAAACGCAAAAAAAAAGAATATACAAATAGATAAATGTACATGTTACATTCTTCTTCTTTTTTTTAAGATAAACATCTACTCTAAATTATGATGAGGGAGGCAAGACTGGGCATTCTGCTTAAGAGAAGGCTGTCTTCCTTAGAAACCGCAAAACTGGGAGGAAGACAAACTTGCAGAAGGCAAAAAACCCCACTCTGACCTCTATTTAAATATTGCATGTGACTTCTCTCTTGAAGGGATGTCCACTGCAATACACCATAGTACAGAATTTGGCACATAGGAAGTGTCCTGAGGAAAGAGAAGTTGAAACACCCTCATGTTACTCAGAATAAACCAGCACAGATTGTGCTGATTTCATACCTGTTCTTAGCAGCTGTCAGGACCTGTGCCACCTGAAGCATCCCAGCATCTGGACTGCAGTATAGCAGCTCTCCAGAATTTAAGCTTCTTGGCTGCCTCCTATTAATTCCTGGTGTCATGTTTTTAAAAGGCAAGTTTCTAGCTGGTGTGGTATGTAGAAGAGTCTGGATTTGGTAAGTCAGAGAGATTCTAGACAGGAACAGCCCTCCTGTTAGATAGAGCGAGGCACCTTGTCTCAGATGGTTGATCTAGGGGTATCACTACAGTGCAGCAAATTGTCAATTATTTGGTTTGTTATATTCTCACCACCATTTTGTGCTTCAGGTAGTCAAATGCCTTGTACCATCTCTGAAACTGGGTGTTTTCCTAGTGTGGGTGATGGTGGCAATTTCTTCATGCTATATTATTATTCAGAGAGAGAGAGAGAGAGAGAGAGAGAGAGAGAGAGAGAGAGAGAGAGAGAGAGAGAGAGAGAGAGAGAGAGAGTTAGTTTCTGTTCTTCTGTTTAGTCTATTATTCCTGGAGGCTTTCTTTTTCTGAGTACATCTATTAGAATGAACAATTTTAGATCCATTTGAAGTAAAGCAAGATGTGTGTAGGAAACAATTGGATGACCTTATTCCATCTGCAGAAACTGGGTGGAGCAGAACATGGAGTGGGGAGAGCTCAGAATTCTGGCCCCTTTGAAACTGCTCAGCAGAGCCAGGAGGAAAAGGGGTTGGTGGGATAGCCTTGTACCAGGCATAACTGGATTAACAACCAATACTGGGCCCTGCTGTTCTCAGCTTGCAGGTGTGACCCTCGTGGGATCATCGCAGGCAGCAGCCCCTGCGACCACATCAGCGGTGACTGCTACTGCAAACGTTTTGTTACTGGCCGATATTGCAACCAGTGTTTGGTGAGTGAGTGCTATACCATTAGAGAGCATGTGTGTGTGCTTCTGCCTATGCTATGGATTTGATCTCCTTCCAGTCGTGATTATCTTTCTCCTCCACAGCCTGAATACTGGGGGCTCAGCTATGATATGACTGGATGCCGAAGCTGTGCTTGTGATTTTGGAGGTGCCTACAGCAACAGGTAGGAGTGGAATGGACATGAGCAGGTGGGGGAAATGGGACAAGGTCATGCGGCATGGGGAGTGGGAGGGCACTAGTAGAATTATGGCCAACTGGGGTATTTTGGAAGTAAGTATTCCCCCAAACTGTGGCCCTGGGGCTAGAAGTGTATTTTCTGATACAAACTGACCCTTATGCGAGGGGTCAGATTCCATGATAAAAGTAAGATACCATGCAGTGGTAAAGGTATTACCGTGCTGGTACACATGCTCTCCAGCATAACATTGCACAGAAGTATAGCTAATGACTGAAAAGGTTGCTTCTTCTGGTTTGGAGGCAGAAAGAGTGCATTTAATTAGCTGTCCATATGGCCGATTGTTTTAATGCTTGTGTATTTTATGGTTTTATAAGCCAGATTTGCGTGTATTTTATGGTTTTATACGCCAGTTTTGCCATATCTGTATCTTTTGACTTTGTTATAGTACATCGGCAAAACAAATCAATTTATAGGGAAGTCATACAGGAAACATTAAATTAACCTAGTGTAGAAAATTTCAAAATCACTAGAAGCTAAAATGACCACACTGAGGCTATCGTTCTTTGGTCACATTATGAGAAGACGAGACTCATTGGAAAAGATGATAACGCTAGGAAAAATTGAAAGCAGCAGGAAAAGAGGAAGACCCAACAAGAGATGGATTGATTCTACAGACTACCCTCAGTCTGTAAGACCTGAGCATTAAGATTGTTAATGATAGGACATTTTACAGGACAATTCATAGGGCCACCGTGAGTTGGAAGTGACTTGATGGCACTTAACACACAAAATTCAAAAAGGTGATGTAAAACAAGCCGGTGTATTATTAAAACATAACGGCTTGAATCCAGCAATGTGAAAGCAGAGACACGAGTAGTGCAATTCTGCCTGTGAAAGATCTTGTGCAATATCTACCACTTTTCTCCCTATGTCTTATAATGTACAGAAATTGCTTGCACAATGTCTTGAACAAGCTGAAGAGCAGTTTGGGATACTCTATGTTTAACTTAGCGCAAAATGCTAGTGTGAGGTTTTTTCACACTTTCACTTGTGCAAGAGCCCTAGAACATGTGGAAGTCTTTTGGTGGATCCAAACTAACATTCCCTCCCCCCGATGAGTGGAACAATGGATACGAACAGTAGAAAAGAGTGATGCACAAGTCTGTGCCTGCGTGCTCCCGTGCCGAAATGGAAACACACAGTCAGAGTCCAACGAGTCAGATGAATATCTGTTTAATGCACTGAAAACAGGGAATACAGGGCTGGATGCCTGAGCACCTCAGCAATTCCAAAACTGTATTCTGCCATAACCAGGAGGGGCAGAAGGTCTTATACCCCAAGTGACATCACATATAGTTTACTCATTAAAGAATCTCTAATTGGTACCAAGCACTTAACATCATACAAGCATCGTTTGACTTTAAACCTTACTATTGGTCTCTCTTGTATTGTCAGTGATTACATTTGCTTATCTGCTCTTCAGAGCAATGGGGACATTCGGGAACACTGAGAACGTTTCTGACCTCAGTGAAGCTGGTCCCTCTTTCCCTTGTTTCTGGGGAGCTGGGTGATAAGGGTGCTGATTCACACCCAGCTTGGCTCTTGTCGTCCTTGCAGTTTCTTAAATACACATTCCATTCTTATTGCATCCTAATTCTATCCCCAGAGGCCTCTAATAATGCTTTTCCTTAACATAGATATAACTTTGTATACAAAAGGTACCGTTATAAAATCTGTTCTACTATAAGCTTCTCTAATCAAAAGATTCTAGGTTCCATACCAAGATGTGGATCTATTATAATTAAACTTTTGAAGACACAGTGACAGCTGTCAATATGTAAACATGTCAGAGGAAATGTCAGACCCCACATTCAGAAATCGCATTCATTTTCCCCTTGTCCTACAAGAGCAAGAGTCCAGTAGCACCTTAGAGACAAACAAAATTTATGGCAGGGTAGGAGCTTTTGTGAGAGGACTTGAGCAGTGAGGACTTGAGCAGTGACCCACAAAAGCGCCTACCCTGCCACAAATGTTGTTAGTCCTTAAGGTGCTACTGGACCCTTGCTCTTTTCTCCTGCTGCAGACAGACTAACACGGCTACCCATCTTGATCTAGGGACACATGGTATACAGTACCCTGATTATGATTTAAGAGTGCCACCAGCTGTCAGGAGTCTATTTTACTTGCCATGAGGTTATTTTACCATCTGTTTCCAGGTGCTCCACAGATGACGGGCAGTGCCCTTGTCGGGCCAACCTCATGGGCCGCCAGTGCAACGAAGTGCAGCCTGGGTTTTTCTGCATGCCCCTGGACTACTATATGTATGAAGCAGAGCATGCCACGGGCCACCCACCAACCCATCCTGGTCTGCCGGTCAGTGCACTGGGAGAGGAAAAGGGGGAGCCAGACTTGGGGAAAGAGGAGGTGACTTCCTGCACCATATGCAGAAAGGGATTGTGTCTACAAGACTTTGTAGTTTACATGAAGGCAAAGGCAATGGTGCCTCTTTTTTATGGGATTTATCTAAAAGATTTATGTACAGGGGATTTCTTGTTGTCCTTGGAAAAAAGTCTTTTACTATACAGCCTGATAGGACCTGAAAGTTATCCAGTCTCCTCTCCCCCCATCCTAAACCAGGATCTTATGCATGCAAACAAATCCATCTCAATAAATTTTGGTTCCCACAGTTTTACAGATAAACAGGCACTGTCCCAAGTGCAGCATTTCAAAAAAGGGAGAGCATGGTGAAAGAGGCACACCACTACAGAGTTTATCAACAGACAAGTTTTTTGTAACCATCCAGCTGGCTCAAGCAAGCGAGCCAGACCACACATGATAGGGAGATTCCATTTCCTCCCTTTTGCTCCTGTTCTGCAGCTGCCACCCTCAGCACCTGCCAAAGCCCCATTAGGTTGCTGAATGGCTCCGGAGGGAGGAGTGCAAAGCACAGATGTCGGCAGCTGCAAGCAACTGAGGGTGCAAAATGGAGATCTGATTTTCCTCTCTGTTGCAGGGTGCCTTGCGTCCTGAGGCTCCTGTTGATTGTGTGGAATATTACAATGGGGTCCAGAATGGGCGCAAAGTGAGGCTGCGACGCCAGCACAGCACAGTGAGGCTCTTGCAGCAGAGAGCAGCACTCCGGCGAGCCCGGCAGCTTCAGCAAAAGGTGTGTGTTTGCGGGGGAGGGGTGGGGAGAAGTGGTGTGGCAGAAAGAGGTTGTCCGGAAGAAACAAAGGAGAGGAGGAGATGGGTTGATGGGTCATCATAGGCTCATAGGCTGGCTTACTCCTCTGGGCCACCAACTTGGTGTTGCCCGTCCAAATCTTGAGGGGAAGAAAGGGCTACTTTGGCCTTTATGAAAGAATGAATCATTTTGGCAAGCTTTTATTTTATTTTAAGTTTTTATATATTTTACTATACATTTACATTTTAATAAGACTTTTTTAAAAAATCCAAAAGATACAACAACCCCCCAGGCTTTCATTAAACCAGGGAAAGAAAGCATTATGCTGGACTCTTTGTGATGGGAAGCCAGTCTTGAGATTTACAGGCCTCTGTTTCTAGGAAGGAAAAGAGCACACCAGCAGTCAAGTGGCACCTGGAGATCTCCCGCTATTACTGTGCTGTAATGTCCCTCTCTACGCCTTCATTGGATACATAGGACATTACAATTGATCTCCCGATAACCAAGAACAGTTCCCCTGGAGAAAATGGCTAATTTGGAGGGTGGACTCTATGGCATCGCACCCTGCTGCGGTCCCTCCCCCTCCCCTCCCCAAACCCCACCCTCCTCAGGCTTCACCCCAAAGTCTCCAAGTATTTCCCATCCCAGAGCTGGCAATCTTACGAGGTGTGGCTTGCTGCTTGTCAGTGCTGAACCAGATTATATGTGTGACATGAGCTGGGCTCCTGACTTGATGCACAGTCACATGTGAATTCAGGGAACAACCATTCCCAAGCGCTTTGGGGCCCAAATCAGCTTAGGAGTTTTGGCAAGGGGGAGAACAGGCTTCAGACTTTCCTCACTGTTATACCAAGCCAAAATGGCTGCAGGGGTTCCCTACATGTTACAGGCCCCAGAGTTCTCCTGATTCCTGTGCGACTTCAGATCAGATAAGGTGTCCCCAGTCTGATGTGCGCTCCATGTATTGTTTAGCCTGGCCCTCATCTTGCAGTCATGGCTGGGCAGGACTGGGAAGCCCCAGAGAGAAGGCTACTTCACCTTCTGAGTCAACCTGCCCCTTGGGGAGGTAGTGGGCAAGGCTGGGAGGAATGCACAGCTGTGGCTTTGCTGACCCCTTGTTTTCACCCACAGCCGGATGTGGAAGTTGTGCCGCGCGAACACACAGGACACATGATTACATGGACTGGCCCAGGATTTGCCCGTGTCCGGGATGGAGCTGGCTTAACCTTCCACATTGACAACATCCCTTACCCCATGGAGTATGACATTCTGTTGCGCTATGAGCCGGAGGTGCGTGGAAGGGGATGGAGAGGAGGTGCTGTGTATTCGTTGTGGGAGGAGGTGGTTTTGTGATCAGACTTTTGGCAACCAGGTGCAGGAGCAACAACTGTTGCTAGAGATGCAAGAATATTTCTACTTTTTAAGCCAATAATAATTCTTAGCATTTATATAGCACTTTAATCCGAGTGCTCCAAGACTATCTTATAAAATTATCTCAGTAATCCTTATAACTCTGCTAGGTAGGTTAGTATTATTATCAGCAATATACTAATATTGGGGAGCTGAGAGAGATCAGAAGCAGGGACTCCCAAACACACAGCTCAGAGGACAGCAGCCTTTTATGATTAAAGAGCCAATCTACATCACAGTTCAGAGCAAAAGATCAACAAAGAGCCAGCATAAGAGAGCCTATTTGCATAACTGAAAATATGCAGCCAAACAATACTGGTAATTGACACGCTGATTAATAATCTATAAAGCTTCTGCAGCCCAGACACTGGTTGTTGTGAGTCCTTTATTAGGAAGTGGCATGTGCAGAGTCTCAGTGAATAATAAAGATATGCAAGAGCACCCTGTGCAACTGATCTAGTACACCGGCATAAATCTGTGCATGGTTGTTGCTACATTACTGGCAGCTGGTCAGCTGTATAATTTCCCTTTTGGTAAAGCAGCTCTAAGATGCCCTTTAGTCCCACAAAAATCCTTTTTCTATCATTCCCTTCACCTACCGGTTATTCCGGTGGTGGAAAGTGCCATTAAGTCGCAGCGGATTTATGGTGCTCCCCCCCCGCCCCGCCCCGCCCCAAGGTTTTTGAGACAAGAGACAGAGGTGTTCTGCCATTGCCTTCCTTTGCATAGCAAGTATGAACCAGGGCCAGCCCTGTTTAGCATCTGAGCTTTGACGCGATTGGGCTAGCCTGGGCCATCAAGGTCAGGGCTCCAGCCTCCTACCTCCCCCTCCAATAGGCCTGCACATAAAAGATCACACTTTCTTTTTAAAAGAGCTCTTTTTAAAAGAGCTGTACTGAGCACCACAGGAGCTGCGGTGGCTCAAGTGGTTAAGATGCTGAACTGCAGGCTGTGAAAGGTCAGTAGTTCAGCAGTTCAAGACCCGGGTGCCGCAAGACGGAGTGAGCTCCCGTCTCTAGTTCCAGCTCCTGCCCACCTAGCAGTTCAAAAGCAAGAAATTGCAAGTAGATAAATAGGTACCACTTTGGTGGGAAGGTAACAGCGTTCCGTGCGCCTTGATGTTTAGTCATGCCAGCCACATGACCACGGAGACGTCTTCGGACAGCGCTGGCTCTTCGGCTTTGAAACGGAGATGAGCACCGCAACCCTAGAGTCGGATTCGACTAGCTTTCGAGCAAGGGAACCTTTACCTTTACTGAGCACCACATTTGGCTCTATAGCCAAAGTTTGCAGATCCCACTTGTGCTTTGAACTATTGCACTACTGCAGCTCTTTCTATCATTTGGGATGCCTACTGGTGTAACTACAGAAGGGGTAGCGGAAGGTATTGGGGAGAAGCCTGACCCAGCTGAGCTCTGAGAAGGAGCAAGGTGTTTGAGCTGCCAGAGGGGTGAGTGGTATTTTTATTTATTTACTTTCAGCTGAGGTGCTTTAGCTGAGAAGGTACTGTGTCAGGGACTGTATTTGGGAGTGTGTGGGTGAGTTGTAACAGACTCCTGACTGCTGGAGTTAGGGTGTGAAAGGGTCATTGTTTGCCTGTAATTAAGTGCTTGGGTGAAATTGAATAGCAGACGCCTGGCTGCTGGAGTTGGGGTATGAAAGGGGCTTTGTTTGACTGTCATTAAGTGCCTTGGGTGATTTGGAGTAGCTGCTGGCCACACCCTCTCCTGGGAGACAATTCCATTTAAGGCAGGAAGTTTGCAAAAGGCACGGGGAAGACTCTCGGGGACTTGTTAGAGATGTCCCACTCTGGATCTGGCAGCCCGGCTGCTGCCAGGGAGCATGAGGGTCAAGGGGAAAAGGGGCACCATGCTGAGGATACGGGGAATGTGCCCTCAGAAGGGACCTCTTCTTCAGCTGGTGAACGGGTATCCTTTCGTACCAAGGAACCATCCCTGGGAAGGGTGGGAGGGGGGCTCTTGGTAGTTGGTGATTCGATCCTTAGGCAGGTAGACAGCTGGGTGGCGAACCCGCGTACTGACCGTATGGTGACTTGCCTGCCTGGTGCGAAGGTAGCGGACATTACGCGTGTTTTAGATAGGCTGGTAGATAGTGCTGGGGAGGAGCCAGTGGTCGTGGTGCACGTCGGCACCAAGGATGTGGGGAAATGCAGTCGTGAGGTCCTGGAGGAGAAATTTAGGCTGCTGGGCAGGAAACTCAAGGCCAGGACCTCCAAGGTAGCCTTCTCGGAAGTGCTACCTGTTCCACGCGCAGGGCCGGAGAGACAGGCACAGATCAGGAGTCTCAATGCGTGGATGAGACGGTGGTGTAGGGGGAAGGGTTCAAGTTTGTTAGGCACTGGGATGCTTTTTGGGACAAGAGGGAGCTGTACAAAAGGGACGGTCTCCACTTGTCCCGAGAAGGAACCAGGCTGCTGGCGCTCAAAATCAAAAAGGTGGCAGAGCAGTTTTTAAACTGAATAATGGGGGAAAGCCGACAGGAGATGAAAAGTCTCTGGTTCGGGATGGCTCATCTCAAAGAGATGAAGGGGTAGCTATTACTTTTGTACAAGGAAATGGATTACAATTGTCCACTGAGACTGTGGCTAATGATAGGAACTGCCTGGCAAGGTCTCGAGGCAGCAAGAGGAAGGCTGTGGGCTTAACAAACCTGGGAAACTATAAGTGCTTATACACAAATGCTAGAAGTCTCCGAGGTAAAATCGGGGAGTTGGAATGCTTGGTGTTGGGGGGGAAATAGACATTGTGGGTATTTCAGAAACTTGGTGGGATGAGGAAAATCAGTGGGATACGGTGATTCCTGGTTATAAATTATATCGGAAGGATAGGGGGAAAGGGTTGGAGGTGGGGTGGCTCTGTATGTCAGAGAGGGTATACCGTCCAGTAAGATTGAGAGGGTAAGAGAATTGGATTCACTTCTGGAAATGCTATGGGTTGAAATAGTGGGTCCAAAAGGAGGCTTAACAGTGGGAGTTTGTTATCGCCCACCAGATCAAAAGATAGAGGAGGATTATAAAATGATGAATGAATTAAAGATAGCGGCTAGACGAAATAACTGTGTCGTAATAGGCGACTTTAACTACCCACACATTGATTGGGTCAATATGAGTTCTAGTCGGGAAAAAGAGATTGCGTTCTTAGACACTCTCAATGACTGTGCTGTGGAACAGATGGTCACAGATCCTACCAGGGGAGAGGCGATCCTGGATTTGGTCCTAAGTAACACCCAAGACCTGGTGAGAGATGTAAAAGTGATTGCACCACTTGGGAATAGTGACCATAATGTCATTGAGTTTAACATTTGTACAGATAGGGAGTTGCCCAAGAAGACTGACGCGACCACTTTTAACTTTAAAAGGGGTAACTTCTCTGGTATGAGGGGACATGTGAGGAAGAAATTGAAAAGAAGAGTGGAGAAGGTCAAAACCATTGGGGAAGCTTGGAGACTATTTAAAAAGACAATCCTAGAAGCTCAGAAAAAATATATACCGCAGGTTAGGAAAGGTACAAATAGGTATAGAAAAAAGCCTGCATGGTTAACAAATAAAGTAATAGAAGCTGTAAAAGGTAAGAAGGATTCCTTTAAGCGGTGGAAAGCTAGTCTTAGTGAGGTTGATAAAAGGGAACACAGACTATGGCAAATAAAATGCAAGTCTGTGATCAGGCAAGCAAAAAGGGAATATGAGGAGCATATCGCAAAAAACATAAAGACCAACAATAAAACTTTCTTCAAATACATTAGAAGTAGGAAGCCAGCCAGGGAGGCAGTGGGGCCCTTGGATGACCAAGGGGTAAAAGGAGTAGTGAAGGATGATAGGGAAATGGCTGAGAAGCTGAATGCATTTTTTGCCTCTGTCTTCACTGTGGAAGAGGAGAAGTGTTTGCCCTCTCCAGAAGCACCGATTTCGGGAGGGGGTTTGAAAGACCTGAATCAGATTGCGGTGACAAGAGAGGAAGTCCTCCGACTGATGGACAATTTAAAAACTAATAAATCACCAGGCCTGGATGGCATTCATCCGAGAGTTCTGAAAGAACTCAAATGTGAACTTGTGGATCTCCTGACAAAAATATGTAATCTTTCTTTAAAATCTGCCTCCATTCCTGAGGACTGGAAGGTAGCTAATGTCACTCCCATCTTTAAAAAGGGCTCCAGGGGAGATCCAGGAAATTACAGGCCAGTCAGTCTGACATCGATACCGGGTAAGTTGGTGGAAACTGTTATTAAGGAAAGAATTAGTAGGCACATTGATGAACAAAAACTATTGAGGCAGACTCAGCATGGGTTCTGTAAGGGAAGATCTTGTCTCACTAACCTGTTAGTGTTTTTTGAGGGAGTGAACAAACATGTGGACAAGGGGGACCCAATAGATATTATTTACCTTGACTTCCGGAAAGCTTTTGATACAGTTCCTTATCAAAGGCTCCTAAGTAAGCTCAATAGTCATGGGATAAAAGGACAAGTCCTCTTGTGGATCAAAAACTGGCTTATAAATAGGAAACAGAGAGTGAGTATAAATGGGAAACTTTCTCAGTGGAGGGTGGTAAGTAGTGGGGTACCACAGGGATCAGTACTCGGTCCGATACTTTTTAACTTGTTTATTAATGATTTGGAATTGGGAGTAAGCAGTGATGTGGCTAAATTTGCAGATGACACAAAGTTGTTCAGGGTGGTGAAAACCAGGGAGGATTGTGAGGCACTCCAAAGGGATCTGTTGAGGATGGGTGAGTGGGCGTCAACGTGGCAAATGGGGTTCAATGTGGCCAAGTGCAAAGTGATGCACATTGGAGCCAAAAATCCTAAATATAAATACACGTTGATGGGGTCTGATCTGGCAGAGACGGACCAAGAGAGATCTTGGAGTCGTAGTAGATAACTCACTGAAAATGTCTACACAATGTGTAGCTGCAATAAAGAAGGCCAACGCTATGCTGGGGATTATTAGGAAGGGAATTGATAACAAATCAGCCAGTATCATCATGCCCCTGTATAAATCATTGGTGCGACCTCATTTGGAATACTGTGTACAGTTCTGGTCACCACATCTCAAAAAGGATATTATAGCATTGGAAAAAGTGCAGAGAAGGGCAACTAGAATGATAAAAGGGTTGGAACACCTTCCCTATGAAGAAAGGTTAAAATGCTTGGGGCTCTTTAGCTTGGAGAAACGACGGCTGAGAGGTAACATGATCGAGGTTTATAAGATTATGAATGGGATTGAGCAGGTTGAGAAAGAAGTACTTTTCTCCCTTTCTCACAATACAAGAACTCGTGGGCACTCCATGAAATTGCTGAGCAGTCGGGTTAGAACAGATAAAAGGAAATACTTCTTCACCCAAAGAGTGATTAACATATGGAATTCACTGCCACAGGAGGTCGTGGCAGCTGCAAGCATGGACAGTTTCAAGAGGGAATTAGATAAACATATGGAGCAGAAGTCCACCAGTGGCTATTAGCCACAGGGTATAGATGGGAACTCTCAGTCTGGGGCAGGTGATGCACTCTATTCTTGGTGCTGGAGGGGGCAGCAGTGGGAGGGCTTCTGGTGCCCTGGCCCCACTGCTGGACCTCCTGATGGCACCTGGTATATTTTGGCCGCTGTGTGACAGAGTGTTGGACTGGATGGGCCATTGGCCTGATTCAACATTGGCTTCTCTTATGTTCTTATGTTCTTATGTTCTGGTTTTGATGCCTTCTTTTGTGGAGACTGCCTGACTTTTCTCTGGGCCTGCTTCCTTAGACCTGCTTTGTCTCCTTTTCAGTCTACAGAGGACTGGGAAGCTGTCGTCAGTGTCAGCTCACAAGCTTTACCCATGAGCCCACGCTGTGGCAATGTGCTGCCTTCGGAGCAGAAATACCGGGAGAGCCTGCCTCACAGTTCCAGGTGACACTGAGGGGAAGAGGACCAGCCTCATTAACTTAACTGATTGGGTGGGAAAGGGGTCTGCCCTACTGCAGGTGAGGCCAAGGGAGACCCACACACTACAAGTGCAAAGTTTTCATGGAAATCAAGGCAGTGTTATTTCCTCAGCAAACTAGGAGGTTGGTCTGTAAGTATGATGTGTTACTGAAGGAAGGTGGCCAACTTCGATGTTCTCAGTAGCTGGTGATTCAGCAGTGCTGAAGCACATTTTGATGCATAACTTCATCTCTTTTGAGACGATGCCATAGTAAATGGAAGCTCTGTCACATCCAGATAACTTCTGAAAAATTCTTATGTGTGAAATTTTAGGTAAATGTTCCAGTCATGAACAATTAAGTGCTGTTAATCACAACTGCCTTATGGCAACCCCTCATGGCATGAGATGAGCACAGGTTTTTTGCCATTGCCTGCCTCTGGTGGTCTCCCATCCAAATACTAACCAGGGGAGACCCTGCTTATCTTCCAAGGACAGTTCAGGCATAATGACCCTGGAGGTCCCTTCCAACTCTATGATTCTATAATTACTTAAAAGTTCTATTTGACACCAGGGTCCAAATAAAACAGCTTGGGAGGAGCAGCCTCAGTGGGGTATAATTAATTTAATTCATTTATATCCTGCTTTTTTTCCCAATGGGGACCCAAAGCGGCTTACATCATTCTCCTCTCCTCCATTTTATTCTCACAACAACCCTGTGAGGTGGGTAAGGTTGAGACAGTGTGATTGGCCCACGATCACCACCGAGCTTCCGTGGCACAAGTGGGGATTCAAACCTGGGTCTTTCAGATTACTACTCTGGCACTCTTAACTACTATACTACATTGGCCACATGGAGTCATGCCTTCCAAAGGCATGGAATGTCATAGAGTCCACCTTCCAAAGTAACCATTTTCTCTAGGGGAGCTGATCTGTGTACTCTGGGGATCAGTTGTAATTCTGGGAGATCTTCAGCCAGCACCAGGAGGTTGGCAACCCTAGTAAGCAGGCTTATTGGCAGTTTTATCAGCAGGAGTCCTCCCCCCTCCCCCGCACAGGTTTATGAAAGGGATAGAGATCAAGTATCTTGCCACACAGATGTCAAATATGACATACTAATTTCAAATCATTATTCAAAATAAGTGAAAGCTCTGAAAATACAAGCATGAAAATTTAGTTACCGTATTCCATCTCTCTTGCCATTATGTTTTGGCACAACTGACATTTTCCAGTGATGAAACAAATGATTTTTCTGTCATCTGCGTATTTGCTATTGCATTGACTGAGCATTTAGTATAATTAAGTAAAGAGCTTGTGGGTGTTTTGTGGTTAGTAAGTTCTTCGTATTTTGGTTTGGCTGTGGGCCCTCTGTGCATGCCGGTGGATTTTGGTACTGCATTATCTGCTTTCCTCCTCTTCCCTAATTTCTTTCCAAACTCCTTATCACACTGGAGTTACTGAAGTTTTCTTCTTGGAGTCTTATTGTTGCCTGTTTTTATTCTTTTTTTAGGTCACTACCAGCCAATTTCTTTCACATAAATATACCATTTAATACTTTCATGGGTCCTCAAGGGTCCTCCACCTGAATGCCTTTTTCTTATTTACTTTTGTCATTTTGTTATTTCCTCTACTTCCTTCTGTTCTTTGGTTCCTGGATATTTTCCCCCTAGTTCTGCCAGTTATATAATCTTTACATTTAGTGCCTCCCTATTGGAATATGCAAGGTCTATTGTGCATAGATAAGGAAAATGACAAGAACATCTTGCAGGGGGGCAGCAGAAGTGACAACTAGTTAGTATTAGGGGTCGTTTGGGGCTGGAGCACACCAGAGCACTGCTCCGGCAGCCTCGTCCCAGCAGCCCTGCCCCCATGCTCCCCGCTTTAAATGCCTCCCCACTCTCTCCCCAGCCCTCCCTGGCTCGCCTGCCAATGCAGGCAAGCCAGGAGAGGGAGGGGGCTCTGAAAGCCTTCCTTGGCACGCCTACTTGAGCGGGTGCATAGAGGAAGGCACGGAGAGGCATTTAAATGCCTCCCTGCTCTCTTCCCAGCCCTCCCTCACTTGCCCACTGAGGCAGGTGAGCCAGGAGAGGGCAGGGGGGCCTCCAGAAGCAGGCCAGCAGGGAAGCAAAAAGGGGGGGGAGGCATCTTCAAAAGCCTCCCCTTCCCTAGCCAGCCTGCCAAGGTGGGCTGGTGGGGGGGAAAGCAAAGAGTGTAGGGGTTTAAAGTTAAAACCCCATTTTTCCATTGTATTCTATGGCCCCATGGAATATAATGGAAAGATTACTCTAGTGAGAAGGGGTTTAAGCTTTAAACCCTTTCTCTCTTCGTTTCCCCGCCTGCCCGCCCGCCTTGGCAGGCCAACTGGGGAAGGGAATGGGAGGATTTTGAAGATGCTTCCCCCCACTTTTGCTTCACCTTCTGACATCACTTCTGGTGATGTCAAAGGGCGTCGCATATGTTAATAAGCTATTATGCTAAAAGCCTATTAGATATGCTAATAAGCTCCTGTAGCTCTTTTTCTACGAAATGACCCCTGGTTAGCATAGTAAGATTAAGGACTTCCTGCTATTTTCAAATAGTCTCCTTCCAGTCTCCTGATTGGCTCAGTTGGGGTTTTCCCTGCACCTGCTGATATCTCTCTGCTACTGACTCTCTTCTAGCTAGCTTGACTTCTCTTTCTCCTCTTTCTTACAAAGTTTTTTCTCTTCTTAATAAAACAACTTTAGTTTTTAAGCAGCTTGTGCTTTGCTTTACTGCATATCTGCACTCTGCCAACACTCCCAAGGCTTTGGGGAAATATATTCTGGGAACGGTAGGCTTGTGAGATAAGGATCATAGAAGGTTCTTGTCCTGCAAAAAACCCACTTGGGTATTTATTATACTATACCTATAGTGGTGTGATAATAAGAGGGCATTTGCTATTCCTGTAAATTTTAATTCTCACCTGATAAATCTGAGGCACTTCTGCCATCAGAGAAAAAGAAGAGCCGGATTTTATAACTGGCTATTCTCTACCCTAAGGAGTCTTAATGTGGCTTACAGTCTCCTTCCCTTCCTCTCTCCACAACAGGCACCTTGTGAGGTAGGTGGGGCTGAGAGAGTCCCGAGAGAACTGTGATTGGCCCAAGGTCACCCGGCAGGCTTCCTGTGGAGGCCGGTTCTCCAGATTAGACTCTGACACTCTTAACCCCTACATCATGCTGGCTCTTAGGAAGGGAGGAGGTTTCCACCAACTACCTCCTTCCCACTATGGACCTCTACGACGCAACCAGCATTGCTCATGGGAGTACCGTTGAACCTTGGGGCAGAGTTTCAGGAAGAATGCAACGGAGCACAGACATAGGAATAGAGATGCCAAACTCCAGGTGGTGGCTGGAAATCTCCTAGGATTATGACTGACCTCCTGGTGGCAGAGAACATTTCCCCTGGAGAAAATGGCCACTTTGGGAGGTGGACTCCATGCCATTGAAGTCCCTCCCCTCCCCAAATCTCCTCCTTGGGCTGCACCCCTAAAATCTACAGGTATTTCCCAACCCAAAGCTGGCAACCCTACATGGGATTGGGAAGGTTCTGTTATATGAGCTTTATTCCACCTGCAGTACCTGGATGCGGCCCTGAAAGACTGGTTTGTTGATTGGCACAAATATTCTTCATCAGATGTAATTGTCGTTAATCTAAGCAGCTTTCCGTGTCAGCTGGCAAGTAGGTGTGCTTTACTCACAAGCTGCAAGTTACTCATCATTTGAAATTTCAAGACACAGGGTTGATGGGGGACAGGGTTCTTTTCTTCCCACTGCCTGTCCAGGCATCATAGAAACACACTGCAGCCAGCAAGAGTGCCTTTTTAATGAGGTGCAGACTTTTGTAGGAGAAAACCCAGAAGCAGAGTCATAATGAGAGACAGCAGCACCACCACCACCATCCTTCCAAGACAAGAATTGTCCCTGCTATGCTATGCATTGCCACAGCCTGGGAAAGACAATTGGTACTGACATCCTGTCAGGGCCCAAGCAGAATATTTTTGGAGGCAATGGGTGCATCTTCAGATCTGTTGGTAACTGGTGAAACAGGCAAGTTCCCTTCCCTTTGCTGGGAAAACTGGTTATACTTGCACTTGAATGCTATTTTCCCATACACACACACTCCCACCCACCCATCTACCCACACACTTTTGTGCTGCTCGCAACAGAATGAGTAAAATTGATAGTTCCTACAGCATTCTGTGTAATAAGGGTTCATTCAGTTTGGTATAGTGTTTAAGAGCGGTGGACTCTACTCTGGAGAACCGGGTTTGATTCCCCATGCCTCCACATGCAGCCTGCTTGGTGACCTTGGGTTAGTCACAGTTCCCTCAGAGAACTCTCAGCCCCACCTACCTCACTGGGTGTCTGTTATGGGGAGAGGAAGGGAAGGCGATTGTAAGCTCCTCCTTCCTTCCTTCTCCTCCTCCTTCTCTGTGCCATTCCAGAAAGTTTTAAAAAGGAGGTTTTGGGTTTTTTTTAAGTTTCTTTGAAGGCCTACCCATCCTTGCCCTTCAGCACACACATTTGTAGAGGTTATGGGGACTGGGGAACACCACAGAATTCAGTCAAGATTAGTGCAAGGCCTTTCTTGATGGTTTGTTTATTTATTTATTGTTTCAATTTATACCCCGCTCTCCCCGTGAACAGGCTCAGGGCGGCTTTCATTCATTGGTACTAGTACCATAAAAACGTATATAAGATTAAAACATTTGAACATTAAGATTAAAACATTAAAACAATCCAATACTTAAAATGCTAGTGATGGTAGTTAAGATGGCATACTATGGTTGAAATAGTCAGTGTTCTGTTTATTGTAGCTAGTGCTTTGAAGGACATAGTTCATAGCAGCAGTAGATCTGTAGTTCATAGCAGTCCTTTTAAAAAGCTAATGGCTACAAAGCTCATTATCCTTTTAAGGAAGGGCAACATGAACCCCCTTCCCCTCTTTCTCAGCAGCAAAGGACTGCTACCCTTATGTGTGGATTGGCTATCCCACTATTGGCTTTGAACCATAAGGCAGTACCACTTTTGTGCTCTAGGCAGGCTTTGTACTGATTGTCTTGAAAAGCCCAGGGCGCCCTAGGAAGAAGTCACAGCTGCCTTTTCCTTCTCTCTTTGTCCTGACGAGGGGTGAAGGGTCATTCAGACCAGGGAACGCTAATTGAGCTTTACAAAGCAATAGGGAATTAAAGCCAAGCTGTCTGGCCTATTGTATGGGCAGCTGATGCACTCCCAGGAGCAGGGTGTGTATGTTGGGGGGGAGTTGGGGGGGGAGGTTGTTGGACTTGTTTTGCCAGTTTGAATGCAGCTGAAGAAAGACAATGCAAGCCCTCTCAGGAGTCCTGCCACTTAGGAGAGTCAATCTGTCAGCCTCTTTGCTTAGTCTGTCATGCGGTTTATTTATCTGCTTAGAGTTATTTCTACCAGCTCCTGGGGCTGCTTGCCATGTGGGTGTCCATGTGTGAAGTTTAATTTTATATAGTGGGGGTTTGACTTGTAAACAATAGGTCCCCAACCCACACCTTAGAAAAGGACTGCTGGAAGTCACAACAGGGAGTACCGGGCAACATGTTGAACATATATGGACAAATGATGCTGCCTCATACCAAGTCAGGCCATTGGTCTGTCTGGCTTAGTAGCTCTTGCTGGGAAAAGCTCTCCAGAGCATCAGCACAGAAGGGTCTTTCCCAGCATCTACTACCTGAGATCCATTAAGGGATGTGGTACATGAAGCTGTCTATCAAGGTCACTGTTGTCTACTCTGACTGGCAGGTTCTCTCCAAGGTCTCAGGCAGCAGCCTTTCACAGTACCTATCTACTGGAGCTGCTGGGGATTGTATAGGGTTGCCAGTTTCCAGGTGCCACCTGGAGATCTCCTGCTATTACAATTGATCTACAGACGACCCAGTTCAGTTCACCTGGAGGAAATGGCTGCTTTATGGCATTATACCTCGCTGAGGTCCCTCCCCTCCCCAAACCCCACCCTCCCCAGCCAAATCTCCTGGTATTTCCCAGCCCAGAGCAGGCAAGTCTAAGGATTGGACCTGTGATTTTTTCCCCCCTGCAAACCATGTGCTGTGCCACTGAGAATGGCCTCTGCCCGTATTGTATCAGCCATATAGGCCTCTGGCGGGCCTGTATCTTAGGTGTGGTCATAACTCTTTGCTAGTCTGTCGTCTGTGTAGTGCTGTGCAATGTGGGATTTGGGCCATAGCCTGCAATCCATGAGCTTGTGCCTCTTGCACCTGTGCTTGCCTGCCTTCCCTGTCAAGTGAGGTCCTCAGTCGGTTGTCTCCTCACAGGTACGTTCTCCTGCCACGGCCTTTCTGCTTTGAGCCCAGGAACTATTACGAGATCACAGTGCGCTTCCAGAGGGCAGGTGTGACACAGCGGCACCTTGCAGCCTTCATCCTCGTTGACTCGGTGAGGAAGTGCCACAAACTGTAGGGGTTTTTGTGACCCAGGTCTCTTTTCTCAGCGAAGTATTTAGCAACCCACATGGTGACCAGCCCACTGTGAAATCGCAAGCTCCATTCTATCAGGTTCCAGAAGCTCAGAAAAACCCTGCAGCTCTCCCAGGTCTCCAACTGGTGCCCTTTTCGCTTACTTTTGGGAGCATACCATCTTCTCTCGGGACAGTCAATGTGAAAGAGCCTCTCTCCCTAGATAGATTTTTACATCTGGTATTCTGTATCTGCATTATCATTTAAAGCAGGGATGTCCAACTCATTTGTTACAAGGGCAGGATCTAACACAAATGTTACTTTGCTGGGCCATGTATGCTATGCTAGGTACCAGAGATATAAACTTTATAAAGGACACAGGCAAACCCAATTAACAGTATTATGTTTTTGCTCAAAATAAAAACAAAAGCAATTGATTCCTAGCAGTGAAAGCAATTGATTTTTACTGGGGAACCCACAAAAGCCCCAATAAATATATTTAATCCATGTGATTTCTAAGGGACACCATAAAAGGGGGCGGTATCTTACACTTCCATACAAATTAGCTACTTTTGGTATTTTAAGAGATGAGTCATTGTCCTTGCAAGTAAATAAGTTAGTTTTTCAGCAACCCCACCCCCACCTCAGCTGCCGAGCATGGCTACAATCCTTCTCTCGCTCTTTGTTTCCTCTCTTTCCCCCATCCTGCCTTTGAGGATCTCAAGGAGGCACACTGGACACTCCCTCCACCACCTCATCACCACTAACAACCACCCTGTGAGGTGGGCCAGGCTGAGTGACCAGCCATGGGTGTCCCAAATGACAGGGTCCTGGCTCAGGAGGAGGGGGGTCTAAACTAGGCTCTTCCAGATCCTCCCATCCCCAGTTCTCATCCCTCCTGCATTTCTCACAGAAGTAGTGGGGCTGAGGGAAAGCCTGACAGAGAGGCTGTTTCCAAAACCTCCATGGGTGCTTTTTGTCCTCCCATGACCAGGCCCGTAGCCAGGATTTTTTAATTCAGGGGGCCTTTAAGTGGGGGAGCACCCCCCAAGCAAGCACTATTAATAAAATAAAAAACTGAAGGTTGGGGGGCCTGGGCTGGATGGGAAGTCAGGGGCACTTGAGGTAAGTCAGGGGGCCAGGCCCTGGGAGGCCCCACTGTAGCTACGGGCCTGCCCATGACCCCTTTCCCCTCACAGTCTGAGAACAGGTGGGGAAAAAGAGAGGTCACCATCCTCCACTCACCCCAACACTCACTCTGCCTACCAGCTCTGTGACTGTTCAGATGTGTGGTGGTGACATCAGCACCCCTTTTTCCCTTTGCTCCTCCACTCACTTCTGAGGCCAGGAGGTCTTTTCTCCTCAGAGAGAATGCACAAGACAGCCCAGTTGCCTCCTAATCCACATGCTGGCCCTCCTCCTCCTCTCTTCCCTGCTGACCCTGTCCCTTCGTCAGCTAACTGCCACTCTGTGTGCCCACTCTTTCTAGTAGCACTCCCTCTCATGGTGACATTTGAAAAAACGTGAAGCTGTTTGGTGTGGTGGTGGCAGCGCCAGCCACTCAGTTCCACCCACCCATGTAGTGGCTCTTCCAATCCTTGCTGAGCTGCAGTCGGAGGAGTTGGGAGAGAAAAAACACCACATCTCCCCTTTCTCTGACTTTGCTTCCATTCCCCCACATTATTTTAACGTAGCCTCTTAGGCCCAACCCCCTAGCCATTTCCTTTCTATTTCTTGACAGCTTTGACCATACATGTACCTCACCACATGCACCTGCTCACCCCCCCCCTGCAGCAGCCTCCTGCCTTCCTTCCCTCCCTCACACCAGTTGCTCACAGGCCGGG
The DNA here is from genome assembly GCA_029375565.1 of Gekko gecko. Classification (NCBI taxonomy): domain Eukaryota; kingdom Metazoa; phylum Chordata; class Lepidosauria; order Squamata; family Gekkonidae; genus Gekko; species Gekko gecko. The sequence goes on from JAPDNY010000002.1 coordinate 37,034,363, forward strand.
TAAGAGCCCTAGACGGGCTGGTTCCAGCCCCTCTGGGCCTTATGTTTGACACCCCTGATTTAAAGGCTCCACCTATTAGCTAGTAGAAGCAAAGCAGGGGAGACAGCTATCTAGGGAGAGAATGGTTTGTAGCAGGGTTCCCTAGCCCTTTTAAACCCGTGGGCAGCTTTGGAATTTTGAGCAAGTTGGTGAGTGCCACTTTGAAGTGGCTGCCACAGGAGGCAGAGACAAACCCCAAAATGGCTGCCGCAGGAGGAAGAACCAAAGGGAATACCTCCCTCCTCCTCACCTCTCCTAGGAAGAAGGAAAGCCTGAAGGGGAAATGGAACCACACAAAAACTAAGGAAAGGTGCTTACTTTCTTTGGATTCTCCAGGGGAAAACGCTTTAATATGAAAGAGGGCAGTAATAAGCCCTGCCTTACAATAGTCCCACCCACTTTCTGAAAAGCTGTGCAGACCTCAAGGGAAGTTCTGGTGGGAACCATAGAACCCATGGGCACCATGCTGGAGAACCCTGGTCTGTACTCTCTAAAGCAGATTTTTTGGCCCTCTTCACACATTTCCAGTGAATGTGTCTTGTGTGCAGCTTATGATCCACAGGCTGCACTGAATGTGTGTGTGGGGGAGGGAGGTTTATCTTGACTGGTTGTAACCGTTGCTCTAGCTTGGCTCAACCGTTTCTGATGTGTGGTCCCACATTTCACAGCTGGTTCTTTTGCCCCGTGTGACTGAGCTGCCTGGTCTCCATGGGAATGATCCAGCGGCAGTGGAGCGTCGGGAGGAGCTAGAGCGCTACACATGCCTAGAGGCATTTCGTATGGCCACCATGCCTGATCTGGCTGAGATGTGTGCTCATCTGCTCTGCAGCATCTCTGCCCTGATGCATGATGGGGCACTGCGTAAGTGAAGAGCCAAACTTGGCGTGAGAGTGGAAATGTATGAAAAGAGCTTTGCTTCTATCATAGCCATTTTGTCTGGAATTGCCATGTAGTTACAATGGAGAATCCAGACGATGTTGCTGCCAAACCATTTCAGTCCACTGTTTTCCATGTTGACCTCCCATCAGTCCTTCAGAAATTGTTTGTGCTGATATTCTTGGTTTTGGACAGTATTGTCAGGCTGGCCCATCTGGTGTGGACTGGAAAGTGCTATTAATGTACCTAGGAGAAAAAGTCATTGTATTGCCATTTCCTTTTATGTTGCCATTTTAAAATGTCCTACAATGCAATTCACCTCTCCCATGATTTTTAAACAGCTGCAATTGCAAAGTGAAAATGAGATCAGCATTTCGTTTGGGGTGCTGGTTTTAGCTTGCGATGTAGAAGCTTTCAACAAGTATTTTCAGTTCTGCTACATAGTATGCCCCTGTGAAACAGTGCCACTAACAGATAAGGGAAAAGGATCAAGTCATGGAACATCAAAGAGTAATGTAATCCCCCTCTCCCCCCCCCGGTTTTGATATCTCTATGCTACGTCTCCAAGGAATGGGCCTGAGGCAGTTTAAAATACAAAATATAATCTCTCATATATAAAAGACCTTTCGTGTCCCTCTTGCCTGAACATTCCACACACTTCCACAGCCTATGGGTCCCTGATCTGTCGCTCAGGAGGGGGGCCGATCCCCGGGCCACATTGCCTCCCTCCGTCACCTCAGTCCCGCCCACAGACTCGCCAGGCAGTGCCTGGTCCTCAGTCTGTGGGGAGCCACTGAGCGGGATGGATGCTCCGGCGGCTGGATGTGTCTGAGTCCCAGGCCAATCCTGCTGGTGTCTCACCGTTCATCATCGGTTGAGGCTGACTCCAGGTCACTGGATGCCCTGCCACCAGGTGAGGACTGCTGGGCTGATGGTGCTGGAGGCAGCCCATTCCTTCACCCCTCCACCCTGGAGTCTGCGGATGGGGGGAGAAACTGGGGACTGGAGGCCGATCCTCCCGCTGCTGTGCCCACCAGCGCCACCCAAGACCCAATCCACCTCACCACCGACCCTGCGGCTGCACGGGGGCCAGCACCCCGCTAGCCCACAGAGCGCTCCAGGTGGCCCTGATGCTGCCGGTGCCCAGCCAGCCACAGAGACAGCGCCAGCCTGTTCCATTGCCTCTCAAGCCTGCAGTCTTGCCAGGGGGGCGACAGCATGGGCCCAGCGTTTATTCTCCTTGCGGCCGACGTGTGGCTCAACCGCCACACCAGGCATAGGGCCCTCATGTCGACGCCGCTCCTCCCACTGCACCTGCTGTTGGTGGCCCACAGCCTATGCAAATGGCTGCCCTGTGACCCTGCGGGCACCGCTGTGTTGCCCCGGCAGCCAGCGGTGGAACCACCCCGGAGGGTGCCGCCTACGCCAGGGCAGGGACAGGATCTCACTGGCATGTCCACGGTGGGGGCGCACAGAGGTATCATGTCCCTCTAGGGTTCATTGTATCGGTCCTCCAACAGGCCTTGCTCCTAGTAAAAACATAAAATATCATAAACATCATTAAAACTTATTTGCAAAAGCTTGCTTGTAAGTTTTAATTCACAAATCATGGATTATTCTTTTTTTAAAAAGACTGATAAAAGCTTTCTTAATAATGCCTGGGTGAAACTGTGTGAAATTGATCAGTGTATTGCCTAAATGGCTTTTGGAGAGCAACTGAGAGTGGGCATCACAGGAGAGAAGGGAGGCACACAGGCAGGTTTCCTCACTTGACTTTCTGATGACAGATCCCAGAGGAGTTCATACTGCTAAGGGGATGGGCATTGTAGGATTGCCTAAATCAGTTAGTACCATGTGGAACCATAGTTATAATTCCACTTGCAGCTGACGGCATGAGAGCAACACGGCGGCAGCAGCATTAAAAGAGCCTAGTGTGGAATGAATCACTCATGAGGAAGACACCGGAACCATGCATATAAGAGTTTCAGATTCAGTGATTATTAATCCATACTTCTACACCCAGACGACTAATGTCTGCCACTGAAATTGTGACACCAGTCTTATTTCCAAACCTTTGGCATAAATGTCAAAAATATTTTCAGTTTCTTTTTCCGTGTAGCTAGAAAACTGTTCATTTTTTTGAAATGACAAAAGATGAGATTTTGAGGACTCTGTGACAGCTACGTAATTGCAAATTATGTGTCACAGTCTGCATTTCACAGTGATGACAAGCAGGCAGATTCCCAGACTTCTTTGCTCGCAAGTCATGTTTAGAGCCAGGATCATGTGGTCGGCTTCCACTCAGTGTGCTGGGAGATGCATCTATTTGCCTCCCCGCACCCCAGTGTGAGATGAGAGTCCCAAATTCTGTCCCTATAGACAATGGACATGTGATGATGGATGAAGATGGTTAAACCTATGTACTTGTTGCTTGTGTTCATTGATTATTTCTGATTAATATAATAGTAAAAAGGGAGAGGCCCCAAATTCTGCTCTGATTCCATTCTGATCTTATGCCAGTTAGGGAGGGGGAGGGGGGGATTCCCATTGTCTTGTACTCACCACACAGCTGCTAACACTCTGCAATGATCTCTCTTCCAGCCTGCCAATGTGACCCACAAGGCTCCACCAGCAGTGTCTGCCACAAACTAGGGGGGCAGTGTCAGTGTAAACCCAATGTGGTGGGTCGCCGCTGTGATCAGTGTGCCCCAGGCACCTACGGGTTTGGGCCATACGGCTGCAGTTGTAAGTAAACAAGGGAGGGCCTGTATGTAACTGTCCACCTCCATTTTCATGTTCATCTGTCTCAGCTGTGTTAGACATACAGTTAGCTCTCATAAACACTTGAGCTGAAAAAACTTTGTCTGAATTGTATGACTTTGGACAGCAGGTGGGGCCGCACAAGGCTGAATATTCCTTCATACAAGAAATAACTCAGTTAGCAAAGAATATGAAATATTACGAAGCTGGATCCTAGCTTAGACTCGTCTCTGACGTGCTATTTTTCTATATACAGGGATTCTTTTTTAAAAATGTGGTAGCATTCTACCATGTGAGGCCCCCCCCCATCTTGACCTATGGTTGCCAGCTCTGGGTTGGGGGAAATACCTGGAGATTGGGGGGATGGAGTCTGAGGAGGATGGGGTTTGGGGAGGGGAGGGACTTCAGTGGGGTGTAATGCCACGGACTCCACTCTCCAAAGTGGCCATTTTCTCCAGGTGAACAGATCTCTGTCACCTGGGTCCTTTCCGCAGTTGGATCTCATCCCTGGTTTTATCAGAGTTCAACTCGTGACACAATACCTTGCATTTGTCCCTGGTTATAACAGCATCTGTTTATCCTGGGACAGGTGAGGGGCGAAACTGGGGTGACCTCAATGTAATGTGGAAACAAAAAATACCCTGAGATAATTACAGGAGTGAACTCGCGTGTAGTGTAGAATGTACGTTCAGGGACAGGGTTGGACCAAGATTTAAGGTCTAGTGAAGAAAGGACCCTGGAGATCAGTTGTAATCCCAGGAGATCACCGGCTGCCACCTGGAGGCTGAGGATCCTACTGCAATCTGAAATGGTCCATTCTGGACACAGGGCCATCATCTCTGTATCTCCACAGCTTGCGCCTGTTCCCCCGAGGGCTCTGTCTCCAAGATCTGTGACCCTGTCAGTGGGCAGTGCCGGTGCCAGCATGGGACTGTGGGACGGCAGTGTGACCAGTGCCCACCAGGCCACTGGGGCTTCCCAAGCTGCCGCCCTTGCCACTGCAATGGCCACTCGGAGGAATGCGACTCGGACACTGGCGCCTGCCACCAGTGCCGCGATTACACAGCCGGCCGTCACTGTGAGAGGTGGGTATGTGGGTTCCACGGCTGAGTGGAGGGAGCCACAAATGGTACAGCACGTTTCCTGTTTTTCGCTGTGTTGCATGACTTTCCATGATGGGTTTTCCTGACTCTTCTCTTTCAGGTGGTGTAAAGTACTGGGTTTGAATTCGTAGATAGTGAAGTCAGCTCATAGTTTATTATAAGGCACGAACATAAGACAAAAGAGTGGGACTGGAGTCCTGCTTAAATCCCCCATCACACCACACCTCCCACAGATACCACACCCTGTGACTGGCTATTTACAGTGCTCCAATCCCCATAGGTATATTCCCCAATTCGTGTTAGCCGATAGGTCCTTACTAGGATCCTAGCCAGCTTTGACTTTCAAGTGAAGCTTTGCCTATTCGCATAACCACGTGTAAACCCGACCACGTGTGCAGTCTGCGGTTGGTACACAATAGGTGGAAAGCATTCAAACTTAAGCAGAGGATCTGCAAGAGGTAAAGGTAAAGGTTCCCTTGCTCGAAAGCCAGTCGAATCCGACTCTAGGGTTGCGGTGCTCATCTCCGTTTCAAAGCCGAAGAGCCAGCGCTGTCTGAAGACATTTCTATGGTCATGTGGCCGGCATGACTAAGCACCAAGGCGCATGGAACGCTGTTACCTTCCCACCGAAGTGGTACCTATTTATCTACTTGCAATTTCTTGCTTCCGAACTGCTAGGTTGGCAGGAGCTGAAACTAGAGACAGGAGCTCACCCCGTCATGCGGCACTCTCGGGTCTCAAACTGCTGAACTACTGACCTTCCACAGCCTGCAGCTCAGTGTCTTAACCACTTGAGCCACGATGCTAAACCCTTTCCATTATTGCTGCTGGTCTGCTTCAAATTGTGCCCCACCCCGAGCTGTTTTTCTCCCCAGGATGAAAAAGTATGGGGATCCTGTATCTTCTCCCCGCAGATGGGCAAGTTGCTGGGCATGGGAAGGGTTTTGTGCTCCCAAAGAGCAGAAAAGGAAAGGGTGAAGCAGCTGCTTCGTTCTCCTTGCTAGTTGTCTGCTTACCATCTAAGACACATTGTTGATGCCGAACTTAGTGCAGACACCCAATCGGTATAGCACTTACCAATGAAATAGCAAAGGGCACCTAGATCCTAGTGAGGCCTGTGCCGTGGGCAAAACCATCTCCGAGTGACCAGAAAGAGGCCACTCTCATGCTCCCTTTACTCTCCTTTTGCCCTCTCTGTATTATAAGCTGGCAAAAGCCGTTAAATTGACCTTTGACCTTTTGCCCTCCTTGTAGGTGCTTGGATGGTTACTATGGAGACCCAGTCTTGGGCTCGGGGCAACAATGTCGGCCCTGCCCGTGTCCCGGGTATCCGGGCTCTCGGCATTACCACGGCATCTCCTGTCACACTGATAGGGGGACCAACCAGATAGTTTGCCTGTGTGCTCCAGGCTATACAGGTAAGTGTGCTGCAGGGTAAGGGGTCGTGATCACAGGGTGTGGGGCCTTAAAATAACCAGAGCTGGACAATTCTCCATTCTCTGGACTTTCATCCCATGACCTACCCCTTCCCATCTTTCAGTCACGTCTCCCTGGCCGTCTCAGTCTCCTGCCATGCTTCCTCTGGAGCTCACCTGCACAGCTCAGGCAGCTCACCCAATGCAAAAGCCGCCTTGGCACGTCACAAAAAAAGCAGAAGATTTATCACGTCCCATGTAGGCTGCCATTGGATTGGGACCCATTTCAGAAGGGTAGAGGAGATTTACAGCTTTATCCCTTGGTTGGCTTTGCTAATTGACCTTGGGCTCCCCTGCCCCCCTGCACTGTTGTCAGCATTTTAAAACAAAATAGTCATGTCCTTTCCAAGCTCAGTTTCGCTAATACAACTGCAGTTTTAGTTATTGAACCAAGCAGAATTTGGAAGTTTAAAGCCTTCTTGCTTCCCTTGTAGCCCTGATGCAACTCACAGAAGCACGTGGGAACAGTTTTATCTTTTACAGGGTGTCAAAGAGCCCTGATCTTTGTTATGTCCATTCTAGCCTTTAGTGGCACCATTTTATGCAGGCTAGCTTAGGGTTGCCAGCTCTGGGTTTGGAAATACCTGGTGATTTTTGGAGGGTGGAGCCTGGGGAGGAGAGGATTTGAGCAGGGGAGGGACTTCATCAGGGCATGATGCCATAGGGTCTATCCTGTAAAGCAGCCATTTCTCCAGGAGAACTGAACTCTATTGTCTGGAGATGAGTAATAATAGTGGGAGACCTCCAGGGCCCACCTGGAAGCTGGCAACCTAGGTTAGCTTGCTGTTTGGCTAGATCCATCAGCCTTCCCCCTCTGATTCTCTCTCTAGGCACCCACATACACCCCTGACTAATGTTACCGTAGCATCCCTTTTTGCCTCAGTCTCTGTAGTCTGCGTGGCCCTGTTTTTCCTTGGCCCACATTCATCCAGCTTCTTTGCCAGAAACTATTGAGTGATATCCTTTATATGCCACTTTACCTGGTTAAACTGAAGCACTACAGTATAGCTGTCCCTGTGCCTTTGATTAGAAATTCCAGCAGAGATGTCACGTTATTCTGAAACAGCAAGAAAGCTTAATGCAAGGCAATTCCAGACAATCTGTTTGTAGCACAGCAAATACTTATTTGTGTCTCCCTTGTTGCAGAGGATCCAGTTGGTGCCTCTCCTTTGGGAATATGACATGTCTCCGGCAAAATGAAATATATTGTTGCTGGAATAATGCAATTCTTTCTAAGGCTAAAAGGGACTACGCAAGGAGGGGCAGTGGCTCAGTGGTATAGCGCACACAGAAAACTCCCGTGTTCTGTTCCTTGCATCTCTGGTTAAATATCTCAAGTAGGAGGTGCTGGGAAAGACTTTTCTCCACCTGAGAACTTGGAGTACTGCTGTAAGGTAGAGAAGATAATACTGACCTAGAGGGACTAGTGATGTGATTCAATACTAGGCAAATTCATATAGACTATTGGCACAGGCTTGCACAGGAGATGAAACTGATATGTGTTAAGGCAAAGTGTCAGACTAGTCATTTTCAGTTCTCTCTTTGTGAGCTATGTGCTCACACTGTAACCTACACATCACTGACTTTAGCACAAACAGACAAATGAGCAGCAGGACAACGTGGCGTATGGTAGAGCATCTGCTCAGCATGCAGCAGGTCCTGGGTTCAATCTCTGGCATCTCCAGTTAAGAGGATCAGGTGATGGGAAAGATCTTCACCTAAGACCCTGCAGTGCTAACACCAGTCAAAAAAATCTTGATCTTGCCAGACTACTGGTCTGACTCGGGGCAAGGCAGCTTTCATGTGTCTGATAAGGATTGGGCAGGATAGCTGAGGGAAAGAAAGAGCACGAAGCAGCGCTACACCTCCTCTTGTGCATATCACTGATAACCCCATGTCTCTGGCAGGGCCCCGTTGTGACCGCTGCTCACCTGGATATTTTGGAGCACCTGAGCAGGAGAATGGAGCCTGCCGTCCCTGTCAGTGCAACAACAACATTGACACCAGTGACCCTGAGGCCTGTGACCCGCACACTGGCCAGTGCCTGCACTGCCTCTACCACACTGGGGGACCCCACTGTGCTGAATGCCAGCCTGGTTACTATGGCAATGCTTTTCAACGTAACTGCCGACGTGAGTGGGGCAGCTGGGCATAGAGGGAGGGAATTGTGCTGTCTTGGGCTGGGAAATCCCTGGTGATTTGGGGGTGGGGCCTGGGGAGGATGGGGTTTAAGGAGGGGGTGGGTCCACAGCAGGATATAATGCTGTAGTGTCCACCCTCCAAAGCAGCCGTTTTCCCCAAGGACTTTGATCTCTGTTATCAGGTGACTGGTTGTAATTCCAGAAGAGCTCCAGGCCCCTCCCAGAGTTCAGCTATCCTAGCCAGACTATGGGGTCAGCCCACTGCTCTGGGGACAGCATGGCCCATTCATGCCAGCATCGTGAAACACAACCTATTGCTTACAGGTAGCTTCCGTTGCTGTGGAAAAGGGAAAGTCCCCCATTGCCATGCTAATAATGAAGAAGCAGAGAAGGGAGGTGCCCCTGTGAGAACAGGCCAGGGATGCCTTTTTTTTAAAAAAAAGAGCTCCTGGAACTCTCAAGAGGGAAATGAAGTTTTCAGTCTGTATACTGAAAACTCATTAACTTTTAAACATTGTTAAAAGAATTTTGTCAAAGAGGTTCCAGAACTTTGTTCCGGTGCGTTCCCCCAGAAAAAACAGCCCTGGAACAGCCCATTACTATAAGGAGGTGCTTCCAAGTTCCAAGCATCTGGTACTGTGAGCACTAAGCAGCAAACCGTAAGGCATAGTGCATGCGATGCTGGGGTTCTGCGACCACGAATCCTGCTGTGTCATTTGTCCCTAAAAAGTAGACCAGGGAGGGCTAATCTGGATCAGGACCATGAGCCTGGGAAACGGGGTTAATTCTTCCCTCCGTATTGTTTCCCTGATCTAAAGTGGCATCCAGGCCTGATTCAAGCCCCTGTAGGGGGAAAAAGGCAGCTGTATTGTACCCAGGGAGAGAGGTAATTTCTCCGTTAATTTAAATATTCATGTCCCCCTTTTCTCCCCAATGCAGACCCAAATTGGCTTGAAACATCAGTCCCCTCTCCTTGATTTTATTGTCACATCAACAACCTCATAGGGTAGGTTAAGCTTAAGCAAGTGTGGGCAATTCTGTACTGGCTTTTCCCTCCATTGTTTTATCAAATCCATGTTGGAACAGAAATTCCTCTGTGCATTGCATGCCGCTTTCACTTTCGTGGATCATCATGTTTGATGGTACATTCTGCATAGATTTGTGGCCATTCAGGGGTGACTTCGCAATCAGTATGACATTACTCCAGGATATTTGAATATGGATTTGAGCTGTACCTTTAGTAAAACAACAGAGGGAAAAGCCAATGCAGAATTGCGCTGTGACTGCCCCAAGGTCACTCGATGAGCCAGTTAGCCAGCCCCTCTCCCTTCTCCAGCACTGCCTGCCCTGCCTCCATGGCCACTTTTTAAGGTTGAGATTACCCTCTTGCATTTCCAGACACAGAATTCCGGCATCATTTGTAGTCAGGTCTTCACTTTGCAAAAGTGAGCTAGAAATTTGCTATGGCTTAAATTGACCTGGAAGTCCTATTCTGTGTCCTAGGTAGTGTGCCCCAAACATCCAAAATGAGGGGGTAGTTGTGGTTATAAGCAAAGTCCATAGTGATTCATTTATTTAACTTCATTCGTACCCCATGTTTCTCCTCAATGGGAAGCCAGAGCAGCTTACATCAGTCTCCTCTTCTTTATGCTGCCGGGAATGAACTCTGTGCATGAGCAGACACACCCTCTTTATTCCTATTTAATTTATTTTTATTTATTTATGCTTCTGGTTTCTAGTCCACCCTTCCCAGCACGGCAGGGCTCAGGGTTGCTAGGCTCTGTTATGGAAAATGAGTTGTTAAAAAAAATATTTTCTTTATCTGGTTCCAGTTTAAATGGGATGTACTGAAACCGAGCAAAAATCACTTCAGTTTAAGGATTAGCAAGGGTTATGGCATTGTAACATAATTCCATGACAGCACATCATAAAGTACATGATCCCATCTTCCAAAGAGAAGCCCAAGAGAAAGCAGGAATTTTGAACTGACACCAAAGAAATCTCTGCACTCCATTTAAGGAGTGGGGAAAAGTAAGCATGGGAATTGTGACAACCACATTTGGAGGTGGGAAAGGGGGAGAGAAGAGTGGATGAAAGAGAGGTTATTTGGGGTTGATCTTAGCAGATAGCTCTTTTGGGTCCGTTTATTCAGTCAAACCATGTAAAAGAAGGGAGGTGGTTGTGAAAGAGATATGTTAAGTATCCTGCTGGACAGTTACATCTCTGTTACCACTGATGTCTGCCTAACCATTTATGGGAATTCCAAGTATTTTAAAACATAATTTACCCTTGAGACAAAACAAGTAAGGGTTGGATAGTAAAGCTCAGCACTGTTAGTCTGATGGAATGCCCTGAAAATCTCTTGGTGGGGAGAATGAGTTAAGCTTTAGGACCTCAGATAGGAAACCTCCACAAAAGTTTGTTCAGGAGTCCCACTTGGCCCTTCCATCTGTATGTTTAGCTGACTTAGGCTGCAATCCTAAGAAAACTTTCCTAGAAGAAAACACCATTGAATAAAAAGGGACTTACTTCTGAGTAGACCTGCTTGGGATTTTCCCCACAAGGCCCTTTGCAGGCTTCCCATCATCAATAAGTCGTCCGTATTCTGCAGCTCCAGGAGCCTCAGAGGATTCTGACAGAAGAGTACAGCAGGGCTGGTTCTTACTTGAGGGGAGGGGTCTTGGGGTGTCCCCCAGTTGAACAAGGAATGCTGCCAGATAGGCAAGGAGGCTGCCCTTTGCTTCCTAGCCCTTTGCTGTTTCCCCCAGGCTGTACCTGCAACGAGGAGGGAACCCTGCCTGCACACTGCTCTGAGGGTATCTGCTACTGTGATCGAACGACGGGCAGCTGCCCCTGCCGTGCCAATGTGGTCGACAAGAACTGTGATAAATGTGCCACCAACTTCTGGGGCTTTGGCAGTGAGCTGGGGTGCCAGCCGTGCAACTGTGACCCTGCTCATTCGTTATGGTCAGACTGCAACTTGGTAAGTGACCAACCACCCAAAAGGGCCAAGTAAAGAGGAGGGAGGAGTCTGGGCAGTGCCCGGATGTCTTGCCATGTGCCCCCAGACAAGTTAGCATTCTTGAGACTGGCGTGTCAGCTGAGCCATTGCCCCTGTCCTAAGTCTCACCTTCCACTCCACTCAGTTCACAGGGCAGTGCCATTGTCGGCCAGGCTTCGGAGGGCGGGTTTGCTCCCAGTGCCAAGATAATCACTGGGGTGATCCGGAACGGGAGTGTCTGGGTGAGTATAAGCACACAGCACAAGCAAACATCCCCCACGCACATCGTTGTCATGTCAGCATTGGCCCAAAGTCCGCATCCCTGCTAAATTGGAGAAGGGCCGGAGATGGTTCTCTTGCAAATGGCCTTCCACCAGTCCCAGGCGGTTATCCCCAACTGCTGTGCTTTGGCATATCTTGCTCCATTGTTAAAGACCAATTGTAAAAGGCTAAGTTTGGAAGCCAGTGGTTCTTCAGCCTGGTCCTGAAGAATGGGGCAATGTTTACCCTGGTCTGATTGGAGGAGAGGGTTCGTCAACATATAAAATAATTTGTCTGGAACAAGGCAGGCTGCTCAGCTGAATCTGTGATCTGGCTGGAGCACAGAAAGATCTGCTAGCCTCTTTAAAAAAAAATGACTAGTTCTTGGGCATGCCTTGGCCAAGAAGTAGAGCTTTGATCAATATCAACTTTTTTGCTTGCCCCACCCAGAACAACTGTTATGCCCCTGGACATCACTGCACAGTCCTTTTTCAAAGAGGTACATGTTACGTGCCTGTGCTGAAGCAAAGAAGCCTATAAAAGGAACATGGAAAGTTCATTCATTCAAAAGAAGTGTCAAGATCCCAATGGACTTTGGGCTGTACAGCCCTTGTTCAGGTGTAGAACTGACGCCAAGTTGTAGTTACAAGGAAAGGGAAATCTTTCAAATAGGCACAAACAGTCTCAGATGCTGAAGGTGCAGGCACCTACTTTGCATGACGCTTCAGTGGCATTGCCTTCTTTTGTAACATCTCATATACTTGTCTTGTCTCATGGTTTTCCAGACCCACAAGGAAGCTAGATATCGAAAACCTTTAAAAGATTCCAGGAGTACAACCCCACCTGCTGTGACTTACTGGCATAAGGATGCTCGTTGATCAGGCTCAACCTCCTGCAGTTCCCTCCTCTGGCCAGACTTGGGTGGTGGTGATGCATAGATTGAGCCCCCTTGCCTGACACCCCCTTAAGTCACTAGTTCTAGACCCACTATGAGTTCAAGTTCAGGCAATGCCTCAGTTTATCACTTGCATGCATATTCTTCACTTCTCCACAGCAGCAGTCAACCCCAGATAGGTCAGCTCTAGAAAGACGCCGGCTCTGCCCCAAGCAAGTTGAACATTTCCATTATAAAATTTTGCTTTGTCCTGATCTCTGCTTTGCCTCTCTACAGCATGTGAGTGCAATCCAACAGGATCTGAGACCCTGCAGTGCGACCATCTCAGTGGACACTGCTTGTGCCGGGCTGGCTTCACAGGGCGGCGCTGTGACCAGTGCCAGAGGGGCTTCCGGCAGAACTTTCCCCGTTGCTCTGCCTGCCATCCTTGCTTTGGTCAGTGGGACAAGGTGTTGGAGCAGCTCTGGGCACAGCTGCAACGGCTGCAGGACACAATCCAAGCCCTGAAGGAAGGTGGCCCCATACCTGAGGCCAGCAACAGCCGTATGCGCAAGCTGGAGAGAAGCCTGGATCAAGTGCAAGAGCTTCTTGGGGATGGGAGCAGTCTGAGCACTTCCTTGCTGCACCACCTCAGCACTCTCCTGGCACAGCTCAGGTAGGGAGACATGGAATGTGGTGTCAGGAGTGGGTGAGACTGGCAAAGGAAACAGGGGAAACATCTACCTCAAAAGCTATTAACCTGCAGCCCTATATATTTTACTTAGAAATAAATCCCACTGGCCCTGACCTGGGTAGCCCAGGCTAGCCCAACCTCATCAGATCACAGAAGCTCAGCAGGTCAGCCGTGGTCAGTATTTGGAAGGGAGACCACCGAGGGATATCAGGGTTGCTACACAGCACCAGGCGATGGCAAGCCACCTCTGCATATTTTGTGCCTTGAAATTCCTAAGGGCTTGCTGTTAGTTGGCTGTGATATGATGGCAAAAAGGGAGGGGAGGTGTCCCACTGATTTCAGTGGGATTTAATCCTTGGGCCCATCACACACACTCAGCCTCCCAGGGTTGTTGTGAAGAAAAATGAACAATGTAAGCTGCTTTGGGTCTCCAGTGGAGAGAAATACAGGGTATCAATGAAGTAAATAAATCAATGTGTGCATAGGATTTCCCACCTACCCCTTTTCTCTCCCCCATCACTCATAATTTTTGCTAATGTTACTTTTATTGTTGTGGTTTATTTAGCTTTTATGTCAAAATTTTATGCTGCTGGAAAATATGCTATCGCTTTTATAGATTTTTTTAAAAATGTTATAAAGCCACTTCAAGAAGTTGAGTTGGCAGTGTAGGATATAAAAGTTTTAATGGAAATAAATCACATAAGCTATTGCTGATGTACCTATCCAAGAGCCAATTTTCTGTGTCCTAAATTTCAGACTTATTGGCAGATTATTCAGCTTGTAATGGACACATTACTGGTTATAAGCTGCTGTGAATCCTCTTACCATTCTTCTGAGAGATTTTGAAGGCAGAGAAATTTTGATCTTGAATATATTATAAATATATTGTATGCTCCTGGATTTAATTTGGCTGCTAATTAGAGAACTGTGAGCCTGCCTGCCCATAGATTTGCAAGTACCTGTCAGGTAAAATATGGAAGAAAGGAGAAAGGAAGAAGCTGACACATCAGAGTCCAAGAAGGCTGAAAACCAGATGTATTGAAAGTTGGGCATTATCTGTACAATTTTGCAGTGATAACTAGGATTGCCAGCTCCAGGTTGGGAAATGCGTGGCGATTTTGAGGGTGGGGTCTGGGAAGGGGATGGACTTCAATAGGGTATAATACCACAGAGTCCACCTTCCAAGGTGGCCATTTTCTCCAGGGGTTCTGTTGCCTGGAGACTTGTAATCTCAGATCCAGCCACCAGTGTTCCCTTTAAGCTGAGTTAGTTTTTTAGCCTCCAGCTCACACATTTTTGTCTTAACTCAGGAAGGAAGGCTCCAGAGCAAACTAATTTATGCAGTAGTCAAACCGCTTGCCCACAACTTTAATGCCAATAGCTCACAAAGTACAACTTTTGCTTAGAGCATTTTCTGCCAGGGATTTATGAATGCAGCTTTATGGCTGAAGCACCAAGATGAAGTATCTACTGATATGTTAGACAAACCCAAAAGTGATTTTGTTCGGAAGAAGTTCCCTCAAGAGACGGAACATCATTTTGGAGAGTTTCGTTAACTCTGCAATCTGCTATGTTCAACATTCATTAAGAAATCTTGCTTGTGAAGACTACTTCGATATGGCTGTGTCTTTGTGATTCTTTGAACTGAACTCTAGCGCATGTTTTTTTCTGCTTTCCCTTTTAATTGGTACCACCTGGAGGCTGGCATACCCAACTAATCGCATTAACAAAAACATGGAATTGGGGTTGAGCATTGAAGCAGTCCTGGACCAAGCTGAACCAAGTGGACCTTGTGGTTCTAGCAGGGGCTTCTTGGTTCTTAGGCTCAGGCCATGGCAGTGATGGAAACAGGAGCGCGCATATTGCCATCATTGCTGCAGCCTGAGTGCAGCCCCAAAATGCTGACTCTTGGCTCAGCTGGCTCCTAGGCATTAGTGGTTCTCCAGAGCAGCTATTCCCCCCCCTCCCCAGGAAGTTTCCCAGTAAGCTAAAGGGCCAGTCTACCTCTGCATGGAACTGAAAGTTAACATGATATTTGCTTTCATGTTGGAAGCAAACACCATTTTTGTTGTTTTTATGTTTTGCTTGTGTGTGGTTTTTATACTATGCAGACGTACATATATACATCAAACATATATCTGCACCCATTTAAAAGGGGATAGGGCTGTCCTGCAGTGAGTTACTCTGTCTCAGCTGCTCCCAGGAACCCAAGGTCCTTGGCCCATTCTGCATCTAGCATTCGCTCCGTTGTTTTACCAAACCCACACTGGAACAGAAAAAAGATGCGGCTCAAAACCAGATTCAAATATCCTGGGCCAATGCCCTACTGACTGCAGAATCACCCCGAATGGCCATAATTCTAAACCGAGAAATCAAATGAAGTGAAAGTGGCATGCAGTCTGGACACTGCCATAAAATCCAACAATCAATCAAAGTGCAAGTGGCATGCAATGCAGAGGGGAATTTCTGTTCCAGCGTGGGTTTGGTAAAACAGCGGAGCAAATGCTAGATGCAGAATGGGCCCTCGTCTCCTGTTCTGTCTTCACGACAACTCTATGTGGCTAATTAGGCCTGAGAGGTGGTGCCTTGTCCTGTGGGCTTCCCGGTGGAGTGGGATAGGTTCCCAAGCTTCTATGCTCTGATCTCTCACCAGGTTGGACATGGATGAGGTATGGCAACAGCTGCAGACCACTGATTCGCACCTGGATGACACTGAACAGGATGCTGCGGGACAGAGGAGCCGCCTGAACACACTGAACCGTGAGCTAGGCACACTGAACCGTACAGTCAGCCACCTCCGCAACCAGCTGGGGAGCATAGCAGGTGCCAACTTTAATGGTAAGAAAAATGGGGGGCACTGCCCATGCCAGAGGAGCATCCACACAAGCTGCAGGCAGGGACTCTGCTTCCCCTCCCTGCAACTTGCTTGGTTTCCCTGTGCTTGGCAGAGTCTTTCCATAGCATCGTGGAGTACTTCCAGATGTCAGAGCAGGCACAGCAGCAAGCAGAGGCCTCCGTCCAAGGGCCGCAGAGCCTTGTGGGCCAAGCCAAACGCACACACGAGTCCACCGTTGAGCTGCTAAAGCGTAGGGGAGACACCTTTCGAAGGAGTGCAGCAGCTCACCGAAAATCACTTCGGGACCTCAAGAAAAAGGTCAGCAGCCTCCACCTCCGCAGGGTCAACCAGAAGGTAGGTTCTGTGGCAGGGATGGGCAAGGGGAGGGCAAGGAAACTGAGGGAGCTTATTGGGCACGAGCATGGTGGCCATCCGTTTGGTGTCATGGTTAAGAACGGTGGACTCTGATCTGGAGAACCGGGTTTGATTCCCCAGTCCTCTGCATGCAGCCAGCTGGGTGGTCTTGGATCAGTCACAGTTCTCTCAGAGCTGTTCTCTCAAGAGCAGTTCTTCTCTAAGAGTTCTCTCAACCCCACCTGTCTCACAGGGTATCTGTTGTGGGGAGAGGAAGAGAAGATGATTGTAAGCTGCTCTGAGTCTCCGAGTGAAGGGCAGGGCATAAATCCAAACTCTTCTTCTTCTTCCCCGCCTCCTGACCCGAGTGCTGGTCCTTCTTTTTCCTATTCTGTCTGCTTACATGGTAGACTTGGGTCTCACCAGAGGCCTGTTTCCCTGGACTGATCTTGGGCTGCTGTCTTGCTCCAGATATGTGGCGGTTCTGGAGAAGAGGACTGTGAGCAAGCCCCCTGTGGAGGGGCCAACTGCAAGGACAACTCAGGCCAGCGGCACTGTGGAGGCCCTGGCTGCACTGGAGCACTGCCTGTGTCCATGAAAGCTCTGGATACGGCCCAGAACATCTCCCGTCGGCTGGAGGCCACCACCAGGCAACTTGGCACCATTGCTAGCAAGGTATTGCAGCACTGCAGAAGTATGTATTGGAGGACTGCCCAGTGGTACAGTCAGTAGCAGTAGTGGGGCAGCAATTGCAGTTAGTATTCTTATGCTATTGATGTATATGGCTCCTTCTGGAACAGCAAGCCAAAAGGCACATCTCTGCCCCACATGACTTACAGTCTCCCAGAGAAAAGACCCAAAGCAATAGTGGCCAAATACATATGACTGCAGTTATCTGTACTTACACTTTGTCTGTGAAAGAGGTTGGGACTAAAACAGCCTTGCAAGGAAGTCCATAAAAGTTATTTCCTAACTTACCTTTTAGATATACCTGTGCTAGTCTGTTGTGGTCCAAATGCAGAAGAGAACCAGCTCTGGTGGAAGGAATTTCTCCTGCATGGCTTCCACCATCTCAGTTGTAAAGGGGCAGCCATGTTAGTCTGTCATAGCAAAATAAAATAAAAGCACCTTAAAGAGTTACAATGTTTACTTCAATATGAGCTTTCACCGAAGGACAGTGCAGTTCTCAAGAACGTTTCCCCGTTATGTGGGATGACTTTCCCCGCATTACAACCTCACCCCATGTCTCAAATTTCATGCCAGCCAGGGGCACTAAACAGTGGCTTAACTTCTAGGTGCAAGAAATCCAGAACTTGGCGCGAGACACCAGGAATCGTGCCCAGGAGACTCTGGACCGTGCTCAGGTGGCCCGGAGCCGCACGGAGAACTCGACAGCTAGGCTGAGGGAATTCATCCAGAGGATAAAGGACTTCTTAGCAGGTATCAGGGCATTGCTTGCTTTGAACAGGTATCAGGGCTTTGACACAGGGAGGGTGGAGTGTATTCAAAGGCTGCCCTGATAGCATTTAAATTCTATACATGGGGAAACACAGTGGCGTGGATGCTGCAATAGCAGAATTTGGTGTGGAATGATTTGCAGTGTTGATGTTTAGACATTTTATTTTTGGCAATGAGTGGACTGGATTATAAGAGACGACAGTTGTGGGGTACAGAGCTGTGCCCAGCAGCAAGGCGGTGTTCTTGTCTCCCCAGAGGAAGGTGCTGATCCGGAAAGCATTGAGCTTGTGGCCCAGCAGGTCCTGAACATCTCCCTGCCCATCAGCCCTAGTGAGATTGGCAGCCTGCTTCAGGAGATCCGAAACACCATCAGCCAGCTAGACGGGGTGGATGTTATCTTGAACAGCACCATGGAAGATCTGGCACGGGCCAGGGATCTGCTAGCAAAAGCAGAACAGGCCAAGTGAGTCTCTCTCAGAGGAAAAAGGACTCTTTAAAAAAAAATGGTTTATGCTAACAAAATTTCAGAATGACACACATTACACTACCATAATTCATTCAAGTCCTGATAGAGTAACATTGGGTTGGATTCAGTGGAAAGTGTTGATGCTTGTGGATCTTCCCAGCTTTCCGCTCCCACCAGCAGTGTTTTCTAAACCTTGGAAAATTTATGCCTGGGGTTGTGGAACCCATGTGGAGTAATAGCCCCATGGGTCAGAGGTGGGGGAACTACAGTGAAAGAGGAAAGTGGGTGAAAGTGCTCCCTCGTGCCCCTTCCATGGACAGAGCTCTGCTGACAAAAGAGGAAGGAGTAATTTCACTCCATCCCCCTCCCACTGCAGTCAGTTGGCCTCCACATAGGTCCTGCAGTCCTGGGAACAGACATTCCTGGAGTTGAAAAGGACTGCTACAGGAAGGAAAAAGCTAAGAAGATCTGCAATCCCTGGCACTGGATCCATCCAAATAATTAAATAAGAGAACTCCAGGTTCAGTCCATTGAGTCAAAGGCTAGTTGTTCATATGGGTAGCCCCCTGTTACTTTATTTGGGGTCTGGTTTGCTTGGGGTTTATTATTTATTTATTTATTTATTTTTCTACCCTGCCCTCCCAACTGGAGCCAGCTCAGGGGGGCTTACATAAAAACAGATAAATTATATAAAAACATGTTACGATTAAAACAATTCTAAAACCACAATAAAGTGCTAGTAGTTGTTGTTGTTCATATGATGGTAGCAGCCATTATTCAATGTTCTCAGCTCGCAGTCAGCTCACAGTGTTCATTTTGATTGTCCTTGCAGTGCTTGCTGTTCTTTAGGCTGTTGGTGGTAATCTCCAGAATCCAGGGCCTTCTCCCGTTCAACTATATGATGTTCTTCATTGGTGGTGGTGGCGGCGGCTCCCAAAAGCCTGGTGGAAGAGCTGTTTTACAGGACCTGCGGAACCATAAGAGGTCTTGCAGGGCCCTGATCTGCTCCAGGAGCTCATTCCACCAGGATGGGGCCACCACTGACAATGCCCTGGTCCTGGTCGTCGACAGCCTAGCTTCCTTAAGACTTGGGAGGGCCAGCCAGTTCTGAGCCCTGACCCTCTTTACATGTGGAAACATCAGTTACTCACCTTCAGAGTGCTCTGTCATCTGTTGCATGCCATCCAACATGGAGCGGGAGACCCACACCCAGACTACTGCAGGCCCCTGTGCTGCAGTTAGAGCCCGAGCCCCACCTGTGCCTGTCCACACTAACAGGCTTTTCTACTTCAATGGAAGAGTCCCTTTCGCCGTTGCATTTGCACTGTTTTCAAGCTACCAGTGCTAAATCAGAACTAGAGTCATAGTAGCACTTTGATTCACAGTAATAATAATCTGTACATTAGCCCAAGGGCCAGGGGCTAAGATAATAGAAAGGGGAAATGGAAAGGAGCTCATAGAAGAGGTTTGATGAAGACCATAGAAATAGGTGCAGATGAAGGCCAATA
This sequence comes from Gekko gecko, assembly GCA_029375565.1. Taxonomy (NCBI): domain Eukaryota; kingdom Metazoa; phylum Chordata; class Lepidosauria; order Squamata; family Gekkonidae; genus Gekko; species Gekko gecko. The sequence continues at coordinate 37,054,209 of JAPDNY010000002.1, forward strand.
GTTGCAGATGAAGATCTTTTGTGGCTGGTAGAAGCCCTTCCTGAATCACCCACAGTCTGTGGAAAATGGCATGCTTCTTTGCTTCCATGAAGACTAGAAACACTTTTTTATAATTAGGATGAGAGAGAACTCAGTGCCCTCCATGCTGGAAGCCATCATTCAATGATTCATGCGGGTTTGCTAGGCCACCCCTTGGGTTTTGGGATGAAAAACAGGTGACACTACATCTGCAAGTTTTGCACACTCGGCACAGGTCTCTCTGTTTATTTACACCTGATGACGCGAGCTTTGGCCACAAACACCTATAAAAAAGTAACTTTTCTCAGCCTTGAACATGCTACATCTTGTCTTGTTTGCTCTTTTTTACCCAGGGAGCGTGCACAGGGCATACAGGCCACGATCACAGATACACGTGCTGCACTGAATGATGCAAGGAACAAAGTGAGGGCAGCCGAGCGAGCAATGAACAGCACCAGGGAAGTTATCCGAAATGTGGAGAGGAGAGTGGCACAGGTAAGGTGAAGAGGAACCGGTGAGATGAAGAGGAACCGGTGTGCAGCCAGCATGGGATTTAGGAGAGGATCTCCTGTCATGCTTTGCCGTGCCTTTTTAGTGGGTAGCCTCAGAGTATGTTCTGACCCTGGACTGTTATTGTTCACCCCATACCAGAGATGCTAAATGTAACATACTATCTCTACTTCTTTGAGAAATGAATTAATCACAGTAGAGATGATCTATCACTCTCCAGCTGTACCCTTGCAAGCTTTCTTGCATCTTGTCTAACCAGTTTCCACTGCAATACTACAAGGCATTGATTGCTTCACTAAAGGTTTTTTAAACATACCGAGTTGCATCCAAGCCTTTTGTAAATGGAACAAGTGCACAGGACTGAATTTGGGACCTTTCTCATTCCTCCAGCACCCCCTGGCAACCCTACTCCAATCCTCTGTTATCAGTATTAGAAGCCAAAGCGACTTTGCAGGACCTGAGTTGCTAGCTCAGACCTGACCTAGAGAGCAGAGCTTATAGGAGCATCCCCGCTTCCTTGTTGCAATGATATGTATCTTGCAAAAGTCAGCCTTTAGAACTTGCGAGTGGGGGGGGATAAAAATCAGAGCTGCCGCTTGGTTATAGAGATTTTAGTCATTTGTATCGGCTGACAGATTAATCTATTAAAATCTGCATATATTTGCATATGAATAAAACAACAGTTGTAAAGGGGAAAAAACCCAGATCATGGCCGGATGCATCACAGCAGGCCCCCATCTTAGAATAACCATCCCCTCCTGTGTGAGAATGGAGGAGGACTGCTTCTGCTAATAAAGGACCCTCCCACCCATGGATTCCTAAGTACTTGCACTTAGAGATCATTAATTAAAAACAATCTGCTACCTGATTAATCCAGAGCATTCCTGTAATCAATTAAAATATTTTCAGTTGATTAATGTAATTGCAACCCTAATAAAAATGGTTAAATTCACCATAATATTTCAGCCTTGAAGTGCGGCAGTTTGCTCTTGTAACGCAGGGTGCAAAAGTCTGCAATGTTAGAGGTGGGGGAAAGGCAAATTTCAATTCACTATAGCAAATGATAAAAGTATTTGTATAGCAAATATTCTGTGCAGAATTGCGGAAGCATCTTGAAAGAGTAACAATTCTGAGCGACAGGGAAGGGTCCAGCAGCACCTTAGAGACCATCAAGCATTTCAGGGTATGAGCTTTTAAGAGTCAAAGCGCCCTTCGCATACTTCAGTTAATATCTTTTAACAACATCTATGAGCAAACAGCTTTTCATTAAGTCATATTAGACCAAATAATGTCATACTGAATAATCTCAGCCCCAAGGCATATCATCATGAATTTATAGAACATTTATTTATTTAGTTAAATAAGCTGTTTGTAAGCCCCACTCTACACTATACAAAAAAGAGGCAGGATACAACATAAAACAATACACAACATCAAATCTTATGAACTATTACAATTTAAAGCATCAAACAAATACCAGCAAGTGAAACATGGGAGATATACAGTGCAATCCAAACAGGGTTACATTCTTCTAAGTCCATAGGCTTATAAGGGTTAACTCTGCTTAGATTTACACTGTAAGAACACCAGATAAGAAGTATAACCCTCAATTAAAGTCAGGAAATTTAAAAAATGTAAAGCATAACATAAAAAGATATATTAAAAAGAAGAAAAACCTCTCAGTAAAATGGCTGAGCTTATAACAAAGATTTTATCTAGCAGCTAAAAGGCACCCATTGAACTGCTGTGAAGGCATTTCATAATCAAGGTGCCACCCCAGAAAAGGCCTGTTTCAGATATGTCAAAATATTGTCATAACTGATGCACATATTAATACAAACTTGGCTTAGGAACATTCTGGCACATGAGGGGGATGACAGTTCAGCAAAACTTTTGTAAAGCTTTTGAAGCATGCAGTTCCAATACCAAATACCAGTCAACCGATAAGAGTTTCTTCAGTATGTGAAACCTGGGTGTAGAAATATACCCCGGTTTCTTTCCTGCATTCCTGATGCTACCTGGGCTGGAAAGTGACAGGTGAACGATGTCCGAGGAAGCCTTTCTCAGGAATCACAGGTTGACTTTGTCTTTTTTTTTCAGGCTGAGGACAGGCTCCAGGCAGTGGTCAACAAGGGGTCGCAACTGGAAAGCCGCCTAGGAAATCTGGCACAGGATGTGGCTGCCTTACAAGAGAAATCCCAGAACAATCAGCAGCTGGCCCAGCAGGCAAAAGGAAAAGCTGAGCGTGCTACTGCTGTTGCAGGCAGGCTGTCAAAGGTCAGAGCCCCTGTCTGTCACACAGGCCCCCCTCACTGCCAACAGAAACTGTGTCTGCTAACCAGTGTTTCCTCTAAGCTGAGTTAGTGTGAGCTGGCTCACTATTTTTAGCCTCCGGCTCATACATTTTTATCATGGCTTAGGAAGGATGGCTCTGGAGCAAACTAATTCATGCAGTAGCCAAATTGCTCACTCATAACTTTAATGTCAGTAGCTCACAAAGTAGAATTTTTGCTCACAAGACTCCACAACTTAGAGGGAGCATTGCAGTGCTCACCCACTGCCCATCTCTTTGCTTTGGAACAAATGCCAGATTTCTTATGGCTAAAGCTGACTCCACACCTGCATGTTCCTGCAAAGGATCCCATCGGCTTCTCTTCATGTGTCTCTGACCAAATAGGCTTTTCACAAGTTTATGCCATAATAAATCTGTCAGTTTTCCAAGAGGCAATGAGACGTTTTGTTAGAGAACGTCATCTGCCACTCGCTCCATCTTCTGCCATAAAGTGTGGCAACCTTCCATGCCCATGCTGTGAATATCCTAAGAAACAAACTCTCGGCTCAGACTAAATAATGCCGTATCATTTATACTAGAGATGAAGCTTGCTCCCACACTGGGGTTTAGTCTAGCTCTCTGGGTCCAATGGAAATTGTTTTTCTTGTCCCACTTCCACACAACATCATGGTGCTTTCATACATCTTCTAACTTTTCTGCAACCCTTCTTTTTTTGAAAGATGGCAGCAAAGCCATGGTGGCTGCCATCTGGACAGGAAAGTCTTGGCCCTGCTCATGCTGACACCGTTTCCCAAGTCCCAGCCCCCTGCAGCAGCCTTCCTCCCCACCCCCCAACCACTTTGAGACTTTATCAGGGCTTTTAAAAAAAATTAGCCATTGACAAATCCCTAGAGCATCATACTGTAGCAATCTGTCCATGTCAATTGCTGATTTAAGAGAACCAAAAAGCCCTTGTTCCCCAATGGGGGGGATGGAGTGGGGGGCCAGGAGAAGGAATGTGGATGGAAACCCGCTATATGGAAGCTCCATTTCTGCTGCACTGCATTGGCAGCAGTGGCAACAGAAAGCTTTTATCATCTTGTGGAAGTCACCAAGATTTGGCAGGTTTGGTTCGTTCAGTCTTTCTTCAGCCTTGCTGTCTCCAGGCTCCAAGGCCTTTTCCTTCCTGCTGACAGCACAGCCCCACCAGTGCCAATTCTCAAGAAAAATACTTCCAGACTAGCCATCCAGACTATGCCCATCACCATCCATCCTTCTCTCAGGTCACAGATTTTCAGTCCACAACACCACTTCCAGTCCCCTAGGCCTTTCGCTTACATTACAGAAGGTGCAACATTGGTCACTATTCTATTCCTAATACCTTTACACCAAAAAGGTTACAGAAGCACCCCTTCTCATACTCATGTGCCCTTGGTACTAAGGTTGTCAAACTCCAGGTGGCACCTGGAGACCTCCTGCTATTACAATTAATTTCCAGGTGACCAAGATCAGGTTCTCTGGAGAAAATGTCTCCTTTGGAGGTTGGACTCTATGGCATTATACCCTGCTGAGGTCCCTCCCCTGCCCATGCTCTACCCTCCCCTGCCCATGCTCCACCCCTCAAATCTCCAGGTGTTTCCTGACCCAGAGCTGGCAACCCTAATTGGCACATGGAGCCCTTTGGAGATGCTTCTGGCATGATTTCAACAGCTGTCTCCACAGCTACGAGGTCTATGTCCTATTCCGAGCAAGTAGTAAGACCACAAAGTACTGAACAAGGCCTGGACCATGACTAACCTGTAGTGCAAGGCTTGCCAAAGGTAGCAGTAACCCAAGTTCCAGCTGGCCAGGGGAAGGCAAAAGATGAGGCAGTTCTTGGGACAAATTCCCAAGAGCCACAGAAACTGAAACCACAAAGACCTGCATTCAGCTGACCACTCAAATAGTGAAGTTTGAGTCCAGTGGCACCTTCAAGACGAACAAAGTAAGTCTGTGTATAAGCTTTTGTGTGAAGTCTGCACAAAGCTTTTACCCAGAATTAAACTTGGTTGGTCTTGAAGGTGCCACTGGACTCCAACTTTAATCTATTGCTTCCAACCAACACGGCTACTCCCCTGACTCAAATAGTGAGGCAGCCTTACTGGATGGCCAGGCTCCTAGCAAGAAGGGGCAGCCGTCTGATATTGGAGATGGCCTGGGGGTGACTGGAGGATTAACAATACTGTGGATCCTGGATACCTGCTTGAGGACTCTAAACCCCTGGCCTCAGGGGGAATGCTGAATCCACTCTTTGTAGATGAGTCAAACTATGCAAGGTGCTCAATGGCATGAATGTTTTCGGTTAGGGCTTTTTAAAAAACAACAACACCAAAGCAGTGGTGGTGAGCTGCATTCCGAGGTTCACGCAGGGGATAGGGAATATTTAAGTCTTTCCCCACCCACGGTTTTGCTTACCAGAACTTCCCCTTTCAAGAGGCTGGCTTGGGGCAACCAGAAATGTCTGCTGACTGGAAGAGGTTTCTGTCCAGAGATAATGCCTTTCTTACTTCCCTCTTCCCACTGCAGACCCCAAAATGTGGCCCAAAATGGTGTTCCTAAAGGGCATGTGACCCCAGGATCAGTGAGAGGGGGTTGTCAGAGGTTTGGGGGGGGCAGAAAACACCAGAAATCACACCTCTCCCCTTCTGCCTGTGGAAATCCTTTGTGCCATCCTAGCTGTTTTTTGCCCAGTGAAGGGAAAACCCATCTTTTCCTCAAGGAGGAAACAGCATCTTGAAGGAGGTGATTTGGGTAAGAAAAATTGGCCCCGGGAAAAGGAGTAGGTGTGAACTTTCGTTCCCAACTGCACCTTCTCACAGCTGCTTTGTGTAACAATAAGCAACCAAACGCACACAAATAAGCAGCGTGGGCAGAGTGCTCTTTTTAAAAGTCCATATCAGGCTGCCTTGAGACTATCTACTGCCAACTCACCTCCCTCGAGGCCTCCTGTCCACCAGCATCACACCTCAAGGCATCTGTCGTATACCAGACTCCAGTCTATAAGATGGGTGTTGAGGTCCTTTGGAATCCGTGCCAAGTAGACAGCAGGACAGCAGAGTCTGTCTGACCCTAGAAGAAGGTAAGCACCGCTGCTCAGTCCCCCCCCCCCCGCACATACATCCTCACACTGTGATGTGTCCCAGTAGCAGGTCCTGTGGCAGCTTCATTCTGCCAGATGCACTGCCAGTTTCCCTCTGGTCCATTTGCCATGATGGTGACTGTTGATCTCTCTTTCCTCCAGGAGGTGGAGAAAGTGATGCAGAAATACCAAGACTTGCAGAAGCAATTGGAAAACCAGCCTGGGGGAGGGGACTCATTGCAAAGGCTGATGAGCTTGAAGACGGAAGCACAGAAGCTCCTTGACAAGGCGAACAGCAGCAAGAGAAAGGTGGATGGTAAGGACGCTGCAAGGATTACTGAGCAAAGTCACGCAGGTTATGGGGAAATGTGTCACTTTTGTCACTCAGCAAGTAACCCTTTTCATACCTTAGGTACCACGTGCACTGGGAGCCCAGCAGCTTCCAGGTCTGGCTTGGAAAATACCTGGAGACTTTGGAGGGTGGATCCAGGAGAGGGTGGGGTTTGGGGGTGGGGAGGGACCTCAGTGGGGTACAATGCCAGAGAGTCCACCCTTCGAAGCAGCCGTTTTCTCCATGGGAGCTGATCTCTGTCAGCTGGAGATCGGTTGTAAAAGCGGGAGCTCTCCAGGCCCCACCCGGAGGCTGGCAATCTTAGCAGCCATGCGTATTGGGACCATCCTTCAACATGGATGGTCCCAATACACATTGTCACAGTGTTGTCTGAATCAGAGTAACATGTGTACTGTTCTTGCACATACAGATTGGTACATGGGAATCAAAACCCTGGAAAATCCAGTGGTCAGTTCACGCATGCAAAATACATGCATTTGCCCTTTCAGGCAATGTGGTGACCATGCATATCAGACAGATTTATACGTGGTTGCCAGCCTCTCAGAACGGCCTGTACAACTCATTGTTATGGTAACAGAACAAGGGAGGAACCAAGAGAGCTCAAGTAGAATAGTGGAAGTTTTCTTACGATTCTAGATACAGTACGATGAGTGTGGCATGGCTGTTTCTGAAGTACAAGGGATGCATGGTTTATACGGGGAAAGAGATGTTATTTCAGCAAGTCAGTGTTTATGAGAAAGGGGGGTGGGAATCCATAGAGCAGAGCATTCAGAGGCTTGCAGGAGCTTGCTTCTGAAGCCGATAGGGGCTGGCTGGACATTAAAAGAAGACTATAGCAGAACAATAATACTTAGCAAGTATACAGCATAGCTTCCAAAACATTTTAGTGGTTATTTCAATATTCCGGAGGGAGGGGGCAGCAGCATCATTAGCATGTATCCTGCATTAGGCTGGAGGAAATCCCTTTAGCTCTAAGGAGCCTCCCTCCAACTCAGAAGGCTCTTCTGTGGGAAGAAGTCTAACTTGAAGCTGGAAGAGGGCCCTGGAGGTTGCAGGCCACAATCTCATTGTAGTTGGGAGCCGATGCTGAGGAAGGGTGGCCAACACTCGCCTCGTGAGTTCATTGTAAGGATAAAATGGAGGGGAGGAGAACAATGTAAGCCATTTTGGATTCCTAATGGGGAGCAAAATGGGGTATAAGTGAAGTAAATAAACCAATGGCTGTGGTGAAGACTTGGACCTGGTAAAAGTCTTGGTTCACAGCTTGGTCCCTCAGGAGGCACTTGCACCACAATATGTCTCTCCTCACCCCTTCCCCTTCTCTACTGAAACTCTGTTGTTACTTCAGTGGACAAATGCCTCCAGGTTCTGAAACCTGCCTTTCTGTCAGGGGAGCTGTGCAAGTTCCAGTACCCTGCCCTCGCTCCGAGTTCTATCTGGGAGAGCAAAAGATTCACTCAAGGCTTTGCTTCCCCCCCACCAGAGTTAGAGGAGCGCTTCGAGGCCAACGAGAGGGAGATGCAGGCAAAAGCAACAAAGCTGCAGACCCTGGAGAAGACGGTGATGGAACTACTGCACTACATACGGGAAAAATCCACTGCCTATGCTACCTGCTAGGGCCAAAGTTTCTGCCATCAATGCCTCAGGCCTGACTTCTGCCAGCTTCGATGCTCTACCTTGGTGGGTCTCTCCCATACAAGTCAGTGTCCAGCTAGTCTCTGAGACTTTGTCTGTAGTTGCGGGGCCTTAATGTAAAATCAGTTCATTTCCTCCTCCAATGCACTGTACCAGGTAGGTCTAACTGGGGCTGGGCCTAGCAGAACAATTCTAGTGGCAAAATCTCATATCAATGCAGTTATGTTGTTTTGAGTCCAGATTATGTCCTAGGCCTCAGACTGGGGTAATTAGAAAAGTATATATGCCTGTGGCTATTTTCCAGAGAGGAGATGAAACATGTCCACCCTAACTCTGTTCATGGAATAATTCCCCTCAACCTCTTCCTGCCTTCCTCAGGACTTTTTATTTTCTTTTTTTGCTATTGCCAAGGAAACAAAGCACTTCCTACGCCACCCAGGCCTTTGGCCTGTGATCTCAGTCTCTGAAAAGGATGAGTGGGTACCACAAAAACAACATTCAGACTGTGCCAGCTGTTGTTGAAAACTTGGCTGCGGCCTTCCAGCTGCTGTCTATCTCTTTAGGCCCTGGGAAATGAACAAGTTTGAATAGAATCCCTGATTCGTCTTAGGCTTATGATCCCATGGCTATCCCTACTGTTGGTAAATAACAGATAAAGAAACAAACCTTCCCTCAAACGAACAAAAAGGGTGAACAAAAGCCATTCAGCATCTTGTCTGAACCTTCCACTATAGAAAAGTGCCTCCTATTCCACCCAAGATTTGGCAAAATCTTCCTTTCCCACTTCCCTCATTTTCATGGTCCCTGGGCACCGGTAATAGCCATAGCACAGACAGCCTTCAAGAAAGATTTAGATGTCTTCATAGAAGAGATAAGCCTGTGAGCAGCTATTGATCACAATGGTTTATGGTTGCCTTCTCTGGCCAGCAAAAAAGGTCTTCCTTCTCAGCTGCAGCACCATCTGTGGCATGTTTCTTCTCCTACTGTGGCTGCCTTACCCACTTGTAAACAGAAGGGGCTATGGCTCAGTGGCAGAGCAACTGCTTGGCATACAGAAGGTCCCAGGTTCAATCCTCAGTATCTCCAGTTTAAAGGATCAGATAGTAGGTAATGTGGAAGACCTCTGCCTGAAACCCTGGAGAACTGCTGCCAGTCTTAGTAGACAATACCGGCCTTGCTTGACCAATGATCTGATTCAGACTAAGGTAGCTTCATGCGTTCACTTACTTGCCTGGAAGAGGGCCACAGGCTGGTTGGCGTTTCAGAACTACCCCACCACAAGGCTCGCAAACTGCCCAGCTCTTTATCCCAATCCGACAGAGCCAGATCTGTTTCCCTTCTGTTTACAAGTGGCCACACATTTTCCTAGAGGCAAAACAGTGCCTGTCTACCACCCCTTCCCAAAATGTAGTATATATTGGATTGGATCCAGTCAGTTTTTTGACTAATTCCCCTTCTTATGCAACCCTGACCCATGTAGCTTGTATTGATACAGGTCCCATGATCCCCAGCAGAGCCGTTTTGGTGGTCAAAGGGGACCCTCTCCTCCTTTTTGCACCTCTGAAAAGCTGGTTAAATCTATCCCATTCTCCCTACTTTGGATGGGTGGCATAATGGGTGCCCCTTTTATCCCTTTGGCTCAGTGAACAATTGAGAAGTGCCAATCGCAGCGAGGTAGACTCTGATGCCCGCACCAATCATCGCTTCTCAATCGATGTTGCTCAGGGCAAACTCCCCCCGCCCCCGTTAGAAATAAAGTCCTTGACTCTTCCGCTATGTTTTCGTGTCTCTTGCTGGAGAGGTGGTGTGGTGGGGATAAAGGAACGTTTATGACCCTCCCCCAAAGTTAAAGTAGCTCCTTATGATGGTACCCTGATGCAACTCATGTATGGTAGTTGGGCATTTGGAAGCTTTTGTTGCTGGGTTAAAACCACTTCCCAAATCCTAGCCTAAAGGGAGCTTTACTCATCTCATGGCAGGAAGAATTTACCTGTGCAAATTCTCTCTTTGCTGATGCCCGAATCACATTCAAGTTTCCCTCCAATGGCACTATGCTAACGAGAGAAACCAAATATAGTCCCTAGGGGGAAAAAAATCTACTGATTTTCTAATGCCTTATAGACTGAGGAAAACAATGTGTTTAGGTTGTCTCAGTCACAGTCCCATCCACAGGCAGGCTCTAGCTCAGGGGTGTCGAACTCATTTGTTATGAGAGCCAGGTCTGACATAGATGAGACCTTGTTGGGCCAGGCCACGGGTGTCATAAAATGTAATGCCAGGTAGCGGAGATATAAACTTTATAAAGTACACAAATACAAAGGTTTTTTTTTACTTAAAATAAAAACATGCTTAAAACATTAGCACTGTTACAATATTTTGTTTATTTAATAGTGTCTGATAACTGACACCTCTTGCTCTGAATTATTGCATCAAAATGTCTGTGCTGTGCTGTTGCAATCCTGAGTATGCTGTTCAGGTGTGTATCTGTAAGCTGCAAACCTATGATGATGCAGCAGCAGCAGAACTGGAAGAAGAAGCAGAAGACAGCCAGTTCCCTGGGCCACATGTTTGACACCCCTGCTCTAGAGCTTGGGAGGAAAAGAGGAAAAGGATGTGACATCCTAAGATGCCTGGCCATTTTCTTACCCCCCGTTTGGTGTTCTGTCCAAATCCCTGTCCACGGTATCCATAAATCTCTCCTCAAAACCACTTTTCCAATGGGCCTCTGCATTTTCAATGGGCCCCCTGGTACCGGGCATTCCTTGGGGATCTCCCATGTGATTACAGTCTCATCTGGGCTATCCAGGTCAGTTGCCCCTTCCAAACCTGCCATTAACAGCAGACTAGCCAAACAGTTTTCCCATGACATTTTTATATGGCATCTGTGTTTACATGTAGAAAAACATGTTGCACGTGCTGTAACCTTGAGACTGACTTGCCAGAAGACAAAAAGCATCCACGGAAAAGTGGGCGTTGAGTCCAGGTCTCCTAATCCCGAGTTTCCTGGGGCTCATTGGACACTGAGTGCAATTGGTAGGTTCTGTGATAAGATGATCACGTTCAGGAACACACCTTTTCAAGCAAAGAAACCCTTCAGAACAGAACATTTGGTCACCCTAGGCACCATGGGCATTCTGCCTTTGCTCTGAGAGCAGCCTTTTGAATTGGGTGGGGATCTTTGGCTTCCTCCTCCTCTCCCAGTTGCATAGCATCATAACAGCAATTGGTTTCTGAGCAGTGTGATCCCTTATCCTTCCCGCAGCTGCCCCGCCCCCCACCAGGATCTCCTCCTTCCAGCGGAATGACCTGTTTGCTGTCTCTCACGGGGAGCCTGCCCCAGATAAAGAGGGGAAAGCTCATGGGTGTGTAGCTGCATTTGAGAATTTAAAGCACTGTGTGTATAGGGCTCTGTGCACAGAGAGGAGAGCAAGCGAAGAGAGAAGGTGCATTCCAGCCCAGTTCCAGGACCAGCCCACTCTGCAGCTGGGAAAAGCTGGAGCATGCTCACTCTTCAGCAGGAATGGGAGCTTTTGCCCACCCCACTGCCGAGGCAAGACAGGCACGAAGCTGGCAGATCAAAACGTTACAAAAACACACGCAAGCCATCAACCCACCTCTGTGACTTTGCATTTCCTCAGAACAACATTTTAAACAGGTATTATTTTACAGAGCAATTATGTAAAGCAGGGCCTTTAGTCACAGCATAGATTGGAAATTTTAATGAAAACCTGCCTTTTGAAAATGTCAAGTAATATCCACAATGTTTGGTAGGAACTCTGCAGTGCTCTGCCAGAGCAGACCTACGTGTGGCATTTAAGACCTCGAGGGTTCTGGGAGTAGAATCCAGAAGTGGATCGTCACGTTCTTTATTTTACCCAATTGGGCGATCTGAAGAAAAATGGAAATTGATTTCTGCTCCTGCCTGGCTAGCTGAATTAACTAATACTTTGCTCTCATGAACAAATGAACATTGATTTATGGAAGTACAAACTCTATGAAGCCATTTGGTCTTTCATGCATGGGGGGGGTGTCTGTGCAAACAAGCTATGTAAAAGCCATGCCATCCGCAACCCCATTTTTAGTTGGTAGATGGAGGGGGGTGGTACTTGACAGGTACTGACCAAAAATAATCCAGCTGCATGTTATTCTTTAAAATAGCATCACTGTTAATCTTTCATGCACCACAAGCTACCTTTTGTTTTTGCTGGAATGGACTTCCCAGCCACCACTCTGGGACCCTTTCAGCCTTTGCCCTGTCCATCAATGCTCAATTCTGGCTGCTTCCACACTGGGACCCTTGACCTGGATGGTCCAGGCTAGCCTCATCTCATCAGTTCTCGCAAACTAAGCAAGGTTGGCCCTGGTCAGTCTTTGGATAGGAGACCACCAAGGAATACCAGGATCACTTTTCAGAGGTAAGCAATGACAAGCCACCTCTGAACATCTCCTGCCTAGAAAACCTTACAGGGTCACTATAAGTCAGCTGCAACTTGATGGCCCTTTATACACACACCACATCACAGGGGGAATAATTCCCTGTTGAGCACTCATTGCCACTGCAAATGTAGAAAATCCGCATATGATTGGGGGGGCCCCCCCGCAGGAAAAGGATTTTCAATGTTTTTTTTAGAACAAAGCTCAAGTCCAGTGACACCTTTAAGACCAACAAAGTTTTATTCAAAGTATAAGCTTTCATGTGCATGCACACTTCTTCAGATGTGTGCATGCACATGAATGCTTTATATCTTGAATAAAACTTTGTTGGTCTTAAAGGTACCACTGGACTCAAACTTTGTTCTGCTGCTCACAGCTACCCATCTGAATCTATGATTTCTTTAGTATTCCCTTGTGTCTGCCAGTATTCTTCCCCGGTACCACCAGAAGGCTCTTTCCTTTTTTTAAAAAAATAGTGTTTTAACACTACAGTGATGTAGCCGCTACCAATAGGAAGGCACAAGGGGATTGAAGGGAAATGGTACTGAAATGAGCAGGGAGGTCCAAAAATAGACACCTTTCCATCCACATGACAACCCAACCCATGTTGAGTGTGATCTTTTCAGAAAATATTAAAGCATGTTTGGGAAAAGAAACAGGCAGTGGAAAACTTGGAAGTTGAACAATTTATAGGAGTGCCAGCCTCCAGGTGGGACCTGGAGATCTCTAGAACTACAGCTCATCTCCACACTACAGTGATCAGTTGCCCTGGAGGAATTAGGAAATGAATGCTTTGGAGGGTGGACTCTATGGCATTGTATCCCACTGAGGTCCCTGTCCTCCCCAGGCTCCATCCCCAAATCTCCAGGAGTTTCTCAGCCTGGATCTGGCCTCCCTACCCCCCCATCCCCCACTGGTGGCCACCCTGGGTGAGAGGGGACCTCTCCTTGGAGATCTTCAGGAGGTACCATGAGGACTACCTGGCTGCCAGGGCTTTTGAGGGTGTTTGAATAGCAGGCATCTTTTAAGAAGGGTTTGGGGGCTTGCCATTTTGTCTTGGTTTTAGCTGAGGGATGTGTTAATTGTTATTGTAAGCCACTTTGAACCAAGAGGAAAATTAGGATATAAATGTTTTAATAAATAACTGCTGTTTTACTGTGCAGACCCAAGCAGAGTTGCTTGCTTCAGTGGGCTTAGAATGGAGTAATTTTCAATACAGCCAACATGGCATAGTGGTTAGAGTTGGAATAGGAGACCCAGGTTTGAATCCCCCACTCTGCCATGGAGGCACACTGGGTGACCTTGGGCCAGTCACTCTCTCTTGATGATACCGCACTAAAATGCTTTGGGTCCCTACTGGGGACAAAAACAAGGTATAAATATCTGAGTAAATGTAGAACATCTATCTTCTTCTCCCATTCTCAGTTGGATTTTGTAATACTGTGCTTGCTTCCTTTCAGGATTGTTTGGGCCCTCATAAAATTACATGCACATGAGAAATAGCAAAAGCCCTTTCCCGGGCTCAGAGGCTGGCCAAGCTGTTAAAACTTGCTGGAAACCAGACTTTATAAATGACACATTCCCATATCACCTGGGGAAGCACATACCTTGGATTTATCACATTTCTATTTGTATTTTTGTATGTCACTCCCATCTAGTTTTAAGCTAAATAGAATTTTCAGAACCCTAGACCTAGTTGCAAAGTTTTAGGATCTGGTACCAAGGCAAGAATGCTGGTATTCTGCCTGTGCGGGGGAGGGAGGGGAGTATGGTTGCCAGTCAGATCAGGAAAACTCCCCACACTTATTTGTTTTCAGTGCATTTAGCAACCGCTTGATATGCAGAAGGCAGCAGGTGAAATTTTGCACAGCATGGAAATAAGCATAATTGCTCACTAATGTCTGCACATCAAGCACCTGTTCAAAACACAGCCAGAGGGGCACCAGGTGTAAATAACAGCAATTGGTTCGGCTAATGGACATATATTACCTATTAAGCAGGTGCTTGTTTGCTTGACTGGGTACACCCGTGCAGTTTTTGCTGGGCCATGTGCTGATTGCTGTGCATTCAGCAGAGCACAGGAAGGGTATGAATGGCCCATGGCCACAGGAAATTTAACTTCCACCATTAGGTGGATGCAGGCAGAACTAGGCACTACGAGAAACAAGGAGCTGTTACCGCTCCATGAGCTGAATCTGAAAGATGCCTTTTTATGGGTAGAAGGCAGATTTGCCTGTGGGGGGTGGGAGCAATTCCCCCAGGCTTTCCATTCAATGTACAGCTGTCCCGCAAGGTCTGCTAGCTCCCAGGAGTAATTGAGGTGCATGCAGGGGGCTAAAGAAAGGAGCAGCTCTTTGGATCTGTGGAGCTCTGCTCACAGTTCTTTGGATCCAACTGATGCCTTTTCTTCTGTCTTCTTGGTAACCACTGGTAGGACACATGACGTGTAACTGCATGTAAGGGAGAGGTTTTGGCTCAGTGGTAGAGCATAAAGTTTGCATGCAGGAAGTCACAGGTTCAGTCTCTGGTTAAAAGGATCAGATAGCGGTGGTGACAAGTGCCATCAAGTTGCAGCCAACTTATGGCAACTCCATAGGGTTTTCAAGGCACGAGATGTTCAGAAGTGGTTTGTCATTGCCTGCCTCTGCAGAGCAACCCTGATATTACTTGGAGGTCTCCCATCCCAATACTAACCAGGGCTGACCTTGCTTAGCTTGCAAGAACTTATGAGATCGGGCTAGCCAGGGCCATCCAGGTCTGGGTATTCAGACAGTAAGTGAGGGGGGGAAACAGAGACCCTGGAGAACTGCCACTAATCAGAGCAGATAAGATGGACCTTGATGGAGTCAAAGAGAAGGCAGGTTCATGTGTTTGCAGGTCAGGGATGTCACAATGATGTCACAGCCAGATCTGTATGTCAGTCTTCAACTTTTCCAGACCTGGAACCACTGTTAACCCACAGGTGATAACAGGGACACTACTCCCTTATCACAAGCACAGGACATAGGTGACAATCATGTGACAGGAAGAAGAGGAGCCAGTGTCTCTGAATCTACCTGTGGCACTAAAAATAAACCCCCGCATTGCTGGGTGATAACGGTTTGCTATTCTGCTCTTACTCTTAACATGTGAGCAAGGAGAGACCAGGAGGAACAAGGGCCTTAGCAGCAGGTTCTTCCAAAAAACATCAACATGGTCGCTCTATAGGCCCCTTGAGCCAGCAGTTAGGGCCCTTGAAACCCTCTGGGAGCCCTGACCCATGGGCTGCAGTGAAGACCAGTACGCTAGAGGTGACCAGCGAAAGGAGAAAAAGACATGGAGCAGAGGCAGCCCAGTGTCATCTTCTATTCAATTGCATTCACAATGGAAGCAGAGAAATCTATGGATTTCTCCCAGCCCTTTACTGATGCATACTTTGAGAAAAACATTTCTACATTACGACTGTAAGAATAAAAAAGGGGGAGGGGGTGTGATTCAGGATGTGTTCCTCTACAACAATGTATTGCAGTTTAGCAGCATTCAGCTTAAAATTAGAGCCTACTTCTGACAATCGTTACCTGACAATGAAGATTTAGTTCAAATGGATGGGCCCATGGAAGTGGGCTGGTCTATTTGGAGTATAGTGGAATTCAGTTGCTATGGAGACAGCTCTGCTTTGGAGAGCATAGAGAGCCATATATCCCCATGTTGGTATCCAGCAGTTTGCAGGTAGTATCCACTAGTTATCCAACACTGCTCATGCAGCACAATAAACCCATCTGTTCCCCCCCCCCCAAAAAAAAAAAAAAGTTCTTAGTGGATCCTCATTGACAGTGCAACATGGAATAACCTCCCCAGACAGAAGGAAGGCAGGGTGACAGTGTCCTAAAGCTCTGACATAAGACTTATCCAAAAGAAATTTGAGTAATCTTGTTTTAAGAGACATCCCTTGTAATACAGAATTATGCTTTATTCTAGAAGAGAGAGGCTATCCAGAATCTGTCCACCAAATGCCACATATCTGACTCTACACCTCTTCAAAGAGTTTTATCCCTGCTGTGTATAACCTGACAAAGGTGGCTTCCATGTGGATGCTTAGCTCCACTCTGCCTCCCCAACTGCTCCCCCCCATGAATTTCCATGAATTCTTGGTCCTTTCTAATGCAGCAGTACAGATAGAAATGTGATAAACAAGCTCTTCAAAAGCACGCAACATGTATTTGCAGTTCCTCCCTTTCCCCAGGGATTGTTTCTCTCCTGTCATACACAGACTGGCAGAACTCTGATTTGAGCCTTATTACAAGTAGTAGTTTATATGCAACAGCTCGTGGCCACAAGGCCTGAGATGAGGCTGTTAAGCAAGCACATCCAACTTTTGTGCAGACTGCCACCGGCTATGCTCTAGTACAATGGTACTCACTCTGTGGCTTGTGGAGAGCCACATTCACAATTGATCATTAACCACAACAGCCACACAACTACTGTATGCCCTGTGCACCAGCACCACTGCAACATACATACAGATGATATCAGATATAACAACATTACATATTTCATTACTACCTCTTTAGTTCCCAAAGCACTTCTGAGCATGTAGAGTTAAATTTAAGCAGCCCCTGGGAAGGGTTGGCAAGTCAGACTTCTGACACACAATGGTCTGCAAACTTTCAAGATCTCTAGAAGCATAAATTAGACTGGATATTAAAAACAAACAAATGCTTCCCTATGTTAAAAGTTCCCTTCATACTGAACACTAGCACTGCAGGGGATTGGTGAGACAGAACCTCTCTCTGTGCTAAGTTTTCTACTGGCAAGGGCTTTATCTTGCCCACTTTCCTGGAACATGAGGTTGGTGCCACACTGGAGAACGATGCTCAGAAGAGCCAAGGGGAGCATGTCAGCAAGCAACATGTGGCTCCTGAGCCACTGAGTATCGCCGCTCTAGTTGGAGGCCTTGCTGGGAGACGACTGCATTTTGTCCAAGTCTAGGCCAGATCATCTTTGAACAACACACAGCTACTATTATGACAATACTGATTAAGGTTGCTAATCTCCAGGGGGAGGCTGGAGATCTCTCACTATTGCAACTGATTTCCAGGTGACAGAGATCAGTTCACCTAGAAAAAAAGGCCACTTTGGAAGGTGGATTCTACCTTCCTCAGGCTCTACCCCCAAAATCTTGAGGTATTTCCAGGCCTGGAGCTGGCAACTCTAGTACTGATGCAAAGGAGAAACTTTGGACATGCTTCCAGCTTGAGAGGCCAGTAGCTGGAGCAGCCAGAATCAGATTGAAAAGAAGAAGAACTGGATTTTATACCCTGCTCTTTCACTACCCTAAGATTCTCAAAGCAGCTTACAATTGCCTTCCCCACAACAGGCACCTTGTGTGGTAGGTTGGGCTGAGAGAGTCCAAAGAGAACTGTAACTGGCCCAAGGTCACCCAGCAGGCTTCATGTGGAGAAGGAGAATCAAACCCAGTTCTCCAGATTAGAGTCTGCTGCTAACTGCTACACAACACTGGCTTAGAGAAGGACAATGAATGGTATATCCCAAAGATCCAAAGCAGATGGGAAATTTTGGAAATAGTCATGCGTTGCCTTCTTGGGGGAGAAGGGGTGTAAGAACATAAGAAGAGCCCTACTGGGTCAGTCCCGCTAGTCCAGCACCCAGTCTCAAACAGTGGCCAACCAGTTCCTCGGGATGGCCAACAACAGGGCACAGAGGCCGCGGCCTTCCACTGACATTGCCCCCCAGCTCTGGGATTCAGAGGATTAGTGCCTTGGAATGTGAAGGTTCCCCTCAGTCCCCATGGCTAGTAGCCATTGACAGGCATCCTCCATGAATCTATCTAATCCTCTTTTAAAGCTGTTTGTTTCTATGGCCATCACAATATCCTCTGGTAGCAAATGCCACATTTTAAGCACTCTCTGTGTAAAGAAGTATTTCCTTTTGCCTGTCCTGAACCTACTGCCCATCAGCTTCATTGGATGCTCTCAAGTTCTAATATCTTGGGAGAGGGAGAAAAAATTTCTTGGTCAGCTCTCCTCACCCCATGTATAATTTTATAAACCTCTATCATGTCCCTCCTTAGTTGTCTCTTTTCTCAACTGAAAAGTCCCAGAGTGACTCTTCTGGTCTTTCCTCATAGGGAAGGTGCTCCAACCCCCTAATCATCTTGGTCGCTCTCCTCTGTACTTTGTTCCAGCTCTGCAGGGTCCTGTTTGTGATATAGTGACCAGACCTGTGCACAGTATTCTGGCTGAGGCCACACCATAGATCTATACAGGGGCATTACAATATCGGCTGTTTTATTTTCAGTCCCTTTCCTAATAATCCTTAACATAGAATTTGTTTGTTTTATTCTTTTGTAAGCTGACCTGAGCTGCCTTGGCTGGGAGGGCGGGGTATAAATCAGATAATAAAATAAAAAATAAAATGAATTTGGCTTTTTCACTTCTGCAGCACGCTAGATTGACATTTTCATTGAGCTATCCATTATGATCCCAAGATCTTTTCCTCTCTCAGTCTCAGCAACTTCAGACCCCATTAGCCCATACTTGAAGTTGGGAGGTTTCTTTTGTCCCAATCAGGACCGGCTCGCCCAGGGCCTAGAGCGCGCCAGCCGCAGAGGCGTCAAAAGGCACCCCCCGCGACAAGACCCCCCGCCTCTTCCGAGGCTTGCTTGGGCGCCCCGCAGCCGCGGAGCACCCAAGCAAGCTGGTGCTGGGAGGGAAGGGGCGGCGGTTTAAACCCCCGCCCCTTCCCTGGCTTTCCTGGGGCCCCGCAGCTGCGGAGCCTCCAGGAAAGCTGGCACTGGGAGGGAGGGGAGGGGGTTAGAATCCCTGCCCCTTCCCTGGCTTTCCTGGGGGCCCTGCAGCTGCCGGCCCTGGTCCCAATGTGCATCACCGTACATGTACCAACGCTGAACTTCATTTACCATACTGTCACCACTCACTCTTTGTGGAGGTCTTCTTGGAACTCTTCACAGTCTGTCTTGGTTTTCACCATCCTGAATAATTTTGTGTCATCTGCAAACTTGGCCACTACACTGTTCACCCCTAGTTCTAGATAATTTATGAATAAATTAAATAGTGCTGGCCCCAATACCAATCCTTGTGGGTCCCCACTTGTCAGACTCCTGCAGCAATCAGTTCCCAACAGCTTTCATTCAAAGAAGTAAAGTTTATTGAGACATTGAGAGTATGCAGATATCGTAACGATTTTGTGTTAGAACTGAAGAAAAGCACGTGCATCAAACAGATATACATTATTCAAGGAGGCCCCCTGATGGCCCAGGGCCAATCAGAGATCAGGTAGAAGCCCGCCAAAGTAACAGGCTACTTTTCCCAAGAGAAAGACTACACCAGGGATTGAAGGTCATAGAAGACACAGCAGAAATGAAACTTAATATTCCAGAGTCACCCCCACTCCCATGGCAGCCAGGGTTTGAGAAAGGCCTAGCTGACACCACTGCTTAAATCCCTCCATTGTGAGAACTGTCCATTTATTCTTACTCTTTGCTTCCTGTCATTTAACTAGTTTTTTAACACATAAGAGAACTTGCCTCTTATCCCATGACCGCTAAAGTTACTCAGAAGTCTTTGGTGAGGTACCCTTGTCAAAAACCTTTTGAAAGTCCAAATATATAATGTCTACCAGGTCACTGTTGTCTACATAGCCATAAGTTTGAGCTTACATGAAACTGCTTACTTTGGGGATGCTGCTCCTGGAATCTTGCTGCTGAGCTGAGAATAGTCAAGCCCACCCTAGGCTGAAAGCAGCAAGTAAAACCTGGTTTGTAATTCTTATGTATTGTATTATATAGATAGTCTGAATTGTAGAATGAGCCTGAGCTTCAATCAAAAGGGCCATAGACTCTCAGTATCCTGAAATCAACAGCCTGATTGGCTGCCATTGTGCAATGGACCAATCATGGAAGACTGTGACTTTTGGCGTGAACAAACCATACTGGTCCTAAGCACTCACTTGTGATTGGATCTTACTGTTCTAGGGGTGTGGTTTAGCCAGTTCCAAACTGTGTATAAGTTGGGGGTTGTTCTGTGTGTTCTGTGTTGTTATGTGTTCTGTTCTAATAAACTTTAAGTCACTTAAAGAAAGAGCTGCTTGATCTTGAGATACAACAGTGATAAATTATCCTTCAATCTTCCCCTAGTATTTCTCAAAAGACTTCCCTAAACAGGATGCATACTTTTGCATGCTTCTGTTCCGCTTGCTGAAAGTCAAGAATGCATTCAGTGGGAAGTGATCCTTGAAGCAAGAAGGGCTGTTAACACTTCTTTCACACTGGGCAGTTTTAAATGTGAATCCATTTAAATATACAGATTTAAGCAAATCATGAGGTCTTGACTGCAGGAGACCATCATTCAGTCTGCATCTTCTCCTGCAGATACAGATACAGCCCCGTAGTGACAGTGGGGCATCTTGGGGCTAGGCCCCTGACTTACTGGCAAGGCCCCACAACTTCCCATCCAGGCAAGGGCCTCCAAGCAGTGGCAGGTGTGGGGAAGGAGCCAAGTATTCCTGCGCAGCTGTCTGGCATGAAGGGCCAGCTACGGTGGCCATGTGGAGCCAGACAGCACCCTCTCTTATTTCCCCCAGAAACTGAATTAGCCAGTGCCCCCTATGAAATTTAATGCCCCCCAACTTAAAAAAATCCTGGCTAGGGGTCTGTACAGATAACTACGGCTGCCAACTCCAGGTTAGGAAATTTTTGGAGATTTGGAGGAGCCTCAGGAGGGCCTTCAGTATAAAGCCATTGAGTCAACCTTCCAAAGCAACCATTTTCTCTGAGGGAATTGATCTCTGTAGCATGGGGATCACTTGTAATTCTGGGAGATCTCCAGGCCCCACATGGAGGTTGGCAACCCTCCTGAACCAAAACTAGGCCTAATATGGCCATAGGTATTCATTGCAAGCTCTGGGATGGAAAACACATGGAGGTGCAGCCTGGTGGGGGGGGGGGGCTTTGGGGAGGAGCAGGGTATAATGCCATAGAGTCCACCCTCCAAAGAAGGCATTTTCTCCAGGGGAACTGATCTCTGTAATCTGGCGATCCTGCAATAGCAACCCTAAATCTTAAACACAACTACTAGAGAAGAGCCCGGAGTCAAGTTAGCACTTCAAAGACTAACAAAAGTTATACCATCATAAACTCTTTGCTTTGCCAGATACATATGTATGGGGAACCATTAAGCCCAAATCATATTTGAATTAGATCTTCTTTTGAGCCAGCCTTGGTTTATAACATCCCCCCCCCATTCCCTTTCTATTGTGTTGTGTGGAAAAATCCATCCTGGTGGTTTTATACACCTAATAGGCAGGGCGGATGCCCTAAGCCCAGCCCAGCAGTGGTGCCCCTCTGCCCTTCCATTGCTTAACTGACAAGACATTAAGACTCAATAAGTGCTGAAGGTGAAATAAGAGATTAAAAATTCAGTTTTCTTCCAGGCCATCCCCCAGGCCAGACCCCACAACTATACTGAATATAAACTTTTTAAAAATTATTTATTGAACACTAAATAGCAGAAAGCAATATAAGCAAAAAAAACACAACCCCTCTGTGGTGCCCCCCTCTTTGGTGTAGTGGTTAAGTGCACGGACTCTAATCTGGGAGAACCAGGTTGGATTCCACACTCCTTCACTTGCAGCTGCTGGATGACCTTAGGCAAGCCATAGTTCTGTCAGAGCTGTCCTTGAAAGGGCAGTTCTCTCAGAGCTCTCTCAGCCCCGCCTACCTCACAGGGTGTCTGTTGTGGGGAGGGGAAGAGAAAGGAGTTTGTGAGCTGCTCCGAGTGAAGGCTGAGGTATAAATCCAATCTCTTATTCTTCTTTCCCTTGGTGCTCTAAGCATGTTGATTTGCTTGATGGTTAATCCAGGGCTGCTAGTAGGATTGCCAGCTTTGGGTTGGGAAAATCCTGAAGATTTGGGGCTGGCACCTGGAGAAGGCAAGGTTTGGGCAAGGGAGGGACTTCAGCTGGGCATAATACCACACAGTCCATCTTCTAAAGTAGACATTTTTTCCCAGGGGAAGAGATCTCTGTTGTCAGGAAATCCGTGGTAATTCTAGGAGATTGCCAGTCTTCACCAGGAGATTGGCACTGTAATTTTTGTTCTGGTTTCGGGACAGAGGAGATACACTGCACAGCCAATTACCCCACCTTAAAGGACAGGACGCTGTAAGGTCACCTCCATGCTTGAGAGGAGACAGATGGAGCATCATGGCAGGATCTCAGTCAGTTACTCTCAGCATTTCACATTTAAGAAGGGTCTATCTGCCCATCGATTTCTGATTTTAATATATTTATTTCCTTTACTATGTTTTCCCCTGCAATGAAACCGAAATATATGGTGACTGTGTAAACCAAGCTTGTTATTCCTGTTTGGTACTTGAGTCTGTTAAACATCATTATGTTGTATGCCAATTTGCTGCTTACCCTCTACCTATATGTACGGACTGGTAACTTCCATTTCAATGTATCTGAGGAAGTGTGCATGCACACGAAAGCTTATACCTTGAATAAAACTTTGATGATCTTAAAGGTGCCACAGGACTCCAACTTTGTTCTCCTACTCATCCGTCACCATGAGCTCTGGCTAAAAAAAAGGAGATTATGCAGGAATAAATTTTCTCAGTCTTCGAGGTGCCACCAGACTTCTGTTTGATTTTGCTGCAACAGACTTACAAGGATGCATACTCAACTAATTCCAGGGGGTTAAAGGAGACTCACTTCTGAGTAAACAGGCTTAGCATTGTGCTGAGAGTATTACAGAGGAAAAATATCACAACATGGTGAATATTCCCTAAAAATTGTTCCATGGTTGCCTGTAAATAAATCTAACAGGATGTGAAGAAATGGAGCGTGGGGGAGAGAAAGAACTATTTGTTTTTCAGTTAATGACTTTTATGGACCCATGTGGGGGTGCAATAAAACAGAAGGATTGTTCGCATTGTGGTCATTTTCAACATATCACTGTAAAGTATATTTTCCTAGTGTAGGCCTTCCACCTTTATTAATACAAGGGCCCTGTGCCTAGGGTTGCCAGGTCCCCCCGGCCACTGCTGGAGGCTGGGGGTGGGGTTGCCAGATCCAGGTTTGGGAAACACTTGGAGATTTGGGGATGGATCCTGGGGAGGACCTCAGTGGGATACAATGCCGCAGAGTCCACTCTCCAAAGCACCCATTTTTCCCAAGGAAACTGATCTCTGGACTTGAGATGAGCTGCAATTCCAGGGGACTACCCCAGGTCCCACCTGGAAGCTGGCATCCTTACCTGTGCCTTTAATCACCAAGCGACAGGCAGAAATTTAGCAAGGGAAACTTTCCTATCACTACCTGAAGGACATAAGAACATAAGAGAAGCCAATGTTGAATCAGGCCAATGGCCCATCTAGTCCAACACTCTGTCACACAGCGGCCAAAATATACCACGTGCCATCAGGGGGTCCAGCAGTGGGGCCAGGACACTAGAAACCCTCCCACTGCTGCCCCCTCCAGCACCAAGAATAGAGTGCATCACCTGCCCCAGACTGAGAATTCCCATCTATACCCTGTGGCTAATAGCTACTGATGGACTTCTGCTCCATATGTTTATCTAATTCCCTCTTGAAACTGTCCATGCGTGTAGCTGCCACCACCTCCTGTGGCAGTGAATTCCATATGTTAATCACTCTTTGGGTGAAGAAGTATTTCCTGGACAAGAAGGCTTCACAGCAACTTTAACCACAGTCTGATGGGCAGCAATCGTTAATTGCTGGTTTACTTACCCATCCCTCCTTCAATGGAGCTCAAGATAACACATAAAATATATTTATACCCCACTTTTCTCCTCAGTGGGGAGCCAAAGCAGTTTACGTGTTCACCTGTCTTCCAGTATATCCCCACAAGTACCTTCCTAGTTTGTGGCTCAAAGTCACCCAGTGGGTTTCATGGCAGAGTACAGGTCCAGGTCCCGTTTCCTCATGCTGCAGTCCAGCAGTATAATCACTACACCACAGTGCCTCTCCATAGTTCTGTACCACAAAAAGCTTCCTTGTTCATTTCTACATAGCAAGTCTCTAGTACAGGGGAAAGGGTAGGTCTTTTGACCCCTGCCCCCCCCCAACTGACAACTGTTTTGAAAATAAGTAATATTACAATTGCCAGCACTCCAGGAAATGTGGCAGAATTGGACTGAAATCCTTATTCAGTCACTTTCTCAGTCTAACCTCCCTTACAGGGGTGGAGGGACTCCTTCAGCTTTAATAGGTTGGCAGGTGTACATATCAAGAGGCAGAATAGTGTGGTATACATCTCTTAAATTCTGGGGGTACAAGAAGAGAAGAAGAGATTGGATTTATACCCCGCCCTTCACTGCCCAAAGGCGTCTCAGAGCGGCTTACAAACCCCTTTCCCTTCCCCTCCCCACAACAGACACCCTGTGAGGTAGGTGGGGCTGAGAGAACTTCTGACAGAAACTGTCCTTGAGAGAACAGCTGTGCCAGAGCTTGTGACTGACCCAAGGTCACATCAGCAGGTGCAAGTGGAGGAGTGGGTAATCAAACCCGGTTCTCCCAGATAAGAGTCCGAGCACTTAACAACTGGTGTAGTGGGGCTAAAGTTAGAGAAAAGGGGGGTTGTCGATATTATTTCCTCCTCATATATAAGGCATGGTCTGTCAGACAGCCTGTCTTGCACTTCCAACATTTTTTCCACTAGCAAGTCTCTTTTTCCATTTTATTTATTTTTTTGTTTGTTTCTTGTGTATGCCACCATCCAGTTCCATCTGGGATACCCAAGACAACTGGCAAAAATGTAAAAATATTAAGATACTAGAAAACAACAATGACAAGAGAGTATGATAAAAGAAGAGATAGATGTTTCCACATATCAGCTAATTCAAAAGCCTCTCTAGGGATGCCAGCCTGCAGGTGGAACCTGGGAATCTCCCAGAATTACAGCTCATCTTCAGACTACAGAGATCAGTTCCCCTGGAGAAAATGACTGCTTTGAAGGGTAGACTCTATGGCATTGTACCCCACTGAAGTCCCTGTCCCCACCAGGCTCCATCCCCAAATCTCCTGAAGTTTCCCAAGCTGGACCTGGCAACCCTAGGGCTTGCTGAAGAGATCCCCCACCCCCCATGTTTTCAGAAGACCCAAAGAAACAGTATGGATCTCACTTCTTAGAGGTGGTAGACCCAGCACCCTGCTGATCTTACCTCAGACAAAGTAGGTTGTTATAGAAGAGTCCCATTCATTGATCACAGGGCTCAGGGTGGTTGATTGGGAACGAGCCATTCCTTTATGAACTGAGGTGGCGGAAAGTGCCATCAAGTCACAGCTAACTTATGGAGACCCCAATAGGGGTTTTCAAGGCACGAGATGTTCAGAGGTTGTTTGCCATTGCCTGCCACCATGTACTGTAGGCGCAAACAATTTATGGATTTAAAGGTCAAAGCCAGTACTTTGAATTAGGGGTGGAAGCAATGCAGATGTAAAAGAACTGATACTATGTATGTATGAACTAGCTGAAGCTGAACTGTCTTCAAGGGCAGCCCCGCATAGATTGTGTTGCAGTAGTCTAAACAGGATGTGTGACAGCTGATGACTGACACAGCAGACAAATCAACCTTAAACTAGCAAAAAGCACTCATGTCTTTTATAGTGATAGACTAGGCAAAAATTCAATAGATGCAGCGCTACACTGTACCAATAAATGTTTACAGTCCTGTTCAAAAACCAAACAAAGTTCTCAACCACGAAGCTGCCCAGCTGACTTCAGGCAGGTCACTATTAGTGTTGCCAGCCTCCAGAGTCCAGGTGGTGGCTGGAGATCTCCTGCTATCACTGCTGATCTCCAAGTGATGGAGATCAGTTCACCTGAAGAAAATGGGCACTTTGGAAGTTGCACTGTACCACATTACGCCCCAAACCTCGCCCTCCTCAGGCACGCACCACCCCCAAAACCTCCAGGGATTTCCCAACCTGGAGGTGACAACCCTAACAAGTCTTGCCCGGCTGTCATTACTAAGATAAAATGATTGAAAGGAATATGTTGGGCACAAACCAGCCACCAGCAAATATTTCTAGCTCCTACTGATTTTAATGGAAAACGGAAACATATACTTAATGGTGCGATCCTCTGTAGATACTCCAGTTTAAACCCACTGGAGTAACTCTGCATAGGATTGACTTACAACTCTCTTTAAAACCTAAATCAATGTGGTTTAAAAGCGTTTAACTATATTGTGCCCGTTGCAATTCGCCCCTTGCCTAGAGCAGAAAAAAATCCTAAATGTAATTAATGCTTATAAAAAATGTATGAAAACGCGTGTGTGTTTTAAATTTCGCCAGTTTCTGAGCATTAAAGTGCTCCATAGAGAACAGCTAGGTAGTTTAATAATAATAAACACAAACCAGCCAGGCAGCAACCCCTGCCTGTACTCTGTGCCTACAGTTATGCGTAGGGCGACCGCTTCATTCAACACCAGATCCCGGCCGGAATCCGTCCCGCGCTTTCCTTCGGCCTTGTTGCTAACTTTTTCCAACTAAGTTTAGCTTTGGGATCATTCCGAGCGGTGTGTTTGCGAGTTTCTTTTTTGGAGCCCTGAAGCCAGTAGCTGTAGGAATTGGAGAAGCTTGGGCTTGGCTAGGAAGGGAGGGACGGAAGGCGGGAGTTTCGGGGGGAACAGCTGGATCCTCGCCCCCATCCCGCATAGAAAGCTCAGGCCCGGGTGGCCCACCCCCGCCTTATCCTTTTATCAGTTCGGTTTTACCTGCAGATCGAGAGGAGGCTACTGAGCCCTGGATCGAGTTGCCTCAATGGAAGTTTGGGGTTTGCTGTTGGCAGGTGAGCCTTTGGTCGGGAGTGGGTGAAAACCGGGGGGGGGGGTCGGGGTCGGCTGACACCTGCCTGTCAAAAGACTTCGTGATGCCCAGCGGGAAGGCAGGCAGGCAGGCAGGCGCCTGGAGCACCGAGGGTGGAGTGGCTGGGTTGGCGCACCACTGAACGTGAAAGGAGGATCGGGTCGATCTTACTATGTCAGGCGCCAGATGAGAATACACCCCCCACCCCGCTCCCCTGCACTTGCGTGCTTTCTCCTGCAGCAAGAGATGGCCTGGCAGTCCCTGGAGAAAAGAGATGTACGTGCCCAGACCCCGAGAAACTGCTCTTTAACCTGACAAACATGGGGGGGCGGGGGCTGGAGTGTGGATGAAGAGCTGTGAGGGAAATGATGGGCTCCTCTGATTCTCCCAGGGAAAGCTACCCTTTCCTCCAGGATTTGAGACGGGCCTCTGATTCCTAACCTTGGAAGGATTAATGTCTTCTCAGTTTAAGGCAAACTCCTTTGAAGAGAGGCAGAGTCCTTGGTGCTTTTAATGGGTGCATGGTAAGGCCAAACAGCAGCCCTGAGATACAGCAAGGGGGAGATTTGCTTTCCCTACTTGTCTCAGACAGCATCCTAAGTCTATGGGCCAATCTGCATTTAGCATTTGCTCCATTGTTTTACCAAACCCACACTGGAACAGAAAAAGATGCAGTTCAAAACCACATTCAACTATCCCGGGCCAACACTGTAGTGACTGCAGAGCCACCCCCGAATGGCCATAAAATGGCCATAAATCTATGCAGACAGCCACAATTAAACCAGTGATCAAACGAAGCGAAAGCAGCATGTAGTCTGGACACTGCCATAAAATGCGACAATAAAAGTGAAAGTGGCTTGCAATGTAGATGGGAATTTCTGTTCCAGTGTGAGCTTGGTAAGACAGCGGAGCAAATGCTAGATGCAGATTGGGCCTATGTGTGTTTTCTTGGGGAAAAGCCAGAGAACTTAGTGAGGTAGTTCCAGGTGATGCACCCAAAAGCTTTGTACCTGTGGTGCTTTCCAGTGAGGAGTGAGTTATAAATGCCAAAAGGAGTTAATTTGGAGCAATGCCTGACTTTCCTCTGGATGCTAACTGCGGACTCTCTACTAATGCTGCATTCACATAATCACACATATGGTTACCCCCGAGCTTGTTCTATACAGTTATTTTTGTTAATGTTATAAGGAAGTGTTTTATACTGGGATTGTACATATAAACCATCTTGAGTACCTTTGATATAAATACTCTAAATAAATAAATGCCAGTCAATTAACCCCAAATAACCAGTGCTGAGGTACTTGCTATGACTAAAGCAGATTAGAACCCCAGTTCAAACACAAATACAGATCGAATGTGGGGGGGAAACCATCAGGCTTGCAAATTTACCACAGACACTAGAGGATAACCAGTTTAGAGTTTCAGAGGGCAGCCCTGTTAGTTTACAGTAGAACAGTTAGATTCCAGTCCAGTAGCACTTAGAGACCAGCAAGATTTCCAGGGTATAAACTTTCAAGAGTCAAAGCTTCCTTTGTCAGATACGACTACAGAACATGTCCTAAATTTGTGGCATAGCTGGTTGCTATTTACAGCTACAGACCAGGCCCCAGCCCTATATCGAGTCCTATATGTGGGAATGATGTTTACTAAGCTCTTGTATTCTGAGAGAACAAAGCTGGTGTGGATGTCCCTACCTCACAGCTCTCCAGGTTGAGGAAACCCTGTGTATAGAATCCATACAGTTTAATTCTAGATTGTCATCATGATTAGTCCCTGGTTTCCAGCTGACTTAACCCACACTTCACCAGTCTTAAATATTTCTTGTAAGAGTGGGAAAGACCATTTTTGTCCTACAAAAAGGACTTCAAAGGTTCTACACTAAGTCTGCATACTCAGGATTATTCAAAAGGGACTAATAACCCCTTGATGCACTCCTAGCCATCCCGCTGTACTTACTATAAGATGGCTAAATAATAGCTAAAAGGTAGGTTTTGCTACCCTTTCAGTGCACCCTAATGGATGGAATCAGGATCCTAATTTGCGTTTGCAAGTATGAATCTAGAATGGGCTGTGGTTCCAGTTTGTTTAATCCGAAGTCAACCTGTGTGCACTCTGATTGGAGCATGTACACTTACCTAAGTGATTTTTGCCTCAGCTTCCTCCCCGCTTTCACTGTGGGAGCTGGATCTTCTTTTGTTGGTATATCCCCCCCCCCATTTCAGTTCTGGGGAGGCTGCACCCCCACCAGCTCCCTAATCATCTCTGTCCCTGTCTCCCTTTGAAGCTCTGGCTCCAGGGGATTTGAGGCTGAGAGAGCTGGCAGGGTGCCTGGAGCAGCCAGCAAAGTGAAATAAGGGGTGGGGGACAGGCAAGATCTCGCACCTGCCCCACCTCCACTCAGCAGCTGTAGGATTCCTGGCTGGTGGGAATGTGCCTAGAAAAGGAGAGACCCTTGAAGTTTCCATCAGTCAGAACTCTATCCCCCAGTGTCTAATCTCTTGCCACGCTGAGGAAGGGAGAGAGGCCTGGGCAGCCTGAGGGACCCGGACGTGCGAAAGTTGTGATCCCAGCTTGGTGCTGTGCCATCTCCCCCCCCCCCACCATCAGGCGTTCTCTAAAGCCCAGCCATACAGACTCAACCTCCATCCCCCACAGTCCCTGGCAGGGGGCCAAACTGGCCAAACAACAGAGCCAGTCCCCGACTGGGTTATTTCTGGCACTGCTGCCATTTCCGCTCCCAGACCCCATGGGGGGGGGTAAGGACAGAGGAGCCTAGCTGAGACACTGCTCCCTCCGGCCCCACCCTTGTCTGAGCAGCAGAAACAGGTGGAAGAGTACATGGGGGAGGCAGTCTGAGGGAAGGAATCCCAGCTGCAAGGGAAAGAACCATGAAAAGTGGAATCCTTGCACTCCAGCAGTGAGACTCTTTGATTCCTGAACCGTCAAGTCCTGGGTGTGTGGCGAGATTCAAACAGCAAAAATCAGGGAGGATTTTTAGTCTTCAGATGTGTGTTTTATAGATGGAAAAATTGAGCCACAGAGATAATGACTTGCCCAAGGCCATTCGGTAAGTCCTTAGCAGAGGTGAAATCTGAACCCAGGCCTCAAACCCAAACTGACTGATGAGGAGGAGGAGAGGAGATTTTATTTATACCTCGCCTTTCGCTACCTGAAGGAGTCTCAGAGCGGCTTACAATCTCCTTTCCCTTCCCCTCCCCACAACAAACACCCTGTGAGGTAGGTGGGGCTGGAAGAGCTCTTTTGGGAACTGCTCATGAGAGAGTGGCTCTGAAACAACTCGTGACTGACTCACGGTCACACCAGCAGCTGCCTGTGGAGGGGTGGGGAATCAAACCCGGTTCTCCCAGATTAGAGTCCGCACTCCTAACCACTACGCCAAACTGGCTCTCTGATTCCATGCTCTTTCTTTGGAAAACTCAGGGCAGATTATATGTGGGATTCCTCATCTATGGGAGATCTTACTCTCTGTGTATGTGTTGCTTCCAATTTACAGTGACCATAGTTGGGCTACCAACTTCCAGGTGGCACCTGGATCTCTCATGCCATTTCAATCAATCTCCAGACAATCAAGATTAGTTCCCCTGGAGAAAATATTGCTTTGGAGGGTGGGCTCTATGGAATTGCACCCTGCTGAGGTCCTTTCCCTGCCCAAACCTTGCCCTCCCCTGCCTCCACTCCCCAAATCTCCAGGTATTTCCCAACCCAAAGCTGGCAAACCTAGAGCCTAGGAATGAATGATTTCCAAAGCATCCTATCATTAACAACCTTGCTCAGGAGGGCCGTGGCTTCCTGTATTGAGTCAATCCACCGCATGTTGGGTCGTCTTCTTTTTCCTACTGGCTTCAACTTTTCCTACGATTATTGTCTTTTCTGGTGAGTTGTGTCTTCTCATGACATGATCAAAGTGCAATAGCCTCATCACCTCCTGGAATATAGATCCCCCCCCAATCTTTCCTTTCCATGGATTGGGTACTAAACTTCCACCCAAGTGTAGGCTAACTTAGGGTCTGAACTTCTCATGAACAGCTGCACTGCAAGGGAAAATTTCAGTTGTTCCCTGGCAACAACCCTTCCAGAATCTCCCAGGCTGAAGACTCCTACATTTCTGTTCATAGAACATTCCCTAACTCATCAGTATTTCTTAACTTTCAATCCCCTACCGCCCACCAAGTACACAATGTTTTCATAACCTCTGCTGAGCCACAATTAACCTCTGCTGAGCCACAGTGGCCCACCAGTTTCTCTGGAGGGCCAATGAAAGGGCCGAGAGGCCGAGATGTTCTCCTGATGTTGCCTCCAGGCTCTGGGATTCAGAAGTTGACTGCGTCTGAACACGGAGGTTCCCCTCAGTCACCATGGCTAGTAGCCACTGATAGACCTCTCCTCCATGAATCTATCGAATCCCCTTTTAAAGCTGTCTATGCTGGTGGCCATCACCACATCCTCTGGCAGCAAATTCCACATTTTAAGCACTCTCTGTATAAAGAAGTATTTCCTTTTGTCCTTCCTGAACTTACTGCCCATCAGCTTCATTGGATGCCCTCAAGTTCAACATTTTGGGAGAGGGAGAAAAATATCTCTTTGTCAACTCTCTCCACTCCATGCATAATTGTATTAATTTCTGTCTGTCTATAATTTTAATTTTATAAACCTCTCTATATAAACTTCTCTCTGTCTCTCGCTCTGGCTCTCACTCTGGCTCTCTCTCAGTAGATAGATGATAGGTAGATAGAGGCATATTTATGAAATCCGTGTACAGTAGGCAGATACTGGGCATACGTTCAATGATATCCTTGTTCCTGATTGCTATCAGTCCAACATTAATGTTAGGTTTGATTCCTATTTGTTTTCAGGCACCTTTTAATTGCCTGGGGTGAGAAAGCTGGGCTTTTATTTTCAGGACAGGATGAACAGGATAAAACCATGCTGCCTGTCGAAGGCCTTTGCATGAGTGGAGAAAGTACTCCTTAATGAATTTATTTTTTAGTTGCTGTAGATTTTCCGGGTTGTGTGGACGTGGTCTTGGCATTGTAGGACCTGATGTTTCACCAATAGCTGTGACTGGCATCCTCAGAGGTATAACACAGAAAGATGTAGTACTCTCTGTGTCAAGATCAAGTAAAAATTTATTTTTTACTTATTTAAAACATTTATTAGCCACTCTCCTCCCTTGTATAATTCAAGGCAGCGTACAGTATTAATAAAACACTATAAAAACACACAATTAAACTATTATAAAACCCATAAAAGGCACAGTTTAAAAACTCCAATAACAAAAGCTAAATCAATCAAAATGCAGTCCTAAACAAAGTGTCTTCACCTGCCTCCTGAAGATGGACAATGAGGGGCCAGATGCACCTCCCCAGGAGGTTGTTCCATGACTGTCGGGCTGCCACGGGAAAAACTCTCTCTCATGTACCCACCAAATGTATTTATTTATTTATTATTAGTTTTGATTTATATCCTTGAGGCAGGCTCAAGGCGGCGTACAACAAGTTAAATAAGATAAATAAGATAAAACACATATAAATACAATATTTTAAAATTCCATTCCATATAACAAATATAACTAAAGTGCAATTGCCTGCCCCCTGGCGGCTCGTTGGATGAGCTCGTGGAGGACTGGCATGTCCGGCTCTCTGCAGCCATCGACGAGATCGCTCCCAGGCGCCCTCTCCGCACTCGTGCTAGGCGAGCGCCTTGGTACACCCAGGAGCTGCGCAAGCTGAAGCGAGAACTGAGACGGCTAGAGAGACAGTGGCGTCGAGCCCGCGACGAGGCATCAAGAACATCCTATAGGACGCTTATGAGAGCCTATGAGATGGCAGTCAAGACCGCAAAGAGAGATTTCTTTGCGGTCACGATTGCGTCTGCTAGCTCACGCCCAGCCCAATTGTTTAGTACAATTCGGTCCTTGACGGCTCTGCCACAGGGCAGGCAAAATGCTAGGGAATTGGACATTGGCTGTGAGGCTTTTGCGAGCTATTTTGCAGATAAAGTCTTGGCACTCCGCCGCAACCTCCCCGTCACAATTGAAACAGTTAGAGAACTTGAGGCCACTTGCTCGTCTTTGGGGTCGGGGTTAGAGTGTTTTAGCCTGCTCAGCCTGGAGGAAGTTGATAGATTGCTTGTATCTGTGCGTCCAACCACTTGCGACCTTGATCCGTGCCCATCATGGCTCATTAAAGCAGGCCATGAGGGGTTTCGAGGTGCCCTGCGGGAGATTATCAACACGTCCCTCTTGGAGGGGCGGTTCCCCAGGGCGCTCAAGGACGCGATGGTCCGCCCCCTCTTGAAAAAGCCATCTCTGGACCCAGCCGAATTGGCCAACTATCGGACGGTGTCCAATTTGCCCTATTTGGGCAAACTTATCGAGAGGCCGGTGGCGTTGCAGCTGCAGAGCTTTCTGGATGATGCTTCCATCCTAGATCCTTACCAGTCCGGCTTTCGCCCAGGTCATGGGACAGAGACGGTACTGGTCGCCCTGACTGACGATCTCCGTAGGCATCTGGATCGGGGCAGTGTGGCAGCTCTGGTGTTGTTGGATCTGTCGGCAGCGTTCGACACGGTCGACCACCAGTTGCTGGCCCACCGCCTTGCCGACGTGGGGATTCAGGGGCTTGCCCTTCAATGGTTTGCCTCTTTTCTCCAAGGTCGGGGACAGAGGGTGGTGATAGGGGGACAGCGGTCCCGGAGACACCCCCTTGAGTGTGGGGTGCCTCAGGGGGCAGTGCTGTCCCCGATGTTGTTCAACATCTACATGCGCCCCCTTGCCCAGATTGCCCGGAGTTGTGGGCTTGGGTGTCATCAATATGCAGATGACACCCAGCTCTATCTGATGTTGGGGGGCCAGTCGGGCTCCACTCCGGATGATCTGCATCGGGCGTTACAGGCCGTGGCTGGGTGGCTCAGACTGAGCCGGCTGAAACTAAACCCGACAAAGACGGAGGTCCTGGGCCTGAGTCGGATCGGTTCGGGGCTGGGGCTCCCTCTCCCAGCCTTTGACAGGGTACCTTTGGTGCCAGCGTCGGAGGTTAGGAGTTTGGGAGTGCTCCTGGACTCCTCTCTAACGATGGAGGCCCAGGTAGCAGCCACTGCCAGGTCGGCCTTCTTCCATCTGAGGCAGGCACGGCAGTTGGCCCCCTTCCTTGGCCGCGATGACCTGGCCACGGTGATCCATGCGACGGTCACCTCAAGGTTAGACTACTGTAACGCTCTCTACTTAGGGCTGCCTTTGTCGCAAATCCGGAAGCTGCAGCTAGTGCAGAATGCTGCAGCCAGGCTGCTGATGGGTCTCTCTAGGAGGGACCATATTCAGCCTGTGTTGAAAGCGCTGCACTGGCTGCCAATAGCGTACCGGATTCGCTTCAAAGTGCTGGTTATCACCTTTAAAGCCCTGTATGGTCAGGGTCCGGCTTACCTGAGGGACCGCCTTTCCCTACATGTTCCCCCAAGGGCACTTCGGTCTGGGGGCCGTCATCTTTTGGAAATTCCTGGCCCCAGAGATGCGAGGCTGGCTGCCACAAGAGCCAGGGCTTTTTCGGTGGCGGCTCCTACCTGGTGGAAGGAGCTCCCAGAGGAGATCCGGGCCCTGCGGGACCTTGTCCAGTTCCGCAGGGCCTGCAAGACGGAGCTCTTCCGCCAGGCTTTTGAGTAGGAGCTGCCACTGCCGCTATTCCACCTCGATATTCCACCTCGAAAACCCGTCATCTTGGGTTTAAATGTGCTTATGTTGTATTGTTTGTTTTTATAATTTTATCTGGTTGTTATTGTTTTATATTGTTTATATTGTTTAAATTCTTTATATTGTTAGCCGCCCTGAGCCTTCGCGGAGGGCGGGATATAAATCAAAATAAATAAATAAATAAATAAATAAATAAATTGAGTGCAGATGACGATCTCTATAGGTGGTCTGATATAGCTGGCCGGTGACCTAGTTGTTCTAAGGTCCGGTAGCATGAGGGCCATAATAGTCCAGTTTTTAATGGCTCATTCATCAGTGGCAGCTCCTAATCGAAGGCCCGCTGGAAGAGCTCCATTTTACAGGCCCCACAGAACTGTAAAAGGTGGGACTGTCAGGAGGAGACCTCCCTGAGATCTCAATTTCCAGGCAGGAACATATGGGAGAAGATAGTCTTTCAGATACCCAGGTCCCAAGCCATGTAGAGCTTTAAAGGAAAAAACCACCTTGAATGGGTCTCGGGAGTGGATTGATAGCCAGTGTAATTGCTGTAGTTTTGGTAACATATGCTCCCAGTAGCTGTCCCTGGCCTAACCAGCAGTCTAGCTGCAGCATTCTGCACTAGCATCAGCTTCCAAACACTCTTCAAGGGTAGCCCCAAGTAGAGCACATTGCAGTAGTCCAGTCTAGATGTAACTAAGGCACGGACCACTTAAAGTCTTAAATACCCCTGTTTGTCCCTCAGTTTACCTCCTGACAGGCCATATGGGGGCTCCCCATTAAGAATAAGTGGCCTAACTCATTTTTCAACTAATAGTGTAAATGCTAAATGTTGTTATTCATTGCTTTGGATTGGAATCAACCTCCTTTAATCCGGGTAAAAACAGATGAAGGGGTCTGTTGGGATCAGCCAGAAAGACTTTGCTGGGGATCACAGGACCTGCGTGGACAAATGCCCTGTGGAACGGGGGCTGCAGTAAAGGAGTGAGCTCGGTGGGACTGAGCAAAGAAGCTGGCTGAATCTAACCCTATAGGTCAGTTCTGAATCTTAGGAAATTAATATATTTAAGCTAATTGCCCATTTAAGTTATTTTTACAGCCGCTGCTGCTTTGACAAAGCAAATGTCAAATAAGCCTTCTCTTCTTTTTTTGATGTTTGTACTTCTCAATTCCTCATTTGTGTACAGTAGAATTTCTGGGTGGGTTTTTTTTAATGAGAAAAAAAAAGACTTTGCCTTAAGCAAACCGAACACATTTTGAAGGGGAGTCGCATTCCTTGCCCACAGTCTTGGCTGATCACCGATCTGACTTCTCTCTTGACTGCTCCTTGTCTCTCCAGTGCTGGGGGGAGCTCTGTGCCAAGAACCAGAGCTCCCCCATGGCTGCTCTCAAGGCAGCTGCTATCCAGCCACAGGGGATCTGCTTGTGGGCCGGGCTGACCGCCTCTCCACCACCTCCACTTGTGGTCTACGACGCCCCCAGCCCTATTGCATTGTCAGCCACCTGCAGGTGAGTGCCATGGAGCACGGGGGGGGGGGAATGTGGTGGTTTTGGGGGAGGTGTTTGTACCAGGGATGGACTTGAATCCATTAAGATGAGAAAGGGCACCCAGGTTGCAGACTGCCTTTCTGCTTGGGCTAGCTCTTAGAGGGTGAGGGGGTTGGAGTAGAATGGGTGGGAGATTGGGGAGGGGCTATAGTGGGCTCAGTGGTAGAGCATCTGTTTTGCATGTCCAAGGTCCAAAATTCAATCCCTGGCATCTCCAGTTAAAGGGCTTTAGTAGCAGGTGATATGAAAAATTGCAGCCTGACACCTGGGAGAACTGCTGCCAGTCACAGCAGGCAATACTGACCTTGACAGACCAATAGTTTGCCTCCTGCAGCTTTGGGTGTCCATGTGTGAGTGGGCTGGGTGTGGAGTAACAGAACAGGGTGGCATTTGGGAAGCTGGAAACTCACTATGTTCACTGTTACAGTGGAGATCCCAAGTGCCAGTGCCATTCCTTGACTAGGGCTGGATTGCTCTGAACACTGTTGCATTCTTGGGTCCCTTCAGCCATATGAGGCAGTGTAGCCTAGTGGATAGAGCTAAATTAGGACTGAGTTGGGAGACCCAGGTTGAAATGTTGACTCAGCCATCAAGCTTTTCCCCTTTCAACCTACCCACCACTTGACAGGGTTGTTGTGAGATTAAACTGGGGGAAGGACCACGGGTTAGATGCAGCCAGTTTTTTCTTTGAGTCCCACCCAGTTCCCCCACCTTACTTCATCCCCTGTGTGAATTTGGCAATTTATGCTGGAAAAAATGCACAGCCACAGAATTCAGCATCCTGCAGATTTGAATTTTATGTTTTTAGAAGAGGATAAATAAGTCTCTAGTTTTTATTGCTCTTTTCCCGACCTTTATCTGAAGTGCTTTGAACACTAGAAAGCACCATGTAAATTCTTATTACTAGACATGGGGGTGGGGGGCAGGGCCGGATCGCCCATAGGGTGAACTAGGCGCCCGCCTAGGGTGCCCCGGCCTCAGGGGCACCAAATGGCGCCCCACTCCCCCCCCCGAAAAGCACCCCCCCCACCGCCCTAACCGGGTGCCCACCACCTCCTCCGCCGCCAGACCCCTGCCCCCTTCCCGGCTTCCCTGGGGGTCCCGCAACCGCGGAGCCCCCAGAAAAGCCGGCGCCGGGAGGGAGGGGGCGGAGGCTGGACCCCCCGCCCCCTTCCCGGCTTCCCTGGGGGTCCCGCAGCCACGGAGCCCCCAGAAAAGCCGGCGCCGGGAGGGAGGGGGCGGAGGCTGGACCCCCCCGCCCCCTTCCCTGGCTTTCCTGGGGCCCCCACAGCTGCGGTCTCCAGGCCCCACCGGGAGGTTGGCATCCCCAGTGGGGGGCGCCCCAGGCTGTCCTGCCTAGGGTGCCCAGACACCTGGAGCCGGCCCTGGTGGGGGGAAACAAGGAACTGTGAAAAGCAGAAATGCACAGTGATGCCAGAAACTGGAATTCCTGGTCACCAACACCATTACCCAGCTTTTGAGACTGTACTGGGCACTGCACACTCTGCAGCCTAGAGGGCTGAAAAGCAGAGTTTTTTAAAAAATGAGTAAGAATGGTGTTTTTGTGTATATATACATTCATCCCTGTGCATGAGTGACTGTCTGTCTTACAGGATGAGAAAAAATGCTTTGTGTGTGACTCGCGTCGGCCCTACAATCGCTTGACCAACCCGAACAGCCATCGCATTGAGAATGTCATCACCACCTTTGCGCCCCACCGCAAGAAGGCCTGGTGGCAGGCAGAGAATGGTAAAAATAAGAAGTGGTTTTTCCTCCCTACCATTTAGCCGCTATTTAAGTGCGTTTTTTTGTGCTTAATGGTGCACTAGGTGCTGTACAAAAGGTAGAACTGCATTGGGACTTAGCTGCTGCGCTTCCTGTCCCAGATCCAGCAGTCATCTGGGAGTATCTGTAACTGGCCCTGACCTGGATAGCCCAGGCTAGCTAGATCCTGTCAGATCTTGGAAGCTAAGCATGTTCGGTCTTGGCTAGTATTTGGAAGGGCAACCTCCAAGGAATACCAAGGTGATGACGCAAAGGTAGGCAATGGTAAAAAAAAACCTCTGAAACATTTCTTGCCCTAAAAACAAGTCACCTAGTGGTGCATAATGCAAAATCTTAGGATCTCCTATGCTGTATAATAATAATAATAATAATAATAATAATAATAATAATAATAATAATAATAATAATAATAATAATAATAATAAATAATAATAATAATAATAACGTAAACAGCAGTCTTTTCTTTCTTTTACTGGGGCACCCACAGTCATAACCGGATTTGCAACAGTGCAGACCTTTGCAGATTTGCTACACTCTAAGCTCTTTGGTTTCAGGTAACTCTGCATAGTGTTGCAAGGTTAACTATTTAAGGTTTGAGCCCCAAACTCTCTAGAAGTCATAGGGACTGCCACCTATAACAAGAGCTGTATCCAAGGGTTGCAGATGAGCAATAGGGCCTGGGATCTGTGGGGAGAAAGACAAAGTCATAGACAATAGTTACCATCTAAGTTCCAGGGAGGATAAAATTGCATCCTGTCATATGAATGTACACTGTTGGTGGCGTTCCACTCCCAGGCCAGAGTTGGCAATCCTGCACTTTCCCCTTTGAAAGGGAACAAAGCCATTTGCCACCAGGCCCTATGCCTGTGTGTGTGTGTGTGTGTTCTGGGGGAACCTACCTTGCTCCAGGGCTCTGTGTGGCAAGCATGACTTGTGGCTGAGTGAACCCAGCATGCCCTGGGCACTTGGACGGGCTGTCCACAGAGTGCTTCTCTGCCTGAAGTCTTGGCAAAGCTGAGGCAGCAGCCGTGCAGAGGGTGTCCCCGGAGCACTGTGTTTTTCCTTTCTCTCCCACGCAGAGGAAATGTTGAATCATACCCTTTCTTTCCTGAGCCTTTTGCCAGGCGGGGGTGGGGGATGGGAGCCCTGCTGACAACAGGAGATGGGCCGGCTGATCACAGGGACTGCCTGGCTGTCACTGTGGGAGCCTTGTCCCAAACAGCTGGACTGTCTGATTCTGCATCCCAGGACAGCAGAGTGGCATGTGGGTTGGCTAAGGCTTCGCCATAAATGCCACTGGCACAAGATACTTCTGGGAGTCACTCTCACCCCTTGGTTCTGTTTTTGCATCCCCATGTACTAAACTTTTCAGCAGGCATTGAGAGGTGGGCAGGGTGTACCTTTTCACCAAGACAGTTGTCATAAATTAAGAGCAACATCGCTTTTTATTTGCTGTTGAGACACAGCTGACTTATGGTGACCCTGTAAGGTTTCCAAGGCAAGAGAGGAACCAGAGGTGGTTTGCCATTGCCTGCCTCTGTGGAGTGGCCCTGGACTTCCCATCCAATTATTGACCAGGGCTGACCCTGCTTAGCTTCCAAGATTGGATGAGATCAAGCTAGCCTGGGCTATCCAGGTCTTGACATGACCACTCTAGAGCTAATGAAAGCACACACAAAGCAACAGCTTGCAAATGCACCACAGTGTTTAACCAAGCCTGCTGCAATGCTCTGTATCAGCCTAGTACATAAAGGGCCCCTTTCAGACAGTCTTTGTAACCCATTTTGGTAGCCGGTTGCTAACAGATTCTTTGTGTCATTTCAGACACAACCAGCTGCAAATGGATTTAATTTACCTTTTCATACGAAGCCTCTTGTGTTTGGCTAGCAAACCATGGTCGAGCTATTCTTGAGGTGAACTGCTTTCTTCCATTTTCACCTCTTTGTTGCGCTTCTGAATCGCTGTAGTGTACTGTTTAAAATGTCTAAAGTGCTTCCAACAGCGCCACACTTCCCCCTTCCCTTTTTCACTGCATGATCTTCCTTTGTTTTAACCTTTTAAATTGAGTGCTGTAGCGCTAGACCAATATAGCACTTCAGTGCTACAGCAGCACCATTGAGATGCCTTGGCACCATTGAGATACATTGAGATTACAATTGTTGTTACCCGGTGAAACCTTCACTGGTGTTGCTATAGTGCTGAAGAACTATAATGGTCTAGTGCTAAAGCATTCAACTTAGGGCAGAGGAAGTGCACATGCCAAAAAAGGGCTAGGAAGAAAGTGTGGCGCTGTTTGAAATGGCCAGGTCACTTCTGAGACAGCTCATTAATGGAATGAAATTTGCTGTATGAAACCTCTGTCCCTGTATCACTTTATTTGGAATCGGGCCAGCAATGGATAACATCTGGTTTAGAACAGTCATGTGAAAGGGGCCAAGGATTACTTCCTCCCATAGCCTTTCAATTAACATCCTCTCTGAGATCCTTTCCCTTTG
This sequence comes from Gekko gecko, assembly GCA_029375565.1. Classification (NCBI taxonomy): domain Eukaryota; kingdom Metazoa; phylum Chordata; class Lepidosauria; order Squamata; family Gekkonidae; genus Gekko; species Gekko gecko. Next base: position 37,094,924 of record JAPDNY010000002.1, read on the forward strand.
GAGGCAAGGTGTGTGGTTACTAGGTACAGGTCCTTTTCTGTGGTGGCACCTCGCTGAAATTCACTCCCTATAACTATCTACTTTTAGGCCCCAGGTGAAAACCTTTCTGGTCATCTAGGCTTTTTGCTAAGTTCTGTTCTGTGTGATTTACCTCGTGGGGGGGTTTAATACTGTGATTTTAAATGTTGTTGCTACTTGTGATTTTAGCTACTGTTAGTTGTCTTTTTATGCTAAATGATGCTTTGCTGGTTGTAAGCTGAGAGCTTTGGGGGTACACATTTTAAAAATAAGTAAACAATGCAGTGGTTGTATATCCTTTAAGAGCTTGTCTAAAGGAAAGGTTTCACAATGGTTCCTAAAGCCTGCAAGAAAAATTCTAGCAGACAGACAGTGCAATCCTGAACCGAGTTACGCTGTTCTAAACCTGTTGGTTTCAGTGGGCATGCAGAATTACACTGAAAGAGTTTTTGAATTCTGGGAGTCACTGCAGGTCAAGCTAGCTTCTCCCCAGACTCTAAAAATGTCTTTGGACTGTATGTGGTTCAATCCTGCCTCATTCTGTATTATTGGTTTTTAAATTTTCTACTCTCTGTGAACACTTCCTTGATCGGCTGCTGCAAAAATCCTGTGCATTCCACAAGTTCTGGAGATGGTTCTAGGATGCCTACTCCGGGCTGATTCATGGGAAGGTGGCAAATGCTGACATGGTAGAACAGACAGAATCACGCAGAATTCAGATGGTGAATTACGGTGCCCTAGTGTCGGCAAATCAAAAAGTAGTGTGCAACAAAAAGAAAACTTCTCCTTCCTTCTCCTGCTGTGTTTGGTTTCAGATTCATGTAGAGATTTTAATATAGGTGAACGTTCCAAAATGGGATTTCCCCCCTGCAATCTGAAGTGGTATGCTCCTTTCTGCTACCACAGCATTCTAGCATATCAGTCTCCTTCATTCAAGTAGGGTTGCCAACTCTGGGTTGGGAAATTCCTGGAGATGTGGGGTTGGAACCTGGGGAGGGGTGGGGTGTGGGAGGGGTGGGACCTCGGCAGAGCATAATGCCATAGAGTCCATGACATAGAGTCCTCCGACCTCCGACTGATGGACAATTTAAAAACTAATAAATCACCAGGCCCGGATGGCATTCATCCGAGAGTTCTGAAAGAACTCAAATGTGAACTTGTGGATCTCCTGACAAAAATATGTAATCTTTCTTTAAAATCTGCCTCCATTCCTGAGGACTGGAAGGTAGCTAATGTCACTCCCATCTTTAAAAAGGGCTCCAGGGGAGATCCGGGAAATTACAGGCCAGTCAGTCTGACATCGATACCGGGTAAGTTGGTGGAAACTGTTATTAAGGAAAGAATTAGTAGGCACATTGATGAACAAAAACTATTGAGGCAGACTCAGCATGGGTTCTGTAAGGGAAGATCTTGTCTCACTAACCTGTTAGTGTTTTTTGAGGAGTGAACAAACATGTGGACAAGGGGGACCCAATAGATATTATTTACCTTGACTTCCGGAAAGCTTTTGACACAGTTCCTCATCAAAGGCTCCTAAGTAAGCTCAACAGTCATGGGATAAAAGGACAAGTCCTCTTGTGGATCAAAAACTGGCTTATAAATAGGAAACAGAGAGTGAGTATAAATGGGAAACTTTCTCAGTGGAGGGTGGTAAGCAGTGGGGTACCACAGGGATCAGTACTCGGTCCGATACTTTTTAACTTGTTTATTAACGATTTGGAATTGGGAGTAAGCAGTGATGTGGCTAAATTTGCAGATGACACAAAGTTGTTCAGGGTGGTGAAAACCAGGGAGGATTGTGAGGCACTCCAAAGGGATCTGTTGAGGATCGGTGAGTGGGCGTCAACGTGGCAAATGGGGTTCAATGTGGCCAAGTGCAAAGTGATGCACATTGGAGCCAAAAATCCTAAATATAAATACACGTTGATGGGGTCTGATCTGGCAGAGACGGACCAAGAGAGAGATCTTGGAGTCATAGTAGATAACTCGCTGAAAATGTCTACACAATGTGTAGCTGCAATAAAGAAGGCCAACGCTATGCTGGGGATTATTAGGAAGGGAATTGATAACAAATCAGCCAGTATCATCATGCCCCTGTATAAATCATTGGTGCGACCTCATTTGGAATACTGTGTACAGTTCTGGTCACCACATCTCAAAAAGGATATTATAGCATTGGAAAAAGTGCAGAGAAGGGCAACTAGAATGATAAAAGGGTTGGAACACCTTCCCTATGAAGAAAGGTTAAAATGCTTGGGGCTCTTTAGCTTGGAGAAACAACAGCTGAGAGGTGACATGATCGAGGTTTATAAGATTATGAATGGGATTGAGCAGGTTGAGAAAGAAGTACTTTTCTCCCTTTCTCACAATACAAGAACTCGTGGGCACTCTATGAAATTGCTGAGCAGTCGGGTTAGAACAGATAAAAGGAAATACTTCTTCACCCAAAGAGTGATTAACATATGGAATTCACTGCCACAGGAGGTCGTGGCAGCTGCAAGCATGGTCAGTTTCAAGAGGAAATTAGATAAACATATGGAGCAGAAGTCCACCAGTGGCTATTAGCCACAGGGTATAGATGGGAACTCTCAGTCTGGGGCAGGTGATGCACTCTATTCTTGTTGCTGGAGGGGGCAGCAGTGGGAGGGCTTCTGGTGCCCTGGCCCCACTGCTGGACCTCCTGATGGCACCTGGTAATTTTGGCCGCTGTGTGACAGAGTGTTGGACTAGATGGGCCATTGGCCTGATTCAACCTTGGCTTCTCTTATGTTCTTATGTTCTTATGACACAAAGCAGCCATTTGCTCTAGGGGAATTATCCCTGTAGTCTGGAGACGAGTTATAATTCTGGGAGATCTCCAGGCCCACCTGGAGATTTTCAACCCCAGGTTCAAGCAGGACATTGTTCATACCTGTTGCACCTTACAGACCATGGCATAAACTGAGTTTTCTCCCTAAAGCATACTTCTCCACTCTCCTGTAGTTGAATATTGCAGAAGACATCCTCAGCCATGGGCCTATAAAGCATGTACACCATTACTGTCTTCCCTTTAAAGAAGCCCTGATCATTTCAGAAAAAGGCCAGTCTCCCCGCCACCCTAGCACAGACCGAAAATTACTGGCCCCTGTGAAATGGAATTTTGCCAGGGCCTAACACCAGTTTCTCTGTTTATCTAGGTATGGAGCAGGTCAGCATCCGCCTGGACCTGGAAGCAGAGTTCCATTTCACTCACCTCATTATGACGTTCAAGGTATGTCTTGTTCAGGAATAGGTAGCCTTCTTCTCCAGTAAAGGGCTGCATGGTTTCCTAACTTGATTTCAATGAGAGCAGTTAGTCTGGACTAGGCATCATTCATTCACTTGGTTTCGTGAAGAATCTAGACAATGCCTTTGCCTGTCTGTGGCATTCCAGAGTTTCCTGTGTTGCTTTGCCATCAGTTTTTGGCACTAAAACAAGAGAAAAACTTAAAACATGATGGCGACACCAGTCTTTCTAGTGTGGAATGGCAAAGCACGACTGAGACTTCCCACAGCTACTATTCTTTAATTTTATTTATTCATTTATTTTAATATCCAGGTTTTCTCCTTATGAAGTCCAAAGCAGACTTCAAATACAGAATAAATAATAGAAATAAATAAATAACAGATGAATAAAAACTCTTTAAAGTTTGCTGCTTCCCTTTCTGTTGTTTCAAAGCAGCTTCCACTTCTCAACTAAATTAGTTATTTCCTATCCAGTGACAGAAATATTCCTGAATGAATCCATACTTTATTGATTATTGTTCCAAAGGGGAGATGGTGGTAATTTACTATTTTGCTCTTTGTAGCCAAAGCAATTGCTCATCAATTTATTTTTAATTATCATATCTGCACAATTACAAAAGCAGTAATTAATTCCCCCCTCCCACCTCCAGAGGAACAAGAAATACTTTAAGGATCAGTTCAGGGATGCTAAGGCTGCAACAAGTAAGTTAGTTAACAGTGTAATCCTGAGCAGAGTCATAGGATTGAGTTTTTAGACACTCTCAATGACTGTGCTGTGGAACAGATGGTCACAGATCCTACCAGGGGAGAGGCGATCCTGGATTTGGTCCTAAGTAACACCCAAGACCTGGTGAGAGATGTAAAAGTGATTGCACCGCTTGGGAACAGTGACCATAATGTCATTGAGTTTAACATTTGTACAGATAGGGAGTTGCCCAAAAAGACTGACGCAACCACTTTTAACTTCTCTGGTATGAGGGGACATGTGAGGAAGAAATTAAAGGAAGAGTGGAGAAGGTCAAAACCATTGGGGAAGCTTGGAGACTGTTTAAAAAGACAATCCTAGAAGCTCAGAAAAAATATATACCGCAGGTTAGGAAAGGTACAAATATGTATAGAAAAAAGCCTGCATGGTTAACAAATAAAGTAATGGAAGCTGTAAAAGGTAAGAAGGATTCCTTTAAGCGGTGGAAAGCTAGTCTTAGTGAGGTTGATAAAAGGGAACACAGACTATGGCAAATAAAATGCAAGTCTGTGATCAGGCAAGCAAAAAGGGAATATGAGGAGCATATCGCAAAAAACATAAAGACCAACAATAAAACTTTCTTCAAATACATTAGAAGTAGGAAACCAGCCAGGGAGGCAGTGGGGCCCTTGGATGACCAAGTGGTAAAAGGAGTAGTGAAGGATGATAGGGAAATGGCTGAGAAGCTGAATGCATTTTTTGCCTCTGTCTTCACTGTGGAAGAGGAGAACTGCTTGCCCACTCAAGAAGCACCGATTTCAGGAGGGGGTTTGAAAGACCTGAATCAGATTGCGGTGACAATAGAGGAAGTCCTCCGACTGATGGACAATTTAAAAACTAATAAATCCCCAGGCCCGGATGGCATTCATCTGAGAGTTCTGAAAGAACTCAAATGTGAACTTGTGGATCTCCTGACAAAAATATGTAATCTTTCTTTAAAATCTGCCTCCATTCCTGAGGACTGGAAGGTAGCTAATGTCACTCCCATCTTTAAAAAGGGCTCCAGGGGAGATCCGGGAAATTACAGGCCAGTCAGTCTGACATCGATACCGGGTAAGTTGGTGGAAACTGTTATTAAGGAAAGAATTAGTAGGCACATTGATGAACAAAAACTATTGAGGCAGACTCAGCATGGGTTCTGTAAGGGAAGATCTTGTCTCACTAACCTGTTAGTGTTTTTTGAGGAGTGAACAAACATGTGGACAAGGGGGACCCAATAGATATTATTTACCTTGACTTCCGGAAAGCTTTTGATACAGTTCCTCATCAAAGGCTCCTAAGTAAGCTCAATAGTCATGGGATAAAAGGACAAGTCCTCTTGTGGATCAAAAACTGGCTTATAAATAGGAAACAGAGAGTGAGTATAAATGGGAAACTTTCTCAGTGGAGGGTGGTAAGCAGTGGGGTACCACAGGGATCAGTACTCGGTCCGATGCTTTTTAACTTGTTTATTAATGATTTGGAATTGGGAGTAAGCAGTGAAGTGGCTAAATTTGCAGATGACACGAAGTTGTTCAGGGTGGTGAAAACCAGGGAGGAGTGTGAGGCACTCCAAAGGGATCTGTTGAGGATGGGTGAGTGGGCGTCAACGTGGCAAATGGGGTTCAATGTGGCCAAGTGCAAAGTGATGCACATTGGAGCCAAAAATCCTAAATATAAATACACGTTGATGGGGTCTGAACTGGCAGAGACGGACCAAGAGAGAGATCTTGGAGTCGTAGTCGATAACTCGATGAAAATGTCTAGACAGTGTGTAGCTGCAATAAAGAAGGCCAACGCTATGCTGGGGATTATTAGGATGGGAATTGAAAACAAATCAGCCAGTATCATCATGCCCCTGTATAAATCATTGGTGCGACCTCATTTGGAATACTGTGTACAGTTCTGGTCACCACATCTCAAAAAGGATATTATAGCATTGGAAAAAGTGCAGAGAAGGGCAACTAGAATGATAAAAGGGTTGGAACACCTTCCCTATGAAGAAAGGTTAAAACGCTTGGGGCTCTTTAGCTTGGAGAAACGACGGCTGAGGGGTGACATGATCGAGGTATATAAGATTATGAATGGGATTGAGCAGGTTGAGAAAGAAGTATTTTTCTCCCTTTCTCACAATACAAGAACTCGTGGGCACTCCATGAAATTGCTGAGCAGTCGGGTTAGAACAGATAAAAGGAAATACTTCTTCACCCAAAGAGTGATTAACATATGGAATTCACTGCCACAGGAGGTGGTGGCAGCTACAAGCATGGACAGTTTCAAGAGGGAATTAGATAAACATATGGAGCAGAAGTCCATTAGTGGCTATTAGCCACAGGGTATAGATGGGAACTCTCAGTCTGGGGCAGGTGATGCACTCTATTCTTGTTGCTGGAGGGGGCAGCAGTGGGAGGGCTTCTGGTGCCCTGGCCCCACTGCTGGACCTCCTGATGGCACCTGGTATATTTTGGCCGTTGTGTGACAAGAGTGTTGGACTAGATGGGCCATTGGCCTGATTCAACATTGGCTTCTCTTATGTTCTTATGTTCTCTTATGTTCTTATGTTCACAGCTTTCTATGGTCATTGATTTAAAGGGAATTAGGCCCAACATACATGTTACATGTAACATGTCATTGCCAGATGGCAGCTGCTAGTTCCTCATAGGTTCTCAGTTCTGAAGTGCCAGAGGGGTGCAGTTCAGATCAGGACCGTGACAGAAGGGGAGAAGGACTTCAACCTCCTCTTGCTGGGTGCTGTTTTCTGACCCGAGATGTTCCTGAGGAATGTCCTGAGGAGTGTCAGGACTCCCAGCTTCCCTTCCAAGTTCTGAGGCCTTGCCTCTGTGTCTATTGCTGCCCAGCACCTGGTCACCACAGAGACAGTTTACTGCCTTGTACGCCCCTGGAGGAATAGTCACTTGCCAAGTGCCTGCCATCCCCCTTATGCTCCTTTTAAAATAGTGTGTCCAAGACGGTGGAGGTCTATGTGGTACAGAGAACCATTGCCAGCATCAAAAGTTATAAAGTATTTATTAAAAAGAAAATGTTCACAAGTATACTTTTAGCACAGCACCAGACTGAGCAAGGGATTCAAAAGAAATGGTTAAAACACAGTTTCTCTGTCCCTCTCTCTATACATGCCCTATCAGATGTTAAAATATAGAACAGGCTCCTTAGTTTAGGAAGTACGGATCTCTGCAGAGTTTCCATTACCTTGAAGCTTCCTCCAGCTCTCCAGGCCAGCACATGGTTAATGGCTGCCTCCTGATGTGACCTTGGGTCAGTTACAAGTTCTTTCAGAGCTGTTCTCTCAAGAGCAGTCCTCAAAAGAGCTCTCTCAGCCCCACCTACCTCACAGGGTGTCTGTTGTGGGGAGGGGAAGGGAAAGGAGATTGTGAACTGCTCTGACACTCCTTTGGGTAGTGAAGGGCGGGGTATAAATCCAATTTCTTCTTCTTCCTTCAGACCTCAGTTAAGAATTCTGTCTGCTCTGATGGACTCAGCACAAAAAAGAGTGCTTCCTCCTCCCTCCCCTGAGTTTTGTCACCTCTCTCCTCCCCACCCACTGACCAGGTCAAGTCAGGTCAGAGAACCTTTCCTGAAGTCGCCAGAATTTCCTTTCTGACGTTCTCAAGAAGAAGGCGGTGGAGGAGGTGGTGGTGGTGGTGATTGGAGTCTCAGAGCGGCTTACACTCCCTTTCCCTTCCCCTCCCCACAACAGACCTGTGAGGTAGGTGGGGCTGAGAAAACTTTCGAGAACTGCTCCTGAAAGAACAGCTCTGAAAGAACTTATGACTGACCAGCAGCTGCATGTGGAGGAGTGGGGAATCAAACCCAGTTCTTCCAGATCAGAATCTGCGCTCCTAACCACTACACCAAACTGCCTCTCCAAAAACCTCCAAATCTCTGTTCCCTGCTTGAAGGGAGGGGGGCTTGACCATCCCATTCTCTAGAACTATTAGCATTTGTATGAAGGTGGGCTGAGGTAAGTCTGGAAAGCAATTGAACTGACCTCCCCCTTTCCTGCCTGTTCTCTGCCCAGAGAGAATTTTTTTAAAAACTCAGTGAAGGTTTTGGTCATTTCAGATCTCCAAAGGAAAAATGCATTTCTTCACATACCTCACTGAGGCCTCTCTTTTCTTTAAATGAAGCCCTCCACAGCCTCCATCCCCAAAATCTCCAGGAATTTCCTAACCTGGAGTTGGCAACCCTAGAGCTAGAAATATTCTTCCTCATTTTTTCTCCTTATCACAGCGGTTCTCAAACTTCAGCAACCTGGCGACTCCCATTTTGATTTTTTTTAAAAATCCACAGACCCTTATCCTTTCCCTCCTCCCCCACTGATGCCTGCTACATGCCCCTTTAAAAACGTGCCTGGCAGGCTCCACGTACCTCATGGAGGCCTCTGTCTTATAATGTCCTCACAATAAAGCAGCAGAACCACTTTAAAAGCAAGTTTTAACACCCTGTTTGTGTACGTGACCTTCAAGATCAGGTCTCAGAGAGCAGCTGAATCTATAGGCCTGACCCAGGTTCCAATCAATCTCGCTCCCTGATTGAAAGGAATTTTGGACCAGGGACAGCAAGACACTTCCACACTGGTTAATAATGTCTAAACAGAGGCCAACTGAACAGGGATGGAAGGGAGCCAAGAGAAGCTTTCAGTACTGACTGAATATAAGAAGAATTACTTTTTTGTACTTCCTATTTTGGTGCCTGTTGCTGCAGTGTGTCAAAGCATCCTTAGTGCATTGGCAGAAATTAATAATGCAGGATAAAAATGTGGCTTTGCCGTAGTATTGTGGATGTTCTCTGTTTGTTGACATAATGGATGGGAAAATCTAGGAAACGGTCGTCATTTTGGGAAAGGTAGATTTTTATGGTTCTAATATTGCCTGATGTCCAACAGTGGAAAAATAAAAAAGAATATATTATTATGAAATATTATATTTTTGTTAGACAAGAGACAGTTTCAAGAGGATGTTAGTAAATATTTTATAATGAAGAATTGATCTGTGTTTATTTCCACTTGGTGTGTAGCCACTGTTCCGAGTTACATGTAATATTATGCGCATTTGTCATCATTTAATGAAAGATTAAAGACACTTAATGTACAAAACAGTTCTGTTCTACGTGCAAATACGTATACTGCTGTGCTTTATGTAGTACTCCTCCTTGATTCACTCTAGGGTGCTTTCCCTGTTGTTGCTGCAGCTGCAGGTAAAATGTAGAAGCAAAGAGGAATTCCACATGCCAGGCTTCCCCCAGTTTCCCTCCCCCAGTATGCCAGCAATGGCTGCCTCCCCTGGACCACTCAGGCTTTTGAAATATAAACAGTATGGCACTATGGTATTTTTTTTTAAGTAAGTCTCCAGGCCTTTCTTTTGTGGAGATACACCTTTCCCCTTATATTTCCCCAACGAAAGTAGCTAGAGACTTTTTTTAAAAAAAAGAAAGCTGAGAACTCAGAGAATGTGATACACATGCTGTTACAATAGTATCTCAGTATAATAATAGCCTAGTACAGGGGTTCTTTTTTTTTTGTGAGGACATAGGATCTCTCAGTCTGGGGCAAGTGATGCACTGTATTCTTGGTACTTTGGGGGGCAACAGTGGGATGGCTTCTAGTGTCCTGGCCCCACTGCTGGACCTCCTGATGGCATCTGGTATTTTTGGCCACTGTGTGACACAGACTGTTGGACTGGATGGGCCATTGGCCTGATCCAACATTGGCTTCTCTTATGTTCATATGTTCTTATGACTACCACACTAAGCAGGTACCTTCCACCCATGACAGAGGGACCCACAAATTCATACAAGTGCAGCACAACATACAACATCCCTAAAATGTCCTGAGCCTCTTGGATTCACCTAAATACCACAAAAATGTTAGAGCCAGAATTTGCAAAGGGGACATGGACCCCTTTGGCAGTTTGGTGAAGCCCATGGAACCTTTCAAAGAAGTGATGAGCATAAATGATATTTTGAGATATCTGCAACAACTGTAATGTGATATGAAAATATCTGTGATTTTTGTTGCTGACAAAGTCACAGGTACTGCTCATATAACTGTGGTTTGTTGCTTACATTAATAACAGAAGGAAATGCTAAATTTCAGTTAGTGAAAGTAAATAAGTAATGTTTTCCCCATTCAAGTTCATGGTCCCCCTGAAATCTATCCACATACCCCAGGTTAAGAATCCCTGGTCTAGTGAGTCTCTTCAAAAAAGAACACAAAGAGTTTGCAGCTGGTGAAAAAGGAATAAGGAGTCCTCTGTGACCAACAGAAAATGCTGTGCTGGGGATCATGGGACCTACACAGACAAAATCCATATGAGATAGAGGGCTGTGGATCCAACCCAGTGAGGGTATGCACCCCCATAATACGTTAACCTAAGGTCTATTACATGTGTAACTGGGCTGTTGGCAACTCTGTCCCAACCTGACTTACTAGGTGAAAAGTGTGGGCATATGCAGTGCTCCTTATTTCTTCTCCACGACCACAGACTTTCCGTCCAGCAGCCATGTTGGTGGAACGCTCAGCAGATTTTGGCCGCACCTGGCAAGTATACCGCTATTTTGCCTATGATTGTGCTGCATCCTTCCCTCACGTTCCCCATGGATCCTTGCGTCGGGTGGATGATGTCATCTGTGAGTCACGTTACTCGGACATTGAGCCCTCTACTGAGGGAGAGGTAAGTGCAAGGCAGGTGAGTCAAAAGGAGTAGAAATAACTGTGTGTGTGGGGGGGGAGAGATAGGTATGGCCTCAGAGTTCAGCAGCACCCAGGCGATGTTGGTTTATACCTTGTGGATTTGCCTTCTGTCTTGAGATGGAGGTTTAGACCAAGGGGTGCCATTTAATTTTTATTTGTTTGTTTCTTTGTGTCATTTATACCCCACTTTTCTCCCTAGTGGGGACCCAAAGTGGCTTACATCATTCTCTTTGACACTTTTGTACTCACAACAGCCCTGAGAGATAGGTTAAGCTGAGGGTGTGTGACTGGCCCATGGTCACCCAGTGAGCTTCCATGGGATTTTGAACCTGGGTCTCCCAGGTCCTGGTATGGCACTCTAGCCACTATACCACACTGTCTTGGGTGTGCTCTGAGGTGGTTCTCGATTTCATGCAATAATCCTCAGCTCTCCTACATTATGTCACGTCTTCCTTCTTTCCTGCAGGTAATTTACAGAGTTCTGGATCCAGCCATCTACATTCGAGACCCCTACAGTCCAAAAATCCAGAGTGAGTCTCTGTGTGGGATGTGGGCTGAAATGGGGAGGGGGTTGGCTGGGGGCAGCCAACTCTCTTGCTGGGCAGCAGAAAACACTCTACCTCCCCCTGAGAGAGGCTGGGAATCCTGAGGCCCAAACAGGAGGCCTGCACTTCAGAAAGAGAGTGGAATCTTGGAACACCAAATTTATATGGCCTGGCTTTGGATTGATGACACTTTTAAGGCAGAGCTCATGAAAAGTTCTTGAAACAGAGCAACCAGATGTTGTGCCGGTAGTACCTCTGATTCAGCAAGCCGCATAACATTCCACATGAAGGCATGCAGGCACCCTGATCAGCTCCTGTGAACATGGCCCTGAAGATGTAGCTCAGATTATCTTTGATTTTACATTTATTGAACAAAGTCATATCCCACATATCCCAACCAGTTGCTGGGATTCTGGTATGGTTTGCAGCTGACTCTATGTCTGGTTCTATTTGGGATGGGATTATTTTGGTCCTAGACATATTTCTGCTCTGGCTGAGGCTGGATTTAGCTCTTGAGGCTGGGGGCATCTGGGGGCAAGTTATCCCTTTCCACCTGCTGTGATATTTTCTGACCAATAACTTAGATATTAAAGAGAAAGACTCCAGTAGCACCTTAAAGACTAACAAAATTTGTGGCAGGGTAAGAGCTTTCATGAGTCAGTGCTCACTTCTTCTGTTTGAGCAGTGACTCAGGAAAGCTCCTACCCTACCACAAATTTTGTTAGTCTTTAAGGTACTACTGGACTCTTGCTGTCTTCTGCAGCTGCAGACAAACACAGCTACCCGTCTTGATCTTTAGATATTAAAGTTCAGATACTCCAAAGTCTGGGCAGTGGTGCCAATGGCAATGATGTTCTGCATATGTGTGCTCCCTTCTACCTCCCCTCCTCCAAATATTTGCCTCCCAGACCTCCTGAAGGTCACCAACCTGCGGGTGAACTTGACCAAGCTGCACACACTAGGAGACAATTTGCTGGATTCACGCCGGGAAATCAAGGAGAAGTACTACTACGCCATTTATGAGATGGTACTACGTGGCAACTGCTTCTGTTATGGGCATGCCTCAGAGTGTGCCCCTCTTCCTGGTGGCCCAGCTGATGCTGAAGGCATGGTAAGGCCCCAGTACTTCATTTATTTAGATATTTATACCCAGTATTTCTACCCAATGGAGACCCAAAGCACCTTACAACATAATTCCTCATAACAACACCCTTGTGAGGTAGTTTGGGCTGAGTAACTGACCCAGGGACAACTGGCCAGCTTTCAAGGCAGAGTGGGGACCTTGGTCTCCCAGGTCCTAATCCGACACTAAACATGCTGGCTTTCACTTCTGAACAAGTGCATGCACATTCTCCCCCCCACACACACACATACACACAAAAATAACAACAACACTTATTACCATCTTGAGGGGTGGCATAGATGGTCTCTTTGGCCCTTAATAGCTGTATGTCATAGAGACATTCAACTGCTACTAGTTCTCCAATTGCTACATAGCTATGAAGTTCCCGCTGAACTTCCACGTATGCAGCTGTCACCATAGAGAACTGGCAATGTGAACCCCTACATCTCTGCATTCCTACTGACCTATTTTTTCACTGTGCCTTATCGCTGTGCCCCTCCCCCCAATGACTGCCATAGTGCCTGACTAGATCTAGCCGTTATTATGTGATGATAGGCCCTCCAGGTTCTGAGACTTTGCCAAGTACAGCTTCTCTGTCTGTCTATCTGCTTAATCTTGCCCTTCTTTCAAGGAGGTGAGGCTGGTATATATTGTTCTCATTTCCCCATTGTAGCCTTCTAGCAACCCTGAGAGGAAGGTTAGGCTGAGAGACAATGACAGGCCCAAGGTCATCCAGACAGCTTTCATGTCAGTGTGGGGATTCAAACATGGGCTTCCCAAATGATACTATGAAAATCTAACTCAGGGCCCCGAGTGTGGAGCATGTGGGTGCCCGGGTACCCACCCACACCTGTTGCCTGCCAAGTATTTTTAGAAAGTGGGCAGTGAGAGGTGGGGCTTTTGCCCAGCAGAGCTTCTGACTGGGTACTGGAGATTTGACTGACTGTGCAGATTTTAAAAATTATACTTCAGCAGTAGCTGCCACCACAGCACAAGGCTCTTCACTGTGTGTCTGATGGTAAGCTGCAGCAGCCGTTGTATGTCTAACTCTACCTCCTGTGGCAGCCCTTTTGTGGCAGCCATTTTGTGAATGCACCCGCCACTCTGTGTCACAATTCCAAAGGTGATACCTGCTCTAACCGCCAGGGCTATTTTTGGGCAGGAACATACAGGAATGGAGTTCTGGCTGGCTCCTGAGTTGGCCATGCCCAGCAGGAACTCATTAGCATAACAGGTCACACCCAACAGCAGAAACTCGTTAGGATTGGCTCCATTAGGGGTGTGTGGCCTAACATGCAAAGGAGTTCCTGCTACAAAAAGAGCCCTGGGTGTTGACAACAAACAAAGTAAACAGAATAAGAAGCAAAAGGTGGGTGTGGCTGGATGATCACACTTCTGGTAACATGGGGTGTGTGGCCTAATATGCTAATAAGTTTCTGCTGCTGGGTGTGGCCTATTATGCTAATGAGCCTGCTGGGCTTTTGCTACCGAAAAAGCCCTGCTAACCAAACTGGTTCTTTGGATTTTGAGATTTATTTGCTACTGTCAGAACTAGAATCATGGTGTTAGGTTATGGTTTTTTGTTTTTTTTTAAGTTGCTCAAGGTGCTGAATTCTCTGCCAGAACAAAACATCCTCATGGCTTTTGTCTCCTATGTGTGGGATGGAATTGTGACTTATGTAGTTGTACACTGTGTTGCGTGAGTGAGGAACACACATGATTGGGTGCTGGGAGAAAGTGTTGGGCATACTCTAAGTACCTGTGTGCCCGAATGATTCCACTCCGCTCGAGTGAGACCCACGTCCCTCTTGTTTGTCGACAGGTGCATGGCCGCTGTGTCTGCAAACACAACACCAAAGGGCTGAACTGTGAGCAGTGTGAGAGCTTCTACCATGAGCTGCCCTGGCGTCCAGCTGAAGGGCGCCGCACCAATGCTTGCAAAAGTGAGTTGAGAAGGACTGAAGAGGGATGGGAGAAGAGGGATGCCTGAAAGTAGGGCAGTGCCTCCCGAGGGGAAGTGAGGTCCAAGAGAGGTAGCACCTGGAAAGTGGAAAGCATCGTATTGGAAAGTGTTCTTCTTTCCTGCTTGGAGATTATTTTTAACATAGGATACGTCATTGGTGGCTTAATGATGTGGGATTCTTTTAGGGATTTGAAATGGTATAAATAATAAGCAGCAGTTGTCATGTCTGCATTTATATGAGTGGCCCCTGAGTTGGATCAGTTTCTCCACAGAGGAAAAACAAAAACTGTGATTTTCATGGTGTTTTCTGCCAATCTGTTTCCTGGCACCCATTTGCTTCTTCCCCAGAGAATCTCTTCTCAAAATCAAAGTGTTAATCCTGGATTTTCTCTACCTCATTGGAGTAGGAGGTGCATCAGAAGAGCCCAAATACCCTTCTGTTCACTGGGGAACATCCATTCAGAAACAGCTGCCTCAATTGTAGGAAGATGCTTGGCTTGGAACCGCCTGGCATGTTGTGGAACTTTCCAGTATTTTGAATTGACCCTATAGCTCCATGGCAGCCATTTTGTTATTGATACCATCCTTCATAGTTGCCATTTTGTGGTGATGCCTGTGGTCTCTTCTCAGAATTCCAAAACTGACCTCCAGCTCAGCAAGGTTGGAGACCACTCTCACACACACATCAGGCAACATGAGGCTGTGTTGTTTCTTAGGGGAGAGATATTGTGGTCATGGATTAGATAGATGGTGTGGTCATGGATTAGAAGCATGTTAGAATTAATCACTGTCTCCACAGAGTGCAACTGCAATGAGCATTCGCACAAGTGCCACTTTGATATGGCTGTGTACCTGGCCACGGGCAACACCAGCGGTGGGGTCTGTGACGACTGTCAGCACAACACCATGGGGCGCAACTGCCAGCTCTGCAAGCCCTTCTACTACAAGGATCCCACAAAGGATATTCGTGATCCCAGCGTGTGCCGTGGTGACTGTCTGTGTATTGGGAGTGGGAGGTGCTCGGGAGGCTAGACGTTGCCAATACATTGGTTGGAGGGGACAGCAAGACTCCAGTCTAGAGTGTTCTTTTCTCCCCCTCAGTGTTAAGTCAGTACAGTCAGTTTCTGTGTAGAATTTAGTATGTGATTTAGTAAACGTGTAGAGATTTAAGAGGCAACATTTCTAGGCAGCCTGGAGGACTAGCACCTCTCTCTTCTTACAAGTTAAAGCAATTTAGATTATTTTTTAGGAACTGAGACTTGGCTCACCAGACTAGTCTATCCCCAAACTGAGTAGATTAATGATGTGAAAACACCCACATAAACAGTTCTAAACCACTTGCTTCCTTATGAGCATCCCTGTCAGGCCCTCAGATATTTCGGCAGCTGTGGGTACACAAAATGTATACACGAACAGATGCACACAGAGGTAGCCACCAGCTTCTTCACCAGTGTCCCCAAGTCACAAATGTTACCTGTCTGAAGCGCAGGGCAGGGGAGTAATCTGACATGGAAAATGATACTAAACAGAAGACAGGTTCCCTCTGGGTCCTCTCTTTCTTGGAAATTATGTTCCCTAATGTTCCCCAGTGTGATATCCTGCCACGGTTGATGGGGACTGTAGCTTCTGAGATCTCCTGAATTGAACTGAAGAGCTGAAAAATCTACCGTCTATGGCAATCCATTGCGTCCTATCCTGGGTCAACATCTGGGTACACATGTGATGAATACTGCCAGTTGGGCAGAAGTGAATAGGCTAACATTCCGCTAGTTTTAAATGGCAAAGAAACCACCTGAAACCTATCTCAGAAAGGTGGGATGAAAATCTCTGAAATAAAATCCCCAATGCTAGTATATGGGGTGCTATTTTTTAAATATGCATGTGTGAGTGTGTCCGCACTTGGAAGGCATGGTGACCTCTGGTGACTGACCCCTATTGGGGGACTGGAGAATATTCAGAGAGGTGGCTGAATAAAGCCTGCCCCCCGCCTCCCACCTCTGGTATTTTAAGGGGTCTCCCATCCAAATACTATCCAGAGTTGACCCTGCTTAGGTTCCAAGATCTGGCAAGATCGGTCTTGCCTGGGCTATCCAGGTCAGGGCAAGTAAGACAGACTTTTGACAGTGCCATCCTAAGCAGTGTTACACTTTTCTATGTCCATTGAAGTCGATGGGCTTAGGAGGACATAACTCTGCTTAGAATGGCCCTGTGAGAATAGTGTAAGTTCAGTTTTCAGACGCCTTATTTACAGGGATCAGGGCAGTATAACTACCAATGTTCCCTCTAAGCTGTGGAGTCCTCTGAGCAAAAATTCTACTTTGTGAGCTACTGGCATTAAAGTTGTAAGTGAGCAATTTGGCTACTGCATAAATTAGTTTGCTCTGGAGCCATCCTTCCTGAGCGAAGACAAAAATGTGTGAGCTGGAGGCTAAAAAACTTTGAGCTAGCTCACACTAACTCAGCTTAGAGGGAACACTGATCACTACAGCAGGTCTCTCCATCAGCTCTAAGACCATTCATTTGCAAGAATATGGTGCAGGGTTGTTGTTGCAAAGGTTAGATGAGGTGTGGATTAAGTTTTTTTCTCCAGGGCTCTCTTTGCATCTTGAATTGTGGGCTACATTCTGTTCATACCTTTGATGTCACCCCCTGCCTGCTTGCATTCCAGCCTGTGACTGCGACCCTGATGGTACGCTTGATGGTGGAGTGTGTGACACACATGATGATCCGGTGCTGAGGCTGATTGCAGGGCAGTGCCGCTGCAAGGAGCACGTGCAGGGGCCCCGCTGTGACAAATGCAAACCTGGCTTCTTTGGACTGAGTGCAGAAAACCCACAAGGCTGTCAACGTAAGGGGCCCTTCTCTCTGAGCAGTTTGGTCAGTCTGTCGCGGTCCTCTAAGTGATACAGAGCCACCATTTCCATTTCTTCCACTACAGGGTGTGGTTGTGGGTAGGCTTCTGGGAAGTTCTAATATCACCTTTAAGAGTCTGGGACTTTTCAGTTTAAAAAAGAGACAACTAAAGGGGGACATGACAGAAGTTTATAAAATTATGCATGGGGTAGAGAGAGTTGACAAAGAGAAATTTTTCTCCCTCTCCCAAAATACTAGAGCTCGAGGGCATCCATTGAAGCTGATGGGCAGTAGATTCAGGACGGACAAAAGGAAACAGTTCTTTACACAGCAAGTGATTAAAATGTGGAATGTGCTGCCAGAGGATGCAGTGATGGCCACAGGCATAGACAGCTTTAAAAGGGGGTTAGAGAGATTCATGGAGGATGAGTCTGTCAATGGCTACTAGCCATGGGGACTCAAGAGAACCTCCATGTTCAGAGACACTAAACCTCTGAATCCCAGAGCCAGGAGGCAACATCAGGGGAAGCTCTTGGCCTCTATGCCCGTTATTGGCTTTCCAGAGGAACTAGTTGGCAACTGTGTGAGACAGGATACTGGACTAGATGGACCACTGGTCTGATCCAGCAGGGCTCTTCTTATGTTCTTATGGGTGTTGTACTTGTACAGCCTGTTTCTGAACCTAAATTTACCTGACAAGATGGCTCTCAGGGGAAAATGAGATAACTTCATAAGCATTGTCCTCTATTCCTTGGAAGAAAACTGGAATATGAAAGGGATAGATGCATTTAAAACTTATTTCTCAGCCCCAGAGGATGGAAGCTATTTAATCAGGATGATCTGATCCACTCTCCCTCCCAGGCTGCCAATGTGACCCACGAGGCACAGTGCAGGACGGGCCCCAGTGTGATGTCATTACTGGCGACTGCTTCTGCAAACGTCTGGTAACTGGGCGCAGCTGTAGCCAATGTCTGGTGAGTGCTCGGCAGTCCCCTTATTTTATTCTTATAATTGATGTTGCTTCCTGGGCTGGACAGACATTAGTGGAGCCAACCATGTATTCTCTGCCGCTCCTGCCCAAATCCCTTGCATCTGAGAACATCAGCTGTCTTTTACTGAGTCAGATGATTTATCCCTCTGGCTCAACATGGTCTATTCTGACTAGCTGGCAGTGGCTTTTTAAGATAATAGACAGAGGTTTTTCCCAAATACCTGAGATCATTTAATTTGAGATGCCAGATGTATAACTTGGGCCCTTCTGCCTGCAAAGTGTGCACTTTACCACTAATCTGTGGTCTTTTCCTAACACATAGGCCTGTCTGGCAGTTGAGGCCAGGCCCTCTCGCCTTCAGACTAAGAAGTGTACTCCTAGGCCAACAAGCCTGGAGTCTGAGAGGATCACATACAGGGGTCCCTAACCTTTTTGAGCCAGCAGGCATCTTTGAAATTTTGAGAGGGTGTGGCGAGTACCACCACAAAATGGCTGCCACAGGACTTGGAGCCAAACACAACAGCTTCCCCACTTGCTTATGTGAAGTTGTCTTATCTAAAATCAAGCTATTGATCTGTCAAAGTTAGTATTATCTGTACTTCGATGAGAAACATTCCCCAGCTTCTGGGAGGAGAATAAAGGGCATGCCTGGGGGAGGAGAGGGAGAAAGAAAGAGAAGGGAAATAAAAAAGAAATAAAGGGTAGTCTTGGGGCGGGGGGAGAAAGAGAAGAGGAAATAAAAAGAAGGAAGCCAGAGTGGGGGGGGGGGAGAGAAGGGGGAAATGGAAACGCACACTGATGAAGGAAAGCCTGGTACTTACCGGTTCTGATTCTCCAGTGGCTGAAGTTACTGTCACAGCCATTGAAAGCCCATTTGTTTGAAGGAGGGCAGCTAGTAGCAAACTCTACCTTAACAGTGGCCCCACCCACTTTTTGAAAAGCTCAGTGGAGCACCCTCATACTAGGTGGGTTTGCCAGCCTCCAGGTGGGGCCTGGGGATCTCCCACTTTTACAACTGATGTCCAGCAGAGAGAGATCAGCTCCCCTGGAGAAAATGGCTGCTTCAAAGGGTGGACTCTGTGGCATTGTACCATGCTGAGGCCCCTCCCCTCCCCAAGCCCCACCCTCTCCTAGTTCCACCCTCCAAAGTCTCCAGGTATTTTCCAACCCAGAGCTGGCAACCGTAATACTAGGGTTGCCAACCTCCAGAAGGGTGTGGGGATCTCCTGGAATTGCAGCTGCTCCCCAGAATACAAATATTGGTTCCCCTGGAGAAAGTTACGGCTTTGGAAGGTAGAGTATATGGCATTGTATCCTGCTGAGATCCCTCCCCAAACCCTGCCCTCCCCAAACTCCACCCCCAAACCTCCAGCAATTTCCCAACCTGGAGTTGGCAACCCTACGTACTCTGTGGAGGGTATAACCATTTTTCTAGTAAATGAGTCAAGCTGCACACTATTAGGAAATAAAGAGAAAGAACCCAGCCAAGCTCACTAGCCAGTAGGGTTGCCAACTTCCAGGTGGGGCCTGGAGATCTCCTGCTATGATGATGATGATGATGATTTATTTAATTTATACCCTGCCCTATCCCACAATTGATCTGCAGGCAATGGAGATCAGTTCCCCTAGAGAAAATGGCTGCTTTGGAGGGTGAATTCTATGGCATTATACTCTCCTGAAGTCCCTCCCCTCCCCAAACCCCACCCTTCCTAGGCTTCACTGCCAAAATCTCCTGGCATTTCCCAATCCACAGGTGGCAACCCTCCCTTGAGCCTGCTTGCGAGGAGGGCAGGACAACAAGTCCAATAAAATAAATAAATAAATACTAGCCAGCATCATCTGGAGTACTTTGTTTTCTGTCCCCTTGCATCATGATCAACCCGGCCCTGAGCTTGACGCATGCCCCACCTACCAAATTCTTCCCCTTCCCCCAAAGGAAATATTATTGATGAACAGGTCCTCCTCCTGGCCAGTGTCCTCCTTTTACTTTCACAACCTATTCCCTTGTTCGAAAAAGGGGCCCCTAACATGCTCTTTGTTTCTTTTCAGCCTGAACACTGGGCCTTGAGCCCTGACTTACATGGCTGCCGGCCCTGTGACTGCGATGTAGGAGGTGCTCATGACAATCAGTAAGGAAATGGCAGAGAGAGTGCTGAGCCTCGGGGTAGGGAAGCCCAACAAGGAAGAGCAGGGGC
Source organism: Gekko gecko (assembly GCA_029375565.1). Classification (NCBI taxonomy): domain Eukaryota; kingdom Metazoa; phylum Chordata; class Lepidosauria; order Squamata; family Gekkonidae; genus Gekko; species Gekko gecko. Next base: position 37,115,312 of record JAPDNY010000002.1, read on the forward strand.
CTGAGAAGGGAGAATGTGGGGCCTCTAAATGAGCTCAGAGACTGATTTAATAAATTACAGGGGGAGATGGGAAAGAGGCTTGGTGGCACTGCTGTGGCAAAAGAACAAGGTTGCTTTGGGAACTGAAATGAGGAGAGACACCAATGGGTAGCGCAGGCACAACCTAACGTTCTATGACTATCTGCCCCTCCTTGCCATAGGTGTGCCACAGAGACGGGGCAGTGTCGCTGCCGCAACCACATGGTAGGCAGGCAGTGCAACCAAGTGCAGACTGGCTACTACCACATTGCGTTGGACCACTTCACATATGAGGCTGAAGAGGCCAGACTCCGCCAGGTGAGGAAGGGGCCACCAGTGTGAAGGGGTCAGGAACCAGCCCTGTTGGTTGTGCGTCTGAAGCTGCATGCTGGGTCCCATGAAGCAAGAAGCAGGAGAAAGGGCTAGCGCAGAAGAGTCTGTTAGTCTTGATCCATTGCCATGCCATGGATGTGAATGGAATAAATGTGTGTATCCAACTTGGACACAATTTTGATACACCCACCAGTCTTTTAACCTGTGAAGGAACCCTGTGTGACTGATAAGAACATAAGAGAAGCCAATGTTGGATCAGGCCAGTGGCCTATCCAGTCCAACACTCTGTCACACAGTGGCCAAAAATCCCAGGTGCCAGCAGGAGGTCCACCAATGGGGCTAGGACATTAGAAGCCCTCACACTGTTGACTAATAATATGCAGCACAGTCTTAGTCCCAGAAAACAGATTTGCTCTTACTCATTCTTAGTGAAGATCCCAAGTCAGTATAGGTTTTGTATTTAAATCTTACTTTCTGCCTGTGTGAGGATTCCAGAAAATCTCACTTTCAGATGCAGAGCAGGTTGAGAATTGATTGGCTTTAAGACTGTAGCAGCATCGACACCATCCCTCCATGACATTTTTTATTGTGGATAATGAAATACGTGTTCTTCTTAAATGAGTGTCAATTTTGGCACCTCTGGCTCATCTCTGTGTGCTAGGAGGCCTGGGGAACTGATATTTTAACATCCAGAGCAGCTAGAACATCATGATCACGTTGCTCAGGGTCAGCAGTCTTCTTGCCTTGATCCAAAGCGCTTTGCTGTATGGAGCAAAGAGCATCAGTGCTATTTCACTCTGTTGTTAATAAAGGCAGGGATAGCTTAAAGGACTGAGACTGGGGGGAAGCGCTGAGGGGACAGTGGCCAGGCAGGGACTGATTCTGCAGTGTGCTGTCCAGCAGAAAGGGCAAAATTTTACTTGGTTCTCTTGGCAGGGAGCAGAAGTCATGGAGCGAGTGCACCTTACAGGCCAGCCAGCCACATGGACCGGGCGGGGGTTTGCCCGGGCTTTGGAAGGTAGCGTGGTGGAGTTCCAGATCAATAATGTGGCCTTCTCCATGGAGTATGACATACTGCTGCGCTATGAACCTCAGGTACCCCCGCTTTGGCCTACCAACAGAGTTAGGGGTGTGCACTTCAAAAATTTTCACATTAGTTTTGGATCCAGAGTTCAGGTAGGGCACTGTTTTTGTTACCCTGATTCTTCAGGAGTGTAGTTATCAGTTCAGGATTTTTTTCCACACGGTTGTTTTTTTTCTTTCAGATCCTGAAAATTTGGGACCATTATTTTTGTCATTTCCGGCCCCCCCCATTTCCCCCTCTCCCTGAGGCAGCCCGATCAGGAGGGAGGAGGGAAAGAGAGAAAGCTGATCCCAGACTTACCTGATAGGCACCATGTACACTGGAGGCTTCTCTCCCGTGCTAGCATCAGAGGTGGCAGAGCTCACCCCACAGCTGGGAAATGGTGCATGGGCATGGGTTAGGCTTCTGGACTCCTGTGACACTAGGCTGTCACAGTGGCCATTCCCCCCCACACACACACACACCAGGGGCTTTTTGGGAAATGACAACTGAATAGCTTTATATTTATGTAACAATATAGCAATCAGGTACTCTGAACTTCCAGCTTTCATTTTAAAAAAGCAAGTCCCTGGGCTCTTTTGTTGTGGATATATGCCTTTTGCTTTAATCTGCAGGAGGAAAAGTCCTGGAGATTTACTTCTTTTAAAAATGGCAACTGGGAATTCAGGGAACTCGATTACACATATTGGTACACTGTTATATGTAATACGATTCAATTGTCAATGCCAGTTTTTTTTTAAAAAGCCCCCTGGTGGTGGGGGGATGGAATGGACATTGTGACAACCAAGCTTTGTGAAGTCCAGGAGGCCACCAAGCCCCTTGGCCGTTTTTTGTTGGTTTTTTTTTTTTTTTTTGGGGGGGGGGAATCTGCTGTCTCTGATGTTGGTGGCAGGGATAAACCTCCAGCACAGACAATGCCGACATGATAGGTCTGGGACCAGTTTGGTCCTTTCCATGTTAAAATTGTAAGGTCCGTGGTAGGAGGCTAGGTCTACCCAACCATCAACTGTTAGTCAACGCCAACGAACATTTGTTTCTTGGGCCAGCTTCCTCTCTTTCCCTCCCTAGTGCTGTACTTCTCCAAAACCCTGAAACACTCCCAAAATTCCCAGAGAAAATTTTTCATTCCTCCTGGCAATACTGAGAGTGTTTGGGGTCATTTCAGGTATCCCTGAGCCAATGAAAAACAGCTGTTTGGGAGTATAATTTCTCCTTTGGTTTTCCCAAATGCAGACCCCTATCCCAGTGCCTCTGACCCAGTCGCACCTCAATAGTGTTGCTTAAATAAATAAACAGAAAGCATATCATTTGAATTCAAATCTGCAGATTCTAAATTAGATCATGGAAATCCAGATTTCAAACTTTCCAATAAATGGTTCAAATTGCAAAGTGAATTTTGGAATACAAAAACATGTCAAGAGAACATACTAGCATATTGACAATATCTTAAGTTTGGACAACAAATAATCATTTTCAGTGTCAAAAAGTAAAATCCCAATTTTCAGAATTTGAAATGTTAAGTCAAGAGATTTGAATTTCAGAATTATTTGGAATTTTGTTTCTGTTTTGCCATTATCATCCAGTCTGGCCTGATTTCCATGGATAGCTGGGGTCTCATTCTCTGCTCTGATGCATATTGGAAGAACATAAGGATGCCAGCTTTTTTAACTGGCCATGCTCTTGTGTCTTTCACACTAGTCTGCCATGCCAAAATTAAGCCTTTTCTGTAGAGGAAAAAGCTTTATCTGTTTCACTTCTGTTGCTGTTAAAAGCACAAGAGAAGGGCCAGTAGAAAAGCTGTTAGCATTCCTTGAATAACTTTTCCCCTCAGTTGTCCAAATTAGAGACTATTTTAAGGAAATGTATACCAGGCAGTTACTTGTAACTGTTTGTCAACAACTAAGTAGTGATTGTTATGTTTACTATGTCACTTTCCCCCATTAAATCCCAGCCCCCATCAAGGAACTTTCTGGAATACCTGACAATGTCTTTCCTTTTGATTAAAAACCTGGGCCTCTCACAAGTTTCAAAGCCAAAGCAATCTATGGTTAAAGAGGGGCAGCAAGTGGCAATCCTCTCATAGCCTTTTGGGTGGAGGATTCAGCTAAAGGTGTGGAATTCAGAACGTAGGCTTGCATTGGGAGTCTAAAGCAATTCTTTCTTGCCTGACACTGTCCTGTAACCCTTTTCAAAAGGGTTCCCCTCACACCTGTCCTTTCCTGCCTTTGTTGTGTTTTTAATCTTCCTACCTGCTGTACTGAATCCCTTTGGCCCACAACCACTTCATCTACACATTGAGCTGAGGGACTTTGACCTTCAAAGGTATCTCTGAAGTGGCGCCCTTTTCCCCTTTGCCTGACTTATTTGTGGAATTGGTGAACCTGTGTCTCAGCCTACCAAGCTGTTCCATGAGCAATGCTGTGTACCCTCCTGTCCCCTCAGCTACCCGGAACATGGGAGGAGGTGAAGGTGACGATTGTGCGGCCTGGGCCTATCCCCACCAGTAGCCCTTGTGGGAACACTATCCCTGCAGATGACTTGATGTCTGTGGCTTTGCCATCCACCTCCCGGTGAGTGCTGGCAAATCCAGAATTGGTAGCGTTTTAACTTTGATGAGGAAATGTATGCCACCGTGGGGATTTTGACTGTTTCAAGACAGGGCTGCAGCCTTTTCTCACTGTGGCAGGAAGCAGAAAAGGCTGTCTAGATGTGCTGATGAGAATGTAGTGTGAGTCCATGAGGGGGAGTAAGGGGTTGTGTTGCATCCATGGTGTTTAAGAAGACTCTCTAGGAACAACACTTCTCTGAATGACAGCCCATCAAAAACATTAAAAAGCTCTTAAAATACATAGTATAAAAACAATTAAAACACTACCATTAAATAAAACATAAACATTAAACAAAACATATACACTATTAAAACACATCATCATAACTAATAATAACAGTATGCTATCAAGTTGCAATCGACTCATGGCAACTGTGGGACCATGGCATTTTCGAGGCAAGACTGCACAAGTGGTTTGCCACTGCCTTCCTCTGCATAACAACCCCAGCCTTCCTTAGTGGTCTCCTATCTGAATACTAACCATGGCCAATCCTGCTTGGCTTCCAAGCTCTGACAGAATCAGGCTAATCAGGACACATACACAATTAAAACACAAGAAGGATGGTCGGTAATGGAATGCCAAACGAAACCGATAAGTCTTCACCCACTGGTGGAAGACAATGATAGATGGGGACAGGCAAATCTCCTTGTGGGGGGGAGGATTCCATCATTTTGGTGCCATGATCAAGTAGACCCTTCTTTGGGTTGCCACCCATCTAGGCTCAGACAGTGAGGGGACTCAAAGAAGGGCCTCTTGGAGGTGACTGCACTGGTTAAGTAGGTTCATATGGGCGTAGAAGGTAAGGTAAGTTGGCCCCAAGCCATATAGGGGCCCAGAAGCCAATTTGGAGTTAGAGTAGGTGGAACAAGATGAGAGTGATATAGTCTTTAAGACCCTCTCCAGTCAGCATTCTGGCTGCAGCATTCTGTACCTACTGTGGCTTCCAAATACTCTTCAAGGACAGCCCCATGTACAGTGCATGGCAGTAGTCTAGTCTAGATGTTACTGGGGCATGTATCACATTGAAAACATCTTTTTTGCTATGTCCTGAATGATATGGTCCTTCCCACCTGCAGTTATGTGGTGCTACCTCAACCAGTCTGCCTGGAGCAAGGGGTCAGCTACACCATCCAGCTGGAGTTTACCCGCTATGGAGGGCGTGAGCAAGGTGCTGCTATACTCCTGGACTCAGTAAGTACTGAATGGTGGGGCCCAGGTATATCTGACAGGGAGATCCATGGCTTGACAGAGGAGACACATGCAAGTAATGCACTGTCCTTGTCTCTGTCTCTTTCCTTTCCTCTCCTCCCAAAGTTGGTCCTGATGCCACGTTACTCCTCCTTAGAGATGTTCATTGCCGGTGATGCTGCCTCTATTGCCCGCAAGGAGATCTTTGAGCGCTACCGCTGTGCCCAACAGGCTCGCCCTGTGGTTAAGGCACCCATTCCAGAGTCTTGTGCCAACTTGCTCGTCAGCATGTCCGCCATCATCCTCCAGGGGGCGCTGCGTGAGTGTTAAATTGCCCAGGGACACAGACCTTGCCAGACGCCTCATCCCCCACTGGAAAGGCTTCATGCAATGCACAGAACTCCATGTGGGGATAAAACCACCAAGACAGAGGGGGGTGAAATGATCCCTGGTGACTCATAGCACCTGGAGACACCTGGGACTCTGAGTCCATGCTAAGTTACATGCACAAGTGAGGTTGCCTATGCCAAAATTCATACGGTTTCTCTGCCATCCTGTTCTGGAGTTGGGATGCTGGCGACCTGCCTCCCCTTCCTTCCCTCCAGAGGTCTCAAATCACCTTCAAGTGATTTGGTGAGGGTTACATTCTTGCTCTTAGCACTGGGGCTGTTGAGCCTCCACAGGCTGCCCAGTTGTGGATTCCCACTGGGGCCTCGTGACGTCTCCCAGATCCTGCCCAAACATCATATTGAAAAAAATGTGCTTGGCCCAAGGTCACCTTTCCTTCCCCTCAATAAAGGGGCCACTGAATGTATAGCTTTGCACTGGCTCCCTAGCTGACCAGGCCTCTGAGATTTTGTTCTCCTAGCCCCCCCCCCCTTTCTCAGCGGCCCTCCCATCACCTTTCTTTCCACCTCCTTCTCACTCTTCCTTTGCCTCCAGCCTGCCTGTGTAACCCGCAGGGCTCACTGAGCTCAGAGTGCAATCCCAGAGGTGGGCAGTGCCAGTGCAAACCTCACGTCATGGGCCGTTGCTGCGAACGCTGCTCCCCTGGCACCTTTGGCTTTGGACCCAGCGGCTGCAAAGGTGAGTGAAACTTGGGTTCTGACCATCCCTTCCTCAACTACTTGGGTTTTTTAAGGTCATAGAATTGTAGAATAGAATCATAGGATTTTAAAAGTTGGAAGGGGCCTGAAGACCATCCAGTCCAACCCCCTGCACCATGCAGGTTGACCTAAAGCATCCCTGACAAATTGTCATCCAACCTCCTCTTAAACACCTCCAAGGAGGGTAAACCCACCAGCATCCCTGGGCAACTGATTCCGCTACTGAATTGCCCTTGTTTTTCCTAATATCCCACCCATAATTTTAAACCCATTATTACAGGTTATGTCCTCCGCTACCAACTGATATAGCTCTCTGCCCTTCTCTAAATGACAGCCCATCGAATACTTAAAAAGAGTAATCATATCCCACTCAACCTTCTCTTCTCCAGGCTGAACATTCCCATTTCCCACTGGCTTTCTTCATAAGGCTTAGTCTCCAAACCCCTAATCCATCCTCATTGCTCTCCTCTGCACCCACTCTAAAGTCCTTGCTGGGCTACTTTTCAGTCACTGCTAATGGGGTCAGGACAGAAATGTTCTGTTAGATAATCTGTCCAATATTTCTCACTCCTGATGACATATTGGAAGGGAAGGGGGTTGATCCAAACTACAAAACACAGATTGCAAGCTCCATGAAGTTTAGGTGGCAGCTACAAGCAAGTGGCTCAAGTGGTTAAGACACTGAACTGCAGGCTGTGAAAGGTTAGTAGTTCAACAGTTCGAGACCCGGGTGCCGCATGACAGGGTGAGCTCCTGTCTCTAGTTCCAGCTCCTGCCAACCTAGCAGTTCGAAAGCAAGAAATTGCAAGTAGATAAATAGGTACCACTTTGGTGGGAAGGTAACAGCGTTCCGTGCGCCTTAGTGTTTAGTCATGCTGGCCACATGACCACGGAAACGTCTTCGGACAGTGCTGGCTCTTCGGCTTTGAAACGGAGATGAGCACCGCAACCCTAGAGTCGGATTCGACTGGCTTTCAAGCAAGGGAACCTTTACCTTTTTTACAAGCATAGTCAGCTTCAAGAGGGGATTGGATAAACGTATGGAGCAGAGGTCCATCTGTGGCTAGTAGCCACAGTGTATAGATGGAACACTCTGTCTGGGGCAGTGATGCTCTGTATTCTTGGTGCTTGAGGGGGCAACAGTGGGACGGCTTCTGGAGTTCTGGCCCCGCTGGTGGACCTCCTGATGGCACCTGGGTTTTGGCTGCTGTGTGACACAGAGCATTGGACAGGATGGGCCATTGGCCTGATCCAACATGGCTTCTCTTATGTTCTTAGGGGAAAGAGAAGGGTGATTTTGGAAAACCGGAGAAGTGTACAGTGGAAAGGATTAGGCACCCCTCCCATAACCCCTACCACCTCTTCCCAAAGCGGCTTTCAGAAAAACATTGCCAAGTGACTTGTTTATTTATAGTGCTTTTAGGTCTCTTCGATACATGCCTGCACCTCTGTGCATTCCAGAGCCACCTGGCATTCCTGTATGATCTTCAGTCCCTTCTATAACTAAACACCCCTTCCTATTTGAGTCACCTGGATCATTAAGCTGAACGGATTTTAAAATGTTAATCCTCTGACCAGCAAAGAGATAGATGGACCTTTTCAGAATCATTTGTTTTTCTTTTATTGCATATGGAATTTTTGCACTCATTTTGTTATGTTCTGTCCTGATTCCTCTCCTCAAAAGAACACTTAATGTTGCTGATATAATGGCATTTTCCAAGTTCTTCTGCTGTAGTTTTATTGAACTGAAGCTATTGTGCATTTGAACAGTCTCTGATCATTATCTGACTGTTCCTCAACGTACCTTTTTGTCCTGCCACTGTTCTTGGCTAAAAAGCAGGCAGATACTACAGGGAAGAAAATTAAAATACCAGGTTCAGGAAAAGAGTGCAGCAAGGAATTAATTTCATGCAAAATAGGCACCATTTCTATACCTTGATTTACATAACTGAATGAGAGCAGGATTAGAATCTTCTAGGTAATGTGAACATTTTTTAGACAAGGTGAAGTCAGACAAAGGCAAGGAATGGTTCTTAAAATCAGATAATCAGGCGGGCGTGATGTGTTTGTGGAGTGTCTGTGGTGGTGTCTTGGCAAGAGGAGCAGAAAACATGGGTGACTCTTCATTTCCCCCCTTTCCAGCATGCCAGTGCAACAGGGAGGGGTCCCTGACCAGCTTCTGTGACAGCTTCAATGGACAGTGCCCATGCAGGCCAGGGGCCTTTGGGCCTCGCTGTGATCACTGCCAGCCCGGCCACTGGGGTTTCCCGAACTGCCGCCCCTGCCAGTGCAACGGGCGCTCAGAAGAATGTGACCCACGGACAGGCAGCTGTCTGCGTTGTCGAGGCCACACAGAAGGAGAACGGTGCCAGAGGTGAGGGAGAGCATTAAGACATTCAAGGATGTCTTCTCACCCTGAGGCCTGAGGGCACAGGTTTGAGGTATGCGAATGAAAGCCTCAGGGTTCTGCATGCTTATGAACCCAGCTGCTAAAGGATCAGACTGTGGCCTATGGCTGTAGGACAGGGATCCTCAAACTTTTTAACAGGGGGGTTCACTGTCCCTCAGACCATTGAAGGGCCGGACTATAGTAAAAACAAAAGCTATGAACAAATTCTATGCACATGCATATATCTTATTTTGAAGTGAAGAAACAAACGGGAACAAATACAATATTTAAAATGAAGTAAAGTTAAATCAACAAACTTACCAGTATTTCAATGGGAACTATGGGCCTGCTTTTGACTAATGAGATGGTCAATGTCCGGTTCCATATTTGTCACTGCTTCCTTCTCACGTAAAAAAAATGACAGACAAGCAGCGGCAGCATAAACACCGACGGCCGTATAAATGTCCTCGGCGGGCGCATGGCCCGCGGGCCGTAGTTTGAGGACCCTGCTGTAGGATATGACCCACACTAATGAAACGATGCCCACACTGGCTGAAGTGGTGAACGAGCCAGTCACATACTGTTCATTAGTGTGAGATAATAAGTTACCATATATTATTGTCCCAGTAGGCCACATAAAACTGCCAGGCAACTCCCACCCTCAGCCCAGAAATTCTTCCTCCTTTTTCAAGGAAGTCCAGATACTGTGTTGGGAATCAGTTATATAAATCAGGTACATTTTCATATATGAACAGTTTTGCATAATGGGATTAGACAGTTAGCAGGGTCAGGAGTCAGGAAATATGGAAGAGGAGCAGAGAATGCTACAGGACGTGGCCCTCTTAGCAGGGGAAGCTATTTTTCAAATTGCCTTTCTTTTACAGTTATCCTGTGGTTGTAGCCTGCTCTCCGCATCACTGTAGGCTAGAAAAAGGGCTTACAAAAATCAAGAAACCTAGAGTTCTCAGGTGTTTGTATTCAGTGCAGGACGTGCTTAATGTATCTAACACCCAGAAATGTGAAATATGCAATCCGCCTCCTTTCCTCATCTGCAGGTGTGCATCTGGATACTATGGAAACCCTGTGCTGGCCTCAGGTGGCCATTGCCGCCCCTGCCCCTGTCCTGAGTCACCTGGCTCTGGACGCCATTTTGCTTCCGCCTGCCATCAAGACAGTCGCTCTGGGACTGTGGTGTGTAGCTGCCTCCCAGGCTATACAGGCAAGGCAAACCTCCTGGTAAAGTCCATCTGGTAAAGTCAGTGGTCAGACTTGGCATGCAGCAAGTGTGGTGGAGAGGGCGAATTCTAGAAACCATAAGATGGGTTGGAAGGATGTAATAAGTCAAGTCTTTGGCTCATGACCTCATGCCACAGCAGACTTTGCTAGGCTGCAGGAGTTGAGTCTTATGGGTTGAAATACCGGTGGCTATAGTATGTTCTGTTGTGGGGGGAGGCCACTGGTCTACTGCTACTTGTGTTAGCCCCTCAGAAAGAACACCTTTGCCTTACACAGGCCAGCGCTGTGATGAGTGTGCTCCTGGTTACTACGGCAACCCTTGGCAGGCTGGGGGGCGATGCCAGCCCTGCACGTGTAACAACAACATCGATATCTCAGACCCGGAATCCTGTGACCGTCGCACAGGCCGCTGCCTCCGCTGCCTCTACCACTCTGAGGGGGACCAGTGTCAGCACTGTCAAGCGGGCTATTACGGTGATGCCACCCATCGTACCTGCCGCCGTAAGTGTCTTCTGTGGAGAGATTCTGCCTCCAGACAGCATTAAGCATACATTGCTCCTAGTTCTGCCTTCTTAGACCTGCCCTTCCTTAAACCATAGAAGGATGTATTTTTAGGGCTGGAACTTCAAAGAAGCATCTGAGGCTTCCAGATTATTTTGTCAAATAACAACTGACTTGTTAAATTACAAGAGTGGGGAGATTATGAGGGGTTGAAGTCTGCTTATATGTTGTCATGCTCCATTTTATTGTTCCCAGATTTAAATCTTAATAAAACTGTTGTTTAAAATATATATATACTGTCTGTGGCACCCACACCCTCTTATAGGAGGTGGGGGCAAGACCATTCTTGCTTACAGTGGGAAAATGGGTCTCACGCCTGGTTGCACTAATGCCCTGCGTAATTCTAGTTCCATCTCTGGCATCTTTTTCAGAGCACTAAGAACTTCTGTTTTCATAGATGCTTCCTAATCCTCATGATAACTGGAAACATGAGATCAGTAATGGCCCACTGGACTGGATTTAGTCCCACTGTCAAATACAGGAATAGGAGTGGCGGCTTCATCACGCAGTGAGGCTTCATGGATCAGCTGAAGGGCAGATTGCCTTCATAGGCATATCACGACAAAAAGGGGCTTTGAAGTGAGGGGCACAAAGACAGCTTGTTGCTGTGCTCATGCTTCCCCCTTTACCTTCTTTCACACACAGAACTGGGCTGATCAATCACCAGTTTGCTGCATTGTCCACAATGAGATGCTTCCGCAAATCGGATTTGGTTCATTCCCCACAAGCCAAGATTTAATTCCTGGTTTAGAATTCCTGTTTGAACACAGGGTGCTACCTTACCCAGAAGTCAGGCCATTGGTCTCCCGGGGTCACTCTTGTCTATTTTGACAGTAGGGAGTCTCAAGCAGAGGTCTTTTCACACCACCTCCCTCCTGATCTGTTCAAGTGGAGATGCCAGGGATAGAACCTGAGGCCTTCTGAATGGAGACCAGGTACTCTGCAACTGAGCCACGGCCCCACCTGGAAGGAGTAAATATACCAACTCCAGTTTTCAAAGGTTCCTGTGTTGGAGCCTCAGGGTGCCCTGAAGCTTGATGAAAACCAGAAAGCCTTGAATCATGCTCTGCTTATGTAGGAAAAGAGGAGGAGAGAAGAGTGAGGGGAGGCAAATCTCAGTCATCATGACAGCATTATCTTTGAACTTTTTGCGCATTCTCATTTTCCTTGCTTGTAAGTTCCTGTTTCTTTGGGGAGGCGGGGGGTTCTATGCCCAATGTGTTTTGCTCCCTCTAGTGGTTGATTCAATATTATATCTGCTTGTGTCCAGCATATCTCCCTGCAGATTTAAACTGCAGGTTTTTATGCTGGGCATAAACTGGTGTAAAATCAAATCAACCACTAGAGTGATCGAAACATGTGCAGAACAAACCCCTAATATTTCAAATGAGGCACAATTTCTTTCATTCACAATAATGTTTCCCTTCTGCTCTTTTCCAAGTTAATGTTTGCCTTTCTCCCTGCAGGTTGCTCCTGTAACTTCCTGGGCACTGTGCGCAGTGAGTGTCCATCGCGGGAACACTGCCTGTGCGAACGGAGCAGCGGACAATGCCACTGCTTGCCCAGTGTTCAAGGGCAGAGCTGTGACCGTTGTGCTCCCAACTTCTGGAACCTAGCCAGTGGACAGGGTTGCCAGCCATGCAGCTGCCACCCCCAGTACTCACTGAATCCTGCTTGCAATCAGGTGAGCCAAGTCTCAGTGGTTGGCGAAGGCAGACAGGAACTTCCGGGACAGTGTAGTGATGGAGGCTGGAGGAGCAGAAAACATCTAACACTGGGAGAACAGCAACTTCTCTAAGGCCTCCTAACAGGCCCGTAGCTACCACAGGGCCCACGGGGCCCGGCCCCCTAGTGATTTTTATGGGCCCCACTCCCTGAGCCTCGGCTTTCCCTCCCCCTGGGGCCCCTCCCCCTGATTGTCTGTTGCACAGTTACAGCATTGTACTCATGAATATGAGCCAGCCATCTCCCTTTTGAGCTCATCTACAATGAGCTGAATCTCTTTAGGACCCAGCAGCAACCGGTGGTTGACCAAGTCTCACACACATTGATCGGATTGCAGCCACTGCAGCAGTTAGCTCCTCCTGTTGGATTTGCTGTGCCAGGCTTCAGAAAAGATGGTTGGCTCAGGGAAGGAGTGAGGGAGGAAGCTTGATCCCCACTTTCCTTTTTTTAAAAAATGCAGCAGTTCTTAGACCTCTGAGGAGCCTTAGTGTGCAGTGCTGTTCAGGCTATTAACATTGGGATTCTGGCTCACCTTGGAGGGAAGGCTCTAGAGGGGGCTGTGTGGATGCACGCCAAGCAGACCCCCCTTGCCCTGGAGCCTTTGATTTAATTAGCTGGTAGGCCCCCCCCAAGGCCCCCTCCCCCAAAAACCCCTAGCTACGGGGCTGCCTCCTAATAAGCTTATAGCAGAAACAACATTTGAGCATTCACCTCCTCGCTTCACAGACTCAGAGCCACTGTGTCCAGTAGCTCAGTAAAGCAACTATAACAATGTTCAGTAAAATCTATGCAAAGAAAACCAGAGGATGCACTGGCCAGTAAGGCACCTGCTGATGTGTGTGCTCATCTTTACTTCAGCAGCACCCAGGGGCAGGGGCAGTTCAGTCCATCCTGCACCTATCTAGCAGATTTTTCTTCGCCTTCAAGGAGCTGGGGACACACGGTTCTCCTTTCCCCATTTTATCCTCACAGCAACCCTGTGACGTAGGTTAGGTGGAAAGCATGTGACTGGCCTAGGGTCACCCAGTCAGCTTCCATGGCAGTGTTGGGATTTGAAGCCAGGTCTGCCAAATGCTAGTCTGACCTGTCCCTTTTATTTCTGTGCTGAGCACCATCAATCCCTGCTATGATGGGCTTCTTGGAACCACAGTCCTGGGAGTCTGGGGCACTCTGTGATGCCTCTTCCTGGTGGTTTTGTCTACTCCCAGCCCTGGTGGAGAGATCCCTTCTGTGTCCCAAGCAGGGGCCTGTGGATTGTTCTCTCTGCTCCAGGCCGCCCGCCCCCCCTCGCTCTGCAATAGAGAGATGATAATATTGTCCTAACTCTACAAGTTGGTGGTAAGGATTACTGAGACTCTGGGTTGGATCAGAAATCCATGCAAACGGGGCGGGCGGGGGGGAGACCTTTCTTGTGCTCCACGCAAACAGGGTGGGTGGGGCCAAGCAGTACCTTCCTGTGGTCGAAGAATCTGGCATTCAGGTCAGGGGCTAATGTGGAAAAGGGGAATGGAGCAAATCAGAAGCAGCAGGAAGCGGGATTTTTGTTCCCTCCCCACTGCAGCCTCACGGCCATCATGAACTAATAGATTAATAAAGGTAAAGGTTCCCTTGCTTGAAAGCCAGTCGAATTCGACTCTAGGGTTGCGGTGCTCATCTCCGTTTCAAAGCCAAAGAGCCAGCGCTGTCCAAAGATGTTTCCACGGTCATGTGGCCGGCATGACTAAACACCAAGGCGCACTGGAACGCTGTTACCTTCCCACCGAAGTGGTACCTATTTATCTACTCGCAATTTCTTGCTTTCAAACTGCTAGGTTGGCAGGAGCTGGAACTACAGACGGGAGCTCACTCCGTCATGTGGTACTTTCGGGTCTCGAACTGCTGAACTACTGACCTTCCACAGCCTGCAGTTCAGCGCTGGTTTCAGTACTGTTGGGAAATGGCTCCCCCACCCCGGTTGCCAGGTCCTACTTGGCTGCTGGTGAGGGGCCTCCTGGTTCTTCCTTGAAGATCTGGCGCATGCGAGAAGTGTGCACATTGTGATGACATCACCAGAAGTGACATCATTGTGTTTCCAATGTTGGGGGCAATGCGGTTTTGGGCAAAACTCTATGGGGGTTTTTTTGGCCTCAAAACCATAGAGTTTTACCCTAAACCTAGAACGTCAACCCTGATATCAGAAACGTGATGACTTCACTCCTGGGAGACATCATCATGCCAGCAGTGCCAGGAGAGGGCTTCTTGAGGATGGGGCTTCTCCCGCCAGCCAGCTGGGCTGCAGCAGATTGGGACCCCCAAAATCAGGGGATCCCCTGGCCCCACCGGGGGGATGGCAACCCTAGTGTGAAAGTGCTGGCTTTCTCGATCCCATCCACATGGTAGGCATTTTCCTGCCCCCTCTCTGTGGTGGCCATATCCTTCCCACCACCACAGGGGAAGCTTTTTAGAGTATTTAAATCAGCAATTGAATATCAGTATGTCATTACAATGTTATAATAATTTGTGTGGCAGATTGTCTGCATTCCTAGCCGTCACACCCTGTCTGCCCCCCCCAGGGGGTGCTGCCCTCCACCATGGAACCTCAACTCCAAAAGGGCTCCCTCAAGGCCTCAGAAAGAAAGGGGAGGGGGGTTTATTTCACCCTGCTCCTCCTCCTCTCGTCCCCTCTATGACATGGATTCAAGTGGCTCTCTTCCTCCTTGACCTGCCAACAGGAGCCCCATTTTATTTCCGCCCTCTGCCTGTCAACCCTTCCTTGGTGAATGGCCACCTCCCTTGTCCTTCCTCCTGGTGCTGTGCAGGTTGGCTCAGAGCCTGCTGACTCACAACTACTCCGAGTCCTGAGTGTCTTCCGTGCCCACCCCCTCCTTCAACTGTTCCAGCTGGGCTGCAGGGAGCATCAGAGGAGCTACTTTCATATCCCATCTGTTCCTTGTTGCTGGGGCTGCCTCCTCTACTGCTGCTGCTGTCTTGTTCCTGTGGCTGGGCTCTGGCCTTCGCCTGCTGCAGCACCGCCAGCTGTGGCACCACGGTTTGGCTCTCTGCTGCCCTCTTGCCCTGTCTCCTGGGCCCCAGCATCACTCTGAGTGAGTGCCTCCAGTATTTCTGGGCGTCTGCGCTGCCTGCAGCTCTGCCTGCCTTCCCAGCCCCTTTCCCATCCTGGGGTTTTTCGTGTGGGCGAGTCCAGGCACGAGCCTGTCCATTCCGGCTGCAGTGCCACCGCCCGCTCGGGTTCTCTGCCACCTGCCTGCCACCTGCCCCGCCACCTGCCCCAACTCCAGAGACCAGCTTTCACTGAAAAAAGTAAGCCTGTAGCTCCTTTCATTACAGAGATATGCCTTTTCCCATATATCTCCACAACAAAAAGATGCGGGAGACTTTTTAGAAAAAGAAAGCTGGGAATTCAGTGTCAGCTCAATACACAGATTGTTATAACATATTGATATTCGAATTGAAAGGACACTGGGGGGATGGAAAGATGGCTGCAGCCAGGGACGGAACGGAAGCCTGGTTATTGCTGCCCTGAACGGACAGTGGTAAAAGGAAAAATATAGGGACTTGTTGCCATGTGGAAGCCCCTAAACCATACAAGTCTGCAGCCCCAGGAATAAACTTTCCCAGGGTTAAAAAGGCCTGCTAATGGGAGGGGAAACTGGGAAAAATCTATGATCATCAGTGTCTTCCACTGACTGATTGCTGGAGCCAACCCAATTCTTATCCCTGCTTAGACTAATAATAATAATAATAATAATAATAATAATAATAATAATAATAATAATTTGGTTGTATCTCAGTGCCTAGACAACATTCTCCTTCTGTCACTTGGCCATGGGGGTAGTGTGCCAAAGCTTGCTTTAGGGATTCCTGCCACTGTACCTCCAAATGGCCATTTTTTGCAGTTCACAGGGCAATGCCAATGCCGACCGGGCTTTGGGGGCCGCACCTGCTCTGAATGCCAGGAGTTCCACTGGGGAGAGCCTAGCCAGCAGTGCAGAGGTGAGTGTGGCCAGCACAAAGACAGAAGCCAGACGCCTGCAGGTGGGGCATGAAACCCAGAGCGGGGTGAGGTGGGGGGAGAACCAAAAATATGGCTGACTCTTAACACTGTGGATGTTGCAAAGCTGTGACAGATGGCACAGTAATCCTGAAAACATCTGTGTTCATTAAAAAAAACCACAGAACAGTGAGCTTCTAGAAATTATGACTGTGGAAACAATTACTTTCATCTGAAGAACTATGAGCAGAGTTCCATTTGGGTCTGTTCCTTCCCCTGTAGTCCCTGCTGCTCCGAGAAGGCTGCTTTTGAGGGTTAGGGAACACTCCAGACCAAGGGTTCCCTAACTTTTTGACCCTGTGGGCCCTTTTGGAATTCTGGCACAGCGTGGTGGGCTCAGCCACAAAATGGCTATCTTAGGAGGTGGAACCAACCATACAACGGCTGCTGCAGCCATACAACATTGTCACCCAGTGGTCCTTGTACTGTGGTGGTGGCGGCTGCCAAAGCAGCATTGCTAAAAATCTGCACAGCCAATCAAATCTCAAACAGTCAGTCAGAAGCCTTGCTGAGCAGAAGCCTGACCTGGTGCCACCCACTTTCTAAAAATACTTGGCAGTGCCAGGAAAGGTGTTGGTGGGTTTCCTGGTGCCCAAAGCCACCGTGTTGGGGGGGGAACCCCTGCTCTAAGCTAGCATGTAGTGTAGTTCAGAGGGCAGCTATGGCTGTGGGAGGGGCCCTCTAGATCAGCCGATCATTTCAATAAGGGTGTCTGCTGTCCAGTCATGAGAAAGCACTGGAACTGTATAGCATCTTTGTAACAACAAGGTTGTTTGTTTATTTGTTTACTTAGTTTTCTTCCCACCCTCCCCACCGCAGGCAGGCTCAGGGCGGCTTACAATAAGGATTAAACAACATTAAAACACAAGCTCGCAATAAATAGAATAAAATAAAAATAAAGTGCTGGTGACAATAACAACCCAGTGGCCATAAAACATAATTGTTTACAAATAATTGTTTCTTTAAAATATTTGTCAGGTCACCTTTCTCTTTAAATTAAAATTAAATTAAATTAAAATTAAAACACAAGTGTAAATTGCTGGGTTTGCTGCATGGAGACTCGGACTACGACACCCATTCAGATGCGTTTATTGTACTTCACACACAAGACTGAAAAACCGGCCCCACAAGGGCCAACTATATACACCCCACCCAGTACACCCACAGTCCCATTGGAGGGTTTGAATTTCCTGCCAGATGGCCTATTGGTGGACACTAGGTGATCTAGGATCCGAGGTCCCATTGTGTTTGGGACCCCAGCTCCTTACTTTATCCGTGGATCCCTGGTGGCAGTCCGCGTACATTACAACAAGCTCCAATAAATAGAATAAAATAAAAATAAAGTGCTGGTGACAATAACAACCCAGTGGCCATAAAAATAATTGTTTACAAATAATTGTTTCTTTAAAATATTTGTCAGGTCACCTTTCTCTCAACACGTTGGCGCCCAGGAGAGTAACAAACCCCAAATCACCCCAAAACTAAAAACACCCAAAGACAGTATCTAGAACTGAGAGGACAAATTCAGCCAAAATAATAAATAACACCAAAACCAATTATAGTGCCCTCATAAATGCTCCCTGAGACACAAATTAACACTTTCCTTGCCTTTTAACTTCATATGTCCCTTTGAAGAAGCCTGAAATGTCCTCATGAATAATTCAGCTTTTCAACTCCTTCAGAACACCGTGAAATCCACAACCTGTTGGAAGCAAACAGATGCCTCTTAATGCAGGAAGCACAACTGCTAGTCCTGCATAAGATTCCCAAAGAATAGCTGCATCCCAGTTTCAGCCATCTCCCACTGAAGTGCATCTCTCTCTCTCTTGTTTCTCTTCCCCATTTCTCTTTATTAAAGATTGTGACATTCCCAAAGGCTGGAGAACGCTTCTCAGCCATTAAGGAAATTCAGCCCTTAGTTAAAACCCTGATCAGCAATTTGGTTTCAGGTCAATTAGGCAAACTATAATGATAGCCCTACTGACAGTACTCAGGGCAGCTGAGCTTCTGACAATGTGCTTGATAACATGAGGGCAGTCGAGGTAAATGACTCTCCATGAACTTGCTTCTGTTACAGAGATGTGTGAATAGTAGCTTCTAGTCCACTGGAAACTGGCACAAACTGGGTGCATTCAGACGGGCCATTTAGTCTGCTTTTGGCATGCTTCAGTAACGGATTTTATGTCCACGTTCACACCCAGATTTTGGAAGCTAAGCAGGGTTGGCCCTGGCTAGTATTTGGATGGGAGACCTCCTTGAAATACCAGCAGTCAGGAGGACGGGGGCAGGCTTTATTCAGCCACTTCTCTGAATATCCTCCTGGCCCCCAGTAGGGGTCAGTCACCAGAGGTCCAGGTGCACACACACACAACATGCACACACATGCACATGTGAAAAATACAAAACAAGAAAAAGAAAGTGCTGTGAAATCACAGCTAACGTATGGCAACCCCTAGTGGAGTTTTCAAGGCAAGAGACATATAAAGGTGGTCTGCCATTGCCTGCCTCTGTATAGTGAGCCTAGACTTCCGTGGAGGTTTCCCATCCAAGCACTAACCAGGGCTGACCGAGATCTGACAAGATTGGGCTAACCTGGGCTATCCAGGTAAGGGCAAACTGAAGAATAGGAAAATAATATTTTTAAAGTCCTGCATCAGATTAGGCTCTTCAGAGACTGGGATAGGGATCAATGACTTGTGAAGCTAGGCCGCCAGGAAGTGGGATGCATGTGTTCATGAACCCTTCCTTGCTTACTATCTTTGTGTCGTGGGCAGCTTGCGACTGTGACCCACGCGGGATCGAGACCCCACAGTGCCACCGCGTCACCGGACATTGCTCCTGCCGCCCAGGTGTGTCGGGCGTGCGCTGCGACCAGTGTTCCCGTGGCTTTGCCGGTGACTTCCCAGCCTGCCACCCCTGCCACCAGTGCTTCGGAGACTGGGACCGCATTGTGCAGGATCTGGCAGCCCGCACCCACAGCCTGGCCCAGCGTGCCCAGCAGCTCCAGCAGACAGGCCTCACCGGGGCTTTCGAGGGCAGCTTCCGTCGGCTACAGGACAAGCTTAGTGCCATCCAGGCCATTGTCAGTGCCCGCAATGCCACTGCCGGTGCCATCACCCATCTCCTGTATAACATGGATGAGCTGCGGTGAGTGGATGTCCCAGCATCATATAAACTAGTATGGGAGGAAGGCAAAGAAAGCATTGCTTTGTTGCCTGCACCAGATGGGTTTATCTGGTCCAATGTTCTTCCAGAAGTGCTTTGCCAGGTGGGAAGTCCACAAGGGAGACCCAGTTTGGTGTAGTGGTTAGGAGCACAGACTCTAATCTTGGGAGAACCAGGTTTGATTCCCCACTCCTCCACACGCAGCTGCTGGGGTGACCTTGGGTCTATCATAAATTCTTTCAGAGCTGTTCTCTCAGAAGCAGTCCTCGAGAGAACTCTCTCAGCCTCACCTACCTCACAGGGTGTCTGTTGTAGGGAGGGGAAGGGAAAGGAGATGGTCAGCCGTTCTGAGACTCCTTCAGGTAGTGAAGGGTGGGGTATAAATCCAATCTCTTCTTATTTGGTAACCAACGATAAATAGTTCTGAGCAGCCACTGTTGTTTAGATGATCTAGCAGCCATTGATAGAGTCACAATGATTTTGTTCAATCCTCAAAGGCTAGCACTGCGAGGGCTGCATTCTGCCCCTTCCCCTTCCCAAGGGATGCGTGAGGAGTGACAGCGCTCCAGTTTTTGACTAACCTTGTCTCATCAGGCAGGAGATAGCAGATGTCACGGAAACGCTCACCCGCCTGGAGGGGCTGCTGACTGCGACCCAGGATGAGAACTTCAACGCCAACCATGCCCTGGGCACTCTGGAGCGTGCCGCTCGTGGCCTCAACCTCAGCCTGGCAGACCTGGGACGCCAGCTGGATGTGCTCAAGCATGCCAATGTGCCAGGTAAGTGTCCTCTGGGTTGTTTTACCCAGGGGCCAAATCCACATGCAGGCCCTTCTCAGTTATCCTTGGAATTTCTGAGCAGGCTCAGTACCCTTGACTTGCGGCCATCACCAGAGTACCACGGGAGAGTGCAGTGCTTCAGTGCATGAGTTGCGAGTTTGGGGAGTTCAAATGTCATTTAGGAACTTCACCTCAGAACGAAGACAAATGTAATATTATTTCAGTTGAAGCCAGAGCTGGTTCTTTCATGTCTGCGTTCTACCAGCTGTCAAGTTTCATGACAGCCAGACATTCTGACAAGTCAAATGCTGAGGCAGCCATCAGTCTTACCCTTCAGCTGTGCCTTGGGCGAGCTGTCAACTTTTTATTATTGGCCTTATTTTTCAACTCTATTGTGTTTAACCTTTTGTCCTTTGCCCTATTTAAAATAATGGATTTTTTAAAAAAATATTGGTTCCAGAAGTTCTCTATGAATTCTGAGGGCAGTTGTTATGCTGATAGTATGGGTACTAACCAATTTGCACTGTACTTAGCTGGATGCAGATTTATAGAACTGTCCCCCGTCCCCTGAAGCTTAACACTGGAGAGAACAGGCTACATTTTATCATCATCATCATCATCATCATCATCATTAATTAAATCTATGAATTTCCCCATCCCTACTATTGTAGAGCTCTGGTCATTATACATAGTATTAAAAATACATAGTGTTTGTATTTAAGTGTGAGCGTTACATCTACCATAGCCTATCAAGTCTTTCCCTTTCTGCACCACCCTTGCATTAGAACATTTCTCTGCTTCTCCCAGCCTATCCACCCCAAAATTATGAGCATAAGAGAACACACAGAACTGTCGTATACCCATTCAGTACATGGGTCCCTCTAGCTCTGGTCTGACTAGCAGAAGTTCTCCAAACTGAGAGCCAGTGTGGTGTAGTAGTTAAGAACAGTGGACTCTAATCTGGAGAACCAGGTTTGATTCCCCACTTCTCCCCATGAAACCAGCTGGGTGACCTTGGGTCAGTCACAGCTCTCTCAAGAGTTCTCTCAGCCCCACCTACCTCACAGGGTAGCTGTTGTGGGGAGAGGAAGGGAAAGCGATCATAGGCTGCTCCGAGACTTCTTTGGGTAGTGAAAAGTAGGGTATAATACCCCCCCTTCTTCTTCTTCCATGGCCCATCTCAAATAGATATGGCCCAAGAAGCTGCCTTATACTGAATTAGACCATTGGACTACCAAGGTCAGTACTGTTATCTTTGACTGGCCGTGGCTCTCCAGCATTTCACAGTACCTGCTACCTGATTCGTTTAACTGGAGATGCCAGGGATTGAACCTGAGACCTCACGTGCACGAAGCAAATATGCTACTTCTGAGCCACAATCCCTGGAAGAGGCATTTAGAGCAAGGGAAATGGGTAATGCCTTGCACTACTTACTTCACCCTCCTGCAGTCCCAGTTTGTCTTTTGGTTTCCCCCTCCCCTAAGAGTGGGGTGGTTGGGAATTTGAGAAACATACTGATCGCTGTGAGGAGAATATCCCAGGGGCCTAGTACAAGTCCAGAGGCTTTGCTGCCCCACATACAGGCTTTGGATGCTTCTCACTAACCCTTCAAACTCTACAGGGGCCTATGATAGCATCCGCAAGTCCTTTGAGCAGTCGCGAGAAGCTGAACGCCAGGCCAATGCCTCCACTTCAGCAGTGTCTAGTCCTGTCAGCCAGTCGGCCGCCATCCGACGCCGCACAGAAGGCCTAATGACAGCACGGAGAGACGCCTTCAACCGGCAGAATGCAGTGAACCGGAGAGCCCTGACTGAACTGTCAGCACGCGTTGGAGGGCTGCGCCTTCATCGGATCAATGAGAAGGTGGGTGAGGTTGGGAAGGAAATGCTCTAAGTGTGATGCTGAGAAGAGGAGATAGTGCCGAGAGTGAAGCATCATGGGAAACACGGGTAACAGTGATAAGAAGGAATCAAGATCTGGAGGTCAGACAGACTTGGGTTTATGTACTTACTTATTTACTTACTTTATTTCTAGTCCACCTTTCTCACCTTACAAAATTGGAAAACAATGCACACAGTATAAGACGTTGTACCATAAACACTGCAGAATGGACAGAATGAGTGCCATTGTGTGATGGCAGATTCAAAAAATCTTCTTTTGCTCAGAGTTGGAATATGAAATAACAGTTAATTCTTATAACTGCAGTTTTTAAAAAAATAGTTGTAAAAAGAATATAATATTTTAAAAATAATTATTTAATCAATATAATTCAAATTATTTAATTAAAACTAAATAATGTATTTAATTCAAATTTATTTTAAAATATTTTAATAGTTGTCAAAATAATATAACATTTATTAGGTAAATAAGTCTGGGAACACAGAGTACTAAGTAGGTAGATATGAATAGTTTAACTTGTTAAATTGATGTATGTTTGTGGATCTTAACTGTATAGTTAATATAGTGGGTCAGCAGGCTTTTGTGATAAGCCAGCTTCACCTGAGAGGGTTGGGGTATAAATCTGATAAATAAATAATAAATAACTTCATATCTTAACTTCATACAGATTTTGATGGAATAACAGTTTATAGTTGACTTGGTTTATGAATATTTAATGGAAAGGTTGTATGTTTTGCTTTTTTACAATTATTTACTTAGTTGAACTCACAACTACTATTTGACTGATTATGCTAATGATTGTTAATGTTTATGTTAATTTGTGGGGGGGGTTGTGGTTAATTCTATAATAAAAATATTAATTTAAAAAGATATGGCATACCATAAACACTGCAACAACTGGATTACAAATAAATTAGAAAGTGTAGCCAGAACAAGATACTACATATGATGCGATGGTTCAGGAATGTAAACTGGAAAAGCGTAGTGAAGAGTGAGAGAGGACTACAACCTCACCAGCTGTCCCACCCATTCTCTTCGCCAGGTATGTGGTGCCCCAGGGGATCTCCCTTGTTCCAGCAGCCCCTGTGGAGGCGCTGGTTGCCGTGACGAAGATGGCAGACGTCACTGTGGGGGCCTCAACTGCAATGGGGCAGTGGCCACGGCTGACAACGCATTGGACCGAGCCCGCCATGCCGAAGGTGAGCTGCGCCGTGCTGTGGCTGACGTGGACCTGTTGCTACGCCAGGTAAGCTTTGAGGGACAAAGGGGGACTTGCTTTTGCAGAGGGAGGGGAGGGGAGGGGCTTCCTTTGTGATTATCATATTTTATCCAGAGGCCTGAATGTGGCACTGGGTCTCAGGTAGGCTTAACAGGTTCCTGCTAATGGTGGGCAAATTCTAAGTAATTGTTGCCGAAGATCCCTGACGTTCATCTGGTGGGTAGGCGGAAGCAGGCCACAGAAGGGGGGGAGCGATTTCTATCACTGCTTGATGATGTTGCTTCTGATGAAATATGGATACGCCAGCATCACACCAGGGCAATGCTCTAGCACTTGCCCAGAAACTCCAGAGAATTTTTTGGGTGAGTGCTAGAGCATTGCCCCAATGTGATGCTGCACTTCTGGGTCACTCCGGAAGTAACATCATCATGTGGCAATGAAGATCACCCCTCCCCCCCCCTTGCAGTCAGTACCTACTTCCCCCCCATCAGGCCATGTCTTGCAAACCTAGTCTCAAGGCGGTTAAGTAGAGTGCGAACTTTATTCTGTTGTATTTTTGCACGCTGGATTCTTTACATCCCTGTGTATCTGCTGCCCCCTTCTGGCTAACCAGCAGGTCCATTGCACTTTTTGGCAGGTGGCTGAAGCTAAAGCACAGGCAGGAGTGGCCAAGCGGAGAGCTCAAGCAGCCTTGGACAACGCCAATGCCACCAAAGCCCGGCTGGAGCACTCCAATAAGGAACTGCGGGGCCTCATCCAGCAAATCAAAGAATTCCTGGATTGTAAGTGTGGGTTCCAGCTGTCTCCCCCTGTCCCCTGCGTATATGAACACCTGTTTATATACCTGTGAACACCTGAACACCCAAAGGGGCTCTCAAGGCATCCTGTATTAAAAGAAAAACAAACTCCTGCAACGGTTTAAAAATATAAAGTTAATATATTAACAATTAAAAACAGAAAGCTGAAACACAAGCCCAAGCATTACTTCAATAGCATTCTTCACAGTTTAGAGGCTCCACTTCCCCCGATGCCAGTTTGGCCTACCTGAGTCAGGGCATTTGTTAAAAAATGAACTGAAGAAACTGCCTTATACTGAGTCAGACCCTTGGTCTATCAAGGTCAGTATTGTCTACTCTGGCTGGCAGCAGGATCTCAGGCAGAGGCCTTTCACATGACCAAGGAAGCCGTGGCCCTCAGTTTGCAACACCCAAGCAAGGCTGTTAATAACACAACATTTCGGAGGTCATTCATTCATAGGAGTAGAAAAGAGCAAGAGAGTCCATTCGCACCTTAAAGACTAACAAAATTTGTGGCAGGGGGTATGAGCTTTCCTGAGTCACTGCTCACTTCTTCCCATCGCTTCTTGGCCTTTTGGCTAAGATCAAGTGTAGTATCAAGTGTGTAGATACCTGAAGGAGCCGTGACTCAGGAAAGCTCATACCCCCTGCCACAAATTTTGTTAATCTGTAAGGCGCTACTGGACTCTCTTGCTCTTTTCTACTCCTATGAAATGTCAGGTACCACAATACCAAGACCACAGCCATACAGCCTGGAAAATCTACAACAACTATATACTTAGTGTTCCGGTTATAGAACTCCAGCAGCCTATGCCCTTGGGCCTCTTCTGTTTATTTCCCAACAAGGCTTCAAAATGCCTCTGACATTTGAAACTTTGGCTGCTGTTTCGATGAGAATGGCATGTTCAGGGTTTGTTAAGCAGCACCTGATAGCCTGAGGCAAATATTTTGGAGGGGAGGGATACCCAGAAGCAAGCACCACCAAAACCAGAAGCATATCTAGGATGGGCCTTCTTCAGAGCAATAACTGATCCATCACTCTCATAGCTGAAGGGGCTGATCCTGACAGCATTGCACTGGTGGCCTCCCGCGTGCTGGAACTCTCCATCCCAGCATCATCTGCACAGATCCGCCACCTTGCTGAGGAGATCAAGGAGCGTGTCAGCAGCCTGGCCAATGTGGACGCCATCTTGGACCAAACAGCAGGGGATGTACACAGAGCAGGGCAGCTGCTACAAGATGCACGTCGTGCTAAGTGAGTGTGGAAAAGAATGGGAGGTAGGAGTGGGAACAGCTTGGATCTTTGGGGCCTAGAAAGAGATGGTAGGAGCTGAAACCATTGCTCCCCCTTAGCTGCCTTCTCCGTGTGAGCAAATGACATGATGGCCAGCAAGAACGAAGGGGGGGCTTAGCAACTGAGGTAACCAATTGCCAGGAGACTTGGCAGCCCTTGGTGAGGCCTCAGCTGGTGGACAGTGGAGAGGGCTGATTATTGAGACTGAACATGAAGTAGGGTTGCCAGACCCTGGTCTGGGCAGGGGTTTACCTGTTTTTCAGGGCTTCAGCCTGCTGCCGGCCAGCTGGCTGGTGAGGGAAGCCCCGCACCCAAGCACGTCCATCTGTGGCCATCCCTCTCCTCAGAGAGATCTAAAGGGTCCTCCAGTTGACTGGGTCCTTTAAATTTCACAGGAAGGGAGGGTGAGGGGCAGCCGTGGCCCCATGCCTGAACTCCAAGCAGAAATTCGCCGCTTGGAATTTAGGCACGCGCAGCCCCCACTGCCCAGAATTCCAAGTGTCTTGGAGTTTAGGCGCAGAAACCCCTGCAGAAACCCTGTCAGCGGAGCTGGGCCTCCAGCTGATCGGTGGGCCCTTTAAATCTGCAGGTGGGTAGGGAGAGTGGGTCGCTGTGGGTGGTCATTGTTGGGGCGGGACTTGGGGCAGAGATGTCCCCAATGTGACGTCATCATATTGGGGATGTCCTTACACCCTACAGGAATGACCCCCAAAGACCCCCACCGGGGATGCTGCTGGACCTGGCAACCTTAACATGAAGTTAAAACCTTTTGTCTTCCATGAAGCCCCTGAGTTAATGTAAGATAAAAGCTGAGAAGATAGTAACTTGCCTAGCCTCCTCCACAGTGGTCTTGTGGTGTTCAAGTGGGATAAGAATTGTGAGATGCTTTGTGTGCGAACCTGGAGTCGTGACTGGTCATAAATCTCAGTCCCTTCTCTCACTAAATGTGCCGATATGTTAGGACCGGGGTCTCCATGCTTGTTGAGCCTGCGGGCACATTTGGAATTCTGACATAGCATGGTGGATGCAGTCCCAAAATGGCTGACACAAAATGGCTGCCACAGGAGGTGGAGCCAGCCACAAAATGGCTGACACAGCTTATCTTCAGTCACGCTGTGAAGATTCTTGTGCAGTGGTGGCAGCTGCTGCCAAAGTAATGTTTTTTAAAAATCTGCACAGCAAATCAAATCTCCAGTGGCTGATCAGAAGCCTTGATGGGCAAAAGCCCCACCTGGCCCCACCCACTTTCTAAAAACACTTTGCAGATGCCAGGAAAATTGTTGGTAGGCATCATGGCATCCATGGGCACCACGCTGGGGACCCCTCTGTTAGGTGCTGTACAGAAGAGGGACAGTCACTGCTACAGAGCCAACATAGGGTTGCTGTTAAAGTGTTGAGCTTGGACCAGAGAAACCTAGGTTCAAATCTG
Organism: Gekko gecko; assembly: GCA_029375565.1. NCBI lineage: Eukaryota > Metazoa > Chordata > Lepidosauria > Squamata > Gekkonidae > Gekko > Gekko gecko. Next base: position 37,142,194 of record JAPDNY010000002.1, read on the forward strand.
TCCCTCCTTTTTGCCCGATGTTTATTAATCTGAGGCACACTAGATCTGAACACAGAAGCTCTGTTGAGCAGTTGTGGCTGGTAACTACTGATAGATCTGTTCTCCCATGAATCTGCAATCGCTGTCCCTGGCCATCAGGATCACTAGTGGGGATAGGACTGGATTCTAACTCGGAGCAATCCTCTCCTTCCAGTGCCCGGGCAGAGAGTGTAAAGAGCGCTGCTGAAGCTGTGAAGCGGGCTCTGGATGATGCCAAGCGCGCACAGAATGCTGCTGAGAGAGCCATTCGCAACGCAGCCAGTGATATTTACCACACTGAGAATGCTGTTAATAAGGTGAGTGAATCCCGATACATGGCACCCCTTACCACTGCCACCTCAGTTTCTGTCCTACAAAGGATATGCCCAGCATTTACACAGAAAGCTCTTAATCTCGTTTTTTGGGGGAAAGGGAGGAGAACCACAATTAAGAAAATGCATAGCAGAAGGCACAGAGGTGAGAGTGATATAAAGAAGTACTGGAGGGACGTGTTGCCCTTCAAGCAGGGAGAAAAGTCCAGCGTTAAAGTACCTTCCCCAGCCAATCTTTAGCTCAGTCATTGATATAAAAGTGAGGGAGGGATGCCTTCATAAACCAAGAAAGGGAAATTGTTCTAGATGGGACTGTGGGTGAGGCCATGGTGTGGGTGGACTCACAGGTACAGCATCTGCTTGGTATGCAGAAGGTCCCAGGTCCAATCCCCAGCATCTCCAGTTAAAAGGACCAGGTAGCTGGCTTTGGAACTCCTCCCCCACCCAAGAAGCCCATTTGGTGACAACTGGTTTTCCAAAGGCTGGATCTAACTGTGCCCTGTTGATTGTTTTGCTCTCTATTAGTTTTTACTGCTCCTGGGTGCTCCAGTCTGTTTTAGTATTCCATTATATTGGATTTTGTTTGGTGCTTTTGTTGCTGCCTAATGCTTCAAATTCACTGGTCTTCTGCTTTTATTATTGTTGGGTTTTCAAACTGCACTGTGGGTTTGGAGGGTTTAAAAAAATAATTCTGTAAGCTGCCTTGAATGCCATTTTGACAGTGGAGGGGTATGTGGTTCTGTAATGAACAATGCATTTCCCCAGTTCTGTGTCTTGGTGCTTCAGGAAGCTTGATTGATCTTCGTCGTGGTCTCTGTGCAGTCCCACACATGGGTTGGGCGCCTGCGCACGACCTCGTTCGGAGAAACTTCTAGAGCTTTACCTCAGAAGAGCTTTTGGCGGGCTCTCCTCCCGCTCTGGGGGAGGAGACATGCACTGCACATGCCCAGAGCGGGAGAGGGAGCCGCCTCCCACTCAGTTCTTCTTCGACCGCCTTCGTGTTCACACCTCGTTCCTGTCGTTCCTCCATTTACCTCAGCTGAGTATATCTTTCTTTTCTTCTGCTTATTTTTCTATCTCCTTCTTTCTCTTCTACAAAATATTTTTTTTAAAAAAAATCTTTGTCTATCTCTCTTCCCCCCCCTCTCCTTTCTTTGGAGGGTGGGTGGGGATTTTTGTATGGGAAAGACTCAATTCTTTAAGGTCTGTCGTCGTTGCCCTGCTAAAATTCCATCCAACGACGGGCACGACCTTTGCTTAATCTGTTTGGGTGAGGCCCATAGAGTAGATTCTTGCCCTCATTGCGCGAGTTTCACTCGTCAGGCTCGCCGTAATCGAGAGGCTAGGCTCAAAGCTCTTCTTGTTGAATCGGCTCTGCGTCCCACAATGTCTTCGGGAGCTTCCCAGGTCTCGGTAGCCAAGAAATCGGACACCTCCTCGAAGGCACCGAAACAGAAACCTAAGTGGGCTGAAGATAAGACTCCTTCGAAGTCGAAGGCCACGCCCTCTGCTTCGGTTTCGAAAGTGGACCCCATCATCATGACTGGGTTGTCGACGTCGATGCCGGCCCTTGCCTCTACATCTCATAAGTCTGCGGCTCGACAACAGACTCCGCAGCACCCCCACTCGTCACCTACGGAGACGATACCGTTGGGCCAGTTGACCAGATCGCCTCCGCACCTGTCTCCGCGAACAGGCTCCCGGTCTCCACGGAGGCACTCCACTACCCCGATCCACACTTTGGACGAGGGTCTGGTTGTGCACCGCCATGCTCGGTCCCGATCTCGACTTGGTCGTCGATGCCTGATCCGTAGGCAATCCCCATCGTCGTCTGATTCCGCCTCTGACCACCAATGCTGGTCCTGCGAAGACCGTCGGGAGCGTCCGGATGCGGCCTACTATTATTTGAGGTCTCCGACACCGGAGAGACACCGCTATGACCGAATCCGGCATTCGGAACGCGGAGTTCAGGCCCACGCCCCTGACCGCCCTCGGCGCTCGGCATCTGTGGCCTCGGCTCATTCTGCCTCTCGGGAACAGCCTTCTGACCTTCCCAGAAATCGGGACGCCCCAAGGAGTTCCTGCCGTCGACCATCCGGTCGTCGACCTTGTCCAACCCCGATCCTCCTCTCCTATGTCGATCTCGGATGGGTCGGATTCGGCGGAGTTCGATCCCGAGGTCTCTCGAATCGAGGACGAGCACCGACGCTCGGGGTCGATTTCCCCTACGGAAGGCCCTAAGGCATTTTTGGAGCTCGTTACCAGGATGGCGACTGCCCTCCAAGTTCAGGGCTTTACGGAGTCCCCAGCAGTGACCGACGTCGTTCACCGATTGGTCCAGGCTGATCTTCCTCCGTCTCCCGTCTTGCCTTTGCTGCCTGTCCACCTTTCTATGTTGAAAGAGTCATGGGAACACCCGGCTTCGATCCCTCTGGTTTCGAGGCGCTATGATGGGTTGTACAGGATCCAGGATGCTCCTGGCAAATTCCTCCTTTCTCAGCCACCACCGAACTCCATGGTGGTTCACTCTTCTTCGAAATCGAGGCAGCCTGCTCGCCAGTCCACACCCCCTGACCGTGAGGGTCGTAAACTGGATCTTCTGGCCAAGAAGATGTACTCTCTGGCCTCCATGAATCTCCGGGTCGATACTTATCTGTCGTATTTATCTGCTTACGCATTCAACGTTGCCAATGCAATTCGTCCTGTCCTGGAGTTTGTTCCGGAAGAGCACCGTCCCACTCTCTCGGCTGCCTTGTCTGAGGTTTGTGCTATATCAAAGCAACAAATCAATTCCGTTCGTCATGCAGTCAGCTGCTCCTCTAAACTCCTGGTGTCTTCTGTCGCTCTACGGCGTCATGCCTGGCTGCGGGGCACCTCCCTACAACCGGACGTCAAGTTCCGTGTAGAAGACCTCCCCTTTGACAGAAACGGCCTCTTCCACTCCACCACCGACGAAGTGTTGAAGGCTGTCGATGAGAGTCGTAAGCAGGCCCGAAACCTTGGAGTCTCGGCTGCACCTTACCGTCCCAGAAACCGTTCCTGGAAACCTTCCGGCTCCAGGCGATACCTATCTCCGGCACCTCACTCCCAATGGAGGAGGAAACCGTACGACTCCCGTCCTCCTTCCAAACACCGTTCCCAACCCACCAAAAAGGCGCCGCAGCCTAAGCAGTCTGTTTGACTGTCCCCACTCTCTCTCTCTCCAATGTCGTTCACTCCTTCCCGTCCGTACCCGCCTCTTCCCCTTTCTACCAGCCTGGGAAGAAATTTCAACCGACTCTTGGGTCCTCACCATCCTGCGGGTCGGGTACGCCATAGAGTTCGTTTCGCCTCCGATCCTCCCACACTTTGTCGTCACGCCTCCAGACCCCCTCCTCGATCTCGAGGTTTCTGCTCTCCTCGCCAAGGGGGCCATCGAGGTTGTCCCGGAGGCGCAACGAACTCTCGGCTTCTACTCGAAGTACTTCCTGGTCCCCAAGAGAGACGGCGGCTTCAGACCAATTATGGACCTTCGGGATCTCAACCATTACATTCGGTATCAGAAATTCAGAATGGTCACTCTGCAGTCGATCCTCCCTCTCATTCCACGGGCAGCGTGGCTCGCGTCAGTCGATCTTCAAGACGCATACTTCCATGTCACGATCCGTCCCCAACATCGGCGGTTTCTCCGGTTCGCCGTTGGAGATGCCCACTACCAGTACAGGGTGCTTCCCTTCGGCCTTTCTACAGCTCCACGGGTGTTCACCAAGCTGATGGCTGTGGTGGTAGCCGAACTCCACCAACGGGGAGTCACTCTTTATCCTTACATCGACGACTGGCTTCTCGTAGCTCCAACGCCAACTCAGTTGCTCCACGACACTCGGGAGACTCTCTCCCTCCTCCGTGCTCTTGGCCTTTGCGTCAACCATGCCAAGTCCTTCCTTCAGCCCCTCCAAATCCTTCGATTCCTCGGGGCTCAACTCGACACCAACCTCGAAGCGGCTTTCCTTCCGGAGTCCAGGGCTTCCGACATTCGGGCGATGGTGTCCGCCTTTCAGACGTGTCCCCAACAATCCGCCCGTTCGGTCATGAGGCTTCTGGGTCACTTTGCCTCTACGGTGTTCGTTGTCCGCAACGCCCGGTTGAAGCTGCGGCCGCTTCAGCTCTGGCTCCTACGAGCCTTCGATCCCCTCCGGAGGCCTTGGCATACGATTCTGTCGATCCCACAAACCGTCCTCGCCTCCCTCGAGTGGTGGGCTCTACCTGTCCACCTCCTTTCCGGGATGCCATTTCGTCCTCCTCCTCCCGACTTGTTCTTGACCACGGACACTTCCCTCTCGGGTTGGGGAGCCCGGAGCGGAACGCTTACTGTTCAAGGGTCTTGGTCTGCTCGAGAGGCAGCCCGCCACATAAATTACCTGGAGTTGCAAGCAATTTACCTGGCCCTTCGGTCTTTTCTCCCGACCCTCCGAGGCCGTGTCGTCCAAGTGGCTTCCGACAGCACCACGGCTGTTTATTATGTCAACAAACAGGGCGGCACTGCCTCTGTTCGTCTCTGCACCTTGGCGATAGACCTCTGGTCCTGGTGCCTCCGCCACTCCATCACGCTCTCGGCGATTCATATTCCCCGGGGATCAGAATGTCGATGCGGACCGGTTGAGTCGTTCTGCCTCATCGGACAACGAATGGTCCATTCCCCTCCGGTATCTTCGGCCTCTGTTTCGGGAGTTCGGTCACCCATCTGTCGACGGCTTCGCGTCCGTCGACAATGCTCGATGTCGCCTGTTTTTCAGCAGGGGTCCCCCATCTGCTCGGTCGCTCGGGGATGCCTTTCTCACAAATGGAACGGGACCCTGTTTTATCTGTTTCCTCCGTTCCCTCTCATCTCTCGGGTCATGCAGAAGATTCGTGCAGACCGCACCTCCTGCATTCTGATCACTCCGTGGTGGCCACGCCAGGTCTGGTTCCCGCACCTGCTTCAACTCTCCTGTCGATCCTTCCGTCCCCTCCCTGTCGTCCCAGATCTCCTTTCTCGGGCCCGAGGGAGAATCATCCATCCCAATCTGGGATTTTTCAAATTAACGGCCTGGAAGATCCAGCCCTAGACTTCCCGCCTCAGGTCTCTGAAATCCTCCTGAATGCTAGGAAGCCTTTTACTCGACGTTCCTATCGGTTCAAGTGGAACAGGTTCCAATCCTATGCTACTGATCACTCCTTCGATCCAATTCGATCATCTCTCTGTGAGATCTTCGCCTACATTGTGCATTTGAAGGATGCGGGCCTGGCATACTCGTCCTTGAGGGTTCATTTGGCGGCGATCTCCGCCTACCACCCCCTCATCCAAGGCTCGTCAGTGTTCTCCCACCGTCTCACCAAGACGTTCCTCAAAGGTCTTCTTCGCATGTGCCTGCCTAGGAAACCGTTGGTGCCTTCCTGGAGCTTGTCTCTGGTCCTTTCTCAACTCATGGCTAAACCGTTCGAGCCGATGGCTACCGCCGACCTCAGGTTAGTGTCCTGGAAGACGGCCTTCTCGTAGCCATTACCACCTGCACGCAGAGTAGGGGAACTAGCTGCCTTTAGGGCCGATCCCCCCTACACCGTTTTTCATAGGGAGAAGGTGGTCCTTAGAACAGATCCTTCCTTCCTCCCTAAAGTCATCTCTGCCTTTCACCTCTCTCAGTTGTCTGTTCTGCCTACATTCTTCCCGAACCCGACTGATGCCTCTCAGAGAGCCCTGCACTGTCTAGATGTGCGCAGAGCGCTCTCTTTCTATCTACACAGGACACAGCCCATACGTAAATCTCCTCGGCTGTTCCTAGCTTATGGCCCCCCTCACGCGGGGGAACCCATTTCTTCTCAACGTCTCTCTAAGTGGGTGACTTCCACCATAGCCCTTTGCTATGAGCTGGCGCGTCAACCCGTTCCTACCTGTCTCACTGCCCATTCCACACGGGCGGTGTCGACGTCCACCGCTTTCCTGGCCGGTGTCCCGTTGGAAGACGTCTGTGCGGCTGCTACGTGGTCCTCGGCATCAACCTTCGTGACCCACTACGCACTCGACATCCGAGCTCGGCGGGATGCTGCCTTTGGTCAGACGGTGCTGTGATCTCTCTTCGCTTGATCCTGGTACACCCTCAGGTAGGACCCGTGGGTGATTTGTTTTGATGGTAATGCTGTGTCTTAACCAGTATTTTTGTGTCCTTTGCAGCTGCCAGCTCCCTCCTCCAACTGGTTCAGCTCTTGTAATCACCCATGTGTGGGACTGCACAGAGACCACGACGAAGATAAACAGGTTGCTTACCTGTAACTGATGATCTTCGAGTGGTCATCTGTGCAGTACCACAATCCCACCCAGCCTTCCCCGCTGCTGGCATCTCCAGATGTCCTGTTTTGGATTCTTTGGCCTTGACAGTGGCGGTCGAAGGAACTGAGTGGGAGGCGGCTCCCTCTCCCGCTCTGGGCATGCGCAGTGCATGTCTCCTCCCCCAGAGCGGGAGGAGAGCCCGCCAAAAGCTCTTCTGAGGTAAAGCTCTAGAAGTTTCTCCGAACGAGGTCGTGCGCAGGCATGTGTGGTACTGCACAGATGACCACTCGAAGATCATCAGTTACAGGTAAGCAACCTGTTTTTTCTGTGGGCACTACATAGTGCAAGGCATCAACTCAGGTCAGTGATCCATGTTAAAAGAGATAATGCTCCCACTGCACAGAGAGAGAGAGAGAGACAGCATCCTTCCTTCTTCACTGTTTCCCTCTTGCCTCCCCATCTCCCGTCAGATCCAGGAACAGACGGAAAGCGCTGAGGGTCAGCTGGCTGAAGCCATGGAGCGGGTGGGCCATCTGGACAGGCAGGTGGATGCCCTCAAGATGAAGTGGGCCAACAACAGCCTGGCAGCCACACGAGCAGAGGAGACGGCCAATGCCGCTCGGGACCGGGCTGGGGAGGCCAAACAGGTAAGTGGGGATGGGCTTCAGCTCTGGGAACCTGGCAGTATTGCATCCCCTTGGGTTCAACATGGGCACATTGCATTACCTGTGCAGGATCACACATGCATGACAGCCCTTCTCTGATCTTGGACAGGTGGGAGGCATTGTCTGTATAATAGTTTTGCATCCCACTTTTCTCATGGAGTCCCCAAGCAACCTACAATAAATAATTCACATTAAGTACTTCTGGTGTAAAATTAATACTTTGAAACCCTTCATGTTCCTTGGCTGGTCCTTCATGTATCCTCTTAGAGCTCTTTGCATCTACCCCTCGCAGGGTTGTTCTGGAGACAGTTTCATTTGCTTTTTGCTTGAGTGCCTCCAGAGATTCAGTCTTGCCAATTTCATCTGGATGTCTCCTAGTTTTAATGGGAATCACAAATACCCTTGGAAACCCTGCCACCATTACTAAATGGTCTGGGCCAATTACATCAGAGAGATAGAATTCATCTTACCTCAAATAGCTTACGTCTGGAGGCAGCAATATGCAGGGCCTGAATTCCTTAAGACCGAGTTCTGATGATGTTTGGGAGGTTAGGCGGTGGCAAAAGTCTTTGGCAGACAGACCCAAGCCAGGCAGATCTTCTACCTTCTACTACCACTAGGCCCAGGTCGTTTAGCCTCTCTAAAAGGGAGCAATCTAGTGGAATCATAGAGGTGGAGGAGACTCAAAGGCAAAGCTCAAAGTCCAGTTCAACCCATCTAGGCGTTCTAGTCTATGATGTCCACAAGCACAGGCACAGTACACAGGGAGAAAATATCTGTGCTACTCTAGCAGTTGTACCAAACCACATATCTCAAACACACATACATAGCCAGTCTGACCTTGGAGGAAATCCTTTTTCCTAGACTCAGATACTTTGCATGTCTGTCACGTGCCATCAAGTCACTTCTGTTTATAGTGACACTGAATTAATAACCTTCTAAACGCCCTATCATTAACATCCTTGCTCAGGTCTTATAAACGGAGGGCCGTGGCTTCCTTGACTGAGTCAACCCATCTCACGTTGGGTCTTCCTAGCATTTCCAATAACTCCTGTTTTCTCATAATGTGACCAAAGTATGATAGCCTTAGTTTGGTCATTTTACCTTCTAGGGAGGATTCAGACTTGTTTTGATTTAGAGCCCAGGTATTTGTCTTTTTGGCAGTCCATGGTATATGTTAAACTCTCCTTCAGCACCACATTTCAAAGGAATCCACTTTCTTCCTGTCAGCTTTCTTCACTGTTGAACTTTAATACCCATACATAGTCATGTGAAATATTATGGTGTCTTATCTTAATCTTGGTTGCCAGCAACACATCCTGACACTAAAGAAACTTTTCTAGCTCCTTCATGGTTGCCTTTCCCCAGTCTCAATCTCCTTCTGGTTTCTTGGTTGCAGCCTTCCTTTTGGTTGATCGCTGAGCCAGGGAATAGAAAATCTTGAACAATTTCAGTTTCTTCATCATCAACCTTAAAGTCGTGTAATTCCCCAGGAGTCATTGCTTTTGTCTTCCCAGTGTTCACCTTTAATCCTGCTTTGGCACTTTCTGCTTTGACCTTCATCGGTAGCCATTTCCAGTCTCTACCATTTTCCGCCAGGAATGTGGCGTCATCTGTTGATCTCAAACTGTTAATGCTCCTTCCACCAATTTTTATTTCCACCTTCATTTGAATCTAATCCAGTTTTCTTTACAATATGTTCTACATACAGATTGAACAGTTAAGAAAGTAAAATACATCCTTGTCTCACACCAGATATTTTAGCAGGTGCAAAGCTTGTCTGTGGAAGTTATTCCATCGAAGCAATCCCCAACTGGAGTTATTCCATCAAAACAATTCCCACCTGGCCATCCTTCTCATAGTCCTCTGGGGGCCTGCATGTCCTGCTCACCATCTTACCTGTTTCCCACTGTATCCCCAGGTGCTGGAGGGGTCTCTGGGGGACCAGTACCGCACCATGAAGGAGCTGGTGGAATACAAGGCCCACCATGTACAGCAGGCACGGCAGAAAGCAGAGCGCCTGCGTGATGAGGCCAAGGGGCTGCTACGCGATGCTCATGACAAGCTCCGGCGACTGAACGGTAGGTGCCTACGGCAGAGGGGAAAGTATAGGAACCAGGGATCTGCTAAACGTAAACACTACTTACAAATGTGGTGCCGGGAACCTCTCCCCCCCACCCATTCCAGCCTCTGAATAAATGATGCAAACTCTGAACATTGATAGCTAGATATAGATAGTCTCCCTAGACTGAGGTTCCCAGAGTGTCTCCACTCCCTCAGTGACTGGAGTGGTAATATTAGGGGAAGGGAAGATCATAAGGACTGAGAGTGAGTGGGGGAAGGACACAGAACTACAGGAAGATACCTTTAACCCCTGGAAGCCCAGCCCGATCATCCCTGGTTTTTGAGCTTTCACCAGACTCTGTCCACACAGTTTCAATTCTGATCTCCCACGTAGAAACTTGAGCTGTCTTAATACGAAGCTGATTCTCAAAAGTATCTCCTGCTGTTCCTAATATCACACTTGGGAGGAGGACTTAATCAACAGGCAGAATACACCAAGCCCTAGAACAGAGCAGGGGAGAACAGAATCCACTCTCACGGTGGCTCTTGTAGGGGGTGCGGAAGAGGAGAGGAAGTAAGGACCCGTGGATGGAGACATGCTGTCAGAGGAGGATTTCACTGGGGGAGCTGTGTGTGTTCTTGAGCAGACTTAATTCTGCAAGCTCTGAGTCTGCTGTCTTGGTGCCATAGTCAGCACTCCTAAAACCTCAGCACTGCCCAAGGCCTGAAGCTGTCACACTTTTCTACTCCTATAGAGCAGGAAGAGACCTGCCTTGCCTGAGGGTGCCATCATAGTCTTTGCCAGCACTTGGTGGGATCTGGTCACTGCTGTGAATCCATGGATAACTGGAAGCCTCACTGCGCCAAGAGTGCAGACCTGGCACAGTCTCCAGTCGGCCTTGTCCACTGCCCTTTCAGCAGTCTGGTGGCCAGTGGAGAGCATGGATGAGAGATCATGAAAGGGACACAAGCAGTTCACTCAATCTGCAAGAACGTGGCTGCCCACTTGAGGGATTTTGGCGGGAACTGTGAAGGGCAGGACTTGGAATGATCTCTTTGGATGTTGGATTCGGGAATGAGAATGTGCAACTAGTGATGTCCTTTATCTCTCCCCTTCTCTTTTGGGCCATTCCTCCGTACTACTCCTATCCTCCTCTCTATCCAGTGCTGGAAGGAACATATGAAGAAAATGAGAGGCTGTTGGAAGAGAAAGCAGCCCAACTGGACGGGCTGGAGGCCAAGATGAGGGCCATTTTGGGAGACATCAACCAGCAGATCCAAATTTACAACACATGCCAGTGATGTTCCTATCTTTAACCCCCCCCCTTTCCACTTTGTGAGACCCATTCAATGCTTTGATTCGTGTGCTTGAAGAACTCATGGCTACCCCTGCCCAGTGCCCGGAGCACTGTTCCTTTATCCATTCTTTCTTTGGTCACATGGAACAAAGTCCCTGTGGATGCCAAGAGGACTTTGATTCAGACGTGCTATGGAAGTTCTGTGCATTCCAGACACAGACAGGCTGGGTTCTGATGACAGCTGCAGTATGTGGGTAGAAGTGGCTTCAGATCCTCTCTGTACCCATCCAGGATCCTGAAGCAGCTCTGAGTGGCTGCTGTTCTTGCTAGTGGGGAAATATACCTGAAGCCATCATTACATGTAAGTTTCACAACAGACTAAACAGCAGCTCCTGGGACTGTATCAGGACATGGGCAACAGCGTGGGCGGACACACACACACACACACACACACACTGAAGTACCTTCTACCCAAGCACTGCGGTCATGATCACAACCAGGCCCACATGCCCATCTGAAATAAAGTCCCATTGGTGACCACATGGACTTTGTATTGTATGGATTGGGCCTCAGCCTTGCTTCAAACGGGTCCTCAACCTTGTCCCAGCTGTCTGGGTCCCTGAACCACCAAAAGAGTCACCAAGCCTTCCTCAAGAGAGTCCCCTCCCTCACATCGTCCTGTGTGCAGAATACCCTTGCGGAAGCCCATACACATGCCGCAGGCAGCTGGATTCGAGTCCAGCAGCGCCTTAGAGGCCAACAAGATTTTCAAGGTATAAGTTTTCGAGTGTCAAAGCTCCCTTGGCCAGATACTATCAGACGAAGGGAGCTTCATCTCTTGAAAGTTCATACCCCAAATATCTTGTTGGCCTCTAAGGTGCTGCTGGATTTGAATCTAGCTGCTCTCCTGCAGACCAACAGGGCCGCCCTCTGAAACTGTGGTCGCAGACATAATCTCTTTCCAGTTTCTGCTACTCTCCTCCTCCTTGTTGTCAAACATCATGAGACAGAAGGCCCAACTTGGACGCTAACAGCACGGAGCAGATAGTATTTTTGCTCAAGGGAGGGCTGGAAGAGACAGTTACATTGGCATGTCTGTTGCCCATGATGTGCCCCAAGAAAAATGGCTTGTGTTTCCATGTGAATAAAGGACCAAAGCGGCATTGCTTTCTGCATCACACTACACTATGCCTTTGTCTAGCATACCTCATCACGCAAACCACCCCAGAATCTAGACCGTGTGCACACCTCTGGTTTACCCTCAGAGAGAAGACTTTTTCAGACATTACAGGTTTGTGTACCAGGAGCCTACCCAGTAGATCCTCCCAGTACATGTGGTCACTATGGCTTGGATGCTATGAATGATTTAGTGTGTGTGCCAGACAGTTCCGTCTGTGAAATGCTCTTCCCCTTCTGCTAAGAATTCCATTTGTGCAAGGGCAAGCTCCATGGCAGCGACTATCTAGCACTCAAGCCTGTGATGTGTGAATGGGGACAAGCCTATGTATTTAACATGCACTGGATTTTTCAGGGTTTGCATTCATGTGCACAGGAACTCTCCACGCATGGTAAATATGCACCTTGTTCACTCAACACAGTAATTGCGTATACTGGGAAGATCATGGGTAGCATGGACTCCCAATGTGTACTGTTGGGAGGCACAATTGTAACATCTGGAAAAAGTTAGGGACAAACTAGGGTCAAGCTGGAATGGATTTCATCTGAAGCAGATAGTAGGAGAATCCTCCAGGCTACTGGTTCTCAGGCTTTTGTATCTTGCATCCCACCAGTTGCTCTAGCAAAGAATCGGGGTCCCACTGTGACAGGAACAAAAAAGCCCGCTTTTCCCAAGAAGGACATTTCTGTTATCATAGTTATAATACATTTTTAAGGGCATAAAATTAGAGGAGAATTGGAGGGAATGCATTCTGTTGCTATGTCTTTAAAAACACAAGTCAGTCAAAAAGCAATTAAATATACCAAGCATTTCCTCATCAACACTTTTCTTCCAAACCGCTAACTTGTTTTTGAAAGCATTAGATGGAGAGATGAATTTAATGGACTTTTGCATCTGCAAATTCCACTCATTTAGGAGCTCAGCCATGTCTGCCGCTTTCAAGATTTATTCAATATTATCAGGCCTGCTAGCTCAAGTTTCTTTTCAGCCCAGAAATGCCTAAATTCTTCTTTCAGCTTGAAGACTCTGGATGGCACCTTAATCATCTCTGGTATACAGCAATAGGCTTTTGTGCTTGGCAGCCATCACCTTACAAAGCACTTTGACATTTCAGCTGTTCAGTACAATAGTTGTATGCAATCAGACAGTTCAGATGGATTGGAATGGATCATGCAATGCATATAGGATTGCCAACTCTGATTTGGGAAATTCCTGGTGATATAGGGGGTAGAGCTTGGAGAGGGGAGGGTCCTCAGCATGGTATAATGTTGTAGAGTCCACCCTCCAAAGCAGCCATTTCTCCGGGGGAACTGGTATCTGTCATCTGGAGATCAACTGTAATTCTGGGAGGTCTCCAGGCCCTACCTGGAGTTTGACAACCCTAGGGTTTTAACTTGCAAAGCAGCATTTGGAACTTGGCAATTGTCTGCTGTTATCCCCAGGGAGGACACCTGTCATGTCAGAAGTACCATCTGTAAACCATATTTCTGTTTATTACTATTCTGTAATATTTCACATTATCAATGAATATTTTTCAGTGAATGATCAAGAATATTCATTGATAATGTGAAATATCTCTGCATCTGTTGTTTTGCGTAGGCATTCTGTGAACCGTAAACACATCCCCAAGCCCTTTCTCTTCACTGGGTTATCAGACAAATCCTATTAAAACGGCACTGTTCGAAACATCTGCTGATTCATCAATCTGAAGTGCAAAGAGCTTACTTTTTCAGATAGGCAATAGGTTAGAGCTTTCCTGTCACAAGACATGTTTCCAATATGATGCACAGCTGTATCATCTGCAAGTGGGATCTGAGTGCTCTTATTTACTGCTTCCTCTCCAAAACTTCACCGCGGACATCTAACAGTGGCTAGCTTTGTCAGTATCACTGATAAAGTTGCTGCAATTATTAAGACAATGCTGTGACTTAAAATAGTCGGGCGGGGGGAGGCAGCAGAAGCACAGTGGCTAGGGTCAGCCTACTTCTGAGTCCCACTGGCGGCACACAGTAGCACCAACTGAGTACCCCTGCTCTAAGCTCTGCCTGGCTCCCTCACTATAAGATGTGGCCACTGAGGCATGTAGACAGAATTGGGGCAGACAGGGAGAAAAGAGCTAAAATCGGGAGGGGTAGAGAGGCAGAGCAATGAAAGCTGCAGCAGAAGATGCAGAAGAACCATTGACAGGGCTGGCATACCTTGATCCTGGGAATAAAAAGTTCTGGGGTAGGGATGAGGCTCCCCCCCCCATGGCTGCACTCCCTCCCATCTTTCTTTATACAAATCACTAGGGGGATGTTGTTTTCCTTCACTTCTTTTAATAGTCAAGTGGATGGCCACTGTGCCAATCCCCAAATCAGCAAAACCAGGTCATCTGCAGGAAAAAATATGACTTGGTAAATCAACCAGAATGGGGTGGGTGGGAGCCAAAACACCCGCACTAATGAGTATTGGATATGCTCCAGAAGCCAGAATGTTGCAAGTCATTTAAAGCGGGGGGGGGGTCAGCCTCCTCAGGCCTTTGAGAGCTACAGAATTCTGGACACAGAGATATTTCGGGAGGGGGGGTTCTTCTTCCCCAAATTGTTTCCCCCCAGTTTATGATTCCCCAGCTTCTTGTTGTTTTGTATGGAGAAAGGAAAAAAAGGTACGCAATCAGAATAATTGATGGGCACAAATGAGGTGCATTACCATGCACGTTCTATGCTCACATCTGAGGCCATGGCTAAGAACCACTGAGAGCACCTCCTGACCTTTTCCCCAGCACTGGACACACTGTGAGCTGTTCGTCAGGGAAATGATCTCACAGAGTCAAACCGCTCTTAGAGAAGATTGGGTATCCTGCGCTCTTCCGCCAGGAGTCTGAATTGCTAACTTCAATAATGCACACTCTCCTGCAACCTTATAAACAGTTTTTGTACAGTACTAGTGTTTTTAAATCTCCAAGTTTGTCGAAAAGAGCAAGAGTCCAGTAGCAAAAGACCTTGCTCTTTTCTACTGTTACAGACAAGCACGGCTACCCATCTTGATCGATCTCCAAGCTGGTTATAAGGCTTCTGAGAGTCACATTTTCTACCAACTGCTTTAATCCAATATCATCTCTATTTATGTTCCACAAATCGTGGCCCGCGGGTCCCTGGCCTGATGAAGAACACATGGGTGAAGTCCAAGTGAGGAAGAAACTAAGATGTTTATTTCAATAAACAGGGAGAAACAGTACTAAGCAAGATTGCTCGTAAACCAAGCAGCTCTCTGCCTCAAGCAGGAAGGGCAGAGGATTATATACTCAAAATGACATAGGTACAGGTAACAACACATAGAAGACTCTATTGGTTACAGGTAGAGGGGCATCATTTGAGTTGGCACAAATCCATTGGTCAACCATAACTTGGGTTATGTTATATGGTTGGGTTCATTTGCAATTGTTTATATGACAGGGAGCACAAAGGTCTCATCTTGTAATTATCAAAGGCAGCAAGAGCTCTTCATGTTTAAACAAAAAGAAACAACACAGATAGGAGGTGTGAATCACACAGTAGCCCTAGGCCACAACCAGACTTCCTGGTGCCCACTATCATAACATGGATAAATCTCCAAAAGATGTAAGGCACTCTTCTTTTCTTCTGATAAAGGTAAAGGTTCCCTTGCTCGAAAGCCAGTCGAATCCGACTCTAGGGTTGCGGTGCTCATCTCCGTTTCCAAGCCGAAGAGCCAGCGCTGTCCAAAGACGTTTCCGTGGTCATGTGGCCGGCATGACTAAACACCAAGGCGCACAGAACGCTGTTACCTTCTGATACCAGGCTGTAAAGTCGTAAATCTTTCATTAAACATATAGCAGCAGTATAGGAGAAAGAACCGGAAAAGGCACTAGCTACAAGACACAGATGTTTTCATTTTCTATCTAATACTCCCTCTTCTAAATCTTCCGTTAGTACTACTTTCAAGACCCAATTAACAGGGCAGAACGACTTACAACCGGAGGCTTATTAGATAAGGAAGGAATGCCTGTCTACTCAGCTTACATCCCAATTTCCAGGCTGCTTCACTGGCAGCCTAATTTGGGGCCTGTGAAGGGGATACAAGTGGCTAGGCAGCAAGCAATAAGATCATGAAACCAAATTAAGACTCCATCTTCAAGTTCCACACATCTCCCAGTTTATTTATGCATCTTGACTCTAACTAGCCCTAACTGGCAACTAACCCCACCAGCCCTCTCTCTTCCGTGAGGAAAAGGCTTGAAGAAAACTGTTTCAATCTATCCGAAAAAGTGCACATGCACATGAAAACTTTTACCCAGAATTAAACTTTGTTGGTGTTAAAGGTGCCCCTGGCATCAAACTTTGTTCTAAAGCAACTGACAACACTGTTCCCTCTTCCTCCGTTTTATCCTTACAACAACAACCCTGTGAGGAAGGTTAGGATGAGAGCCCAGGGTCCCCCCAGCAAGCTTTCATGACAGAGCAGACATTTAAACTTGGTTCTCTGAGGTCCCACCATCGGATCTCTTTCTCCCTCCTCCCCTGCCAATCCCCCTCCTAGATGCTGCTGCCTGTTTCTCCCTGCCTAGCTTCACAACTTGAGCAGGTATGCAGTGCTCCGGGGAGGTGAGAAAGCTGCACCTGCTGGGCATTAACCCCCCCCAACTTGCCCTAGAGTCGGGGGGGTGCAGGGCTACCTTAGGGGAAGGCTGGCTTCTAAGGAGTTTCACTAATTAACTTTGATTTAATTAGCTGCCCCCCCTCCCCAAAATATCCCTCGCTACGGGGCTGACTCTAATAGTAACTTCTCAACATCTCAGGCAGCCCTGTAGTGAGGGATTTTTGGGGAGAGGGCCTCAGGTGGGCAGAAGCGAATTAAATCAAAGTTGATTATATTAATTCAATTTGGGGCCAGCCTGGGAGGGACGGCCCCAGAAGGGCTGGGCCTCATGGCCCCACATTAGCTATGGGCCTGGTTTCAGGCAAAAGTTCTGTTCAACAGGGTGCTTTTTAAAATGAGCATATGGTTTTAAAATATTTTGTGCATACACACCTCTTATTTTCAGTTACACACTGAAGATCCTTGTGCTATGGTAGCAAGCAGCTGCCAATGCAACTTTTTAAAAATCTGCCCAGCCAATCAGAAACCCTGCTAGGCAAAGGTCCCACCTGGCTCCACCCACATTCTATGAATACTTGGTGGGCACCAGGAAAGGTGTCTGTGGGTGGAATTATGCCAATGGGCACCACCACCAAGTTTTAGAATCCTGCTCTAAAACTTTCATTTGCACAAAATCAGTGGATTTCAATGGGCCTTGAGCAAACAGAAGTTTTAGTAAAAGCACGCTTTGTGGCAGACACTACCTAGTGTATGTACACTCTGAACTTGTTTATAGGATTCATGCCATAGCAAGTACACCATTGTGCTATGATATCCAATATGAAGTTTTACTTTACCACAATGGAGAAGATCTACAGTTCTTTTTCTTATGCAAAATGGAAATCGAGATTTCTTTTCAAGTTTTACAGACCACAGTGAAAGGAAAAAAACATACTCATTAAAATTTAATGGTAGTGTCGGGGTTCTGGGACTCATACAACAACTGCTGTCCTACTCTGACATTGTATTTTCTGTTCTGTCTGAGCCATTGCGGGGGGGGGCTGGGGGCGGGGGCTGCAACAAGCACAGCAACATATAATCTGGGAAGCTGCTGAAAAACAAGACTGAAATTCCACATTAAAACAATGTTTTAATTCTGTGTTTAAGGCTGCAATACTAGATGTAAGTTCCATCGAATAACATGATATAACTAGATGTAAGCTCCATCGAATAACATTAAACTTACTTCTGAGAAAACCCACTTAGTTTTGCTCCCTGTATGGGCTTTGTAAAGTACTGGGTTTCGGGCCTCATGACTCGGACGACGACATAAGAGAAGACGCGTTTATTCGTACTTCACACAAGACAAAGACATGCAGTAACAGCCGGAGGCCAACTATATACAGTAAGGGGGGGGGACGCCCCCACATTCCTATTGGCGGGTTTGAATCGCCCGCCAATGCTGCCATTGGTTCTTTACTGGCGAGCTCAGGAGCCTAGTCCCTATTGTTCTCAGAGAGCGGAGCTTGGCTGCATTTCACCAGCTCAGACTCCTGATCTTAGGACACAACACCCCTCCCCCCATAGTTTGTCTCCTATCAGGTGACGTAGTCTTTTAGGTAGGCTGGTGGCCTCCGTTCTCTTAATGATCTTCGGGGGGCCGGCACTGGACTGGCGGGGCCCCCTTCGGGTGGTCCTCCCGCACTAGGAGCTTGGATTTCTGGGGGCAGCGACGGCTGCGGCGGCAGCTGTGGCGGCGGCGGTAGCGGCAGCGACGGCAGCGGCTCGACTTGCTCTGGGACCCCCTCCGGGCTCCATGGTCTTTCAGGCACTTGCTCCGCTGGTGGTGCCTGCAGCCAATTGGGTGCTGGGGCGGCCGCGGTGTATTCCGGTAGCGGGGCCTGGATCCCTGTGCCGGGGTCTTGCCGCCTCCGGAGTTGGTCCACGTGCTTACGGAGGACCCGGTCCCCGTCTGCCAGGACCTCATATGACACTGGCCCGGTGGGTTTTAGGATGCGACCGGCCAGCCACTGAGGCCCCGCCCCGTAATTCCGAAAGTAGACAGGTTCCCCCGGGAGGAAGCTCCTGGGCACCGCCCAGGTTTCGACCAGCTTTCTCTCTGGGGCTCGGTCCGGGTGGAGCCTGTCTAACAGGGTCGTGGGGCGGCGGCCCATCAATAGCTCTGCGGGGCAATGCCCGGAGATGGGGTTCGGGGTGGTGCGCTGTGTGAGGAGGAAGCAGGCCAGCCGGAATTCCCACTCCCCCTCCGTTATGCGGCTCAGGGCTTCTTTGGCGGTGCGTACCGTCCTCTCCACCTGTCCATTTGTTGCCAGGTGGAAGGGCGTGGAGCGTATATGCTTGATTAAGTTCCTTGTGAGGAACGCTTGGAACTCCGCGGATGTGAACGCGGCCCCGTTATCCGACACGATTGTGTCTGGCAAGCCATGTGTAGCAAATATTTTGCGCAGGGCCCTTATTGCCGCTTTTGCAGAGGTGGTAGCCACAGGACTTATTTCTACCCACTTAGAGTAGGAGTCTACCATCACCAAGAACTGGAGCCCCTGAAACGGCCCAGCAAAGTCAACGTGTAAGCGTGACCACGGCTTGTGGGTGGACTCCCAGCTTTGTGTTGGCGCTCTCGGGGGATTGGGGCGGACTTCCTGGCACCGTGTGCACCCCCGGACCCAGGTTTCAATTTCTGCGTCTATCCCGGGCCACCACACGTAGCTCCTTGCCAGAGCTTTCATTCGTACGATGCCAGGGTACGAATGCCACCAGGCCACCAGGGCCAAGCTGTCACGGTCTATCTGCGCATAGTTACACTCCGCGGGGGACAGCGTGCAGGAGTAGTAAGCCACCGGGACTTCCCTCCCGTCTGGTAGCTTGTGGCCCAAGACTGCCCCGACCCCATACGGCGATGCGTCACATGCAAGGATTACCGGGAGCTTTTCGTCAAAGTGGGCGAGTACAGCGTTAGAAATCAATAGTATCTTAAGCCCCCGGAACGCCGCCTCCTCCCTCGCTCCCCATGCCCAAGGTGTCGCCTTATCCAGTAGTCTGTGTAGGGGTTCTGCCACGGCGGCTTTGTGTGGGAGAAAGGCGTGATAAAAGTTCAGGAGGCCTAAGAACGCCTGGAGCTCCGCCTTGGACTTCGGGGCGGGGGCCTCCACGATGGCCTTCACCTTGTCCCTCGCCGGATGCAGGCCCGTTGCGTCAACCCGGTACCCCAAGAACTCCACCTCCGGCACCCCGAGGAGGCACTTTTCCCGCTTCACCTTCAGCCCCGCGGCTTGGAAGTGTCCCAGGACAGTGCGGAGGCGGGCGGCGAAGCTCTCCGGGGTGGCCGCGGTGATGAGGACGTCGTCGAAGAACGGCGTCACACCAGGGATCCCTTTCAACAAATCGTCCATTAGATTCTGGAAGATCCCTGGGGCCACACTGACTCCGAACTGCAGCCGCTTCACCCTGAAGGCCCCCCGGTGCGTTACTATCGTTTGTGCCTCGGCGGTGGCCTTGTCCACAGGGAGCTGCTGGTACGCCTGCGCGAGATCCAGCTTTCCAAATATGCGCGCCCCCGCCAGTGTGGCTAAGACGTGACTGACTACGGGTACGGGGTATGCATGCGCCTGAAGTGCCTGGTTAATAGTGCACTTGTAATCCGCGCAGATGCGGATTTCCCCGTTCGGCTTCACGGGTGTCACAATCGGGGTCTCCCAATGTGCATTAGGAACGGGCTCTAGGACTCCCTGGGCCACCAACCAGTCCAGTTCTGCCTCTATTTTAGGGCGGAGGGCCAGGGGCACGGTGCGGAAGCACCGCCGGATGGGCGTCACCGTCGGGTCTAAGTAAAGCGACACAGGGGCCCCTTTATAACACCCCAGCTCCCCATCAAAGACCTCGAGAAATTCCTTGCATACCGCCCCCCAGTCTCGCATCCCGCACTTATTCACTCCCCCAATCGTAATGCCTAGGGCCTCGAACCACGCTCACCCCAGGAGACTCACAAGGTTTCCCTCAACCACCACCAAGTCCAAGTTCCCCTCAAAGTCTCGGTATTGCACTCGGAAAGTGCCGACTCCCCGGATGGGGACAGGGTTCTTTTGAAAGTCCACCAAGCTTAGTGGCGATGGACGTAGAGGGGGTCCCCTGACGGGCAAAGTTTTTTTAAAGTGTCCATGGAAATGATGGACGCCGCCGATCCCGAGTCCACCTCCATGCAACAGGGGGACCCCTCGATCCGCACGTTTACTTGGATCTTCGGGGTGGAGGAGAGATTGGGGTTGGGGAGGCGAAGTACCTGTAGCGGTTGGTCTGTGAGATGGTACAGCTCGGCGACCTCTTCCGTCGTCTCGTAGGCGGTGGACGGTGCGCAGTGCGGTGGGGCCGACGATCTCGAGTTCCGGGGGCCCTTGGACCGGCAGACCCGTGCGAGGTGTCCCTGCTTCCCACACCCGTGACAGACAGCATCCCGGAACTTGCAGGTCTTCCTCCCGTGGCCTTCCCCACAGCTGGCGCACACGGTCCGGTTGCCGGAAGGCTTGGCTGGCTCCCTGTCGGCCTGCTGGGTCTGCGCCGGCCGGCGGTGTTGGGGTCTGAAGGCGTAGACCTCTTCGGTGTCTGAGTTCCCGGGGCTGGGACCCCTCCCGACCGCATGGGCAGCCGTGGCCAGGCGGTTGCGGCGTCGACGGCCTCGTCCAGGGAGAGCCTCCGGTTGCCAATCAACTTGCACCGCAGCTTGGAGTCCGCCAGGCCCCACACGAACTGCATCAGCAAGTTGTCTTCCACCTTCAGGAACCCGCAGTCCACCGCGAGTGCCCTCAGCGCGGCCAGGAAGGCGGCAGCGGATTCCCCTTGGGCCTGGACTCGCCTCTGGAACTCCATCCTCTTGGCCAGGAAGGTAGGCCGGGGGCTGAAGTACGCATTGAGGACGTCCAGGATCTCCCCAAAGGAGCTTTCCAAGGCCGTGCGGGGCACCAAGAGGCTCTTGGCGAGGCGGGCTGTTTGGGTGCCGCACAAGCTCAGCAGGAGCGACCGTTTTTTCTCCGGGTCGCAAATCTCGTTGAGTTCCATGTAGCTTATGAGCTGGTCGACCCATGCGTCCCAGGTTTCTGGCTGAGACGGATCGAAGCGCTCGAGTATTACATGCGTGGCGGCCATGGCTCCGTCTGGGAAGGCGTGTGCCGGGGCGAGCGGTGCGGTGCTGCTCTCGGGGTCAGTGATGCGATGCTCGGCGAGCGGTGTGGTGCTGCTCTCGGGGTCAGCGATGCGATGCTCGGCAGGTGGCCTTGTCGTCCTTTTCGTCGCTCATGGAGTCAAGAGAGGCGTTGAAATCCCACCTTCATCGCCACTGTAAAGTACTGGGTTTCGGGCCTCATGACTCGGACGACGACATAAGAGAAGACGCGTTTATTCGTACTTCACACAAGACAAAGATATGCAGTAACGGCCGGAGGCCAACTATATACAGTAAGGGGGGGGGATGCCCCCACATTCCTATTGGCGGGTTTGAATCGCCCGCCAATGCTGCCATTGGTTCTTTACTGGCGAGCTCAGGAGCCTAGTCCCTATTGTTCTCAGAGAGCGGAGCTTGGCTGCATTTCGCCAGCTCAGACTCCTGATCTTAGGACACAACAGGCTTATTTAGTATTAGCATTTGGGACTGGGCTGGCAACAGACTGATTTTTAAAAATTAACATAAGGCTATGCCATCAGCCACATTGATGTATAATATAACTGGTGTCTAAGTGGATTAACGTGGGTAGCCATGTTCAGTCTGAAGCAGCAGAACAAAGTTTGAGTCCAGTGGCACCTTTAAGACCAACAAAGATTAATTCTGGGTATAAACTTACATGTGCATGCTTATACCCGGAATTAAACTTCGTTGTCTTAAAGGTGCCACTGGACTCAATATTTGTTCTGGTGTCTAAATAGATAGCATACTGTGAATACTCCTGCCATGGTGTCAGACACAATTGTCACTGAATATGAACAAGGTGTCTATAATGAATGAGGCTTGTTGTATTAGTAAAGGGTCTCAAAAAGTTGTTGACATCTCTGACAGGACTACAGCTTTTCTTTTAGCATGGCTGCTATAGTGGTGACCGTATTGCTGTAGCATAGAGATAGCAACATTGGCATTGTCAGGCACCAGCATCTTTGTGGTTTCCATAGCAGCAGTGTGGTTGCTAGGGTATGAATCTGACTGTCTGTACCATGCCTATTTTGTTTTAGGAATTTAATAACTCAGACCATGGGAGTGGTCTCCTGCAGGTGGTTTAATATGACCTAGCTCATTCCTCAACACTCATAGAACAGAACAAAGTTTGAGTCCAGTGGGGGCACCTTTAAGACCAACAAAGTTTTATTCTGGGTATAAGCTTTCATGTGCATGCACACTTCTTCATATACATTGAAAAAGAGTCACCAACCATTACATACAGGTAGCGGGTGAGGAGTCTGTTGCCAGGAAGGGCCACTTAGAGCTAAAACTGGATTAAGACAATTGGTAAAATCTGTGGGTAGCAGCAAATATAGTTAAGATCGGATTAAGACAATTGGTAAAATCTGTGAATAGTGATACAGCATAATAAAAGTTTACAAACAGTTGTGAGAACTGAATAATATTAGCATGTGTAGTGAGATAAGAAACTGATACCTCTGTTAAACCCTGGGGGTTCCATTGTCCTGTAACTTATAACTCAGCAAACTCCCCTTCTAGTCTGTTTCTGAATTTATTTATTTATTTTGCAATAAAGCTACTTTGAGGTCCCCCATTGAGTGCTCTGGAACCTTGTTCTCCTGCAGGTTTCTCAGTTTTGTGATTCTTGGTGTCAGATTTGTGTCCATTTATCCGTTGGTGTAGGTTTGCCCTAAGCAGAGGACAGAAGGGCATTGTTGGCATCTAATGACATATACAATGTTAGAAGATGAGCAAGCGAATGAGCCTGAGATAGTATAGTTAACATAGTTAGGTCCAGTGATTGTGCTATCTGGGTGTATGCGGCAGCAAGTTAGCATCTGAGTCTATTGCAAACTCGGCCTGTAGCCAAGATTGTTTTTGTCGGGGGCATTTAAATTCCTTAGGGGACAACTAACTTAAAGTTAATTTAATCAGTTAATTAAGATGGGTAGCCACGTTAGTCTGTCTGTAGCAGCAGAAAAGACCAAGGATCCAGTAGCATCTTAAAGACTAACAAAATATGTGGCAGGGTATGAGCTTTCGTGAGTCTCTGCTCACTTCTTCAGATACAGCTAAAATGGGAGTCCAACTGTCCTATTTATTGGGAAAAGGGGTGATTTCAGATGCCTAATGACATTAGCAGGCAAATGACAATAGCAAGTGAATGACAATAGCAGGTGTGATTGAATTTAGGTGAGATATGCAGAGAGGTAATAGGTATGGAGAAATCAGCATTGGTAATGAGACAGGAAACCTAGGTCTCGATTCAAACCAGGTGGATGCATTGTCTTAAAACCAGCAGAGGACTAAACCCCTAAAAATAGGTTGTGACTAAGTATGGCAGGAAATTTCACTGAGAACTTTTATTTTTCAATCAGTGGGATTACTGGCTACAAAACACATGAGAAAAAGTAGTTCTCCAAGGTAGAAGTAAATATCCAAGGCCGCAGAGAGGGAGGACTGGGGGGACAAAATTCTGGGCCCAAGCCAGCACTATGCTTTATTCCTGGAAGGCATTTTAACAAAGTCAGTTCTGACTGCAGTCACTAGGGGTACAGAGAAAGCAAAGCACAGTAAAGAGCAGTATCACTGACTGGGTTGGCTCAGCCTTTCTACAAAGTTTACAAGGAGGCTGAGGGAAATGCTTGCTTCTCAGATCCTGCTAAACCCATCAGTCAAGCCAGTATGGCAGCAATGCAAGACCAGCCAGGACAAGCTACAGTAATTGCCAGGATGCAGCCTCCTAAAAAGGTTGTTATCTTCATCACTCTATGGTTTCCTTCTTCCTTTAGTTCTAACCAGCGTTTTTTCTACACAGCTAAGATCTAATAATCTTTCATTGTCTTTTCCTATACTCCTCTCTTTTCCTTACTTTTCTCCTCCATTTCGCTTCCTTCCTTCCATAAACTGCCATTTTTCTGCCCCTACTTCTAATCCCCCCCTTATTTTTCAGTCTTGACTCCTTCTCATCCATCCTGGTTGAAAATTTGTTGTTGTTGTTGTTGTTCAGTCGCACAGTCGAGTCCGACTCTTCGCGACCCCATGGACCAGATTACGCCAGGCCCTCCTGTCTTCCGCTGTCCGCTGAAGTTTGCTCAATTTCATGTTCGTTGCATCGATGACACTGTCTAACCATCTCATTCTTTGCCGTCCCCTTCTTCTTTGACCTTCAATCTTTCCCAGCATCAGGGTCTTCTCCAGTGAATGCTCCCTTCTCATTTGGTGGCCAAAGTATTTGAGCTTCAGCTTCAGGATCTGGCCTTCCAGGGAACAGTCAGGGTTGATTTCTTTTAGGATTGACTGATTTGATCTCCTTGCAGTCCAAGGGACTCTCAAGAGTCTTCTCCAGCACCATAGTTCAAAAGAATCTATTCTTCGGCGCTCGGCCTTCCTTATAGTCCAACTCTCACAGCCATACATTACTACGGGGAATACCATTGCTTTGACCATGCGGACTTTTGTTGGCAAGGTGATGTCTCTGCTTTTTATCATGCTGTTTAGGTTTGCCATCGCTTTCCTCCCAAGGAGCAGGCGTCTTTTAATTTCATGGCTGCAGTCACCATCTGCAGTGATCTGGGATCCTAGGAACGTGAAGTCTGTCACTACTTCTACGACTTCCCCTTCTATTTGCCAAGGAGTGATGGGGCCAGATGCCATGATCTTAGTTTTTTTGATGTTGAGCTTCAAGCCCACTTTTGCACTCTCCTCTTTCACCCTGAGCAAGAGGCTCTTTAGATCCTCTTCACTTTCTGCCATCAGAGTGGTATCATCTGCATATCTGAGGTTATTGATCTTTTCCCCAGCAATCTTAACTCCAGCTTGTGATTCATCCAGGCCAGCATTTCGCATGATGTACTCTGCATATAAATTAAATAAGCAAGGTGACAATATACATCCTTGTCGTACTCCTTTTCCTATGCTAAACCAATCAGTTGTTCCATATCCGGTTCTAACTGTTGCTTCTTGACCCTTATACAGGTTTCTCAGGAGACATATGAGGTGGTCTGGTACTCCCATCTCTTTAAGAACCTGCCATAATTTATTGTGATCCACACAATCAAAGGCTTTAGCATAGTCAATGAAGCAGAAGTAGATGTTTTTCTGGTATTCTCTTGCTTTCTCCATAATCCAGCGAATGTTGGCAATTTGATCTCTAGTTCCTCTACCTCTTCGAAACCCAGCTTGTACTTCTGACAGTTCTCTATCCACGTACTGTTGGAGCCTAGCTTGTATGATTTTGAGCATGACCTTGCTAGCGTGTGAAATGAGTGCAATTGTGCGATAGTTTGAACATTCCTTGACGTTGCCCTTCTTTGGGATTGGAATGTAAACTGACCTTTTCCAATCCTGTGGCCACTGTTGTGTTTTCCAAATTTGTTGGCAAATTGAGTGCAGCACTTTAACAGCATCTTCTTTTAAGACTTTGAATAACTCAGCTGGGATACCATCACCTCCACTAGCTTTGTTGTTAGTAATGCTTTCTAAGGCCCATTTAACTTCGCTTTCCAGGATGTCTGGCTCAAGGTCGGTGATTATACCATCGTGGTTGTCAAGGACCTCGAGGTCCTTCTTGTATAGTTCTTCTGTGTATTCTTGCCATCTTTTCCTAATCTCTTCTGCTTCTGTTAAGTCCCTACCGTTTTTGTCCTTTATCATGGCCAGCTTTGCATGGAACGTTCCCTTGATTTCTCCAATTTTCTTGAAGAGATCTCTAGTCCTTCCCAATCTATTGTTTTCCTCTATTACTTTGCATTGTTCATTCAGGAAAGCCTCCTTATCTCTTCTTGCTGTTCTCTGGAAATCTGCATTCAGTTGGGCAAATCTTTCCTTTTCCCCATTGCCTTTAGCTTTCCTTCTTTCCTCTGCTATGTGTAAAGCCTCATCAGACAGCCACTTTGCTTTTTTGCATTTCTTTTTCTTTGGGATGGCGGTGAGTGCTGCCTCCTTTACAATGTCACGGACCTCTGTCCATAGTTCTTCAGGCACTCTGTCTATCAAATCTAGTCCCTTAAACCTATTCTTCACCTCTACTGTATATTCATCGGGGATGCGATCTAGGTCAAATCTGAATGGCCTTGTGGTTTTCCCAACTTTCTTCAATTTAAGTCTGAATTTTGCAATGAGTAGCTCATGATCTGAGCCACAGTCAGCTCCAGGTCTTGTTTTTACTGACTGGATAGAGCTTCTCCATCTTTGACTGCAAATTATATAGTCAATCTGATTTCGGTGTTGCCCATCTGGTGATGTCCATGTGTAGAGACGCCTCTTAGGTTGTTGGAAAAGGGTGTTTGCTATGACCAGCGTGTTCTCTTGACAAAACTCTGTTAGCCTTTGCCCTGCTTCATTTTGTTCTCCAAGGCCAAACTTGTCTGTTATTCCAGTTACCTTTTGATTTCCTACTTTAGCATTCCAGTCCCCTATGATGATGAGGACATCATTTTTTGGTGTTAGTTCTACGAGCTGTTGTAGGTCTTCGTAGAACTGGTCCACTTCAGCCTCTTCTGCAGCAGTGGTTGGGGCATAGACTTGGATTACTGTGATGTTGAATGGTTTGCCTTGGATTCGGACCGAGATCATTCTGTCATTTTTGAGATTGTATCCCAATACTGCCTTTCTCACTCTCTTGTTGACTATAAAGGCCACACCATTTTTTCTACGGGATTCCTGGCCACAGTAGTAGATATAATGGTCTTCTGAGTTAAATTCGCCCATTCCTGTCCACTTTAGTTCACTGATTCCCAAGATGTCGATGTTCATTCTTGCCATCTCATTTTTGACCACGTCAAGCTTACCTTGATTCATAGATCTTACATTCCAGGTTCCTATGCAGTATTGTTCTTTGCAGCATCGAACTTTCCTTTCACCGTCAGACACATCCACAACTGAGCGTCCTTTCGGCTTTGGCCCAGCCGCTTCACTCTTTCTGGGGTTACTCGTACTTGCCCTCTGCTCTTCCTCAGTAGCATATTGGACACCTTCTGACCTGAGGGGCTCATCTTCCGGCGTCATATCTTTTAGCCTTTTGTTACTGTCCATGGGGTTTTCTTGGCAAAGATACTGGAGTGGGTTGCCATTTCCTTCTCCAGGGGATCACGCTTGGTCTGAGTTCTCTGCTGTGGCCTGTCCGTCCTGGGTGGCCCTCCACGGCATAGCCCACAGCCTCATCGAACCACGCAAGCCCCCTCGCCACGACAAGGCAGTGATCCATGAGGGAGGGTTGAAAATTTAGAAAATATTTAATAGTTGTATAGCAGCAGACCGCTGATTATGAACAGAAGGAGGGATTTAATAATTCCCCATAATCTACCAAAGTAGTTAAAGGATGCTTCCCCCCTCTGCTTATTAGATGCATAATAATAAATATTAATCTGCCTTAGTAGAAACAAAGGAGGAACAGAAGTTAGAATTTAAATTACTTTACTCATATCCTGCATTTCTCCCTAATGAGGACCCAAGTGGCTTACATTATTCTCCTCTGCTCTGTTTTATCTTCACAACTCTTTGAGGTACTTGAAGCTGCTTTATTTATTTATATATTTAATTCTATTTATATTCCACCCTCCCTCCCAGGCAGGCTCAGGGCGGCTTACATTAAACGTTAAAATACATTAAAATGTATACAAAAAATTATACTAAATCAAACCATTGGTCCATCAAGGTCAGTATTGTCTACTCAGAGTCTCAGGCAGGGAGAGGTATTTCACCACCTGATCTTTTCAGCTGGAGATGCTGGGGACTGAACCGGGGCCTTCTGCATGCCAAGGTTAGGCTGAGAGTGTGTGATGAGCCCAAGGTTACCCAGCAAGCTTCACTGTGAGAGGGGGGATTCAAACCTGTCTTTCACAGATCCTAGTCTGACACTTTATCCACTACACAAATTTAGCTTCCATTGCAAATAGGAGAGGGGTGGGTGGATGGGTCTGGAGATAATCTGGGCCAGGATAGTCCAATTCCTTTCATTTCTGGCCCTTTAACTCCCACAATCATCCTGAATCTGGTGGCCAGTTTTGAGATTCCTAGTTTTATTTTCTGATAAGTGTTCCTTGCCACAAATGGACAGATGAACATGTGAATCTTTCCATTATTAGAGATGTGTGGTAACAGCCAACCAAGTGTTTTTTTTTTTTTATGATACTTGGTTTGGATCAGGGTCATATGGGGAGATCCAAATGGAATCTTTGTTCGAGGGCCTATTGTGGCTCTTGACAGCCTTGTAAATACCATGATGGATTGGTTCCTTCCAGCTAGTTTTTCTGCTGATGAAAAGGAAGAAGTGGTCTCCTCTGACCACCAAAAAGGTCTATGCTGGAGCTCATGTAAAAAACATGGGGAACAGGAACTGTAGTAGGAAGGGGTGAGGCAGTATGTGAAAAGTGGCTGCCTGCATCCAACCCCATGGGTATCACCCAACAGCTTAATCCTTTCTATGTTTATTATTACAAGCGAAAGGAATGGAATTGATCTATCTTTTATCTTCAGGCAGCGGACATCGCTTCTCACTCGGCCCACAACCCCCTCCTCTCCCGGGTCTTGGGCTGGGTGGTAAGGGGGTGGCCCATGTCTTCCACTGGTCCCAAGTTCACAGTTTTCGTGACCAGTAGGGACGAGTTGTCAGATCTCAAGGGGTGTCTCCTGTGGGGCCACTGGGTCGTGGTCCACCCTGCTCTGCGACAAGTCCTCACTGCTCTCCACGAGGCGCACCCAGGGATAGTCAGGATGAAGGCTATGGCCCAGAGCTACATTTGGAGGTCAGGAATTGACGCCGAGATCGAGGCCTGGGTGGGGAGATGCCAAACCTGCCAGGTGGTCCGCCCAAACCCACCAAGTGCACCCCCGCAGACATGGGAGTCAACACACAAGCCTTGTCGCTGTTACACATAGATTTTGCCAGGCCCTTCCAGGGGCTGATATTCTTAGTAACAGTAGACTTGTACTCCAAATGGTTGGAGATCAGCCCCGTATCCACCACCTCTGCAAAGGCCGTCATCCAAGCACTCTGCCAGATCTTCTCCACCCACGGGCTGCCGGACCTACGATAGTCTTTGACAATGGGACTGCCTTCACGGTGGCTGAGTTCCAGGACTTCCTCCAGTGGAACCTGATCCATGTCACACCTGCCCCCGATCCGGCATCTGAAACCTCGGCCATGAGCTCAGAAACACCTCCAAACCTGGCACCAGTGAGCTTTATACCCGATTTGGCGCCTGACAGCTTGGCCACGACCTCCTCGGACCTGGCGCCAGGGATCAGGGACGCGGCACCTTTAAGTCCCTCCGAGGCGCTGGAGTCCTCAAAGGATCTAAGTGCTGGGAGGGATGAGCTCCCAGCTACGAGTCAGCAAGCACCTGGGGCGGATGCTTCCCCACCCGACTCACCCCCACGTGCCGATCGTCTACAAGCTTGCAGGTGCAAAGACTTAGCGGCTCAGCGGAAGGAGGCACATGCATGGGGGCGACGGTCAATGAGCCCCAAGTATTAATCAGAGCAGGGACTTGACAGCAACCGGTTAATTGGTTAACGAGCCAGCACGGTACTTAAGAACATCCCCAGCCACGAGCAAACCGTGCTGGCAAACTCGTCGAAAGACAGCTCGCCTTGCGCCCCTCCTCGTTCCCGCATCTTGACTCTCTGGCTCCCGACCTCGGCACATCTCTGAACACTCTTCTGGCTCCTGACCTCGGCTCGGCTTCTGGACTCCGCTTCGACCTCTGGCTAACGGTAAACCTGACGATGGCTTTGCGCTCCGCTTTGAACCTTGTTTGCTTGGACTGGACTGATACCTTGGCTGATCCCTGGAACGCTCTCTGACTACAGCACCTGGCAGCCCCCCTGCACCCGGGCCCCGGACCCCATCATGACAATCCAACACATAAGATTGGTGCCTTTCCACCCCGCGACCAACAGCCAAGCGGAAAGGATGGTCTGCACGGCGAAGGAAGCCCTCAGCCGGATCACAGACAGGGATTGGGAGTTCCGGCTCACCCGCTTCCTGCTGACACAGTGGACAACACCCAACCCTGTCACCAGGCGCTGCTCCGCAGAACTGCTGATGGGCTGGCACTCCACTATTCTGCTGGACTGCCTATATCCAGACCGGGCGCCAGACTCAAGGAGGCTGACAGAACAGAGGGACGCGCCCCGGGGATTCTTTCCAGGCGACCACGTGTTCATCCGGAACTCTGGGAGGGGCCCCACCTGGATTGCGGGAAGGGTTGTCCAAGTCACCGGCTCAGTATCCTATGAGGTCTCTACAGTGGACGACCAAATACTAAAAAGCATATTGATCAACTGAGGCAGCGACAACTCCCAGAGGTGGAAGTGCACCCCCCAGCTCAAGGGACCAGGGCTCATACTGCACGAACCAGCACTTGGGCCAAGACCCCCCACATGGAGGAGCCCCCACCAGGCAAGTCCCTGGCCGCACCACCAGAAACCAAGGAGCAGCCGCCACCCCCGCCACAACAAGACATGGTCAGCCAGCCAGAGGCGGCCGTAAACAACCCTGTGCCAGCACCCCAGCATTCCCAACAAGAGTGCAGACCCCCCCGCCTATCTGCAAGACTATGTGACATAGGGAGAGTGGAACTAAGGGGGAAGGGATGTTATGTACGCGGACCGCCACCAGGGGCCTGCGGATAAGCAGGAGATTAGTCCCCAAACACAAAGGGGACCTAGGATCCTAGTCCACCGCTAGTCCACCAATAGAACCTTGGCGGGAAATTTAAACCTTCCAATGGGGACATGGGTGTGCCGGGTGGATTGTATATTTGGCCTTACAGGGCCATTTTCCTTGTCTAGTGTGTGAAGTACAATAAATGTGTCGGAATGCATGTCATTGTTCGAGTCTTCCATGTGGCGAATCCAGTACTTTACACAATAAGAACACATGAGAAGCCAATGTTGAATCAGGCCAATGGCCCATCTAGTCCAACACTCTGTCACACAATGGCCAAAATATACCAGGTGCCATCAGGAGGTCCAGCAGTGGGGCCAGGACACTAGAAGCCCTCCCACTGCTGCCCCCTCCAGCACCAAGAATAGAGTGCATCACCTACCCCAGACTGAGAGTTCCTATCTGTACCTTGTGGCTAATAGCCACTGATGGACTCCTGCTCCATATGTTTATCTAATTCCGTCTTGAAACTGTCCATGCTTGTAGCTGCCACCACCTCCTATGTCAGTGAATTCCATATGTTAATCACTCTTTGGGTGAAGAAGTACTTCCTTTTATCTGTTCTAACCCGACTGCTCAGCAATTTCATGGAGTGCCCACGAGTTCTTGTATTGTAAGAAAGGGAGAAAAGTACTTCTTTCTCAACCTGCTCTATCCCATTCATAATCTTATAAACCTCAATCATGTCACCCCTCAGCCGTCATTTCTCCAAGCTAAAGAGCCCCAAGCGTTTTAACCTTTCTTCATAGAGAAAGTGTTCCAACCCTTTTATCATTCTAGTTGCCCTTCTCTGCACTTTTTCCAATGCTATAATATCCTTTTTGAGGTGCGGCGACCATAACTGTACACAGTATTCCAAATGAGGTCGCACCAATCATTTATACAGGGGCATTATGATACTGGCTGATTTGTTTTCAGTTCCCTTCCTAATAATCTCCAGCATAGCGTTGGCCTTCTTTATTGCAGTTACACACTGTCTAGACATTTTCATTGAGTTATCTACTATGATCTCCAAGATCTCTCTCTTGGTCTGTCTCTGCCAGTTCAGACCCCATCAATGTGTATTTATATTTAGGATTTTTGGCTCCAATGTGCATCATTTTGCACTTGGCCACATTGAACCCCATTTGCCACGTTGATGCCCACTCACCCATCCTTGACAGATCCTCCCTGGTTTTCACCACCCTGAACAACTTTGTGTCATCTGCAAATTTAGCCACTTCACTGCTTACTCCTAAATCCTAAACCGCAGACCAACTTATGTTTTTAGAGATAGAAAGCCTAAGTAAAGGCAGAAGGACTCTGAAAATTGCCTTTATGAAGCAAGTTTGGGGGATGCTTTGGAATTCTCCCATAACAAGTAACCAACTAATTATGTAGCAGAAATAGATAGTAACTCACAGCATGCATTGTTTACTAACAATATAGTATTAACATAGATTTTAACTGGGGTAATGATCTCCCTCTCTTGGGTTTTTAGTTTAGTGTGGGTATTCTTTTCTTTCTCCCTAGATGTAGTCCCCTTCCTTTTTTTTCCCGTTGTAGTTTTAGTTGTCTATTACAAAAAGCAATAAAAAATCCCCTTCGGGGGCCAAAAAGAAAAAGAAAAGTTGAAGGCAGCAGCAAAAGAGGAAGATCCAGCCACGGCCCTCCCTTTGCAAAACCTTGGTTAAAAGTTTGTTGGTCTTAAAGGTGCCAAAACGATGTTTTGGAGGTCATTAATTCACAGGGTCGCCACAAATTGGAAGCGACTTGATGGCACGTAAAACACAGGAATTATTATGCAAGAGCTAGTACAAACGTGGTCATTAGAAGCCGTCACTGTGTTTCACTCCGGATTAACAGTGCAATCCTACACCCTTCCGAATGCACTAAAATCAATTAACCCTTCACAGATTGCACTGTAATCCGTATGTGCTCATTATAGATAGTGGTGACTGTGTCCCACTGGTTCCACATTAATGCATATACAATACAAATATGTGCATTGGGGGCGGTGACTGCGACCGCTTTACCCGGGATTAATTCACGCACAGAGTGCGTAACCTGAAACCCCTTTCATACTTTATAAAAGCGTAAACTAGATCTGCACCGGGATGTTCGGTAACCGGTCCACACAGTCCGGTTGCCATTAGTAATCACACCGTGACGTCACCGTTTTCCAAGCTCCTAAAATCCCTCCGCGTTTCTCCTTCTCTGACCTAACATTCCCCGTCCGCCTCCCTGATCACGTGACGTCCTGTATCTGCCTCCTCTCGCGCTCTGCCGTTTCTTTCTTGTCACGTGGCCACAGAGCTGCCGGCTTCCGGAACTACGTCACGCGCTCGGGCCTGGCACTTTCTGAGTCCGCCCGCTCGGAACTTCGGTTCGAAACAAAACAAACCGCGGGGGTGGGAGACGCTGGGGCGGGAGACGCTGGGGCTGCTGGGGGGAGGGGGCCGGTGAGTGTCGGCGGGCAGAGGGGCGGGTCGGGTCCTGGCCGGCGGGGGAGGGTGGGGGCAAGTGAGGGGGTGGGGTCTGGGGGCCCACAGAGTAGGGCCCCGGCGGTGGGGCGGGGGGTCAGAGTGCTGGAGGCGGGCTTCATGCGGGCGATGGTTAAGCTGCCCCGTTCCCTGGCGTGGGTGTGCAGGAGAGCCACCCCGCCCGCTTGCGGTGTGTATGACCGCCTGGATTTGAGCCAACTGTCACTGTGTATCTGTTGCCCTCCTTTGGCTTGGGAACTTCGTGCCTCTTTTACACAAAGAGCCATAGTGGCTGCCGGGGCTTGGCGTTAAAACATGGTAGAATTCCTATTGCTGCAATACTGTTTCCTTGCACGGCATGCTTGTGCCTCTTTGTGCTTCACCCCGGGGCTTGACCGTTTACGGCATCCTCCTCCATTTTCCCGTGTCTTTTTGTGTGGATGGGCACAGAAAGATGCCTTGACAGAGATTGCTCTTGTCGAAACGTGCCAGTGAATATGTTTGCAACTGAAGTTGGGCCGTCAGCAGAGCCTTTTCTCAGGTGCATGGGATGAAGTGTAACAGGCTGGCAGTGTGACTTTTTTAGGCTGTGAGTGATGTAGGATTTACGGGAAGAGGAGCAGGGATGGAGATGTATGTAGCCTCTGCTGCTCCTCCCAAGTAAAGGTCTCTAGGAGCAGGCAATAGAGATTATTGTGGCATGTGGGGTAGGCCAAGTGCTGAGAAGTGAGAGAGAGATCCCGAATTGTGGGCAGTCAAGAGCTTGGTTAAGTCACCACTCTGAAAATAGCATAGTGCAACCAAGTGCCATGGCATGAGCTGAACTGGAGGCCAACCAGATGCCTGGAAGAACCTGTGATAATGAATTGTGCCATAGGAACTAAATGAATTTTCAATTCACATTGAAATTGAGTTGCTTATCAGAGTTTGTAAGCCATTCAGAAAGGGTGCTGTGGTAGGGGTGCATGTGCCTTTTCGGGTAGTATAAGTTTTGTTGTTGCTTGCAGTCAGCATAGAGACAGTGTGGTGCAGTGGTTAAAGTGTTGGACTAGGATCTGGGAAATCCAGGTTCAGATACCAGCTCGTGCCACAGAAGGTTGCTGGGTGATCTTGGGTCAGTCAAGTACTCTTAGCCTAACCTATCTCAGAGTTTTTGTGAGGATAAAACAGAGTGGAGAATGATGTAAGCCACTCTGGGTCTCCATTGGGAAGAAAGGTGGGATATAAATAAAGTTTTTTAAAAAAAAGTCTGTTTGGAACAAATTTAGCCACCTGGAAGCAATTAATTATCCTTTGTTTTAGATAAACATTTCTCATCCATTATGTCAGTAATCCTTAGCATAAACCTGCATGGCGGGCCAGTGTTCTAAAATTGCCATGTGTTAAGCTTTGCTCTTTGTACCTGTAAACCTGCACAAAGCATGTTTGTGGCACATCATGGATGTTGTTGCACATGCCATGCTTTTGAGCAAATGAATGATGTTTCAAAAATTGACTGATCTGATTTTGTCAGCATTGATGGATACAACTGGCTGCTTAATGCTTTCTTTCCCTTTCTGTCCTTTAAATGGCTGCTTTTACTAAAGTTATTTTCCATCATAATGATTGACGACCTTTACTGGTTTGATTTTTTTTTAAAAGTATTATATCCTGCTTTCTTAATTCAGTTCAGAGTGGCTTGCAAGGTCATAGTTGACAGTGTAATAAACTAAAACCAGTAATAAAATAACAATGAAGCGGAGCTGGATTCCCTTAATAAGTAGATGCGTTGGAGGCAGGTCAGGAAGAACGTGTACACTTCTGCTCTCACCCACCTCTTTTCTCTTTCTAATCTTGTTCTCTGCCCTGCCTCACTGGCTCCCTTTGTGTACAGATAGACAGGCTATGGGATCTTTCACAACTGAAGATCTGTTTTTTAGATGCTGGGCAGAACTCTGTCACATTAATGTATACATTGATTCACACGCTTTTTAAAAGCAGAGGGAATGAAGGAGAGATGGTGTGCTGAATGTTCCTGTGTGTATTGGATTGCTCCAGCTAGAAGGGGTGAAGAATGCCTGCCACAACAGACTGAATGGAGGGAAAGCAGCTAAGTTGAGCTTTCAGAGTGCCTCTCTCGTGTATTTTCTGTTAAGGACCTCTCATTCTTTCTTTAAAAGAAACAAGTCTAGTGTGTACCCCAATAACAGAAACTCCACATCACTTGGGCTTCTGACAAATTGCTCTGATTGCTGTATTGAGAGGCAGGTATTGTATTCAAATGGAGTAGGGACTCAGTTTCTGTTCTTGTTGTATTTCTTACCTTCTTTTGCAGTATGCGGCTCGGCTTGCCTGAGTAGTCTGGCAGTGTTTGCTCTGCAGACCCCTTTGTGGCACGACCCATTTTTCTCACTGTGGCTTGGTGGTCTGGATTTCTGAGGCCGATCTGTGGCAGGATGGTCCTTTCTTGGCAGGCACTGAGCTATGCGATGTTTGGATCTCCTTCAGTGAGACTCTTAAGGAGGAGAGGGAATAGATCAGGGAGGTGAAAGGATTTGTCAAAAGTAAAATTTGTCATTTCCTGGGTGTGTTTTAGCACCTAAAGCATTCTAGAAGATGGGCCTTCTGAGCTCACTGGCAAACTGGCTGCTGTGGCAACCCAAAATGGTTCCAAGTAGGTGGTAGAGGGTCATCTGAATGGGTGACAGCTCTGTGGGGCTACCATTCTCTCTGAGGTAATGGAAATCAAGAGGAAGCAGTAGCAGCCATGCATAACTGCTGGATTGGGCTTGTCCTGGTTGGTTACATGTTCTGTGGCTTCTGATGTCTGGCTTAGTTGAAGTAGAAGAGCTGGGTTGATGGTCCTGGCTGAAGCTCTCGATCTTTCCTTTCCACTCCTTTTCCAGGACTGCTGCTGCTTTTTGAAGTCTCTGCTGCTTTTAGTCAGGAGATCTGAGTTGACCATTATTAAAAGCCAGATGCTGGTCCTTGCTTCCTTTTACTGCTAGTACAGTCCCAGGCTTCGTGATTGGAGAAGGGGTGCAGTGGGGTTGTACCCCAGTTTCAGCCTGCAGCGCCCTCTTGTGCTCAGACCAGGAGAGGTTTTTTCCCACTCCTCCCTTTCTTCTGCATTTTTAGATCCCATTGTTTTGTGTTGCGTGCCTAGCCCTGAGTCACAAACTCCTTGTTGGAGGTAGTTTGGGCTTGTTACGTACAGCGTCCTTTCACTTGCTGAAGCCAATTAGGGCGCTCCAGGGAGCTTCTTTTAACTTGTATCAGGGAATTCTCTCATTTGTGTTTGGTCCATTGGCTGCATTGAATAGGTCTTGGATGCAACATCCCAGAAGTCTT
Source organism: Gekko gecko (assembly GCA_029375565.1). Taxonomy (NCBI): domain Eukaryota; kingdom Metazoa; phylum Chordata; class Lepidosauria; order Squamata; family Gekkonidae; genus Gekko; species Gekko gecko. The sequence goes on from JAPDNY010000002.1 coordinate 37,179,253, forward strand.
TTTGATGACAGGCTCTTCTGAATGCCAGGCATTCCTGAAGTGTTGGAAGATGCATGGTTTATGTAGTATTAATCTTTGGTGTCTTAGACTGCCAAGATGTATCTTTGTGGAAGAATGAACTATGTATGGTGGCCAGTCTCCATTCTTATTTTGGGGAAAGTTTGGCACAGTATTGTTATGGCTGGTGGCCAGTCTCCACTCTAGGGCTTGCTATCCTGAGGTGGTTGCATCTAGTGCGTGTCCCTATCCTGACTGTTAAATTCTGTAGTATGCTACACATTCAGAGTAATGACCAAATAGGCTGACGCCCATGGATATCCAGTGGGATCACAAAACAACCTGTAGTCAAAACAAGCAAAGTATATGGAACAATAATTGTATAGAAACCAAAGTCAATAATCATACCAGCCTCATAGATATTATAGTGGAATCATCAATGTTACAAAGAGCAATTATCAAAAAGTGGGCGGTAACAAACTCAAACCCACATTAAGTCACAGCACATCTCCAAAGCAGCAGACTCCCTTCATTAACAGAACAAGCACACAAAAGAAAAGAATTGCTTACATAAATTTCACAAGTCCTTGAATTGAAGTCCAAACATCTATATATTGTGGCTTGTAGAAAGTAAAATCCATCCCAAATGAAAAGTACACAGTTTTGGATAGTCATCATTTCGGACCTGAGAGGAGAGGTATTTCCAACTTGTAAGAGATATGGAGCTGAGCCTAATAGAAATATTTTGATTGGGACCTCACTTGTACATGTATATTTACAGTATGTCACTGAAGACTTGCTTGATTTACGTGATAAAGTAACAGGTCCAAAACACTGTCTATCCGGAACTGCATAGTTTTCATTTGGGACAGATCTTATTTTCTGCAAACCACAATATATAGATGTTTGGACTTCAATTCAAGGACTTGTGAAATTAATGTAAGCAATTCTTTTCTTTTGTGTGCTTGTTCTGTTAATGAAGGGAGTCTGCTGCTTTGGAGATGTGCTGTGGCTTATTGTGGGTTTGAGTTCATTACCACCCACTTTTTGATAATTGCTCTTTGTAACATTTAACGATTCCACTCTAATATATATAAGTTTGGTATTATTGACTTTGGTTTCTACATAATTATTGTTGCATCGACTTAGCGTGTTTTGATGACAGATTGCTTTGTGATACCACTGCTTGTTTTTCTGTAGCTCTCCTCCCTCTTGCTTGGCCCACAGATATCCACCAGGAACAGTGCAGTACAATGGCACTGGTGGTGGAAGGAGAAGAAGCACTGGCTCAGTGAATTGGTGGGAGAGCCTCAGTGGGGCTCAGGAGCCTGCCTTTTGAGGAACACAATGGGTAGCTGTGTTGGTATGTCTGTAGCAGTAGAAAAGAGCAAAAATCCAGTAGCATCTTCAAGACTAAAATTTGTGGCAGCGTATGAGCTTTCGTGAGTCACTGCTCACTTTTTCTGACACCTTTTGAGTAACGGGACTTGTTAACACATGTCTCTGGAGAGTATGTATACCTGGTCACTTAACTTCAGAGGCCAGATTTCTTTAGTGAGGCTTCAAATGTTCGTTGGCACTGAGGGCCTTTCTAGTCTATGTCACGTTCAGTCAGTATCTAGTGCGCTCAAATCACTCCTGTTCCCTTGAGTTCAGAGACTTATCAGATCTTTGGATAGGCGGCTATTGTCCTTGAGAGAACCCTGCTTGGGTGGCTGTTCCAAGTAAAGGTTCCCAGGCTTCGTCTCCTGGCAATAGCTGCAGAGAAGTGCGAGAGCGAATTGAAAGACAGCTGCATTGAGAACTCTTTGGTGCTGAACTGGCAAGAATATAAATCTGAAAAATAAAAAAGCTTTCCACCCCAGGATGGGTCTAAACCCTTCCTGGTTAAGACTGGCTGCTGGAGAGTGAAATTGACCCTTGGCTATTGGGAGCTTGGGCCAAGCAGAGGTTATAACCATGGAGGTGCTGGCAGAGGAAGGTGCTGGCCAGCCTCTGCCCAGAGTGCAGCAGGAGGCCTGTGCTGGGCTTGGGTGTCTCTGATTACCTCTTGAGGGAGCTGCTTCTACTGCCTTCCAGTGTCACGATGATGAATATTTTAAGGAGCAACTAGCCTCTCGAATGCATATAGCGCTCACGGGCAAGTAGCTGAAGAGCATTGTCAGAAGTTAGAGAGCACCAAGGGCTCTCTGTAATTTCATGGGAGCTTTGTTGGCATCCCACCCCCATTAGGAGCTCATATTGATTTCTGAGGCAGCGGTGGCAGCAGCATCCTGTACAAAAGCCCAACAGCTTTAGGCTAAGCTGCACCTTGTAATATGGAGGGATTGAATAACAGCACTCCTAGGCAGAGCTACTTGTTTGTTGTGCTAGCCCTTCAGCAGGGCAGCTTTCTGTGTTGGGCAAGGACTCGCTGGCTCAGGCTGCCATTTTGTGCTTGGGCACATCGCTCAAGGCTATAAAATAAAGCTTCCATCTTGACATTCTTGTTTTCGGTGGCGTTCCTAAAGTGAGCAAAGCCTGATTGGGCAATTCTGTCCCTTCCGGTTCAGTAGGCTTCAGTTCCCCAGGAGCATATACTGCTTGCTTGCTTGGCCTATCTGGTAGAAGTTTGCTATTCCTGTTGAGCATAGTACATCACAACCCTTTTCTTCAGTTAACTTTAGTAAAACTACAAGCAGAGAGCTTTGCCCCTTCTTCTGCTGCCATCCTTATGCTTACCTCCATTTGCTCCCAGGGCATTTTTGTTCCTTGCCGGAGGGATTGACCACAAAGAGTCGCCAAGATAGCTGGCCCAGGAAGAAAACGTCGCACCCCTGACCCAGACTCCGTCACTGACCCCGGCGGGCCGTTTGTCTCATCCAAACGGCTGAAGATGTCCAGCAGTGCCAGCATCCCTGGCCAGAGGAGAACAGCACGGGGAGCAGAGGATGCGACCAATAAGAAGAAGCAGAAAGACCGAGCTAATCAGGAGAGTAAGGAAGGGGAGAGGCCAGTGGGCAGTGACTCAAAGAAAGGTAAGGCTTTGTGCTTTGGGGGTATCCATTGTTTGGTGAGCCAGTTGCGAGCTGGCAAACTATTTGCACTGGATGGATCACATGCAGAGCCAGTACAGTGTCTGAGGCAGAGCTTGGACAATCCCAGGTCATCTACAAATGTAACATTGTGATTAAGGCTGGAAAAAATACTTCCAAGTCCCAAGTTAATTTCTAACGGGAACGTGTGGTGTGGAATTTATTACGCAGAACCTGCATTGGGTATGTCTGTGACCAGAGGTGATGATCGGGCTGATGATACACACACAAGATCTTATCTTAATTTTGGATTAATTAATTGAAAAAGTTACCACCTGCTGGTTGTATTGCCACATCAGCTAATGAATTGGAACTGTAACTCCGCCCACTGAATGTACTGAAAGTGTTAAGTTTCTTGCTGACCACTCTCACAAAGCATCCTCAGTATGTAAAATTCATCATAGAGTAGCTAATCTATATCGTAGGGTCTTGAGTATGTGTCAAAAGTGAGATGGAGCAGGTTAAAATGTGGAAGTAGCAGCCGTGGCTTGATAAAGTGGGGGTAACGATTGGCACATATTGGTCCTGTAAAGACTTTTCTTCAAAAAGCAATTTCGTCAGAGATAGAAAGGAGGATGGGAAAAGGCACAAGAGTGTAAATGGGGGAAAGGAACAAAGAGGGCCCGTAGCAGATACAAGTGTGGGGGACCACAGAGCAGGAAGCTAGATCAAGGAGGAGGAGAGCCTTATGAGATGACTAGATTAATTAAGGTGGAATGTGACAGGGAACCATTTTGCAGACTTCAGGAGAGGACAGTGAGTTCTGAGTAACAGAAGTTAACTGTGCATATGGCTATAAGCCTCTTGGCAAGTAGAGGTGCCCCTGGCATTTGTTGTTCTGTTCTGGTATCCTCTATTAATTTGGGGCTCCAAATTGGGCAGATGGATAAAGTTTTGGAAACAGCATTGGGATGGGTCAAAAACTCTTGGATGTTGCCCTGACCTGGATAGCCCAGGCAAGCCAGATTTCGGAAGCTAAGTAGGGCTGAGTGGCAAGTTCTTGGATGGGAGATCTCCAAGGAATACCAGGGCCAGGACTCAGAGGCAGGCAATAGCATGCTACCTCTCTGAAACATCCAAGCCCCCTAGGGGTTGCCAGAAGTCAACCATGACTTCCAGCCATACATATACACACACACACACACACAAATACTCACATTTTTTTATATATTATGTCCATAGTGGCAGCTTGTTTCTCTTTTCTTGTGGTAAACGATATTGTAAGTCGTGCCAATGGAGGCCAAAGGGATTCTTTAGCATTGGTTTCTACTCTTGCATGTGTTCGGTTTTAGTCTCTTCTAGTGCTCTCTCTTTTTAGACAAGGTAGTTTGCTTTCCAGGGGATTAAGACAGGGAAGTTGTGTATTCCAAAATCAGCAGCCTGCTTCTGCAGTGTGGCCTCAATGCAAAGTTGCAGTCACTTGGGCTGTTCCCTGCATTATACTCTTTTTCTTACACAAATGTCTTGCAAATTGTGGGAGACTCTTACAATGATATCTTGTAGGCATGTGGCTTTTCGGTGCTCCCTTAGCCTTCTTAGGGGAGCATATTAGTCTCATCAGCATCCCTATAGGATAATGCTACTAGTATGTATTTTTCCCCTGGGCCGAGTGACTGTGCATTACCATTCCAGAGAATTAAATAGGGAACTATAGTTTCATAAGGTTTGTGGTAGTAATATTACCACTGACTCTCTCCCATATACACTGTGCTAATTGCATTTGATTGTATCTAGTGTTGCTCTTACCTATTGTGGTATGACATGAAACCATGCACTGCAGCAGTGAACATTGTTGTTAATTGCTGCAATTGTTGATAGGTGTATGGGAGAACATAAGAACATAAGAGAAGCCAATGTTGAATCAGGCCAATGGCCCATATAGTCCAACACTCTGTCACACAGCGGCCAAAATATACCAGGTGCCATCAGGAGGTCCAGCAGTGGGGCCAGGACACTAGAAGCCCTCCCACTGCTGCCCCCTCCAGCACCAAGAATAGAGTGCATCACCTACCCCAGACTGAGAGTTCCCATCTATACCCTGTGGCTAATAGCCACTGATGGATTTCTGCTCCATATGTTTATCTAATTCCCTCTTGAAACTGTCCATGCTTGTAGCTGCCACCACCTCCTGTGGCAGTGAATTCCATATGTTAATCATTCTTTGGGTGAAGAAGTATTTCCTTTTATCTGTTCTAACCCGACTGCTCAGCAATTTCATGGAGTGCCCACGAGTTCTTGTATTGTGAGAAAGGGGGGAAAGTACTTCTTTCTCAGCCTGCTCTATCCCATTCATAATCTTATAAACCTCAATCATGTCACCCCTCAGCTGTCATTTCTCCAAGCTAAAAAGCCCCAAGCATTTTAACCTTTCTTCATAGGGAAGGTGTTCCAACCCTTTTATCATTCTAGTTGCCCTTCTCTGCACTTTTTCCAATGCTATAATATCCTTTTTGAGATGTGGTGACCAGAACTGTACACGGTATTCCAAATGAGGTCGCACCAATCATTTATACAGGGGCATGATGATACTGGCTGATTTGTTTTCAATTCCCTTCCTAATAATCCCCAGCATAGCGTTGGCCTTCTTTATTGCAGCTACACACTGTCTAGACATTTTCATCGAGTTATCCACTACGACTCCAAGATCTCTCTCTTGGTCCGTCTCTGCCAGTTCAGACCCCATCAATGTGTATTTATATTTAGGATTTTTGGCTCCAATGTGCATCACTTTGCACTTGGCCACATTGAACCCCATTTGCCACGTTGACGCCCACTCACCCATCCTCGACAGATCCCTTTGGAGTGCCTCACACTCCTCCCTGGTTTTCACCACCCGGAACAACTTCGTGTCATCTGCAAATTTAGCCACTTCACTGCTTACTCCCAATTCCAAATAATTAATAAATATTAATGTTTGTGACACTATTAGTAGCAGTTAGGCTTTCTAGATAAAGGTTACTTAACAGGAACATTACACTAATAATGTGTCCTGTCAGTGGAGGGATAGATTAGAATGGGACTACAGAGGAACTCTTAGTAATGATTCATTAATTCCTCTGGCAGCAAATCTTGTTACTGGGCTATTACTGCAATTGGATGAGCAGCAAGCTTGGGACGGGTTTACTGATTGTTCTGTTTTGAGGTATGCAGTTTGCATTACCTCTTTGTTGTTGTTGTAGCTTGGCCTTCCCTGGGGGAACATGTAAAGTAGCCAATTTTTTTTTGTATGCCTGGAAGCCCTTAATTACTTAAACTTTCAGAATGCAGATATTAGTAGCTATGTTTGGGTTTTTGGAGGGGGGATAAGAAATATGAGCACAACAGACTATTTTATTGAGCCCACTTCTGTTGGTATTGGGGAGTGTAAGAGAGGAATGGTTTGGGAAGGTTAGAGTGTTGGAACCCCAAAAGGGAAAATCTTCAGTGACAGGCTCTGGATTCTTTCCGTCCCCAAGGGTCTTTCTTTTTTTGTACAGAATTGCTGCATATACCAACATCCGAACACTTAACTAGGTTGTGTTTAAGTAAATAGGACAGCCCTATGGCATTCTGAAATTCCACATCTTGAAGAGAAGTTCTGCAAGTTTACTGTGTGCAGAAAGAATAATTCACACTGTGCTGGCAGTACCTGGTGTAAACTTTGTTCTGCCTCAGGGTGAGTTAAGCTGAGGTAGTAGTTTGGTGTTCTCTTCTAATTGCAAGTGAGTATATGTAAAAAGAAAAAGGGGGATAGAAGAGAGCGGGGGGTAGGGAATGAAGCAGGGGACTTGGGTCTCAGCCCTTTCTGGAGGTGCTGGACGGAAGAAAACCACAGCATTTGCTGAAAGCGACACTCAGAGTATCTCACTGCCTTTGCCTCTGTAAGACAGCACCCACACCTAGAAAGCTTGGGGTTCTCAAGAAGTTAATGCAGCTCTAAGAAAACAGCACTGCTGTTTATTTTTCAGTATTACAAGTGGATTGGTAGGTGTTGATGTGGTTGTACCACAGTCCACTGTGCTCTGTTCTTCCAGTGTTCCCTGCACTTACTGTGAAATTTGTGTGGAGATTGTGCCCTCAAAATAGCTCTACCTACTTTCTCTAACACCCCCCTCCCATCCAGAGACATGATAATATAATTGTAGAATGGGCAAGAATGGCTGTGCAAGAGGGGATGGCGACTGAAAAGTCACAGGTAGCATGATACATCCCTAGTACTTTTCTTACTCTCTCTGGCAACGTGTCTGCTTTGTCTCTCTGATTTCATAATGCCTGAGCAGTTGGTTCCACCCCCAAAGTAGCAAACACCCCACTGTCCAAGGCATCGACTGTTTCCCCAGAGCATGTCCTTCTACACAAGGGATGCAGACCCTCTGCCTGTGTGCACTGTAGCTGTGTGGTGCTGCCAAATGACCCAGAGGGAGGCAAGAACTTCTGCTTCACTCCTTCAGTTCAAGAAGTCATAATCTGACTTGGTATCTGCCATCTGTTGCTGCGGCTCTAGTCGCCCCCGCATGTCAGTTCTGTGAGCCTTGTTTGGCTTGTGGCCTTCTTTTCACAGCTTGTCTCTGGGGACAATGTGTAGGTTCTTATCCAGGCAGCAATGGATTGTTCTGACGCAAACCCAGTTCAGATGTGCCATTCAAAAGAATGCCAGGTGTGACCTGTGGAGGACCTTGGTCCAATATCGGGAGTGGACAGGACTTGTGCATTTGGGATAGCTGCTGCAGCAGGAAGTTGAGATAGTTCATGGCCAAGTAGCATATTTTTCCTATGTTTCTTTGCTCACCAGAGTCTTTTTCTGACCTGGAGTGGGTAAAGTCCAGTTGGCAGAGGGACTCTGAGGATGGTAAGTCTGAGAGGCGCATGACCAAGTACTGAGCCGCTATATCTGTCCTCACCCCAAGTCTGTCTGCTTGCGTGGCTTTTCTTCTTTGGGCCCAAGAGCTGCTTCTTTTTTGACAAACAAACTGCAGAAGTGACATAATAGAGAAACTGGGCCTTGATTGTTGCAAAGAATGTGACTGATTGAGTGGGGAGAGAATATTCAGGACAATTGCCCTTGCTCACATCCAGCCCTGTGACAACAAATAGGAACAGGTGGTGGTGATAGAGGTCAGGGGCATGGAAGGACTTGTAGCCATGGCTTCCTGGATCACATTTAGGTCTCTTCACAGGGAAAGAGAACATCCAGGCAGCTGTGTATGCTTCAGGGTTGCGGGGGTGCATGAGAACCCACAATTTCCTATGCTCTGTAACCCAGTGATCTGCATACCTCAGCCAGTGGCTGCCAGACAGATAGTATTCAGGCAAGGGGAGAAGGGGCCATGGCTCAGTCATCGAGCCTCCCCTTTGGGATGCAAAAGGTCTCAGGTTTAATCCCTGGCATCACCATTTGAGGATCAGATAGTAGGTAGTGTGAAAGACCTCCATCTGAAAACCTGTAGAGCTGCTGCCAGTCTGTTTGAGCAGACAGTACTAACCTTGAGGGACCCATGGTCTTATTCAGAATAAGGTTCACAAGTGGGATGGTGCTCTCCATTCTCCCGGAATTGATTAATCTACAATCTAAGACTCATGTAATTGCTGTATAGTGTTTCACAAACATAATCCGGTAATCCTTACAGCAGTCCAGTCACATAGTTATCAGGGTTGACTGCACCACATATAACATGCTGTATCTTAAAGAGAGTGTGTGTTTGGGGTGGGGTGTGCCATGACTAATAGCCATTGGTCACCCTGTCCTCCATGTATTTATCTAATCGATCTAAAAATTTGTTCTAGTTGCTGTCCATACATCACTGGGTGGGGTTTTAATGCTTTTTAAAAACTTCTCGCAACTGTTACAGAATTTATGCTTTTATGATATTTTACTTAATCAAAACCTCTTTGAGCAGGTTCTCTGGAGAGGCTATGCAGAAATGTTCAAAATAAATAGACAATGCATGGCAATGAGTTGTATATAGCCTGGTTCGTTCCTGCCATTTGCACAAGGAGCCCACCCCACTTGTATCTTGTGACTAGCTATATTGCATGCCGTTTCAGGCCCCTCACTCCAGCTTGAAAAGCTGGTGGTTCATTTAGTTGCTTTTGCACTTCTGGTTTGGCAGAGGATAAACAGACTTTGCATTTTCCCCTTCTGTTTCCTAGACCTGCTGCTGGACTGGAAGCAGAATGCCCATGAGGTAATCGTGAAGCTGAACTTGGGCAGCGGGGCCCTGAAGACAGAGGAAGTGGCAACCTCTTTCACAGACACCAGCTGCATTGTCGATTTACCTGGTGTGTGGTGCAGACTGACTCTCTCTCCTGTAGCTCTTAGTCACCGTCTTCAAGTAGGAGAATAGAGTCTCTTTTGGGGGGGGCAGGGAATGATTGTTTGACAGTTGCTTCCCTTGTGGGACTCAAAACAATAACCAGCAACAGAGATAACACTTCCGACAACAAAACTTCAAGCAGGGCAAAGTAGGAAGGAGGGAATCAAAAACAGTAGCAGGTGTTTGCTAGGTGTAGAGGTTTGGGCCTCTTTGCCCTGCCATTGCCTGTCTTAACAGACATGAAAATTAAGCACAAGAAGATAGACTGGGGACTCTGAGAGGGTCAGTTTTTCACTTTATAGGTCTGTGCAGTGGGTGAAGAGAAGGCGTGCTAATGTTGCCTTCCTACCTTGAAGAAGACAGAGAAGGAGTTCTTCACGTGCCTCAAAGAACTGTCCACGTTAGATAGAAAGCAGGTGGTAGAAGAGGGTGAATGAGAATCAGGTTTGGCAGTGATTTTGGAGGCTATAAAAAGAAGCACTACAAGTTTTGCTTAGCTGCCTCTTCAGTATTCACATGCCAGAGACTCAAAGGATGCATCAGCCTGTCACTGTTTGGGAAGTAGCATCGACTGCAGTTAAGAATGAAAAGTTGGTTTGAACTCTTGCTTACTGATTCTCGGAAAGAGGACAGGGTAGATTTTTCTCAAGATGGAGAGACTTCTGTACTGTGTTCTGTCAATTCATGTTGCTTTTTTGGTTCCCAGTTTAGGACTCTGAAATCCCTAAAGCCTCATTTGGGTTTTGTCAAGTTAGCAGCTGGTCATTGTCCATGCAGGAATTACTGTATGTAGCGGCAAATAAAGAGGGATCAGATTTCATGAATTTGGGATGGGGGTTGCGTGGAGAGTCCAACGTGTGTAGCATATTATACTATGAAGTGCAAAATAGGTACTTTATTTAGATGTTCATATCCTGATTTTCTTCCCAGTGGGGAGCCAAAGCAGCTTATAGAATCATTCTCTCTTCATTTTATCCTCACAACAATATTGTGAGGTAGGTTAGGCTGAAAGGGTATGAGTTGCCCAGGGTCACCCACTGAGCTTGATGACAGAGTAGGGATTTGAACCAGGTTGTCTCAAATCCTGGTGCGACACTCTAATCTCTGTGCCACACTGAACGCAACAGCTTGTGCAGGGTACTGGAAGGTTAAGCTTTAACTTAAAACCATTCTATCCCACAGTTTGCTTAGATGACCTTTAAAACATGGGGATTTTTATATTTAAACTCCCCCCCATATAGGAAATAGTGTTATATTCTGGTGCCTAACTGTGGCCCCTTTGTTGTGCCATAGCAAAGAGGGAAAGTCAGAGAAGTACCCTGTAAGCCTGTTGTCTTTTAATGTGCCCTGTCTCTTCTCCACTCCAGATGGTCGTCAGTGGAGCTGCCAGTTCTATGAGGAGATTGAGAGCTCCTGCAGTAAAGTCCAGTGGAAGAAGGGCAACATCCTCCATCTGGTGTTTCAGAAAAAGATCCCTTTGCATATCTGGGCTTCGCTCTTGGTAAGCTTCCCTCTTGCTTCCCACACACCCAATTCTGTGTTTGGTTCCCAAGCCCTTCCTAGCTCAGTAAATCCCCATTAATCCTGCTTTTTCACATTTTCTCCAGAAGCGCAGCAAGGATGTCCCAAAGGAGCAGCCAAAGAGGACTGTGTGTAAGGAGAATGGCAAGAAGAAGCCCCCTTTGGCAGAGGAAGCTTCCGAGGAACTCCACCCTGATGGTGCTGCAGAGCCGCCCAGGGCCAAACGAGAGCTCTCCAATCCAAAGCGAACCCCGGGGAGGAAGGAGCCGGCAGGAGAGAAGAACCCAGCAAGTCCCGGGCTGCCGAGTGGCCCTAGTGCCAAGAGGGCTGTGTACGTCAAAGCCACTCTGCCTGAGGAGGAAGGAAACAGCAGCCACACAGGGAGCTCAGGGCTCAGTGAGATGATTGGCAATCACAGGGATGGCCGCGGTGCCCAGGGGGATGCCCGGCTGGACCTGAAGGTGAGGAGCATGGGAAGGAAAGGAGGGTCTGCTATCCTCCGGCCCAGTGCCAGAGTAGATACTGTTGCTTTGTCTTCAAGCCCTATGCCGACGAGAAAGTAGGCTGCTACCTTAATTCTACTTCTCCATACTGGGTTCTGTGCTTTATTCTCTCTCTCTCTCCCTCCCTCCCCGTGGAGGAAGAGAGTGGGATGCTTATCATAAATACAGACTTGTCTCCCAGAGAAAGACCTAGTTTGGGGTCTGTTATCTTCCTACTTAAGAGTCCAGGAACTAGCTTGCAAAATCTAAGTGATACAGCTCTCCCACCCCAGATGGGGAGAGTGGAGGCTTGTTTGGACTCTCCTGGGCCAGCCTCTGTCGTGTCTGCACTGAGTTTCATCCTCCCACTGGACAGATTAAGATCTGTATGGCATTCTCATGCTGTGGGGCAGGAGCTGCAGTGCGACAGCACTTAAGAAAACTGTCCCAAGTCAGGCAGATCACCTGACTCAGAGACTTGCTTTGGAGAGAGTCAATCCCAGGTACCTTATGGTGCAACAGGGCATGATTGAAGTAGACCTGGCCACTTGCCACCAGCAGCTTAAGGCAGTGATACCAGATACTAAGTTTTCCACTGCTGTATTTCTTAATGGACTTTCCCCCCTTCTAAACCTGCATTGTTTCATAAAAGTAATTGGTAACACGCAGTGGATATCTTTGAGCAGTTTCAAAGCTGTAGCTAATTTTTAAGTGAATGTTCCTGAGAGGCAAGTGTATGTGTGTAAAGGTATACCCATGTACATTAATACGTACATAGAATTTGTACAATATTTTACAGTCTGCAGACTGTACATGTATTGGAGCATATGACTTGGACTGAAGTAGTTTTGGGTACTGGGAAAGCTATTGTGGTATTTACTCAGTATTCCAAATCAGCATGGCATCCTCCTTTAGCTTTGTGTTCTTTGTACTAGTCAAACATACTAAATCCAATTCAAGTGAATTTGCATTAGAAAATTTTCCTATTCAAAACTTCCCAGCAAATTCCTGTCACTGGTATGAAGCTGCTTCAAAAAATGGCAGCCTTGACTACAGGAGATGCCAACAGCACTTGTCCTTTTATTCAGTCTGGCTGTGCCATGGGTTTATTGCTGCTTCTGGTGGTGGTGAGGCTGTGTGAAATTCTTTCGTGTGTCTGGCAAGTATTGTTGTCGTGTCCCCAAAGCATTGTAGCACCCCACCCAAGTTGCACACTGATATCTTTGATCTGTCCTGGCACCCTAGAACTCTGACTGCTGCCCTTTGGAAGCAGCGGGGTGGCTTAGAGAGGAGTGCTGCTGAAGCATAAGGTCTCTGGGTCTGATTGTGCCTTTCCTTCTTGCATTGCCAGGCTGACAGCCTAGAGAAGGAGCCAGTACCCATGGAAATGCAGCCGCCTGCAGCACCTGCAGGTTCATTGCCCCACCGGCTTGGGTCTTGCTCAGAGAAGAGGGTCCCACCACCAGCCAGTTCTTCTGAGGCTCCACAGGGGCCGGAAGCTGCATCTGCCTTCAGTGAAGGCCTCTCCTCCTCTCTGCCATCCATGGACACCGAGAAGAGAGGCTGGTCCCAAGACAGTGATGCTTTAGAGGCAGTTCCGAATGGTGAGAAGACCTGCACCTTGAATTGGGAAAGCAAAAGTTGCCCAGCTCTGTTTATTCCAGTGCATTTTTAGCCTCACGCTTCCTTTGACAAGCTTAGGGTCACATACGTGTTTTTATCTTCCCCATTTAATCCTCATGACTACTGTGTGAGAGAGTGCAGCTGGCCAAAGGCCTTCCAGCAATTCAGAGACATTCATAGTGGCAGTGAAGGATTCACTCGGGGGCATTCTCTCATTTCTGCCATTCCCCGTCAGTAGTGGGTGTATCGCAGTAAGTGCCATAATACTGTAGTGATATACTCACTACCAATTTTTTTAAGTTGGCAAAGCAATCTAGCAGTTTCCCTGCTGTTTTTTTAAATCAGAACTGGTGTTATGACGCTATGCTGTTATATTGCTATAGCAATACACCTACTAAATATATTTTAAAAAGAAGTCTGGTGGGAGGGGCAGGAATGTGGGTGGGGCGGTACAAAAATCTGCACCCTTTCTGTCTGTACACAGTGACCAAATTTGCTTTGAATGTGATCTTTTGGGAAACACCATAAGCAGCCGGGGGGGGGGGCCGCGCAGAGGCATTTTTCAGGGTTTTTCTACTGTTACTTTTTCTTTCTCTCCTCCCAGAACCAGAGCCTATCGTAAACCTAACATTTGTGAAGAATGATTCGTATGAAAAAGGGAATGATTCTATGGTTGTGCACATTTATGTGAAGGAGATTCACAAAGAGACATTCAGGGTGCTTTTCCGGGAGCAAGACTTCACACTATTGTTCCAGACGAGGTATGGTGGCTCCCAGTGTGGGTAGGCCCAGAATTTAATGTTATCGTGTGAAACAAATGATGGTCTCAGCTTCCGAATAAATTCTTGCCTCTTTTTGCAGTGATGTCAACTTTCTGCGACTACATCCAGACTGCAGCTCTCACACAATGTTCAGGTGGCAAGTAAAACTCAGGTACTGAACTCTCTTAGCATGGTTAATGCTGAGTATTTGACCTCTCCTTCTATATATCTGTACTAATTTAATATGGACTCTTTTACTTTCAGAATTAATGTATGTACATTGCAGATTAACCGTGTACATACGTTACTTTGCCTCAGGGTCTCAGGGCAAACCCATAGCCAGATATTATATGGTAAGGAAGTATTAGCACACTGGGAAGGGCACTATATTCGCAAAGACTCATCATAATAAAACCTGAGCCTCCTTAAATGGGAGCTGATGATGTCATGGAGGGAAGGACCTGCAGATGTTGCATTGAATAGTTATATTGATAATAACCATACTTCATATATCACCATTTGGGCACCCCATGTTACCTGTGTGTAATCATAGTCATGTGGCTTTGGTTTTGATGAGATGTGCTGTTTACCAGACTAAAAAATGAAAATAACATGGAAATGAAATCAAAATGTAGTTGAGCTTTTAGAGCTGGTTATTGCCTTATATCTCCAATTTTCATGTGCAGTAGTTATCATAATCAGGGATGCATAAAAGTCTCAGAAGAAGCTATCTATTGGTGATGTGAAACACCAACGGATATCCAGGTTGTACTTGGAATCTTTTGTTGATTTTATTAGTGTACCATTCTTCTCTTAAGGGATGTAGCATTGCTTAAGGCTGCAAGATAGGATTCAAAACTGGTTTGGGAAAGTTTGGACTGAGCAGGGGCAGAAAACAGTCGGTCAGCACCAGTTACTAAAATGGAGTGTCCTAAGTTGCACCTGTTTGCAAATCACTTTCCGCAACCTAGAAATTGTTCCTTAGTACTGCATAGATAGATACATGTGGTTAGTACATAATGAGAGGAAAGCACTCTGCACACGTGCAGTGTGCTTATAGTCTATGTAGTGAGAGAACTGATTATTTGTGGCCCAGATGTATTTAGATCTTCCCAAAGACCTTTATTTTTCTGTAGCAAGCAGTAGAGGGTGTTAAGACTGCCTAGATATTGCGCCCTTTTAGCCTTCTGTAGTAAAGCACTATTGTAAAAAGTTTTGGAGCTTTAAGCGGGGAGTGTCATGGTGGATGGTTAGCGGTGAGTAAAAGGCAATTCTCTGTGTGCTCAGAGGCACACATTCCTTTACACAGACAAATTACAGCAACGTAGCCTGCAATTAATGATTAAAACCAGGTATCAGGCTAAGTGAATTGGGCATTCGCTTTTTCTGCTCCTGTCCCTATCCCTGTTTGGCTCATTTACTCGCACTGCAAACAGAGGAGGCAGCCCTCAGATAGTATAAATCTCACCCCAACTTTCTGCATAGTGCTTCTCACCACTCTAGAAACAAACAAGAAAAAGGAGAATGAGTGTGGTCAGGTAGAGGTTAACACACACACACACACACACACTTTGCAACTTTCCCTTCCCTGTCCCTTCCCATGCAATCAAGGCAAAACCTGTTCACACATTTTCTCTTCTATCTTCACAATCAAAAGAGCTACTTTTTTTTTTTTAAGCAAAGCTGAGAATTTGGAGGTGAGGTATGGCATTTTGCGGTGGAAGGGCATTGCCCCGAAATACCTCCCCTGCTCTGTGACTCTGCCCCAGGGTCCGGTGTGCTGAAGAGGAGAGCTCAGTGAATCCCTACTCTCTCCTTCATGGAGGCATGACCATATTTTTCAATTCTTTTTTTTTGTCTGAGTCATCAGTTACTATAATGCTTTTCTTTCTTAACATGCATGGGCAAACTCAGTAATATTGCCTGGCAGCTGCCGCTGTACTCAGACATCCTTTACTTACCTGCCCTTTCTGTGGCGCCAGCACCAGCCTCTGCATCAATTGCACCTTGCCAATCATCTAGACAGCTGAACGTGTGTGCTTGGCCATAGGCAAGCAGAGTTATTTTTATTTCCACCTCTGCTCCCTCCCCTGCCTCATCTTATTGTGCTGTATAGGGGGCGTTTGCATTTTTATTTCTTTAGACTCCACTTTTCTCCCAGGTGGGGACCCAAAGCAGCTTGCAGCATCACTCTTCCCTCCTCCACTTTATCGAGCGTGAGGCCAGTTTGTCAGAAAGGTAGAGAGGTGGACAGCATGGGGCTTCCCATCTGAGAAGTTTCTTTTTCTTTCATTCTTTCCTTTTAATGGACTAAGCAGGGTGCACCACTGGGGTTTAACTCCTCAGCCTCATGCGTCAGTACTCCTTTTGCCCTGTGCAATGATGACCTGCTGTCCAACCCCTGCTGTGCTGTCTTGCAGGAACCTCATAGAGCCTGACCAGTGCACGTACAACTTCACCACTGCTCGCATCGACATCTGCTTGAAAAAGCGGCACAGCCAGCGCTGGGGTGGCTTGGAGGCTCCTGCCACACGAGGTCTGCACCTTGGCTTTTTGGAGAGTGCCCTGCTGGGGTTTCTTGGGGCACAGAGAAGGAGGGGCGTACTGGGCAGAATGCCTGGGCAGAAAGTCCTGAACTTGGGAAGCTACCGTGGGTGGATCAGCAGTCTGGGCTGCTTTCCTGCTGTGATCAGTGTTTGGGTTGGGGCCAAAGAAAGAGGCTTGGTCTGTGGGATTTTATTAGGAATCCAGCTGTTTGGATCTTGGAGTGTTCTGGTAGCTCCTCTGTAGAGCCTTAACAAAGCACAGAAGGAGTGCTGTGCCATTCGTTAGTAATAGTCTTGGTAGCCCGATGGAAGATGGTGATGAGCAGCATGTCCCTTACCCCTGGTGCACGTGGTGCTGCTAACCACAAGCCCATTTCTCCCCCTTTTAAGGTGCAGTGGGTGGTGCAAAGGTTGCCATGCCAACAGGCCCTACCCCTCTGGACAAAAGCCAACCTGGGAGTAACCAGCACCCACTGTCCACTAAGGAGGAGGCAAGAGCGGGTGAGAAGGAAAAGCCACGGACCGAGGACACTGGCCTGGACAGTGTAGCTGCTCGGACAGTGTCAGAGCATGTGCCGGTGAAGCAGGAGCCACATGTACCCTCGGTGAGAACTTCTGCACAGGGTGGGGACTTTTGTTTCCTAATCTGCTGGGTTGTAACACAGCAAGGAAAATGGGGGGAGGGGTGTTATTTGTATTTGTTTCCCCTCCAGAGGACCCAAGGCATCTTACAGCCAAGAAAGAGACTATACACATAAATCCGTAAACAACCAAACAGCAGAATGCATCTTGATGTGGTTCTGGACTCATGTGCTGGCTCCTGTGAAAGTCTGGGTTGCAAGTAGGGATGGGCACAAACCAGGAAATTGCAAATTGGGAAGCTCGTTTATGATCTGGACTGGTTCATGCGGTTTGTGGCCCTGCAAAAACCGCATTGAAAGGGACCACAGTCCCTTTAAACAGGTTTGCAGAAAGCTCAAAAAAACAACTGAGCAGCTTCCCAGCCAGCAAAATGGGGGGGGAGATCTCCCAGGAAGGGACTTCCTTCCCACCTTTGTACTGGCTGTGGCAGGCTACAGCCAGCAGAAAGGTGGGGGTGAAGTGCCTTTGGGAAGGCACAGGGAGCAGATTCAAACTAAACAGCTGAGCTGCAGCGAGCCCCCAGCCACTCATCTGTTTCTGGTGAAGAGTTGCATCAAATTAATGGAAGTTTGCCCCAGTTCTTCAGTTCATGCACTTCGGTTTGCAAACCCCAAATAGGCCAAAATTCATGGCAAACTTTAGCTTGTCAGCCAGTTTGTGCCCATCTCAAGCCACAGGCTAGGAGCTATTTGGCTTCTGCCTCTGGCCTTGGGCAAGCCTTATAGGTACCTCAACAGGAAGGGAGAATAATCCTCAGCTAGATAGCACAGCTGATAAAGACATTCTTCCAGTCCTTTCCTCCCTGGTTCATGGTTTGGGTTGTTACAGGATCTGTATGTTGCAAGAATGTTAAAAATGAATAATCATGGTTGTGATTAACCATGAGATTCAAATCCCTGCCAAGGAAAGTAATCCTCTGGGTTTGGAATTAGCTAAAACAGAAATATAAAAGTCACTGGACCAGGTCAGACAGAATGCCTGTCTAGCCTGGTGTTTAGGTTTTGAGCTGCTAGGTGCATCCAGGAAGCTTATGAAATAGTCCAGGATGGTCAACACCTAATATTGTGTTTGGTCAGTGCTGGGGACAATGGGAGTTCTGCAGCTAATGGGACCAACCCTCCCTGAATGGACATGATTCTTACCAGTTGTGGCAGTGATCAAATCCTTTTAGTTGGTGTGAGACCACTGTTGGTGGTACAGGAGCAAGGGACTCGGATGCTGGATGGAAAAGAGGGAGGTATATTGTTGACAATAGGATAATTGGGGCAGGAGACTGTAGGGGAGCCAAAGAGCCTGGCTGGGAAGGGAAGCCCACTGTCTGATGGATAGAAGCTCTTTCCCTTCCAGCCCAAGCCGACATGCATGGTCCCGCCAATGACTCACAGCCCAGTCAGCAGCGAAAGTGTGGAGGAGGAGGAAGAGGAGGAGGACAAGAAGGTCTGCCTGCCAGGCTTCACAGGGCTGGTGAACCTGGGCAACACCTGCTTCATGAACAGTGTTATCCAGTCACTCTCCAACACCCGGGAGCTGCGGGACTATTTCCATGGTAAGCTTACGTGCGTGTCTGTGGGGAGACCACTGTTATCTGTGTGCCTTCTGTTTGGTTACCTTCTGCCTTCTTTGGCCAGAGCAGTGGGTGCAGAAAGGCTCCTTGAACTTTTGTATGCCTTTCTAGATCGCTCCTTCAAATCTGAAATCAACTACAGTAACCCCCTGGGAACTGGGGGGCGCCTGGCTATTGGCTTTGCTGTGCTGCTGAGGGCTCTCTGGAAGGGCACACATCATGCCTTCCAGCCTTCAAAGTTGAAGGTAAGGCATCATCCAGGAAAGGCATGTGCAGGCTGAGAGGAGAGGGGGGTGTGTCTGGAATTTTGTATAGCAGATCTAGGGCCTGCGGCTGTGTGAGTGAAGAGGAGTGGGGCTATGCAAATAAGAGCAGGCTTGATTCCCAAGGGCTGGGGTTAGCCAAGGGCAAGAAACTAGCTCAGTCCACACCTACAGTGTCCAAGACTGATCCAGTTTACAAAGAGATCATAATCTCTCCCCTCTTCCTGAATTTGGAGGGGTATTGCATTGACTGGCAGACTGAAATGTTTGCGTGCCTTCTGGCTACTCCCAGTCCAAATCCCCAGTTTGGCAACAAATGCTTGAACAAACAAGCCTCTGGGATACGTTCAACCTTGATTCCAGGGCTTACCACAACTGGCAATTCTGGCTTTCCCCAGTAGCCCTACGTCCCTTCAAACCTATGTTAGTTGTGTTTGGCATTTTCCCCTCTCTTGCTGGTTCAGGAAGAACTTTCCCACTCTGGCGTGCTACACAGACAACAGGCTACTGTTGACACCCAAACTCTTCCTTGCAGGCGATTGTGGCCAGCAAAGCTAGTCAGTTTACGGGCTATGCTCAGCACGATGCCCAGGAATTCATGGCTTTCCTGCTGGATGGGCTTCACGAGGACCTGAACCGCATCCAGATCAAGCCCTACACAGAGACGGTGGACTCGGATGGGCGGCCTGATGAGGTGAGTCCTTCCTTGCAAGCGGCTGGCAGAGGTAGTGGAAGGGTCTAGGGGCTTGGGAGATGGTCACTCACCTCCTGCTTCCATTCTCTCGCTGCCAGGTAGTTGCAGAAGAGGCCTGGCAGCGACACAAGATGAGGAACGACTCCTTCATTGTGGACCTCTTTCAGGGCCAGTACAAGTCCACACTGGTGTGCCCCGTGTGCTCTAAGGTAGGATGCTAAGACCCTCTGAGCATCCAGCAAAGGGCTGCAGGTCTGCATCCAGTGATGTATTTCCTCTGCTGACTCCGAGGGCAGGGGATAGGGACGTTTTACCTGCTGAGGTGGCACTCAAGCTCCCTGTTTTGCAGTTCTGCAGTATCTTCCTCTGACCCATTGCTCACGCCCCATCTGCTCCACTATTCCTGTGGCCTCCCATTGAGGACTTCAGTGCTCCTTCCTTCCCATTCATCTACTTCATCAAATCTCTGCTTTATTCAAGGTGGTTTCGTATTTATTTCCTTGGGACAGCTAGTGCTTCCCAGCACAGTGCATTATATCAAATGGCTGCTGACAGCCGACTTCTGTGGGTTGCAGGTGTCTATCACGTTTGATCCCTTCCTGTACCTGCCCGTCCCCCTCCCCCAGAAGCAGAAGGTGCTGACAGTCTATTACTTCGCAAAAGAACCCCACAAGAAACCTGTCAAGGTAAGAAGAGTCTTTCGCTGCCGTGTTTGCTCAGTCTGACTCATTCTTTGTCTCCTGCAGAATGGGATGTTTTGAAACAATTTGGATCAGTGTCAGTCTCGGCTGTGTGAGCTTCAGAGCTCCCCGAAAACATTCAGTGGCGCATGCCAAAGGAAATCTACTCTTCAGGGACAAACTGGATGTTCCAGTGGCAGATCTGTGTGTTTAAATCCAGATCAGCTTTGGTTGCCCATAGAAAGCAAGAATAGAGAATCCAGTTTTTAAAATTATTTTCTACCATATTTGGATCCTTGTTCTTTGTGGCATCTTAGGAATAAATGGAGCATAAGCACATAAAAATCAAGGTCATTAAAATTTCAGTATAAAACAACCCAGACTACAGTAAAAAAACCAGAGTATCAGTCCCGAAACCTGAGCAGCTTAAACAAATCTAAAAGTTTCCCCAAAACAGACTCAGCAGCCTGTCACCTGAATATTGGAGGGAAGGGGAGCCATAGGAACCCCCCAAGGCAGGGCATTCTATTTCCTCAATATTGCTATTGGAAGTGGAAGAAGAGTTAGTTTTATGCCTTACAATTGCTTTCCCTTCATCTCCCTGCAACAGACACCCTGTGAGGTAGGTGGGGCTGAGAGAGCTCTGAGGGACCTGTGTGACTGACCCAAGATCACCCAGCTGGCTTCATGTGGAAGAGTGGAGAATCAAACTCAGTTCCCCAGATTAGAGTCCTCCACTCTTAACCACTACACCACACTGGCTCTCTACACCAAAGAGGCCTCATTGTGCTTCTAGTCACTGTAAATTTAAACATAGGCCACGAAGTAAGGCGTGAGAGGCTGACTGACACGTAGGGAAAGTGGGAGGAGGTGTTCCTTTCGGTATCCTAGACCCAGACTGTCCAGGGCTTTAAAGGTCAAAACCAGCATCTTTTATTGGGATTGCAAAATCTACTGTCAGTCAGTGTAGTTGTTGCTTAGCTGCATTTTGGGCCATTCTTGGGCACTCCCCCCCCCCAAAGGTAACCTGGTATAGCGCATACTGCAGCACTCCAGGGCACAAGTAACCAACCAGATCCATTCTATCAAGGAAAGGGCTCAGTTAGTAAACCAGATGGTAAACAATAAGGATGGGCACAAACATTAAAAAAGCCAGTTCGGGGCAGCCCCTGAACTGAGACAAAAGGCCCCCCTTTTGGTTCCCCCTTTCCCCTGGCTGCAGCTTGCCATGGCCAGGAGAAATGTTCACCTTCCTTGAACATTGCTTTGGGAGCTCCGACTGGCCCAGATTCTTGCTGTATTTTGGCTCATGAGCCAGTTCATGCCCATCCCTAGTAAACTGCACTTCTGGTTACTGCTGCCACTTAGACATCTAGAGGTAGCTCTGAATCCAATAAGTATTCCCAGACTGAACTTGGGGGCATCCAGTAGACCAGCAGCAGTAATAGTGATCTCCAAGTCAGACTAGATGTGATCAGCTTTAGCTAAGCACTTTGCAGGTTACAGTGGAATGCTGCTGCTTGCCTTGCCCCCCCTCAGGAGTCGAGGTGTAATAGATCCCTTCACAACTTGTGAAAACTCTGCTGAGCAGATGCAGTAGTACCAGAGAAATATATTGGGGGAGTTCGTGTGGTTGCTGCCACAGAGTGGACTCTAAGAAGATCTCTAGCTTATGATCAGTGTGAATTCTGTGTGAGTTTTCTGTCAATGATGCTCTAGCCACTATCTGAGCCATTTCATTGCCCCTAGTTCCCTCTGTCAACCAGAGAGCCAGTTGAAAGAGGGCATCCAGGGCTGATTGTATTGGGTTGGAGGCAGCCAGCTTTTTCAGACTTGCGTAGATCTCTTCCATGCTACAGCCTCCATCCTATATGGCTTTTTGTCCATGCAGTTCCCATAATCCCCAGTATAACCTTTTTGATGGTCAAAGGGGGACCCCCTCCTTTGTCGGTGGAAATGCTGGCTGGATCCAGTCCACTGACTGCTCAAGTCATTTTCCTGTTCCATAGGTTAACTAGGTTTTCAACAGGTCCACTTAGATATAATAGCAAGACAGTTCTCCACAGTCCTTGGGGACCAATTGAATTCTGGGTACCACTTATTCAAAGGTTTCATGGATCACATAAGCCGACTTTGAGGAGCAAAAGGGATATATAGTGAGAGGAACTTCACCTTCCAGTTTTATCTCCTGATGTTTGGTTCCTCACCTCCCCGCCCCCAAACTGGGCTTCTGTCACCCATGCACTTCATTTGCTCTTAAAATGACTCCCTGCACTGCACTGCATTAATTGTTCTGCATAAGTGCGGCAGATTCAGCCTTCAGTGCATTCATCTTGTCACTGTTGTGTCTAGCTTGGCTCTTAATCAGCTCAGTTTGAGGCAGAGCTCAGCATGGATCACAGGTCTTTGCATATTGTTTGTGAATGTGGACAGGGAAAAGAAAGCCTTGCCCATGCGCTGGGATTAGGCAAAGGATTTTCAAGGCCAGAGGCTACCTGGCAAGCTTGAGTCTTGGCCATGTCATCAGACTGCCAGGAGTTCAGGGTCGAAGTGGAGGCAAGCATCTAGAGCCCTGACATCCACACAGAAGACCTGCTGTTGTCCTGTCACAATAGTTGAGAATTATTTCTACAGTGCACTGTGATTACTTACAATTAATGCCGTATGTTCAGTGCTGTCCAGATCCTAGAACTAGGGCAATCCTGCTGAGGTTGAGTGGGAGAGCTTTAAGCGATTGGCTGTGCGTTGATTAGAGGAGAGAGAGGGTTAGAGCATATGAGCAGGCAAAGCGGAGCGTGTGTGGCTCAGGGATGACATTGCTCGATTATGGATGCTAGGGGGAAATCAGTGGTGTGGCTATCCCCTGTGACATGCCCACCCTAACATTCTCTCTCCCAACAGTTCCTGGTGAGCATCAGCAAAGAGAATTCTACGGCCCTGGAGGTGCTAGAGTCAATATCCCACAGCACGCGAGTGAATCCTGAGAACCTGCGCCTGGCTGAAGTGAGTGCTGCTTTTGTATATGCCGTGATGATGGCTGAGTGTTGTCCCACACAGTCCAGTTAAATCTCTGAGTGTCACAGGGAGTTGCTGCTTGCCCGTGTGGGTGTTCTTGCTTATGGTAACAAAAAGGGGCCGGGGGTGGTCTCCCTTATCAGTAACAGAGGGAAGAGGCTTCCTGTGGATCCATTGCCAGGAGTCTGGCTTTGTAAAAATAATAATAATTCTCCGCTCCCTCCTTTCCAGCTGTGCGCGCGTGTTTTCTTTTATGTTAGTACTCTTGTCCCTTGTGTTTTGGTCTTCGTCCTGTTCTTGAAGCAAATGATCACCGTGGCATCCTGTAACCATGGCTTCCTTGGGTTTTATTGTATGTATTGTGAGCATCTGTGACAAGAGATGTTGCTTCCCTTCTTCCTTGGGTTAGGTAATCAAGAACCACTTCCACCGCATGTACCTGCCTTCCCACTCGCTGGACTGTGTCTCCCCCACAGACCTTCTGCTGTGCTTTGAGGTCCTGTCTCCTGACCTGGCCAAGGAGCGTGTGGTGGAGCTGCAGGTTCAACAGGTAGGGGCCCGGAGCCATGCTGGTGGCCTCCACAGAGAGAGGCAGAGCCAGAAAAGTGCAGCCCTGGAGTGGGCAAGTGGGGGGGGAGAGGGGAAAGCTCTCTTTTGAGCACACGCAGGCACCCTGGGTTCACCCCGCAGCCTTTCCTCTCCCATGGGAGCAGCAGAGTCCGGTTCAGGCCCGAGCACTCTCTCAGTTCTGGCTTAGCCCAGCAACACTCAAATGTGCACCTTCTCCTTTCTCAGCGCTCTCAGGTGCCCAGTGGGCCCGTCACCGAATGTGCTGCCTGCCAGAAGAAGCAGCAGTCGGAGGAGGAGAAGCTGAAGCGCTGCACTCGGTGCTACCGTGTCGGTTATTGCAATGTGTAAGTTGGCATCTTTCCAAGGGCCACAGCAGAACTACCCATGGGCCAGCCCTTCTCCCAGGAAAAGTTTAGTCCTAGGGTGCATGGGGAGAAGGAATCCCTCTCGTTGCTGGTCTGGTGTGTGTGGTGGTGTTTCTCATGAAAGAGAAGTCTGCTGCCTCTCATTATGTTGTGGGAGAAGAGCAAGCAGCTGTATCTCTAGGGGATAGACTGTGGTAGAGCACCCGCTTTGCCTGTCTGCAGGGAGTCCCAGGTTCAGTCCCCAGCATCTCGAGATTAACAGGATCTCAGACAGAAGACATTCAGAAAGACCTTTGTCTGCCTTGGACCCAGCAGAGCTACTGTCAGTGGGAGCGAGGTGGACCAGTGGTCTGATTCTGGGTAAAGGGGGAGTGGGTGTATGCTCGCAGACCACATGAGAGGCTGTTTTGTGTCTCTTTCAGTGACTGTCAGAGGAAACACTGGCATGACCACAAAACTTCGTGCCGCCCTGAGAACATTGGCTTCCCCTTCCTCATCAGCGTGCCAGAGTCACGCCTCACCTATGCACGGCTGGCTCAGCTCTTGGAGGGTTATGCCAGGTAAAGGCGGGTTGCTGACATCCCCAGATCCCTTCTAGACTTTGAGTGGTCAGTGAATAAGTTGACAGATGTTTGCGGTGTGTATAGCCTGAGAGTGCAGGGACCATATTATGTCTTGTCTTTCCCCCTCTTTGTCTCCTCCCCCCCCCCCGCTAGGTACTCAGTCAGTGTATTCCAGCCACCTTTCCAGGTGGGCAGGATGTCACCCGAGCAGAGCGTGCAGTCCCAGCTTCCTGACAAACAGGAGCTTCCTGCCAGGAGCAGCTGTGCTACAGTGGCCTCTGCAGCCGCCGCCTCAGCAACCAGCACAACCATGGAGTCGGGAGGCGGGGCTCGAGCTCCACACCTCCTGCAGGAACCCCAGGCATTTCTCTCGGCCCCTGAGCTGCAGCCAGAGCTGGGGGACAGCTGCGCCGTGAGGAGCAAGGTTCCCACAGGAAGGAGTTCCTTGCTGAGCTTGGATTCAGGCTTCTCCGAGCCCCCGTTGGATGCACGGGCTGAGGGATGCGTGGAGAAGGAGATTCCTTTTGAGAGAGCCTCCAAGCCAGAAGGTTAGTGACCCATCCTCGACCTGAGCCAGCAGTTTTGTTTTTTGGAGCCCATGATCCCATCGGTTCCTTGCAGCTTTCCAGTGAGGCAGTTTATCCCCGCATTCTTAAGTGCATTTTGGGTCTCCACCGAGGTGCTGCTTCAGAAACTGTAGGCAGAGACTAAATATCTATGTAGACCCCACTCCCAGAATCACACGAGCAACAAAATTCAAAACTAATTATCTTCTTTGTTGCTTCCAGTGAGAGCCAGTTTGGTGTAGTGGTTAAGTGTACGGACTCCTATCTGGGAGAACCGGGTTTGATTCCCCACTCCTCCACTTGCACCTGCTGATGTGACCTTGGGTCAGTCACAAGCTCTGGCACAGCTGCTCTCTCAAGGACAGTTTGTGTTAGAGTTTTCTCAGCCCCACCTACCTCACAGGGTATCTGTTGTGGGGAGGGGAAGGGAAAGGAGTTTGTAAGCCGCTCTGAGACGCCTTTGGGCAGTGAAGGGCGGGGTATAAATCCAAACTCTTCTGTCTTCTCTTCTTCTTTGTATAGCTTGTTTTCTTTTCTTGGTCCCTCCCTCTCCCATTTCACCCGCACAGACAACCTGCCAAAACTGGAAGGTTGGGATTAGGAAAATTTCTTTAATCCAGGCATTTTCCCAGTGCTGTGAGGGGGTATGCAGCTGTTGAGAAGCAGATGTTATCCTGAGGCTGGCTTTTTGTGTGGTTTTTTTTCTGAAAGACCGCACCAGTCCAAGGTGTACCATGGAACAGAAGCTGCCCCAGCTGTTTCATCCACGTGGGATGATTGGTGGGAGGGGACTGCTGACTGTTATCACTGCTCTTCCCTCCCCTCCTTGCCTGTAGCTGCCATCCCTGGTTACCAGCACCCAGCTGAGGGTCCAAGTTCCCACACCACCCAGTTCTACATCAACAAGATTGATGCATCCAACAGAGAACAGAAGCTGGAGGATAAGGGTGAGTCCTGTGGCGGCAGAGCTTGGAGTTTTCGAACCACCAGTGTCTTGAAGCTTTGTGACTTGGCCTTCTTTGGAGGGGTGGGGGGAGTCATGCAGCCGTAGGGAAAAGCTTCCCAAGCATTTGAGAAATACAGGCCAGGTCCATTCTGTTAAGCCCGTAGAAGGGCCTGTATGGATACTGCTTGACTGGCTGTACTCACGTTGTGCTAAAATCATGAGGGCTGTCTGCCAAAGGTTGAAGCTTATGAGCTGTGTGACTCTCACAGCTTTTGCATATATAGAGGGCCAGGGGCCAGCATGGTGTGGTAGAAATAGGATCTGGGAGATCCAGGTTCAAATTTCTACTCTTCTGTGGAGGTTTACTGGGTGATTTTGGCCAGCCACACACACACACACACACTCTGGGTCCAGTCTACCTCAGAGGGTGGTCATGAAGATGAAATAGAGAAGATGAGAATGATGGAAGCCAGTGTGGAGTCCCCACTAGAGAGAATGGGAGAGGATATAAATAAAGAAAATAGATAAATAACATAGATACTATATTGCATGTTTCTGCTAGGTGTGGGCAGGGACAGTTTAGAAAAGGCCGTGCTGTAGAAAGAACCTTTTGCTGGGACCCTGGCAAGCAGCTGCCAGCATTGTTCTTGAGTGTGAGGCTTTTTGTCAGCTCCTCGGTGGATGATGCCCTGTGCTACACAGTTGCAGAAACAGACAGTGGGGACCATCATGAGCTGCATTTCAGAGAACTGTCTGTCTCTCTCACACTGCTCCCTCCAATCAACATCATTTTCTTTCATCGCCTGCAGTCTGCGTGGCTTTCCCATCCATTAACTTGAGGGGGGCACCCTTTTGTCCCCGAGGGTAAGGATGTTGATGGGAGCTCAAGTGGGTGGCTTTGGGACTGAATATAACTGCTCCTTTGAACCTCAGTTTCCCATGTATTAAAAAGAGCCCTGGGATTAATAGTAGCTCGCCTTTTACAGAGTCCTTGTGAGATAGGATCTCATTTTAAGGCTTCTGTGTCATTGTTCACCAAGCACTGTTGAAATGATAAGTAGTAGTAAATGCTTTTGTTTCTGCTTCCTCTCACGCTTCTCATGTCATACTCCCTTTGGCTAAGCTGTCTAAGCGGAAGTCTGAGATGGTCTGCATCTAATTTGCATTTCTTTGATGCCGGTGGGAAGATATAGGCAAGTGTGCCCACCTGTAACCATCTTGTCATTACAGGAGATACCCCACTAGATCTGCCTGATGACTGCTCCCTGGCTCTGGTCTGGAAGAACAACGAGAGGATGAAGGAGTTTGTGCTGGTGGAGTCCAAGGAGCTGGAATGTGTGGAGGATCCAGGCTCAGCCAGTGAAGCAGCCAGGGCAGGCCATTTCACCCTCGAGCAATGCCTCAACCTCTTTACCAAACCAGAGGTGCTGGCCCCAGAGGAGGCCTGGTAAGAGAGAAGTCTCGAGGCATTTGTCTGTTGGTTGATGGATCTCATGAATGGGATGCAAATCCTGTGCAGTAAAAATGTCTAAAATTCTGGAACTGGCGGGAAACAGACATTTTGAATATGCAGCTAGATTTGGGTTTTCTGGTGCTTTGTGGTTTGTTTTTGCTAGGCTGGGGAAAGGTTGCCACTAAGAATATTGGAGTGCAGTAGGTATGAAGAGTGCTGGGGATCACTTGTGGGTAGAGGGGGGTGAGAACTGAGAAGCCCTACTAAACAGTGTGAACTTCTACAAAAAGCATTCCCCTGTGTCATGCATCCATTCACAGCCATGCCCTGCTCTGAAAACAATATGCTGTAGGAACCTCATTTTGAGTGAAGAAGCTCAGATCTTCGTAGTGGTCCCACACATTGGTTGGGCAGCTGCGCATGACCTTGACCAGAGAAACTTCTAGAGCTTTGCCTCAGAACGCTTTTGGCGGGCTCCCTGCCCTGGGGAGCAGGCACGCACTGCACATCCCTGGAGCAGGGGAGAGAGCCGCCTCCACTCAGCTCTTCGACTGCCTCCACGTTCACATCTTGTTCCTGTTGCTCCGTATTTGCCTCAGCTGAGTATATTTCTTCATCTGCCTTTCGGTCTTCTTTCCTTCCTTCATTCCCCCCCCTTCACTTTGGTTTCTTTCTTCGGGGGGGGGGGCATTTGGTGGGCAGGGTGGTGGTTGTATGGGCAAAACAAAGTTTTTTAAGGTGTGTCGTTGTTGCCCAGCGAAGATACCTTCAAACGACGGTCATGATTTTTGCCTCCTCTGTCTGGGTGAATCCCATCAAGTCGATAGCTGCTCCCATTGCGCTAGTTTTACTAGGCAAGCTAGACGTAACAGGGAGACTAGGCTTAGGGCTGTGCTTTTAGAGGCAGTGTTATACCCTACCATGTCTTTGGCCGCTTCTCACTCTTCCCTCCCTCAAAGATTGGATGGGACTTCGCAAGCACTGAAGCTTAAACCTAAGAGACCCAAGGATAAGGCTACTTTGAAATCGAAAGTCAAGCCCTCGACATTGGCTTCGACTTCTGCTGTCGATCCAGTCATCATTCCTGATTTAACAACTTAGATTCCTGCTGTAGCAGTTGTTTCCCAGAAGTCCAGTTTGAGCCTCCAACGCCACCACCTACGCTATCTTCAGCGTCTGGCCTTATTCCGCTGGGTCAGTCTACGAGAGCGCCTCCCGAATTGTCCTCTCATCGGAACTCTCGATCTCCATCTCGACACTCCCATACCCCGATCCACGCTTTGGATGGCAGGGAGCATTCTGTGGGCCGGCATTCTCAATCTTGGTCTCAATACGATTGGAATCGTCTCATCCGTTGCCCTTCCCTTCGGGATCGCCTTCTGACAACCAATACTGGTCCCCCAATTAATGCCGTCACCCTCCGTATTGTTCCTACTACTATTCAAGATCTCCTACCCCGCAGCAGCACCATTATGATTGGCTCCGTCACTCTGAACATGCTGACCAAGACACATGCCGGATTACTCCAGACATTCTCGATCTGTGGCTTTGGCTCTGTGGCTCCTGACCAGCCTCCTGAGCTCTCGAGATCTAGGGATGCCCCAAAGAATTCTCCCTTAGAACCTCGGTATCGTTCCCCTGCTGATGACCAGACGCAGGCTGATCTCTCTCAGCCACTGAGATCCTCCTCTCCCATATCGATTTCCGACCACTCGGGGTCGGGAGACCTCGATCCCAATGTTTTGCACGTCAATGAAGAGCCTCGGCGCTTGGGTTCTATTTCCCCCTATTTCCCCCACTGAGGATCCAAAAGCTTATTTGGAGCTTGTGACTAGGATGGCCTCTGCGCTTCAGGTCCAGGGTTCAACTGAGTCCCCTGCTGTGACCGATGTCATTCACAAGCTGGCTCAGGCCAACCTCCCGCCGTCTACGGTCCTGCTTCTGCTATCGGTCCACCTTTCTGCCTTCAAAGAGTCATGGGACCACCCGGCTTCGATTCCCCCAGTCTCCAGACAGTATGATAGTCTCTACAAAGTCCAAGAGAACTCGGGGAACTTTCTCTTCCATGACCCTCCGCCAAATTCGATGATGGTACACTCTTTGGCGAAATAGAAGCAGCCTGTCCGGCACTCGGCACCACCCAATCGTGAGGGTCGTAAAGTTGATGCTATCGCGTGGAAGATGTATTCCTTCTCCTCCATGAGTCTCTGTATTGAGACCTACCTGTCATACCTGTCGGCTTATGCTTTCAATGTAGCTAATGCCGTGCATCCTGTGTTGGAATCTGTTCCGGAGGAACACCGTCCCATGTTGTCAGGGGCTTTGTTGGAAATTTGTACAATCTTGAAACAGCAGATCAACTCAGTATGTCATGCCGTCACCTGCTCCTCAAAGGTCCTTGTCTCCTCTGTTGCTCTCCATCGTCACGCTTGGCTACGAGGCACCTCTCTACAGCCCGATGTGAAATTTTGTATTGAGGACCTCCCATCTGATGGCAAAGGTCGCTTCCACTCCACCACTGATGAGGCCTTGAAGGCCGTTGATGATAGCCAGAAGCAGGCTCGAAACCTGGGTGTCTCGACCTCAACACCTCAATCTTGGTACCGCTCTTGGAAGCCGTAGTATTCAAGGTGCCAGCCATCTCTGGTGTCCACTTCCCAGTGGAGAAAGCGGCCCTATGACTCCCATCCCTTGAATAGGCCGCACCAACAGGCTCCTAAAAAGTCCCAGCAGCCACTTCCATCGCTTGCCGTCTCCTCCGTCATACACCCCTCCTCCCCCTTTCTTCCAACACGGGAAGACATTTCCACCGATTCCTGGGTCCTTACCATCCTACGGGTCGGGTATGCCATAGAGTTCGTTTTGCTTCCCAACCTACCTCACTTTGTTATCACGCCCCCAGATCCTCTCTTCAATCTCGAGATTTCCGCGCTTCTCGCCAAGGGCACCATTGAGGTCGTCCCAGAGGCGCAACGGACCCTAGGATTCTACTCCAAGTATTTCCTCATACAGAAGAGGGACAGCGGCTTCAGAGCAATTATGGATCTTTGGGATCTGAATCGATACGTCCAATGTCACAAGTTCTGAATGGTCACCTTACAGTCCATTCTTCCACTGATTCCCAAGGCTGCATGGCTAGCATCAGTCGATCTCCAAGATGCGTATTTTCACATTACTATCCATCCCCAACATCAAAAGTTCCTTCGTTTCGCTGTGGGAAATGCACACTACCAATACCGAGTCCTCCCATTCAGGCTCTGCACTGCCCCGAGGGTTTTTACCAAGCTGATGGCTGTGGTGGCTGCGGACCTTCATTGTCGAGGGATTGCTCTGTATCCCTATATCAACGACTACAGAAGACCAGCTCCTCCAAGATGTCCACAGCACCCTCTCTCTCCTTCGTGCCCTCAGGCTTTGTGTCAACCTACCCAAGTCGTCTCTCCGGCCTGTCCAGGTCCTTCAATTTCTGGGTGCCCAGCTCAATACCAACCTCGAGACCACGTTCCTCCCAAATTCGAGGGCTTTTGACATACTCTCATTGGTGTCACAGTTCCAGACCTCTCCCCGGCAATCCACGTGGTCCGTCATGAGGCTCCTGGGGCACTTTGTGTCTACTGTCTTTATCGTCCGTCATGCCAGGTTGAGGATGCGTCCCCTTCAACTGTGGCTTCTTTGTGCCTTTGACCCTCTCTGCAGTCTGTGGCACAAAATCCTGTCAGTCCCACCCCTTGTTATCAATTCCCTCACGTAGTGGTCTCATCCTCAGCACCTCCTCTCCGGCATGCCCTTTCGGCATCCTCCTCCGCAGGTGTCGCTGTCCACCGATGCATCTCTCTGGGGTTGGGGAGCCCATTGTGGGATCTGGTCTCATCGTGAGGCCACTCTTCATATCAGTGTTCTCAAGCTGCATGCCATTCATCTCTCTCTCTGCTCTTTCGTCCTGGTGCTTTGAGGTCGGGTTGTTCAGGTTGCTTCTGACAATACCATCACCGTTTACTACATAAACAAGCAGGGCGGGACTGCCTCGCTTCGTCTCTGCAGGATGGCCATCGATCTCTGGAGTTGGTGCCTCCGCCATTCCATCACGCTCTCCACGATACACATTCTGGGCGTTCAAAACATTGATGCCGATCAATTGAGCCCGTCCCAGTTGTCGGACAACCAATGGTCCATCCACCTTCGATATCTGAGACCTGTCTTTGTCAAATTCGGTCGCCCTGTCATCGGCTTTGCAACTGCAGACAATGTCCGGTGTCGTCTCTTTTTCAGCAGGGTACCGCCGTCTGCTTGGTCGCTGGGAGATGCCGTTCTCCACACCTGGAACGGGACTCTATTCTACTTCTTCCCTCCATTCCCTCTCATCTCCCATGTCATTCAGAATATTATGGCTGATGGCACATCGTGCACCCTTGTCACTCCCTGGTGGCCGTGCCAAGACTGGTTTCCACACCTCCTCCATCTGTCATCCCCGATCTCCTCTCTCGAGCCCAAGAGAGGATCCTGCACCCCTATCCCAGCTTTTTTCAGTTGATGGCCTGGAAGATCCTGCACTAGACCTCCCACCTGAGGTGTCTGAAGTCTTCCTGAATGCCAGGAAGTCTTCTACTCATGTCACTTATCGTTTGAAGTGGAGGAGGTTCCACCTGAGGTGTCTGAAGTCTTCCTGAATGCCAGGAAGTCTTCTACTCATGTCACTTATCGTTTGAAGTGGAGGAGGTTCCAGTCCTATGCCTCTGATCACTCCTTCGATCCAGTCCAGTCGTCTGTCCGTGAGATTTTTTCCTACATTGTCTCTTTAAAGAACAATGGCCTGGCATACTCATCTTTTAAAGGTCCATTTAGGAGCCATCTCGGCTTACCATCCCTTGATACAGGGATCCACAGTTTTTTCCCACCGTCTCATGAAGTCGTTCCTCAAGGGTCTCCTCCAGCTTTGTCCCCCTAGGAAGCCTCTGGTGCCTTTGTGGAGTTTGTCACTTGTTCTCTCTCAACTTATGTCCAAGCCCTTCGAGCCCATGGCTATGGCCGATCTCCAGTTACTCTCTTGGAAGACGGCCTTCCTCATAGCAATTACTACTGCTCGCAGGGTAGGGGAACTAGCTGCCTTTCGGGCTGATCCCCCCCTATACAATTTTTCATAGGGAGAAGGTTGTCCTTAGACCAGATCTTTCTTTCCTGCCTAAAGTCGTTTCTGCCTTTCACCTGTCTCAGTCATCTGTCTTACCTACTTTCTTTCCGGACCCATCTGATGCACCTCAGAGAGCCTTGCACTGCCTCGATGTGCGCAGAGCACTCTTTCTATTTACATAGGACTCAGCCTATCCATAAGTCTCCTAGCTTATGGCCCCCCTCATGCAGGGGAGCCAATTTCTTCTCAACGCCTGTCTAAATGGGTAACTTCCACCATAGCCCTTTGCTATGAGCTTGTACGTCAACCTGTCCCTACCTGTGTCACTGCCCATTCCACACGGGCAGTATCAACATCCACCACATTCCTGGCTGGTGTCCCGTTGGAAGACGTCTGTGTGGCTGCTACGTGGCCCTTGGCATCGACTTTTGTGACCCACTACACACTCGACGTCTGAGCTCAACGGGATGCTGCCTTCGGTCAGTCGGTGCTGTGATCTCTCTTCGCTTGACCCTGCTGCTTCCTCAGGTAGGACTGTTGGGTGATTTTTCGCTGATGATGCTTTGTCTTAACCAGTATTTTTGTGTCTTTTTCAGCTGCCAGCTCCCTCCTCCAACTGGTTCAGCTCTGTAATCACCCATGTGTGGGACTGCACAGAGACCATGACAAAGACAAACAGGTTGCTTTCCTGTAACTGATGATCTTTGAGTGGTCATCTGTGCAGTACCACAATCCCACCCGGACTTCCCCGCTGCTGGCATCTCCTGATCTCTTTTCTTTGGTTTGATGGGACTTACCTGTAGCGGTTGAAGGAACTGAGTGGGAGGCGGCTCTCTCCCCGCTCCAGGTATGCGCAGTGTGTGCCTGCTCCCCAGAGTGGGAAGAGAGCCCGCCAAAAGCGTTCTGAGGCAAAGCTCTAGAAGTTTCTCCGGTCGAGGTTGTGTGCAGGTGCCCAACCCATGTGTGGTACTGCACAGATGACCACTCGAAGATCATCAGTTACAGGTAGCAACATGTTTGTCTCAAATGATCACATTGGCTTACCAAAGTCAGAAGCCCTCAGAGTAATCCTGACTAGTCTCTAGATCCCTTGGTCTCAGAAATCCATGACCCACTCTTCTGGCGTCCCCATCAACAACAGTAGCAAAACAAAGAAGGATAAAGTGCGATTGCTAGGCAGTAACAGCTGGGAATGCAAACACCCCACTGGGAGGAGAAATTGTGGCTCAGCAGCAAAACCCGCACTTAGCCTTCAAAAGATCCCAGGTCCAGTTCCTGACAACTCAAGGTAAAGGATCTTAAGTAGTAGCAGGTGCTGGGGAAAGCCCTTGTCTGCTGTCTGTGTAGCCAGGAGCTGAGCTAGGAGGACCAATGGTGCAGTTCCCAAGTAGTCTGCTTATCTCTGTCTTCTCTCCCATCTTTTTTGCAGGTACTGCCCGAAGTGTAAGCAGCATCGTGAGGCATCCAAGCAGCTCATGCTGTGGCGCCTGCCCAACGTCCTCATCATCCAGCTCAAGCGCTTCTCCTTCCGCAGCTTCATCTGGAGGGACAAGATCAATGATATGGTGGATTTTCCCGTCAGGTAAAAGGATGCTGTGCTGGGCAGTGCCCTGCCTCACATCATTGTGCTGCTTGAGCAGAATGGCATCAGTGTATAACAGCAGTGAATAACAGATTCTGTACCAGATGCCTGTACCAGATACAAGTTGTGTGTGTGTGTGTAGCAATGTTTCCTCAGACACTGCCCTGGTGTAATTCAATCCAAATATCTTTGTGAATTGCTGCCACCGTATCTTCACCTTTGACTCTGTTAAATATGTCAGGAAGGGTGCTGGAGGTGGGAATTAGTAGCCATGTCTTGTCATTTTGAGGGGAGGATGGAAGTTGGAATGGAAGGGATTCATGTCCGGGGGTGGCGAAAAAACCCAGCCATGTGGTTCCTTATTTTAGAGTTAGTTTTTATGAGCCAGAGCTTATTGCATTGGATGCACGAATGAGAAATTATCCATCAGACCTCTGCTGTGGTGTGAGTGTAGTTACAGATGTATCCAACAACTTTTATTGACCATTTCATGCATCCGATAGCCCAGGCTCTTGTGCTGCTATAAACATAGTTGTGGGATAGATCTTTGTCTCATCTTGGTACAGCGTGGCTATTCTGAGTTCTGTTCATGTTTTGGAAGGAGATTCCTGCATTCACATTTGATGAGCATCTCCTTATGTTCCTCTCTATCCTTTTGGGGAACATGGAACTAATCCCCATGTCTTACAGCAAACTATTACAGGAGTCTTTTGTATTCTCCCCTGTCCTCCTGGGCACTTCAAGCCTTGCCCATATTTGAACTTGGCTGAATCAATCAAATTATAGCCAGTTTATTTAGAGAAAGTTCTGTCTCTCCAGAACTTACCTCACAATTAAAACAAGAAGTCAGCAAAAACACGGGCTCATGTTTGACTTATGGCCAGACTGGCGGTTCAATAGCCAAGATGTATCAAATGAGATCCATTTCATGTATTTGTACCACAGGGTCTCCTCTGGGTTGCTTCAGTTCCAATAATAGTATCCTGACACTTCATGGTGGGATAAGCTCCAGATCTAATTAAATAAGCATGGAGGATCGCTGTGCTGGTGAATAATCAAATGACAAGCTGGGCAGTATCTGAGAATGGGATAACAACCAGGGACTGCATTTGTCTGTCTAAAGCAAGGGAGCCCTCCTCACCTGCACTATCTGTATCCTCAGGAGCTTGGACCTGAGCAAGTTCTGCATTGGCCAGAAGGATGAGCAGCAGCTGCCCATGTATGACCTATATGCGGTTATCAATCACTACGGAGGCATGATTGGTGGACACTACACAGCTTACGCCCGGCTGCCCAGTGACAAGAACAGCCAACGCAGTGATGTGGGTGAGTTGGGGGGGGAAGTCAGTGGCTGGTGTGATGGCCATCGGTAGGCTAAGCCACATGCCAGTCAGCCATGGGAGAGAGGGCTAGACACAGGCTGGGCAGACGATGAGTGAAGACTCAGCTAGAATACCATGAGAGCTGTGTGGCAACAGTGACAGCTGGAAAGCCTTTTTATCAGGTTGGCTGCCATGGGAGACAGGATGCTGGACTAGATGAACCACTGATCTTGATCCATCAGAGATCTTCTAGGGAGAAGGGCTTGGGGGAGTCTTCCTGGTTTATTCAGGGCTGGTGAAAGGGAGAGAAGGGCTTTCTTCACATGGCAGTATGCTCTCAGAGCAGAGAAACTTTGCTTTGCAGTGCAATTTAGCCCCCTCCTCCCTTCACCGTTTGAGAAAACAATGACTCCCACCAGCCTTTATCATAGATAGTATTGGTGCACCAGTGACCCTTCTCTGCGACAGCTGAAAGCAGTAGTCCCCGAAGTAGTAGGAGTTAGAAGATCATCTGTCAAAAATGGCTTATTGTTCTCTGGTATAATGTCAATACAGGGACTTTCTGTGTTGAGACTTTATTTGTTTATTTAGACTTCTAGACTGTCCTTCCCTGTGGGCAGGGCTCAGAGTGGTTTACAACAAGATAAAAACAATTTGTCTATTTAATCACCTTTGATTTTTGGGGAATGTGTTAGGATTTTTTGGAGGAGCAGACCACTAATGATAACTTGACAAGCTGTATATGCAGGGCCTCTTTTCGTTTTCTGATACTCTGCAAGGGAGGGATCTGGAACCGGAATCTGGTTGCTGGTTATTTAGTTCCACTCTCACCTAGGATCAGTTCTAGCAACTTTTAGTTTGTGGAGATACAGGGAATGTGCTTGGAAAAGCTCACTGTTCTCACTGTAGGGCTGCAGTGTCCTGAACTCTCCCTCTCCTCCTTAACTTGTCCCAGTGAAGCTCCCCTTGTCATTCCTTGGTTTGTCTCAGCCAGTAGGCAATGGAATTGGGTGAATTGGGAGATAACCTTTTGAATTTCTCCAATCAAAACACGGCTATGCCATTCATTAAATACATCTGAGTGGAAGGAGTTGAGAGTCCTCCTCTTTCTTTGCCTTTCGTCCCCCCCCCCATCAGCAGTTTCAACATGAGCCAACTTGCTTGTTCCTTTTGATGTTTCAGACTGTAGCACGGAAGGCCCATCTATACTGGTGGGAAAACACAGCTTTGAGCGATGAGGAAATCCCACTTCCTAGGTTTCATCTTTTCAGTTCTTAACAATAACATAGGGACCTGTCTTAAAGAGGAGTTGGGAGTGTCTTTCTAGCAGCCTTACACATCCCAAATTGGTTCATGAAGTCTGTTGCCCGTGCAAATGACACCTGTGAAAACACATGTGTTGGCAGGCTGACGCTGTAGTAGGCAACACCTTTACTGAACTTGGTGGGCGTGCTAAGAACGATATAGTTAACTTACTATGTATGCCTGTGGGGTACAGCCAGGAGCTTGAGCTGTCCTTGTGAGGTATCAGGGAGGGCTTGGTAACTGGACAGGCAGGCTTTCCCTCCGGGTTTGCGCTGGAGAGATGCATGCACATTGGAGGATTCTGTGCTCATATTTTTCTCCCCCCATCCTGGATGCAGGTTGGCGGCTCTTCGACGACAGCACAGTCACTACAGTGGATGAAAGCCAAGTGGTGACCCGATATGCCTACGTGCTTTTCTACCGCCGGCGGAACTCTCCTGTAGAGAGACCTCCCCGAGGGCCACCTCACCCTACAGATCCTCGGGCAGAATTGGCTGCATCCGCTGAGACAGCAGCCAGTCAGGTGAGAGCTGAGCTGGGGGGGTACTAGTTGTTGTTCTTTTAAGGTCAGCATTCGCCTTGATGTGTCCCATTATTTGGGAGTCTTAATGCTACTGATGAAGGTGGGCTGCTGTCTCTGGCCTACAGCTCTGACTAGTGGCAGTGGGCTTTGGCTGCTGTGGGTCTAGCTGTGGGCAGAGAAAGAGGCACTCGAGGCTTTCAGGAAGAGATCCATTCTCTGGAGTGGGAGGACTACTGTGGCTTGTAAGAGTGGAGAGGGTAGGATTGGCTTGGGACAGAAGGGTGCTGCCAGTTGCAAAGCCTTGAGTGGCAGTACCAAATCCTGTGCAAAAATGAGCTTTGGCATGCAGGGAGATGACAAACATGGGGGACGGGGTGTTCCCCAAGCAACCAGGGTGGCATAGGTTTTAATGAGACTAGCTGTGGGGCTAGTCTATGGTGCATTCTGTGCTGCTGCTGCTATTTTAGATCCCTTCCTCCTCCTCCTCCTCCTCCTGCACATCAACATGTTGGAGATGGGGCACTCAGCATGCCAATGGTACATGCTCACACACATACACTGTCAACAACCCTGGCACAGTCCCAAACAAAGAGCCTCTCCGGACGCGAGCATGGTGGGGGTCTGCTGGCACTATCCTTCTGCTATCCACATGCAGTAAGCGGCTTTCTGGGCCCAGAAGGTCAAACTGTGCCATCTCCAAGGCCATGCAAAGCAAGGCTGCGTTGTTCTTGTGTCTCCTCCTGTTCACTGGAGCTGGGCATTCTGGCCTTTTTTAATGCGTGGCATCTGGCAAGGGTCTCTTTAGGCCTGGATGTCTGCTGTGTCCAGAGTAGTTGAGAACCTGTTACCCTTGGGGGGAAGGAGCAGGCTCTGCCTATGTGTGTTTAGAGAAGCTGCCAAAGAGAGGCCTACACACTTAAGCCAAGATTCCCTTCGTGCCTGTGGACACTGGCAGCCAGCCTCCTGTGGCGAGACTGTGGCATTTCATGCCAGCTTCAGCATCACCTTCTCTGACCTATGGGAGCACGGGAAGCAGCATGCCCTCTTATCTGCAAGTCCCAGGGGGATGGAGTAGGGGAGATGACTATGGATTCTGCCTGCCTCTACAAACCCCATGTAGGAAGAACAGTCTCTGTGATTGGCTGACTGGTCTGAATGAGGTACCTGTACATGGAAGAGCTGGTCTGACTGATTCCCCCGTGACTAATTCTTCCTTTTGCACCTGTTTTAATTAAAAAGAAAAGAGTGAGCTGTGATTGGCTTGTCATTTCTTGAATGTCCCTCGTGGCTTTCCACTGGCCAAAAGCTGAGCTGTTGATTGGCTGTTGTCTTTTGATGAAAGATCCTCATGTGATTCACCTGCAAACACTTCGGATGTGACTGGCGGTCATCATCAGATCCTCGTGTTTTCACCGGAAAAAGTTCAGCTGTGATTGGCTGTTTGTGAATGATCCTCCGTGTTCTCTCACCTGTTGTGACTGGTTGGTCTGCTGAATAATTTCCGTGCATTCCAAGGAAGCGTGGGCTATGAATACTTGGTGCCCAGGGTCTGTTGGAAGGACTAAGCTGGCACTGGTTCTGGAATCCCAGGAAGGAAAAACTTCCCCCATCGCCAACCCCAAGTCAACATGGATGCCTCACTCTGAAAGCAGGGGCTTTGCCGTCCATCATCTCATGGCTTGCTTGTCCCTAGGAGGTCCCTCAGGATTGCACTGGGGCTGCTGCCGGAGCTGTGGGGTGGGAAGGGGGGAGCCCGTGGCACAGGATCAGTGGCAGTGAAGGGGTGTGGGAAGGATAAGGGGCAGAGCGTGGGTGATTTGGATGTGTTGCCACAATGTTTCTCCGCAAGTGCTGACGCAGGTTTCCACATCGCAGGCTTCTCTGCTCTGGCAGGAACTGGAGGCCGAAGAGGAAGCTGCCAGGAGGCTTATGAGGAACCCCTGGGGGCCTTGCAGCCGAAGAACGAAGCACCTCGCCTCGGAGTGCCCTGGAGAAGGCCACGTCCGATATTTTGTCCTGGGAACCATGGCAGCCATTGTGGCACTCTTCTTGAATGTCTTCTACCCGCTCATCTATCAAACACGCTGGAGGTAGCAGCCAACAGTAGCAAGTCACAAGGAGGAGAGGGGGCAGCCAGCCAGCTAGCTTCCTTCCAACTCGGCTCTCCTCCTTTTTACATCTGTGTGGTGAGGGGCTGGGAAGCTCCTTGCCAGGTAGGTTCCAAGAAGAAGCCCTTTTGCCAGTAGTTCCTAATGGAGAAGATGCCCAGTCCGGGCCCGCTCTGCATCCCACTTGGTCGACTACATGAATTTGTAATCTGGGAGGAGTCCTTGTGGCTCATTGCCTGGGGAAATCTCAGCTGGACTGACTTCTCTCGTAGGTGGCTGTTGTAGACTCTGGCCCCTGTGCAACAAGTGCTGGCGAATATATATGTATTCTGGCAGGAGCTGCAGATCTGCCTCTGTCCCTGTAACTAGACAGAAATATGTTTGTCTCTCTCTGCCTTGGGTCACTCTGTCCCCTCATTGGTGCCTAGTGTTTAAAGGCTGTACCAACTTTCCAGGTTGGGCATTATCCCCATTCTTGGAGCAGGAGGGAGAAAGATCTATGGCATATCATTTTTAATGGGTGTCAGCTTCCGGGGGGGGGGGTGTTAGAGGAGCAGGCATTGTTGACTCTTCCAGGCGCTGGTGGATTGGGTTATGTCCCTTCTTCATGATGGTGGATGGCTTGCAGCCTGATCCATCTCACACGCACACACACACCCCAGCTCAGGTGTCTTTTATCTAGGTTTGACGCTAGGCTGGAATTCAGAGTGTAAACGGAAGCTTTTCTTTTCATCCATGTCCATCAAGCAAGGCCTGCACTATGCTAAGCAGTCTGTAGCAGTGGGCTATCTGTAGTGGGACAGAAGACGCAACTTTGATTTTATACGTTGGCTCCTGTACCCATCTCTGGGAATGCATATCTGTGTGCCTCTCTGCACACATGCACAAGAGGGTGTCATTGGAGTTGCAAATCCATGTTCTTAATCTAGCCCCACAGGCCGTGGTTCCTTATATGTAGTGCAGCATCCCTCTTGTGCCTCTAGACCACAGATTAAATCCTTAAGCTTTCCTAATGTATGCCTTGGTTGAGGCCAGATAAGTAGGAGTTGTTTTGAAAATTTATTCTTCAGAGGAAGTGATTCCTTGCAACACCCTCCTTTTGTTTCACATATTATCAAGAGTTCCTATTATTCATATGTATTCTAGGAATCTAATGGAAGCTCTTTACAAAAAAATCCCAGCACTTTCAAAGAGGCTTTTTCTGTCTGCTCGGGCCCCTTGGGTAAGGTTAACTGGTAACACGTATGCTGCTGTGCCCCAGGCAGTATCACCTGTGTCCAAGAGCACAGCCTGATCCA
Source organism: Gekko gecko (assembly GCA_029375565.1). NCBI lineage: Eukaryota > Metazoa > Chordata > Lepidosauria > Squamata > Gekkonidae > Gekko > Gekko gecko. Next base: position 37,220,137 of record JAPDNY010000002.1, read on the forward strand.
TATGATGGGATAGTGTGGATCATTTCCCACCCCACAAAGGAAAGAGCCTCTGCCTTGCTTGGTGGGGGGAAAAGCATTGCATTGTGAAAAAGCTTTCACTGTATTTATTTATTATATTTAATAAAACCTAAGCTGTTCCAAAGAGATGGTTGGACTCCTTTCTTTCCTCATCTGTTGGTCTATTAAGCTCCTGCTGTGTAAAATCGTCCAAAGGATTCTGTCCAGCCTCCACATGCTCCCATTCTGCCATGGAGGTGAGGGCGATCTGGCTGGCTAGGCGGGTGTCCCCTACCTCCCTCACCGCTCCATGTGCGTCCCTCACGAAGCTGCACACTTGGTCAAAGAGGACGGCTATCCCAGATAGGAGTGTACTGTTCTTCGGTCAAGGGTATATGATAGCTGCGCTCCCCTGCTAGAACCTCCCATTCTGCCAGTATATGCCTCGCCACTGACTCCCTAGCCTCCCCAGTCGTAGCTTGTTTCCACTTCTGGTTTAGTTGGGAACCAAGGGATTGGTTGGCTGCTGGGAACTGAGTGTTCAGTAGATTGCAGCGAAACATTTGCCAAAGAAGGGCCGCACTGTAGAGGGAAAGGTGTCCAGAACTGGAAGGCGTGAGACAGAGCTCTGTGCATTTGTAATCCTGCGCAAGTGCCGGATTTGCTAATAGCAGTCTTTGGGATTCAGCAGTTTTTGGGGTTCATGTAAAATAAACATCAGGTTCTGTGCCTTATGGCTGCAAAGAGTTTAGAAGCTTATGACTACTGCCTGGTGAAATTTTCAAGGAGGGATTTGGGAGAGTTTTCAGTGGGCAGGGTTTCAGTACTTGTATAGCCCCCGGTAGCCACAAGCAGCAGTAGCCAAATACAGCAAGTGAAAACAAATTTGAAGAAACTAAAGGCTACAAGAATTAATTTGATGCTTGAATGTAGGTTATCTTAACAAAGAATACTTATTTTTAGTGCAGACTGAGATTGACAGATGACAATTCAGGACAATTCAATCTCACTCCTCACTAAAAGGTAGGGCATTTGTACAGCAATCATTGAATAATTTATTATGGACCAGCAGAATAAAACATACATTAGCAGAGAGGTTATGAGAAAATATATATTTATATATAACCTTCCATTAAGAGGTGTAAAAATGCAGATATGTGACTCTAAAGTAACATTACCTTAGTAGGCAGTGTATAAATTTGAACACCTAGAGGTTTTTTTTTTTAAATCTGGTATCTGAAAAGACTTCTAAAGACAGCATGAATATTTGATTGCGTGCCTATCAAGCACTATAACTGTGCCACCAAACTGAGAGGATAGAATAGCTTTAAGGGGGAAGAAGGCTGGTCTTCAAATACCCCACACTGCTAATATAGAAATAATTTTAGCTTTTCAGAATCCAGTTCTGCCTCTTAAAATCTCAGGTTGTAAAATATCTTAGATGTTCAGAAGCAAGAAGATAAAGCCTCTTCCCCAGGCTTGAGACAGAGGGGTTCGTGTGTGGTTGTTTGCCTCTTCCTTCTCCTGCTTACTATCTGATGCTCTGTTCTGTTTGCAGGGAATTAGCTCGCCATCTTTCGGAACCAGCCTGGCCCCTGAAGTTGGTCCCCTGCTGGCACCAGAGGGGGTGACAGAACACCCCACTCCATCCTACAGCAACATGGAGGAAGTCGACTAAGGCGTCCTGTCCTGGAGGGGGGGAGGGTGTATATAAGGCTTTGTTTTTTGTGGCTCCCCTCTCTTTTAACCCCCCCCTCCCCCACATACCCCTGCAGTGGGAAGGAGGAGGAGCTGCTGTGACATTTTCTTGAGCACACAAGCACTTTCCGCTCCACCCCTTCCTCCTCCCCTGCAATTTTGGAAAGGTTCATTATTTTTTTGTTGGTGTCCCCTGCTAAGAGGCTGCTCTGTGCCAGTATGCAGAGGGAGCTCCCCCCATTGAGCCTCTAGTGCAGTCCCCCGAAGCTCCTGCACACACACACACACACACCCCGCCAAGGTTTCAGCTAGGTCTCCTAGTACTGAGGCAGGAGAACCCCAACAAGCCCTGCATTCTCTCACACACTCAGCCTGTCCCACTTGGGAGGGGGCGGGGTCACTGGCATCTGCCCCTAAGGGGCCTCCTCCCAGTTTGCCATACCATGGGTGCCTGCTTCACCATCTTCCACAGTCCCTCTTCGCCTGTCCCCCTATCCCACCCATGCCCCTTCTTGGTAGCCCAAGCTCAGGATGACACCTTGGCTGCAAAATGGGCAGGATGTGTACTCCTTGCTGTGTCCGTGATCTTTCGTGCCCCTTCACCAGCATTGCTTAGACTGGCAGGAAAGGGGGGGCTGGAGACTCGGCCCCTGCTGTCGCCTTCTCTCGTTCTGCACAGGAGGCACAGGACTGTGGCTTGCCCTCCTCCTTGGCTGCTCTCCTCAAGCGTTTCGGAGTTTCTTGGCCCCTCGTGTGACTTCCCTGGGATTGGGAAGCCGTTGCCATCTCTATTTAAACGTTGGCTCCCTGGCCTCCATTACCCGCCCTCGGAATTGCTGTAACCAAATGAGGCTGCCCTAGGCCCATTCCCAGGAAGTCTCAGTCTTGCTCTCTCTTTGTATAAAGTTGGTGTTTGTCTTGGGTTCTGAGTCATTAAATTCTACTCGATGCTGCTTGTTCATGTGTTTTTTGTGCCATTCTGTCTGCTGGAGTGCCACCTTGGCATGGACTTCCGGCATAGGCACTGCCATATGGAATAAAGGGTTGGTGCAAACGGCAGGTTGGGTCCCTGTGACCACCCAAAAGTGATATGTACACATGGACAATAGTCATGGGGGATGGGGCCTGTGGTAAGGAAAGGGGCATTGAATGACATGGGCCAGACACGTTCACTGGATCCAACCCAAATTTCCCACTTGAATTGGAAACTTTATTCTGTGCTGCCTCCTTGGCAGTACATTCTGGGCAGTGAGAAGAAAGGTGACTGTGGGTTGGCGCAGTTCAAGTTTTCTGTATAAACATTTTTGTTGTGCTTCCCTCATTTCTAGGGATAGGAAAAGGCTCCTAAATAAATCAGCTTCCAAAAGCATGTCTTCCTTTTTCACTATCTTGTGGTGTGTGCCATTTGCTGGCATGTCCTAAATTTATGCCCATTACTTAAAATACATGAATCTCTACATGAATTACCCTACCAGGAAATCTCAAGATGTGCCACATACAGTCTTACAGGCATTCTGAATATTACGGTGCTTGCTGATTTCTCAGTCAGTGGAAAACTTTCATTACATATACCCAACAGAGACTCAGTTGTGCAAATCTTTGTCCATGAATCCAAATGTTGCTGAAGTCTTTTTTTTATATTTAGATGATAGCATATAATGCCTCTTTCATGTGAAAAAACCTAACAGTTGCAAAGTCAGACAAGATATTTGAAAACTAGCATTTTCTTCTGTGGTAACTGTTGCGATTTCAGGACCCTGAAGTGTTTGTGGGAAATGACCACCTTATCTTCATAGGTGGGAGGAAATGGACACTGAGCAGAAGTTTCCACTTGACAAAACAACCTTGATTCAGACAGAACAAATCGGGGGGGTGAAGATAACAGTGGCCACTCTTGTACTGGTTGCAAAATAATACTCAAAGGCTGTAAAGGTTTCACACAAAAAATACTGTATTTACTCAAAAAGATGATCCTGGGATGAAAGATGAAACAATACCCCCCCCCAAATTTTATATACAAAAAGTTGTTTATTATAGGACACACTTGTAACTTGTATACAAATTTCAGACAATCCCTTCTTTTTATGGAGTACCTGGGAAAACACCTCATCTTGCATTTGAATGAATTCAGTAAGAGTTTTTCAATAATTTCCTACCATTTAAATGGGTGTGGGGTGATAGAGTTGGCATCATCTCCTGGGCTAACTAGGTTATGGAGAGACCCTTGTGAGAAAAAATAGGCCGCCTTCTGCCAGTTACGCTTCAAAGAAGTCTCATTTGTAGTGTGGAAGAGCCACTGAAATGGAGGGAGTGACCATTGGAAGTGAGAGTGAATGTGAGGGAGCCATGCAGCCAAGGGCCAGAATCGTATCCTGATGAGGTTAGCAATTTGTGAACAGGTGAAGAGTGAATGGTGGTAGAGGAGGGCGCTGATCATAGGTCTTCCATGGAACTGAGGGGAAGTTGGAAGACTGAAATTGGACCTAGGCTTCTTCAGTGAGAAGAATGCCAAAGGCAGATGAGATTCCCTAAGTAATAGGCTGCTCACCATTATCAATCATCTTCTAAAGTGTGCCATTTAAGGGTGTGTGCTCAATTCATACTGAGCAAGGAGGTGGCCAGGCAGGCTTGGCCAGGTACCCTGTGTGAATGCTGGACCAATATACCACCGATAGTTGGGGCTGCTTCTGAGTTCAGAAAGACCTGGAGGTTAGGGCATTGGGAGGAGAAGGGAACTTGATGCTGTGCAGTCCACCTTCCAGAGCAACCATTTGCTCCAGGAGAAGTGGAATACGTGTTTTTAAATGGCAGTTTATATAGTCTGGTAATTCTGGGAGATCTCCAGCCACCACCTGGAGGTTGGCAACCTAGTGATAGTGAGCATAGGCCTGTTTTGTTTAAAGACAGGTGCAGCTCTGATTTTTACAGCAAATGGTAGGTAAGTGGGAGACAGGCTTGAAACTTATACTTCTGCTGCTCTCCCACCCCCCACCCCCCGTCTCTGGCCTGAAGTCCTGTAAAGTTTGTTCAGTATTGGTGCTGGCATTTGAGAGAGGGCAAAAGCACTTGGGGGTGGGGGAAAGATGGCAGTGGGGTAGATAAAATGAGGAGTGGGATTAGTGCCCCCATCTCCATTCCCTTTTTATCTAAAAAAACAGAGCTTCTGCCCTCTGCTTCGTATATTATTGGTCAGGCCTGCATTTAAGTATGCAGAGCAGTTACTATCACATTTCATCTGACCCTGAATTCTCAACTTTCTGGAATCCTCTGTCCCACCCAAAGATAGTCCAGTCAATGCAGAAAAGGATTCTCTGAAGCCGGGAAGATTGCAGATTAATTGCCCATACTCTCTGGTCTGGTGGTTTAGGCAAAGGGGCCGGCAGCTGAACAGGGTTGTGGAAGAGAAATCCTTCGGCTTTGCTCTCCTGCCCTGACTCAATAAAGACTCAGCCTATTTCTGGGGGTGGGGACACAAGCCCAGAAGCATCCCTGGCCTCTTTTCTACAGGCAGACAAAGGCAGCAGGATGAGGCCCCTACCTCAGTCAAATGGTCTGAGATGTTAAACCCGCCCCAGGTTAGAATAGGGGGCCCTGAGAAAACAGTTGCTTGTCTGCTGTGGAGAGACTTCACTGTGGCATGGAATTGTTTGCTCGCTGGGTGCTATGGCAACAGGGCTTGTGGTCCATGGGAATGTGCTCCAGATCTTAATTCTCATGAGTTTTGGGAGGAGGGGACTGACAAGAAAAGCAAAGGTTGAAATAGCCACGCTTTGTCTCATGTGTGGAGAAACAATAATAATACTCTGGCAGTTAGTGCTTTCCCCTTAAAATCTCCAAATTTTTCACATATATCAGAAATCCCTAGAAAAACACTGTAGACTAAATTTCTATTTATATAACAGTAGTGCTTTTTAAATTTGATTTTCTAAGGCATTCCAAGTGGTGTTATGTAGTTCTCCCCACCCCCAATTTTATCTTCACAACAATCCAGTGAGGTAGGTGAGGCTGAGGTAGAGTGACTAGCCCATGGTAATCCAGTGATCTTCATGGTGGAGTGGTCTCCACAGTCCTAGTCGAATGATCTTAACTACCTCTTAGTATGGGGGGGGGGAACGCAACAGGTAAGATTTGGAGAGAAAGAGAGAGTGACTACCCAAAGGACACCCTAGTGAATTCATGCCTCAGTGGGTGTCCCAAGAGATTCCAGTTCTAATATTTGATCAGTTCACTGGCTCTTTGGCAATGGCTCAGAGAGAGCAACTGTAGTCTTTTTCTTGCTACAAGGGATGCATTTCCCTCAGGAAGCATCAGCCTTTCTTGTGTCCAGGAAGACCTCCCTGTCTGAAGGAACTCTGATGCCTAAATAATTTAGGATCCTGAGAAACTCAGCTTCTTGTTAATAAAATGCACAGTTCTAGATCTCATCATTGCAGGCAGAAGTTTGAACCTGTGTGACATTGTCAAAAACTCTGAAAATGCCATGGCTCAGATTAGGGTGGCCAACTCCAGTTTGGAAAATTCCTAGTGATTGGGGGTGGGGGTTCCCGGAAAGGATGGAATTTGGAGAGCAGAGGGAGCTCAGTGGGATTGTTATGCCATAGAGTCTGCCCTCTGCCCTTGCATTTCCTCCAAGGGAAGTCATCTCTGTAGTTTGGAGATCACAGTTATAATTCCAGGAAAACTCCAGGTCCAACGTGGAGCTTGTTAACACCAGCAGCAGTAGTAGCCACCAGTGTTCCCTCTAAGCTGAGTTAGTGTGCAGCAAATTAATTTATGCAGTAGCCACAACTGTAATGCCAGTATCTCACAAAGTAGAATTTTTGCTCACAGGACTCCATAGCTTAGAGGGAGCATTGGTAGCCACCCAGGCTCAAATGTACACAGAAGGCATTTGTGTAGCTTTGGAAGGGCAGCAGAATGCATGCAACTCTGGCTCCTTTTGGCTTCCTGGATTTGCACCCCTCCCCCTGAAAATACAGCAGACTTAAATAAACATTAACACTGCCGCTTCCTGAATTTAAGGTACTGGATGGTAGATTTAGGTAAAAGAATTTCAGAGATTCCAGTGTAAAAATACTGAATTAATAGCTTCAACCATATTAATTAGCACTTGAACATAGTACTTTTCTTAGTTACCTTGGGTATTAAATTGCTTAACATAAATAGGCAGTCTCCCTGATCACTACTTAACAACCATTGTGGTCAATCTGTTTATTTTGTATACTTTGAAGTTTTACAATATATGGAGCTGTCACAGATTGTCTTTCCTTTTTGACTTTTCACTCTGTATGTTCTAGATTGTAGGGAAAACAATGCACATTCCCCTCCTTCCTTCCCTTCAGTCTATACATAGATGCATACCCTACTAAGAATTAAGGTGACATTTTTCTTCCTTGATTGGGAAAACTTTTAAGAAAATGTTAGGCAGGCATTGAGCCAGGATGCTTTAGTTCTGTGGGAGATCCTGTTTAAGGACAATGGTCAGAATAAATGCTTCTTTGAGTCCCTTTTGCACTGCATCTGATATATATTTTTGCATGGCAGGCAGATATCTGCCAAAAAGGAGGAAACCCCCTGTGACACCCCCTTTCCACTCTACAACCTCTCTTATTCAGGTTACAGGTTATACATAGGTCAATACGTAATACCACCCTTCTTGTCTCTTTTAAAATCTACAGAGAGTCATGACCATCTATCACAAGCACCGCCCTGTCCCAGGACATTGCTGTGAGGTAACTGTGGCATCGCCGCCTTTCTATATATGTAATGGCACTGCATTCAGTTTATGATCTTATGAGGTGACTGATCAGTCCTAATTCCTATCTCTGAGGGCTGATTAGCTCACCCTTAACAGTAACCTCTTCGGGGTTTCCATTAACTTCTGGAATTCTGCAGGACAACTGGAATTCTTCCCCACAGTCAGGCACCAGGGCTTATAAATGTCACACAGCACAGATCTTTATTATACAGAAAACTCCAATGGGGGATGGGATATATTTACACAGGATACTTTGAATACTTTGTAGTATAAACACTTCACTTGCCTTTTCTTAAGCTGTAGGCTTATCACTCTCAGTTTGACTCAGATGTTCTTTGGTTCACAAAACCTCTCTGACTCCACTCTCCAGAACCTGTTTGGTGGTTAACCTTTGGGCTTTAACTGCTGGTCTACTGGTTTGGAACCAACCCAAACTCCTCCAGACCCTTTGCCCTTCCTTAGCTACCTTACGTTCATATGGAGCAGGGTATTTGTGGTTTGTGACCCCTGAGGTATTGTACTTTTCACTCTCTCGCTGCTCTCCTCTTTATATTAGAGGATACCAGAGCAGAGTGCTTTTCAGCCACAGTTTTCCACTTAAACTGCTCTCAGACTGATTCCACTGAGCTCAGAGGCTCTTGCCTCTCAAAGCTCTCTCAGTAACTCCCTGTGTGTTAACTCTCTGTCACCAATTTACAAACTCACTGAATCTCCCAACAGTCAGCTCTCAACTGTCATTTCTGTAGAGTTATCTGCCACTCATTTCCCTGGGAGTTCCAAGCTACCTGGCCTCCACCTCTCTCAGTGTCATGTGACTCAGCAGCTGCTGGGTTTACCTTGCTGCTGTTCATAAACCTCTAATTCTGTCACACCATCTTACACCTCAGGTCCTCTCTCTCACTCCCAGAGACATCCGCAGACATGGTAGCTCAGCCCCCTTTACTAATCAGCCTCAATCACACAGAGCTATTTGGTGTCTGTTTATTCAGTTTGTGGTAACTGTAACTCCAGTGGCCTGTCTGTCCACACTGATAACCCTGCCTGTTTTATTCATTCTGGGACAATTAAAACTTTGGTGGCCTGTTTTACCAAACTGATAACACTTTTCCCATGTCCCTTCCTCTCTGCCCTGAAGTGTTTCCCTGGCCATTTTGCCACCACCCCCTGTATAATTTCTGTCAGGCAGGCAAGGTTCTTCTTGCTGGGTGCACATTTTAACATATTTTTCTGAGGAGAAATCCCCCCCCCAGTTCTCTTATTAACACCAACTGGTCCATAATTTCCACAGCTTTTGTTAGGATTTTTGGCTGTTTTCTTGTACCAACCAGCAATATTCAGTTGGTAACAGTCTATAGAACTGCTCCAATCCTGTAAGATTAAAATCTTCATGGCTGTCTGCTTTTGCCCCTGTTAGCCACTGTTTTCACAACCAGTCTAGTTTACTTGCCACATAAGCATAAATCTCTTCAGGTTTCTACCTCAAGCTCCTAAACTCTTTCCTGCTATGTTCTGGGGTCACTTCAAACCTTTGCTTTGCTTGGTCTTTAAACAAATACTTATTTACTACCTCATTCCCCATTTCACTGTACACTTTACTCACCCCCATAGATTTGTGATCTTATATATGCCCTTCTCTGGGCATCATTCTCTGGCCTCACTGATGGACCTCCTGACGGCACCTGGTAATTTTGGCCACTGTCACACAATGTTGGACTGTATGGGCCAGTGGCCTGATCCAGCATTGGACTCTCTTATGTTCTTATGTTGAAATCCAGGCAGGCTCTTTCAAAATTAACAAGGTACGCCTCCTTATTGTCTCCTTATTGAAATCTGGGTATTCTGTTCATGGCTACCCTCATGTAGTAGGCGTTGTATGAACTCCAGCCCTCACTCACACACAGCTACATTGGGGATGGGGCTGAAACACTGTTCCAAACACTCACTGCCACCATTCATTCATATCCTATAATATATGTGTGTAGACCAAGATACTAAATTGTGTATGTGTGTGTGTGCTTCTTTTCCTTAGACACACAGCCCACAGGGTTAATCAAAACAAGAAGCCTTTTATTTATAAGAACAAAACACTGAGGAAAATAATGTCTAAGAAACAAAGTTTCACTTCCATTGAACTTTTGAACTGAGATCCTGTACTTACAACTTTAATTACAAATCTACTATTGTCAGCCTATCCCAAGCACCTCAGCCCTGAAGCTGTCAGTTTCTCTCTGCTGCTAACCCCTGTTTAATTTTTTTAAACTGCTGTTGTCAAGTCTCCTTTGCTCAACACTGGATCTGCTTTCATTGATTTCTTTGAGAGAGAAAGGAGAGAGAGGCAGAACCCAGCCTGTCTGCCCCCCCCCCCGCACACCTCTCCCTTTATTCCCCTGAGCACTGTAGCGTGGGACCTTGGCACCTTCCGTTTTTGTCTTTTCATTCTAGACCTTACTCCCTGTGTCTCCAGAGGCTGCCAAGCTGCTGTGCACCTGCCTCTCTGCATCCACCAGCATCTCCATGGCACCCAGCAGCAAGGCGGACTCCAATTACCAGAATGCAACAGGCAAGGCTGGTGCCAGCAGCCCTGGCCAATGAGGTGCAAGCTGGGAGGGGAGCAGGAGTAGATGCAGTGCCTTTCTCTGTCCATTCTCCTCCGAGTAGCAGAGCTCGGTGCTGGAGCTGAGGGATGGAGCATCTGCTCAGCCCTGTCCGTGCTGCGTGGCTTTGAGCTCCAGGCCCTGCCCAGCCTCTTGCCCACTGCCCATTTCCCTGGTGTAAATCTCCATCAATGAGGTTCTTTCGTCTCACCTTCAAGTGCTTTGTGGATTGCTTCTGAGCCTGTCCCCAGATCCCCTCCCAGACCCGGAGCCAGCTTCCCGACCCAACACCTGTCTCAGTCTTCTGCCACGGAGCCCTGTCGCCAGCCCAGTGCCATGGCACCAATGCCCGCCGAAACATGTTCAGGTAAGGACTTAGTGCTGTGCTGCCACTCAGGAGAGGAGCAGTGCCAAATTCAGTGGGGGAAATGTAGGACAGGTCTGTGCTGTCTCTCTGATTGCTTCTGCTGGAGTAAGTAACAGTTCTCGTGCAAGAAGCAGCAACTTGAAACCAGCATGGCCTCAGAGAGGTCAATTTGGCACCTTACCTGTTCTGCTGGTGCCTACTGAAGTGGATTTAGGCTGAACACCATGCCCAGCCCTTGCTCGGGAGCAAAGTTATTCAATACCCCCCATCCTTTCCGAACACTGTCAAGACACAGTGCTTCCTGGGACTCACTGATTCAGGCCACTCAGCTATCAAGCCCTACCCGCACTCTCCTCCTCCGGCACGTCAGAAGAACACCCTCTTTTTTCCTTTGCTGCTCTTCCCGTGGTTTCTCTCAGCCAAGATTTCTTTGACCTTTGCACCATAATTTGTGCTTCCCCTCATATTTCACGCCTGTTATTTCCCCCATCTCATCCATCCTTCCCCTCCTCTTGTTGCCTTCCCAAGTGGGTGGCTGAGCTTCCAGTCTGAGTGGGTGATGGTTGAATGCCAAAACCAAGGTGGCGGTGGGTGATGGTAGTTATTCCCAGTTCATTCAGCAGGAGCCAACAAGTGTGAAGTTGTGGACATGGCATCGGTGTGCTAGGGCAGTGGCTGGAATCGGGTAGCTCATGTTCAAGAGCATGGCATGCTCAAATGTCTACAGCTGCTGGCAGCGCCTTTATAGTGCAGGCCGGTCTCTCCCAACACGGGGAGCTGGCAAAGCCCAGAGTTTGTTGGGTTCTGAGCAACAGCCCCTTATAAGGAAACAACTCGGAAGGAGCAGCAATGGGGGGGGGGATGAAACGTTGGGGACAGGGTAGTATTAATCACACAAACGCATCATTCACCAGCCATCTTTTCCTCTCTGCACCATCTCCTGGGTCTTTGTATTTCTCCTGGTAAAAAATAAAATAAAATACATTAGCATGTGCCCTTGACTGTATTGGCCCAACAAAATGCTCACTGGCCGTGCCAGCCGAAGTGGCTGATCTGAAGGGGCTTCCGGCAAGCCTCAGACCCACAAGTGGGGGATTAGCTCAGTCACATGCCGGTGCCTTGGCCGCATGTTGGCTGTGGGGGGAGGGGAGCCAGACAGGGGAAAGGGGCTTTGTGTCTGGGCTCAAGTGTGGCTCTGCTCTGCCCACAACTCTGCCTTCTGCGTTTGCCTGTCTTCCCAGGCTTCACTGCAGCCCACTGGCACGAAGGCAATTCCTAAGACTTCTCTGGGGCTAGGTGTTTCCATTGATTGGTTTGGGGTACATAGGAGGAGAGAGGAGACTCATGATGGGAGGCTAGGATGCTACTGGATTGGAAGAGGTGGGGTTTTCGGTTTTAATTTCTTACAGGCCCTGCGTTTTTCTAGGAGCTTTGTCTCTGCTGTGATGCCTTCATGGCTGGGAAACTGGAGCTTGGCGGGAGGTCCTTGTTCCAGCGGGTTTCGGAAAAGCGAGCTTGAATAAGGGACAGCTTGCTTCACTTTCCCGCTCTCTGCCCCCAAGAGAATCGCAGATCAGCATGTGCGGCAGTCCAGCATGCGGTCTGGTGTGCAAGTCCATTGTGAGTGCGGTTACTGCTGTGTAAGTTCATGTGACTGTGTATGTGTATTTGAGCGTGTGGACTCAGAGTCGCTGCCGAGTGGGTGACTCACCAGCCTGCATTGTGACGTGGAAACTAGGACTCCAGAGTGAGAGGAGTAGTTTGGTGGTGCTGTTTTTAAAAAGCGATGCTTATTATATAAAATGTTGCCTGGAAAATTCCTCCATTTGTCAGGCTGGCAAAGTGTTTGTGAAGTCGGTGGCAGGAAAAAAATGAGGAAGCAGAGATGGGCCTCGGCCAGCTACGGTCTCGTGGGTTGACAAGCAGGGAAGGACTGAGGCATGTTTTTTTAAAAAAATTTAATTTATTGTTCTTTTGTCTGGGAAAGTACTACTCTAGATCCAACAGGGAAACAACAGAGCACAGAGCAAGCTTCTAGCTTTGGAGAGAGTCCAATACAAACTCTTCACTTCCCCTTCTGTCTCCACTGATGTATGATCCCTCCAGACACAAGCCTGTCTTGGGGGCGGGGTGGGTGAGAAGGGGGAAGCCAAACAGAACTGGGTGAAACCCTCGGGCACTTCAGACACACAAAGACATCTTTGAACTCTGGGTCAGTCTAGAACAACTCTCTCTGCCCTGCTTACATGCAGAAAACCACGAACTCAGAATCCTCACTTCACTTGTAGTGAAAAGAATGGAGAAGAAGAGAAACTTTGCTGGCACAAAGTATTTTGCCACTCCAAACAGGGAGAGAGGGCAGCAGTGGCACAAATCTGGGAGATGACAGTGGCCACAAGACACTTGGCAGGGATGCCACCCTCTAGGTGGGGCAGCTGGGGATCTCCTGGTATTACAGCTCATCTTCCGACTACAGAGATCAGTTCCCCAGAGAACATGGATGCTTTGGAGGGTGGACTCTGTGGCACTGCACCCCTCTGAGCTCCCTGTCTTCCCCAGTATCCACCCCCAAATCTCCAGGGATTTCCCAGCCTGGAACTGGCAGCCTCCCTCCCCCCGCTGCCCTCCACTTCTGTCCCCTTCTCCCATACCACTGGCTGCGATCAAGACTACTGTGTTACACTACACTGGCTGCCCTGTAACAAGGCATCTAGTAGTCTGATCCTGGTGAATGCCAAAGGCTAGGGTAGCCCAACAATACAAATCTTCTGAGCAATCTTTACCTGAGAAGTGCCTAAGAGGACCTGTGGGGGCGGGACATGGACCTAGAGAGAGTGGATGCTGAGTCGTGTGCTCCCAAAACAGTGGTGGTGGGTCAGGATATTTTTGTGCCTGAGACAAGAAAAGTTTGAAACAGAAAAGAGGGCACTCCCACAGCAGTAAAGTATACAGGAACAACATCAGCAGTTCTCTGCCCTTTAATGCTTCCAGAGAATCTGCAGGCTGCCTCACGCTGCCTAAGGGAAGGGCCAGCCTTATCCAGAATCCTGTGCAACATCGTGGAGAACACTGTGAGGTCTTTATTGGCGCATGCAGCTTCCTCTGAAGGAGCAGCACGTACCTGAGAGCTGTGCCCTAGGATCCTTAGCACTGAACATAAGAACATAAGAGAAGCCAATGTTGAATCAGGCCAATGGCCCATCCAGTCCAACACTGTCACACAGCAGCCAAAAATACCAGGTGCCATCAGGAGGTCCAGCAGTGGGGCCAGGACACTAGAAGCCTTCCCACTGCTGCCCCCTCCAGCACTAAGAATAGAGTGCATCACTTGCCCCAGACTGAGAGTTCCCATCTATACCCTGTGGCTAATAGCCACTGATGGACTTCTGCTCCATATGTTTATCTACTTCCCTCTTGAAACTGTCCATGCTTGTAGCTGCCACCACCTCCTGTGGCAGTGAATTCCATATGTTAATCACTCTTTGGGTGAAGAAGTACTTCCTTTTATCTGTTCTAACTCAACTGCTCAGCAATTTCATGGAGTGCCCACGAGTTCTGGGGGCTGTTCATATGGCAAGAGTTACTTACATCCCACACTGTGTACAGGCATCACACTAATAATATACAGCCTTTGCTGTCTCCTTGAGCTACCAAATTTACAGCATGCCCCACCAATTACAGCCAGAGTCACCCACTATACTGTGCCTCCCCCAACATGGCATTTGTGTGCATGCTTGCTGGAAGTAGGACCAGATATGCCCAGCAGGCAAACACTGATAGATTTCCCAAATGAAACTGGAATCCAAGGGCATGTGCAGTGTTACTCTAGTATTTATGCCTCACGTGTTCATTTGCACACTCAGCTATTCTGGACCCTGCCCTGAATGTCAAAGCTGTGTCTCAAAGCTGTGAGAGTCATATCAGCAGACATGGATAAGGGCTCTTCTCCATGAAGAATAGGTCCTATTTTCAGTTGCCATCAATTTTGAGCTACAACACAGCAGAGTTTTCCAGTGCACTGCTAACTCAAGCAGTCACCTTACACCTAAATAATGTTGCAAAGAATCCTGGGGGACACCCAGATCATCCACAGTAGCCTTTTGGGGCAGCAAAAGTGTCAGGAGCCACTTCTGTTGAAGGTAGAGATGCCAGCCTCCAGCTGGGACCAGGGGGTCCCCTGGAATTATAGTTCATCCCCAGAGATCAGCTCCCCTGGAGAAAATGGATGCTTTGGAGGGTGGACTCTATGGCATTGTACCCCACTGAGGTTCCTGTCCTCACCAGGCTCCACCCCCAAATCTCCAGGAGTTTCCCAGCCTGGAGCTGGCAACCCTAGTTGACAAATACTAATGGATAACCAATCCACATTAAGTGATCTTCAATTAGAACCTTGGAAAAGGGATAAACCATTCCCCTTCATCTTATTCTTAGGTCCCCTTATTTCTCTCTGAAAAGTAGTATCTCTTCTTCATTTTTGTGACATCTCAAAAAAAAAAATTACGCTTCTAGCTCTCAATGGTTAAGAGCAGTCGACTCTAATCTGGAGAACTGGGTTCGATTCCCCACTTCTCCACATGAAGCCAGCTGGGTGGCCTTGGGTCAGTCACAGTTCCCTCAGAACTCTCTCAGCCCCGCCTGCCTCACAGGGTGTCTGTTGTGGAAAGAGGAAGGAAAGGCAATCATAAGCTGCTCTGAGACTCCTTCAGGTAGTGAAGGGCGGGGTATAAAACCAATTCTTCTTCTTCATGGTGAGTGGCAAAGATAAACCTAGAAATGAGATGTCAAAAAAAGGTAGATCAGAACAAAAGACAAAAAAGAAGCCCACAGTTATTGTCCCTCTTCTGCTCTTAATAGTTTAGGGGCTACCGTTCAAGCTTTTCCCCCAAAATCACCCTCCTCCCGGATTCCCTTCTGTCTAACGCTCTTGTCCTTGTCTCCACAGAGGGCAGTGGGTGCTCCGAGGTGGCTGAGGCCGAGAGTGCCGAGCCAGTCAGTGGCACGGGAGAGTCCACCCTTGAGGAGAGAGCCATCACTGCACCCCTGGTGGTATCCGTGGGCCCCGGAAAGCTGCCCGTTCCGGAACGGGAGACCTGGACCAGGCAGATGGATTTCATCATGTCTTGTGTGGGCTTCGCTGTGGGGCTGGGCAACGTCTGGCGCTTTCCGTACCTCTGCTACAAGAATGGAGGAGGTGAGGGGCGGCCATGGGGTGGAGGGGATGTTGGCTTGATGGCTGTGGGTGGGGTGAGATGTGATGGGGGGCCTGGGCCCGAACGAACGGAGTGGAAGGGATGCAAATGAGAGCAGGAGGATGAGGGAAATCCCTTCCTAAAACGGAACACCTTTAGAGACTTTCATACCTTGGCATTTCCTCTACTGTGCCTGCCGTCCCCCGTCCCCCCCTACTGAGGCTCAAAGCAGCTCAGGATGGTTTTTGATCAGGGAAAGAAGTTAGATCCAGGTGGGTAGCCGTGTTGGTCTGCAGCAACAGAACTAAGTCTGAGTCCAGTGGCACCTTTAAGATCAACACAGTTTAATTCTGGGTAGAAGCTTTTGTGTGCATGCACACTTCACACAAAAGCTATACCCTGAATAAAACTTTGTTGCTCAGACTTCGTTCCAGAGAAAGAAGTGTTATCCTCGTCCCCCTTTCTCAGCACCATATCCCTGATTCCAATCCCCCACCCCGCCCTGCACAGCTGCTATTTAAGACCATGCAATAAGTTTGGATTTCCAGCTGTGAACCTCCAGGGTCACATGTAGGTTTGCCTTGATTCTAGCCTAACTCCCCTCGGTTCCGGATGACTTTAATTTTTTCATCCAGATGGAGCAGGTTTGGTTGTGTTTACCCAGTGGTGAGGGAGAAAAGCACTCTGCACATGCTCAGAGAGGAAGTCGTTTCGACGATTGCTTCTTCCAAATCTGAGCCTGATTCTGGGCTGGATTCTCAAAGGAAGTCTCGGATCCTGAGAAACAGCAACAGTCCCCCCCACCCCACCCTTAAGCGTCTTCCTCCCTGGGACTGCAATAGTTAAAGTCCTACCCTCACCCCTCTCCCGCCCCTGCTGGGAAAAGAACCGCCCCAATGCGGAGCTGAGGAGGAATAGGCCGCATCACATGTTGGCGGGGAGGGGGGAGTGGCGGGGAAGGGCAGCAGGCTCTTTGCCGATTGGCTCTCCAGACTCTAAGTGGGTGGTGCTAGTAGCGGATCAGAGACGGGAGTGCACCTGACTCCTCCGCCTAACATCTGTGGATTTTGTCGAGCAGATATCGTGTATGCCAGAGGGGAATGGCTGCCAAGCAGAAATGGGATGCTTCCTTCCAGGGCTTTTAACATACAAGAGAGAGGTTCTCGTAGTGCCTAAGCCGTTCCGCTGGAGCTCTCCAGAGCTGTTGTGGAAAGGCTCAGATGACCTTACAATACAAACCCCACTTGCGGTGCCCCGATTTGAAAGTCTTCCCGCGGAGAGAACCTTGCATTGTGCGGACTCCCCCACCCCACCCCCCCGCTCCCCGAATGCAAAACACAGAGCAGATTGAATCAAAGCAAGCCACAAACCGGGCCGCTGCGGAATCAGCATAGTGAAAGGAATCCAGCGAAAGTCCCGTCCAACAGGATCAGTGGGCTCAAGGTAGCCACAAGGAAAGGGGCTTGAAATGACACCCAGCAGGGTACCAGAAGGTTGGGGGCATCTGTCACCTCACCACCTGTGGGATCCAGCTTTCCCTTGTCTTGTTGCCACAGTGTGGTGGCCTGTATCGCATGTGAACCATAGTGAGAGTAGTTCAGGTTGAAAACTGCCCAGTCAAGATATACATGGGAAACACAGAAAAGAGCGAGAGTCCAGTAGCACCTTAAAGGCTAACAAAATTTGTGGCAGGGCAAGAGCTTTCGTGGGCCACTGCTCACTTCTTCAGATACAGCTAGAATGGGAGCTGTATCTTATGTCCTTATAGTTTGGAGAGTGGAGTGATTTCAGATGCCAAATGACAAAAACAAGTAAATGACAGTTCTGGGTTGTGAGATACCTGGAGATTTTGAGGGTGGAGTCTGGGGAAAGTGAGGTTTCAGGAGGGGAGGGACCTCATCAGGGTGCAATGCCACAGAGTCCACCCTCGAAAGCAACGATTTTCTCCAGGGGAACTGATCTTGGTTGTGTGGAGATCAGTTGTAATAGTGAGAGATCTCCAGGTACCACCTGGAGGCCTGGTCGACAACCCTGCAGATTCCTCAGGTTGTTACAATACCCCCCCCCCGCATATACAGAAGCATATGCAAGGTTTTTTATTGTATTTCTTTCAGTCAAAGATTGTACGTGAAGGAAACTGAAAGAAATGCTGAGATTGGACTGCTGTGGCCCATAGTCAAAGATGGGCCTGTCCTCTGTCCACAACATTTGGCCTTTTGTGACTGGTCTTCTTCTTTTTGTACATTGTACACTACTAATCATCAAAGCAAAAGCACAAACTCTTCTCAGTTTTTCACAGAACAAGACTGTGTCTGCAGCTTGCTTTAATCTTTGTTTAGCACCCACAGATTATTAGGTGCTGTACAGGTCATAACCAGTGCCCCCTCTAAGCTGAGTTAGTGTGAGCTAGCTCACAGTTTTTAAGCCTCCAGCTCACACATTTTTGTCTTAGCTCAGGAAGGATGGCTCCAGAGCAAACTAGTTTATGCAGTGGCCAAATTGCTCGCTCACAACTTTAATGCCAGTAGCTCACAAAGTAGAAGTTTTGCTCACAAGACTCCACAGTTTAAAGGGAGCATTGGTCATGACCAATGTCTAAAGAGCTATTTTTTGTGAGTGGCAATCAGGGGCTTGGGCAGGATGAGTGGGATACCTGGCTGTTGTCCTTTGAAGAGCAGAGCCCCCGTGCCGAGTCCCAATCAGCTTCTGAAAGCTTCCTCCAGAAGTAATTTGTCACGCACAAGTTTGTCAAGCTCCAGGTGGCACCCGGAGATCTCTCACAATTGATCTCCAGATGACCAAGATCAGTTACCCTGGAGCAAATGGCTGCTTTGGATGGTGAATTGTATGGGAGGTGGTAATATGCCCTACTGAGATCCCTCCTTCCCCAAACCCTGCCCTCCTCAGGCTCCACCCCTCCAGGTATTTCCCAACCCAGAGCTGGCAACCCTAGCCAATGTGACATGGGAGAGTGCTGTTTGAAAAACACAAACCCCCAAACCCATTTAAGGATGAACACATGCAGCTGCCTTATACCGAGTCAAGCCACTGGGCTCCAAAGTCAGTGTTGTCTGCTTGGACTGGCAGCACCTCCACAGTGTCTCAGGCAGAGGTCTTTCACCTTACCTACTTACTATTTGATTCTTTTCATTGAACATGGAAAGGACTGAACCTGGGATCTTCTGGTATGCAAAGCAGACGTTCTACCACTGAGCTGCGTTCTCTGATGGAAAGGATAGTGCCATACCTGGTGCCCAAACATGGGAGGGAGTTGCACAGCTGCAACTGTCCTTGCTTCCAAGAAAATGGGAGAAGCTGCACTTGTCCAGAATCCCCGACCCCTCCTGTGCAGTAACTAAAGGCACAAACCAATTGCAGAGGGAAATCTAAGTGAAGGATCAACCTCCCCACCGTCCAGCTGATCTTGGGCAGTAATCTGCTTGCGTACAGTACTGAAGGTGCCAGCATAGAGTCTAGGATCCAAGCACATTACAGTTCTTAACATGTAGTTATCTGGGTTCCCCTGAACTGACTATGACACAGACAGTCACCACCTCAGGTATGGGGGAACTTGCTTTCAAAGGTGTGTAGTTAGATTGAGAGTACAGTGCAGGGGAGAGATGGGACTTAGGGTTGCCTATCTCCAGGTGTTGTCTGGAGACCTCCCAGTATTACAGCTGATCTCCAGATGAAAGAGGTCAGATACCCTTGGAGAAAATTGCTTCTTTGGAGGCAGACTCTGTGGTATTATACTCCACTGAGGTCTCTCTTTTCTTCAAAGCCTGCCCTCCCCAGGCTTCAGCCCCCCCTCCCCCAAAATCTCTAGGAATTTCTCATTCTGGAGTTTGCAACCCAAGGGTTCAGCCTTTTGCTCTTCTCCCCCATGCTATGGTCCTGATCTGAACACATGCTTGGGGGGGGAAGTTCCCTCACGCCTCATACACGACTGTCAGAGTCATATTATCAGTTGGAAGTATGGTTTGGCCCTAGCATCCCTATATATCTGCTGCACTAGGCCTGCTGTTCTCTTCCCTCTTTGCTGACCCTCTCTTCCCTCCTCTCTGCAGGTGTCTTCCTAATTCCTTACCTGCTAATCGTCTTTGTTGGGGGGATCCCCGTCTTCTTCCTGGAGGTGGCCCTGGGGCAGTTCATGAAGCAAGGTGGGATTGCTGCCTGGAACATCGCTCCTCTCTTCAAAGGTAACATCATCCAGGCTCTCCTTTTAGCTTCAAGGCACCAGTCCTTCTGGGACTACAAGCCACATATGCTGAACTGGGTCTTTCTTGGGGACTGCAAGGGTATTGCGAGAGAATATTTCACCAGAGCAGATGGTTTTCACACTGCCTTCCATGGAATCTGGTGCCAGGGATTTCTCAGTGACAAGATCAAGAATGGCCAACAAGCTCCTATCTAGCAATCTTCCCCAGCAGTAAGTATGAGGCAGGAAAGTGTTAGGGATTTTTTAGGGTACATTTGAGGACTTGTAGACATGATAGAAGGGCCTAGCAGGCCAACATACTGGCCCTTAGAAAATGCTCAAGAATCCTCTACAACGCATAGTGAATTCCATGGCAGGTACTTGGGAGTTCCTAGGCAGACGCCAGTATGGAATGGGTTTCCTACAGGTAGAAAGTGTTTGAAAACTTGCTGTAGTAGAAGATTTTGCACTGGTAGTGGTTTAGTGTCCAGGTACAAAGGAGCAGCTGGTAGACTTCTTTAGACCCCATACTAAGCAGGTGTTTCAAGTGTGAGGAGCATCAGACCACTGCTGCAGCTTCAGGTCACATCTTGAACATACACACAAAACTTCCTGGTAATGAATCAGACCATCAGTCTGTCCAGGTCAGTGTTGATAGTTTTGTGAGCCTTTGCAGCTTTGACTATAGCAGGGCAACAGAGCCAGCTGGAAGGGGATACGTATAGATTCAGGGACAGACCTGCCCTCAGAGATCCTCTGGATATGGGGGAGTCCTGATTCATGGCCTAATCTGAGCCTCCTGCACCAGACACCATGGTTTTTCTCACGCAGAAACGCCTATGCATCTATATTCATCAGCAAAAAGGCAGCGCTCCAGGCATGGGTGTATTGGGAGGGGGCGTGAGTGGGTGATGCTTGAGGGCTGTGGTCAATGGGGCTGCCATCAGTGAATGGGGAAGGGCTGACCAAGGGGCTTCGTATTGGTCCCCAAACTTTTCAAAACCCAGCTTGACATGTGCGACCATGCTGGGATTGTCTGTGAGTATTCCGCAAAAGAAATGAGCAGAGCCTACCTGATTCAAGGTGCAGCATTCAGAATATTTTTATATTTTTTAAAAAAGCATACCAGGTTTCTAGCCCTAAGGCTAGGAGGCTTGAAAATACCTGGCAATGTCTCATAGAATCTCAGAAGCAATATTGGGATTGAGTTAGGGTTGCCACATCACTGGCAGGGGATGGGGGGGGGAAGAATTGCCAGCTCCAGGGTGGGAAACTTTTGGGAGATTTGGGAGTGGCGCCTGGGGAGGACAGGGACCTCAGTGGGGTACAATGCCATAGAGTCCAGTCTCCACAGCATCCACTTTCTCCAGGGGAACCAATTTCTGTAGTCTGGAGATGGAGTGGAGATTGCAGTATACCAATGCCACTCCCTCTGGCTTACAGATGCAGAACAATTTATGCAAAGTAAGCAAGCATATGCTTGTTTTGAATATATTATCTGGATACAGAACTTGGGTTCCTCTTGTACAGAATTGTTTTGCAGTTGTTGCTGAATACACACACAGTCCTGGCCAGTGTTCCCTCTAAGCTGAGTTAGTGTGAGCTAGCTCACAGTTTTTTAGTCTCCGGCTCACACATTTTTGTCTTCGCTCAGGAAGGATGGCTCCAGAGCAGACTAGTTTGTGTAGTAGTCAAACTGCTCTCTCACAACTTTAATGCCAGTAGCTCACAAAGTAGAATTTTTGCTCACAAGAGTCCACGGCTTAGAGGGAGCATTGGCCCTGGCTGTCAGCCGCTCAGCTCAGTTTTGCAGGTTGGCTAGGGGAACACTGGGGAGTGGGGCATGTGTGGGGCTCATACCTTTTGGGGGGGGAAACCCCTCCGAGTCTGACCAGCTCTTTCTCTCCAGGGCTGGGTCTGGCCTCCATGGTCATTGTCTTCTTCTGTAACTCCTACTACATCATGATCCTGGTCTGGGGCCTCTTCTACCTGGTGCACTCGCTGACTGAGACCCTGCCCTGGGCCACGTGCGGCCACTCCTGGAACACTCCGCAGTGCACCGAGATGTTCGGTCACAGCGTCTGCGGCAACAGCACCAACGGCACCACCAGGAACTGCAGCAACCTGACTGACGAGCGCTCTCCCATCATCGAGTTCTGGGAGTGAGTGAAGTGGCTCTCAGAAAGCCTGCTATGGGGGTGGGTCTCAGTGGGGGGGGGGAAGGGATATGCAGAATTGCCAGCTTTGGGTTTGGGGGGGGGTGGAGCCTGAGGAGGGCAAGATTTGGGGAGGGTAGGGACTTCAATGGACCTATAATGCCATAGAGTCCACCTTCCACAGTGGCCATTTTCTCCAGATGAACTTGTGTCTGTTGCCTGGAGATCAGTTGTAATACTAGGAGATTTCCAGCCACCACCTGGAGGTTGACAACCCGGCTAGGGATATGGATTTCTAGTTGGCCGTTGTGAGGAGGAATGAGTGGACTGAGGTGGATGAGAATATGTGAGAAGAGTGATTGAACAGAGCAAGGCCCAAAGAAGAAAATCCAAATGTAGTGGTAAAAAAAAAAATTATTGCCCCATTGCTGTCCCTTAAAACTTGTCACTTTAGGTGAGTCATCGTGCCCTGTCTAAATGGTGTGCCAGCCCTGGATACTGAGGTGCCAGCTCTGAATTGAGAAATAGTTGAATATTTTTGGGATGAAGCCTGTGGAGGTAGGGGTCTGGGAAAGGGAGGGGCCTCAGTCAGATACAATTCCATAGAGTCCACCTTTCAAAGCAGTCATTTTCTCCAGGGGAACTGATCTCTGTCACCTGAAGACCAGTTGTAATCCCAGGAAATCACCTGCCATCACCTCGAGACTGGCAACCCTTCCTGAATATGCACAGAGGAGAGGGTATCCTGTTCGATTCTCCTTCTCAGACTGTACATTCAGCTTATTTCCTTCCCCAACTGCCTTAGAAACAAGGTGCTGCGGATTTCAGGGGACCTTGCCGAACCAGGAGAGCTCAGCTGGCAGCTTATCCTTTGCCTGCTCACAACTTGGATCATTGTCTACTTCTGCATTTGGAAGGGTGTCAAGTCCACTGGGAAGGTAAAGGGCATTTCTAGAGGGGTGCATGTGTATGCATGTTTTGCAGGGGTAGGAAAGCTTATGGAAGATGTAACACCGAACTACAGTGGAAACAGGTTTGCAAACCGGGATTTCAAAGCAGATTCAAGCTGTGGTTTGCAAGTCTGCCATTTCAGATGTAAAAGGGGAAACTATGCGGCATGCTCTGGAGGAAGTAACTAATTGCCTGGTGGGGGCGGGGAGAGAGAAACAAGGCAGCGGCAGAGGTATGTGAACTGTAGGATGCGTGTTTATATCAAACTGTGGTTTGGAGTTATGTCTGAAACACATCTGTCTTGACATGGATAACAAAGAGTACAGAACGTATCTCCCTAATGCAGAATTCCATCAATGTGGGAATGCTGAGAGCAAAAAGTGAACCGTTACATAAAACCTGTCCACAAGCTAGGGTTCCAGCTCTGGGTTGGGAAATCCCTGGAGATTCTGGAGGAACTTTGGGAGGGCGAGCTCTGAGGAGGGGAGGGCACTCAGCAGGGCATAATGCCGTAGAATCCACAAAGCAGGGGGAACTGCTCTCAGTCATCTGGAGATCAGTTCTACTTCCAGGAGATCTCCAGGCCCCACCTGACACATTTGGCAACCCTACCACATGCTGGTTTTTATGCTGTAGAAACAGGCCTCATATACAACCATTTTCTCATGGTAGTTAACACCACTGGCGATGTACCATCAGTGCCCTTAGCTCTTGTCGGGAGTCACATTCACAGCCCTGTGTGTCAACAATTAGCAGATGTGATTGTGGGGCGTGGAAGAATGTTGTATAACCAGTAGTCAGTAAAATATTTAACATGGCGTAGTAGACTAGGATCCAGGAAATCCAGGTTCAGATTCCCACTCTGCCCCGGAAGCTCGCTGGGTGACCTTTGGCCAGTCGTAACACTCTCAGCCTAGCCTATTTCAAGGGGTGGCTGTTGTGAGGACAAAATGAAGGAGGGGAGAAGAATGATGCAGACCTCTTTGGGTCCCTGTTAGGGAGAACAGATGGGTACAAATATTTACATAAACATTCACTGAGATGCAACTAGTATCATATATATCAGGGGTCCTCAAACTTTTTAAGCAGGGGGCCAGTTCACTGTCCCTCAGACCGTTGGAGGGCCGGACTATGGAACAGAGCAGTCCCCAGAGAATCCTGTCACAATCAGGGCCGGCGGGCGCAGATGCCAACCTCCCGGTGGGGCCTGGAGTCCCACACTGGCCGCCTCCTCCTCCTCCTCCACCCGAGGGGGGGAGGGTGAGTTGCGCCACCCCTGGTCTAAGGTTTAAGGAAAGGACCTTAGTTGGTCTTAAAGGTTACCCTGGACTCAAACTTCATTCTATAGCTTCAGACTGACATGGCTGCCCCCACCTGAACTGAATGAAGAAGAAACACACTTTGACTCAGCCACAGTGAGTTGTGGTGGTTTGAGCATCCGACTGTGATCTGGAAAGACTGGAGTTCAAATCCCAGGACTGTCACTGTCATGTAGCTTGCTGGGTGACCCTTCTCTCTCAGCCTCACCTACCTGGCAGGGATAATGTGAGACTGAAAAGAGCAGAGAAGACTCACCTCTGCCACCCTAAATTCCCAGGCTGGAGGGCAGGTGGGTTAAAAATCACCCTGTGACCTTCGGGACAATGTTGGTCTGCTATGAAGACAACAAAGCGAGGCCCAAAGGAGCCCCAGGGAGAGCGGATGCTCAGGGGTCCAAATCCTCCCTCGGCCTTGCAATTCGGGGGGTGAGGCCGAACTGTCTCTGGCCAACTTGCCTACTTCACGGGGCTGTTGTGAAGAAGGCAACCCAGGCAAGGGGAAGTGCAGGCGCTCCAAGCCGATCCTGGGAGAAGCAACGTGGGATGAGTAAAAATGGCCCCGATTCACGCAGAGGCTGAAGCCGGGGGGGGGCGGGCGACAGGCACCGCCACCCCTCGTCCGCTGGAGGGGGAGCAATGGACGCGGCCGGGGGGATGCAGGGCCAGGGGCAGCCCCCAACCAGCCAGCCAGGCCTCCGCGGGAAAAGGGCGGGTCGTGCCTTGGCCGGGCCGGTGGGGAATGGAGCAGCGCCTCCACACCTGGCGCGCTGAGCGGGCCGCCCCCTGCTGCCCGAGGCCCCGGCCCTGCCTGCCCCTTAGCCACCCCCTCCGCCGGGCATGCCGGACTCCCTGGCCCCGGGGGGGGGGCGGCGGCGGCGCACTTCCGTGGCGCGCTAGCCTGGAGCCAGCTAGCCGGCCGCGGCAGGAGGGAGAAGCGGAGGAGAAGGAGGAAGATGCGTGGCGGCGGCTTCGCGGCGCTGCGGCTTCTGCTGCTGGTGCAAATCCAGCTCCGGGTAGGTCCTGCCGGTGCTGCTGGCCGGGCTGCTGCAGAGCTGGTTGCGTATGGGGGTGTGTGTGCGCGCGCACGCTCGTGTGTGTGTGTGTGATACTGACCTCTTTGCGTCTCCGCCCTCCCTTGCAGTGCTCACCCGAGGAGGGGGAGGGGGGCGAGCTGCGCTGCTGCCGCCACCTCCTCCTGCACCCCGGCTGGCCGGCTGGGTATTCTGCGCCGCTGCCATGCCGCGGAGGGGGAGGGGGGAGGGGGCTATCTGTGGGGCACAGGAGGGGGGCTCCTGGAGATTTGGGGCGGGGCGTGGCAGCTCTCCAGGTCTTCGCACCCGCGCACCCGCCCGCAGAAGCGAGAGCGCTGCGCGCCCCCCCCCCAGGGCGTGTCCCCGGCGCACACCCGGCGCACACCCGGCGGGCCGTATAAAAGTCCTCGGCGGGCCGCATGTGGCCCGTGGGCCGTAGTTTGAGGACCCCTGATATATATCTTGAATCAATGCCTGTGAGTGTTCACATGACCAGTGCTTTCGTTGACTTTTGGCAGCATGTCAGGTGAGGTCCTGCATGATGTGGATGACCAATGAAAGTGAAAGAAATAAGTGACAGTGTTCCCTTGCTACCAATAATGTTTAATTGTTTACTTGGGCTGTAGGAATCAGAGACAGTCTTGTCCAGTGTTCCCTCTAAGCTGAGTTAGTATGAGCTAGCTCACAGTTTTTCAGCCTCCAGCTCACACGTTTTTGTCTTAGCTTGGGAAGGATGGTTCCAGAGCAATATATGCAGTAGCCAAATTGCTCACTCACAACTTTAATGCTGGTAGTTCACAAAGGAGAATTTTTGCTCACAAGACTCCATAGCTTAGAGGGAGCATTGGTCTTGACCTGTCTACAAATTTTTATGGTACCCTTTCCTCCAGGGAGCTCAGTTCGTAATGCGTATGGTTCCCCCCTGCTCTGATTTATATTCAGGATAGTCCTGTATGACAACCAGGGGTCATTTCGTAGAAAAAGAGGTGCAGGAGCTCATTAGCATAACTCATTAGCATAACTTATTTGTATATGCCACACCCCCTGACATCACTGGAAATGTGTCAGAAGGCAACACCCACTGCTCAGGCTCCACTGGACTGTTTTGGATTGTTAGCTATGGGGGGGCACGCAGATCTGCCCTCACAGTGGAGAGAGAGCTTGTACCTGAATAAACATCACCCAGGGCTGCTGGGAGCAGGGGTGGGGCTTGTTGCATGTGCCCACCCCCGGGCTCTTTACGCCGGAGCTCCGCTCCTGTGCGCTCCTGCAGGAAATGACCCCTGATGACAACAATTAGTAGATGTGATTGCGGGGCTGATGGTATGACCTTGGGTCAGTTACAAGTTGTTTCAGAGCTGTTCTCTCATGAGCACTTCTCAAAAGTTCTCTCAGAGCTCTCCTCAGCCCCACCTACCTCACAGGGTGTCTGTTGTGGGGAGGGGAAGGGAAAGGAGATTGCAAGCCGCTCTGAGACTCCTTTGGGTAGTGAAGGGCGAGGTATACATCCAATCTCCTCCTCCTCCTCCTTCTTCCCCCCGTGAGGTAGATTAGAGAGACTGCCTAGTGTCACCTCGTAAGCTTCAGAACTGAAAGGGGATTTGTCCCAGTGATGAGGCATCTGGTAGCCATAGATCACTCTCTTTTCATGATACTGCTTCTGTCTGTCTCCAGTCCTTCCTCCAATCATCTCGGGGTAGCGTAAATCATTCTCTCTTCCTCCTTTGATCCTTGCAACAATCTTGTGAGGTAGGGTTGGGCTGAGAGAGTGACAGATCTGAGATCACCTAGTGAGCTCCACAGCTGAGCAAGGATTTGAACTCAAGTCTCACAGATTCTACTCTGACACTCTAACCACTACCCTTCCCATGATGTCTTAGTCTATTACCTTTTAATGTGACCCTGATCCTTCCTTCCTTGACCCAAGCATCCATATTTTATGAACTGCCAAGCTGAACTCTGTCCAGCAGCCATTTATGGCAGCCCACAAGGACAATGTTGTGGCACTCTTATCGTATCATATATATGTCTTTTGGGCAGGTCGTATATTTCACTGCACTGTTCCCCTACGTGGTTCTGATCCTGTTGCTCTTACATGGGGTGACCTTGCCTGGTGCACTTGATGGCATCATCTACTACCTGAAGCCTGATTGGTCCAAGCTTGCCGTGGCACAGGTAAGGATCGGGACGCACTTGCTGTGATGGAAAGAGGGCTAGGGAAGTTTTCTTTTGGGGAAGTGACCAGGAAGCCAAGAGGCTGTAGCTGAGGTCTGTGCAGGGATGGAGACCCTTGCATGTAACCACCACCGCCCTCTGGTGGCCAGCCCAGGCCATGCAAACAAGAGTTCTGCCCGCCCACTTGGTGGAGTTCATACCACGGCTGTTCCCCTCATCTCAGGTATGGATTGATGCTGGTACCCAGATCTTCTTCTCATATGCTATCGGGCTGGGAGCCCTGACCGCCCTTGGCAGCTACAACCGTTTCCACAACAACTGCTACAGGTGAGGCCCCACCCAAACATGGGTTTCTAGAGACCCCCATGGCTCAGTACCATAACTTGGAATCTGCTGGCTTTGTCTGAATCCGGAGATAATCGGCTCTTCAATATCATTTTAAAAAAACTGTTCCTAATTCCAGCCTTTTTTTAAAGCTTGCAAATGCTCTTTTTTAATGCACTTTTTAAAAAAGTGGCACGTTTCGCCCACTCTACTCCTGAACCTGATCATCTTCCCGTATATTTATTTCCAAGCCTGTGTGTATTCTGCCATTCTGTGCAAGTTCAGAATGTGATGTGCAACCTGCAAAACTTCAGCTCTCGTTTAAACAAGGCACAGGTTTCTAGCCTTGGCTAAACAGACAGGACTGAAACTGTGAAACCTCAAAACTTGTTGTTTTGACTGACCGTGAGCCCACTGTGAAGGGTCTCCTGTGGTTGAGGGGATGTGGCATTCTCCCCATGCCTGGCAGAGAAGAATAAATTATGTGACACATGCAAATATATGTAAATGCCGTCAGTTTGCATAACCTTTCCAGACGACAGAATCTGACTTGGCTTGATGCAGATCCTTCTTTCTTTCCTTTTTTCCTTTGCAATCCAGAGTATACACAGACCCGCTCATTTCCTTCATTCCCTGCATCATTTCCAGCCCCACTTTCCATATGCAGACAAATGTCCAAATGCTATCATCCAAATAAGAAAAAAAAATAACTTTTAACATTTGTGCAGTGTACTTTGACTAGCCAGCTGGAAGGACATTGTGTGTGGAGTTAGCAGCAGAGGAAGGAACGGAAGTGCCTGGTCCTGCAACATTAGTCTCTGATAACATATACATGAGTGACTTAAAATGGCCCTCTGGCCTACCCCAGGGCACCAGGGAGATTTTTTTTTGTGCAGGAATGCTGGGCTGCAGGAGAAAAGCTCCTCCTTGCTAGAGGTCAGGTAGCCGCTGCTATGGCCTGACTGCTGCAACTTCTTCAGCTTCTTGTGGCCACCCTGTGTATGGTGGAAGAAATCTTCTTTCCCACCCCGAAAGCCTTGCCCTTCGATGGTAGATAGCCTTAATTTTGAGTCTCCAAGGTTTTTGTGCCAAGGTTCAGCCCAGAATATGTGACATAATGGAAGAGTGCGGTTGAACATGTGCAGAGTGTGTTGCCTTCATCATATCCAGCCACCTGGGCAGTTGGGGTTAGGGGGAAGGACTTCCAGATCCAAAAGCATCATGGCTGAGGACTTCTGGTATCAGCTGGTGCCGGTGGGCTTTTGCCTATTAACCTGAATACCTCTTACAGGGATGCCTACATCTTGGCTGTCATCAACAGTTCGACCAGCTTCTTTGCTGGCTTCGTGGTGTTTTCTGTACTGGGCTTCATGGCGTCAGAGCAGGGTGTCGACATCTCCCAGGTGGCAGAGTCTGGTGAGTGCCAGCGATGCTTCATGCCACCCAGTCAGTGGCTCCTCCTTTCCCTATGCAGGCGGGCTCTTGGAGGCATTTTGCATGGGTGGAAATGCCTCAGGGGAAAAGCAGGTGCTTTGCATGCGGAAGGGGCCCAGTTCCGGTCCCTGGCATCTCTGTTTCATAGCGCTGGGCTGGGAAACAACTTTGCCTGGACCCTGGAGAGCTGCTGCCTATCAAAACAGGGCTAGGTGGACCAGTGTCTGATTGGAGACACCTAGTCGGCGGCTCCTTTAGATCCTTCCCAAAGGAATTCCCTGTATTGTGCAGGGGTTTGGACTAGATGACCCTGGAGGTCCCTTCCAACTCTTTGATTCTATGATTCTATTCTGTGAATTCTCTGCAGCCGCAACTCCTCTTAAGTCACATTCTCTCTTCCAGGTCCAGGCCTGGCCTTCATCGCCTACCCCAAAGCCGTGACACTGATGCCACTCTCTCCACTCTGGGCGACACTGTTCTTCTTCATGCTTCTTGTCCTGGGGCTGGACAGCCAGGTAGCCACATAATGTGGGATCGGTTAGGGTCTGAAAGGGTGACAGAGCAGGGAGGGGTTGTGGCTCAGGGGTAGAATTTGTGCTTGGCATGCAGAAAGTCCCAGGTTCAGTCCCCAGCATTTCCAGTAAAAAGGATCAGGCAGTAGGTGATGTGAAAGACCTCTGCCTGATACCCTGGAGGGACACTGCTGGTCTGAATAGGCAATACTGACTTTGATAGGCCAAGGCTCTGAAACAGCATCAGAGGTTCATGTTGTTGCTAACTGACCAGGAAGAATTGTTCTGGTCATGCTCCTTTGCTGTTAATGGCTGCTTTATCTGTGGCAATCAGCCAATTGCTGGAATCTACAGATAAATCCGTTTTTAAAAGGTCAAGCAGCAGGTTAGAAACAAAGGCAACCCTAGGAGAGAGACAGCATTCCGCCCAGGGCAAGTACTGGGGATGGGGATATAGATGCAGATGGCATAAGGGGAAAGGGAAGAAAATACTGTACCAGGTGGGAAAGTCAAGGTAAGCCTGAAACTAATCTGAGCTCAGCCTAAATGCAGACCAACATTGTGCATTTGCTGGGGTTGTTAAAGTACCTCTGAGCATGTGCAGAGTGTCCTCTTTTCACTAAGAAGAGGTGAGTCACACTATGTCTTTGATCCAGCACACTTGTGGCAGCTGAAGGATGCGTGTATGAAACAGAAAACAGCGGAACCTGTTCTCAATGAACACTGGCAGCCCTGGCATGCCTCAGCAATATGGCTTCCTCATTTGGGTCAAAAGGGCTGGCATTTAGGTCAAGGGTCAGAGCTGCTGAGCTAGCAGGCAGGAGCACTGGCACATCTTTGGTCTTTCAAAAATCACATTTAAGCCTGGTAACAGGGCACTTGAAGGTAAATTTCCCTCCCTCTCTTTCCCTCTTCATTTCTCTCTGGCAGTTTGTGGGTGTGGAGGGTTTCATCACGGGCATCCTGGACCTGTTCCCACAGCCGGCGGCGGGCTCCCGACGCAGAGAGGTCACTGCCGCAATCTGCTGCCTTGTTTGCTGTATCATCGACCTCTCCATGGTGACCCAGGTGAGGCAGAAGTGGGGAGAAACAATGGGATTTCTATAAAACGGACATAGGATTGAGTGGCCTTTGGGTAGAGGGGGGCAGGTATGCAGGATAAAGCAGCTCAACTCTTGGGGTGGGGAATCTGCCCAGGAATGGCACAAGGAACACATTATGCTAGCACTTTGGGTTCTGTCTTGACAACTCCAGTCGCTGGTTGTCAAGAACTACATGCAGTTGGTTAAATTTGCTTCATGAACTGCAAGCTCCATATGTCTACCCAAACTAAAGAATCTTAGTACAGT
This sequence comes from Gekko gecko, assembly GCA_029375565.1. NCBI lineage: Eukaryota > Metazoa > Chordata > Lepidosauria > Squamata > Gekkonidae > Gekko > Gekko gecko. Next base: position 37,251,189 of record JAPDNY010000002.1, read on the forward strand.
TTGTGATAGGTGCTCAGGCTAGGATTCTGGTGAACCTCTAGGGAAAGGGAATTCCCTGGCTGGGGGCTGAGCATGAACCAGGAGGGGTTGCCTAGTCTGAGGTTAGATTTTGATCAGCCATTACCTGCAGCTAATCAAGGCTGCTTCTGCAGGTTCCTTTGATGCACAGCTTTCAGAAATAAATCTGTTAAATCTTTAAGAAGCCACAAGGCACTTTGTTGTTTTGGTTGCAACAGACTAACACAGCTACCTCTCATGAATGATGATGAGAGATACTCTGGTTCATCCTAAGGGACCCAAGGAATTTGACAGCTATTATAAGCTAGGATTCTTCCCATTCCTCAGCAGGTATCTCCCTGGACAGCTGAGCTCCTATGGAAAGGTGATGATCATGCGACATATACCAGCCGGCTATTGATACAAAAGCCAGTTCCCAGCATTCTGTCACAGTCAGGGGGCGGTTGTGCAGGCCTGATTTTTCAATAGTCGGGGCAATGTGATAAAAAAGGAGATCTGACCTCCCCCCACCCCAATTCCAAATGCACCACTCTTTCCTATATGGTTGCCATTTTCTCCTATGGGCAAGCTGTCACAAAGATGCGAAAACAGGGATTCCATGACAAGGGTGAGAGAATGTGCCCCCTTCGGTAGTGATAAGTGCTGTCAAGCTGCAGCTGACTCATGGTGTCCCCATACGGATTTCCAAGGGAAGAGAGGAACAGAGGTGGTTTGCCATTGCCTGCCTCTGCCCAGCAACCTGGGACTTCCCATCCAAGTACTAACTATGGCCAGCCCTGCTTAGCTTCCGAGATACAATGAGATTGGGTTAGTCTGGGCCACTCAATTTAGGGCATTCTGTGGTGTTTTATGTTCTCTCTTTAATGTCCCTCATCTCCCCAGGACTTCCCCCAGGCCTTTCTCTGTAGGCCCCTGACTCCATACACAACTAGCCTGTCAAACTGCATGGCATATCTCTAGTTAAAAATAAGAAAGACCGTTTGTGCATCAGGGAGTGAGTGACTGCTAACTGGTTCTTTCCCTTTGTCGTGTGTGACCCTAGGGGGGCATGTACGTCTTTCAGCTCTTTGACTACTATTCAGCCAGTGGGATCACACTTCTGTGGCAGGCCTTCTGGGAGTGTGTGGTGATCGCTTGGGTCTACGGTAAGGGGCAATGGAACGACGGGAGACTGGGGGACAAAGAGATTTTTACAAAAAGGGAATGTTTACCTCAGGTGTGAGGTATGTCCCTGCCTGCTTCCTAAACCTGCTTTGGCCCATGATGCTGTGGGAAATCCGGCCACTGAGGCTGGACACTTTCAAGCTACAGAGGGCTGGGGGTGGGAGACAATTCGCATGGCATTAGATTCTGACTGGCTGTTACCGGCAGGTGCTGACCGCTTCATGGATGACGTCGCCCGCATGATTGGCTACCGGCCTCTGCCCTACATGAAGTGGTGCTGGTCACTCGTTACGCCAGCTGTGTGTGTGGTGAGTCACAGTAGCGGAGTGAAGGCTGAAGGGCCCGTCCCAAATCTGGGATAATCCAGGCTGCTTTCATATGGAGGTTTTGGGTCAAGTGTGGAGGGAAAGGTGCTGATTGCCACACATCCCTGCCCACATCCAGCAACATTTCTGTTCCCACCCACCCTTTCCCTATCACTACGAGTGAGCTTTTTGCCCTTTAAAAAAATCAGTAGTCATTTATAGTGATAAACATACACTACTAATTAAAAAGCAAACAAACCTGACATAGCATGCTGGGGGCGGGTGGGGGACGGTGAGGCAAGGGGACAGAAAGGGGAATTACCCTGTGTGGAAGTTCCACTGCCATGGAGCACACCTTTGCATTTGCAATGGCAATGAGACCAGAACAACAACTGTGTGGACCCCCCCCATTGGCTTTTTAGTAACCCCATGAGCAGCTTTAAACTACTTTGCCTAGGTGTCAAACCTGCACTCTTTTCCTGCTCACCCTGATTCCTGTGCAGTATCAATTTAGGATTTGCATGCATTTAAATAATACGACACACATGCAAAGCTAGAGTGGCCATTGCATCTCTTCCCCTGCCTCGTCCCCTAGCACGTGCGAGGATGCAGGCTGTGGTTTAAGAGTTTCCCAGATCCCATCAAATGCCCATCTGTATCGCAGTTCTGCTTTCCCCTTAAATGTTTGCCCTGGCAGCACCAAGTGGCATCAAGCTGGCACACAAGATTTTAAAGGGCAAAGCTCATAGAAAACTGTGAACTTCCTTCTGTTCCATCTCCCGTCTTTAGTGGAGTTGATTGTGCCACAATCCAGGAGAATGCAGTTTTTAACAATGCACGTGGGAAACCAGAAAATGGTTACAGATATGCATCCTGGAGGAGTTAAAATCAAGAGCCGGGGGTGGGGTGGGGTGGCCAGAGCACTGAGCCCAAAACAGAGAAAGCATCATTGTCAAGTGCCCTGTTCTGCTACTATTTGTTTATTTTTTTATTTATACCCCACCTTTATCCCCACAGGGGACCCAAACCAGCTCACATCATTTTCCTCTCCTCCAGCCTGGTGTAGTGGTTAAGTGAGTGGACTCTAATCTGGGAGAACTGGGTTTTATTCCCCACTCCTCCACCTACAACTGCTGGATGACCTTGGGCAAGCCATAGTTCTGTCAGAGCTGTCCTTGAAAGGGCAGTTCTTGAAAGAGTTCTCTCAGCCCCACCTACCTCACAGGGTGTCTCTTGTGGGGAAGGGAAGGGGAAGGAGTTTGTAAGCCGCTCTGAGACTCCGAGTGAAGGGTGGGGTATAAATCCAATCTCTTCTCTTGTCTTCTCTTCTTCTTCTCCCTTTCATCCTCATAGCAACCCTGTGAAGTAGGTTAGGCTGAGAATACACGCCTGGCCCAAGGTCACCCAGCCAGCTTCCATGGCACAAATGGAGATTCTAGCCTGAGTCTCCCAGAGCCTAGTCCAACCCTTTAATCTTTACATCATGTTGGCTAGATCCTGGCTCTGTCTCCCCCACACACCCCAGAGTTGTTGTGAGGATGTGATGGGAATAACACAATGCGTACTGCCTTGAGCTTCATGGGAGAGGGCGGGATACCAATGTGCCCTTTTAAATATGGCATCTATTTCCACCCTGGGTTTGCATACCTTACTCCCAAAATAGAAGGGCAGGTCATCTCATACTCCACAGTTTTGCTAGGAGCCTATTCTCAATTGTAGTGTGATAAAAGTATCCCAGAGAAGCCGTGGCTTGGCGGCAGAGCATCTGCTTTGCATGCAATACATCCCAGGTTCAATTCCTGGCCTCTTGTGTTATGAGGTGAAAAGCCTGAGACATTAGAGAGCGGCTGCCAGTCAGACGAGACAATGCAGAACTCAAAAGACCACTTCTCCACTGGTGGACCTCCTGATGGCACCTGGTATTTCTGGCCACTGTGTGACAGAGTGTTGGACTGGATGGTCCATTGCCCTGATCCAACATTGGCCTTTCATGTTCTTATGCTCAAATGAACCTGAACAAAAGTGTTTTGTGAACAGGAACTCTAAACCTGGACTTGGGTTTGCCTCCCAATCCTCAAAGCCCCTCTCTGACCCTTCCCTCCCCAGGGAATTTTCCTCTTCCACGTGGTGAACTACCAGCCGTTGACTTACAACAAGACCTACATCTACCCCTGGTGGGGAGAGGCTATTGGCTGGGCTCTGGCCCTCGCATCCATGCTCTGCATCCCCTGCACTGTTGCCTACAAGCTCCTGCGAAGCAAGGGTTCCTTGCAACAGGTGAGTGCCAGTCTCTCCACTCCACCAGGCACCCCCCGCCTTGTGTCCAGTGTGGCCACCAGCGGAGCCTGCCAGACGTCCATCTGGGGGTGCTGTTGTCAGCACAGCTCATTGTGGAGCTACTGAGAGCCTGCTGTGGGGAGGAAGTGGCTGCACCTTTGTCCCAGCTTGCTCTAGTGTCCTTCACAGGATGGCTTTGCTAATTCCTTGTTGTAGCAGCATGACTCTTGCTGCACATCTTTTGTCCAAGAAGGGCTGTGAGCAGGGCTCTGGCTCACAATGTGGAGCCTGCTGTGGTCTCTGGGCAACCAGCTGTCAGGCACTTCCATAACCCCTGTGCTGAATGCCTGGCTGACTGACTCTGGAGATAGGAAGAGCCCTATTGGATCAGACCAGTGGTCCATCTAGTCCAGCATCCTGCCTCTCCCACAGGGGTCAACCAGTTCCTCTGGAGAGCCAATGACAGGGCAGAAAGGCCGAGACCTTCCCCTGATGTTGCCTCCTGGCACTGGGATTCAGAGGATCAGTGCCTCTGAATGTGGGTGTTCCCCACAGTCACCATGGCTAGAAGCCATAGATAGACTTATCCTCCATGAATCTGTCTTATCCCTTTTTAAAACTGTCTGTTGCTGTGACCATCACTACATCCTCTGGCAGCAAATTCCACATTTTAAATCACTCTCTGTGTAAAAAAAGCAATTGGGATGGCCTAGTATCTGGAGGGTGCAATATCTAGTCACCAGAATGGAACTGGAAAGCAGGTTCTTCAGCTGCTAAGCAGCTGTGCTCTACTTTGTCTTTTCTAACCAAAAAGGATTTAACACCTTCATTGACTGACTCTTCTGCAGTGCATGCAAAACTGCTCACAGCCCTTTCAAATAGACTCAGATCTTTTCTGCATACTCGAGTTACTCCTGATTTTCGTGGGAGTCCATCCACAAGCTTTGGACTCAGTTTGGGCAAGGTTCTTACTTTTTTTTTTTTAAAGAAAACTGGGAATTCAGAGATCATGCTTGAACTATCATTGCAACACTACAGTGTTACATCGTTATTTTAGAGCCAGGCTTTTTAAAAAAATTGAAATCACTTGTTTGGAATGGGGAAAGGGAGTAGTTTAATGATGACAACAGCCTAGTTATTGAAAAGTGGGCTGGAGGTGGGTGGGACAAAGAAAACCGATAGAAACACTACACACTAGGAAGAAGCAGACTCAGAACTGGCTTCAAAAAATACATCAAGGTAAAAGTGGTCTCAAGAGAACTGGGGAAAAACAAGACAAATGACTAAAAATGAGGAAAATTAAAGGCACAAAAATGCATGCAGGAAGCAGGGGATAAACCGAACCAGTATAAGGACAAAGGTTTGGTTTCCCTTGCTCGAAAGCCAGTTGAATCCAACTCTAGGGATGTGGTGCTCATCTCCGTTTCCAAGCCAAAGAGCCAGCGCTGTCCAAAGACATTTCCATGATCATGTGACCAGCGTGACTAGACGCTAAGGCACATGGAATGCTGACAAAACTGACACACACCCACACCCACACATATATAGAAAAGCATTCAGTCTGCTGTCTCATGGCCAGAAGGGAACTTTGGTATCTGGATTCGGAGGGACTTTTTCTCTTGTGAATCTTCCTTTTTTTGGAATTCCTTCCCCAGAGAGGACTGACTGACTTGATTCTTCCCCATTTTGCATTAAACATGTGAAGACTTCCTTTTTGGTAAGGGATTTGAGCCTCTGCAGGAGTCACTAAGGATGGCTTTATCCTTTTTGGCCTTGGGTTTTAAAAAGTTTAGTGAGTTTGGATTTGGGAGGTCCAGTTTTTATGATACCACTGGTATTTTGTTTAAGCTGCTTTAAGAGCACAGCTAGGGCAATGGAAACCAGTGAAACATACCATGGCAGTACCTGGAGCAGCTAATTGATGCTGCTCTTCTGTTTCTCCCTCAGCGTTGGCAGGTGCTAACCACACCTGTCTGGGGCCACCACCACCTGGAGTATATGACGCCCGAAGCTGAGGCAAAGCTCTTGCCCCCGGATGGTCTTGCTGCAGCCCCCTTGGAGAAGGCAACACTTTTTGAGACTGTGATCTAAGGGTTCATCCCCTTCCCTGTAGTGATAGCATGTGACACCGAGATCAGTTGGGGGGAGAGAGTGGCGTGGTGGAATTAGGATGGAAGGTCAACCAGTCAGGATCGCAAATGCAAGAGATCAAAAACCCCTCCACTCTCACGAACTGTGCTGCCCGCCATTTTGGTTGCGATCGACACCCTGCGCGCTTCAGGAGAGCCATGTGACTGCCCACGTGACTGAAGATCAGATTAGAGAGAATCCACGTTGTAACAAGCAGGTGCTAATGGCAGCAGTGGGCAAACGCCATCACCCCACACACCCACTTCTTCTGGACAAAGACCAAGCCTCTCCCCTCCATGGAAGGACAGGTGATCACCTTATTCAACTGCTGTATTAGCTTTCAAGCATTATGCAAGAGCATTGGCTCCCTCCTACCCGACATGCTAGGCAACCCATCCCTGGCCAGACAAATCCATCCCCAGTTTTCCAGAATTCCTTAATATGCCTAGTGTAGATCAGTTCAGCAAATGCTCCAGTAGGTTTCCCCCAACACTGTGCCCTGATCTTTACATGGGGCTTTTACCTCCATGTGGAAAGCACTTTTTGGTTCTTCTGTGTGGACCCTGTTTACCTGTAAACAGTGGCTGATGACATTCAGGTTTCACTTCCCTGGACAGAAGAGACAAACTCCACTCCCTTTCCGGCACTCTGTCGCACATTCTACCTTCATAGCTTATTCACTGCTCCCAGAAACATGTCCCGTGCACTGTTTCAGTCAGAATTGTATCTATAACCATGACCACATAGCCTTTTGTGTCCTTGGCTTCACCCACGAGGTGACGATTTTCCAGGTTCCGTCCATTGCTCCTGCAAAGGCAACAACTCTTGTCCCTGTCACATTAAATGAACCAATCCTTCTCTTCCACAGCCCTCCCACACCCTTCTGTCCTCTGACCCTTTCAGGAGCTCTTTTTCCTGGGAGCTAGGATATCCAGGGCATGTCAACTGCATACCACCACTGAAATGCGGGATGAAATGCCCAAATCATCCTCTCACTGGAGAAGTGAAAGGAGCCTCCACAAATGGATGATCCATGAGCCTCTTGTGGGCCCTGTCAAGATATTCAGGGTGGGGTAGGGCAGGAGTGTCATCGAGACTTTTCCTTTCCTGAATAAGCTGCTTGCCTTCTGTGGCCTTCTTCCTTCCCGTACATACATTGACGAGCATCCCCTCCCCACTTAATATGGGCGACACCTTTCTTTCCGGCAGGGCTTCCGTGCTGTTAACATCTGTATGAAAGGTAGAAATCCAACAAGTACAGCCTTTTCTGGTATGGGTTCTTGAAGTGATCAAGAAAACTCCACTTGTTGATCAAGAAAACTCCACCGTATCACCTCCTGGGGATACGGCTGTTAAAAGACAGAGGAGCCCTGTGAGAACCCTACATCTTAGCCTAGTGTGTTCACATTCCTTCCCCCCATACAACACACACACACACACACACTGTAGCTTCCAACCATGCTGCTATATTCCTCAGTGTATGTATTTGTAATATATGAATGTTTGTGCCAAACTGGGCTGAGCCCAACTCTTCCCCCTGCTCCTTTACAGGCTGTAATTGCTACCACTCGCCGCTCCTACCTGACCTACTTCTCAGCTCTCTTTTTTCCCCCTGCAGTCACATGCTCAATATGGTACAGATCCAACCATCTGACAGTAAATATGGGAGCGATTCTGTCTGTGTTGATGGCATCTTTGTTGAAATGGGGAATGGGGGGGGGGGGGGGCTCAAGCCTTGACTCGCTCCTTAATAGCCTTTAGGTCAGTTTTACTCATTTGGGCTGTAGCGTGGACTAGCCACTCTCTGTTCAGCAGCTGTGGGGGGTGTCACATGAAACTGCCTTGCACTCAATCAGACCCTTGGCCCATCAAGGTCAGCCTTGTCCATTCTATCTGGCAGCCGCTCTCCAGGTGGACAGTCTTTTGCATCACTTGCTATCTTATCCTTTTACCTGGAGATGTCAGGGACTGAACCTGGGACCTTCTGCATGAGGAGCATGTACCGCTGGGCCACAGTCCCTCCCCATCGTCTGCCTTTCTTGCAAGCCCACTAACTGCTTACAAGCCAGTTTGATGTAGTGGTTAGGAACATGGACTCTAATCTGGGAGAAGTGGGTTTGATTCCCCATTCCTCCACATGCAGCAGCTGGTGTGACTAGAGGTCAGTTACAAGTTCTCTCAGAGCTGTTCTCTCAATGGCAGTTCTCAAGAGAGCTCTCTCAGCCCCACCTACCTCACAGGGTGTCTGTTGTGGGGAGGGGAAGGGAAAGGAGATTGTAAGCCACTTTGAGACTCCTTTGGGTAGCGAAGAGTGGTGTATAAATCCAATCTCTTCTCTTCTCCTAATGCCCAATAGGTAACATATTTCTTTATCATGTGGGGCACGCATGAGCAATACTTGCATGGCCTCCACCATATTTATGTCCTGTGACCCATTTGAGCTTCTTTTTATTGCGCTTGTGCCCCTACCATTACAAAGATGGTGGCATGGACTGGGTCACCAATGGCAGCCTGAAAAAAAAACCCTATAGGGTAGAATTTCTCAAGTTCTTCTTAATGTGAGGCGCATCCCACCCCACCCCTAGCCCAGAAATTCACTGTTCCTTCTGGGACACGCACACAACCCAGCACAAACCATCTGTTTGGCAGATGAGTCAATGGAGGTTCTTGCATGAAGCTACAAGCATCCTGTGGTGGTGCACATGCCTCTGATTGGGTTGCAGGGATCTTCAGCAACATTGTGGCTGAAATGCTATCCCTTCTTAACCTTTGTGGGTCTCTGGTCTGTCTGACCCCCCTTTCTCACTCATGGAGCCCATCGCTGGATTGCACAAAACATAATATTCAATACCTGCTGCATGTATGAAGAATGTATGTGCATGTATGAAGGATTGCTTCTGGTGGCTTTTGCTGGGTGACCAGTGTCCTTCATACAGCCTGAGGCATTGGCAAAGAGATTAGCAAAGGACGGAGTGAAGAACACAAAGGGGGGTGGTCGAGTGGTACCTACTTTTGGCTCACCCCATGCAGATGTAAAGGAGGTTGGCTGGGATCAGCATGGATGCCAGCAGTAGGGCTAAGGCATCTGGGGTGGTGGTGAGGATAGATCTGCTGAGTGGGGAGGTAAAGGACTTGCTCCATCTAGGCAGAAGGGAAGAGAAGGACCTGGCTGGCTAAGGGTTGTTGGCCAGAAAATGGCCACAAACTGGGCAATTGCTTGGGGGGGATGTCAAAATTCCACGGAGGGAAGCCTTGTTTGTGTATATGCCATGGATGGACAGGAGTCACAGTCTATACTTTTGGAAAAGGTGAACAAAGGCAGCTGAGCAGCTCATTGGCTGTGCGACCTCCCCTACGTTTCAGGGTCCAAAAGCAGCAAAGCAGCTCATTTGCTAGGCCTGCATTTCCCACCTGTGGGTCCCAAGTCCAAAGTGGATTGCAACTGTGAAGCCTCTGAAAGTGGTTTTTCGCAGTTTTATTGATTTGTGCATGCTCTTTCTAAAAGGTGGATTATTGTACCAAGTAAATCCAGACTTGGGGATCACCACACTGCAAAGGCTGGGAACCTCTGGGTTAGGTGAGACCCCCAGTATTCTAAAAGATGCAGTCAATAGCTGCCTCCCCGTGAACTGCATGGAGCACAGACACAGTTGTAGAAGAGAAGAAGTAAAGAACTGTCCGGCATTAAAAATCAGGAAGATATTATTCCAGTTAACCCTTGATGATTTAACATGCTACCACGACTATAACACAAGAGATCCCCACAGCTCCTAGCTCACCCTACGCACCCGACCTCTGTTCTCAGGACTACACTATACATTTTGGGCAGGAGCTTGCTTCAGATCCATTGAAAACACAATTCCTTCCCCCCTTCACATCAAGACTCTTGCCAGTGTGGGTTCCGCTCCTTGGGACTGGGCAGGCCATAACCAGATGCAAATGCTGGTCACCATACCAACTTTTCTTGAGGGGAGAGGGGTCAAACAGCCTCACAGCCCTGCTGGGGACTCATTGCAAAGCAGATGACAGGCAGCACTGCCCATAGGTGTCCAAATGTGGCTCTCACATCCTTGCCACTGCACTATCTAGAGGAGTGAACAGGAAGTGACGCTCCAACTTAGACTATGCACCAGGGCCTGTTTGGCCTAGCCCCTGGATCACCTGACTCCAACGCTGCACATTCTGCCATTTCCCTGAAGAATCCCCACAGCTCAGCAAGGCAGGAGTACATATGTAGGATTGGTTTTATCACCATGTTGCAACTTATGGAGACCCCAAAAGGTTTTCAAGGCAACAGACATTCAGAGGTGGTTTGTCATCACCTGCCTCTGCATAGTGACTCCAAACTCCTGCACAGTGCAGGAAATTCACAAATACCTCCCCCTACACACACCCAGTGACCGCTGTTCCATACCCAGAAGATGACAAAAAAACCCTCCAGGATCTCTGGCCAAACTGGCCTGGAGAACACTTGCTTCCTGACCCCAAAGTGGAGATCAGAATTTCCCTGGGCATGTAAGAAAGGGCCACAAGAACTAAGCACTGATGCAACCCTTCCTGCCCTCCCTCTCATGACTTGCCTAAGTTCACAGAATCAGCATTGCTGACAGATGGCCATCTAGCCAGGGATTGTCATCCCTGGTGGTCTTCCATCCAGGTACTAACCAGGCTTGACACTGTTTTGCTTCTGAAATCTGATGAGACTAGGCTTTCCTGGGCTATCTAGGTAACTAATCCATGTTCACTGATTCTGATAGGCTCTCTTGGCATGAAACCACCTTGAAGGATTAGACGATGGCCAGCGTTTTTGCAGTTGCTGTTGCAAAAATCACAGCAACATACAGACAGAAAGTGGCTCACAAAGTTGCCAACTTTGGTCCTTGGCCTTGGCCGAGTCCTAGACTAAGCAGAGCAAGCCTATCCCCCCCCCCAAGAAACCCTGACCAAGGGGAGACTGTATTTTTATCCCAGTCGAGTTGGAAGAGAGAGGAACGGGGGTGTAAGACGGAGCTACACATATGAGTCAGGGTGCTGCGATGACCTATTTGAGAAAAATGCCTCCCCGTCCTCCTCCCCTCCCCGTCTTGATTTCTGTAGGCGGAAGTACTCATCCACGAAACAGACGAGAGCCAAGCGCTATACGCAGTCTTCCCAATATAGGTCTGGCAGAACATGGCCACAAGGCGGCGCCAAGCATGCTCTTCAGCCTGCCCGGGCAGACAGCGCTTGCATGCGAGCCGCGTAATTTCTTGGGGGAAGCAACGGCGCGGCTTGGTTAGAAACATTTGCCCTCTGCGCCCCCCTCGCACCTGCACTGCCGTCAGGGGAACAAAATCCAAGGGGGGAGGAGGGAGGGAATCCACAAAATCCCCCGGCCACGGGTGCTTGCAGCTTCTTTCCGCCGTGAGGGGGAGCGATTTGCCCACAGGCAGCTGCAGGCAAACTACTTTCCAGAGTCAGGTCCAGATTGACCCACAGGCCGGAGCCGAGCAATTTTTCGCCCCCCTGCTCTGTTCCTGGCCACTTCCATGACCCACCCTCCCCACACAGCTGTTGCTCCCCGAACCAGCGCCGCCTTACATAAGGCAACGGCTCCATCTGCCGAGCCGACCGAATAAGCGCACCCAGCTACCTTGCCCTGAGGTCCTCCTCGCGTTTTCTCCCACTGCTGAGGAGCGCGGGCTATGCGGTGATGTGCTGCTAGATCTAAAAGGCTGCTGCCACACGCAGATTGCAATGCAGAGAGGAAGCCAACGCCGCAGCCAAGGCAAACGCTTTCCTCACCTGAGTGTGTGCGGGCCTCCCTCTTCAAGATCCCTCCCACCCCTGTCTCTTACTACGACTGGGGTGGGAGGGAAGGGAGAGCAGAATAATCTGTCTGAAGTCACTGACTGCTTGCCAGCTCTGGGTAGTGAGGCAAGTATCTGGAGATTTGGGGGGCAGAGCCTGGAGAGGGCAGGGTTTGGAGAGAGGAGGGGCCTCAGCAGGGTATAAATGCCATAGGGCCCATCTTCCAAAGCAGCCATTTTAACAAGGGGACGCAATCTTGGTTGCCTATATTGGCGCGAGGTCTCCAGGTGCCATCTGGAGGTTGGTGACACTAAGCCACTGTCTCTGCCCGTCTCCCTGTGGCCACAACAGAACCACTCAGAAGGGCCTGAGCCCTTTGGGGCAGCTTCCACTCATCCTCAAACACCATCTTTTGTGGAGATGTGACAGAAGGGCCAACCCAACTCCAAGCTGGGGGGAGGGCCAGCCACCACACTTCCTACCAGACTTGCCCTCCAGGATCCTTCCCTGCTACTCTGAATAGTGACAATTCCTCTCCTCCTTCACCGCCTCTATGAGGTGGGTCAGTTGAAGTTTCAAGACCTGTCAGTGTGGTGTAGTGGTTAAGAGCAGCAGACTCTATTCTGGAGAACCAGGTTTGATTCCCTGCTACTCCACATGAAGCCAGCTGGGTGACCTTGGGTCAGTCACGGTTCTCTCTGAACTCTCTCAGCCCCGCCTACCTCACACGGTGTCTGTTGTGGGGAGAAGTAGGGAAGGCGATTGTAAGCTGCTCTGAGACTTCTTTGGGTAGTGAAGGGCGGGGTATAAAACCAACTTTTCCTTTTTGCCATGTGACCATGGCACAACCCTTCTGGACTTTGGAGATGCATCCTGCGTCACTGGAATTTGCACACAATGGCCAAACCGATGGACAGACCTCTGCCTAGCAAGTGACCACAGTTTAAGGTGCCAACCTCCAGGTGGAAGCTGAAGATCTTCTGGGATTACAACCTATCTCCAGGTGATAGAGATTAGTTCACCTGGAGAAAATGGTTGCTTTGGAAGGTGGACTCTAGGGCTGAAATCCCTCCCCACCCAAAACCCTGCCCTCCTCAGGATCCACCCCAACCCAGAGCTGGCAACCCTCCCATAGATGCCTGTTCAAAGGACGCTTTTTGTGTATGTTATTTCTGCACCAGAAGGACTCTATAAAGAGTCCTTCTCAGCTCCTCACAGAGCTACTGCAAATGGGGAGATTATATGGTTTGCAACAACACTTTTTAAACTCATGCTCTGGAAGCCCAATAGTGCCAGTTCAGTACCAGTGCTGCCAAGGGGAAGGAGAATGCATGTTTATTCATTCAGGAAACCTACATACCATGTCTTCCGAGTCCTGCTTGAGGCAACTTACAAGTTAAAACCAAACCAGAAAATCATAAAAACATAATAAATTATAAACATAAAACCAAAACAAGCCTGGGGCATCAAAACAGCATAAAACAGTCACTGAGCACCCCAAACCTGCACAGAAGAGGCTTTAGACCAGAAGCAGACCATAAAACAGCTAAAAAAGATTAAACCCCATAGATAAAAGCTTGGATAAGTTGGGGATGCCAACTTCCAGGTGGCAGCTGGAGATCTCTTGGAATTGCAACTGATCTCCAGACTAGAGATCCCCTGGAGAAAACTGCTGCTTTGGACAGGGGACTCTATGGCATTTTACCCCAGAGGTCCCTCCCCTCCCCATATCCTGCCCTCCCCAAATCTCCAGGAATTTCCCAACCAGAGCTGGCAACCCTAATTATATTTTGGCAAGGTGCCCAACTGACAGTACAGTATGTGCTAGCTGAATCTCAAGGGGGAAGGCATTCCACAGGTGACGTGCCACTACTGGAAAAGCCCTGTCTCTGGTTGCCACCTGCCCTCACCTCTGAAGGAAAGAGCACAGAGCTCTTAACTGGTCAGTATGGGAGGAGACGGTCCTTGCATCTGGGAGAATTGGCTTCATGGTGTGGCCTTTCCAGTTTTCCATCGGGAATATGGGAATAGCAGCAGCATTAACCCCCTTATTAGGACCAACCAAATGGTCGTTTAAAAACTCTTCAGGAACCTTCATCAGACTAGAAGTTAAGCAAAAAACAAACAGTGGAAGAAATGGCATTGCTGGGGTAGTAGTTCCACAAACCTGCATGACTTTTTAAGTGCTGCGCTCCCTCTGAGGGGCGCCCGCCCCACTTTCCCTGAATCCCCAGTTCCTTTCACCCGGATGCCAACTTGTAATACACACAAGTACCAGTAAAAGATGTTTTCATTTTAGACGGTCTAACATGGGAACGAGTGTTTATATTTGAATATCTATTAAACATATTTATTACGCATATTTATGACACTATTAATAAACTTTTTTTTTAAAAAAAATAATTAACACGGTTTAGAACGGCATTCCTAGGAAAGGTGCAGCCCTATCCTGGACATATGCAGAGGGACTGACTCCTAAGTTGCAATCTTAGTAAAGTTCCCGTGGTTATCTCCTGCAGGGCCGCAACACAGCAGACAGTACATGCTCCCCCCCGCCCCCCCACCCCACAGAGGCTTTTTCGATTCTCCCGGCCCCCGACGCGCGCTGGCCTAGAGGGAGCCTTTCCTTAATCGGGAGGGAGCCTTTCCCTGTTGTTTTCTGCGTCTGGAGTGAGGGATATACTTGCACACTGCCACTGTCCGCTGCAGCTTTTGCTCCTTGCAGTCAGACTGCAACGTCCTCTCCCAGGCAATGCCTGCTCCACAAAATCGGCGTGTAACCACGAGCGACTCCTGTAGGCAGAGCTGGGAAGTCGATCGGGTCTCTCCCTCTTGCCCTATTGATCTATTTATGTTTCTATCCCGCCCTTTCTCCAGGGAGCCCAGGGCGGCCTACAGCGTTGTTCCCTGCTCTCTTTTTGCTCTTTACAACCGTGATTGGCCCCGATCCGGTCACCCCAGCACGGCGGAGTGTGGACTTGGACCTGGGCCCCCCAGCTCCCTCGTCCGACACGCCACCGCCTACCCCATGACGGCTCTCTTCTCTCCGGGCCGCCCCCTTCCCCTGCCACGCGGAGTGCAAGCTGCATAGAGGCCAGGGCTGCCGCCGAGCACGTGCCAAGCCCCTCCCACCAGCTGCGCGCCATCCAGCCAGGGTCGTGGCTCTTCCAGCTGTTCAGGAGAGGCGCGAGGATCTTCGGCAGCGACGGCGCGTCCGGCTCCTTCCAGCTGCGCACCAGCGCCGAAGGGGCTCTCTCTCTCTCTTTTTTTGCCCGCGCGCGCAGGTTCCAGATGTGCAGGCAGGCAAGCAGGCAGCGGCGCGCGGCGCGGCCACGAGCCTGACGCTGGCTGCACAGTCTGGGCCAGGAGGGAGAGAAGCCCGCCAAGCTGAAGGAGGGTGGCGCGGGGAGGAGGACGAGGCGGCGAGGAGGATGAGGATGGCGAGGAGGAGTCCCCGGGCAGCCGCACGGAGATGCCGCAGCCGGGCTCGCGCGCCCCTGGCCGCTGCTGAGATACGGGCCGTCGGCCCCAGGTGAGTCCTTGCCTAGGCGGCGCCCCCCTGCTTCAGGGATGGGCGCTGGGCTGGCAGCAGAAATGCCCACGGCTGCCAGGCCGGGGCTGCGACGGTTGCGGATTCCCTTGGGCTCTGCGGGGTACGAGCCTGGGGGCAGCCGGGACCGGTCAGCTCTCTGCCTTCCGGCGGCTGGGCTGGGGGAGGGTTTGGCGGAGGGTTCAGAGGCAGAGCCGGTGCGCAAGTGTGTGTGGGGGGTTGCTGTCTGGGGTAGGAGTCCCGCGGCACCTTCGAGACCAAAGAACGAATAAACAGCCCATCCTGTCTTTGGGGGGCTCCAGCTGGCTTGCCAGACTCCCCTCCCCGCTTCAGGGTGCGAGAAGGGAGTTCTGCACATGCCCCGGAGCGCCGTCGCCTTAGCCGGAACTCGGTCTTTTTACGCTGAGGCTCAACTTCAGCCTTGTCCTGCCCCCACCAGCCGAGGAACCACGGGGTCCCTTCCCAGTCCCTGCCCGTGCCAGGGCGCCAGGCTCCGCACAGTGGCCGCGGCCGGCCTGCGGTCTCCCAACCCACTTCGTTTGGGCCGGGCCGGGCCTGCGCCGGAGGGCTCGAGGGAGCTAGGGGAAAAGAAGGAGTCGCCAGCAGCAGCCGTTGGGGGAAGCAGCCCTCACTGACCTTGGGAGGCGACCTGCGGCAGCGCAGGCTGCGGCTTCTGCACTGGGCTGGGAACGCGGCTGGGTAGGTCAGGAGCAGGCGGGACTCCGGAGTTACTCGGGGAGGGGGCGGTCTGGACGCTGGGCTAGTTTGGCTGGAAGGAAGAGGGTGGAAAGTTAGGGGGGCAGGGTTGCTTTGAGGTGTGTGAGGGTCCCGACTTCAGGCATCTGGGGGAGGTGGCAGAGTGAGTTGGACGCCTGAGTTCCTCTTAAGAGGGACAAGGGGAGTGTGGGGCTTCCAGTCAGATCTCCTGCACCCCCTGTGTGGGCACCGGGAATCAGGATTCCGGGTTTCTTGGTTAGAAGGGAGTGAGTTATAAAGAGTCCTTTCCTTCCGAGGTTTGACCAGTTTATTTGAGAGGAGGAAACAGGATAGAAGAGTCATTGATTTGACAGGCTTGGATTAAGATGCTGGGGCTCTAGGGTCATTTGGGCAATCAAGAGTATAGCCAGCTCAGAAAACCCCAGCAAAATTGGCTTCCCTTCTCTGTTTCCCCTACCCTAACTCCCTCCCTTCTAGGAGGAGCCCCAAACTCTTACACTGTGCCTAGGGGCTGGTTCAAAGACTGCCAGAAGAAAACCTAGATTAGGAATGAGGCACACTTTTTTCCCTCTGCTGCGACTTGGGGCCTCTTCACATCATCCTTAGAGTAAAATGAGGACTTTGTAGACGGACAACAAGGGAAAAGCTCCCCCCTCTCCATGTCCAGATAAGGACAGAAAGAGCTTCAGGAGGGTTGGAATGTAGAGAGCAACTGAGCATCACTTGTAGGGAAGGGATGGTGGGTGAGGCGAGTAGGATCCGACTGCTCAAATCCCCTAAGAACGTAATATAATTCTGAGGTCGAAGACCTGGGCGTGGGTGAGGTGTGAGTTCCAAATTGTCCCGGTCCTGCTCTACCTCATAGGCTCCAAGTCCCAGCATATTCCCCAGTAGCAGAGTCCTGACCTCTAATGGAAGCAGAACAACAGGGGCAGGCATGAGAAAGATGGAATCTGTTGCATACCAGATGGAACCTCCAGGTGTGCAGAAATATATGATTTTCCCAATATGCTGCCTCCCCCAAACTAGCAGATTGAGCACTGTGCACATGCAGTCTGTTGTTACCCATTGATAGGCTGAATGTTGCTTCCATTTAGCCTAAAAGGTAAGAAGGAAATAAACTTTCCCTGCAGGGATGGACAGGAGGAAATGCCCTATCTCCCCCATCCCTTCCCAACAAGAGCACTAAGTGCGGGGTGGGGGGGGGGGAGCACTTGCCCCTGTGTATGCAAAGGGCTGATTTGGTTCTCTGGAGGTGCTACAAGCAGAGAACCAGGTGTCCATTTAAAACTGCAAAGTGACAATCTGACTTTCTGAAAAGCAGCTGGCTTTCAGATCCTCAAACCTCAGCTTAGCCTTTGCAAAGGACATTTTGCTCATAAGGTTTCTGTTGCGGGGTGAAGGTACTGTAAAGCAGTCTACAAACCTGGTGGCAAAACGTCCCTTTATGACTGCTAAAATAAGGCTGGAGACTTGAAAGTCGTCTGCTCTCAGAAGGCTGCCATTGGGCAGTGGGTGTAGCTGAGTTAACAGTATCTGTTCACCTCCAAATGCAGCCCTATGGAGGACTAATCTTTTACATTTGTAAGCTCATCAGTGGAACTTCAGACAGCACCTAAGCCCCAGTTTGGCAAGTATAAGAGGACTCCCGCCCCCCCCATAGCACTGCTGGGAATGAGCTGCTGGGGGTTTTGGGGAGCAAGTTCCTCGGCTCATTCTTTCCCTCTCTAACCAAAGCAGCTGTATAGGGAAAATTCCTTTGAAAGTGCAGCCTTGGGGCTTTGAAAGCAGCGACTCTTGAACCCTCAGTTTAGCAGTGCAGGGGTTATTTTCCTACAGAGGCAGGGTTTATCGAGAGCCATTACAGCCCCAAAGAAGGATTTTCTTTGGGTTTCTCTTTGAATTATTTCTCCTCTTTTATAGAGGCTTAATATGTAGAAATGAGCAAGAGAAGTTTTACCTGGCATGAAGATAAATCACATCACCTGCTGGGTTTGGGCTTTCCCCCTTGACAAGTTGCAGGAGACTTAGGGTGACCCTCTAGGGTTTTCAAGGCAAGAGATGCTCAGAGGTGGTTTGCCATTCCCTACTTCTGCCTAGTGACCCTGGTATTTCCTGGTGGTCTCCTGTCCAAATACTAACCAGGGCCAATTCTGCTTTAGCTTCCAAGATCTGATGAGATCAGACTAGCCTGGGCTATCTGGATTGGGGCACTTGGTGAATAACTTCCCACAAAGCAGGTCATTTTTTCTCTCCAGACTTGTTGGCCACCCTGTCTCCCAGCAGCACCTGGCTTTGCTTCTAGGGCAAACTGAAATCTTGTACTCCAGTTACCCACTGTTGGTGCTTCTGCCTGTTGAGCTGCTATTGCCAGTAGGGGTAGGTGAAGAGCAACCTTCCCTTCCCCCCAGGCAGCATCCATGTATGGAAATGTCCCTTGCATGGAAATTTTACTGAAAAGGGAAAATTGTGTTTTGAGAAAATACCCTCTGTCACAGCATTCTGCTTGCTTCACTTGATTGAAGAAACTGTTTCATGTATGCATCTTGGAATTTAAAACATGAATGTGACAGATGCTTGCGAACTGCTTACCGTGCAGAGGAGCCAGTGTGGTATGGCGGTTAAAGGTGTTGCACTATGATCTGGGAGATCTGGGTTTGAATTCCCTCTCTGCCATGCAAACTAAGATGGTGACTGGGTCAGTCACTCTCTCGGTCTAACTGGCCTCACAGATTAGTTGTGGGGAGAGGGAAGGGAACGTGTAAGATTGGTCTTGTAAGCTGCTTTGGATCCCTACTGGAAACAAAAGCATGCATAAATATCTAAGTAGAACAAATAGAATAATCAGGGAGACATGATTTCCTGTAGCTTTTTGTTTAATGTGTGCTTAGTGGCAAATCAAGGTTTGCCCTCTTGAGTTATAGGCATGATTTTGCTGGGTGTTTAATTCCGAGAAGAGCCACTAGAATGCAAAAATTATGGATCTAGAATCTCCAGCTATGCAACAATCTACGTGGAGATTTTGTGTTTTTCTCCTGCATGGAAAAGCTTTCTGTGTGATATGGAAGCTGCCGTTGGTCTTACGGTAACTATGAGGGCACCGGGCATCTGCAGTCCTCTCAAATTGAGCTTTATGGCACAGTGGCAAATGGAAACCAGATTTTTTACTTCCGTTCGCACCTTTAAAAAGAACTGGATACCCATGGACAAGAGAGGAGTGGGCTAGCATCACTACCTTGTTTGAGTGCAGAATGTTTTGCTGTGGTTTTTGGTGTGTGTGTGTGTGTGGAGGGTTAGAAGTCTGAGCTTTTTTGTCTTCTGTGGACAGTGAGTGTGGTCTATTGAGAGACGATGTGTGTTTGCCTGGAAGCGGGATGCCTTTGATTTATTATTGCTTGTAACTCCAAAGCAGACTCATTTTCTGACTGTGGCCAAGTCAATCTCTCTCTCTGTGCCTCACTTATAAAATGAAGGTAATGATGTTCCTTTGCCAAGCTGCAGGGGTTGGGAGGACAGTGATTGGTTGTGAGGTGCTCGGATACTAGGTTAGCATTGATGTTGAGGTCTGGTGGCTATGAGACTCCTAAGATATATTGTTGGCTAGGTTGTTGTACTCTTTATAACCTGCTGTGGTTTGAATCTGTGTATTCAGGGATGGAGAGGGGAATGTGGAGGGTCCTGTCTTGAGGGTAGGATGTGGTGATTCCTTGCTAATGATTATAAGGCTGCACAGTCCAAGTTACGCAAGGTGTTTAGTGGCACGTTAAATACAAACAACATTTTATTCCAGCATAAGCCTGGAATAAAATGTTGCTACTGGACTCCTGTTTATTTTTGCTGCAATGGGACTAACACAGCCGTCTTTCTTGAATAACAGTCACAATCGTGGATTTTTAGTGCTCTTTAAGCACTTAAAGGTAATACGTGAATGACATTTTCCCCACCCTCTCAATTCAATCATAAAGTAAGGGGATTCCAGTCCAGCTTGGTGGTGGGGGCGGGGGAAGGTCCAGAACAATGTGGAATCCAGGGATGTGTGATTATGGTTTGTTGTTGAGTAAGATTCTGTGTGAGACTGCAGAGATGCTGCTGAATTTTACAGTTTGATTCAAGAAGCCCCCTATTTCAATTCTGTTTTCTCCTTTGTGCAAATCAGACTTTTTTTTTTGCATCAGTTGCATGTAAATGGCATAATAACGATGCAAAACAAATGAGGAATACCAGCCGTGAAAATGGAAAGACTTACAGTGGCAACAGATGAAGACTGAGCAAGTGTACTAGCACATCTCTATAAGATTCCCCATCTAGGGAGGTGCAATATAATCATGACTCTGAATGGTGAGAGGGGGTATAGGCTGGGCTGGGAGGGTAGATTACTCTTGCAACTATATTCGCTTCTTATTAAATACTGAGTCTTTGGGGAAGAGCAGAATAAAATTCAAAATAAATTAATCTTGTATTGGGAACTGAGAATTGGGACGCCTGGGTTCTGTTTCAAGTTGTGAAAATTTAATACCTAAAATGTAAGATGCTGCCGCTCAAACCTACTTGGAAATTAAACCCTCTGATCTGGAACCATCTCATTCCTAATGCTCTGTTTTAGGCTTTAGCCGTGCGGCAAAAGAAACACACTTTTATGTATGTTCAGTGGTGCTTTTGGTTTTTACATTTGTAACTCATCTTTCTTCCAAGGAACTCAGAGTAGTATACAGAACTAGGGTGGTGCACTAGATAGTGATCTCTAGACTAGAAGTGGAGGGCCCAAGTTGAGATTCTTGCTCAGACACATCATTCTCCGGTGGGCCTTCGGCCACTCACTCTCTCTTAGCCTAATCTATGTCCCAGGGTTCTTGTGAGGAAAGCTCTGTTGATCATATGACTATATAGTTCAGAGTATAAATATTTTCAATATTTTGTGGTTAAGTGGGATGGGGGACAAAGAGGTATCTATGCTACCCTGTGCTTCTGGGAGGAAAGTAAGATCATAAATTTATGTGATTCTCAATGCAGATGAATCTGTGGGTCCTTAAATATGGTGAATGAAGCCATGAACAGACAAGACAGATCTTTCTACAAATCTGGGAAAGCCCCAGGTTTGCAGAAAAATCTGAGAACTAACCCCACCCCCCAAATTGGGATAACTTCTGCAAAGAATAGAAGCAGCACCTATACCTTTAGGAAATGAATGCCCTCTTAATGGCCATTGTGGGGGTTGCTAGGCAATTACAACAGTATTGTCAGCCTTCAGGCATTGGCTTTTCTCAGTAAAAGGTAGGGGATTGGGGGTAGAGCCCTTTCCAGGGCTGTTTTTGCCTTTGAGGAACGACTCACCAGGACCAGGCCAGGCAGCAGCCACTGGGCAACTTGATATCATGCAACTTGAATGAGTCACCTCCGCCCAACTGCTCACTACTGCTCAGCAGCAGCCACCTCGTGAAAATCAGTGTAGTGTAATGATTAAAGTCTTAAACTAGAATCTGGGAATCCCAGGCTTAAATCACCACTCTGCCATGGAAGCTCACTGGCTGACCATGGGCCAGTCACACATTCTCAACATAACTTATTTCACCGGGTTGTTGTGAAGATAAGCTGCTTTGGGTGCCTGTTGTGAAAAAAGTAATAATAAACTCAGCTGAAAACTGGGAGGGTGGGGATAAGAGGTAAGTGTTTTGGTGGGTGGGAAAAAGAGAAGGAAGCAGAGAATAGTGAGGATGTGGGAATTGCCAGGAGATAAGAAAGTAGAAATTGTGTGGAGAGTGGGATACCGGGGAAAGTGTTGGTTTCCCACTATGCAACTGGGCCTGGCCCAGCAGCTGGCACTGTACAACTAGGCCACAGAGGGAAAGCTGAAGATGGGGCAGATAAGTGTAGGTTGGCTGGTGGGTAGGAAGAAGAGAAGGAGGCAGGAAAAGGAGAGAGCAAGGGGAGTTTCAGGGAAGGAAAAGAGGAAATTGTGGGGGAGGTGTCAGCACATGTACAAGTGGGGTCAGGAACAATCTGGAAATCCCAGATTTCCTGTGAAGATCTCTCTCCCAAGAGTCTCATTCTAAGCTCTTTTTTTTTTTGGGGGGGGGGGTGAGCTGGGGCTGATTTCCCCTTTTCTCCTCCCTTTTAACTGATGTTTACCTGCTGTCAACATTCAGTACCTTTTGAAGCATTTTCAACCCTCAGACTGTAGGGGATGCTTTTTTCCCCTTTTTGTTCATTTATGAAGTCATATTTTTTTCTCCATACCTTGGAAGTCCCTTAATTTATCTATAGCCAGCATGATTTAGCTGCTGCATTATCCACACAAGGGCGATATAGCAAACTCACTTTTCCTCACAACAGCCCTGTGAGGTAGGTTAGTTAGGCCAAGAAAGTGGTCTTCAACCTTTCCAGCCCCAGGACCCACCCTTAATCGCCGTGCAGTACAGAGACCTGCCAAACTATGAAAACATGACACCAGAGTCATATGACAGGAAAAGGAGGGGCTATAGAACCTGCCTGTGCTAAAAAGGAGCCCTCTCCAGCACTGAGCATGTCCTCATGCCTGCTGGATCCTCTCCACATGTGTGCAAAGAAAGGCGGTGGGGTGGGGTTCCCATGGTCTTTGCAGAGGTCAGTAGCTTAAGGAGTGGTGTTGTGTGGTGATCTAACAGGACAGTTTCCATCATTTGGTTCCTCTGCAGTGGATCATCTTGTGTTCAGTTTAGGATCCTGTATTGGCAGCATGAGGGTTAATGAGGCATGCAGAGCTGTGCTTTGGCATCTTTCTTCTTCTTTTTTCTCCTTAAGTCTTTGTCTATGCCCAGGGGTCATTCAACACATTATCTGAAAGCCCATAAAAGCAAGCCTTTTCATGAAGCAGCTTTCTCAAGCACCCCACTGTTCTTTTTTTATGGGATTCCTTGTAGCTGAGAGATTTTTTGATGGCTTAAGGCATTTCTCCTTTGGTAAAGAGAGAGAGAGAGGCTGGGGGTCAAGGGCAGGTTCAGATGGGCTGGGAACTTTGTGGGATCTGCAAGAAGACCTCAGCGGTGGGGCACAGAATACCTACAACAAAAGCTTGGGGAGACAGAATTCTGTGAAAGAGATTTTGCAGTCTGATGCTCCATGTATCTGCAAGGTAAAGGCTTTCCTTAAGGAGGTCATTACACACACCCCTTCCAGCACTGGTGGCCAGGGGGGGACTTGGCACACCTGGCACTGGAGGATTTGTGAAACACTCTTCTGTTGTTAAAACCCAATGTTGTACAACTCTGTGGGCATGGTGAGTTACCTAGACCAGACCCAATAAGTTATGAAAGCCAGAATAATTACAGAACGGTACCTGTAATTCTAAGTCACCTGGAAACTGCAGGAGAGGGAGAAAGAAGAAGAGCTTGCTTTTATATCCTGCTTTTCTCTACCCTAAGGAGTCTCAAACCGGGTTACAATCGCTCCTTCCTCTCCCCACAACAGGAACCTTGTGAGGGAGGTGGGCCCTGAGAAAGTTCTGAGAGAACTGTGACCGACCCAAGGTCACCCAGCAGGCTTCATGAGGAGTGGGGAATCAAACCCTGTTCTCCAGATTAAAGTCTGCTGCTCTTTAACCATTACACCATGCTAGCTCTCACCACACTTGGTGGTGTTCTTGAATGGGGCACTGTGTGATTATCTTGCCTCTTTCAGGTTACATTAGGTTGAGAGTGTTTAGCATCTTCTGTAGAAAGGTGGGGACCATGCCCCCCCATTTCTCAAAACGCAGCTTGATGTGAAATAACTGATGAAATCTCTGTCCATGTAATTATTTTGGTTGAATTAAAATAGCGCTCTTTTTTATTGCATTGCACAGTTCCTGTCGTGCTTGGTTGTGCAGTGTGAAAGGCAGTGAACGACAGATGTCCAGGAAGCTGGAAAAGCAAATAGTTCAAATGCAGCAATTGGTATTATTCTTGTTAGTAACTTGAATGTTCTTTTCACCAAGAGAGCAGCAGAGCCATCTGTGGTAGCTGAGTCTGCATTGCATTACTCATGAGGAAGCCACTTACCTGCCTCTTGCTAAATTGCAGATGTCCGCTTGGTTGCAGACTGGGCAATTGTTGGGACTGAACTCAGGAGACCTGACTGTATTCACATGCCCACTTTAACTGCAGTTAAATGAAATATGCACAAAGCAGGTGTACCAGGATCATGTGCACGCCTGACTCATCACTTGTCTTTTGGAGAGGGTTGCCAGCCTCCAGGTGGAACCTGGAGTTCTCCTGGAATTGCAGCTGATCTCTAGATGACAGAGATCAGTTCCCCTGGAGAAAATGGCTGCTTTGGAGGCTAGCCTGTATGACATTATACCCTGCTGAGCTCCCTCCCCAAACCCCGCCCTCCTCAGGCTCCACCCACAAAATCTCCAGGAATTTCCCAAGCTGGAGCTGGCAGCCCTCCTTTATGGAGTGAAATGAAAGAATGACCAGTGAGGACTATTTCCACATCCACGGTGGATCTGTGCAGATGTGCAGCTTAACCGGAGTTTTTCGTTCAGTAGCTGATATCCTAAAGCAGGATCAAAACCTGGTTAAGATGCCTGGTTTACAGAAAAGAAAGAACTAACACCAGTTAAGCCATATGCCTATATCTGCACACTGCCAAGTGTAACCGGAGTTAGGCATAAATCACAGTTCCTTCATTGGCTTCATGCAAGAAGGAAAGGGAAAAAAGGAGGGGCCAGGCAGGAATGGGAGTCTGATACAAGCTTGGGCTCATCATGAACATTTTCATTTAGCAGGGGTTAAACTGAATGTCCAATTATAACCGTTCTGTCCACTGTTTAGAGGACAAAGTGTTTAATGTAGGAGACCTGAATTCAGTTCCTCCTCCAAACCAAGGTGGAGAGTTCAAGTGCCTGTTGCTAATGAGACTATAGCTGGCATATGATAAACCTGGCCCAACAGAGACGATCCCCAACATGGTGCCCGTGAGCACTATATTGCCTGTCATTGTGTGTGCTGGTGCCCTCTTCCTTCATTGCTAAAATACTACTTCCCCAAAACACCTCTTCCTGAAACCAGACACCCAACCTGACTGCCTCATTGAGGCAAGAGGTGCTTCAGAAGACCCTAGGAGATATCGCCTTTGGGTCTGCATGGAGTGCTCATTCTTCTTCATTGGGGAAGTCATCCAAACTGGTAAGGCCATGCCTCCTCTGGCTCCAGGCAGGTCTATGCAAATTTCTGCAAGACTCCACTGGATCAGATCGAGGCTGACCCCTCCGGTTTGGTCAGCCCTGCAGCTCCAAGCAGGCTGCTTGAGCCAAGCTCCACGTTGCTTGTGAGCTTGGTCCTACCTTAGGAATAGAAGAGGAGAAAGCAGCAAAGAAAGCCATGCCTTCTAGTGCA
This sequence comes from Gekko gecko, assembly GCA_029375565.1. Lineage (NCBI taxonomy): Eukaryota > Metazoa > Chordata > Lepidosauria > Squamata > Gekkonidae > Gekko > Gekko gecko. Next base: position 37,276,493 of record JAPDNY010000002.1, read on the forward strand.
GGACCTAAGAAGAAGGAGGCGGAGGAAACCTGCAAAGGAACAGCCTCTCTCGCCCGAAGCTATGGGCACCAGAGACTGGCCTATGACAAACATGGAAAATGCTGCACATGCTGTCGCAGAGGCTTTGGGCCTCTTCTATGCCAGTGCAGGATGTCCCCAGGAGGAAGATACAGGTTCTGAGGCCTTATCAGGTGGTCCTTCCCAACAGGACTTGGAAGCTTCTGAGTCTGCAGGGAATGCGAGGCGAAGATCTGGGGGTGAGTCCTCCAGGCAGAGTCCTCAGGAGCTAAGGCGGGGTGGATTTAAGATCAGGCAGCAGTGGGATTGATCCTTCCTCCCTCCCCCAGCTCTCTCCATTGGCTCTTTCTGGCATGTTGATCTTGAGCGTTTCAAATTTCAACATGGCAACCACACCATTTTTCCCTGTGTTTTTTCTCTCTCATCAGATTGGATGATGCAGGCTTTCAGGTCTCCCTGGGCCACCACAAACCCAATGCTGATTCAGCCTGGAAATTTTGTGGGGTTTTCAGATGCCAGGGTCTTGTGGCCCTGTGGGAATGGTAGCCAAGGACACCCAGGGAGCTTTCAGAAGCTGAGGACATCGGGAACACCAGAGAGTAGCCCTAAGAGGCAGTCTCCTCCTCTGTTGCCAACCAGATCTTTTTCTGGGGAAAATTCCTCCCCACCTAGGAAGAAGCCCCCAAAGGTGCCATCAGGTGCAAGGCCTATAATTATTCACCATTCAGAGGCCTCAGAAAAGGATGATAGATCTTCTTTGATAGCTGCTGGGGTGAACAGAAGAGGGGACAGAAGTAGTCACAAACTGAGTATCCATCTTCAGCCCAGGGTTACCTTGGGCTCAAGATTGGAGGGGGAAGAGCCCTTGTTGAACAGAGGGTCTATTGGGGCAAGCTCTGACAAGGAAGAAGGGGAATTGTCAGGAGAGGAAATTGAAGTACAGGAAAATTCATCTAGACATTTCTAGCCTGAGCATTTTCAGGATTGCTTAAAATGGTGTTTTCTACCCTAAACTACCAAATTGGCACATCAGAAAAACCCAGGTCTTCAAAGCTGGATGGGCCGAACAGCACAATGTAAACTCACAGATTCTTTGTATCTCATAACTTTCCTACTGTAGGTAGAAAGGTTTCAGATTAAGTTATGTATTTGTAAGGCTTATGAATTAAGGCTTATTGGATTAAAAGCTATGTATTTGTAAGGCTTATGAAGTACAGGGTTTAAGACCACCAAAGGTCATTACAGCACGCTCATCCAGGGCAGCAGCAACATCAGCATCCTTCTCTACCTGGGTGCCTGTTGAAGAAATCTGCCAAGCAGCCACCTGGTCCACCTTCTCCACCTTTGTAAGACATTATAGAATAGATCAGCTGGTTTTCTGTCGAAGCAGCCTTTGGTAGAAGGGTGCCGCAGCAGGTGGTAGAATTTTAAAAAAGGGATACAGTGTGGGTATGTAAAGGTAAAAGTTTCCCTTGCTCGAAAGCCAGTCGAATCTGACTCTGGGGGGCGGTGCTTATCTCCGTTTCCAAGCCGAAGAGCCAGCGCTGTCTGAAGATGTTTCCGTGGTCATGTGGCCGGCATGACTAAATGCCGAGGTGCACGGAACGCTGTTACCTTCCCACCAAAGCAGTACCTATTTATCTACTTGCAGTTTCTTGCTTTTGAACTGTTAGATTGGCAGGAGCTGGGGCCAGAGACAGGAGCTCCCTCCATCATGCGGCACTCGGGTCTTGAACTGCCGAGCTACAGACCTTCCGGTCTGCAGTTCAGTGTCTTAACCTCTGAGCCACCACGGCTTCCCCACAGTGTGAGTACAACTGTAAAATAGTCCCACCCTTATGGATAGCTTGGGTAGGTAACCAGCTTGGATGACTTTCCCCCACTGAAGGAGAATGAAACATTGGAACCTACCTGAATGTTCCCACCCATCCCTCCCAAAAAAAGGTATAGACAAATGGCTGTATGAATGAAGGACTGATGTGGAGCTGGGCTATGTTATGACTGGAGGGGTCAGCCTTGATCTGATCCAGTACAGGTTTGCAGAAATTTGCATAGACCTGCCTGGAGCTGGAGGAGGTGTGAGTGTGACCTAACCAGATTGGATGATGTTGCCCCACTGAAGAGAAGAAACTTTCAGGTAGGTTCCACTGTTTCGTTCAAGAATAGCTTCCCCCAGAGGTCATTTCGTAGAAAAAGAGGTGCAGGAGCTCATTAGCATAACTCATTAGCATAACTTATTTGCATATGCCACATCCCCTGACATCACCGGAAATGTGTCAGAAGGCAACACCCACCGCTCAGGCTCCACTGGACTGTGTGGGATTGCTAGCTATGGGGGGGAACGTGCAGATCTGCCCTCACAGAGGTGGGAGAGCTTGTACCTGAATAAACCTTGGTCTTAAAGGTGTCACTGGACTTTTTTGGATTGCTAGATATGGGGGGGGGTGGAACGCGCAGATCTGCTCTCACACAGGAGGGCAAGATTGTACCTGAATAAACCTTGGTCTTAAAGGTGCCACTGGACCCTTTGAATGGCCAGCAAGCACAGGAAAGTGCATGGCTGCTTGTGGGTCAAGGAGGGCGGCGTGAGGATGCGCATGGCCTCAAGCAGGTAGGCGGCCAGGGCAGTGGTGGGGCAGAGGCACAGGAGGAGGCGCAGGAGGCTGGGGTGGAGCTCCTTGCAGGCCTCGTGGGAGTTGCCAGGGCCCACCTCGCAGAGGTGCTACACCAGGGCTGGCATAAGGATGGGCAGATCCTGGGCAATCTGGGTTCTGTGGCCCAGGCAATGGCGGAGCAGCTAATGGGCCAGCTTGCAGTAGCGCTCCACTGGGTTGGCCAGTGGACCGGGAAAGGCTGGGGGGCTGCTGGGAGCAGGGGCCGGGGCTTGCTGCATGTGCTTGCCCCTGGGCTCATTACTGCCGGAGCTTCGCTCCTGTGCTCTCCAGCAGGAAATGAGCCCTGGCTTCCCCCATCACAGGAGAATGCTTGACTTGGAACCTCTCATCATTTTCTAAATGCTGCCCTTCATGGCAGCCATGTTGAGGTGGCATCTTTTCTCAGAATTCCAAAAGTGCCCACAGAGTAAACAGTGTTGGGGACCCCTGCTCTACAGGAAGGACAAGGAATGCCATATACAAATTGGTATTGTTCTGTATATCAGTGAGGGCATCAAACCTCATAAACTAGAAAAGAGGAATAAAGAATGCCTGTCCATAGAAATTGCTGAGGGTGAAAATAACAGTACTGGGGAACGTACTATTGCCTCCTGTTTAAAACTGAGGGCAATCTTAAGATGGAAAAAAGAAATCAGGAAGACAGCCGGAGGAGAAACTCTTGTACTAATGGGTAGCTTAGGTTGCCTTCACAGTGACGGTAGATACCAGCAGCGGACAAAATATCTAAATATGATTCAGTGATTGTACTGTGGAACCATTGGTAATGGAACCAGCTAGGGTTAAGAGGGTCAAGAGAGTCAAAATCTAGACCTCTGGAGGTTATTTAAAACCACAATAATAGGAGCCCAGTTAGAATGTGTGGCCCAGATTAAAGAAAGCACGAACACGCCTAAGGTGATACTAGTATGGCTAATGAGGAAAGTCAAAGAAAATATCAAAGGCAAGAAAAGTTCCTTTAAAAAGTAGAAGTCATGCTCAGATGACAAAAAGGAGCACAAACTTTAGCAAAACAAATGTAAGTAAAGCATGAAAAAAATCTTGTGGGGAGCATGCAGTTAAAAATACAAAGGCAGACAATAAAAATTTCTTTAAATACATCAGAAGCATGAAACTAGCCGGGGAGGCATTTAGACTGCTGGGCAACAAAGAAATGAAGAAATTGAGAAAGGAGAAAAAGGAAATTACAGAGAAGCTGAATGAATCTTTTGCTCTAGTTTTCGCTGCAGGATATGTTAAAGATACTCATGCCAGAATCACTTTTTTAAAGGGAGAATATTTGAAGAACTAACAGTGCAATCCTAGCCAGAGTTACAACCTTTCGAAGTCTATTTACTTCAGTGTCAGTGGTGTAGCTCTGTTTAGGATTGCACTGTCAGTCAAATGGAGGTGACCAAAAAACTCCCAGAAATGTTCTAGGATTAATTGAGAAGCCACCTGAATGGTCCAACTGGCTTCTTGGCTGGCTAGCATAGACTACTCAAATGTGAAATTGCTGGTCTTCTACTAAAATATGCAGCTTGCCACTAAAACTGGCCTCATCAGAGGGTGGAAAGTGTCCAATATGACACCATTTTTTGGAAAGAGTTCCAAAGGAAGTAAGGAAATTACCCATCTGTTCTCCTAATGTCTATCTTGAGTAAATTGATAGATAGTATTCATTAAACTAAAATTATTAAGCATATAGAAGAACAAGCCTTGCTTAAGAAGAATCAGCATGACTTCTGCAATTGGAAAATCCTGACTCACCAGTTTGTTTACTTTATGAGCGTGTCAGCAAGCATCTAGACAGGAGTATAGATACTACAGAGTAGGACTTTCACCAAGCTTTTGACAAAGTCCTGAGTAAATCTCACAGTTCTTACAAATGAAGGGCATAATCATTCTTGTAGCATCAATGAGGTTCTTTCATGCAGTGGTAGGGTAACTGGCTAAAGGTCAGGATACAGAGAGTAAAGGCAAATAGACAGTTCTCTCAGCAGAGGGAAGTAGGGAGTAGGATCCTCCAAGAATTTGTATTGGAAAAATGAATGGAGGATAGGTAAAAGGTAACTAAAGTGTCTTAAGTGATCTTCAGTATCCAGGGGTACATGAATAAGACTTGACATATTGTTTTGCTCTTTCTAACTCTGGGTCTAATGGGTAATTTTGAGTTGTAGTGCTATTCTTGGTTGTCTTGAAACCATTTAGAAGTTTCTTACTTACTTTTTACTTAAGGTGACACAGACCTTGTTTCAGAGGTCAGACTCCTCTCTTTCAATATGCTCCAGTGTACCCGACTTCCTCTTGAGTGTTCCCCTCCCCCGGTTCATCTGCACTACTCATAAAGGCAGTACTGGGAGGAGTGAGCTCTGGGTGGGATTCTCTGGCACAACACTGTCCCTGGTTTCTGGAGCATTTTCTATTTGTTTGCTATTTTTACTGCTAAACAGGGAAAGAAAGAGTAGAAGCTATTCCTGTGCAGACGTTCCTGAGATTCTGGCTGGAAAAAAGAGCAAAAGAAATATGGCTAAGAGGCCATCTTGGGGACCCTACTTGGATGGGAAGGTGGCCTAGAAATGTTTTAAATAAATAAATAAATAAAAATAATAAGTTATGGCTATGCTATAGTTCTTTCTGCTGTCTTTGAGGTGCAGTCTATGCCATCCCACTAAAGTTGCCCAATTGCAACCGAGAGCCCCTGCCATTCCCTGTAAATGTCCCCGTGCAGCAGGAAAGGATGCGGCCCCTTTGCCTCCTGTCCCATTTTTTCCTCCACTTTCCTCTCCTGCCTGCTATAGCAAGCCGGGGTGGGGTGGGTTTTTTTCCCCATTTTTTTTACAGCAGGCAGAAGAAGGTGGGCAAGGAGATCTATGCAGGAACCAGGTTAAGATTTATGGCTTCTTGCACATTCTCTAGAAGCCTTGGACTATTTAAGATACAGGCAGGATATCTGGGTTGTGAACTGGTAACCCTGCCTCTGCGTTGTTTGTACTGCCCTAAGTCCCATAGCACTTCAGAGACCAGCAAGATTTTGGGGGGTATAAACTTTTAAGAGTTGAAGGCTCCCTTCATCGGAGCGTTGGCTGTTGAAAGCTGATGCCCTGAAAATCTTCTTGGTCTCTAAGGTGCTCCTGGGCTTGAACCTGACCTGTTCTACTGCAGACCAACATGGCCGCCCTCTGAAAATATCTTAAAGGCACATTGAAATAAATTCCCCTTCCCTTGCTAAGCTAGTCCCTCCTTGGAGTATCGTACCTGTCCATCCTGTCCAGATTATTTTGTTTTATTGCACTTGTTTCATGTGTTCTCTTATTAGGTATTGTTGTTTTTAATCATCGTTGTGAGCTGCCTGCAGGATATAAATATTTGAAAAGAAAACAGTGTGAGAATGTATATGTCCGTGATACATGAATAGCTAATGCTTTCTGAATTCCGAGGAATTGTAAAGGAGCCCAGGAGAGACAATAGAGTAGGCCTAGTTCACTACCTACACAGAGAGCAGTGTCAGGTACTCCACAGAAGGTGCTACTATTTTATTTTTATTTATTTCATTTATTCCCTGCCTTTCCCCTCAGTGGGGACCCAAAGTGGCTTATATTATTATCCATTTTATCCTCACAACAACCCTGTGAGGTATGTTAAACTGGGAGCATGTGACTGGACCAAGGATACCCAGCAAACTTCTACGGCAGAGTGGGGATTGAAACCTGGGTCTCCCAGGTATTAGTTTGACACGCTAAACCAATACACTACAGTGGCTGGGCATCTGTTTTGTAGCATAGTTGGCTAATGGCTACTATGCTTGCTGTAGCTGGGCCTACCTCAGAATCATGATCCAGACTTTTTGTACAGATCTACTGAGCCCCCCTTCTTCAGGATGTATCACCTGACTGAGAGGAAGGAATACCTCATACCTTTTTAATTGTCCACTGTTAGGGTAGCAGCTGTAGGTCAGAGGTGTTCATCCCAAATTTGGTCTCTGTCACCTGCCCTTAATCTCAGGCCTACAGTGGTGATGATGGGAAGTGCTATCAAGTCACAGCAGATTCACGGTGACCCCGTTCAGAGGTGATTTGCCATTGCCTGCCTCTGCATCACAACCCTGGACTTCCTTGATGGTCTCCCATCCAGATACTAACGAGGACGGGCCCTGCTTAGCTTCTGAGATATGACAAGATCAGGCTAGCCTGGGCCATCCAGCTGAGGGCTTATCTCAGGCAATAGGTTAGGGAAGACATTGTTTGGGATGCTTTCAGCTTTCAGTGTTCTGCTCCAAGTCTCCTTCTCCCAATTCACAATTTCTGAGGGATTGCCTCTGGTAATTAGGTCTGTCTTTCCTGCTAAAGTGCAGCCTCCTCACAGCTCCAGGGTCTTTCCAAACTAAAGAGCATCTTCTCAAGTTGCATTTTGTCTTCATGTCAGAAGCAGTAATTCTTTGCTGTTTTGGAACAGTCAGCCTCGAGTTCTGTCACGAAAATCCTCAGGTGTTCCACCACTCATGCTGACCTCCAGCCACCCATGTACTAAATCTCACATCTGCCACCATTCCTTAATCCACATCTCTGCTTGCATTTTATGGGATGAAATACACAGGATGACAGAGTTTATTACAGATGTGTCTCTTTCTTTACACTGATGAAGTTTAAAGCTGCCAGGTTGGTATCTGCATTGCTAATCAGAGGAATGGCGCAGTGAGGAAGAATTAACTCCCTCTTCTCCAGTGTCGTAGTCACTCACCATATTGGTGCCCCTTTGAGGCTGTGTGTTTGTTTTTCTTCTTTAAGGACCAAGTAATGCATCTAGAGTTCCTGCAACACATTTAGATGCAAGGAATAGAACGTTCTGTTGAAACTAGCCTCAAACAGGTAGGCTAACTTACTTCCATATGTCCATACAATTAAGGATTTTAAAAAATTGTATAAAGTTTATCCACTGCCTGAAGCTGCTGAGAGGCTGATCACTTGAAAAGAACTGAGGATTTTTCAGGACGTGATGTCCTAAAATGGGCAGTCTTTCCCCAGGGAGCTGTGCGTGGAATAGGGAAAGATTTCCCCATTTTCCGGAATGCCAGCTTACGTCCACCCTGCTTTCTGTTTGCCCAGCCCCTGAAGTGTGTATGTGTGTGTGTGTGTGTGCCACAGTGGGCTGTCTTGCCTCAGGAGCGCCTGCAGAGCTCGTTATCCTTGGAACAGACACAGCCAACATTGCTTCATTAGCCTCATTAGCAGGTTGCTGTGGTGCCAGGCTTTGATGGGCCTCTATTAATTTACATGCACACACATATTTGCCATGGGCCCAGCTGCAGAGATGGGGAGGGTGTGCGCGCGCCCATGGTGCATTGAGTTGGTACCAGGCTGTATGGGGGCTGCAGAGTGTGTGGGAGGGAGAGAAGAAGCGGGGCTGGGGCATCTTTGACATTTAAACAAAGGGGTCTGGGATTCTGTGCAGAGGGACTGCAGATTCTATAGCCAGGAGACCTTAGCCATAGGAAGCAATTATGCAAACTTGATTAATTTGCATGTGTTTATTTAGTTTACATTCACAGCCCTGTTTTTCACTTTGTGTATTCCCATTTTTTAAATCCGTGTCAGCGACTTGTGGGAAAGCATGGGGAAATAAATTGTACAGGTTGGCAGGGTGAGCGCTGAGGACGCCCTCCTTCCCAACAGCAGAAAATGCTATTGAAGCCCTCTCTGGCTTCTCAGCCTCCAGCTGGTTTCTCAGCCATTTACCAGAAAATGTTCATATCTGTGCCCTTTGCAGTATAGTCCTATAACAGAGTTACCCCGGTCTAAGTCCATTGATTGCAGTGGGCTTTTATTTGAGTAACTCAGTATAGAGTTGCACTGTTAGCGTGCAAAGGGCATTTACAATCCCCTCTTCTCATCAGCGGGCTGCTGTAGTTCTACCCTCCTGACAAGAGCTTGATGTGACAAAACATTGCCTCTGACACAAGAACAGTCTTGGCTGGTCAGCTGGCAATCCAGCAAAAGCCCTGTGTGAGGGCATCATTTGCCTGTTTCAGACTGGAAATGCCAGCTGAGAGTATGGGGCATTGCTCAAGAGCATCCTGTAAATGCAGGGCTAAACAAGGATTTGAGCTGTTTCTGCAGCTCACTTGGACCAAGGAGAGGTCCTTTTCGGATTTTGCACAAACTGCTTGAGATGACCCTATCAAAGGCTACATTCCATGCAAACTCTGTTGATTGCTTTTTTCCCTATGGAGTTGGAACATGGGTAGCCCTGCAATTATTTAATTCCTGTACTTAGGAAGTAGGTCCTGGAGCACAACACACTCTTTACTTCTTTGTTTTAGGGACCAAAACCTGCTCCTACTGTGCCTTTTCTTTTGTAGAGAGGGATGGAGCTGGTGAGATGTTTTGCTGTGGTGTCTCTGGGTGTCAAGTTACAATGGCAGCGATGCTTTTTGAGGGTCTGACAGCAGTATAATGGTGCTGATGGTAGCAGGACATTTACAGGGCTGGAAAGCGTGCATCATCCTTTTCAGAGAGCATGGTGACGTCCCTGGACTGCATTCTTCCCCAAATGATCAAAGTAAAGCAGGTTTGAAAAGTATATTAAGGTTGGGGAGAACCTGGGAAGAGGAGGAGTGCAGCCTAATGGTGTATAGAAACTCCCTCCCCTAAGTGATCCAGTTTGGAAGCCAAGGCAGAAAAAAACCTTCATATAGAAGCTGCCTAGGAGACCCAAGTTTAAATCCCCACTCTGCCAGGAAGCTTGCTGGAGGGGTCTAGGGATACTCACTCCTTGTCAGCTTAAGCTACCTCCGAGGGTTGTTGTCAGGATATAATGGGATAGGGAGAAGAACCATCCTCTGCTCCTTGGAGGAAGGCCAGGACAACACAGATACTACAGAGAAATATCTTCCTGAAAAGAGGACAGTGCTTTCCTCCAGTCCCTTCTGTATATTGTATGTAAAGCTATACTGAATCTCCTTTGGAGGTTTCCAAACAGAGGTTAGATGGCCATCTGATAGCAATGCTGATTCTGTGAACTTGAGCAGATCAGGAGAGGAAGGACATGAAGGGGTTGCATCAGTGCTTAGTTCTCGCGGCCCTTTCTTGCGTGCTCAGGGAAATGCTGATCACCATTTTGGGGTCAGGAAGCCATTTTTCTCCAAGTCAGTTTGGTCGGAAATTTTGGAGGTTTTTTGTCATCTGGGTGTGGAACAGTGGTCACTGGGTGTGTGCATGTGTGGAGGGAGAGGTATTTGTGAATTTCCTGCTTTGTGCAGGGGGTTGGACTAGATGACCCCAGAGGTCCCTTCCAGTTCTATGATTCTATAACTCCACCACCGGTGTTGATTGGTCCAGTAGTTATTCTCTTTCCAGAGGGGAGCCCTGGGAACTAGTACTGTGAATGGGACAAAGGTCTTGTAATGGGAAACGATCAGGACCCTCACCAAAGTACATTCCCCAGGATCCTATGAGGGAAAATGCAGCAGGATATAAAGCTACACTGAGTGTGCGGTGTATCTGTGCCCTCAGTGTCCATTCCTTATTCCTCTGCCGCCTCCGCTGTGCCTCCTTCCTCTTAGGACTTCACACGATTTCCTCTTATCACTTCTGTGGCTTTCTCACCCTTTCCTTACACTTGGGATGCATGAGAAAGTGTTGCCCTTCTGTCTCATCGTCTCCCCTCCAAAAAAATATTGACTCCTCTTTTAAGTTTGGAGCATGCTTTGTTCATGTCCCTGACACTACCAGCCTACGCCACCTCCATAATGAGTCATGCGGGACCCCGTGTTTCGTGCCATCTTTGACGGATGGGTCTGTTAGCAGCTGTGGCCCGCATCTCCCTCCTGCTGGCACCTTCTCTGTGGAGATTTATGCCTTTAATAACCCCAGCCTTCTTGCAAGAGTTCCCACAGCAATGAAGCAGCCCCAGGACAAGTTGGTGTGTGGAATGACTTTCCTCCCCCCCCCCTTCCACACACCTAGAGTCTTGGTTACAGTCTGAGATACAGACAATAACGGGTGGAGGAGGAGGGAATGCAGTCTGCTTCATCATTTTCCTAGATGCATATTACTTGATTGTCAGAAAGTGTATATACCATCATATGCAATGAATAATCATGCAAATGTGTGTTCATTGTATGTGGCAGAGCACATACCATAGGGTGTCCCCGTCCCCCCGCATTGGATTCATGTGAGAAAATCATCTTGCATGGCAAAACCTTGGTAGCAGAACTGGGACAGGAAGATCTGAGAGCCAGTTTGGTGTAGTGGTTAGGAGTGTGGACTCTTATCTGGGAGAACCAGGTTTGATTCCCCACTCCTCCACATGCAGCTGTTGGTGTGACCAGAACTCTCATGGGCAGTTCTCAAGAGAGCTCTCTCAGTCCCACCTACCTCACAGGGTGTCTGTTGTGGGGAGGGGAAAGGAAAGGGATTGTCTGAGACTCCTTTGGGTAGTGAAGGGTGAAGTATAAATCCAATCTCTTATCTTCTTCTTCTTTGTCGTCTTCTTCTACTTTATTGTGGTGCCAATACCTTTCTGTATCCCCTGAAATCACAGCTTTGCACTCCCTGGCTATCTCTTCCCTTAAGAGTGGGCTTACCGAATCAGACCTGTGACATACTCACCCAGTTATACAGAGAGTCAGATCACTGAATTTACATGAAGTTGACTTACAGTGAATCAGAGCATTGGTTCATGGAGGTCAATATTATCTACTCAGGCTGGCAGCACCTCTTCAGGGTCTCAGGTAGAGGTCTTTCATATCACCCGCCACCTGTTCCTTTTTAATGGAAGATGCTGCGGTTGAACCTGGGACCTTCTGCACACAAAGCAGAGGCTCTTCCACTGAGCCACAGGCCTTCCGTTGGTTTATCTGCGTTGACTGGCAGAACCTCCCCAAGATCATCTTAGTGACCTTCCGCATGCATGGCATGTGTTGTACCATTAAGCTGTGTACCATTAAGCATTAACACACAGATCTGGCCAGCCAGATGCCCCTAAAGAGGTTCAGGAGCAAGCGGTGTTGGTGATAGACATTGCTTCTTGAATGGAGACCTGTCTAGAGAACTTTGGTTGTGATGACAGGGTGCTTCAGCCACCCAGCTGTCCAGTCTAGAGAGGAGAGCTATGAAACCTGGACAACTAACTCTTGAGGTGCCTTAGCAGAATGGGTGCAGTTAGATACTATAGTGTCTGATTAGGTACGTGGGAAGATGCTCTTTAGATGTATACTTCATCCCCAGTATCTGGAAACTAGTGTCATAGAGGTTGCTGCTTCAGCTGCCCTGGCTAGGAGCCACAACTCAACCTGTTCTTCATACCTTTATCTCCTGAGGTGTTGAATGCATTTGTTATGAGGGCCAGATCTGACATAAATGTCACTTTGTTGGCCCGGGCCATGTGTGCCATAAAATGTAATGCCAGGTACCAGAGATAGAAACTTAATAAATGGCACAGGCAAACCCAATTAACAATATTATTTTTAACTCAAAATACAAACAAAAGCAATTGATTCCTAGCAGTGAGAGCAATTGATTTGCTGGGGAGCCCACAAAAGCCCCAATAATGTATTTAATCTTATGCAAGACTAGGTTTTTCCCAAGGGATACCATAAAAGGGGGAGTACCTTATATTTCCTTACCTACCAGTTGCTTGCGGGCCTAGTAAGAGCCCTGCACGGACTGGTTCTAGCTCCTGGACCTTATGTTTCACACCCCTGAAGGTGGGAGCAGCAGCTATCTCCCAATACTGTGATGGTGCTTGAAGGGGGTTATGGTGCATTATCTGTACCAGTATTTCTCTTTAAGGCCCAAAAGGGCTTGGGGTACGTGAAGAATTTCCTCCCCACATTCTGGCCTCTTCCCTAGCTCTGCTTCCTGTGCTGCCACCTGTGTAGGTGAAATGGGTTGCAGCAGCAGAGGCAGGGCTTTTTCAGTGGTGGCACCTCATTTTAAATTTTCTCCCTCTTGAGGCTTGGCTGGCCCCTGCCTTACTGTTTTTAAAGTGCCACAGCAAAACGTTTTTCTTTTCCCAGTCTTTTTAATTGGAGGGTTCCCTTTGTTTTTAGCTGAATTCATAGACTGTTTCTAGAATAAAGGCCCTGACCTGGATGGCCCAGGCTAGACTGATCTTGTCATATCTCGTTAAACTAAGCAAGGCTGGCCTTGGCCAGTTTTGGATGGGAAACCACCAAGGAATTCCAGGGTTGCCCCGTGCAGAGGAAGGCAGTGACAAACCACCTTGAAAACTCTTAAGTTGGCCACAACTTGACGGCACACAGAGACTAAAGAACGTTTATTTATTTTATTTACTTCATTTGCTTACTTCACCTTTCTCCTCAGTGGGATCTCTCCTCCATCTTATCTCCACAACAACCCTGTGAGGTAGGCTAGGCCCATAGTCTCCCAGCAAGCTTCCATGGCAGACTAGGATCTGGGACACCCAGGTTCAAATCCCCACTCTAATCACACCACAGCCTGAGTAGTGGTGTTTTCATGCCCGCGGTGGGCTCTTGGCTTGTCAGTGTGGTATAATGGCTAAGAGCGGCAGGATTCTAATCTAGAGAACTGGGTTTGATTCCCCACTCCTCCACATGAAGCCAGCTGGGTGACCTTGGGTCAGTCACCGCTCTCTCAGTCCCACCTACCTCAAAGGGTGTCTGTTGTGGGGAGAGGAAGGGAAGGAGATTGTAAGCCGCTCCGAGACTGTGAAGAGTGGATATAAAAATCTTTGTCTTCATCTTCGTTTTTACTTTGCGAGCTGCCTCAAGCAGGTCTCTGGAGAGGGGACATAGACATTTCTACGTCTCGAGTGGAGTACCACAGGGCTCGGTCCTAGGCCCGGTGTTATTCAATGTTTCTATAAATGACCTGGATGAAGACATAGAGGGGATGCTTATTAAATTTGCAGATGACATGAAACTGGGTGGGATTGCTAATTCTGAAAAAGACAGAGTCAGGATTCAGAAGGATCTTGATAGGCTGGAACAGTGGGCTGAGACAAATAAAATGAATTTCAACAGAGATAAGTGCAAAGTCCTACACTTAGGTACAAAAAAATCAAAGGCACAGATATAGAATGGGAGGGACTTGGCTTGACAGCAGCACATGTGAAAGGGATCTAGGTGTTATGGTTGATCACAAGCTAAACATGAGCCTGCAGTGTGATGCGGCTGTGAAGAAAGCTAATGCAATCTTAGGATGCATTAGCAGAAGCATTGTGTCCAGATCACGGGAGGTGGTAGTTCCGCTGTATTCTGCTATGGTCAGGCCCCACCTGGAGTACTGTGTCCAGTTTTGGGCACCACATTTTCGGAAGGATGTTGACAAACTCGAGCGGGTCCAGAGGAGGGCGACCAGGATGGTGAGAGGGTTGGAGTCCAAGTCTTACGAGGAAAGGCTGAGGGAGTTGGGTATGTTTAGCCTGGGAAAGAGAAGGTTTAGAGGGGACATGATTGCAGTCTTCAAGTATTTGAAGGGCTGTCATGTAGAACAGTGTTTTTCAACCACTGTGCCGTGGCACACTAGTGTGCCATGAGATATTGTCTGGTGTGCCGTGGGAAAAATTCCAATTTCATCCGTAACATATGAACAATTATAAAATAAAGTATTATTATTTCATAATAAAGTAATTATAAAATAATTTCTTTGTGTTTATTTGATTCCTATTCAAGAGAATTACTTTATGTATAGTCAATATAGGCACAGAGTTAAATTTTTTTAACATTTTCTAATGGTGGTGTGCCTCGTGATTTTTTTCATGAAAAAAGTGTGCCTTTGCACAAAAAGGTTGAAAAACACTGATGTAGAAGATGGAGTGGATCTATTCTCTCTTGCTCCGGATTGCAAGATTAGATCTAATGGGTGGAAATTACAAGGGAGTCGTTACCGGCTTAATATCAGGAGAAACTTCCTGACTGTAAGAGTGGTTGAGCAGTGGAACAGACTGCCTCGGGAGGTGGTGGATGCTCCTTCGTTGGACGTTTTCAAGAGGAGACTGGACAACCATCTTTTGGGTATGTTGTAGGTATGTAGGGGTTTCGGCTGTGTTCCTGCAGAGTGCAGGGGGTTGGACTAGATGGCCTGCAAGGTCCCTTCCAACTCTAACATTCTATGATTCTATGATTCTGTGGGGCAACAGTTATCCCTGCTGCTTCCCAGGCTTTTCAGATGACCTCTTTTAATCATGATTTAGTTCAGTCAAGGATAATATCCTCATACAGCTGACTAAATGGACTCTAGCCTCTGCATGCTTATGACATAATATGCTTGTTAGCCTTTCAGGCGCTGCAGGAGTCTTCGTTGTTTTCACCAGCTAGAACATGCCTGAGATGAGGAATCCAGCTGTGGAGTTTAAATCCTCGTACAGACCAGGAAGCAGACATGGGGTGATTCTGCATTGGCTTTTCCCGCCACTGTTTTACCAAACCCAGCTTGGGAACAGAAATTCCCCTCTGCATTGCATGCCACTTTCACTTTCTTTGATCATTGGATTTTATGGTACCCTCTACAATGCATGCTGCTTTCACTTTCTTTGATCATTGGGCTTTAAGGTACCTTCTGGATAGATTCATGGCTGTTCAGGGGTGACTTTACAGTCAGTACGGTGTTGCCCTGGGGTATCTGAATGTGGTTTTGAGCTGCACCTTTTCTTCAGTGTTGAGAAAATGTGGAGCAAATGCCAGATGCCGAATTGCCCATACTTCCTCAGTCACCATCCCTTCATCCTGCAAAAGCCACATCTGCCTATTGCTCACCTAGCCCAGTGCTTGGAGTGTGCCGGCTTGGCTGAGCGGCAAGGTCTGCTCCAGTGCCAGTGATGCTGGTAGCTGTTGTCTGATGCAGCATCTGCCAGCTGTGCCCACAGCATATCCAGATGAAGCAGCAGTAGTTGATGCCTCCCCCACCCCCACTACCAGGAGACATGGGGTTTAGCACCCCTGCCTCTTTTTTCCTGGAAATTTCACAGGACACAAAGCATCGGTGCTGATGATACACAAGGGGCAGATCCCAGGAATGGACAACATGGGCCCATCTGTGCCCTTCTGTTGGAGTTGGTGCTCTCCCTTCCTGGTGCTCCCAACAGCATAACGCACAGATTGAGGCTGCTATTGTGCAGGAACTGGATCTTGAGTGAATGCGAATACTGAAATTCACGACCTGGTTTTGTGAGCTTTACTTTCAGCTGGGGGCAGGGAATCGCAAAGCGTGTGTGTGTGTGGGGGGGGGACATTGGCTTGAGGGTACAAGCAAGCCTGGATGAGGAGGAGACTCAATCTGCCTCCTTGCGAACACTGGCAGATGAGCTATTAGCAACCCTTATGGGAATTAACCTGGCGGAGCTCCGCAGCCCTTGCCCGGCCTTTCTCAGAGCTCTCCGTGGGATTGAATCTGGATCAAAAGTATTCCTTGCACAGCCATTTTATGAGCCAAGCTCACTTTGATCCTCTGGCTGGGTTTGATTGCCGGACTCCTGACAATGGGCCCGCTCTCCCCTGATGATGCTAGTTAAACAATACTCCCTGTCTGCAGAGCTTTTCACAGCAAGCCGCCTTGCGGTTTCATTCTCGTTCTTGCCAAGCATACCGAATTACCTGCAGCAGCCCCTTCATGCCTCTGTACATTTTGCAGGGATGGCATAATCAGGATGCCTGGAATCTCTTGGCTTGCCTCCGTAGCATTTATCTGTTGAATGGGAACATCCTCTTGCTTCCACTCAACAGCTCGTAGTGCTGTTTTGCCTATCCAAGCATATCACCTGCAAGTGTTTGCGACGTTGCATTTTTAATCGTGCTTCCTAGCCATCGCTCAGTGCATCAGCTCCTATATTATACACAGATAGCACTGCCAGGATTCTTGCAGATCGGAGACTGCAGGTAGCCCTGCCATATACCGTGTCGATCCTAGCAAGCACCTGGAGTCCATAGGGAGGCCAGCCCGAGCTATAATGCCCCTGTTGTGCAGGATTATCTTTTCCGTCCACTTTTTTGGAAGGAAAGGCTCCCGGGCAGGGCCACAAGATGAGCCTGTGGTACTCATAAGTGAGGATTTTTAAAAGAGAGAAACCTTCCATCATAGCAGTCAGGGCAGTGGATGGAGGTCTGGGGGCCATGGGTGCTTAGTAGCAGCAGGAGAGTCTATTATTAAATCTTTCTGCGGGTTTGGTGTGGTTTTTGTAGGTCAAGCAAAGGGCATTGCAGCCAAAACTGAAGAGACAACTCTGAATAAAGCAGGAAACAGGCAAGGCAGAGCCAAGTGTGAGAAATAGAGAGCTCAGGGTTAGCTGCACTTTGAGCTGCTGAGCTTTCTTCCAGTTTTGTGGGTGGTGTGTATAAGTGAAGATCATATGACAACTCAGCTGTCAGTCTGTCCCCTTTCTCTGCATGCTTCAAGTGCTCTGTCTTTGGGGGCAGAGTTTCCTTGTGGCATCAGCACCACGATGCAAACCGGCGGGGCTTGGTTTTGTGGTCCTCTTTCCTGGAGAACAGAAGAAGGTTTGGAGTGAATGCAGTGAGAATTTCCCCCAGAGCAGTCCTGCTGCTCTTGTAAAAGGTTGCATGCGTCTTCACCTAAGTTGAGCATTCCATGGGCTATTGGGGTCTCAGCCTCAAGACATGAAACTCTCTGGTTTTGCTCCTGTTTGAGACAGGACCTCCTACTCACTGAAACACTTCCGTCCGCTAGATGTCAACCCACTAACTGGTGGTAGGACCCAAGAGTTTGGTTGCTGCCCTGCATTGTCTTCCTCTTAAACTCAGGATTGGGCACTTTTTACTTGCTTATACATATTATTTTTCTCCCTCTATGTATGAGTTATTTTACAGAGCCATCAAGGCTCTGGACATCCTGTCACCTTTTGGGATGTATTAATAGGTGTGGCATTTATGCTTTGGTTTGTGAAAAGCAGCTAAGTGCTTTCCTGTTATAAACCTTGTGCCTGTTTATGGTACCTTGTTAGCTGTTCGCTTTACTCCTGTTGTCTTGATATGTACGTGCGTGTTTAATGTTTGATTTTGTTGACTGGAAGGCCTATAGCAACAGTCCCTCCTTACAGGGGAAGGGGCTGAATGGTAGAGCATTTCCTTCAGCATAAAGAAGTTCCCATCCAAAATCCAATCCCTGGTGCCTCGCCACTCAAAAGGATCAGGTAGAATGTATTGCAAAGAGCCAGCTCCAGTTTGAGTAGACTGCACTTATCTTAATAGACCAAGGGCTCTATTCAGTGTAAGGCAGTTTTATGTGCTCAGTCATACAGTTGTAGGGTAGTTTCAGGGGAAAAAGGATCTGGAAATTCTGCTGAAGCCAGATAAGAAGCCAATGTTGGATCAGGCCAATGGACCATCCAGTCCAACACTCTGGCTGATTTCCCATTACAGCTGCCTTGGTGTTGCGCTGCCGTTTGCCCCGACACTATTGGTCAATTTCACACCCGAAGCCACGGGGCTGCATTTTGACCTGCGGCTTCGCCCGATTTCCTCCGCAGTTTCGTAATCCTGTTTTTTGAGGATTACGAAACTGCAAGAAATCAGGCGAAGCCGCGGTCAAATGCAGCCCTGCAGCTTCGGGTGTGAAATTGACCAATAGTGTCCGGGCAAACGGCGGTGCAACACCGTGGCAGCTGTAGTGGGAAATCAGCCTCTGTGTCACACAGTGGCCAAAAATACCAGGTGCCATCTGGAGGTCCAGCAGTGGGGCCTGTGTCCTTTATAGAATTTATCTCTCCCATACCTGGCATTACATTTTAAGGCACACATGGCCTGGCCCAACACTAGAAGCCCTCCCACTGTTGCCCCCCCAAGCACCAAGAATACAGAGTATCACTTGCCCCAAGCCGAGAGTCCCTGTCTATACTTTGTGGCTAATAGCCACTGATAGACCTCTGCTCCATATGCTTATCTAATTCCCTCTTGAAGCTGTCCATGCTTGTAGCCACCGCCACCTTCTGTGGCAGTGAATTCCATGTGGCAGTGAATTCCAGAACAGCACAGATATTCTGTGCTGCATTCATATAGTTCAGCCTCCCGGCTTCTACCTTAATGCATTTGGGGAAGATATTCCATCTTCCTTTCTGAGCTTTAGGGCCTGTGAGATCCATGTGAGGGCAGCGTGGACAGCTACAAGCATGGACAGCTTCAAGAGGGAATTGGATAAATATATGGAGCACAAGTCCATCAGTGGCTATAATCCACAAGGTATAGATAGGAACTCTCAGGTGAGGCAAGTGATGCATGGTGTTCTTGGTACGGGGAGGGGGGGCTTCTAGTGTCCTGGCCCCATTGCTGGATCTCCTGATGGCACCTGGTATTTTTGGCCACTGTGTGACACAGAGTGTTGGACTGGATGGTCCATTGGCCTGATCTAACATTGGCTTCTCTTATGTTCGTATTTTGAGGAAAAATAATATCATTAATTAGGTTTGCTTGTGTCCTTTATAGAATTTATCTCTCCCATACCTGGCATTGCATTTTAAGGCACACATGGCCTGGCCCAACAAAGTAACATTTGCATCATGTTTGGCCCTCATAACAAAATGATTTCGACACCTCTGATCTAGGTGGCCCAGGCTACCATGATCCTGTCACATCTTGAGTGAGACACTTTTGGCCCTGGTTTGTATTTGGATGGGAGACCACCAAGGAAGTCCAGGGTTGCTATGCAGAGGTATGCAATGGTAGATTACCTCTGAATATCTCTTACCTTGAAAACACTACAGGGTCACCATAAGTTGCTTGCAGCTTGACGCACTTTGCACACACAATGCATTGTTTCAAGGGTGGAAAGGCTCTGCTAGTTCAGAAATCCAAAATTCAGGGAGAAATTCAGATGAGGATTTTTAAAGCATCCCCACTTTCCAGTCAAATGCCTGCATTCATGTGTGGTAACACTTAGGTAGAAAGAGAGGTGCTATCTGAAAAGGGCTCTTTGGAGGCACTGAGGAGAAGACAGCACATCTGATCCTTCAACTACTATAATCCCAGAATTCCTTACTGGCATTCCGACAACTTTGCCCTTGAGCTAAAAAGTAGGCACTAGAAATCTAGAGATTTACTGAGTCGTGGCTCTGAGTTGATATCACATGCATGGATCTGAAGATGGCAGCCCAAACCCAAGCAAAGTATTTTTGCCAGGAAGCCATACTGGGAAAGGTTGTTACATCACTGAACTGTTCTTGAGGTAAGAAAATTTTACCGACACAGATTAATAGAAAAGTTGCCTCAAGAAACCAAGGCCTTTCACAGCCTAACCCTGGATGGCAGAAACTCTCTGGCTTGGGGACATGAACAACCTGAGGGAAGTTGAAGTCCCTGCATCAGTGAACATGTGAAGCTTCTTATTCTGAGTGAAAGCCATTCAGTATTTTCTACACGAGCTGATAGGAGCTCTCTGAGGACTCTGATCTTTCCCAGCACCTGCTATCTGAGATCCTTCTTTGGAGATAGTAGGGACTAGACCTGGGAGTAACTGTTGAGCCTCAGCTACTCCCCCTAAAATTCAGCCCCTGCCTGTGGTTATGCTATAGGACAAGTTTTAGCAGCCTCCTGCCCCAGAAGAAACAGCACCAACTAAGCCTATCAGGACACCATAAATAATGGCTACAAATTGCAGTAGGTCTAATGGTGATGATAATATTTACTATTTATAAAGCAACTTAAAACCAAGGTGATGTAAGCTAAAAATATCAAACCCTGACTGCTGGTTTACAGTCTATGAAAGACAAAAGTCTTTCATAGACTGGAACACAAAAGGAAAAGGACGGAAGTTAGAGGTGGCAACACACAAATTGCCTTATATGAGATTAGACCTTTGGGCCAGTAGGGTCAGTATTGTCTGATTGGCAGCAGCTCTCTAGGGTTTCAGATGCTGGGTATTAGTACCCAGGACCATCTGCCTGCAAAGGTGATGCTCTACTGTGTAGCCACGTCCACTCCCCCAAAGGTGAAAGGCTTCGTAGACCACATGAGACAATTTCAGGTACTGCCTAAATTTTCAGAGGGATGTCAGGAGGCAGTCAGTTTCACAGAAAAGAGTCTGCAAGGAAGAAAGGACAGAGGCATGAAATGGAAGCATCCCAGGCTCTGAGCCCTTGGGAAAAGAGATGAGAAGCATCCACAGAATGACTTAGAAAGAAAATGTAATCACTTGACCTGGATCCAAGAAAGAAATGGAACCTGATGGGACCACCTCTTGGAGACAAGAAGGGCCTCCTTCAACCCCTTCTTGAGAGCTTCAAGAGCAGCTGGCCAGCCGCTGTTGAAAACAGAACGCTGAATTGATTGGACCTTTGCTCTGATCTGGCAGAGCTTTACGGTCTTATGAAAGTTAGATAGAATGCAGATAGAATCACCTGTCTCCATTAATCTTCTCCCAGGATGAAGGTCCTGAAGCAATTTGAAATGCATTGATTGATTGATTTTGATCGATTGCACGGAACAGAGTGACTGATGGGAAGAAAACAGAAAGCCACCAAGACTGAGTTCAGATGAGCACCTTGGAGGAGAGGCAGGATAAAAATGGGCTATGTAGATAGAGGGAAGGAAAAATACAATCTTCGTCACCTTTTTCCTTATCGGTAGGGTGTTTAAGGGAGCTCATCTGAGGTTTCCTTCAGGAGAAAAAAAAATTGTGGATGTGTCTTAAAACCTTTGAATTTTTTTCATGGCAGAGTGGGAAGGAATACTAGGGAAAAGAGCAGTTAGCTGAGGTGGTGCCAATTCCAGGGCTGAATCAAGGCAAGCCCGAGAGTACAACACATGCCAGCCAAACACACTAGATTGCTGTTATCAGGCTCTGCTTTCAACAGTCATTTTGGCTACATACAGCCTAACCCTGTATATGCTTACTTAGAAGTAAGTCTTATTGATTTCCACAGATCTTAAGCATGAAGAAGATGGTAGCCTTAATAACTTTGATTTGTTCCTATTAATCAGTCTATTGTACATTGAACAGCTGGAAAGGAGCTCATTTCCATATTCTGTGGTAAACCAGAGGTAATCTGGTCTTTGACAAGCCCATAAGACACACCAGGAGTTAGTTGTATAGTGTGCCCTGAAATCCTTACCTGAAGCCCTGGTGAAAGCAAAAGCTACAGCAGAGTTTCTCATGTACAAAATGTTGACAGAATTTTGTATTTGTTTGGTAAATTTGTGGACATACGGGATTACACAGTCCTGAAAACCTGCTGTTGCAAATCCTGTAAATGGAGGTAAAGTTTGTTTGGGTAACAAGGAGGTGGTGAGGCTTTGGGGTCCCCGCCCCCATCCATACAAGAGGGAGTGGATGATGTCCCTATGATACATGGGGATGTTCCCAGTTCCACCTTCCTAGCTCATACCACAGGGCAATACATACTGTATTACTCATAGATGAATGCCTGATGTTGGTTCTGTAGTTGGTTGCCATTTCTTGCTCTAGATATAATCAGATTCCTCTTTGGGTCAAAGTCAAAGACTCTGTTGGCAAAGAAAGGTAGATGAGCATTGCCAGAATGTAAAGGGACAGATTGCTGTGGAATCTGTCAACATGGTTTCTGGAACACAACCCAGATGGGTCAGACCTGATTTTAGTGTTTCTATTCTTTCACCAACTTGGTGCATTTTGATGCTGTTTCTTTCTCCCTGGACTGTACATTAAAAATATTTAATTCTTGCACAGTCTCCAGTCATTATGAAGAAGCTCTGTGCGTGTGTGGTTTGGGGAACTGGAGCAGAAAAAATATCCCTCTGAATCCATCAATCTCTCTGATTGCATAATCAGGTCCCGCTGGATTTGAGAACATGGGTTGTCCACAGGTCCTTTCTCTAGCTTACAGTGTCTTAAGATACAAGTAGGGATGACCTTATCATAGTTTTACACACCTCTCTATAGCAAAGCAGCCTGCTACTGCAGCAATTTTGTGAAGTTTAACTGCAGCCATTCAGATTGATACTAAGCTTTGATTTATTTCCTCCAGTGATTCAGAAGTTGTCACTTTTAATTGCTGGCCCAGTGATTTGAAAGTTGTCAAGGTTTGATTGCTAGCTTGTTTGCTTCTCAGATGACTGGGAGTTGTTTGGCTCCCAACAGGCATTTCATGTATATATGAGTGGATTTTGTTTTGATTTAGTAAGGGGCTTTTTAAAGAAAAAATCTAATACTTTTTGGGTTCCAGGGCCTTGACTATTTTTGGTTAAGATTACAACAAAAACCAAATCTACTTTTCTTCATCTGGAGTGGAAGCTCTCCCATAAATCTAATCTCAAGGGTACCCGAAGAATTTGATGGGCAATAGATTCAAAATGGACAAAAGGAAGTACTTCTTTACAAGTAATTAAGCTGTGGAATTCACTACTAGAGGATGTAGTGATGTCCACAAGGCAACTGCTTGACCACTGTGTGAAACTGGACTAGATGGACCATTGGTCTGATCTAGCAGGGCATTTCTTGTGTTCTTATAAAGTGATGTGTTCCTCCATTCTGGAAATTGGGTTGTTGCTAACCGCACTCTCTCCCAAACCTGGCCAAGTGACCACAGCTTATGCTTGATCAAGTGTCAGGTCCTGCACACTCTTGCCATCATAGTGACCCCTTTCTGCATCTTTTAATGGATCATGACACAACTTCCCCACGGATAAGCAAGCCCTGGCACACCAAACTATTTTGTTCAGCACTCAAAGCCAGTTCTCTATCCCAGTAATCATGGTGAGCCCTTGAGGACCAGTGAGGTAGGAGAAGACAGTGCAAACGCCTTGTGTTCCATTTTCACCTTCTGGACCCATGCAGCTGCACACCGAGTTCCAAGGTGAAACCCTGAGGCACTGCTGGAGCTTGGTTTGCTCACTGTCTGTCTGGCCAAGAACAGCCCGTATCACTTTTTCCCTCCCCCTCCATTTGCTGGCAAACCAACCTCTTCACAATTAAATGTGTGGGTTTTCAGTACCCAAGTCAAAAAGGCTGCCTGTCCCTAACCTAGCTTTTGTGATGTGATGTCCAAGACCAGGTGCTGGATGTATATAAACTCTTCTAGCCTTGTTTAGCACTAAGGTACTGAGGCAATCCAGCCCACGATTTCACCTCAGATCAGCAACACTTCTTTAGAATCTTTCGGCCTGACTGTGGTAAAACAAAATGTTATGGGCCTTATTACTACAAGCAAAAGCCCCCTCTGGAAATCTTAATTGGAGACTTAATTTGACAACCAGGCGGCTTCCTGTGAACCTAGTGATCCCATCTCATTTTCAGTTCAGGGTGAGGCCTTTCCTTTAGGCCTTGTATAAGTGGGTTTGCTCCCGTTTGGGCTGATTGTTGTAGCTTCTCCATTAGCATCTGTTGGGTCTGTGGCAAGAAAGGTGATGTTTAGCCTTTCTCGTGAAAAAGTTTCATCTGCTGATTTCTGCATGGCAGGACTTTGTTAAAGGAATATGAACAAGCCAGTCTTGTTTTCTGGCTAGCTGATAACCCTGTGCACAAGCATAGGCATAAGTATCTCACATGGATTTGTGTAGGTTTCATTTCAACCCTGGTTTTCTTGTTTTCTGTATTATATAACACCACATGCTTCCTCCAAGGAGCCTAGCTTCTCTCACTAATCATTCCTAGGCAGTCTCCTGTCAGGGCAACGTGCAGGGCCAGATTCATTTAACTTCAGCAGTTGATCACTCCTTTCTTTGGGTCATAGCATCATCACCTGCAAAAGTGGCAGCATCTTAAAAGCTTTCTTTCATTGCAGCCATTCTTGCCAGCTGCTAAGGCAGGGTAAAAATGGGTTCAGTTACTACTTCCTTCCTGTCTCTCCATGCAGAGTCTGCAGGTGTGTTGTGTTACCTATGCCAGTATTGTGCTTTGTATCAGATGCATGCCTCAGGGTGGTGATGGTGGATAATGGCAAACCACCTCTGAACATCTCTTGCCTTGAAAACTATACAGGATCTCCATAAGTTGGCTGCGATTTGACAGCTCTTTCTACCACCACCACCATTGATTAAGAGAAAAATACAAACAAGGACCTTCATATTAACCATGTGTAGAAGGTACCAATTGGCACACAGCAGGCTGAAGGACCTCAAGACATCACCCAAGGGAGAACATGGCCACACACGCAAGCCCCAAAGAGACCACACTATGGCTGCCGTGATGCTGTGGGTAGGAAACCTGTGGGTTGAATCTGTAGGTTTTTGAGTCCCATTGTGGGAACAGTGCCTTCACGCAGGCAGATGCTATAGCAAGTACACAGAACATGTTTATATTGCTGTCTGGGAATTTGCATTTTGTTGAGGTGGGGATGGGGCCATGTACATATGGAGAACGGAAGGTATCACAGCCAGCTCCCAGCAGGTAAGCACAGCAAGTAGAAAAACACAATGCAAGGGGAAAACTGAAGATGGGTAATCAATTCCCACCCTGTGGAGATGAGAATAAAGCTCCAGTGCACAGCCCATATTTTGGTCACAGTAACTCACTTGGGCAAAGGGAAAGACAGCCTTACTCCAGGCCTTCAGCTCCTGGAAGTAATACTAGCTACATAACCACAGACAGAAGGAGGGAGGCATGTGGTGGAGCCTCTGTAGTCTTCCCAGGGGTGCATGACCCCCCTACATACAGGAGGGTTCATAGGAGGCTTCCTGTGGAGAGTTGCCTCGTGATTAAGGCACCGACTCATGCAGCCTCAATTTGCCCCAGGGCCAGGGAAGGGAAAGGGTGTTTAACTCCTCAACCTCCAGTCAGCTTTGCTGTTCAAAACCAGGCTCCCCGCTTTATTGTTAGCATTTAAAGACATGACCTTCAAAAACACACTCTTCATATTTTCCCCCCAAAACAGGTAGTCTTCTTTTGAATAGTGAAACTGAGTAGAGATCAAAGTTAAGGCTGGGCCTCCATAACCTTTTGGGAGTAAACTGGTTTCTTAGCCCAGTATCGCTTCTCAACTTAGCAGAGTGCACCTTGGCTACATGCAGTAGAAGCCCTTTGTTCTCAGTGTGCTGGCCGAGTTACAAAGCTACACAGAGCCACTTTTTAGTTTCAAGAGGATAATGGTCCTTTATTTAGGAACTACGTTCTAGATCAGGGGTGTCAAACATGCGGCCTGGGGCCGGATCAGGCCCCTGGAGGGCTTCTATCAGGCCCGCAGTGGAACTGGCTGTCTTCTGCTGCTTCTTTCAGTTCTACTGCTGCTGCGTCTTTGTAGGTTTGCAGCTTACAGATACACACCTGAACAGCATACTCAGGATTGCAACAGTACAGACATTTTGATGCAATAATTCAGAGCAAGAGGTGTCAATTATCAGACACTGTTAAATAAAATATATTAAGTAAAAAAAACCCTTTGTGTGTGTGTCCTTTATAAAGTTTACATCTCCGCTACCTGGCATTACATTTTATAACACACGTGGCCTGGCCCAACAAGGTCTCATTTATGTCAGATCCGGCCCTCATAACAAATGAGTTCGACACCCCTGTTCTAGATAGTGACGCTTAAGAGATAGAGACAGAACTAATCTAAACTACCTTGGATGGGTCTGGATGCAGAGAGGCATCCAGCCTCTATCATGCATGTGTGGGAGAGAAGAGAGACTGTTGTGTGAGGAAAAATGGAAGGCAGGCAGGCAATTTCCCTGAGATCTATCAGCCTACTTCAAAGGGACAGAGACAGGAGAGTAAACAGGAAGAAAATCCACAGTCTGCCTGTCTGTTTCACTGACTTGTTTGCAACCCCCTCCCCCTTGGAGGCTGAGACTTGAGACAGCGTCTTGGTTAACTCCCTTCCCTGCATGGCTCCAGTACAAATTGAGGTTGCATGAACCAGTAATTTGCATCTTCATCTCCTCTGTTTGAGCCCTTAGCACCTAAAGATCTCAGGGTTGGTTCCTAGCTACGCTCTCTCAAGGAAGAGGGCTGGGAAGTTTCACACAGAGACATACTTGGCACCAGGGGAGTTCACTGTGATTGACACTGGGACCAAAAGCCTTATTCATATACTTGTCTGAACATCTCCCCGGTGTGCCTTTGCCTTGTCAAACATACTTCTGTCTATCCAATCATACCCATGTTCACCAGGATGATTGTCAGTGTCTGTGAGTTAATCTCATAGGAAAGCTTGCTGTCATCTCCCCTCTCTACCCCATGCAGCCTAACTGCATTGCAATAGTAATAGCCAGTGGGGAGTGGAAGGAGGAGAACACTGTTGCTGGGACCTCACCATTGTTCTGCTCATGAATACCAATTTTCTTTGTTGCTCTAACCCACGTGAAACTGCCTTTTACTAAGTCAGACCAATAGGACCACCACCACAGAAGTCACCAGGGAAAAAAGCAAGCTGGCCACAGTGGAGTAATGCTGCTTGTATTCCCCATTTCTCTGTGACCAGCTTGCTGTCCTCTTTGAGCCTGGGCCATCTCACTCTCTTGTGCGAATTGCTGTCTCTTGTGCTGAGGAAAGATAGAAGGTCAAAGAAGAAAGAGACGGCAAAGACAGAGATGGTTAGACCATGTTATTGATGCAACGAACATGAAATTAAACAGACTCCAGAGCAGGATGAAGGACAGGATGGCCTGGTGTGATGTGGTCCATGGGGTCACGAAGAGTCAGACTCAGCTGTGCGACTGAACAACAGCAACAAGTGCAGAGGAGAGTGGGGGAGGGAAGCCCTTACTCTCATTCCAGATAGGCAAGTGCGCACAAAGGTTCAGTAGTGGTGTGGAGAGACAGCCCCACATGCCTAAAGGAAACTAATAGTGAAAGTTCTCAGTTACAAATTTTATTGTAGTTGTGTCTGGTGGGGTGACACACAGGACATACCACAGTCATGTGGTGGCTTTGGTTGCTGGTAATTGTGGATGTTGTTCTCAGTGAGCCACAGAGTGAGTACCGCTGGTCTACCCTTACTGGCAGTGGCACTCCAGTTATCGTAGGTGGAGCTCTTTCACATCCTCTGTTACCTGATCCTTTTTAACTGGAGAATCCGGGGCTTGAACCTGGAACCTTCTGCATGCAAAGCAGTTGCTTTGCCACTGAGCCTTAGCTCCATACAGATGCAGACCCTATGGGATGGGAGGGTTCAGAGTCTGTTGTGTCTGCTATCCTGAGTGCCTCATATCATGAAACTCCCCGAGGTGAGTAGCAAGGAGGAAGGGAATTGCTATCTGCCAACCAACATAAGGACAGAGACCACTGACTTTTATTGAACCGTGTCCGGTACAGAGTGCACTACGACAGCATCGTGAAGGAATGGGATTGCAGGCCCCTTTGGTCCTACAGGTGCCCCCCATGCTTCTGGAAGCTGCACGACTGGCAGGAGCAATTGGGGCAACTTTCCCCATCACTGTGCTCGGTAGAGGCACACCTGCTCCAGTGTCATCTGCCATGCCTACTAGGGAGGCCAAGGTGGCCACCCCACAGAGATCCAGCTGGCTTCCCTTTGGCTGCCACTGCTCCTGCTTCAGGCCTCACTCTTGTGATCTGCGTGGCTCCAGGGGTGCAGACCATCTTGGCTTCTGTCATGTAATTGAATGGCTATCAGGCTCCCTGCTGGGAGACAAGAGAAGCCGGGGGTGGTGATGAATAATGGATAAACAAGCATGAGAGAGAGAGCAGTCCGATGACCAGGTGCTCATTAGGAGCTGTTGAATGAATTCATGAGAGCCTCCGCAACCAGCTGGGTGCTCTTTTATTCCACAGGCCTCAGGCAAGCTCTCCCATGGCAGCCGTCCTGCTGTCTGCGTGTGGAGCTTCACCTGTTGGGGAAGACTGAAGCATCGCTGCGGCGTGTTGCAGTGCACTGGACTTCCATCTGCCTTTGGGTTCAGCTTGTTCTGCTCCATGCCATGGTTAGAAAAGACTAATCCTTGTTCAGCGTTCAGTGGCCAGCTGTAGCAGTCAGTGGAGCAGAATATCTGGAGTCCACCAACCAAAGAGGCAGTGTTCAATGAGCCTTCTGTTGAGATCCAGTTTGGTGTATTGGTTAGGAGCACAGACTCTAATCTGGGAGAGCCAGGTTTGATTCCCCACTCCTCCACATGCAGCTGCTGGTGTGACCTTGGGTCAGTTACAAGTTCTTTCAGAGCTGTTCTCTCAAGGGCAGTTCTTGAAAGAGCTCTGTCAGCCCCACCCATCTCACAGGGTGCCTGTTGTGGGGAGGGAAAGGGATTGTAAACCACTCTAAGACTCCTTCAGGTAGTGACGAGTGGGGTGTAATCCAGTCTCCTCCTCCTTCTTCTCCAGTGGATTACTGGAGAGGTGGGGGTGTTTTGTGGCAACCTTGTTGCTGTACAGTATGTATTGAGTCTGTGTCCCCTCTGTGAGAGAGATCACAGTCACATAAAGAGCAGGCCATTGAGCCCCTATGGAGCTATTTTTCTAGGGACACTTGCCTGACTCCAACTTCAGATACCCACTTAAGGCATTTTTTAAAAATTAGCAAGGTAAATGATTTTTTACTGAATTGTTCTGTGATGCTCCTTTTTATTTTGTTAATGCTCTATTAGAGTCCCTCCAACATGAGAATTATATCAGCCTTTGCCTCTCACCAGAAGATTATTTTTAAACTGGCATAATTTGTCTTCTGGCCAGCACAACCAATGTTCAGTAGCACTCCTGTCCTGCCTAGCTGGTATAGTCAAATATAGGATTGCTCCATTAGCCTGTGTTGCTGATATTTTACTAAAACACAAATCCTTACCGGTATTCTAAGGCAGAGCTCAACATCTGAAGATCCTCCAGGTCTGTATCCATTCCATATCCAATGTACCTCAGATCCTGGCATCCCCTTTCACATTTCTCAGCATACAACTGCACAAAAATTTGTGAAGAACTCAGTGCAGTCTTTTTCTCTTGAGTAAAATTTCACCTTGCCTCACAGAGGGCCAGTGGCTGGAAAGTTGGGCTGTCTCATCTCTATATATCTTAGTTTTGGCCAAGTCAGTCTCAGTTCTGTCTCTGCAAAATGGGAATGACTGACAATATGCAGCTTGTGAGCTATTTTGCAAACTGAAACAACAAACTGCTATTTAGGTGATAAATAGTAGTAGTCTTGGGAGAGGTCATGAAGGAATTTATTTGTTTTATTTACTTCATTCATTCCCCACTTTTCATGCCACTGGGGATCCAGAGTGGCTAACAACATTCTGCCCTTTTCCATTTTATCCTCACAACAACCATGTGAGGTTAGGCTGCACATGTGTGGCTGGTCCAAGGCACCTAGCGAGATACCATGGCACAGTGGGGATTCAAACCTGGGCCTCCCAGATCCTAGTCCAGTGTTCTTAACTACTGCACCACACATCCATGTCATCACAGCATGAAAGGGCAATGGTGGTGGAAAGTCCCAGGTATATATAACCTAACATTTTAGGTTAGCTAAAATGTATAAAAACATGAGTAACAAATGTTGGAAATGTAATAATCATGTTGGATCATACTATCATATGTGGTGGACATGTAAAAAGGTTCATAAATACTGGATTGAAGGACATACTTTCTTACAATCAGTGTTGAATATTACAATAGTTTTTAAGTATTCTTGTTAAACTGTTTACCAGATGACTTAGATAAGAACCATCAATATTTTATTTTACATGTTATAACAGCAGCCAGAATCTTATTCGCAATGGCATGGAGGACATTGAAAATCCCAACGTTTTTATCTGAGTTGATAATGAAGATTATGGAATGTGCTGAAATGGACAGATTGACAAATATACTAAAAGGAAAAATGGAAGAAGAATTTATGGGACCATGGAGGGCGTTTTATGACTGGTTAAAACATAAGTACTAAGAAACTAAGACTAAATGAAGAACAATAAGAAAGATGGTTATAATAGCTGTGAAACTTTTAGGAGAGGTTTTGCATGCAGAATATTAATTTGGATTTTTTTATACAGCTCTGTACTCTTCCCCCCCCCTTCTTTTCCCTTCTCCCCTTTCTATACATAAACTAATACAATTTTATTAAAAGGAAAAAAGAAAGTGCCATCAGGTTGCAGCCAAATTACGGCAACCCCATAGGGTTTCCAAGACAAAAAAAAGAGTTAGATTTATACCCCGCCTTTCACTTGGAGTCTCAGAGTGGCTTGCAATCGCCTTCCTCTCCCTACAACAGACACCCTGTGAGGTAGGTGAGGCTAAGAGAGCTCTGACTGAGAACTGCTCTTGAGAGAACAGCTCTGAGAGAATTTATGACTGACCCAAGATCATGAAGCTGGCTGCATGTGGAAGAGTGGGGAATCAAACATGGTTCTCCAGATTAGAGTCCACTGCGTCTAACCACTACGCCAAACTGGCTGGTGTAGATATTCGAGGGTGGTTTGCTGTTGCCTGCCTTTGCGTTGTGACCCTGAACTTCCTTGGTGGTCTCCCATCCAAATACTAACCATGGCTGACCTTGCTTAGCTTCCGAGATCCGACAAGATTGAGCTAGCCCAAGGTTTTTTTGCACACTAGGTGAGGCTAGCTTGTGGCACCCCCTCAGGCGAGGGGGGGAAGCAAAGCAAAGCAGTTGCTTGGTGAGGTTATTGGCAAGAGGTTGAGCCCCAGCGCCCGAGGGATGGTTCCTTGGTCCCCCTCTGCTCTAAGGCTATGGCTGCCTGCCCCCCCTTTTCTCCTTATCTTTCTTCCCCAGAGTCCTCCGCTTTCTTCCTCCGCTCTTCCCCCCCACCACCAGCTACAGAGAGCCAGTTTGGTGTAGTGGTTAGTGTGCGGACTCTTATCTGGGAGAACCAGGTTTGATTCCACACTCCTCCACTTGCACCTGCTGATGTGACCTTGGGTCAGTCACAAGCTCTGGCACAGCTGCTCTCTCAAGGACAGTTTGTGTTAGAGTTCTCTCAGCCCCACCTACCTCACAGGGTGTCTGTTGTGGGGAGGGGAAGGGAAAGGAGTTTGTAAGCCGCTCTGAGACGCCTTTGGGCAGTGAAGGGCGGGGTATAAATCCAATCTCTTCTTCTTCTTCTTCTTCTTCTTATCTGCAGAGCTGGTGTGGGGGTTGCCAAGAAAGTAGGGACAAGGGGAAGCTGGCAACTGCAACCTGGGTGGAGGGAGGGAGGGTGGTCGCGTTGGGAATTGGGGGAGAGAAGAGGTGGCGGCCAGGGTGGCGGCGGCAGCCAG
The DNA here is from genome assembly GCA_029375565.1 of Gekko gecko. NCBI lineage: Eukaryota > Metazoa > Chordata > Lepidosauria > Squamata > Gekkonidae > Gekko > Gekko gecko. The sequence goes on from JAPDNY010000002.1 coordinate 37,308,216, forward strand.
GGCACACAGTACAAGCTTTTGGCGGGGGCAAGGGGCTTTTGGCAGGGGGAGGGCGGCTCAGTTCGGCATCCCCATGATTGCCCCGCTCTAGGCAAAAGTCTAGTCTGCCTAGTTAGTGGGCTGGCCCTGAGCCCAGGCTATCCAGGTCAGGGTGGAAATGGTAGTAGAACGCCCAGTTTTTTTAAAAAATTGTTTTTCTACCTTTGACAAAGCAGCGTACAATTCAACAAGAAAGCAATGACTAAAACAAAATGCCACAACTGATCAAACAACAGCAGCAGGAAAATATCGAGAATATTTGCTTGTGCAAAGAAAAATATGCAGAACTGTAAAGGTGGGGAGAGTATGTTTATCAGGCTCTTCTTTAAAGGGAGAGGGTATTCTATAACTTAGGGACCTTGATTAAGGAAGACCAGCTGCAGGCACCACAGACATGAACCTCGGGAGGAGGAAGAGCAGACTAATTACAGGAGGGTTCAGCAGCTCAGCCAGGGGTAGTACTTGGACAGAGACCACCAAGGAAGACTGGGGTTGCTACGCAGAGAAGGCATTGGCAAACCACCTCTGTCTACCTCTTGCTTTGACAACTCCATGGTCCTGGGGTCACACTGAGTCAGTTGCAACTTGATGGTACACAATAATAGTCAGATTTCAGCTGAATATTAGAAGAGCCTTTAAGTAAGAGCTGTTTGACTGGACCCAATTAGCTGGGATGGGAGGGATGCATTGTCTCTCCCTGGTGGTTTTCAAGTTGAAGCTGTCAGGGATTCTGTAGTGTTGGATTTTCTGCATTGGGGAAGGGACTGGGACTAGATTTCTGTGACTCTGGGAGGGCTGCAGAGCAAGAACACAAGGTGCGGGATTGGCAAATGTTTTGATCAGTAGGCCCACCGTGGGTCACGTTAACAATGGGGGAGGGCATCCCAGTTTTCTGCTGAGGCGATTGTAACTCAGATTGTTAACCTACAAGCATATGCTGCTTGCTGAACTTCTGCTGATAAGCTAACCTATGGGGATTTAATCTTGACGAATGTAGTCGCTTGCCAGATCTGGTCTTTAGATTATTCACTCCCCTAAAGTCAAAAGGATTTGAACGAGGCTGTCAAGAGAATCGTTTCCAACGTGGCTCTTGCAGGGGGAGGGGGTGGCGCCTAATTAGTGGTTTCTTCAGTGTGCGGAACATTTCAGAGAGCTTTCTCCTCTAATGTATTGATGGCTCCTCTGAAGTTTCCTGAGGCATTTATAATTAGTCCCAGGTATATATAACTGAACATTTTCAGTCTCTCTCTTTCTCTCCCCTTCTCTGTGGGGAAGGTATCATACAGCTTGCCTTGCCATCTCTTGGTGTTTTTAACACTCTCCTGCACAGAACAGATAGCAATTCCTTTTTCCATTGGCTGAGGAAAATGTAGGGAAAAGACAGAATGCCAGTCAGAATAGCGGTCCCAGTGGGTTACTCACCTGGGATATGACTCTGGTTTTGCAGTTCACCCTATGCATGGGCAGTCATATGTGCCAGTTGAATGCTCGATCAGCTGTATGTTGTGCCCTTTTGTGCTTTAGCAGGTTGTCAGCATATATTTATGTGTTCATACATGTATATATTCACCCTTCACTTTGCACAAAAAAAGTCACAAACATTTCAAGGACAGATGCAAAACTGTTCTAGTGCGTGTCACAGCCAACTTTTCCTTGACACATAGCAAACATGCTGTATTAGTTTATTTCTTAGCTCATTCCAGGACATTAAAATGTACATTTTAGTGTGGAGAAAAAGTTTAAACCACCTCTGGACACTTACGAAGCCATCCTGTAGTCCCCAGTTTACACCATTACGCTCAGAGTAAACTGGTATCCTATGCTTTCCCAGTAGAGAAAAAGAAGAAAGAACAATAAACCTTAAGGAACAGGGAACATAGCAATACCATAAAAGTCTATAGTCACACAGCTGTAACTCACCAATCACTGAGTGGCATGTAGGTGACACTTCTGTGCACAAAAGGAGCCAATCTGTATATGTTGATGTATACCCCATGACTCCACTATGACTTACCATACATATAATGCAAAACAGGAAAAACAAAGGCTCAGCAATCTGACTTGTGTGGATCACTGTACAGTGGCATAGCCACTAAAAACCATAAGACTCTCATGCTAATTGCTTGCCATTTCGCATAGCCCTTTTCAACAGTATGCTCATCAAGTTATCATTCTGTTAGCACTACAACTGGCTTGCATTTGTTCTGCCTGTGTTTCTTCTTATTTGTCTCATTTTTGCATGCCCTCCATGCAAGAATTCACTCCAGGCTTTTAATTATATTGTGACTGCTCTCTGTGCATGTACAGAAACCCTGCTGCAGACTGCTGGCTTGCAGAAAGGACAGGGGTTGAAGAAGGAGCTATCATGCTCCAAGCCCACAGCACTCAGATTCTTCTTATGCTAACAAGTCTGGCCTAAACAGGACAGTGGCTTACTGCCTCACATCAAAAAGGGACAGAGACTGCTGAGAGCCAAATGAATAGAAAGCAAACATAGGAAGATCCGTATGACTGTCAGATGGGACGGACTCCCCAAGATAGATTATTATTTTCAGGACACAAGGAAGAAGCTTTCTTATGCTTATTACTCTTCCATCTTGAATAGCCCTTTGCATGGGCATATGCCATGCAGGACTATGCTTTTACTCAGGGGTTCCTTCTTGTCCATGTGGCAACAGACCATGGAGAGAAGACCCAACCATGAGAACTAAGGTAATGCTGAACTTTAAGCTACTGCAGCTTGATGTAAAGCTGGCATGTCTTATATAAGCATCACTAGGATAAGAACTGAGGCTAGGGTAGGTAACTGCATGTTTTCTTTTTTCCCTTGCTCAGCCTGAAATGCTTGGTCAGAATGTGTAGTCTTTTTATTCATTTATTAACCCTCTGTGTATTTTGAGTGCTCTAAGTCTGATCTTTGGAAAAACACCACATCTGTTTGATCTTGCTGTCTAAAATGCGGTAACGGAGAGGGATGGTTGGTAAGCTCACCATCCCAGGAGCATGATAGTTATGATTTGCAGGGCTGTGGTAGATCACCCTCACATTATGAGAAGACAAGAGTCACTGGAAAAGACAATAATGGTAGGAAAAGTTGATGGCAGGAAGGAAAGATGAAGACCCAACAAGAGATGGATTGACTCAATAAAGGAAGTCACAGATGTCAGTTTGCAAGACTTGAGCAAAGCTGTTAATAATATTGTGTTTTGGAGGTAATTAATTCTTAGGATCACCATAAGTTGGAAGCAACCTGACAGCACTTAACTCTAACACCGGTAGCTAGACATATGACTCCATTGGGCAGGAGATACTGTCCAAGTCATTGGGGCAGTGGGTGATACCACATTTGTTCTGGCATGTGTGTACATGGGGATCGAGGGGAAGGGGCAGTGTCACCAGCTGCAAGGGTTTGCCAGCGAGAAGAAACAAGAGTGGCTTGCTCCGTCAGTTAGCCATACTGGGATTCTCTTAGTTTTGATGGTACCTTTCTTAGTCTGTGGGATACATTCTACCTGAGCTTCAATTATTGCACATTTAAATAGCATCCAGGCACCCTGAGGAAATTCTCTTTAACTCTCCCTTTCATCGGCCCTCCACCCCCCCACTTGACTAGTCTTCTTGTTTCTGAGGATTTTCTTTTCTGAAATCCAAATGTGGCCATGTTGAAGTTTTGGGACAACTGTCCATTTGCGTAAATGCAGAACTTAATATGGCTGTGGTCACTGTGTCCATATGTGATATGGATATTCTGACAGGCTTTTATAGACTGCAGTTGGTGTTGCTGCAGAATTAGATCGAATCTGATATTCCATCATGTCAACATAGGTGGAGTGGGTGGCAGTGGAGAAGCAGTCATTTTTGTTGGCTCTGCGTTGAGTTCAGTGGGAGTAGCTTAACTTAAAATTATTCCTTTAGCAATAATATTTTGCCATTATCAAGTGCAGACCTGGGGCTGAAAAGACTTGGAATACTTAATTAATCCTGTTGTCCCACTGGTTCCCCCCACCCCACCCCACCCCACACCCTGCCAATAATTCTGGTCCACCAGTATAAGCTGAGCTGGCAAAATGTCATGCCTGCTTTCTTCATTTATACCTTGCCTTTCTCCCCAGTAGGGACCCAAAGCAACTTGCATCATTTGCCATTATCCTAACAACAAGCCTGTGAGATAGGCTGAAAGTATGTGACTGGCCCAGTGTGTACCAGCATGCTTTCATGGCAGAGTGGGGATTCAACCCTGGGTCTCCCAGATCTCAGTCCAACACTCTAACTGCTGCACAACACTGCCTTCTCACTAAGACCAGTGTTCCTTCTAAGCTGAGTTAGTGTGAGCTAGCTCAAAAATTTTTAGCCTCCATCCCACAGATTTTTGTCTTCGCTCAGGAAGGAGGGCTCCAGAGCAAACTGATTCATGCAGCAGCCAAATGGCTCGCTCACAACTTTAATAGCCAGTAGCTCACAAAGTAGAATTTTTGCTCACAAGACTCCACAGCTTAGAGGGAACATTGACTATGACATTATGCAAGGTCTCTCCAGTCTTCAAGATATGCCAGCATATAGGGCAGTTCTAAACACAATTGGACTTTAGAGGGGTGTGACTGTATTTAGGATTGTGGTCTTAGCATCTTCAAGCTCTATAGACATCATGCATTTATTATAGGATTCTACTGTTAAAATGAGGACATTGGTTTTCCCCTGTTGGAATGGTACATCTACTTTCCCCCTTAAAATGGACCCAAACTGGACTAAAGTTACTTATGCTAATACGTCTCCCTAAAGGAGCTGCTACTACCAGTTCTTTTGCCACTTTTGAAATAAAGCTGGTGGCCTATCACAACAATCAGTCTTGGCCTTCATTAGCCCACTTTCGTCAGGGATTCTGCCAACCCTTCTTGAATCTAACTATTCTAATGCAGACCAATACAACTACCCTCTGAATCTGCCAAGCCTTTTGTCTAATTTTGGCTGTTTCAACTTCCCACTGGAAGGTCACTTTTTAATTTTGACCTGTAGGATCTCAATATTATGGAATACTGAGTTTGTCTGCAGTTTGTCTTGAGTAGATGATGACGTAGCCATGCCATGAAACTGCATTTCAGGTATTTTATTTTATTCTTCTTTTATTGGAGCTTTTAGTGAGGAAAGGCTGGCTGGGCATTGATGTACAAGTGGGAAACTGTTGGGCTAAACTAACATTTTTAATCACGTATACAGCACTGATTAATGTGCAAAGCCTTTTGCCCATCTTTATCCCCCTAAGGATATGTCTTGGGTCTCCTATTATGGATGGGGATCAGCAGCCCTTTGAACTGTCAGGATGATTTTCACAAGGATAAGAGAACAGCCCTTTTCAGAGAGACAGATGCAAATGCAAATGGGTGGGGGCATGGAATTCGCCAGCAGCCTTCACCCCACGTCTGTTCAGTAGCCTGGCTGTATATAGCTCATGTGTGTACGTGAACTGTATGCATATAGGCTGGATTAGGAGTGCTGGGAAAAACCGAGGTTCTAGATCACACAAAGCTACAGTTTACAAAGTTTATTAAATAGTTTCAGATGGTAGACAGGTTGGTCTGCAGTAGAACAACTAGACTGGAATCTAGTGGCACCTTTCAGACCAACAAGGTTTTTGGGGGGTATAAGCTTTCGAGAGCATCAGAGATAGTTTATTAAATGTGTGTGGGGGGGTCAGTGGTGGAACCTGCTCTAGTGTTCCTGCTCCTTTCCCTCAATGTCTGTCTCCTTTCATTAGTCAGTCAGTCAGTCAGTCAGTCAGTCAGTCTCCTTTATTGGCATGTACAAATACTACAAACAGCAGTTGAATGGGGGTGGGGTGGGGGACACAAAGCCAACTATATAAAAGTTTACATGGTATTTAAAAGAGAAAATTAATACTACAGCATTTCCTGATGGACTCTTATTGCGGACTGTAAAAACAGGGCTACCTTCTCAGTAACTTTGGGTAAGCAATCGTTCAAGAGAGGATAAACCTTAATGTGATCAGAAAGGTCCAACATTCCAGCTAAAAACAAGTTTAAATGTTTAGCAGACAAGTCTGCATATAAGTCACAGTGGAGGAGGATGTGTGACATCAATTTGACGCAGCTGGAATTACAGAGACAAGTTCTAGCTAAGTGTGCAGTCTTATTAAATCTGCCATATAGAACCGCTGATGGCATAGCATTGAATCTTGCCAGGGAGAAGGCTCTCCAAGTTTGGGGGACTTGTAAAAGGGATAAGAAGGCATCCTACCTGTACTAAGAGGAACCTCAAAACTGAGAGGGGAACAGGACTTGTTAGCCTAACTGTATTAGTCATCTGAAAAGGCTCCAGTGGCCACCCAGTGCATACAGGGCTATGAAAAGGTTTTAAACCAGATCTCCAATGGTTGTCCAACACTGTACACTATGCAGTGCTGCATTTCTCTCTTTTTTTACTACCTAGAAGTCTTCAGTCCTATAGCACATAAAATAGGAGATGGGATTGTGAGAGTGTTGTGTGTTTCCCTTTCCATTCTGTATGATTTTAAAGTTCAGTCCAAAGTGCCAGTATGGCTGGTCTTACATGGTTAATGAGCAAGTGTACCTTATAGGTGTGGCGGGTGACTTATTTTCTCCCCTAAAGACAACACAGGGAACACAGGCTGTGGCAAATAAAGTGCAAGTCTGTGATCAGGCTGGCAAAAAGGGAATATGAGGAGCATATAGCGAAAAACATAAAGACCAACAATAAAACTTTCTTCAAATACATTAGAAACAGGAAACCAGCCAGGGAGGCATTGGGGCCCTTGGATGACCAAGGGGTAAAAGGAATAGTGAAGGATGATAAATGGCTGAGAAGCTGAATGCATTTTTTGCCTCTGTCTTCACTGTGGAAGATGAGAAGTGCTTGCCCACTCCAGAACCGCTGATTTCAGGAGGGGCGTTGAAAGACCTGAGTCAGATTGAGGTGATGAGAGAGGAGGTCCTACTACTGATAGACAACTGTCATGGGCCGGGGTGTGGGACTTGATAGGAGTGAGGAAGTCAAGGCACACTCCGCGGTCAAGAGACAGATAACCAAACAACCAGGAAACCCAAGTCCAAAACATAAGGCAAAGCAGGGTGGTCAAGGTGCAGTCCGAGGTCAAGAGCCAGGCAGACAAACCAACCACAGAAATCAAGTCCAAAACACAAACCATCAGAGTTGTCTGTAAGCCAGAGTTTTCTGAGGGTCAAGAGCCCAGGAGTCAGAAATACAAGCCGAGGTCAAGGAGCCGAGGACGTCAAGACAGGAACCAGGGATCAGGAACACAAGCGAGGAGGTGCAGAGCTTCGTCAAAGTGACTAGTTGCTGGCATGACTTGCTGGCGTGGGGGTGAGGGCTAAATAGCTCACCAAGCTGCTGGCAATTAGCGTGCCCCAAGCACGTCCCAGCTCCTGCTAGTACTCAGGGCTGAACGAGTGTCTGTGGTGCATGCGTGCCTCTCACCGCCAGGCTGCCATGTCCCGTCGGGACTGTTCTTGCAAGCGGGAAACCGGTGGGGGTGAATTGGGGGAAGGCTGACTAGGCAGTAATCTGCCTCAGCTGTTGCTGAGGCAGCCTCCGAACTCAACGCGCTGTCATGTGCGGGATTGTCCGGCCTCGGGAGCTCATCCCCAGCAGCACTTAGCTCTTCTGCTGGAGCCATGGGCTCAGATCCAGCAGGAGCCGTGACAACAACTTAAAACTTTTCTGCTCACCTTGACACAGAGAGTACTCCATCTTTCTGTGTTATACCTCTGAGGATGCCAGTCACAGCTACTGGCAAAATGTCAGGTCCTACAATGCCAAGACCACAGCCAGACAACCCAGAAAATCTACAGCAGCTAATGAACTTCGGCCATGAAAGCCTTCGACAACATAACTTAAAAACTAATAAATCACCAGGCCCGGATGGCATTCATCCGAGAGTTCTGAAGGAACTCAAATGTGAACTTGTGGATCTCCTGACAAAAATATGTAATCTTTCATTAAAATCTTCCTCCATTCCTGAGGACTGGAAGGTAGCTAATGTCACTCCCATCTTTAAAAAGGGTTCCAGAGGAGATCCAGGGAATTACAGGCCAGTCAGTCTGATGTCGATACCGGGTGAATTAGTGGAAACTGTTATTAATGAGAGAATTAGTAAGCACATTGATGAACAAAACCTATTGAGGCAGACTCAGCATGGGTTCTGTAAAAGAAGACCCAATAAATATTGTTTACCTTGACTTCCAGAAAGCTTTCAATAAAGTTCCTCATCAAAGGCTCCTAAGTAAGCTCAAAAATCACGGGATAAAAGGACAAGTCCATTTGTGGATCAAAAACTGGCTAATTAATAGGAAACAGAGAATGAGTATAAATTGGCAATTTTCTTACTGGAGGGTGGTAAGCAGTGGGGTACTGCAGGAATCAGTACTTGGTCCGTTGTTTTTAACTTGTTCATTAATGATTTTGAGTTGGGAGTAAGCAGTGAAGTGGCTAAATTTGCAGATGACACGAAGTTGTTCAGGATGGTGAAAAGCAGGGAGGATTGTGAGGCACTCCAAAGGGATCTGTCGAGAATGGGCAAGTGGGCGTCAATGTGGCAAATGGGGTTCAGTGTGGCCAAGTGCAAGGTGATGCGCATTGGAGCCAAAAATCCTAACTATAAATACACGTTGATGGGGTCTGAATTGGCAGAGACTGACCAAGAGAGAGATCTTGGAGTTGTAGTAGATAACTCAATGAAGATGTTGAGACGGTGTGTGACTGCAATAAAAAAGGCCAACGCTATGCTGGGGATTATTAAGAAGAGTAGTGAAAACAGATCAGACAATATCATAATGTCCCTATATAAATCAATGGTGCAACCTCATTTGGAATACTGTGTACAGTTCTGGTCACCACACCTCAAAAAAGATATTATAGCTTTGGGAAAAGTGCAGAAAAGGGCAACTAGAATGATTAAAGGGTTGGAACACTTTCCCTATGAAGAAAGGTTAAAGCACTTGGGGCTCTTTAGCTTGGAGAAACAACAGCTGAGGGGTGACATGATTGAGGTTGATAAGATTATGCATGGGATAGGGCAGGCAGAGAAAGCTGTACTTTTCTCCCTTTCTCACAATACAAGAACTCGTGGACACTCAATGAAATTGCTGAGCGGTCGGGTTAGAACGGATAAAAGGAACTACTTCTTCACCCAAAGAGTGATTAACACATGGAAGTCACTGCCACAGGAGGTGGTGGTGGCTACAAACATGGACGGCTTCAAGAGGGAATTAGATAAACATATGGAGCAGAGGTCCATCAGTGGCTATTAGCCACAAGGTATAGATAGAGACTCTGGGGCAAGTGATGCTCTGTATTCTTGGTGCTGGGGGGGGCAACAGTGGGAGAGCTTCTAGTGTCCTAGCCCTACTGCTGGACCTCCTGATGGCACCTGGTATTTTTGGCCACTGTGTGACAGAACATTGGACTAGATGGTCCATTGGCCGCATCCAACATTGGCTTCTCTTATGTTCTTAACACAATTAGCCATCATCATGAATTAAAGTGTGAGTTATGGATACCAGATTAGATTTTGAAGCAAAGAAGCTGCTGTGCAGTTTTCTAATGCTGCAGTGATGATTTCAGCTCTGTCATGCGCTAGACTGTGGATCGCAGATTGGTGGCAATCTCTCACTGAAGGCCCTTCAAGCAGACACTAGGCAGCCCTCTGTTGGGAATGCTCTGGCTTTGAATTTCCTGCACTGAACGGGAGCTGGGACTAGATGGCCTATACGGCTTCTTCCAGCTCTTATGAACTTATGGTTTACTTTCATTAAAAAAATTATGTGTATATTCACTCAATTTGCAACCCACCTTTCAGCCTTTTGAAGGATCATGGTAATGTTTATGTCAAAACATGATAGCAGGTATAAAGAAAGAAATCGGGAACCTGCAGGAACTCATGGGGGCATCTCATTTCCCCCCATATTCCCACCCCAGCATCTTTCCCTCCCTTAGCAATCTGCATAGTTTTCCCCCTTTCCCTCCTTCCTTCTCTCCTTCCCTCTCTCTCACCCACTCACCAACCAACCTATTCACCTACCTACTTTTATCTCCCCTCCTCATTCAGCTTACTTTCTTTTCCCCCTGCCTGGCAGCCTGTCCTCTTTTCTTCTCTCCCTCACAGCCACCTTCCCTTTTCTATTCTTACTCTCTACAGTTTCTCCTCCCCTCTTTCCCTTCCTCCTTTGCACCATCCCATCTTTTCTCTTCTCCCACCACCACCAACTTGGACTGACAGAAACTGAAGCTTTGAATATTGTGGCTGCTCAGCGGCCCCCCAAGTGGTCAGCAATATCTCAGAACATAGGCATGTGGAATCTCAGAAGCCATTCAGCTCTTAAAGCTACAGATGTTGCTTCTGTGTTTTTAGATTTCAGATTTTTCTGCAGAAATTCCCCTTTTCTGTCCCTGACCCCACTGTGAATTTTTTGATCCACACTCTTGGGCCTGGTTTAGAATTTAACCAGTTTGGTGTAGAGGTTAAGAGCTGCAGACTCTAATCTGGAGAACCAGATTTGATTCCCCACTCCTCCACATGCAGCTGCTGGTGTGACCCTGGGTCAGTCACAGTTCTCTCAGAGCTGTTCTCTCAAGAACAGTTCTCTCAGAGCTCTTTCAGGCCTACCTACCTCGCTGGGTGTCTGTTGTGGGGAGAGGAAGGGAAGGAGATTGTAAGCTGCTGTGAGACTCTGACTGAAGGGTGGGGTATAAATCCAACTCTTCTTCTTCTAAATTGTAGTGGGTGTATAGAGATCATTTGTCCCTTTTCTTAAGGTACTAGGAATTGGGAACTTCAATGAAACTGACTGGCAGCATGTTTAGAACACAGAAAAAGCAACATGTCTCTCTTCTTCTTTATTAACAGTATTTCATAAGGTAAATAGTAAAATTACAGTCTTTTTTTTAAAAAAGCAATCCAATTCCATAAGCCTTTCGGTATATCAGTGTTCTGTCCTTTCTCCAGAAGATCATCAAACACTGAGGCTCAGCCAGCTTCCTGGGGTGTCTTGCAATTGTGACATGGGTCCAGCTCAGTGCCAGTCTAGGCTCCTCTGAAGGAAGGCACAAACTGTGACATGTGTTAACAAAACTGGGAAGTTAATAGGAAAACTGATGTCCCCTTTGTTCTGTGTCTTTGAGCAGTTATGTATACTTCAGTCATCCAAAGAGATCTACTACACAGTTAGTTTTACAGATGAATGTGACATTTATTTATTTAAATGTATCTACGTACATTTTTTATTATTTAAATGTACCCACATACATTTTTGCCATTCTTTTCACCCTAGGGGCTGAAGGCACTTGCCAAACATAGTTAAAACATGTAGCTGGCCATAGTTGAAATAGCCCTTCCATATTTTAAAGATTTCATGGCCTCCTCCTGGAAGAAGTATTCCGTAAGATATGTCAGACCTCAGCGATACTCTCAGCACAGTCACCTAATGCACTTCTCGCTATATTGTACAGACTGTGGGTGGGAGATTATGTGCTGAGTGCTTTCCTCCCCCACCACCATCCACCCCCACATATATTTTTTTTGGTATTGAGAAGCATTAAAGAGATGGAGTCTCCTATCCAAAGTCTGAAGCGATGCAGAGGAGTGAGATCCGCATTACCTGAAACTGTAATCTGTCTAGTGTGACTCTTCATACCCAGATCATTTGTCCTACATTGTTTCCCACTTCCTGAACTGTACCTGGAATGTTATTGGCAACCAACGCAGATGCTGAAGCACAAATGTCATACATTCCCAGTGATTTCCTCCTTTTTTTAGGAGGCCAACAGCTGTATTCTGCATCAGTGGAAACTCAAAATTATTTTTTTCTCCAGGCCACTATATATGAAATACATTTACATTTCTTACTGATAACTGTCTTTTTCCAAGGGGTGGGGGTTGAAGCACCACTTTGGCTACTTTATGACTGGTATTCCAGCACAGCCTGTACCAGCTCAATTTCACCCCCGGTTGTAGTTGTCAGTCCTGGAGGTTGCAAAGGCATCGAGAACAAGAGCTAATTCCATGTTAAAGAGAAAAGAGCAGTGTCCTTAACTGGTGAATCCAGGAATGCTGAAAGATCTGACAACAACCACAACCCATACAAGGCTTCATACATGCTAGACTGTAGAACAGGGCACCCAACTTGGCTGGGACAGGGCTAGTGTTACTTGTGAGTGCACAGAAGCATACTGGGGAGATACTGTAGCTGGAAGTAGCTGCCCAGTGTTCCTGCAGGTGACTAGCAAATTTTAAAATTGTTTCTCCCCCTGCCATTTCCAAGATGGTGAGGTGTTATGGGGCAGTAGTCAAGACTGGCAAGAATAGCAGAAGCCCCAGTCGATCATGGGAAGCAACAAGTGGGACTGGAGTGTGGGTCTAGGGGGGCAGAGGAGAGGCAGCTCAACATGAGAGTGTCCAGAACAAGGATGGGGAGAGGCAGTATGTAGGGACAAGATCAATGTTTCCTCTATGCTCCACAGTGTTGCAAGCAGAAATTCTACTTTGTGACTGAAAAAAACTAGTAGCATTAAAGTTGTGAGGGAGTCTACATTTGTCTCTCATGTAAATTATCGTAGTTTTTAAAGAACATTTAGAATAGAGAATCGATACGGGGCTCAGGGGGCTGTGGGTTTTTTTAGGAAGAGGCCTCTCTGGTGCCTCTCCTCAAATTTTCCCCCAAGTTTCAAAAAGATTGGACCAGGGAGTCCAATTCTGTGGGCCCCAAAAGGAGGTGCCCCCATCCTTCGTTGTTTCCAATGGAGGGGGAAGCTGTGTGCAGAAGCAGAAACCCCTAAGCTGTTGTGCTAGCACCCCCTAGCACAGCTTAGAGGAAACTGTGGACAAGACCCCTGTTTATGGATCATGATGCTCCCATGCCTAGGATTGGAGCTGTATTGACCTGTATTTGATGCCTGGCAAGCTGCCGATTTGCCACACGCATTATTCAGCATCTCTGCATCCCAAAGTCTGAGCCCAGCTCCAGACTACACCTTATAATGTTGTGTGAATAAAATGGACCAGTGGGAACTCTGTAAGCTGCTTTGGGTCTGTGTTGGGGATAAAAGCAGGGGATTGAATAAATAAATGAATAAATGGTGGTTAATATCAGACTGGGAGCCCTGGGTTCAAATCTCCATTCTGAAATGAAGTTTTCTGGGTGACTTTTGGCCAGTGAACACTAAGCAGCTCACAAGGTTATTGTGAAATGGGGAATGGAGGATGATGTATGCCACCCTGGTTTCTTTGGAGGAAGGGGTGTGTGTTAAATTGAATTAAATGGAAGTGTCTGGCTTTCTGGTGAACCATTTTGATTCTTGGTTCCACTTTCTGAGATGGATTCATCCCACACACAAACACATACACCTTTTAAAGTTCAGACATTCTGAGGCCGTTTTCTTCCTGGGTTGTGGTGGTTTGATTGGGATTATTTTTGTCTCACATTGATTCTACAGTTGCCAGAGGGAATTGGTGTTAGTTGCCATTTTCTTCAATTTGTGTTAATTTTTCCCTTGTGTTGTGCTTTTTCTTTTCCCCTCTGTTCTGGAACAGCATTGATCGATAGTCGCACTACAAGTTATCATAAGTGGTGGATCCATTTGTATCCAGGTTTTATGTCTTTCATAATGGAGGAAGAACATCTTTTATCCTTACTACATGGCTGACTTTATCCATCATTTGTTCTCTTCCCCTGTCCCTTCTTTCTGATGACTTTTTCTGGGTTAAAGCAATTTCAGGAGTAAGAGACAGGGGAGTATTTAACCCTTCCCTCACCTGTCACATTTACAAACATGTCTGGAACTTGGATGGAGAGGAATTGTTGATGGGAAATAAAAGGCACAGAGGAAGAGTTGAGCACAACTTCCCTCCTCAAGATTTCTGCTGAAACTTGCCCTTTCCCCAGCTGTTTGTCCCTAAAAGAAAGACCCATTGGGGTAGCGTTGCCATGTCCCCCCTGGCCACCAGTGCGGGATAGGAGGATAGGATTGCCAGATCCAGATTGGGAAACTCCTGGAGATTTGGGGATGGAGCCTGGGGAGGACAGGGACTTCAGTGGGGTACAGAGTCATAGAATCCACCCTCTAAAGCATCTGTTTTCTCCAAGAGAACTGTAATCTGGCGATGAGCTGTAATTCTGGGGGATCCCCAGGTCCCATGTGTAGGCTGGCATCCCTATATTGGGGTTTAATTGTCCACACATTCTAGAAACATGTATCTTTGCCCCTGAGTTTGGTTAGTAGGTTGAAAAACAGTATTACAGTCCTCTCTAGCACTGCTAAATTTCCTGATTTGTGGAAGTTTGAGCAAGGGGAAGAAAGGAATTGGATCTGTGCCCATTCTGAGTTACATCATTACTGTGTGCTATGCATTATCTTCCCTCACCAACACGGGCCCAAGATCACCACTGTGGAAACTGGAGGACAAGTTTTCCTCCCTGCACCAATCAAAAGCCACCTGAATTCTCTAACTTCTCTGCAGACTTGTTGGTTGTCTGTCTCTCACTTTCTCCATCCTAATCTCAGGGTTTATTTCTGCACGTATGCAGTGAATTTCAACTCCTGAGAATTTTTGCGTTCATGCACATCAAGGACATGTTTGGATATGTATGGGTAGTGCTTACAAAAGCCTTAGCTGCTCTGGGTGGGGGGAATATTACAGCCAGGCTATCCGATTCCTAGCTGTTGGTCATGTTCTTATATTCACTCATCCCCCACATTGTTACCCTTGAAAGGTGGGCTAACATGATCTTCATTTACAAGGAGAAACTCCCACAAGATAAAAGGTACTTGTAATGTGATGTCTGTGTGTTTGCGTCTTCTCATAAATATACTTTAATCTGGCCAAGGAGAGAGAACCTCTCTGGATATTTTATTTTTAATTTTTGTGAAAGAAATGCAAAGGTTATATTTTCCTTCCATTACGTGGTGGTTGCAGTGATTTTTCACCTAATGTTAAGCTTTCCCCATTACCATCAAGTCTGTAACCTAATCTCATCAAATCTCGGAAGCTAAGCAGGATTGGTCCTGGTTAGTATTTAAATGTGAGACCACCAAGGAAGTCCAGGGTCATGAGGAAGGTAAACCAACTTTGAATGCCTCTTGTCTTGGAAAAACCCTACTAGGTCACCTTAAGTTAGCCGTGACTTGACAGCAAAAAAATCACAAAAAACCCTTTGTGCATAACCTTGTCCACAGCATTTGAGCTGTTTTTTTCTGGCATGGTTCAGGTGGTGGATGGGACATCCATAGTAAGTTTCATGGAGTGACGATCATACCTCAGAGTTCCAATGATTCCCTTACGCAAACTCTATTTCACACTGGTACAGATACAGAGTTCGATGTTATTACAATTGGTGCCTAATGGTATCTCTTTCTCCCCACAGGTGAGGGAGCTGCACGTAACCCCAGCCCCAGCCCAGTCCAAGGACTATGCCCACGGCTCCCTACCCCCTTGGCCATGGAGAGTCCCATGTTTGACACTGTCCTGGAGACAACAGATGGGGTGACCCCTGACCCCAGCTGGACCCTCCCTTACCCACTGGGCTTTCAGGTCTCACTGACAGGCTTCCTAATGCTGGAGGTTGTGCTGGGGGTGAGCAGCAATCTGACCGTCCTGGTCCTCTATTGCCTGCAAGCTGGCCTGGTCGACTCAGTCAGCAACATGGTGACCATGAACCTGCATGTGCTGGACGTGCTCATCTGTGTGGTGTGTGCCCCACTCACCATGGTGGTTGTGCTGGTGCCCCCAGACCGTGCCGCCACCTTGCTTTGCTGCTTCCACGAGGCTTGCATCACCTTCAGCAGCGTGGCCACTGCCACCAACGTGCTGGTGATCAGCCTGGACCGCTATGACATCTCAGTGCGGCCGGCCCAGCGGGTGTTGACGCCAGCCCGTGCCATCCTGCTCCTGGCCGGCGTCTGGGTGCTGTCTCTGGCAGTCTTCTTCATCCCTTTCCTTGAGGGCGAGTTTGGCCACGCTGACAAGTGGCAGAACCGCACAGTGCTCTGTGTTGGCCCAAAGGAGTTCCATGCTGAACTGGGCACCTCCTACCACCTGGCGATCCAGATCCCCACTTTCTTTGCTGCTGTGGCCGTCATGCTGGTGACCTACGCCAAGATCCTGCAGGCCCTCAACATCAGCATTGGGAGCACCTTTAAGCGCAGCCAGCGCCGCAAGACCAAGAAAAGGAAACGGCGGAAATCGGCGGAGCCCAGCTGCAGCCTGGCCAGCGGAGGAGAGGTCAAGCGGCTTTCTCAGCCAGTGCCTGCCCTTCCCACACCACCACCTATGGGGGTGCAGGCCTCAGTCTCTGTGATCATTGCACTGCGGCGAGCAGTGAAGCGTCACCGTGACCGGAGAGAGCGCCAGCGGCGTGTTTTCCGCATGTCCCTTCTCATCATCTCAACCTTCCTTTTGTGCTGGGCACCACTCTCCGTTGCCAATTTACTCATCCTATGTCGAGGGCCCAGTCCTTTGCTGGGCAAGCTGCGGATCTGCTTCCTGGCCATGGCCTATGGCACCACCATCTTCCATCCTCTCCTCTATGCCTTCACCCGCCAGAAGCTGCGTAATGTACTCCGTAGCAAGCTGAAGAAGCGGGTGGTGTCAGCCCTGCAGGTGGACCCTGCCCCTGGGGGCACAGTCATCCACAATTCCTGGGTGGAGCCGCCGCGCAAGAGCTGTAAGGGCCGCTCACGGGGTAGCGATGGGGCCGAGCACTGTCTGACAGAGGCCACTAAGGAGTGAGGAGCAGTTGCCAAACCCTCAGAATGGCTCCTGGAAGAATTTTTTGGGGTGTGCCAATTGCTGCCCTCATCCAAGTTGGTGAATAATGGGTGCCAAACACTGAAACCGCTGAAAAGCAAAGGGCAGCGGCTGAGCCCTCATCAAGATCACCAGAAACTACAAAAACGGTGCTAGTCCCTCAGCTGAAGCCACTAAAGAGAAGTGAGGGTGAGCAATGTTTTACCGAGAAGTGAGGACCAGCCATAAACATCTCGATAAAACCCTAACAATTTCAGTGTAGGGTGTGACAGTGATTCCTCACAAGAGTCTCCAATGCGTAAGGCCCTCCTGTAGCCAATGCTGAAACCACCTGATTGTCTGAGGTGAAAGATGACGGCTCAGGGCTTCCCTCCCAACATGGTGGCCGAATCACCACACTGAGGCCCCCACTGCTCTTTACTGCTACTATTTAATAATGTTTATATAGTGCCAACAGTTGTGCTAGATATTCACTCAAGGCCAAACTAGCTATGTGTTGGGAGTTTTGTGTTCGCAGCTCCCAGTGATTTTTTTTAAAACACGCTTTGAAGGCCCACAGGGGCCTGCTTTGAATTGAGACCACAATTTGTGGAAAAAAAGGCTATAAGCTTCTTCTGCACACCATTTTCCAGACCTGAAAGGGCCCTGGGTAGCCACTGTTTGCCTTGCTGAGCTACACTGATGGATATGCATACGTTTAGGCCAAGCAGACAGATGTGCAGCTCGCTAAGGCTGTTTCAGATCAATAAAATGTCAGGGGAGCAATGCTTAAAGTCTCTGTTCCTGCAGATTGCAGTCCTAATCCAAATCAGCCCCCCTCCATGTGCCTTAAAATTGCTTCACTGGAAGTTGTGGACACAAAACTCACAGCACCTGGGTGTTAGACAGGCTCCCTGGACACTGGGCCATTGAGTCCCTATAGCTCAAGGGGCGTAATCACTGCAAACCGCCCCCTCCCCCCTTTTGTTCTTGGCTGAGTACAGGACAGCTAACACAAGCTCTCTTGTCTGCTGAGGGAGGAGGGAAGAGGACCAGAAGGCGTTTATAGTTGGTGTGTCTGTGGGAAAACAGTAGCTTGGGAAAGGGCTGGAGTCACCATGAGCCTCATGCGTATCTTTGCTTCTCTGGCATGGAGGTATGTCTCCAGAGGTTAGGCAGGCTTTCTTCCAGAACATCAGATCCAGAACCTGTGCAGACTTTCCCAAATTGCAGGTATGGTTCTCCTACTTGCTATTCCAAGGTCTGGAGCCTGATATCCCATAACCCTTCTCAGAGGCTATCTTAAATGCCACATCTGTGTGGGGACCGGTATCCTAACTCCCTGCTCTCAGGCACTTGCAAGCACTCATTTCCTGATTGCTGGCGCCTCCTGACTCCCAGCATCAGTCACTGCATTCAGTTTTTCTGTGTTGGAGGGGGTTTTCACCACAGTATCTCTATAGCTATAGGTCTAGGAATGAGGGAAAGAGAAACAGACGGCTCTGAGGAGCTTCCTTAGAGGAACAGCCACCTTTGCGGTAGCAGCACCCTATAGCATCCCTGCCCATCAATCTGCCTGGTCCGAGGACAGACAAATCCTGACTCTGTCCTCACAGCAAGTATCATAGGCTTCATGTCCTAGGGAAAAAGAGTGACTTTCTCTCTCTGGCAGACTTCCCTTTCCAACAGCAGAACGTGATGCCAGAAGTTCTGGCATATAACAGTGCTCCCAGAGTTAGGGCATTCAGAATGGCAGGTGTGGAAACTTAGGACTGGCTTTGATGGAATTGGTGGCTCCTGGTAAAAGAACTCGTTGAGGGCTCTTTCCAGGTATTTGGAGGTGCTTTTTGGGAACTGGGCCATGAACAGCAGGGCAAAAGTGAATGACTTGTGTCCAGAATTTCATACTACTTCTTAATGGAAGCTCCCTCAGAGTTAGTCATCTCCCTAGTCAGAAAATAGCATACAAGTTGCATTTCTCTCTTCCCGAGGTTACCATAAAACATCCATGTGATCCAAGCAAATACTTACAAAATTCCCAGCACTGCCAGGGAGCCCAAGATATCTCCCTCCACCAGCCAATCATTTCTATAAGGTACTACATTGTATATCGGATGGAAGAGAAGGCACTCCAAACAGTTGCCTGGAAACTACTTATAAGCACTCCAGACAGTTGTGTAGCAGTAACCCTAGCAACTGCCCATGTACTTACTACTTCCTGACCATCTCAAAATGGCTAAATAGTACATTGACCCATTGCTAGGCAAACAGCCTTATCCCACTTTAGAATGGGACCCCAGATTCCTCTGGATCTTCAGTAAGGAATGGTGGCATGAGTAGAGCCTTCCAAAGCAGATGTCAATTGGGAGGCCCAGCAAGGTGTGGAAGAGTCTTGGAGGACTCAGCCTCGTAACTGACTGGAATTCCCTCACTTCGGGCTCTCTTGACATGAGACTGACCCTCTACATTAACCATATGGTAATATACACACGGGCATTCAGACACGCAAGCCACAATTTTGCATCCTTCATTCACCCCAAGCCCATCCTTAGGTTATATCGACAAACGACTTGCGTCTTCCTCATCTGTTCTATAAGGCAAAAAGAAAATGAACTGGCTGAAGTAAATAATGGTGCCCAGCCTATGAAAGTGCCTGGATTCCTGCTGCCAGGAGCTGAAGGGGATCACACTGCGCTCTCCCCTCCTCCTCCTCCTCCTCCTCCTCTCTGTGTATATCCGTGTACTCTAGCGATAGATGTTATATTCTGAAGGTTGTAATGTAGCCACAGTTAAAGGCAATAAAGAGCTGGTGAGTTAAAGCGTGAAATGTGTCAGAAATAGTTGGGGGTCTCCTGAGGAGAGAACCGGTTGAGACCACATGAGCAACCCTGCTGTCTCTTCTGATAAAAAGTTGGGATTCACAGATTTATCCTGGCAGTACACGATCATTTGGGTGATAATAGGTTGCTTTAATAATTTCCCAAGGGCAGTCACACCGGGAGAAAGCGGCAGAAACAATTATCAGACACCTCACATCCATATTTTCTTATCATGTCCCACTGATGTATCCACAATCGCCTGAGTGCATTTTCCTGACTACAGCATATGCCAAGGGCATATCTGGGAAGCGTTTCAGAGTGGCTTCCCCTCCCCCACTGCTTTATTTCCCTTTTCCTTTAAAAATAATGACCCACAACATTGGAAGGCAGATTTGAGTACAGGGCTTAATTTAGCTTTATATCCCCCACCCCCAGTTTCTCCTTTCCACCTTCATTGAAAATATTGTTAACTGCCTTGTGCTTTCCTGGTGAGTTCAACTGAAATATCCATCAACAAATGATGAAATCCTGAGAACAATGGCATGAGACGTGGTTCATAAAGAGGCATTTTCAAAAATGGCCTGTTTTTTTAAATTATGTAATGTCAGAGCTCAGTTGCCCACATGTTAATGGATTTGCTTTATATGTGATGAGAATACTGTTGTTTTTGTGTGTATTTTGTGGCAGAAGATCCCCATTTGGCACTCCTTAATTATAGAGTCACTTGTATTAGAATGTGGGAAGGTACTTGCCAGTGCCTTTACAACAGGTGCATAAATACACAAGTCTAGGACTACTGCAAAGGAGTCAGGAAAGACAAGGCTGGGGAAGGTGAGAAGGGGGAAAGAAGGCAGCCTTACAACAGAGAAACAGGACTGCATTCACGACTGAGGGCTGGATGTTTAATTTTTTGTGCGGACACTGCCCTATCACAGCAACCCTGAACAAAGAGGAATTGACTCACTCATTCCAGTCCCTGAGGGTGAGCAAATGTTATGGAAGAACCAGAAGAGTTTACTGTCAAAATGGCAAATACCTCTTGCAGATGTAATGCTGCTGTGGAGCTCTTGTGGTTCGTTTTCAGGTCAGTGAAGGTGCTTTCTGAATGTGCTTCTACCTAGTGAGGTCTCGGGTTTTTGCTGTCAGTGGATTGCCAACTAGGCTGGCCCCAGGGTTTTTGGTGGACTAGGTGAGCCATGAGCCAGGCATTCAGAGGCATTCAGAGCTGCTGCAAGTGGAGCCAGGCAAGTGCAAAACTGGGCAGGGGCCTGCTCTCCCTCTCTCCATTGGGCCCAGGGCCGGGAAGCCACAAGCACCACCATAGATCATGCCATTCATTGTTCATAAAGGCTATTGAAAAGTCTTCTGAACTTGGCCTCCTTTGAAAGAAGACATCGAAAGGGGCAACAGAGCGAAGCCGTTACCAGAAGACTGCAATTCTTAGTGGCAGCTAGGGTTGCCAACCTCCAGGTGGTGGATGGAAACAGATCTCTAGGCTGCAGAGATCAATCCCCTTGGAGAAAAGGCTGCTTTGGAGGGTAGACTCTATGACATTGTACCCTGCTAAGGCCTCTGTCCTCCCCAAACTCCGCTTTCCCAGGCTTCAACCCACCCCTGGATCTCTGGAATTTCACAACTCAGGGATGGCAGTCCTAGTGACAGCAGCTGGAAAAGCTCAGAGTCTTTGGGGCATGATTATTTAATCTTACTTAGAGGTAGGGATGCCAGACTCCAGGTGGCACCTGGGGATCCCCTGGAATTACAACTCATCCCCAGACTACAGAGATCAGTTCTCCTGGAGAAAATGGATGCTTCAGAGTGTGGACTGTATGGCATTGTACCCCACTGAGGTCCCTGTCCTTCCCAGGCTCCATCCCCAAATCTTTAGGTATTTCCCAGCCTGGATCTGGCAGCCCTACAGACCCCCCCATCCCCTGCCGGTGGACTGGGGGAACTTGGCAACTCTAGGAGGACAGGGTTGTCGCAAAAGACGTACGGTAGTATTAACTGGGAGTCCCTCTCCCAGTACAAAAACATCCTTGATATGAGGCCTCATTAAGACTGCATTCGTATGATACCAAAGATATTATGTAATATGTGAGCGTATGAACCTTCCTCATATGACATCAAATCATTGGTCCAATTAGCCCAGTGCCGTACACTCACGCTGGCAGCAGTTTGCTAAAGGTATTTCCTAGCCGAGGCCCTTTAACTGGAGATATTGTGACTTGAATGTGAGACTTGTGCATGCAAAAAACATGTCCTCTTCCACTAAGTCACATGTCATCTGCAGTTCAGGCAAGCAGGTATTTATTTACACGTAACACTTCATGTTTTGAAAAGCTTTCAATGGCCACCTAGATCCATCCTTTGCAAATGTCCCAAGCATCTCCTTATGAGATTCCTCATACATTTAGGGTCCCCGTTCTCCAGAATGTATGCACAGACCAATGGATTCATCTTATATTGGCAGCTTGCTAATATGCATCTGATCCATCTGGCCTTGATTGGGCCCCAGACTCTGCATCGCAATCTAGGGTGGCTCGCTGCTGGCATCTGAAATGGAATCTGTGCTGGGCTGTCCGATATCTGATTTAAGATGCATGAGGTTTACCTTGATGCTGCCTCCTGCTTCCTGCCACCTCAGAGCTGTGGCTTCAAGACGATGCAGGCGCGCTGCCTCCTCGTCCTTGATGCGGCTGCAGGCTTAAACAAACGTATTTAAAATTATGGTCACAGCCTTGCTTTCCCGTGTCAGCAGAAGTTGATTTATATAACCACCACCACCACCCTCTTTCCTGCAAAAAGACAGGGAAAGAAGATGGGGAGGTTTAATGCATTTTAGGGAAGGAAATGCCGGAGACAACTCGTTTCCTATCTGCATTTTGCTGGTTGGCTTCTCTATGCTGTGTGGTGAGAGCGCTACCTTAGTAAATTTTTCATGAGCCTTGATAGGATGATAGAGATCAAGCGAAATGCATCACCACAGTCGTTTTTTAAAATTCCCAACTATGTTTGATCTTTTAAGAATTGCTTGTGGATGATTTAATTTCAGGTTTCCCAGCAAAGACCCGTTTCCCCTTGATAAATGCTCATCAGACACCCACCCGACATTTCCTTACTCGATGGAGCTTTCCTGCCTTTATAGATTCTGTCTTGGCTTTTATACAACCAACCATATCGTAATGAATAGAATGAGTGCTCACCTCCTGTCAAGTATAAGTGTGGCATGCCCCAGTTTCAATGGAGAATTCAAAAAAGCATCCCCCCACCATAACTTCACAATTTTTCCATTGGATCTACCTATAGATCCAATGGTATTTTTCCTGTGGGTGTCAAACACAGGTGTTTTCTTCATGCACACAAAATGAATGTTCTTCATATCATGTGTTGCAATACCTGTATAGTGTGTCAGAAATCAGGATTACAATCTGATGCTGCCTTAAGAAATGGCACATTTAATTTACAGTCTCCCACAGCAGCTCTTCCTGAATTCTCACAACAGAGCTCTCTGCAGTTATTTAAGTATTTTGAGGCCTGATCTCCATGTATGTATGGCAGAGCAGTTAGGTTTGCCAACAGGCCTGGAAGAAAAAGGCAGCTGAAGCTTGTAATAGCATGAAGATAACACCACCCGGTTAAAAAAAAAATCCCATTAAGTCTCTGTTTGTTTGTTTATTTGATTTTTTTAGTTGCCACTCATCCAAAGGGTCTCGTGGTGACTTACATTAAAATCAATAAGGTAAAAAACATAAAAATAACAAATATAAAATATTAACATTAAAATACCAAAACACGTGGCTATCGCCATACCATCATTAAAACAGCCCAAGTGTGTACCATAATTCAGCTTTGCGTGTCCTGCAGAAACTAAGTAAATCCAGCAGGGCACAGGCGTCATCCAGAAGTGCTTTCCACAGGATAGGGGCCACAACTGAGAAGGCCCTTTGCATGATGACAGCTAACCGAGCCATCCTGGGGCCAGGCACCTGCAAGACAGCCAACTGAGCCATCCTGGGGCCAGGCACCTTCTAGGCGATGACTGAAGGGAGCACGTGGAATGGATGTGTGTCTCTCTGTGTGTGTAACTGGAGAGGTGGCCCCATAGGTCCCAGATCGGTAAGGGCTGTGACCCTCATAAAGGGACAGGACATTTTTTTCAGGCCTATTAGCAACTCTACTCCCTCCCTCCCTGCACAGTTTCATGGCATACCCTTCACCAAGAGTTCCCTTCTGACCCACAGCTTCGCATTCCAGCTATTACAATTCATCTTGTTCCTGCAACTATATGATAGAGGAACGAGAGTTAATCTGAGCTAGGGCTGTGGCCCAGAACCTATCTCCAGTCTTGAGGTTCAGACCTGGAAGATGGGAAATGGTAAAGAGAAGGACTGTTTCTGAGCATGTGCTGAATGTTTTCCCTCTCACTGTAGCCTGCCTCCAGAGTCATTGAGGGAAGGCAAAGAGAAATTATTTTTCTTTGCAGAATGCCCCTTAGAGGAAGGGTGGGATAAAAATGTAATAGATAGAAGATGAAGGAAGGAATGACAAAGACAAGAGATAGGATTGTAGGAGGGGCAATGTCGGGGAGAGGTTTAAGCTGCCCTGATCTAGAATGCCCACACCCCTGACCTGGGTAGTCCAGGCAAGCCTGATCTCATCAGATCTCAGAAGCTAAGCAGACCAACCCTGGCAAATAATTGGAAGGGAGACCTCCAAGGAATGCCAGGGCTCGGGATGCAGAGGCAGGCTATCAAGCCGCCTCTTTGAAACATCCAAACCCCAGCAGGGTCACCAGAAGTCACCATGACTTGCAGGCATGCAACCACACACACACACACACACACACACACACCAGAATTCCATGCCAAGGAATATTCTCTGACTAAATGGGCCAAGCTCACTGGGGGGATTATGAGTGTGGGGGTATCCAAGAGGATTTTATGAATACTGGGGGAGCACGTGTCTATAGTGTCATGTCTTTATCCCAAACACATAACAGTCTGACTGAAAAACCACAGATCTGTCTCACAGTAATGAAGATGTGATTGCTGTCAGATTCCCAGTGCTGTGAAAAGGAGGGTTGGTTCCAATCTAGAAGGGAACCAGTGAAAATTTATCCAGATATGTGGACCAAGAGACTTTTCCTGCAAATACCTCTCTTCCCACTCAACATTCAGAACTTCCATCAATAAGATCAATTTTTAAAACTCTGATTTTGTGCTGTTATTTCAGCTAGGAGGATGCGTGTATGTGTGTGCCGCTGGGCATATTTGAGTGGCTTTGTGCAGTAAGAGTAGGAAATGCCACACTGTGTTCTTCTAATAAAATATTGAATGAAATGACAGGACTAAGGGAATAGAAGATCCCAAGCCTTCCTTCTTGCATTGTTGATGGCCCACAAATTGTGGTTGGTTGCTGCTATTCCCGCTAAAAGGCCGTATTTCTCAGAAGGGGAAACACTTGGGGCTGGACAGAGCACTGCTGCCATCTAGGGGTCCTTGGGAGAAGCTGTGCCACTGAGGGCTGTTTGCCCAAGCCACACACAGGTAAATCAGGCGAGAGGGGCTTGTTTTGCATTTCCTGCACGTACGTGGAATGAAACTATTACGCTATTTGAAATACAACCTTGATAATGAAAAAAGTACCTTGTGTTTGTTTTCATAAATTTTGCTTTCCTGATTGAAAAGTGTTAGCATCTGTGGTGAAAGAGGCCCTGCTGCAGAAAAAAAAATCCCTTTTGTTTTAGAGATTTTATTATGTAACGTCCGCCACCATTTTCACTTCCTTAATTCCAGAGAGGCTGAGTGGACTTCCTGATGTCAAGGCAGACCCACCCAGTGACACCTTTGTCCAGATCTCTAGGCCTGAAAGAAATTCCATGTTGAATTCCCCTCTGATTCTTCATGTGTGCATGGCTTCGTATCACACCTGGGCTACTGTTCTGCCTGTACAAGAGATGCAAGTGGAAGGAACTCGTCATGCAGTGTGATGGCAGAAAATATTCTGCAACTGCTCTGCAGGTTATGAACCCAGGACTCCAGTTAAGTCTGCCCCATAAAAGGACTTCTACTGAACCCTACAGGGGAATAAAAAAACCTTTTTCATAGTGCCTTAAAACACTTCCTCAGAACATACAGTTCCACAGGACAAAAACAACTGGATAGGCTTCCAGGCACAGAGTTCCAAAAAGCCTTGAGGAATAAACCTTCCTCTAGCCAGAAGATTCCATATCTGTACCTAAGGTTACCCAACTTGACAGGAAAAAAAACATCCTGTCCCTTTCTGAGAGGTTTTATGGACTTGAATGGCATGAAATTGAATAATATCACCTGATAACTGCGGCAGATAGAACTGGTATTAAAGGGAGAGCTCAAGGGGGCAGTTTAAAAGGTGGCAACTCTGGGTTCCTCCAAATTACTCTCAGCTGTACATAGTCATTCTTTGGTTACAGGTGAACTGGTTCCATGTACTGTTACAGAAAGGCTTCCAAAACCATTGTAGAAACTCTCCATGTTACTCCCTTTTCTACATTTCCCCCTAACTGTTCTTGCTGTGGTAGTTTATTCAGATTAAGATTACTGTTTCTGAGGTATTTTAATATGGATTGGCCTAGTGTGACTTCCTTCTTCACAAGAAAACTACTCTTGTGCACACAGAAATGTCACAGGATAGAGTTGGAGGGGGAAATGTCAGGTGTAAAAAAGGATTATAATATCTCAACCACACTTCTGCTTCTAATTTATATATTTAATTCTGTTGGCATGAATTTTTCAGAATTTCTATGCTTAATTCATTTAGTAGATTTTCATCCTGCCCTTCCTCCAAGCAGTTTATGGGGGCAGACATGGGTCTCTCCTCCATTTTATCAAACATACACTTGCTTATCTCTAAACACGAAGACAGTGCTCACTGGAGCAGCTACTTCAGTTTAACATATTTGTATCTTGATCTGGGGTACACGTGGCATAAAGTCCCTCTGAATTTAATGATGCTGCTGCCCAAGTAAACATGCAAACAACAGCAATCAAAGCCTTGTACTGTTCACACCAGAGGAAGAGACTGGGGGAAAACATCAGTAGGACCGTGGCTCAGATTCTGGATTCAATCCTGCATCTCCAGTTAAAAGAATTGGGTAGTGCTGATGGGATTGCCAAATACCTGCAGAGGGAAAATGCCCTACACTTTCAATAGGGGCTTCAGAGGGTGTTATTTCCCAGCTGGTCCTGAACTAGATGGCCCGGGCTAGCCCAGTCGTGTCAGATCTCGGAAGCTAAGTGGGGTGGCTATGGTTAGTGCTTGGTATGGGAGACCACCAAGAAAGTCCAGGATTGCTACTCAGGGGCAGGCCATGGCAAACCACCTCTGTTCATCTCTTGCCTTGAAAATCTTACGGGGTCACCATAAACCAGCTGTGACTTGAGGGCACTTTCCATCATTTCCCCAGCGAAGTCGTTTACCTCCATGCCATGAAAGGCTTCAAGTGCCCATTTCCACGTATGAAGCCTCAGGCCTGTTTGCAGCCCTAGTGGGTGACATGAAAAACCTCCACCCAAGACCCTTGAGAGCTGCTGCCAGTCGGAGTCGATAGGACTGACCTTGGTAGGCCAAGGGCCTGATTTAGTATATGTGTTCAGAAAAAGGATCTCTACTATTTGATAGTGTGAACATCACAGAGGAGAAGGGCCCATGCTTACCTTCTCAGGATAGCATGGCTCACTTCAGAAGAGTATGGCTACTTGCCTTGTAAGAAACACAATAAAGATCAAGTCTGAGATTGCTATCTCCCCTGCCCCCAATTTATTATCTACGTCTTCTTGGAGAACAGCTAATGTTATTCTTCACATGTGCCTGAGAGAGCATTAAGATCGGGATCCACATGTGCCTCAGAAAGCACAAAATCGCCTGGTTCTCCCAGGCCCAAAAGAGGCCAGGTTGGCCACAAGGGCCAGGGCCTTTTCTGTGGCTGCCCCTCACTGGTGGAATAAGCTCCCGGATGACATCAGGGCTCTGCAGGACCTTTTGCAGTTCCACAGGGCCTGTAAAACAGAGCTCTTCTGCCAGGCTGTTAAGTAGCTGGCCACCTTAACACCATGGCCATGGCCCTAACATCAACATCACCACCAATTGGACAGCTGTCAGCCTGGCAGGAGCCTGGACTAGGATGTAGGCAGCCATTCAAATGTTCATAGAACATTGCCATCTCTTATAATTGGATGTACTGAGTAGTTATAGTTTATATTGTAATCTTAATTTATTTTGTTTTTACCATATTATGGAGTTTTAATGTATTTTTCGTGTGCATGTTTGTTAGCCGCCCTGAGCCTGCCATGGTGGGGAGAGTGGGGTATAAATTTAATAAAATAAAAATAAAATCCTTTTTTTTAAAGCAAGGAAAAGGTGCTGTTTTAAAAGGGAGGTCTTTGCACACCGTGTATTTATTTTTAATAATTTGCACTGGAGAAGGAGTACAATCTGCACATGCTCGGAGGAACTAGGTCCTTTAAAAAAACAGTTCACAAATGATGGAATTCTGAATGTGCTCAAAGGCATTCCAAGATGCCAACACTTCTGGAAACAAATGATCTTACCAGTTTACTCCAAAAACTGTGTTTCACTTTGACAGTCACAGGCAAAATACTTAGAGACACTTCTCTTTGCAGTTGTGGCTTCATTTGTGAAGTTCCTCCCAAGCTTAGCCTTGTTCATAATATCTAATAATATTAATCACATTCACAGTTTTTGCACTTTTGATTTATGGGAATAATTTCATTCCTGCCAGGCCTGCAATATCATTAAGCGCTCACAGACAACATGAAACACAATCAGTGCCTCCAAGTGCTGCCAGTCCTGATGAAGTTATTACACATTCAAGTGTGTTTCTCTCATTTCTGGGATTTTTCTCATTTCTGGGATTCCAATTCTTCTCATGTCTGGGATTCCTCCCATTTCTGCAATTTTTCTAATTTTGGGGATTCTTCGAATGAGAAGCAGTAAAAGTGCACATCCAATTTACCCCACCTGTAAAGGGTGCAATGTAATAAACCCCCACAAGTATCACAGAGAATAACCCGCTCTTGTAAATCAGTGCCACACTGAAAGACCCATTCAGTCCCATGGAGCACCTTCTTTTAGAAATGGTGAGCTACTGGCATCCCTAAATCAATAAAATCCCAGCCCCATACTTGAAGGCTTCCCTCCCCTCCCCTCCCCTTGCTAGGCAGCCTGAAAAAGGCCAAAATGGTAAAGGAGGAATTGGTTGTGTTTGCTGGCTTATGTGCCTCCAAGAAACGACTGTCCAGCAAGTAGGAAGCAAAACAGAGCTGCATACCACTCCAACCAATGTTAGCCAAATTGCCATATTTTGTTAATAAGCGTGGGGAACTATGTTTGTCAAATGGCAATAGGCATAAAATATAGGATCATAACCTGTGTATATGGGAGTCAGAATTCCCAGAGCCCCTGAATAGACACGGAGACTGTGTAGCTAAAATAATGATTTCTTTACTAAAGTTTCTTCAAGCATACAAACAAAAATCAAGCATTCATACATAATACAGAGCGGGGAATATAGAGTTGAAAAGATAGAGACATTTGCATGAACAGGATTATCATTGGTGGGGTAATACTTTACCTGTCCGATGAGACACTTAGATCATGCAGCAAAAAATAAAACATTCTAAGGGGAAGGGATTGTGCATTGACCAGCAACATATGTGGACTGATTCCAAACTGCCAAGAATGGAACCAACAAGGTAAGTAAAGGTAAAGGTAAAGGTTCCCTTGCTCGAAAGCCAGTCGAATCCGACTCTAGGGTTGCGGTGCTCATCTCCGTTTCAAAGCCGAAGAGCCAGCGCTGTTCGAAGACGTTTCCGTGGTCATGTGGCCGGCATGACTAAACACCAAGGTGCACGGAACGCTGTTACCTTCCCACCGAAGTGGTACCTATTTATCTACTTGCAATTTCTTGCTTTCGAACTGCTAGGTTGGCAGGAGCTGGAACTAGAGACAGGAGCTCACCCTGTCATGCGGCACCCGGGTCTCGAACTGCTGAACTACTGACCTTCCAGAGCCTGCAGTTCAGCGTCTTAACCACTTGAGCCACCGCTAACAAGGTAGGATGGAGTTAGGAGAGGAGGAGGCAAAAAGCAAGAGAGCAAACTCAGGGAGGGCTCTCCTTAAATACCTAAAATGTGACCTGAAGCACAAGGCCCCTGTGGTCACCTGGTCCCCAGGAAGTACTAGAAAACTTAAACTCTGGATGGGGCATAAAGGAATTAATAGCTGGGCAATTGAAAATTAATGGTCGGCAAGGAGTGACACCTCTGGGGGAAGGGGGTGAGACAAAGGAGAGAAAGAAAAGAACCAATTGCATTACAGGGCTGGTGCCTCGGATTAATGATCAGATGTTTGACAGTGATGTTATCTTGATGGGTGACAGGAAGGCTGGACTGCTGCTGTTGTCTGTAGCTGGGCACATCCTTTTGCCTTAGGCTGGCTCAGGAGGGAAAGGAATGTGTGTTTTCCACAAAGGGGGGGATGCTGCGTGGTGAAGAAGAGATTCCCTCATGGCTTCTGTTCAAGAGAATCTGTCCTTTGTCAGAGCATCGCTTCTTTTTCTGATCTGCTGCTGTATTCAGATAGAATTGCTAAACTCCAGGTGGGACCTGGATTTCTCTCAAAATTGCAACAGATCTCCACATTGCAGAGATCAGTTCCCTTGGAGCAAATGGCAGCTTCTATAGCAACCCATCCCAGCTAAGATTCCTCCCCTCCCCAAGTTCCATTCTTCCCAGGCTCCACCCCCAAATCTCCAGGAATTTACCAACCTGGAGATGGCAACTCTATATTCAAATGCTTACTGCCTCTAGATGTGGAGGTGCTCTTTAGTCACCATGGCTACTAGCCATTGCTGGACCTAACCTCCATGAATTTGTCTAGCGAGCCTTTAAAGACAGCTATCTCTATGTCTACTGGCAGTGAATTCCACAATTTAAGTATCCATCAAGCAAAGAAATATTTCCTTTGTCCTCTTGCCCATCAACTTCATTGGATGCCCTTGGATTCTAGTATAATGGGAGAGTGAGAAAAAGGTAGCTGAATAAACTTTCTCCTCTCCATCCATAACAATGCACATATATGTAATGATATATCTGAAGACAAATGAGTGAGTTACTCCATATGGTCTTGAAGGCATAACTTACTGAAGAATTTTGGAAATGCTCACTGCTAAATGCATTTTTTACAACACCTGTTCTTATATGGAATTTTATTGTCATGGTACATCTCACTTCTTGGGTATTGAAGGGCCAAAGTTCTGTAAAATTCTGCTAATTTCAGTCACAGGTATTTAGGTATATGCAGAACTTGATGGCAAAGCCATGAGAGCCCAGTCCCACAGTAAACAAAGCAGGCTTCTGCCACCTGAACACACACATTTATTTATTTTTATTGATTGATTTGATTTTTTATCCCGCCCTCCCCACGAACAGGGCGGGTTACAGTTACACAGGAGTCATAGCAATGACAATATATAAATTAAACAGTTAAAACAATATCCCTATCAATTTAAAATAACGAGAAAACAGTAGTCAAAGTAGGAACGCCTCAATAAAGAAGCTCAGTTTGGGCTATTAATGAGTCTGCACTGTCAGCAGGGGAGGCCAGCATAAATTTGGATGTCCGTCACCTCATCTGAAAGCTTGGTGGAACAGCTCCATTTTATAGGCCCTGCAAAGCTGTAACAAATCCTGCAGGTCCCTAATCTCAAGTGGGAGCTTGTTCCACCGGGCTGGGGCCAGGGCAGAAAAAGCCCTGGCCCTAGTCAAGGCTAACTGGACATCCTTGGGGCTGGAGACAACATGAGGCTGCTTTATATTGAGTAAGTCCTTTGGTCTCTCAAAGCCAGTATTGTCTACTCAGATTGGCAGCGACTTTCCAATATGGGTCTTTCACATCTGCTGTTGCTTTGTCTTTTTAAAAGTAGGTTGCCAAGGATCAAACCTGGGATCTTCTGAATACCAAGCAAATGCTCTACCACTGAGCCATGGCGGCACCACTTGAAAAATAGCTAGTGAGATCCATTGTCTTAGTACATGCATACCCTGGCCTTTCTCCCATGGAATTTAGGACAGCAGAGGGCAGGGTCGCCGACTTCTAGGTGGGGCCTAGAGATCTTCCAGAATTATAAATGATTGCCAAAGTACATTGATCAGTTCTTCTGGAGAAAGTGGCAGCTTCAGAGGGTGGACTCCATGGCATTATACTCAGCTGAGGTCCCTCCCCTCCCCCAAATTCCACCCTCCCCAGGCTCCACCCCCAATCTCCAGGTATTTCCCAACCCGGCACTGGCAACCCCTAATACAAAGCATTCCCAGGGGGAACTCTATCTTGATACTGTCCATATTCTAGCCTGCTAGGCTTCAGCAGGGTTGCTGCAAAACGTGCCTGCAGACCATCCTCCAGAACCGCATGCACTGGGTACCTAAACAATCTATACGACATGCATTGGGTACCTAAACAATCTATACTACATTACATAGGTAGAGTTGGAGGCTATAACTTTCTCCTGCAGAAAGAGCATGAACTGGGTGGGTGTGGAATGTGTGGGAGAAAGAACCCATGAATTCTCCAAGCAACAACACATTTCTCAAGGAGCCTGGTCAAAACAGTTCTGAGGCCTAGTCACTCTAGGCAATATTCTGTCCCATCCTGTAGGAGAGCAGTGGGGGTGTACTTTGTGCCCAACCAGCAGGGGGCACTACAAGTTGCTCCTCTCAGGAAATTATTGGTCTGCTTTTGGAAAGGCATTTCCTGTGGCAATTCCTTGAAACAAAAGGCAGCGATAGCAACAGGAAGCTAGTGGCCCGGCGTCTTGCCAGTGGTGGCGTCCACTGCTGACTCCCTGACCCCTCACCAGCGACAGCACAGGCAGAACGGAAACAAAACAACACAAATATCTGCAGCACATGCAACAATAAGGCTAAAAATAATAGCCCAGGCACGTGGGTCCGGAGGCCAAATGGACTGTTGTTCAGTAAGCATTCTCTAGTACAGGGGAGGGAGGCATGAAAGTAATCATGTCCACAAAGGCAAGAATACAGTGCGGTGAGGTTGAGTCACAAAGGGACAGCACAAACGTTCTGTAGTTTCCTACAGTCAGGATGGGGATACTACAAGGCAACACGTTGCCAGATCTGCACTGCTGATAGCGCCTCCTGATCCAGTCATAGCCACAACATTAAGCACATGTAACTATTGGTAGCCCCAATGGAGATGTGTATCTTTATTCTCATAAGGAAAAGCAAACATGGAGGCTATTC
Organism: Gekko gecko; assembly: GCA_029375565.1. Classification (NCBI taxonomy): domain Eukaryota; kingdom Metazoa; phylum Chordata; class Lepidosauria; order Squamata; family Gekkonidae; genus Gekko; species Gekko gecko. Next base: position 37,341,167 of record JAPDNY010000002.1, read on the forward strand.
TTTAGGGCACAGAGGAATTCAGTGACGGGCATCTTTATCCACCTCATCGTTAATAGAAGGTTGTTTCTAGTTGCTTCTACACCAGTTTGGTGTAGTGGTTAAGAGCAGCAGACTCTAATCTGGAGAACCAGGTTTGATTCCCCACTTCTCCACATGTGGCTAGCTGGGTAACCTTGGGTCAGTCACAGTTCCCTCAGAGCTGTTCTTTCAAGAGCAGTTCTCGAGAGAGCTCTCTCAGCCTCACCTATCTCACAGGGTGTCTGTTGTGGGGAGGGGAAGGGAAAGGAGATTGTAAACCCCTCTGAGACTCCGAGTGAAGGGTGGGGTATAAATCCAGTCTCCTCCTCCTCCTCCTTCTCTCGTGGATCTTCCTTCCTCAGTCAGTTTCTTTTGAATATCCAGAGAGAAAAAGCAGCCATGGGATTTCCCACTGGTCTTCCAACCCCACCACCCAATTTCTTTGTTGGTTATGAGGCAAAAATTGGTCACTAGTCATAGCATGCAAGACAGCGAGGGAGATGAGAGAACCCTCATGGCAGGGGTCCTCAAACTTTTTAAACAGGGGGCCAGTTCACTGTCCCTCAGACCGTTGGAGGGCCGCCGCGTTCGCCCCTCCCCCCACCAGCCTGCTCGCCCCGCCACCGCATTCGCCCCCTCCCCCCACCAGCCTGCTCACCCCACTGCCGCGTTGGCTCCCTCCCCCCACCAGCCTACTCGCCCCGCCGCCGCGTTGGCTCCCTCCCCCACACCAGCCTGCTCGCCCCGCCGCCGCGTTCGCTCCCTCCCCCACGACCAGCCTGCTCGCCCCTTCCTCCTCCTCAGCTCCTGGGCACTCTTGCCGCCCAGGGCTGCTGGAGGAAGAAAGAGGCTGCGGGGACGCTGCTGCTGCACTCCTCGAGGAGGCGGCAGCTCCGGGCCGGGGGGGGGGCGGGCATAAACACTCGGCGGGCCGCATAAATGTCCTCGGCGGGCCCCATGTGGCCCGCGGGCCGTAGTTTGAGGACCCCTGCCTCATGGAATGGGGTGCAGCACAGCAGCTGTGTCTTGCCTCAGTGCCTCAGGAAAGATCAAAACGTAAGCACTGTCTCCAGGGCAAGAGCAGACAATCCTAATGGGTATTTGTGGGTTTGCATCGGGCCCTAGGGCACTGTTGCCAGGATTCATAAGGAACCAATGAGAGCCATGGTTGCTTCCTTTGCTGTGTACAAACAGAGGAGGCGATGAACTGTTGGCAAGCTGTTGATATTTTAAAAGCCGCAAGTGGTAGGGATTTCATATCTGAAGACTCCATACAGGGGGGAAAAATCACCACGGGTAGACAATTTATATATTTGAGAGAAGGTTTGGGCCAGAACTTTTGTATGACTCCTCATCTGAACACTTTTAATCAGCCCCATCTGCCGTTTGTATGAGGACCTTTAGGGAGTTCTGTGGTATCCATATCTAGGCTTGATTTAAGCATGATGCTTACAGAACAGAAGAGGTGCCCAGTCTTTCTTTGAAACTGGGCCACTAGGTGCACAATCCATGATGTGTGCAATGCTAGTATACCAGCACAATGCCTGTCCAAACTATCTCTCTTTCTTTCACATGCTAGCATTGCATGCAATAATGGCAGAGGGCCTAATCTAAACAAAACATTGGGTGTATGCTGTGTCCCATGGGTATGTACTTCTGACCTGCCACCAACATGCTTAAAAATCTGGGTGCTGACCTTGCACCCACTTTCCTCACCAATGATATCTTTCTGACATGTATTTACTACATGTTACAACACATCTCCTCAGAAGTTTTATACCTCTCCCCTCAATATTCCCACAATGAAAATTCAAGAAACCATAGTTTGTACAACCCAGGAAATAACTCTACATCTCTTTGAAATAAATATGACATATGTATTTAATTATCATAATTAAATACCGCTGACTTTTTAAAAAAAGTGGTGTGCACCAGCCACCAAGAGGATGCCAATCTGGCCACCCCAGGACTGAAATGTTGGCCATCCTTGGTCTGGTACATTGCCGCTAGGGGGCAATGCTTCTCTTAGTGACCAAGAGCAAAGACTACTGTTGGGTATAGCTACCCCACTTATTCCGGAAGGGGTCTTCCAGTAGGCAACGATTTTCTATACCTGAAGTTGTTCTGATTTAATTTGTGTTAACATTGTTTGTTTTATTCTCAAGTATTTTAAAAATCATTGTATTCCACATGGAGTCCTTTTTAGGAGAAAGCAGGCTGAAGATGTTTGAAATATATAAATGGGGCAAGAAGAGAACCGATTCCAAGGAGGGGAAGCATTTAATCAAACCAAGCCCAGGCTCTGCTCAAACCACCACCACCACAATATAACCCCCACTTCTGCCGCACAAGATTGCTGGGTGACCTTGAGCCAGTCACATACCACCCAAGGTTGTTCCAAGGATAACATGGAGGAGAGGAGAACGATGTAATCTGCTTTGGAGCACCTTCCCTATGAGGAAAGGCTGAGGAGTCTGGGACTTCTTAGTTTAGAAGAGACAACTAAGGGGGAGGACATGATAGAGGTTTATAAAATTATGCATGGAGTGGAGAGGGCGGACAAAAGAAAATGTTTTCTTCCTCTCCCAAAATACTAGAACTCGAGGGCATCCAAAGAAATTGAAGGGCAGTAGATTCAGGATGGGCAATACTACTTTACAGAGAGAGTGATTCAAATGTGGAATTCACTGCCAGAGGATCTAGTGATGGTCACAGGAATAAACAGCTTTAAAAGGGGATTAGACAGCTTCACAAAGGATATATCTATCAATGGCTACTAGCCATGGTGACTGAGGCACTAATCCTCTGAATCCCAGAGCCAGGAGGCAACATCAGGGGAAGGCCTCGACCTCTATGCCCTGTTGCTGGCCCTCCAGAGGAACTGGTTGGCCACTCTGTGAGACAGGATGCTGGAATAGGTGGACCATTGGTCTGATCCATCAGGACTCTTACGATCTTATGCTTTGGTCCCCAGCAAGGAGAAAAGTGGTGTATGAATAAAGTAAATAAATAATCTAGGGAGTCTTACTGTGCTGATACCTTACCCAACAAGTTAAATCTGTTTGAACTTTTTAAAAAAACCATGTTTTGAAGCCACATCACTCTAGACCCCAAAAAGGTTACATGCCTGTGTACCCAATTTTATTTCACCTTAACTATCTTTAATTAGCTTGCTTCCCATTCTGCTTCAAAATCTTGTATATTTTTACATTGAAAGAAATTCAACCAGGCATTTGCAAAAATGCTGCTTTATCTCTTTTATCACCTCCCCTGAAGCTGGCTCCCAGCTACAAACGAAACATGGGTCTCAGCCAAGCAAAAGGGCAGGGAGGCCAGCCAACTAAATGCCCTGATGGAGACTGGGATCCTGGGGCAGGCTGTTCTGCTACCCTGGAAGGTACCCCATCCTGGACTTTTGCCCAGGGCCCCAAAATAACCACCCTGGCTTGGGATTACTAGTAAAAAGGCCACCAATTTGCCTTCTAGCAGGGTTTTTGCACCTTTGGAGCAGCACGGTGAAGCAGTGAGGGGGAAAGCTTCGTTTGTTGAAATTTTATCTGTCCTACAGCTCTTCAATGCACAGGAATCCTGTTAGAGGGGAAAGGGAAGGGCCCCCACTCTCCAGCTATAGCTTTGGTGCTCAGTGGTGTTATTTTAATTTGACTGTGTTTTCCACACACCTTCCTGTTTCCTCTTACCCCTTGACTCAGATTTTTGCCTCTCTCAGTGTGGTTGTGTGGAAGAGGGAGGGAGTAAAGGCTGTGTTTTGCTTCTCTCTCCTCCTGCTTGCCAAACACGGGCCCTTTGATCCTGTTTACAGAGTAAATGGGACCAGAGTCCCAGACAACACACAGTCCATCCGCTTTGACACGTGACACGTGAGTGCACCACATGTGAAAACTTGTTATTCTCTATTATTCTAGGTGGAAAACCTGTCCCAGGCAAGGCCTACAAGAATTTCCCTCATAGTCTGTATTGCCCAGTGAAAGTCAAGGTGATGCCAAGGTATCTTATGAGACCTAGCTTGGATATGAGTGGATTTCCTTCCCTTTGAGATACTTTGCTTCTCAAAGCTACAGGGACCAAAGTTATTATTCTTCTATCTCAAAAGTTAGGTGCTGTGGAATCTAAGTTAAAAGGAACAAACCCTACTTACATGACAAGCTGGTAACCTAACTATTAATAGAAATAATACAATATGTATCATCAATATATCTAATAGTCCACAAGGCCCCTTCTATAACTTCTTATATCCACAAAATGGGACCATGTACAGAGAAGGGAGATTTTTCAACAAAGTTGGGGGACCACACCAGGTTTGCAAACAAAAAGAGCACAATTTTTAAAATAGAACATTTAAAAAAAACCACCCAAACAGAAAAACGCATTGTGCTTGTGCAGACTATATAGGCTTACCAACAATGGGGAGGGAAGGAAGAGCCAGGTGAACACAGACCACCCCTGCCTGTCCCTCTGGAGGCCAGTGGGTGGGTAGTAAGGAAAAGGAGGTGCTGCCATCTACCGCCACTGCTTCAGGCAGGCAGGCAGGTAGGTGGAGGGAGCACCAGATGGCACTGCCCTCTGCCACTGAAACAGTGGAGCAGTAATCAGCTGGCAGAGGGAGACCAGGAGCCACCACTGCCCCCTCACTGCAAAGTAGTTGGGGGAAGGACCGATGGGTGGGCAGGGGAGGAGCAAGAGACCAGGAGTGACCCCACCACACCCACAACAGCTGTTGAAGTCACGGAGGGCAGCAATGTGGGCAGTAAGTTCCATCTTGAGGAACCAGTGAGTGGGGTGGGTAAGCCAGGTGGGCAGGCAGCTAGGGAACTTCCCTAAGAGAAGGGAGAGAGCAGTGGCAGTGGCATGACCGGCAGACTGACTGGCCAGTCAGTGGCTTGCCTGGCAGGTGACCGGGATAGTGGTAAGCAGTGTTCCCTCTAAGCTGAGTTAGTGTGAGGGGGCTCACAGCTTTTTAGCCTCCGGCTCACACATTTTTGTCTTAGCTCAGGAAGGATGGCTCCAGAGCAGACTAATTTATGCAGTAGCCAAATCACTTGCTCACAGCTTTAATGTCAGTAGCTCACAAAGTAGAATTTTTGCTCACAAGACTCCACAGCTTAGAGGGAACATTGGAAGATCTCTCCACCCACGAGTCTCATGAGCCTCCCTCCGGCAATTGTCATTCATATATTCTATTTATTTTGAAGATTTACATATCACTTTATATTAAAATAGAGATCCCTTTATATTAAAAAAGAAGAAAACAACTAAAATAACAAGTATCAACAGACAACTCCAGATGGGTAGTTACGTTAAGCTGTAGCAGCAGGGCTTTTTTTGTAGAAAAAGCCCAGCAGGAACTCATTAGCATAATAGATCACACCCAGTAGCAGAAACGTATTAGCATATTAGGCCACACCCCTGACAGCACAGCTTATTAGCTTATTAGGCTGCACCCCCATGTTACCAGGAGTGTGGTCATCCAGCCACACCCACCTTTTGCTTCTTATTCTGTTTACCTTGTTTGTTGTCAAAACCCATGGCTTTTTTGGAGCAGGAACTCCTTTGCATGTTAGGCCCCTAATGTAGCCAATCCTAATGAGTTTCTGCTGTTGGATGTGGCCTGTTATACTAATGAGTTCCTGCTGGGCGTGGCCAACTTGGGAGCCAGCCGGAACTCCGTTCCTGTGCGTTCCTGCCCAAAAATAGCCCTGTGTAGCAGCAAAATAAAAGGGGAGTCAAGTACCAATTTTAAGACAAGCAATATTTATCCCATAGAGTAGCAGGTGTTGGTCTGCAGCAGAAGAGCCAAATTCAAGTCCAGGAGCACCTCAGAGACCAACAAGATTTCCCAGGTACAAGATTTCCTGAGAGTCAAACCTCCCTGCCTTCCTCAGATACGAGTAAGAATGGAGATCCCCAAGTCATTATATCTCAGCCTGCCTGGAATATCTAATATTTATTCCAGTTAATTCTCGGGTAAATGTTGTTAGTCCTTAAAACACCACTGGCAGGGCTGCCAGCTGCATAGGAAAAAAGGATCCTGTCTCTTTAATAGAGGCTTACTGGGACATTATTTACCAGTGATGTTATTTTCCTCCACTCCATGAAAAGTTTCAGATGCCCATTTCCTGTTTCAAGGACAGGACATTTTTTCTCCAGGCCTGTTGGCAACCCTACCTACACACAGTTTTCCACTAGCATGACCAGTTTTCTTCTCTTTCTGGACAGCTGTCAAATGGTGTTTCTTTTCTTTCCCTTCTTCATGTATAATGGAGTGAATTGGAGATGCCAGTTTCCCACCCCCATTTAGTATCTTTTATGACAAAGCAATTTCCTATATTTCACCTTTAAGATCTTTGCAGCACCAGGCTTACAGCCAATTTTAATTCTGATTTTCAGGCCAGGCTTTTCTGTGCCCCAGAAGTAGCCTTTCTAAATGCTGCAGCCTGCAACTGTCTTTGGCTGTCTTTTCTGGTTCATGAGAGAGAGAGAGAGAGAGAGACCCCTGTCTAGATGGTTCCCAACCTTCAGGTGGGGCCTGGATATTTCCCATTTTTATAACTCATCTCCCAATTACAGAGATTAGTTCACCTGGGGAAAAATGGCTGCTTTGGCAGATGAACTGAATGGCATGGTACTATGCTGAGGTGCCTCTACTCCCCAGACCCCACCTTCTCCAGGCTTCGTCCCCAAACCCAGAGCTGGCAACCCTAGTTGTGTACCTTAGACAAATTAGTAGTTTCTGTTAGGTCCAATGCTCTCCCTAGGATGTGGAGTCTTGTGAGCAAAAATCCTACTTTGTGAGTGGCATTAAAGCTGTGACCGAGTGATTTGGCTGCTGCATAAATTAGTTTGCTCTGGAGCCCTCCTTCCTGAGCGAAGACAAAAATGTATGAGCCGGAGGCTAAGAAACTGTGAGCTAGCTCACACTAACTCAGCTTAGAGGGAACACTGGTTAGGTCTGTCCTTTAACCTCTTAGTTCTGTTCTTGAGCGCAAGTTCTACCCTTGACCCCACTAGTCCTGCCTCTGGGAGGAACCTTTCCCATGTTTGCCTTCCATAATCTTACCCAGACATCAGGAATCACATAAAATGAAAGATCTGCTTCCTAAAGCAATGTTTGATGGCTCCATTCCATCTGGGTGAGTATGCTTGGTTCCAATAAAACAAAACAGAAAGCTTTGAAAGCAGATGGATTGCCAGGAAAAGGCTTTTACCCAGTTTCACAAGGCCATAAGGGGAACTTTGCTGTTATCTATCTTGGTCAGTATCTAGTTTCCAACAGAAGCTAGCTAGATGATTCTGGGAAGCTTACAAACCGGCATGAAAGCAAATAGTTCTCTGCTCTGTTGGTTGTTTCTAGCATCCAGCTCCACTTTTCTCCCTAATGGGGATCCAAGTGGCTTATAGGGTTGCCATTCCTCTGGGGCACCAGTGAAACCCCCGATTTTGGGGGCTTCTGCCCACCACCAGCCAGCTGGCTGACAAGGGAAGCCCTACCTCCAAACAGGGACGTCGCCATGAAAGTGATGTCATCATGCCAGGGATTTCGCATGGGGATGCTATGGTATTTGGGTGAACTCTATGGTTTTGAGGCTGAAAAAAACCATAGATTTTGCCCAAATATCAGCGGGCCCCCTGCATGACATCCTGGCACAATGATGTCACTTCTGGGTGACATCATCGCATTGGGGACATCGCGTAACATCCCCACCCACCCTTGGAATGCCCTCCAAAGTCCCCCACTCCAGCCAAGGTAAGGCCTGGCAACCCTAGTGGCTTACAACATTATTTTCCCCTTCGCCATTTTATCCTCACAACAAAAACCCTATGAGGTAAATTAGACTGAGAGAGGGTGACAGACCCCAAGTCACCCAGTAAGCTACCATGCCAGAGTGGGGATGCGAACCTGGTCTCCCAGATCCTAGTTTGACACACTAATCACTATACTATTCTGGCTCTCCCCCACCTTTACTAATTGTATAGAAAATGAAGCAGGAGGGAAGCCATATTAATATTTTGAAGCAAAAAAAGGCATCTTGCGGCACCTTAAAGACTACAAGATGGCTATTTTTGCATCATCTTTTGTAGACTAGAGCCCACAAATCCATCAGATATGTAAGGTGAATCCTCAGAGCGTGCGCACACACATTAGAATCAGTGTGGTGTAGTGGATATAGAGTTAGGCTAGGATCTGGCAGACCCCAGTTCTAAGGGTTTTATAAAGAGATTGAACTGCACAGGGGATAAGACTGAGACTTGTAGAACACCACAAGCAGTGCTGGAGTCAGCAGTGGACAGGGTGGGGTACATGCTGAGGCCCACCCCTGTGGTGAAATAATTGTGTGTGTTTTTCTTCTCACTGTAAACTTCACACCACAGTAAAGTGGAGAATGGCAATTTTATTACCCTTTATTATGACTTTTATTACTTTATTGTGATGGATGCTAAGCTCTCACCAAAGCCAAAGGGATCATTTGCTCATTCTGTTCACACACAGTCCCTGTTAACAGCAAATCAACGGACATCAAGGAGAATTTTTTGGAATGTCTGCATGTCACAGATACAACAGGAGAAGGTCTTAAAAGCAATGTGTTGGACAGGCTGACAGTATGGATTGTTAGTGTCTTCTGTTTGTGGCCAATGCTAGGATGTTTGTTGTTGTTCAGTCGCATAGTCGAGTCCGACTCTTCGCTGATAGTAGTGCCAAAAGAGTGCAAGCCATTGTTCTAGGGGGGGGGAATTCCAAGCTTTCTTTCTACTTTGCTTTCCTCATAACTGGAATCTTCTATTCATACATGCTACAGACAATTTCAGCAAGGCAAAAGAATTTTTGTTGTAATATTCCATCACATTTATTCATCCCCCACCCCTGTAGCAACAAAATGCTGGGAAACGGCCTTACACCATTTGCCAAAACTGATCCTGAGCTCTGTCTCAGAGATTTTGGAATGCTACATGCTGGAGCTGATGTTGTCAAATTGTTTTTTTCTGCAGTTACCACAACTAGTTGAGACATCAGAAGTCCTTCTCCTGATACACGTCTTGATTATTATGGGTACACACAGGCAAAGAATATACTTCATAATTTTTGCACCCAGTTAGGGCCGTCAAGGCAACAAACAGTTAAAAAAAAAGATGATTAAAAAAAACCCATATGTGTGAAGTCAACAATTTAAAGATTTGGATTGTGATATTTGGTGATGCATTTCTCAGTATCAAAAATGAGTTCTTATATTAGCTATTGCTCCTGTGTTCATAGTGAAGACATCAATTTCCCTTCTCTCTGTCGGATAGTTCCAAATAAAAATCTTTAGTACTCTGGGACTGTTCAGCTGCTGAAGCATTTTGGAAGGATGTGGATTGGCCTCCTCACTTTCAGTGATGAGAGTGGAGAAACTTTTCTGGCTCCTCTAAAACAAGATTTGTATTGCTTTTACTCAAATGCTGTCAATTTTATTGAACAGCGTTCCAAATAAAATCACAGAAGGCATATTTTCTTCTCTCTGGTTTTATACCAAGTAATTAAAATGATTAAGAAAGCAAACTTTTGTATGATCTCTTCCCAGAGGAAGCAAATTGAAAAGGAAAAGGGAGTGGCTAAAGAAGAAATGGTAAAGCCAAAGGGAGGGGCCAAATGGAAGAGGCAAAAGGGGCTATACCAAAGATGAAAGGGGCCCAGTTATATTCTATTGCTCCGGACCCGCCCCACACAGACCTGGAACTGGCCCTGCCAAAAAAAAAAGATACAGCTAGAATGGGAGTCCATCTGTCCTATTTATTGGAAAGTGGAGTGATTTCAAATGACATTAGCAGGCAAATGACAATAGCAGGTGAATGACAATATCAGGCATGATTGGATTTAGGTGAGATATGCAAAGGGGTAACAGGCGTGGTGGAATCAGCATTGGTAATGAGACCTGTCTCATTCAGTCCAGGTAGATGCATTGTCTTGAGCTTTATTATCAGTTGCAATTCAGCAGCCTCTCTTTCTAATCCACCTTTGAAATTCCTTTGTAAGAGAACTGCTACTTTTAGATCAGCAACTGAATGTCCTGGAAGGTTAAAATGTTTCCCTACTGGCCTGTTTCTCCAATGTAGAGGGTGAAAGGGCACTGCTGACACATGATGGCATAAATCACATTAGAGGATGAGCAGGAGTATGAACTTGAGATGGTATGGCTGATGTTGCTGGGCCCACTGATGGTGTTGCTAGGATTTATATGAAAGCAAAGTGGGCATCTTGATTTCTTGCAAGCCTTGGTACCAGAGTCCATGTTTCTCTTAAGTAGTTTGTAATTGCAGGTGGGAAGTTGTTTTAGGATAGCAGGCTGTCTGTAAGCAAGTAAAAGTCCTGTCCCCAGCCTGTGTAAGGGAAGTGTCACTATCCAGCATGGGTTGTAGGTCATTAATAATAGGTTGAACTGGCTTGAGTTGTGAGTTGTAGGTGACTACCAGTGGTGTTCTGTTGTTATTCTCCTTGGGCTTGTCTTGTCATACAAAGGAATTTCAAAGAGAGAGAGACTACTGAATTGCAACTGATAATAAAGCTCAAGACAATACATCTACCTGGACTGAATTGAGACCTAGGTTTCCTGTCTCATTACTAATGCTGATTTCACCACACCTAATACTCCTTTGCATATCTCACCTAAATCCAATCACACCTGCTATTGTCACTCACCTGCTATTGCTATTTGCCTGCTAATGTCATTTGAAATCACTCCACTTTCTAATGAATAGGACAGATGGACTCCCATTCTAGTTGTATCTGAAGAACTGAGGAGTGACTCATGAAAGCTCCTACCCTGCCACATATTTTGCTAGTCATTAAGGTGCTACTCTTTTTTACTGGGACTTTTCAGTTTAGCAAAAATATGACTTTTTAGAAGTTGATGGAAGATGAGATTATAACAAAGTGTTGAAATTAATACCAGATCTCAACATGGCTTTGTTAAATTTGTTTACAGGAGAAATTGGCATTATAAATCATTATATTATATATTTAAAGCAGTGGGATCCATCATAGTCCCTGGAAATCCACAACAAAAAATACAACCGGTATGTGGTATGAGCTCTGTTGGGAAAGTATGGCTCTGCTGGAAAAATTAACACATCACATTAGATTAGCAAAAAAATCAAATCTGTGTGAATGCATTTTATTCTGTCAAATTAATCGGTATATAATGTGATGATGTCGCTAGAGCCACCTGCTCTGGGCTGGGAAATTCCTAGATATTTTGGGGGGTGGAGCCCAGGGTCGGCCAGGTTTGGGGAGGGGAGGGACATCAGCTGGGTAGAATACCATAAAGTCCATCCTCTGAAGCTGCTATTTTCTGCAGCAGAAGGGGACTGATCTCCATAGCCTGGAGATCAGATATAATTCTATGACCAGCCACCACCTGGAGGTTGGCAGCCCTAGATGATGCAGTGCTTTTTAAAAGACCTGGACTGATTCATGGAGGATTGATCTATCGAAGCCATGATGGCTCAGGAGAACTTCCATGTACAGAGGCAGCATACCTCTTGACTCCCACATGGCTTGGACTGATTGACAGAACCAGTTAGGGTTGCCAACCTCCAAGTGGGGGCCTGGTGGTCCCCCAGAATTACAATTTGTCTCCAGGCAACAGAGATCAGTTCCTCTGAAGAAATCTGGAGAGTAGGCTCTATGGCATTTAGGGTTGCCAGGTCTAGGTTGGAAAATACCTGGAGACTTTGGGGTTGGATCCGGAAGAGGGCAGGGTTTGGGGTGGGGAGGGGCCTCAGCAGGGTACAATGCCATTGAGTCCACCCTCCAAAGCAGCCATTTTCTCCAGGGGAGCTGATCTTTCTCAGCTGGAGATCAGTTGTAAAAAGTGGGCGATCCCCACGCCCCATCTGGAGGCTGGCAACCCTACGGCATTCTACCCCTCTGACGTCCCTCCCCTCCTCAAGCCCCATCCTCTGCAAGCTCCAATCCCAAATCTTCAGGAATTTCCAGCTCAGGGTTGGCAACCCTACAGCATCAAGGGCTTGCTTGTGAATACCCAGAGGACTTAGGCTGGTAAACCAAATGCTGGACTCGATGGACCTTTGTGTTGATCCAGCAAGGCCTTTCTTGTGTTCTGGGCTCCTCACACACACCAAGGGCCTGGCCTGGCTGAACCTCGGCCCTCCGGAGTCCAGGCCCCCTCCCCATCTCAGGAGCAGCAGGTGCCTGAGCCAGCTGTCCAGCCCAGGCCCACAGCAAGCTGACCTGCATGTGCTGCAGGGAGGAGCTCGGCCTCCATGCTCGGCCCAACCCGCAGCTGTCAGTTCCTATCTTTAGCAGGCCGGGTGTCCGTCCCCTTTCAACCCCACACATATGTACTTCTCCTGCATGCTGGCACCTGGCCTGCTGGCAGGCTCTCTGCTCCCTCTCCCTTGCTCTTCATCCCCCCCCCGCCCCGCCTCCAGGGAAACGACAACATCAGCACTGGAACAACTTGGCCTCAGAGCTCCTGCTGTGTGCCCACCTCCTTCAGAAGCAGGTCCCTTAGCCTGCACATGAGAGGCAGTTTGGGGTAGTGGTTAAGAGTGACAGACTCTGATCCGGAGAACCGGGGTTATTTGTTTCATTTATTTAATATAATTTGGATTTAGAAATCGCTCAGTCCCTGAGGGCTCTGGACAATGAACAACAGCAGTAAAACATATAATCCAAACATTTTCAACAGATTAAAAACAGATTAAAACAATTCTATTGTTAACAATATTCAGATGGTATTAATATATCCAGTTTCAACTGTGTCCCCATCATGTAGGAGAGATAGGTGAGAGCAGGGGGAGTAGGAAGGAGGGAGGGAGTAGGAGGGAGTGCCAGCCAAGATGGTGCCCGTCACTGTCCTCACCCAAAGGCCTGGCAAAACACCTCTGCCTTGCAAGCCCTGTGGAACTGCACAAGGTCCCACAGGGCGCAGATGTCATTTGGCAGAGAGTTCTACCAGGCTGGGGCCAGAGCAGAAAAGGCCCTGATCGAGGATAGCTGGATGTCTTTTGGGCTGGAGGGTCACCCACTGCACACGATTCTCCACTCCTCCACATGCAGCCAGCTGGAAGACCTTGGGTCAGTCACAAGTTCTCTCAGAACTGTTCTCTCAAGAGCAGTTCTCTCAGAGCTCTTTCAGCCCCACCTACCTCAAAGTCACAGGATGTCTGTTGTGGAAAGGAGAGGAGATTGTAAACTGCTTTGAGACTCCGAGTGAAGGGCGGGGTATAAATCCAACTCTTCTTCTTCTTCTTCTCCTCCTCCTCCTCCAAACTAATCTCAGTTGGAGACCTTTATGTGCCTTGCTGGGGAAGACACAGAAACAGATTGTCCTCAGGATAAAGAGAGCTCCATGACCCTCTTTGATTGCTCAGAGAAAAGGCAGGCTCCAAACCCTTTTCTAGAATACCCTTTGCAAGCAGGGCTGCCAATCTCCAGGTAATGGCTGGAGACCTCCTGCTATTGCAACTTATCTCCAGGCACCAGATATCAGTTCACCTGGAGAAAATGGCCGCTTTGGAAGGTGGACTCTATGGTATTATACCCCTTTACGTCCCTCCCCTCTCTAGGGTGCCTGTTGTGGGGAGGGAGAGTAAGGGAAAGGGATTGTAAACTGCTCTGAGATTCCTTCGGGTAGTGAAGGCCACGATATAAATCCAGCCTCTTCTTCTTCTTCCAAACCCCAGCTTCCTCAGGCTCCACCCCGCCCCCATCTCCAGGTATATCTGACCCAGAGCTGGCAACCCTAATTGCAAGATGGGGAAGCAGCACTACTGAGCATCACACTACACCCATCCAGCTTCCATTTCTAAGTACAAAATAGCCCTCCTGTTAGGGCTGCCAACCTCCAGATGGCACCTGGAGATCTCCCACGATAACAATGGATCTCCAGACAATCAAGTTCCCATGGAGAAAAGGGCTGCCTTGGAGGGTAGGCTGTATGGCATTAGACCTTGCTGAGGTCCCTCCCCTCCCCAAATCCCACCTTTTCCAGGCTCCACCCCCCAAGTCTCCAGGTCTTTCCCAACCCAAAGCTGGCAACCCTATCTCCCATCTTTACTAGGCCACCATCCACATGGGCAAAAGCTGCCCGTTTATCCCTGTGCAAAACTTTCCTGCATAACTGGTTCCTTGGTAAAGAAAGAGTATGTAGGGCCCCCCTCCTCAGGGCATGTCTCCATGCCCCCAGGGAGCTTCCTACACTGTTTATTTAGCTCTCCAACCCCAGAAGCACAAAATGTACCCAGTGAAGCAAAGTTCCTGAACAAAACAACTAGATTGCATCCTAGCCTAGACCGGGCTGCAATCGATGGCTAGCCTCCTGGCTCTCCTCTCCCCCTCCTCATCCCCCCAGCTTCTCTCCCAGCTGCACCCCTGCCACTTCTGCCTGCCCTTGCAGAGGCGTTGGGCGCCACAGTTCTTTCAGAGCTCTCTCGGCCCCTAAAAAAACAAGCCTAGCTCGCCACTAGCATAAAGCTAAGAGCTAGAACTTGTGGCTGCCAGACAATCTCTGGATCTCCTGGCTATTCTATACACAATGATATATGATAACTAATTAATTAATTGCGCGTCTCTCGCATGCAGCTATATGATCCACTAAAAGTGTTTGGGGGGGCAGTTAGAATGTGAGGCTAGCCATGACTGGTGCTTACGGGATCTAGGGCCACGAATGCATAATATGCATTGAGTGAGCAGGGCTGGGGAGTGAAGGGGGCCTGCCTTCCCTCTCCCTTCCTTGTATTCTGTTTTTAGCCTCAGGGCTTTCTGAGCCTCACCTTACCACCTTGTTCTCTCCATTTTCAGAGATACTCCCAGCCCCCTCCCTCCCTCCCTCCCTGCCTGCCTGCCTCCTCCTGCTCAGCATTCTTGAGATGCTCCTGACATCACAGAGTCTGGCTGGAATCCTGGGATTGTCCCACAGCAGCGTCCCCCCTTCCCCTGGGGGCTCTTCTCAGGGAGGAGGAGTGGTGGGCAAAAGGCCACGGCTGTTGCTGCGGCCTGCTTTTTAAATCCTTCCTGTGCAGAGAAACTGAGCCTTGGAAGCAATTAGGACAGCTAGCGGCAGATAGGCAGAGGGGTTTCCTTAACCAAAGAGGAGCTCACTCCCCATAAAATTCTTCTTTTTTTTGCCATCAAGTCATAGCTGACTTATGGCAACCCTATGGGGTTTTCGAGGCAAGAGATGTTCAGAAGTGGTTTGCTGTCACATGCCTCTGCTTAGCAACCCTTGTATTCTTTGGTAGTCTCCCATCCAAATACTGGCCAGGGCCAACACTGCTTAGAATCATAGGATCACAGAGTTGGAAGGGACCTCCAGAGTCATCTAGCTTCCGCAGTCTGACAAGATCCGGCTAGCCTGGGCCTCCGTAAGATTAGGCCTTGTGAAAACACAGATTTTAAGGTTGCCAACTGCCTGGAGGGGAAAAAATGTCCTCCCCCTTTAATAGAGTCCTAATAGGATGTGATTTACTAAGGCTGCGTTCAGACGGCCAGTCAATCGCGCCATGAGCCCTCCTAAAATTTTATCCCGATTTTTAAATCCAGCCTAGCACGACCAGACGCCCCCTATGAAATAGCCTCACCGCGCGTTGTTCACCGCCGTGATTTGTCTACACGGCATCCACCGAGAATTTAAAAAGTAAAAGTTTCAATGTAGCATTTCGCATACCGGCAAGAGCTGCAGACCTCCTTGGAGAACTGAGGCGACTCGCGGAGGGTTTTCAGCAAAGTCCCGGTCGCTCCGCCTTGCCATTGCCATCAATGGAGGGACTATTTTGCAAGTTAGAACAGTCCTTCCCCCTCCATCTCCCATCGCGGTAACATCTTGTCCGCTAAAAGAAATAAGCATGAATATTACATTCCTCGTAGCGCTTATCGCTGAATGCGTTTCCTCGTTAAAGCGCACATGGGGGTTTCAACTGTTCTAATTCAAAATAGTCGCCTCCGTCTGACTCATGACTGGCAACGGGAGGACCGGGACTTTGCTGAAGACCATCACGCGATCGACTGCAGTTCTCCAAGGAGGTCTGCAGTTGTTGCGCGGGTAAGCAAAAACCCTACATTGAAACTACTACTTTTTAAATCAGGATTGGAGGCGCAGCAGAACGGGATGCCTATGGGACCGGAATATTTCCCAGATGTTTCTGTCTGGTCGTGCATTTTTGATCCGCAAGGGAGTCGTTCCTATGGCAGATCAAAAGATCCGTCTGAACACACCCTAAGTGATTTTATTTAACTTCATACTGTGAAAAGAGTCACATGCTCATTTCCACACATTAAGCCTCTATTCAAGGGCATTTCCCCCCCTCCATGTCGTTGGCAACCCTAACTTTTCCAGAGGTCAGGTGGACAACCAACCAGCAAAGCTCTCCTCAGTACTGAGGTCTTCAGAGGGCTCTACCCTGGTCACACCCCTGATGTGCCAGTTTCTGCTTTCTGATTTTGTTGCTGCAAAAGTTTCCGCTTTTGCTCTCCCTCTACTCCAGTATCACCCATGGCCCAACCAAGGGGCATTATAGTCACTTTAAAATAAATAACTGGCTCCCACAGTCACAAGTGAAGCAAAGAACACTGGTTGGTGCATAATGTGTCAGTTATGAACACAGCTAATGCAGGACAGAAAGCTGAAGAGGACCAATTTTAAATTTATATTCCAATGACAGCCATAGGAACGGCAGAGAATGAATGGATGAAACACTGCCTTGTGTAAAATGTCAAGAATACCATCGATGCAATACTTTTTACTAGGACCAACCTGTAGTCAGGCTGTAGGGTTGCCAGCTCTAAGTTAGAAAATATCTGGATATTTTTGGGGAGGGGACGTTTGGGGAGAGGAAGGACTTCAGCAGGGTACAGTGCCATAGAGCCCTCCCTCCAAAGCAGCCATTTTCTCCAGGGGAACTGGCCTCTGTTGCCTGGAGATCAGTTGTAATCCCAGGAGATCTCCAGGTGTCACCTGGAGGCTAGCAACCTTAAGCCATGGGGGGGGTCCATGGTCACAGCAGCCCACGCCAGAGAACATGGGTAGACTGGAGGGGAAGGATGGCCTAGCCCTAGCAGGATCTGACACAGACTTGCAAGCTCGGACCAAAACCCAGAAAGATTGAGGAAGCCTGTGGGGTGGGTGTGGCCAGGGACCAATGCCATGGAGAGGGGCTAGCTGGCTGTCGCTGGCTATTGGCAGAGATGACATTCCCCTGGGTCCCTGGAGGGCCTGGAAGTGCCAGGTGGGTCCCACCCAAGGGTCCAGAAGTTGGGGAGGGCCTTAAAGTAGGTGGTCAAAAGGCATCTGGGGTAGGCAGAGCGAGCGGATTTTTCAGGGCATGATCTTAAGGCCAATTTTTAAAACGTTTGGGGGGATTTTTTTCAGGCAACGGCAATAAGTGGGTGTTGTAAAGGCAGAAGAAGAAGAGATTGGATTTATACCCTGCCCTTCACTACCCAGAGGAGTCTCAGAGCGGCTTACAAACTCCCTTCCCCTCCCCACAACAGACACCCTGTGAGGTAGGTGGGGCTGAGCTCTGACAGAAACTGCTCTTTTTTAAGAACAGCTGAGCCAGAACTATGGCTGGACCAAGGTCATCCAGCAGGTGCAAGTGGTGGAGTGGGGAATCAAACCTGGTTCTCCCAGATTAGAGTCCGTGCAGTTAACCACTACCCCAAACTATACCAGAGCCCCTTCATTTCCTGCAGCACTTTCAACTTTACTATCACTGCTCCTTTGTTCTCAACAAATCATAATTCAGGCACATAAAATCATGAGGGCGTCTTTTGAATCACAGGAAGTTCATTTATAAATCACTGATAATATCAAGGTCATACCTTTTTACCTTGAATGAAATGTCTTGGAAGAACTATCATAGACTCGTAGCAATGGATCATTTTGAAACACAGCTGGGCCTGCTGTCAGTAAAAATGGGTAAAGGGCGGGAAACTTATGGTAGTGACTCATTGATTATCCTGATCACAAGTACAAAGGAATGGCTAAAGAGTATGAAGGAATCGCCCTTACCTGGATAGCCCAGCCAAGCCTGAACTCGTCAGATCTCGGAAGCTAAGAAGGGCCAACCCTGGCAAGTACTTGGAAGGGCAACCTCCAAGGAATACCTGGGCCAGGACACAGAGGTAGGTAATATCAAAGCTACCTCTCTGAAACATCCAGACTCCAGTAGGGGTTGCCAGAAGTCACCATGAGTTCCAGGCTCACAAGCACACAAACAAAATACAAAAAAAAAAGTTTTTTAAAAAGTGTGAAGGAACCCTGTCCCTTCTTAGCTCTCTCCCCTCCCCAAATTCTGCCTTCCCCAGACTGCACCCCCAAATCTCCAGGAATCTCCCAAGCCACAGATGGCAACACTGTTGAAGGAGAAACTTCTGGGACCTAGCATATCTAACTATCTTGTTTTTATTCCATCTGTCCTTCCTCTAAGGAAAGGGTAGTGGTGGCCATAAACAGTTCTTGCCTCAGCACTTTATCCTCATAACAACCACCCTATGAGGGAGGTAGATTAGGCTAACCTAGAGAGATACTGACCCAGGATCAACCAACAGTGCCTCCTAAAGCAGAATTACATCCCTCTAAGTCCACTGACGTCAACAGATTTATCCTGTTTAGGACTGTACTACGAGTGAGAGGCAATTTGAACCTTGGGCCCCTCTCCTGGTCTTAACCTCATACTCGTTACACCAGACGGATGTTCATCTTGAATATGTTCTCAGTAGGGTTGCCAGCCTCCAGGTGGTGGCTTGAGTCTGCTGCGATTACAGATGATCTCCAGGCAACAGAGATCAGTTCACCTGGAGAAAATGGCTGCTTTGGAAGGTGGATTCTATGACATTATACCCGACTGAAGTCCCTCCCCTCTCCAAACCCCACCCTCCTCAGGCTCCACCCCCAAAATCTCCAGATATTTCCCAACCTGGAGCTGGCAACCCCATCTCACAGCTTCTTGCCTTCTCCACAAACCACCCTGTGAATTGGAACCAGGTGACTGGGGATGTCAGTTAGAATTTAGTAATAACACTGGCCGAAGTTCACATCCTCCTGATGTCAATGGCAAAATTCCTTATTGATTTTATTGGCTTTCCACTACATCTATTCCTTGTTTGTTAGATCAGAGAAGATCTTCTCAGATAACCTTTTGACTTCACCTAGGATCAGGCTCCAGTGCAAAACATCACTTCTCATTTAAGTCGTGCCGTAACTAAGCAAAGAGTGTTATTGTGTCCTGAGCAGCAACCAGCCCTCTGCTGGGACTCAAAGCTCCTTCCCGTGTTACAGCAGAAGTGGGCACATGTTGTTGTTGTTTATAACTATTGTACCCCATCTGTTCCTCCTATGAGCTCAGGACAGCATACACAGTGATGGGATGACCCCGTTTCACACTCTTAACTAGGGTTGCCCACTGCTTGGAGGGAAAAGATGTCCTGTCCTTTTAATGGGGACTCCGTGCAAAGTTATTTGCCAGGTGATGATATTTATCTCCATACTATGAAAAGCTTCAACTGCCCACACATTAAGCCTGCATGAAAGGGACAGGACATTTCCCTCCAGGCCTGTTGGCAACTCTACAACAGCTGAGAGACAGCAAGTGAGAGACAGCAAGGTCAGCCAGTCTTACAAGAGGTTTGAATCCAGCTCCTCCTAACACCAGGCCCATAGCCAGGATTTTGTGGCTTGTGGGGCAATTTTTTTCTGGTGGGGCTAGGGCGGCTGCTATTACTTGCCATAATGAAGGGGGGTGACGCGCACCTTCTCCCTCCCCTCCTGCAAGATTTAAAGGGCCCTTCAGCTGGTTAGTGGGAAGGATGTGGCCCGCCTATCAGCTGAAGGGTCCTTTAAATCTTGCGGGAGGGAGAGGGGGGCATGATATCCCCCACTTCTTCCCAAAAGCATTTAAAGGATCCCCTTAAATGCTTTTAAGAAGGGGCGGGGGACACAGGCATGCACTCCAAGCCGCAGATTTGCAGCTTGGAGTGTGCATACACACAGGCCCCTCACGTCTTCCCAAAAGCATTTAAAGGAATCCTTTAAATGCTTTTGGGAAGAAGTGGGGGGACTTTAGGAAGGGAGCTGGCCCTTTAAGGAATAGGGCAGAGCCCCCAATAGCCCCAACTGTAGCTACGGGCCAACCTAACACCCTGCTAGGGTTGCCAGCCTCCAGGGGGGCCCTGGAGATCTCCTGCTTTTACAACTGATCTCCAGCTGACAGAGATCAGCTCCCCTGGAGAAAATGGCTGCTCTGAAAGGTGGTCTCTCTGGCATTGTACCATGCTGAGGCCCTTCCCCTCCCGAAACTCCACCCTCTCCCAGATTCTCCCCCAAAGTCTCCAGTTATTTTCCAACCCAGACCTGGCAACCCTACACCCTGGCTCATCTTCCCAAGCTGTGTAACCCTATGCATGTTTACTCCATAATTGGACCTTGAGCTCAAAGGGACTGATTCCCTTTGTGTAACCACTCATCTTAACAAACATATTTAGGTTCTGATCTACCTCTCTTTGTTCACAATCAGTTCTAGCAAGTAGTGATGTGCACCCCCCCATGGGATGCACATTGCCAGCTGCTGTCACCGCCACCCACCCAGTTCAGTGGGCCACAGATGACCATGCAAAACAGATGCAAATGCATGTCCCTGTGCACATCTGTGCATATGCTGATCCACCAGTTCCTACAGAAGCCTGCTTTTGCATGCAGATCTCCTTCATTGGACTGAGCGGTAGCCAATAGTCCAGGAGTTCCCAACGTGGTGCCCCGGGGCACCATAGCATCCAACATCGTTGCTGGTCCTTGCCCAAATGTTTTTAGTAAGTGTGTGGGGTGGGCAGGGCTGGATCCAGGTGTCTGGGCACCCTAGGCAGGACAGCCTGGGGCACCCCCTCCGGGATGCCAACCTCCCAGTGGGGCCTGGAGACCGGGGGCGGTGGCAGAGCACTGGCTTTCCTGGGTGCTCTGTAGCTGCGGGGGCCCCAGGAAAGCCAGGGAAGGGGGCGGGGTCTAGCCGCCGCCCCCTCCCTCCCAATGCAGGCTTTCCTGGGGGCTCCGTGGCTGCCGTGGAGGAAAGCCAGGAAGGGGGCGGAAGGGGGCGGGGCGCCCAAGCAAGCCTGGGAAGATGCGGGGGGCTTTTCGCGGGGGGGCACCTTTTGGCGCCCCTGCAGCCAGTGTGTTCTAGGCGAGCGCCTAGTGGGCGAGCCGGCCCTGGGGGTGGATGGGGCTTTTGCCCAGCACAGCTCTCTGATTGGCCACTGGCGATCTGATTGGCTGCCTAAGCAAAAATATCACTAGACACCTTCAGTTCTCACAGCAAAGAAAAAAAATCACAAAGGCCAGGTGTCTTGTTCTGAGCCAGTGCTCACCATGGCTTAGCCCAAGAATGTGCTTTGAATGCCAGACTTTGGCCCTAAAACGTGTGAAATATCTCTGGATCTGTGCAGAAAGCATTTACTTCACTTCAGGTTGCCAGTCTCCAGGTGGGGGGCTGGAGATCTCCCGCTATTATGATTGATCTCCAGATGACCCAGATCCGATCTCCAGGAGAAAACGGCTGCTTTGGAGGGTGGCTTCTATGGCACTTTACCCTGCTGAGATCCCTCCTCTCCCCCAAACCCCATCCTTCCCTGGCTCCACTCCCCAAATCTCCAGGTATTTCCAAATCCAGAGCTGGTGACCCTAACTTCACTGCTGGGTGTTGGTAACCATGATCTATCTACCCATAGATGGGAACTGAGGCAAGACTTTACATTTACCCCTTTCCCATCTTTTCTGGATTTTCTATGGGTCAAAAAGTGCCAGTTCCATGTTTTTTTGGGGGGCTGGGCAGACAGCTCCGCTCACCTGCATGCCTCCTACCTGCTTGTGTCTCTTCGCTCTATTTGCTCATGAGATCTCCCACCACCCAGGCTCACAGCTGCCTTCAGACCTTTCCCAAGTGGCACCGGGGTGGTTCACCGCCAGCCAGTGAGTGGTCAGGGGGTGCCTGCTAGAAACCCTGGGCCCTGGCAGCTGCCTCACCTGAGGGTATGATATCGCTGGCCCCGGGGTCAAAGAAGAGAGAACAAATATTCTCAGTTTTATAAGCAGAAAACCAAGGCTGGTACAGTGGCCCAGAATGGCCACACCTTCTCTAGTAGGACCAACAACCATCTGCTGTTCGGAGTAGATGGGATGCCCCTGGCCGGGTTAGGACAGGCCACAGGACAGTGCCTTGGAAAGAGACCAAAATCCTCAAGGGAGTCAGGTGGGGACTTGTAATCTCTGGCTCAAGGGATCTATTACGTGCTGTACCTAGCTGCAGCCTGGCCAGGGAAATGCTGTCCCTGATTTAGAGATGGAGGAATCTGCTTGTGAAACTCCTTCCTTCCCGGCATGAGAGGGCCGGCCCTTGCCAGTCCTCCCAGCTTCGGCAGCACGAGACCGTAGCTACTTGCCAGCTTTGTCCTCTGGTGCCTCAGAATTTGAGAGATTGTTTGCAGTGTTCGGAGAATTCCTGGCAGGAGGGAAAAAAACCCTCTGGGCCGGCTGAGAACTTGAAAGCAATGCCTTCCTCTTGCTTTGGATACAGGGGCCCTGCATTCCCCGGCAAATGCCATTGTTTATCTCAAACCCAGATAAGGGCTGGGCAGCCTTGTGGATTTGCATGTTGTTGTGCTATGTGAGTGACTCACACAGCATTAAGTAAGCTCTGTGCCAGGCTGGAGCCCCCTCTCTATAAATAGCTGACCTTTCTGCCTCTCCAGCCCTGGCTTGGCCCAAATCCAGGAAAGGGTGTGCTTCACAGCAAAGACACTGCTGTAGCGCAGGACTTAAATTGTTGGAAATTAGCCCCCAAATGGGTTTTCAGAGTCGGCTCTGGAGTATTCCTGGAATCACAAGTGATCTATAGACTCCCAGGGATCAGTTCTCCTGAAGGAAATGGCAGTTTTGGAGGGCAAACTCTACAACATTACGTCCCACTCAGCTCCCTCCCCTCCTTAAACTTCACCCTCCAGGAATTTCCCAAGGCAGAACTGGCAACCGTCTTTAGTAGTGTGATGGCCAAACATTTTGGTAATTCTGCCTCAGTGTGAAGCAGCCTCACACTGGCACACTGAAGCAGATTCATATTGTACACCATGCCTTGGTGTAGCTTAGACTGCAGGCTACTGAGAAACAATGCAGGAAGAAGTGAAGAGCAGGAGAGGCAGACAGGCCATAGCTAGGCCTGTGGGACTTCTTGCTAGGAGTGCCACTAACCTCTGCTGCCAATGTTACTTGTGGGACTGATCCATGCTGAAGGTTAGCCATCCATTATGTAACTGAGGGACCCCCAATGTGGTGCTTGTGGGTGCCATGGTGGCCACAAATGTGTTTTCTAGTGCCCCCTTCCTTTTCTCCCAAAGCAAAGAGCCAGTCCTGACTTTCCTCCATCTTACCGGAGCAGGAGATACTTCAGAAAACAGTAGGACAAATCACCTTCATGTCTTCAGGGAAACAGCTACCTTCATCATAGGAGGACTAAGAAGATCCCAGTATTCAGTCACTGGCCCCAGAGCAGCCATTTTGTGATAGGAACCACTGTGGCCAAGTTCAGACTGGCAGTTTGGCCCGAGATAGGCACATTTCAGAAACATTTCACAAACAGATTAAAGGGCCAGTTCACACAGGCACATCTGTCAGGTGTTCACCAGCCATACTCAACCCATCTTGAAACGCTTCCCTCCCAAGTTTAAAAAATGCCAGGTGAAAGTGGTAGCAAACCCTGGAGAGCGTGTTCATCCCGCTTCAGGGATGTGTGAATGCAAACAAACTGATCTGGTAAGGGATGCACTTATGTGCATGAGCGCATAAGCGCATATAACTAGATTACACAAAAAAGGCCGCTTATAGTCGTATCTCCACCAGGGGCAGGCTAACAGTGCGAACGTTCCCTTGAGCGTCCTCCCTGGTATGCGTCTGCATCAGTCAGCGTAGTGTGGCCGGGAAAACCCGGAACAGTTCGTGCCAGATCTTTTTACCACGACTCCCTCGCGCTTCAGACTGAACATAAGAACATAAGAGAAGCCAATGTTGAATCAGGCCAATGGCCCATCTAGTCCAACACTCTGTCATACAGTGGCCAAAATATACCAAGTGCCATCAGGAGGTCCAGCAGTGGGGCCAGGACACTAGAAACCCTCCCACTGCTGCCCCCTCCAGCACCAAGAATAGAGTGCATCACCTGCCCCAGACTGAGAGTTCCCATCTATACCCTGTGGCTAATAGCCACTGATGGACTTCTGCTCCATATGTTTATCTAATTCCCTCTTGAAACTCTCCATGCTTGTAGCTGCCACCACCTCCTGTGGCAGTGAATTCCATATGTTAATCACTCTTTGAGTGAAGAAGTATTTCCTTTTATCTGTTCTAACTCGACTGCTCAGCAATTTCATGGAGTGCCCATGAGTTCTTGTATTGTGAGAAAGGGAGAAAAGTACTTCTTTCTCAACCTGCTCAATCCCATTCATAATCTTATAAACCTCAATCATGTCACCCCTCAGCCGTCGTTTCTCCAAGCTAAAGAGCCCCAAGCATTTTAACCTTTCTTCATAGGGAAGGTGTTCCAACCCTTTTATCATTCTAGTTGCCCTTCTCTGCACTTTTTCCAATGCTATAATATCCTTTTTGAGATGTGGTGACGAGAACTGTACACAGTATTCCAAATGAGGTCGCACCAATGATTTATACAGGGGCATGATGATACTGGCTGATTTGTTTTCAATTCCCTTCCTAATAATCCCCAGCATAGCGTTGGCCTTCTTTATTGCAGCTACACACTGTCTAGACATTTTCATTGAGTTATCTACTACGACTCCAAGATCTCTCTCTTGGTCCGTCTCTGCCAGTTCAGACCCCATCAACGTGTATTTATATTTAGGATTTTTGGCTCCAATGTGCATCATTTTGCACTTGACCACATTGAACCCCATTTGCCACGCTGACGCCCACTCACCCATCCTCGACAGATCCCTTTGGAGTGCCTCACACTCCTCCCTGGTTTTCACCACCTGGAACAACTTCGTGTCATCTGCAAATTTAGCCACTTCATTGCTTACTCCCAATTCCAAATCATTAATAAACAAGTTAAAAAGCATTGGACCAAGTACTGATCCCTGTGGTACCCCACTGCTTACCACCCTCCACTGGGAAAGTTTCCCATTTATACTCACTCTCTGTTTTCTATTTATAAGCCAGTTTTTGATCCACAAGAGGACTTGTCCTTTTATCCCATGACTATTGAGGACTTGTCCTTCTATCCCATGTCCTCTGCCAGTGTGTGTATAAAGTGCCTTCAAGTCACAGCTGACTTACGGCAACCCCAGCAAGGAGCTTTCAAGGCATGTGAGAAGTAGAGGTGGTTTGCCGTTGCCTTCCTCTGCACAGCCTTCCTTGGTGGTTTCCCTTCTGACTACTGACCCTGCTCAGCTTCCAAGATTTGAGGAGATTGGGATACACCATGCCCCCTTCCCTCCCACTAGGTCTCACTACCTGACCTCAGAATGCATATATGCCCACAAGCTCAACAAGGCTGGGAACCCTTATGTTACATAACAAGAGCATCCCTAAATAAACGTGACTCGTGTTTTCTTACAAGTAGCAACCAAGGCTACTTCCATATCTGGAATTGGCAACTTCAAGCCAGAAGTTAAGGCTTCCATGCAGCCTTGAAACCTAAATTCTGTTTTTTTAAAACTCTCTACCTTTAGAGAAGAGGGTTCACTTTAGTTTACCTTTGTCTTTGCTTGTACCTTTCTTGCTCTTTTTAAAAGCATTGGATTCAAATTGGGGGGGGCTTAAAAGAGTAAAGAGATTCATCACACCTGAGATGTCACCCATTCATTGCTTTGGCAGCAGGGCCACACAGAAAGGCCTGGAGACTCTGAACCAGACCCACTCACAAAGAAAGCTTCGATTAGTTTAAAGCTTCTATTAGCTTCAATCTTACGTATTTAGTACCTTTTCACCCCATCCTTCCTCCAAGGAGCTTAGGGTGGCATACGTCTCTCTTTCATCTGTTTTCTTTCACAAAAACCCTGTGAGGGAGGTTAGGCTGAGAGAGAGTGACTGTCTCAGGATCACACAGGAAGCATCCATGGCAGCGTGAGGAACCGAACTTGGATATCTTCCATCCTAATCTAACACTCTGGCCACTATGCCAATGTGGATCTTGATTCTCCAGATGTAAACTGAGAAAAACTGTGACGTACCTTATGCTCAGTCATCACCTGCTTTGTGGTAGTAAACAGAAAACACAATCAATTGAATGTGAAAATGCAAATATACCAATCTATAATAGCAAAACCATTCCAAAAATAGATGTATATGTGTTGGAAGTGAAAGTAAAGTAGAAGAACCTAAAGAATTTGTTTTGTTTATAAGCTTGTCTTTCTCACAAACACTCAAGGAAGATTACACAGTGTAAATCAATACAGTCGTAGAGCTAGGGATGTCAGCAATTAAATATGATATGTTAAACCAGAGGTGTCAAACTCATTTGTTATGAGGGCCGGATCTGACATAAATGTCACTTTGTCAGGCCGGGTCATGTGTGCCATAAAATGTAATGCCCGGTACCGGAGATAAAGGACAGCAGCTGGTAAGCCCTGAGTTGGTGTATCCTCACTGCAAGGCCCCCTGGGCTGGGAGGGGGGGTGCAAAGGGAAACTCATATGGGTGGACTGGAGAGCCAGCAGAGCAGCACTGGGCAAGTGCTCCCATGATGCCTGACTGCTGCAGATGAGGTTGTTCTGCTGTGCTGAAGCCACAATGGAGAGGCTCCGCCCACTCCCCCCAGCACTTCCTCCCTTGCATCGGTTGCTTACAGGCCACATAAGAGCCCTGGATGGGCCTGATCCAGCCCCTGGCCCTTATGTTTGACTCCCGTGTGTTAAACATTGCAGACAGCAGTACTACACATGGATAAAAAACAAAGCAGTGAGAGTAGGATAATACATGCATCAGACAGATAATGCATACTTTACACAGTGGTATAGTACACAGTCCTGTTCTTTTTATAAAAGCCCCTTCCTGACTTGAACCATCTCTCCTTATAAATAATTATTTTTTGGTTTCACAAGATTCCATGCACTCCCATTGGCTGTAAAATGCCCTCCCTCAGCCATTGGCCCATCAGCCGCCACTCAAGAGTACTCACGTGCCATTGGCCGGGTGCTGGGTCTGCTCCTCTTCCCCACCCACTCCCCCAGGCAGACAGCTCTCTCTCTTGAGGAAGACAGTTCTCTTGACTCCTGTGAGGGATTGTCCCCTCACCTCAGTGGCTGTTGGTAGGCAGCCAAGCTTGGTTCTGTGAGTAAAAAAACAAAGGACTTTCAGCATAACCCCCTCCTCCGCCCATAACCCCCTCCCCAATGGCCACTTTCCTGTCAGAATAAATAGAGAAAGGCTCTTTCTCCTGCTTAGCTTCAGCATGGCTGGCCGGCTAACGAGGTGGGCCAGCGACCATCAAACCATTTTCTTCAACTCCCCGCTGTGCGGCTGACTTTCCCATAGGGCTGCCAATCTCCAGGTGGGACCTGGAGATCTCCCACTGTTACAATTGACCTCCAGATGACAGAGATCAGTTCCCCGGGAGAAAATGGTTGCTTTGGAGGGTAGACTCTATGGCATTATACCCTGCTGAGTCCTTCCACACACACTCCAAATGCTGCCCTCCACAGGATCCACCCCCCCAAATCTCCAGGTATTTCCCTAATAAAAGTTGGCACCTGTACTTTCTCCTCTGTCAGTAAAAGGCCCTTTCCACGACTATGTTGGCCTTTGGGAGAAAACTCATTGGGCCCAGTCCTGATCAGGTTGCCAACTCCAGGTGGGCAATTCCTGGAGATTTGAGGGATGGAGCCTGGAGAGGGTGAGGTTTGAAGAGGGGGGGGCACCTCAGACAGGTACGATGCCATAGACTCCACCCTCCAATCCAGCCATTCCCTGATGGGGAACCATTGTTGCCAATCTCCAGGTGGGGGCTGGAGATCACTCAAAATTACAACTGCTCTCTAGGAGGGATGGGGGAAAACTAAAGGTAGGTTGATGGTTGGTTGGGAGGGAGATAGGGTTGTCAACTCCAGGTTGGGAAATTCCTGGAGATTTGAGGGGTCGAACCTGGAGAGGGTGAGTGTTGAGGAGGGGTGGGACCTCAGACAGGTACAATGCCATAGACTCCACCCTCCAAACCAGCCACTCCCTCCTGGGGAACCACTGATACCAATCTTGGGGGTGGGCTGGAGATCACTCAAAATTACTACTGCTCTTCAGGTAGCAAAGATCAGTTCCTCTGGAGAAAATGGTGGACTCTGTCATTATACGCTGCTGAGATTGCCACAGCAAATTGTCACTGAGTGCCCAAAGCCGGGGCACTCTCCCAGAGCCTCTTTCTAGAGCCCGTTGTCCACAACGGGCCTTATTCCTAGTTTTGTTATAAAACGAAGTTTGAGCTCAGTAGCACCTTTAAGACTGACAAAGCTTTTGTGTGCATGCACACTTCTTCTTATACTTCTTATACTTAAGCTTATACCCAGAAGTAAACTTTTGTTGGTCTTAAAGGTGCCACGGGACTCAAACTTTGTTCTATTGCTTCAGACCAACACCGCTACTTACCTGGATCCATTATGTTACAATATAGCCCTATGGCCTCTATAAAGTGCCCTCCTGCATAACTCTGTTTCACATAGTGTGCAGAAAGACAGAAGCATGGGTGCCTTCCTGACTGCCTCAGGCAGACCATTCCACAAGTTTGATGGTGCCCATTTATCGGGTCACACCAAGAGAAGGCCCTGCTCAGATGAGCAAAGCTGTTATGGTGGAGCTTAGCGGGAGAGCCAGCTCTGTAGATATGATGGTCCAAAGCCACAAAGGGCTTTGTATGTGGTAGCCAGTATTAGTCTTTGTTGGTCTTAAAGGTGCCACTGGACTCAACCTTCGCTCTGGGAATAGTACACAGAGAGTTGTCACCCAAATGTGGGATTTCTCAAATATGCTGTCACTAAAAGACAACAAAAGACTCCAAAGATTATCAGGAAGATGAATTTTGTGGGGAACTGTATACCAAACATGGCAGCCCACTCAGGGAACCAGCTAAGCCTTACTGGAAAAAATAATGCATAATAGCAATTGGATGAACATTTTCAAAAGGAGTTAGAAAACCTGAAGCAGTGAATCAAAAGAGGGAAGGTAGCATGTTAGAGCCTGATCTCTTCAGATCTCAGAAACTAAGCAGGGTCAGCCCTGGTTACTACTGGGATGGGAGACCTCCAAGGAAGACTGCGGAGGACGGCAATGGCAAAACACCTCTGCTTCTCACCTGCCTTGAAAGCCCCTTGCTGGGTTTGCCATAAGTCAGCTGCAACTTGAGGGCACTTGTTGCACACACAATGCACCGAAATAGCTCCTGCACTAAAACATTTGACAAATCAAATGATCAATACCTTAAAAGGGGGAACTGGAGCAATGCTGTGGCAAAAAGAAAACTCCAGACTAAATTGGCAGTTTGCATCAATTTATTCCACCTTCCTGCTACAGACCCCCCTTGTATAATTCCTCCAGGTCCCATATCCTCCAGGAGCAGCATTTCACGGAGACCAGTGGACTGCAGTGGGTGGGTGGGGAAGCAGGAAAGTTCCACTCCATCTGGATGCAACACTGTGATATGCTTCTAGACCCCAATATGTACAAATAGAAGAACCTGGCCATGAGCCTCTGGTATCTATTGCGAAGGAAGGGCTGGCAGATGTCCCTCTCATGATCCCAAGACCCCTTTTTTCCATCCTGAGCTTACATGTTAAATGTAAGCTGAGGCAGACATATTACTACAGGGCATTTCACAGTACCCAACATTAGGGTAAGGGGAAAGTACAGCAGGAATTTGCAGAATCCACTGCAAATGATAGCACACTGCAGCAAGTAATCAAATGTATTGTCCCAGACTTGGCCAGGTCACTACGTACTTGCTCCATTTTCAGTCTAAAGCAGACTTATCTATAATTAATGGTGATTGCTTAATAGCCATAGATTGCTTGTGTGCCCAAAGAAGTGCATACCACAGAGAATATCTGGACACTGGGAAATGTAAAAGGAAAGCCAGCAATGTTCTATATTTGTCTCAGATAAATTTGCATACTGGGAAGATTGTAAACAAAATGCGACATACCAAAAATACCAACCTAGGAAAGGAAAAGAGCCTGTGTGGATAAACTATTGCAAGTTAGATACACTGTGCAAAGTGGGTGTTGCATTGACATATTTGTCTACTTGGGCAATGATGACCTGTTAGACTGTTCTCCTCACAATCCTAGAATAGCTATATTAGAAAATCTGGCTATGCAGCATGATTACATACTTGGAAGCCCATCTTTTCAAGGCATAGTATACCACATACGTTATTGTCTGATAACGGGCCTCAATCTGTAAGACATTTTTAAAATTTCCATCTATTATTTACTTGTTTATTTTCTATTAAGCAGATATTCAAGGTGGTTTAGCTATTGTTTTTTACATGTTATGTGAAATCCAAATGACTCAGAAGCAAATGGCCTTGTAGAAAATGAATCAACATGCTGCTAAGGAGAGCTACAAAGACAGATTCATATGTGGCAATGCTGTATTTCAGGACATCATCTCTGATACATGAAAAGTCTCCAGCTAGAATTCAGCTTCAAAATGTACTGAATGTGGCAAAGAATGAGGGAAAGGGTTTAGATGTTTATAAAACAAGGGAAATGAATACGCAAAACTTGAACTCACTGAAGGCTAAACATGCATCAATGCATAAGGAAGCATGATGGGGATGGAGAACATAAATAACAGTGTTCTGCATTCATACAGTGATAAACACCATATGATGATACTGAACAACGTAACAGGAGTCACCTGCAATGTGTTCCAGAAAAGGAGGAAACAAAACTTCCAGAATGATATCACAAGAGAATTGATCTACATATCAGTTAACCAAGCAGACCACCACATTAACCAGTTCTGAGACAGACAGATCTATGTAGATCATTCAGACAGCAAACTGACTGAAATATATATATGTATATGTATATGTATATGTATATGTATATATATGTATGTATGTATGTATGTAAGTGTGTATATAACATTTTCTTGGTGGATTTTCCCGGAGTAGGTCACCAGGTCTTTCTCCAACCCTCCCTATTTATCCGGGCTTGGGACCGGCATGCACACAGGTGTACACAGCTTTCGAAGGATATGTGGCACTCACGACCATATAGCAAATCTGCATTGGATCATGGAGAAATCTCATTAGTATCAAAAGAATATCTACTTATGCTTCATCGATTACAAGAAAGCCTTTGACTGTGTCAATCATGACAAACTGTGGAGAGCCCTACAAGACCTGGTGGTGCCAGCCAGTGTTCCCTCTAAGCTGAGTTAGTGTGAGTGAGCTCAGAGTTTTTTAGCCTCTGGCTCACACATTTTTGTCTTCGCTCAGGAAGGTTGGTGCCAGAGCAAACTAATTTATGCCGTAGCCAAATTGCTCACTCACAACTTTGATGCCAGTAGCTCACAAAGGAGAATTTTTGCTCACAAGACCCCACAGCTTAGAGAGAACATTGGTTGACAAGGTTGCATTCTTTCACCTTATTCAACCTGTATGCCAAAACAATCATGAGGAAGTTAGAGCTGGAAGAATCAAAAATTGGGGTAGAGCTTGGAGGAAGGAATATCAACAGTCTTCGATATGCTGACGACACAAGCCTCCTCTCCGAAACTAAAGAAGGCCTGGAATACCTGATCAAGAAAATCAAAGAGGAAAGTGAGGTTTGGCCCCTTCCTAAACATCAAAAGGACCCAGTTCATGACCACCGAGAAGAAGAGAAACATCAAAATAACAGTTGACGATGAAGAGATTGAACGTGTGGAAGAATTCACTTTCTTAAGATCACAGATCAACCAAAACGGTGAATGCAGTCTAGAAATAAAATGTCAAATCATGCTGGGTCACACAGCAATGATGAGCATGAATCAAATATGGAAGAGCAAGGACATCAGCCTAGCAACCAAATGCAGATTACTCTGTAGTATTGTGTTCCCCATAGCAACCTATGGCTGTGAAAGGTGGACCATGAAGAAGCAAGACAGGAGGAAAAGTGACTCATTTGAACTGTGGTGCTGGAGAAGGCTCCTGTGCGTTCCTTGGACAGCACAGGTGACAAACAAGCAAGAAGAAGAAGAAGAAGAGGAGGAGGAGGAGGAGGAGGAGATTGGATTTATACCCTGCCCAAAGGTGTCTCAGAACAGCTTACAAATTCTTTTCCCTTCCCCTCCCCACAACAGGCACCCTGTGAGGTAGGCAGGGCTGAGAGAGCTCTGACAGAAACTGCTCTTTTTTCAAGAACAACTCTTATCAGAACTACGGCTTGCCCAAGGTCATCCAGCCAGGTGCAAGTGGAGGCGTGGGGAATCAAACCCAGTTCTCCCAGATTAGAGTCTGCGCACTTAACCACTACACCAAACTGGATCTTGGTATTGGAGCGCATAAAACCAGACATCTCATTAGAAGGAAAAATCATAAAACTGTGAATGACTTATTTTGGCCATGTCATGTGGAAGAACTCACTAGAAAAAGCAGTTCTGCTTGGACTGGTTAGTGGCAAAAGGAAACTGGGCTGCCAAAGAACACAGTAGCTAGACACCATAAAAGTCAACACCAGCCTGAGCATGGAACGACAAAGAGACAGTACAAGACTGAAAAACATGGAGAGAGCTGGCCCATAGAATCACCAAGAGTTGGACATGACTGAATAATTAAAAAACAACATGTACGTGTGTATACACACACACACATACATACACACACACACACATGTAAGGAAGTGTTCCTAAAGACCAAGATCAAGATAATTCTTATTATGGTACTCCCAGTTATTATGTATATATGAATATGAAAGTTGGACAATGAAGAAAGCTAACGTGAAGATTCATTTCAAGTGTGGTGCTGGAGGAGAGTTTTATGGATCTTTGTTGTTGTTGTTGTTGTTGTTGTTCAGTCGCACAGTCGAGTCCGACTCTTCGCGACCCCATGGACCAGTTTACGCCAGGCCCTCCTGTCTTCCGCTGTCCGCTGAAGTTTGCTCAATTTCATGTTCGTCGCATCGATGACACTGTCTAAACCATCTCATCCTTTGCCGTCCCCTTCTTCTTTCCTCCCAAGGAGCAGGCGTCTTTTAATTTCATGGCTGCAGTCACCATCTGCAGTGATCTGGGATCCTAGGAACGTGAAGTCTGTCACTACTTCTACGACTTCCCCTTCTATTTGCCAAGGAGTGATGGGGCCAGATGCCATGATCTTAGTTTTTTTGATGTTGAGCTTCAAGCCCACTTTTGCGCTCTCCTCTTTCACTCTGAGCAAGAGGCTCTTGAGGTCCTCTTCACTTTCTGCCATCAGAGTGGTATCGTCTGCATATCTGAGGTTATTGATCTTTTCCCCAGAAATCTTAACTCCAGCTTGTGATTCATCCAGGCCAGCATTTCGCATGATGTACTCCGCATATAAATTAAATAAGCAAGGTGACAATATACATCCTTGTCGTACTCCTTTTCCTATGCTAAACCAATCAGTTGTTCCATATCCGGTTCTAACTGTTGCTTCTTGACCCTTATACAGGTTTCTCAGGAGACATGTGAGGTGGTCCGGTACTCCCATCTCTTTAAGAACCTGCCATAATTTATTGTGATCCACACAATCAAGGGCTTTAGCATAGTCAATGAAGCAGAAGTAGATGTTTTTCTGGTACTCTCTTGCTTTCTCCATAATCCAGCGAATGTTGGCAATTTGATCTCTAGTTCCTCTACCTCTTCGAAACCCAGCTTGTACTTCTGGCAGTTCTCTATCCACGTACTGTTGGAGCCTAGCTTGTAGGATTTTGAGCATGACCTTGCTAGCGTGTGAAATGAGTGCAATTGTGCGATAGTTTGAACATTCCTTGACATTGCCCTTCTTTGGGATTGGAATGTACACTGACCTTTTCCAATCCTGTGGCCACTGTTGTGTTTTCCAAATTTGTTGGCAAATTGAGTGCAGCACTTTAACAGCATCTTCTTTTAAGACTTTGAATAACTCAGTTGGGATACCATCACCTCCACTAGCTTTGTTGTTAGTAATGCTTTCTAAGGCTCATTTAACTTCGCTTTCCAGGGTGTCTGGCTCAAGGTCAGTGATTATACCATCGTGGTTGTCAAGGACATTGAGGTCCTTCTTGTCTAGTTCTTCTGTGTATTCTTGCCATCTTTTCCTAATCTCTTCTGCTTCTGCTAGGTCCCTACCGTTTTTGTCCTTTATCATGGCCAGCTTTGCATGGAACGCTCCCTTGATTTCTCCAATTTTCTTGAAGAGATCTCTAGTCCTTCCCAACCTATTGTTTTCCTCTATTACTTTGCATTGTTCATTCAGGAAAGCCTCCTTATCTCTCCTTGCTGTTCTCTGGAAATCTGCATTCAGTTGGGCAAATCTTTCCTTTTCACCGTTGCCTTTAGCTTTTCTTCTTTCCTCTGCTATGTGTAAAGCCTCATCAGACAGCCACTTTGCTTTTTTGCATTTCTTTTTCTTTGGGATGGCGGTGATTGCTGCCTCCTTTACAATGTCACGGACCTCTGTCCATAGTTCTTCAGGCACTCTGTCTATCAAATCTAGTCCCTTAAACCTATTCTTCACCTCTACTGTATATTCATCGGGGATGCGATCTAGGTCAAATCTGAATAGCCTTGTGGTTTTCCCAACTTTCTTCAATTTAAGTCTGAATTTTGCAATGAGTAGCTCATGATCTGAGCCACAGTCAGCTCCAGGTCTTGTTTTTACTGACTGGATAGAGCTTCTCCATCTTTGACTGCAAATTATATAGTCAATCTGATTTCGATGTTGCCCATCTGGTGATGTCCATGTGTAGAGACGCCTCTTAGGTTGTTGGAAAAGGGTGTTCGCTATGACCAGCGTGTTCTCTTGACAAAACTCTGTTAGCCTTTGCCCTGCTTCATTTTGTTCTTCAAGGCCAAACTTGTCTGTTATTCCGGTTACCTTTTGATTCCCTACTTTAGCATTCCAGTCCTCTGTGATGAGGAGGACATCATTTTTTGGTGTTAGTTCTATGAGCTGTTGTAGGTCTTCATAGAACTTCATAGAACTTCATAGAACTTCCTATAACTTTTTTCTGCACCAGTAGAGAACAATGGAGGGAATAGGGGCAACCTGTTTGGAGGCCTATAGAATCGGACCCCTGGTCCAATGGTCTTGAAACTTGGTGGGTATCTTGGGGAGATGCTCCATCAGCTCATTCTGTGAGTTTGGAGCCTCTCCCTCAAATCCCCTCCCTCCAGCTCCCATGAATATACCCTATGTTTTCACCATTGACTTCAATGGCCCAGTAGTAGATATAATGGGGCCAAATTGCTGCCAAATTTCTTTCATTCCCTCCTTTCCTTCTCTCTTTAGTTCACTCTTTCCCTCCTTCTTCTCTTCTCTCTTTCTTTCCCACCTTCTTCTCTTCTCTTGTTCCTCCTTTCCCTGTTTCCCTCCTTCTTCCCTCTATTTCTTTCCCTCCACTTTCCTATCTCTTTCTTTTCCTCTTTCCTTCCTTCTTTCCTTCTCTTTCTTTCCCTCTTTCCTTCCCTCTTTCCTCCTTCTGTGGCCCAACTCTCATGAGAAGGAGTTTGGATTTTAAACCCCGTCTCTCTTAGCTTCCCACTCAGACCAGCTGGGGAAGGAAGAGAGGTTTTGAAGATGCTCTCCCCCTTTTGCTTCCCCTTCTGACATCACTTCCGGTGATGTCAGTGGGCGTGGCATATGCTAATAGCCCAATAGCTCATTAGCATGCCATATGCTAATGAGCTCCTGCAGCTGTTTTTCTACGAAAAGACCCCTGCCCAGTAGCATATTGGACACCTTCCGACCTGAGGGGCTCATCTTCCGGCGTCATATCTTTTAGCCTTTTGTTACTGTCCATGGGGTTTTCTTGGCAAAGATACTGGAGTGGGTTGCCATTTCCTTCTCCAGGGGATCACGCTTGGTCTGAGTTCTCTGCTGTGGCCTGTCCGTCCTGGGTGGCCCTCCACGGCATAGCCCACAGCCTCATCGAACCATGCAAGCCCCCTCACCACAACAAGGCAGTGATCCATGAGGGAGTTATGGATCTTGTGGACTGCCAAAAAGACAAATAAGTGGGTTGTAGATCAAATCAAGCCTGAACTCTCCCTAGAAGCTTAAATGACTAAGCTGATGCTACTATACTTTGGCTATGTCATGAGAAGACAAGACCGACTGGAAAAGAGAATAATGCTACAAAAAGTTGAAGGCAGTAGTGAAATATGCTGGGTTCAGATGCGTTCAAGTGATCAGCTCATAGTTAATTAGTGATTCAGCAAGAGAAAGAAGACTGAGAAACCCCTGGCCGAAGCCGGGTATTTATGCCTGAAAAAGGTTACAACCAAAACACACCCCACTCTCAACTATAGGCTATTTACACTACATTGTTTCCCAATTTGGTTACTCTAGGATCCCTGTCACCCTACTGGTCCATTCTAGGATCCTAGCAAGCTATTGTTATGTATCCCCAAGCTAAGTACTTTTGCAAGTACAGTTCAGGCTCAATACATAACAAGTAGGAAAAGAGGAAGACCCAGTATAGGATGGATTGACTTAATAAAGGAAGCCATAGCCTTCAGTCTGCAAGACCTGAGCAAAGATGTTAAAACGTAGGGCATTTTAGAGGTTGCTAATTCATAAGGTCACCATAAGTCAGAAGCAGCTTGTTGGAGTTACAAGTTGCTTACATTTCAGCCATTATAGAGTTAAATGTTGTTTGTTAGCAAACAGGATGTTACGTTTTGTAATGTATTCAGCGGGGTGGGGGGGGCAAATTTGTGGAAGTTGTTTATTCTAATTAAGTAACCTGTAACCTTTGTATTGGTCAACTAACACCTTGGTTGTAGAAATGCTTTGATCTAGTATTCATGTATTCAAAAAGTTAATGGCCTTTGTGTGAAGCAAAGAGGAAGTTCTCACAATGTAGCAGAGGAGAAGGAGAAGGAACCATCTTTAGTAAGATGTAGCTGTTAGCATGTACTAGATGTCATGCCTGTCCCTGTCGTGACACTAGAGTAGATGCAAGTATGTAACCTTTATTTTCTTTTATCCAAAGTACCATTCCCATGTTTATTTTGTTTTTCTAGTAAAGATATTTTTCTTTTACAAAGTATGGCTCTTGTGTTTGGAATGCATCCATCGATCTAGAAGGGAATCCCAACACGACTTGACAGCACATAACATACTGTAGATGGTCCTTAACTGTTGGAAGATGGTTCAGAATTACAGCTATCTTCCAGATAACAGAGATCAGTTCCCGTGGAGGAAACGGCCATTTTGAAGGCTGGAGTCTATGGAGTTACATCACGGTTGAGCTCCCTCCCATCATCAGATTCCATTCTCCCTAGGCAATGCTCCTAAATCTCCAGGAACTTCCCAAACTGAGGGTTTCAGTCCTGTTTGGAGGAGGTCATCCCCCCATTCTTAACAGAAGGGAGAGGGGTAGGTGCTTGGAAGGGACTGCAGAGAAGCAGAATCTGTTGGGATTTGGTTGAAACGTCTGGGGATCTGATGTGGGGTAGCAGATCTGTCCTGTGGGAATGGCTCCTGAACACCTAGGGCTGTCAACCTGCAGGTGGTAGCTGGAGATCTCCTGGGACTACAACAGATATCCAGGCAGCAGATTTATTTGTTTCAATTTCAGTTTATATTCTGCCCTCCCCACAAGCAGGTTCAGGCAGATCACAGAACAAATCAAGACATCATAAAACTACAATACATTATTACATATAAAAACAACTAAAACAATATAAAATAACATATATTAAAACAGGTCACATTATTCATATGCATAGATTTCAAGCTGGTTCCATTTTCTTCTTAATCTGGGCCACATAAAGATGGTAAACTTCAACAGGGGGGGAAGTGAGATTTTATGGGACACCCGCCACCTCAACCAAAGGCCTGGCAGAACAGCTCCATTTTACAGGCCTTGTGGAATGGTAGTAAGTTTCCCTGGAGAGAATGGCAACTTTGGAAGCTGGACTTTATGGCATTATACCCGGTTGAAACTCCACCCCCCAAATCTCCAGGAATTTCCAAACCCAGAGAGGGCTACCCTAACTTAACCTGTATCCACCAGTATATGTGTAAATAAAGCAAATAATACAAAAAAAATTGTAAATCATCAATGATCTCTGTCTTTCAAAGGGGGCCAACCGAAGTAAGTGTTGCCCCTGGAACTTCTTGCCACGAAGAGGCGGGGGGAACACGTAACATTGAGCAAAACCAAAATCAAGTAAATTCCAGTGAAGCAAATTTGATTCTTTACTGAGAAAAACCAACATCAAGCCAGTTCCAAGTGCAAGTTAGATTAAGGCATATAATTAGCCTAATTTATTCTTTATGCACAGTGTCTGTTTTCTGGGCACCCAATTTAAATTCAGGTAGGGCTTTTTTGTGTACAGATGACGTGTCTCTGCCTTCAGAACCTCTGCCACCCTCTGGGCCTAATCCAGCAGCACAAGTTGGTTCCTTACACTAAAGAAAATAATAAAAGGTACTTTAGAGTTTGGTCCCCTGACTCTGCCAACGGTCACACAGAAACTGGAATGTCTCCAGCCAGATTCTTTCCCATTCGACGTGCAGGGAAAGCAGCTGTCAGCATAGCGCAGCAGAGCCTGCGCTGGCTGTCGTGTAAACATTGGCCGACTCATCTTTTCCATCAAATGGCCCTGCTACCTGCACACAACTGCACAGAGGCTATTTTTAGCCCGCTCTTCCCGGCAGCGAGATGCGAGCATCATCATCACTGCCATTTACCCCCAGCTCACATCATCTTGATGTGAATCTCAGGCTTGGCGTACTTTTTGCCACAACAGCCATTCTGTAATGTCACCCTTGCGTGGGTTGCTGAGACCGAAGGTGGCTTGGGAAGCTAACAGTGGTAGTTTTCATTTCCACACCACACCCGAGATCTGGTGCTCGATCTGCTGAGTGAAAGGCACCAAATGTTAGGCCCAGATAGCTTCATTTATGAACCCCCTTTATTGAGGAGGAGGAGGAGGAGGAGGAGGAGGAGGAGAAGGAGGAGGAGGAGGAGGAGAAGGAGATTGGATTTATACCCCACCCTTCACTATCTGAAGGCGTCTCAGAGCAATTTACAGTCTCCTTTCTCTTCCCCCTCCACAACAGACACCCTGTGAGGTAGCTGGGGCTGAGAGAGCTCTTTTGAGAACTGCTCCTGAGAGAACAGCTCTGAGAGAACTTATGACTGACTGAAGGTCACACCAGAAGCTGCATGTGGAGGAGTGGGGAATCAAACCCGGTTCTCCCAGATTAGAGTCCCGCCACTAACCATTATACCAAATGGAAGGATCTGTTGTTCCGTGTGTATCCTTCTGCCCTTCTTTTAAGCACGGATGACCTTAGTGATTTTGGGGCCCTGGGCAAAAGTCCAGGAAGATTTTGGTGAATGCTTTGGCACCAATAACTGGCAAAGAAGCGCACAAATTAAGCGAAGAGATGGATCTGGTATACAGATCCTACTCCAACTTTACCAAGAAAAATAATTTGCCAGCAGAGATGGTTGCCAAGTTTACTAAGCAAGGTACCAGAGATCAAATTTTAAGAGCGACATCAGCAATGCCCTTGAAGAGTGGTGAACAGAATATCAGGATTTTAAAAGATGATCCATATGAAATTCATCAGAAAAGAAAAGCATATAAAGGATTGACCCTATTTTTGCAAAAGTACCAAGTCAGTTACAAATGGTGGCTCTCCGAAGGACTGGTCTTCAAATATAAAGATAAGAGAGAGAAGATTGATTCCGTCTTCAAAGCCCAAGAATTCCTGAAGAGACACGCCAGTTCAGAGGAAGATGCAGAACTCGCTAAATGGACAATGTTAAGTAGCGAAGAAGACAGTGGCCCAGAGGAGGAGGAAGGAGAATCGGAGGAGGGAAAAGCAAAGAAGGGACCATCATACAATTTGAGAGATCTGAAAGGAAGACACCCCAAGATATGATTTGTGCGTGACGCACAAGAATGGAGTATATTAACAACTAACCCCAAAGGACTTTACTAATTTTGCTAACAGATTTGTTTTGGACTTTGAGTAAGATGAAAAGAAGATCGTTCAACCACGGTAGAAGCCATAAACTTTATTTTTTACTAACAAAAAATCTAACACATTAACAGGAAATTCACTCACCTCTTTTCTTTGTCCCTCTATATATCCCCCCCCCTTTTCTTTATAAAAAGCAATAAAGTCCTCTCCTTTTTAGGAGAGTTTACTATAAAAAAAAAAAAGATAGAGGTCATCCATTTCCATGGCGGTCTCGTAGTGCGGAGAGGACTGTCTGCATTGTTGGGTCTGGCTCCAGCTGCCCTTGGATCTGCAGACATGGGCAAAGTATTCCTGTTTCCTGCACGTGTAACACATGGTGTCATGGAACCGGTACAGCTTGTGCTCGTGTGCCTCTCCGCAGCCAGTGCATGTGGCACAGCTCGCGGGTCTGCCAGGGTGGCCTAGGGTGCTGGCAGCTCCTGGCGGCTTCCTATGGCTCATTGGGTGGACGAGGCAGATGTCATCCTCATCTGAGTTCTCCAGCACCGGGTCGGGGAGCACAAGGTGTGCCGCGGACTGCGGCTTATCTCAGTGTGAGGCCTCGTATGCGATTGTGAGTTGCAGGGCATCGTTGACTTTCAGGTTGGTGGTGCCGATCATCTTGCAGCGGAGCTTCACATCACTGACCCCCCCATATGGACTGGGTCAGGATGTTATCTTCCACCTTGGGGAAGGCGCATTCCATGGCGTGTTGGCATAGTGCAGCCATATACGCCGCGGCCATCTCTCTGGGTTTCTGGAGGCGCCCCTGGAATTCCATTTGCCTCACTAGGTTCATTGGCTTGGGCATTAGGTATCGAATCAAGGCATTGATTATTTCCTCGTAAGAACGCTCAAGGATGGCCTTAGGGGCCAGGAGGCTCTTGGCTAGCCGGATGGTGGCCGTGCCGCAGGAACTTAGGAGGAGGTTCCTTATCTTGGCTGCGTTGGTCACTTCATGGTAGGTGAAGCAACAGGTTAGCTGGTCTGTCCACGAATCCCAGACCTTGCGATGTGTGGGGTCGAAGACTTCGAGGTTTCCCTGAGCGGCAGCCATGGTCCTAGCATGGTGCGGGGAGTGGAGACGGGGAGAGACGGGCATGATGTGGTGCTGCTCGGGAGCAGTGCGGGTGC
This sequence comes from Gekko gecko, assembly GCA_029375565.1. Taxonomy (NCBI): domain Eukaryota; kingdom Metazoa; phylum Chordata; class Lepidosauria; order Squamata; family Gekkonidae; genus Gekko; species Gekko gecko. The sequence goes on from JAPDNY010000002.1 coordinate 37,382,504, forward strand.
AGTAGCTTCCATGGGGTCGGTGCTTGTTGCTGCACTGGTTGGAGAGTCAGGCCTGCTCATGGGATCCCACCTTCGTCGTCACTGTAAAGTACTGGGTTCGCCGCATGGAGACTTGGACTACGACATGTGTTCAGATGCGTTTATTGTACTTCACATAACACACACAACACAAATGGCCCTGCAAGGGCCAACTATATACACCTACACCCAGTATCCTCATAGTCTCATTGGTGGGTTTGAACTTCTTGCCAATGCCTAATTGGTGGATTCCAGGTGGACTAGGATCCTAGGTCCTATTGTCTTTTTGTACCTAGCTCTTGGACTTAGGTGGTGGATGCTAGTGGTGGTCCACATACACAACAGTGAGGAACAAGGTAGAAGGGAAAGCAGTTTCTTTGATCTTATAGATCCCAGCCAGGAGAAGCCAGCCGCCTGAGCCTCAGACCAGGAGTGCGCGAGTGGCTGCCATTGTGGAGTTAGTTGGCCAAGCGCTAAATAGAGGAGGCAAAAGTGCCCACGGGAACTTGTTCTTCACCCCCGCTTTCTGGGGGGGCAAGGACGCAACTGCCCTGGTGGTTCATTGGCTAAGAATACCCCTGCCTCTAAGGAGCTTCTTCAGTTCCTCCTTCAAGGAAAAGGATATTCTCTGGATTTTTCAGATGCGTTTCATATAATGCTACAATGACATTTCCTGACAATATTATCAGCACTTGAGATCATGAAAACTAGCTTCGCAAGTTAGCAAAAGAAATTATCCCAGACAACCCTCAATCAATGTTCCCTCTAAGCTGTGGAGTCTTGTGTCTTTCTTTCTCTTTCGCCATCAAGTCACAGCCCATTTATGCCAACCCGTAGGGTTTTCAAGGCAAGTGACATTCAGAGGTGATTTGCCATTGCCTGCCCCTCATTGTGTCCTTGGACTTTCTTGGTGGTCTCCAATCCAAATACAAACCAGGGACAATCCTGCTTAGCTTTTGAGATCTGATGAGATCAGGCTAGCCTGGGCTATCCAGGTCTGAGCCTTTAAAATTTAGACCTATTACTCTCTTGCTTATCCCAGCAGATCATCCACTTTGCCTCACAATGGCATTTGTGGTGACTGCATTGCAAATCAGGGGGGGTTCTTTTCTTGGAGTCATGGAACGACTGCAAGACTTCCACATGGAGCTCTTGCTCTGTGTGAGTCCCCTCAAGACTGCAGCAGGTTTTATTTCTGGTGTCCGTGAAGTATTGTGGTTCTTCCATTCACCATCAGGGCTTCCCCCTAGTTCCTCTGTGAGCTTCCCCAAATGTGCTTTGTTAGACCTTTGCTGAAAGAACATACTTGGAAGTGGGGCTGGAGAAAGTGTGGGTGTACCCCCTAGCTAGGAATGGAATGAGCCAGGAAGGGGTGGAGCCTCTAGATGCAGAAGGGTGGAGACTGTGTGGAAAGCAAAGGAGGGAAGCCAGGCCGCCCTGCTGGGGAGCTTGAACCTTAATCATAGGCTCTTAACACCTTGTTTCAGCGATGTGTTATTTAATGGGGAGTTCATTTGGGACCCTCATCTTGGAAGTCGGTGCACAGAGTCTTCAGCTGGAGAGTTCTGGGGCCACCAACAAAAGGAAATAGACTTTGTGAGTAACAAGTTGTGAAGGAGAGTAAAGTTAATTGTTTGGACTTTAAAAGATCACTATTCTAAGATCTATGTTTTTCTTATATGATGTTAAATGAAAAGTAAAAATAGTTTATTCCTTTTAGATTACTGCAAGACTCTTTCCAAGTTCTGCCCCACAGAACCCAACAGCTGAGGTTCGTAAAATCATAGAATGTTAGAGTTGGAAGGGACCTTGCAGGTCATCCAGGGGTCTTTTCGTAGAAAAACAGCTGCAGGAGCTCATTAGCATATGGTATGCTAATGAGCTATTAGGCTATTAGCATATGCCACGCCCCCTAACATCACCGGAAGTGATGTCAGAAGGGGAAGCAAAAGGGGAGGAGGCATCTTCTAAAGCCTTCCCTTCCTTTCCCCAGCTAGTCTGGGTGGGGGAGCTAAGAGAGAAGGGGTTTAAAGTTTAAACTCCTTCTCAAGAGAGTTGGGCCACAGAAGGAGGAAAGAGGGAAGGAAAGAGAGAGAGTAGAGAGAAGGAAAGAGGGAAAGAAAGAGAAAGAAAGAAGGAGGGAAAGAAAAAGAGGGAAGAAGAAGGAAAACAGGGAAAGGAGGAAAAAAGAGAAGAGAAGAAGGTGAGAAAGAAAGAAAGAAAGAAAGAAAGAAAGAAAGAAAGAAAGAAAGAAAGAAAGAAAGAAAGAAAGAAAGAAAGAAAGAGAAGGAAAGAAGGAGGGAAAGAAGGAGGGAAAGAAGGAAGGAAAGAGGAAAAAGAGAGAAGGAAAGGAGGGAATGATAGAAATTTGGCGGCAATTCGGTCCCATTATATCCTATGGACCATTGAAGTCAATGGTGAAAACATAGGGTATGTTCTGGGGGCTGGAGGAGGGGTTTGAGGGAGAGGCTCCAAACTCACAGGGTAGCTGATGGAGCCTCTCCCCAAGATACCCACCAAGTTTCAAGAACATTGGACCAGGTTACTTTTTTCCCACCATAGAGAACAATGGAGGGAATAGGGGCAACCTGTTTGGGGGTCCATAGAATTGGACCCCCTGGTCCAATGTTCTTGAAACTTGGTGGGTATCTTGGGGAGAGGCTCCATCAGCTACCCTGTGAGTTTGGAGCCTCTCCTCAAGCCCCCTCCTCCAGCCCCCAGAATATACCCTATGTTTTCACCATTGACTTCAATGGCCCATATGATATAATGGAGCTGAAATTGACATTTGGCTGCCTGAAAGACTCCCCAGGATGCCGGCTAGGGGCGGGGCTTGGCTCCTGAGCTCCCGGAGCTGTGCTCCGGTGCGCTCCCCCCCCAAAAGACCCCTGAGGTCATCTCATCCAACCCCCTGCACTCTGCAGGAGCATAGCTGAGAGATAGCCCTACAACTTACCCGCAAGACGGTCCTCCAGCCTCTGCTTGAAAACGTCCAGCGAAGGAGCATCCACCCCCTCCTGAGGCAGACTGTTCCACTGCTCAACCACTCTTACAGTTAGGAAGTTTCTCCTGATATTTAGCCAGTAACGACTCCCTTGTAATTTCTACCCATTAGATCTAGTCTTGCAATCCGGAGCAAGAGAGAATAGATCTGCTCCATCTTCTACATGACGGCTCTTCGAATATTTGAAGACTGCAATCATGTCCCCTCTAAGGAAGTATGGATTTCCTCATCCCCTCACCCACATAAAGTGCCACCTTGCCCACATCCCCTCGCACCCAGCACTCTTCCCTCGCACCCAGCACTCTTCCCCCACTCTACTTTTTAAATTATCAATAGTCGTAGGTATGTTGATAGGATGTTTTGGAGGTCATTCATTCACAGGATTGCCATAAGTCAAAAGCGACTTGATGTCACTTAACACATATGCATGTTGCTATACTATTGAAATACTATAGCAGGGATCCCCATCATGGTGCCTGTGGGTACCATGGTGCCCGCCAACATCTTTTTTGGTGCCCACCAAGTGTTTTTAGAAAGTGGGCAGGGACAGGTGAGGGTTTTGCCCAGCAAGGCTTCTGATGGGCCACTGGAGATTTAATTGGCTGTGCATATTTTTAAGATGTTGCTTTGGCTGCAGCTGCCACCGCAACACATAGATCTTCACTGCACAATTGAAGTTATGCTGTGGTGATCCTTTTGTGGTTTACTGTGGCCACCATGCAGTGTCAGAATTCCAAAGGTACATGCAAGCTCAAAAAGACTTGGGACCCCTGCACTATAATCATATACCTACTACTGATAATGTTTAAAAATCTGGCAGAAAGTTGACGGGGGGGGGCAGGAATGGCAAGCATGAGGGTAAAGGATGGGGAACCACCCTGCATGGAACCTCCATTGCCAGTGCTTGTGCATTCACATCAACCATGAGAGTAAACCAGTGAATTGTCCCCATTTGGGAAGCGACAGCTTTCTATCTCAGCTGCCTTCAGGTAGCCAGAGTTAAGTTTTTCATTGGATGTGGGATTTTATTTTAGTCAAAATTGTCTGTAGTCTACATTTTGTGGGGGGGGGGATAAAATTTTCCAGCCCATGAGGATTAGCAAAGTACTTCTTTCCCCTAATAAAGATTCTTAAAATTCCATCTCTTGGTTTGGATCTAGAAAACGACATCCTATAGTGCGCGGCAAGGACAAGATTGTGTTCCATGTGCTCTCTTTCCCAGCGCCAAGAAGAGAAAAAGATTTCCTCTTGTAGTACCCCCTCCTCTCTGCCAGAGAAGCCAAGGGGGCAAAATCTACCCTGCTCAATGTGGGCATGTTCTGTTTGACCCAAGCCATGCAATGCAGAGGGTTAGATTTCTTACAGTTCAACAGGCTGTACTGAGGAAGCACAAATATGGCAATGGCAGCCCCGGCAGAAAGTGCCTTCTGTCTGGCAGACATCTGCTGAGGAGCATTCAGCACTGGAAAGAATGCTTCTCAAGGAAGAGAAGGAAGGGTCCTGGCTTCCATCTCGGCAGCGGATAGACACCTTGCCACAATTAGGATGATTAGGAGCTCTTGCTGAGTCACACAGAGCCATCCTTTAGACTTTGCTTCCTTTTCCCTGCCTTGGAGCCCAGCCAAGCCTCATTAAAATGCCCAGCGAGATGCTCAAGTCCAAAGGTTGCTTGTGCAATAGATCAAACTCTGCAAAGCCAGATCAAACGCTGTAGTCGGATTAGATTTTGTGGAAAGAAGATGCGTACTTCTTCATGACTGTACCGCTGGGGGGAGGGAGGGAACACTGACACAAATGCATTATGTGAGAGGTGATTAGGATGTTCCAGGAAGACAAATGTGTGCTGGGGGGGTGATGGGTTTTCCCACCTTTACTTGCGGCTGAAACAAAGATGCCATTGCCTTACTTATCCATCCACGTGCAGTACTAAACCCATTGAGGTGTGCCACTGCAACGTGTAGAATGCCTCTAACCCACGGATAGCAAAAATGAGAGGGAGGGCAGAAATGCAAGGGGCATGGCTGTTCTCCCCACCACTGGAAATAGCCCTGCACGTGGAACTGAACCCAGAGAAAATGCTCATTGGACCTCATCCTGCTGAACTGCCTAAAGAAACAGTGTAAGGCAACAGAGCAAAGTTTGAGTCCAGCGGCACCTTTAAGACCAACAAACTTTTATTCAAGCTGTGTTTGCACACTTCTTTAGATACAGTGAAACAAGACATATAGTTGGGGGCGGGGGTTAGTTGCCAGGAAGGGCTGGTTAGAGTCAACAGTAGGGTAGCCTGCTCTGGGTTGGAAAATTCTTGGAGATTTGCGGATGCAGCCTGCAGAGTGCGGAGTTTGGGGAGGGGAGGGACGTCAGCAGGTTATAGTGCCTTAGAGTCCACCTTCCAAAGCAGCCATTTTCTCCAGGGGAACTGATCTCTGTAACCTAGTGACCCATTGTAATGCTGGGAGATTTCCAGCCACCACTTGGAGACTGGCAACCCTACCCACCACTGATACATTTTATCACCTTGTGCATCCTTTATACATCCTGCATATCTGTTGTTAACAAACATAGCTTACCATTGGGTCAACAGATCGCCTGCCACTCAGTCTTACACAAAGCAAGGCTGAGCAAATCTTCACTTCTAGCAATTCTTGTATGGCTAGTGTGATGCCAAGATGAAGAAGGGCACTAACAAAGTTTGTTGCCCAGGGTAAAGAACAACAGAAAGCACTGAGTCAGAAGGTGATCTGAACTCCCACAACATGCTGTTGTGGAATCAGTAAAGCTGCTGAGGGATCTAGAAGAATTCCAGAACTGCTTTTGTATTTGTTCTTTTACAATCATGATTCAAATGTTTAAGACTGGCAGTTCCAAAAAGGAACATGGAAATTTGAGTAGAAGCAGGAAACAGGTTAGAGTGTAAAGTCAGAGTAGCGTAGTGGTTTATATGTTGGACTAAACTGAGGTGATTGTACTTTGGTCACATCTTGCGGGGACAAGACTTACTGGAAAAGAGAAAAATGCTAGGAAAAATTGAAAGCAAGAGGAAAGAAGGAAAAGAGGAAGACAAGACTCAACATGAGCTGGATTGGCTCAATAAAGAAAAAGAGTGGGCTGAGACAAATAAAATGAATTTCAATAGAAATAAGTGCAAAGTCCTACACTTAGGTACAAAAAATCATAGGCACAGATATAGAATGGAAGGGACTTGGCTTGACAGCAGTACATGTGAAAGGGATCTAGGTGTCCTGGTTGATCACAAGCTAAACATGAGCCTGCAGTGCGATGTGACTGCGAAGAAAGCTAATGCAATCTTAGGATGCATTAACAGAAGCATTGTGTCCAGATCACGGGAGGTGGTAGTTCCACTGTATTCTGCTATGGTCAGGCCTCACCTGGAGTACTGTGTCCAGTTTTGGGCACCACATTTTAGGAAGGATGTTAACAAGCTCGAGCATGTCCAGAAGAGAGCAACCAGGATGGTGAGAGGGATGGAATCCAAGTCTTACGAGGAAAGGCTGAAAGAGTTGGGTATGTTTAGCCTGGGAAAGAGAAGGCTTAGAGGGGACATGATTGCAGTCTTCAAGTATCTGAAGGGCTGTCATGTAGAAGATGGAGCAGATCTAGATGGAGCAGATCTCTTGCTCCGGATTGCAAGACTAGATCTAATGGGTGGAAATTACAAGGGAGTTGTTACCAGCTAAATATCAGGAGAAACTTCCTAACTAAGAGTGGTTGAGCAGTGGAACAGACTGCCTCAGGAGGTGGTGGATGCTCCTTCTCTGGATGTTTTCAAGCGGAAGCTGGACAACCATTTTTCGGGTAAGTTGTAGGGCTATATTTCGGCTATGCTCCTGCAGAGTGCAGTGGGTTGGACTAGATGACCTGTAAGATCCCTTCCAACTCTAACATTCTATGATTCTATGGTTTTCAGTTTGCAAGACCTGAGTGAGGCTATTCATGACAGGATGTTTTTGGAGGTCGTTAACTCATAGGACCACCATAAATCAGAAGCAACTTGACAGTACATAACACACAGAGTGTCTGTAAGACCTGGGTTCAAATCCCCACTCTACTGTGATGAAAATTTGTTGGGGTGACCTTGGGCCAGTCACTCTCTCTCAGCCTAACTTTACCTCATAGGGATTGCTGCTGTGTGAATAAAATGGAGTAGGGGAAACTTAAGTTGTAAACATTACTTTGGGTCCCTGTTGGGAAGAAAAACGGGCTGTATAGATATATAAATACATAAATGACAGGGCCATGCCCTCACCTGGATAGCCCAGGCTAGCTCAGTCTCATCAGAACTTGGAAGCTAAGCAGGGTTGACCTGCTATTTGGACAGGAGACCATCACAGAATTTCAGATTTGCTCTGCAGAGCCTGGCAATAGCAAACTACCTTCAAATGTCTTTTGCTTTGAAAACTCGGTGAGGGGTCACCATAAGCCACCTATGGCGTGCCAGGAAAAAAAGGGGGCTAAGGCATTTTAACCCATAACAATGCCTCTTCATCATAGGAACACTGTTTAAAGTATTCTGTTTCCCCCAGTGACCAGGTAGGTGCCTTGCACTAGCATTTCACCGGTCTATTAGTTTTCACAGAGTCTGAGTTCAGGCTGGCAGTTTGCAGCGGGAGCCAGTCGTGGCAAAAAAGCCCCGGAATAAACTGTTCTGGGGTTTCCCGGTCCCACAGGGCTAACAGATGCAGGAGCATACCGAGAGGAGGTGCGCGGCAGCGTTCAGACTGCTGGCCCAGATGTGCGGCTGTAAACGGCTTTTCCCTGGTAAATTGGCTGGATGCCTATGTGTGTATGGGCACATGGGCGCATGAGCACTCATGCATCCATGTGCCCATACACACATAGGCATCCAGCCGACTTGGGGAGGATCCCATTGCACAGTGGGCGGTAGAGCAGAGCCCAGCCAATCATATGCACCTTATGCAGTAGAGCAGAGCACAGCCAATCATATGCGCCAATCATCCGCGCCGGGAGTAACACGGGTTGCTCCCAGCTTTTCGTCTGAGCGTTCACACTTCTGGTAAGCGGACTGACATGGGATAAAGGCACTCTCCAGGATTTGCTGCTACTTGTAACACGTATCTTTTTAACGTGGGAGCAAAGCGGAACAGCACGTGTAGGCTACAGGTGGGGAATGCCAGGCAGATGTGCCTGTGTGAACGCCCCCTTTAATCCGCTTGGGAAATGAGGCTGAAAAGTGGCTATAGCGGGGCAAATTGCCAGTCTGAACTCAGCCAGAGAGTGCCAAAGGAGACCTGATCACCCAAGCAAGCTTTTCTCTGGTGAAGAGCCATGGAAACTTGAAAAGGCTATTAGGGCTCGCTGCATAGTTTAGCATTAAAAAAATGTTTCCAGCACCCACTTGAGTCAGCCTGCACTCTTTGTATGGTAATATATCCAAGAACTTATTGTTGGGAAGGGAAGATTTAAAATGCTGTGGCATTTTTATAGGCTGGTTTGTTATAAGGTGAGCTTTCACGTGCTGAAGACTGTTTCATCAGGAAACACAGTGAAAAGGTTTAACAAGGTAAGGATTATGGGGAAAAAAAATTAAAAAGCCCAAAACAAGTGGTGTAATTATAAGGACAGTTAAGACCAGTGACCTAAATGGAATTAGAATGGTGTGGCTCAGTTTAGGATTCTCACAGAAAATGACATATAGCAGAAGAAATCAGTCTTGCTACTTCAGGTGTTTCTTAAAAGAGTCCTTTACTGCTGTGGATTACCTACTGTGTCTCTGTTTGCTACAATCTATGCAAACAGCAGGTGAGGAGAATTCTGGATGGGTGGCTGTGTTAGTCTGCGGCAGTAGAAGAAAACAGGAGTCCAGTGACACCTTAAAGACTAACAACACTGATTACAGAGTAAGCTTTTGCAAGTCAGCGTTCACTTCACCAGGTGAAGTGTGAGGCGTTCATCGGTTAGGCAGATGTGTTTACACTCAGTGGTGCAGACAACAGAAGGAGAAGAGGGGTTTTAAAAAGAAGGGCCTATTTTAAACACAAAATCTAATCAAAATTAAAATCAGTCCATGCAGCGTGGATGAGGACCACTCCCAGTGGTCAACAAGCAACCTAGGATCAGGGCTATTTTTGTGCCGGAACGCACTGGAACAGAGTTCCAGCTGGCTTCTGAGTTAGCCACACCTACAGCCTCCTCCCCCTTGGGTCCCCCAGGCGGCTTGCAAGCCACAGGGCGCCTGGGAAAGCCAAGCCGATCCAGGGACAGAAGGCAGTTTAAACTGCATCTCCCGCCCCTTGGGTTCCCCAGGTGCCCCACAGCTGCGGGGGCGCCTGGAGAAGCTGATCCAGAAACTGCCTTCCTTCTCTCAGGTTCCCCACGTGCCCCGCAAGCCGTGGGGCGCCTGGGGAAGTTGATCCTGGGAGGGAGCTGCGCTGTCAGGGTGTGGCCTAATATGCTAATGAGTTTCTGCTGTTGGGTGTGGTCTATTATGTTAATGAGTTCCTGCTGGGCTTTTTCTAAAAAAAAAAAAAGCCCTGCCCAGGATTAACATAAAACAGATCTAGAGCAAGGTATGCAGATACAATCAGGAAAGTATAGAGATGTAGCTGAAGTAATTAATATCTGTAAGGAGCAGGATGTGATAAGAAGCACCGATAGGGGATGAGAAACATCAGGTCTTCATTAAGACATGGTGACAAGCTGGTATTGAACTTCTTGATGAAGGCTATTTCAGCAGTTTTCCATTGGAATCTCCCTTTAGAGCTCTTTCGTAGGTGGATAGTGACTATTAGATCAGCAACAGAATGCTCTGGAAGATTAAAGATTTCACTAACTGGTTTCTCAGCAGTGTGATTTTTAATGTCAGAACTGTGTCCGTTTACTACGTATAACCAGTGTGAAAGCCATCATGGTCTAGTGATTAGTGTGTCAGACTAGAATCTGGGAGAGTCAGGTTCGAATCCCCATTCTGCTATGGAAGCTTGCTGTGTGACCTTGGACCAGCCTAGCCTACCTAAGAGGGTGTTTGTGAGGATAAAATGGAGAAGAGGAGAATAATGTAAACGGCTTTGGGTCCCCATTAGGGAAAAAGGCAGGTTATAAATGGAGTAAATGTATAAATAATAATATACTTCACCTTTCTCTCCAGTAGGGACCCAACACTGTTTTCCCATCCTCTGTTTTGTCCTCACAACAACACCTGTGAGATGGAGTAGGCTGAAAGTCTGACTAGCCCAAGGTCACCCGGCAAGCTTCCATGGAAGAATGGGGATTCAAACCTGAGTCTCCCAAATCCTAGTCTAACCACTATGCTGGCTGCCTGGGAAATGACCTGTTTGTCCAATGTAAAGAGTGGAAGTGAATTGTTGATCATTAAAGTTTTTACTGGAATAAATTTTGCTAGTCTTTACGTTGCTGCTGGACTCCAGTTTTATTTAATAGGTGAAAAGGTAAATGGGTTTCTGGTGGAGAAGTCACATGACTGAATGCTCCAAACAAAATTTCCCTGCACACAGAAATCGAGATTCTAGTCTAGCCTTCTGTCCGACATGCTAGTTTTCTATATGCAAAGGAATTGTTTTGTATGGAGAAGAACTCAACCGGGTAAACCTTCATCATCTCATGAGAACTAAGCCTGACGTGGCCATTCTTCTAAAGCAACATCTTTCAGGTGACCTTTTGTAGATCCACTCTAAAAGTCACCCATTTGAAAGGCAAGAGACTTGAGTTCTATTTCTGGCTTTGCTACTGATATGCTGCATGACCTTGGAAAGGTCATCGTAAAAATGATCAGAGGGCAAGTTAGGTTTGGGTGACTTTTTTCACACAAGTAGGCATTATGTGATAATAAAGGCCTGGCATGGATTTGGGCTTATCTCTGTTTTGTTTCATGTTACAAAATCCAGCCCTGCCTAATTTGTTTTGATGCAGGAGTTTGACACAAGTCAAGAGCGCAGCTTTGGAGAGAGGTGGGGTGATCCATCCCTGGAGCCCATGAGTTGTAATTCAGATTTGTAACCTAGGGTAACTCTCAAAGCCATTCCATACAATCACAAACATGGATTAGAATCATTATCACCCATGGTTGCCAGAAGGCTTGGAGAAAACATCCTTTTCCCCTTAAGAGAAATTTCATGTGTGGAAATGGGCTGCTGAAACATTTCCTGGCATGGCAGTAGGTACCATCAACTGGTAAATAATATCCCATGAAGTCTCTATTAGAGGGAGAGGATTTTTTTTTCTCCAAGCAGTTGTGAATCCTACTATTGAGTCATAGGCATGCTGGGGAAGTGGGAAAATCTGCACTTTTAAACACACTGACTTCCTTTCTTGCCTCAGTCCATCATATGGTGGCTCACTTCTCACTTTGCTGAATGTTGTGGAAAAGAGGGTTACCAATGGAGAAAAAAATGTCCTGTCACTTTAATAGAGGCTTCCCTGCAGAAATGAGCCGCTGAAGCTTTTCATGGCATGGAGGCATAAAGGCTCTGTTAAAGGGATATGGCACTTTCTCCTCCAGGGTGGTTAATGGTAACCCTGGTAGGATACAAGCAGGTCACCCTTATTTCCCCCTCCTCCAGTGACTCCTGTCACTAAACGGACTCTTCTTGTGTTATGCTCCTCCATAGCCTCACGTTCCTCAGGCCAAAGAGTAAGCACGGCATGCAAAAATACACTCCTATTAGAGTCTGACACAATCGCCAGGTCTTCCCAGAAATATGAAGGAATTGTTGACTCTGCCATGTCAGTGAACCCTGTTTACTAAGTTAATGTCACAGTAAACTGTCGCCTGCCTCCTCTGAAAAGGACAGAGATAAATACACTAAATCGGGAGCTCACAAGCAGAGAGGCTTCAAGGCAGAATATATCATCATCATCATCATCGTCGTCATCTTTGGGTCCAGGCTCATTCTTTCAGATGCGAAGTATAAAGACAGTCCCGCTAGGCCATATCGAAGCTCCACCTACTCCAATACGAACAGTGCAGACCCAAGCAGAGTCAGGCCCTTCTAAGTCCAATGAGCTCTGACTTGGATAGCCCAGGCGAGCCCTGGGCCAGTCACCCTCGCTCAGCCTAACCTACCTCACAGTGTTGTCGTGAGGATAAAATGAAAGAGGGGAAATTTGAATTGTAAATAATGCTTTGGGTCCCCATTGGGAAGAATAGTGGGCTATAGAAATATAAACACATAAATAATAGGTCCATGCCCTGGCCTGGATAGCTCAGGCTAGCCCAGTCTTGTTAGGTCTCAGATGCTAAGCAAGGTTGTTTTTGGTTAGTATTTGGACGGGAAGCCACCAAGGAAGTCCAGGGATGCTACGCAGAGGCAGGCATTGGCAAACCACCTCTGAACGTCTCTTGCCTTGAAAACTCCATAAGGGGATCCGTGGATGGCACTTTCCTCCACCACCAGGTTCATTGAATTCACTGGGCTTAGAAGGGTGTAACACTGCTTGGGACCGCACTGGACGTATCTAAGGAAGGAAGGAGGAGGAGAAGAAGAAGAAAAAGAGGAGGAGGAGGAGACTAGATTTATACCCCGCCCTTCACCTGGAGTCTCAGAGCAGCTTACAAACTCCTTTCCCTTCCCCTCCCTCCAACAGACACCCTGTGAGGTAGGTGGGGCTGAGAGAACTCTTTCCAGAACTGTCCTTGAGAGAACAGCTCTGACAGAACTATGGCTTACCCAAAGTCATCCAGCAGCTGCAAGTGGAGGAGTGGGGAATCAAACCCGGTTCTCCCAGATTAGAGTCTGCACTTAACCACTACACCAAACTGGCTCTCAGGGAGGCATCTGGATGGCTAACCAGATCCTTCCCTGAAGTTCACATTGGGCATGAGAGAGACAGTTGTTTCCTGTTGTTTCAGCCCAGCATTCAGTAATCAAAGCTATACTATCCTTGCATATCGGCATTCCTTTCTGTTATGTATTGAGCCTGAACTGTACTTGCAAAAAGGACTTCGCTTGAGGACGCATAACGATGGCTTGCTAGGATCCTGGAATGGACCAGTAGGGAGATAGGGATCCTAGAGTAAACCAATTGGGAAACAATGGAGTGTAAATAGCCTATCGTTGGGAGTGGGATGTTTTTTGGGTGTAACCTTTTTCAGGGATAAATATCCGGCTGGGGTTTTCAGTCTTCTTTCTCTTGTTGAATTACTAATAAACTATGAACTGATCACTAGAACACGTCTGAACCCAGTATATTTCACTTTCTTAGCTATTTTGGCTATTAGCCAATGTCAAAGCTTGTAGTGTTTAGCATTGATATAGCGCTACATACTGTTCTAAGCAACTCATGTGCATTATCTTCTTGTAATCCTCACAGGCTAGCCCAATCTTGTCAGATCTCAGAAGCTAAGCAGGGTTGTTCGTGGTTAGTATTTGGATGGGAGGCCACCAAGGAAGTCCAGGGTTGTTTTGCAGAAGAAGGCAATGACAAACCACCTTCACCCATCTCTACCCATCTCTTGCCTTGAAAATCCTGCAAAGGTCACCATAAGATGGCTGCAGCAACTTGAAGGCAATTTCCACCATCAGTCCTCACATACATTCCTCATCTGTATGGCAGGCTGGTGTTATCCCCATAATGTTGACTTGGGGAGGGGGGCAGGGAGCTTAGAGGCAGTGACTCACCTGAGGCTACATAGAGAGTTAATGGCAGAGGTGAGATTTAGGGACTTCTTCCCAGATGACAGGTAATTTTCATGGACACCATGCCACTCTAAGAGTGAGTCTAGTACAGAGGCTAACATGTTGGACTATGGTCAGGAAGACCTGGATTCAAATCTTCCCACTGACATTAATCTTACTAAGTGACCTTGAGCCTGTCAGTTTCTCTCACTTAACCTACCTCACAGGGTTGCTGTCAGGACAATATAGGAGGAAGAGCCACGGGCATCTTGGATGCAGTAAGGGATAAAAATAAAAAATTAACCATCATGATTCTGCCTAATGTAAGAATAATCGATCATATTAATATTAGAAGCTTCTATAGTGCCTCCAGCTGTAGCTGGCGCAGCAGACAAAGTCTTGCGTAAACGTCACTGAAGAAAAAGCTGACCCTGATTAAAAAAACAAAACAAAAACAGTGCAAATAGCATCCAGAGCCAGTTGGAAGGGCTGGCACAGGCTCAGAGTGACTTATTAGAGATATAATGTGCTTCCACAAGCAAAGGGAATGGACAGTTTACTCTGGGCCATGAGCTTGTTCTTCCTGAAAGCCCTCAGCTGTTGCCATGTGATAAACAGTAGCTCTGGCTACTTCTGTGTCAAGAGGGCCTTTAGGTGCCGCAAGTATTACCTCAGTGGGCTGATTCACCAGGCTAATGATTAACTATTATGGTATTATCTATTATGAAGACCAAATGTGGTGCTGGAGAAGAGTTTTACGGATATAATGGATCGACAAGGAGACAATTAAGTGGGTTCCAGCTCAAATCAAGTCTGACCTCTCCCTAGAAGCTAAAATGACTCAACTGAGGCTACTGTGCTTTGGTCACATTATGAGAAGACAAAGACTAACTGGAAAAAAGAATAATGCTAGGAAAAGTTGAAGGCAGTGAAGATCCAACATGAGATGAATTGACTCAATAAAGGAGACCACAGCCCTCAGTTTGCAAGATCTGAGCATGGCTGTCAATGATAAGATGTTTTTCAGATCGTTACTGAGTTGGAAATGTGTTGACAGCATTTAATACATATGTTATGAAGAGTGGGATGTGGAATGGTATAGTGTGGCCTGATCTTGTCAGATCTCAGACGCTAAGCAGGGTTGGTACTTGATTGGGAGACCACTAAAGAAGATTTTGCAGAGGAAGGCAATGGCAAACCACCTCTGCTTAATGACTTGAACACCCTTTGGGGCCACTGTAAGTTGGCTGCAACTTAATAGAGGAGGAGGAGGAAATTGGATTTATACCCCCACCTTTCACTACCCAAAGGAGTCTCAGAGAGGCTTACAATTGCCTTCCACTCCCCACAACAAACACCCTGTGAGGTAGGTGGGGCTGAGAGAGCTCTCTCTAGAACTGCCCTTGAGAGAACAGCTCTGAGACAATTTATGACTGACCCAAGGTCACACCAGCAGCTGCATGTGGAGGAGTGGGGAATCAAACCTGGTTCTCCCAGATTAGAGTCTGTGCTCTTAACCACTACGCCAAACTGGGTCTTAATGGCACTTTTCATACACACATTATGAAGACCAACTTGTGTTATGGAGGAGGGGATAATTTATAGTCTTGTTGATTTCAAAGGCTCCTACAGAAGTCATACAAAACTGGATTGGTTGAAAACATACACAGCACTTTAGTCTTCCTCACCCAAAGCCAGTCCATATTGAAAAGGTTAACTATGCCTCCAGGAAATCGATGCTCTGGCATGGGCTTTGGGTGGGACTTCTACAATTCCAAGGAGCCTCTGAAGAAGACAAGATGACTCTTTGCTGAATGGCAAGGGCCAAACCCTTGTGTGTGTCTCTGTCCTTCTTTGCAGGGCTGTTGTGAAGACAAGTCGAGTCAGAATAGCAAAAGCAGGATGCCTCTGCCTGGAAGCCATTTTCAGTGCTAAGACTCAGTCTTAAGGCGTGTTACAGTATTAATATGTACAGGGCATCTTTTCTTCATCAGTGACTGATGAACAATAAACAGTTCCCTGGACATCTGACATGACCCATAAGAACTCCTGGAGCAAGTTTCTAGGCAGACTCTTGAGCCTGGCAAGCACTTCCCTTTTTAGAAATTAAACATAGGAATTAACTCTGTTATGTGGAAAGTTTAGTGCAGCTACCTTGATGCAGTGATATAATATGAATTGTAAATTCAGGTGGGTAGACGTGTTGGTCTGAAGCAGCAGGGTATCAGTTAATTACTCTCAGCTTTCCACAATTAAGGATTCATCTGCCCATTCCTGACATATTTATTTCCTTCACTATGGTCCCCCACCCAGAATTAAACCCAAACAAATGGTAACCATATAAACTAAGCTTGTTATTCCTGTTTAGTCCTTGCATCTGTTAAACATCTTCATTATGTTGTATGCTAATTTACTGCTCTCACCCTCTACCTATATGTATGGACTAGTAATTTTAATTTCATTGTATCCGAAGAAGTGGGCATGCACGCAAAGGCTTATACCTTGAATAAAACTTTGTTGGTCTTAAAGGTGCCACTGGACTCAAAACTTTGTTCTCAATATGAATTTTGTTACTGTGAAGGGTGTTTTCAAGATAACAAGAGAGACTGTGTGTCTTATCTCAAATATTCTTAATACAGGTTACAGTAGATGACAGAAGATAAGTTACTTGAGGGGGGTTTCAGTCTGTTTGCAATGCAAATGGGAAACACGCATTGACCAGAATGCCTCACAAGAGGTTCTGTTCCACTTCCTTTTCTACACAAACAACAAAACAGACCAAAGCCGCACATAAGAAATACTTTTGAGCCCCCATTGCAGTTTTGGTGTCACCAATTACTGCTGTCTATACAGGAAAGAATTTCAACAAAAAGCTGAAGGCACCTTTCCAGTTGATGCAAGCTTTATAGTAACCCCGAGGAAGGAACCCATTTTAAACAAAGCTAGTGTATGGTTCACACGCAAAAACATTTTTTGTTAAGGTCCAGGGAGAGTAGCCATGTTAGTCCACCATGACCAAAATAACAAAAAGGATTGTGGCAATTTCACGACTAACCAATGTTATAATCACACACACTAAATAATCCACTTTCAATCCACTTTCCAACTGGATTTTGCCAGTTCACACAGTAAAAACCAGTTGGAAAGTGCAGTGGAAGTGGATTGAAAGTGGATTATTTAGTGTGTGTGATCGCAGCCTTAGATTAGCATAAGCTTCCATGAGCCAGCTTTTACTTCCTCAGATGCCTAGAGCGTTACATTAAAGGGACAGAGGTTTATATCCCAAAGTTGCAAAAAGCCAGGAGGTGAAAGTTATCACAGACAGAGGCCAGAAAGCCCAGTTTCCTTGGACAAGGGATTTGGCATTGCACTGCTGAGCTGAAATGAAAACAAGATCCTGTCAAAAGAGCAATCTACTCAGACTGGGTGTGACCCTGGCCAACTACTGATGAATTCAAGGTGGGGTGAGGAAGCTAAATTAGCTACATAAATCTGTAAGGAGGGCCAATTAGCTTTTGTAATGAGCCACATTCAACCTAAATCTGATAGTATCAAATCTGCATATGACTTCCAAGTCAGCAGCTTCTCCCTTTCAAACTTTTCTGCAGAAGCAGGGCAGGGCAATGTTTAGCAGTGCATTCCTAAAGGGAGCTGAAGTCAGTGGGTTTAGAAGGGTGTAACTCTGCTCAGGCCCTGATCTGGATGGCCCAGGCTAGCCCGATCTTGGCAGATGAGCAGGGTTGGCCCTGGTCTGTACTTTGGTAGGAGACCCTGGAAGTCCAGGGTTGCTATGCAGAGGCAGGCAATGGCAAACCACCTCTGTCCATCTCTTGCCCTGAAAAGTATACAGTATCATGTAAGTTGACTGTGCCTTGATGGTACCTTCCCCTACCAACTTTGCTTAGGATGGCACTGTAGGTCTGTTACTGGACATCTAGTGGGGTTGAAAAACTTCCCTAACAATTGAGTGTCATATTTCATGTTGGGTTGCCAAGAGCCTGGAGAGGAAAAAATGACCTGTTCCTTTAACAGTAGCTTAATGCCTGGAAATGCAACAAGCCTCTATTAAAAGGACAGGACATCGCCCCCCCCTCCCAGCTCTTGGCAACACGGGTTGCATAAAGACAGTCCGATGTGGCCAGTGGAAATGGCAGAAGGACACTGCTGGCACAGGACAGCACAGATTAATGGATGTGCCAGTGACTTGAGTCCTTGACATATGGTTAATGTTATTGGGTCCTGTGGTAGTTTCCCTTGGGTGAATAGGAGGACAGAGCTGACACCACGATTTATTGCAAGACCCCGTTCCTGCACTTGTAGTTCCACTGGGTGGTCCATTGGTGCTGGTGAGTGGCTGTTTCTGTTTGGAAGACTCTCTGTAGAGCAAGGAGTGGTTTACCACTCAAAGCTTGTGAGGAGAGGGGATCCAGCTTCCAGGAGTGGCTGTAGTTCCCTGACACTGTGCCATTTTGCCTCATGAGCAACACTGTCTTCTGTGAACCTTGTAAAATATGCTAGTATTATCATCTGCAGTGGTGTTTTGGTTGTTGTCGGCTAGAGCAAGTTTGGTGTGGTGGTTAAGAGTGGCGGACTTTAATCTGGAGAACCGGGTTTGATTCTGCACTCCTCCACATGAAGCCAGCTGGGTGACCTTGGGTCAGTCACAGCTCTCAGAGCTCTCTCAGCCCCCCCAAATAAGTCTAACTCACTAAAAGCGTTAGAACTTAAGGCAGCCAGGCAGTCTTCGGCTCTCCTGGCTATACCACACACAAAGCCACATGATAATTATTAGTTATTATTGTTGTCACCACCAGTGCAACCCTTTCATTAGCTAAGCCAGATGGTCTCCGTGCTAGTCAAATAAATGGACAGAAAACAGAAATATTCAGAAATCAGTGAGGCAATTTTTCAGTCTCGCTGGACATTCACCTGGACAGACTTCAGAATGGCACGATTTCAGCAGGGAAAGCTGAAAGGGAGTCAGACACCAGGAGAAGCTGCTGACTTGAAATTCATGTGCAGATTTGATGTTATCAGACTTGGAGTGAATAGGGATGACTAGCTCACTTCAAAAAGGAATTGTTCCTCCTTACAGCTTTGTACATACTATTCAAATGCACCCTCCTTTTGCAGATGCATCAACAGCTGGGAATGGTCCACCACACCCACTCTGAGTGGATCCTTGACTCATTTGAATGGATCTCATTTTCACCTGAGCTTGACAGTGGAAGAGGATACAGCTTATCCTGGGAAACCAGGCTCCTGGGGCTCTGGAGCATCTGCCTATATAACCTACTGATGGTCTGGGATGCCTAGAGAAGAACTGACACTGGGGATTTCCCTGGTTTCACCTCTCCTGGCTCTTTGTAAATAACTCAATGCTACCTTTCTGTTTGTAGCTTTGGGCACAAACCTCTCTGCCAAAAGGTACATGTTATGAAGTGAGCTCTGACTCACAAACGCTCATGCTGTACTTCATTTGTGCTTGTGTTTCGGGTTCCACAAGGGCTGTCAATTCCAGCCCATGAAGACATCACATTCCCATTACAAATGCAGAAAAATCATGTGCTTTCAGGGTCACAGATACAAGAACCTTAGGGGGAATTCTACTTTTATTTTAGTCACTGCCGACGTATTTGACCCACAGAGTCTGTTGCCAAATGGCAATAACTTCTTAATGACGATTACATTGGGCAAGGGAGGAGGCATTGGCTTGAGTTCATTACCCTTTGAAGGCCCTAAATCTGAAGAGGTCTGGAAGTTCAAGCCTGTATCTCTATTTACCAAACTGCCCAGCTCCCTTGGAATGGACAAGCACTGGTTATATTTGGAGCAGGCTGTTATTAGGAAATTGCCACTAGAACACCTCTGGTGGACTCCCTGGCGCCTCTGTGGCTCTAGAACATCCATTCAAATATAAGATACTGGGATGCCTGTGAGATCAAACTGGGCTGGGGCTGTAGCTCAGTGGAAGAACATTTGCTTTGCATGCAGAAAAGCCCAAGTTCAATCCCTCGCATCTTCAGTTAAAATGGTCACGTAATAGGTGATGTGAAAGACCTGAGACCATGGAGACTCACTGCTTAGTCAAATTATATCAGAGGTCCCCAAGCATCTTGAGCCTTTGGGCACATTTGGAATTCTGACACAGCAACAAAAAGGCAGAGCCAGCCACAAAATGTTTGCCACAGCTTAACTTCAGTAGCATAGTAGAGCCTTGCGCTGTGGTGGCAGCTGCTGCCAAAGCAACCTTTTAAAAAATCTGCACAGCCAATCAAATCTCCAGTAGTCACTCAGAAGCCTTGCTGGGCAAAAGCCCTATCTGGCCCCACCCACTTCCTAAAAACACTTCACAGGCGCCAGAAAAGGTGTCTGCTGGTGCCATGGAGCCTGCAGGCACCATTTTGGTGACCCCTGAAGTAGACAGTGCTGACCTTGATGGGTCAATGGCAGTAAAACTATACTCCGTATAAGGCAGCTTTATGTGTTCAGACTGGCTCCAGGGATTTCCCTGATTTCATCCTACCTTAATAGTCAGGAATTTTGAAGACTGACTTAATGCTATCTTTAAGCGTAGTTATAAGGGAAAATGAGGGCTGTGATGGTTCACAAGTTAAGACACTGAGCTGCAGACTGGAAGGTCAGTAGCTCCACAGTTCAAGACCCGAGTGCCACGTGATGGAGTGCGCTCCCATCTCTGGCCCCAGCTCCTGTCAACCTAGCAATTCGAAAGCAAGAAATTGCAAGTAGATAAATAGGTACCGCTTTGGTGGGAAGGTAACAGCGTTCCGTGCACCTCAGCATCTAGTCATGCTGGCCACATGACCACGGAAACGTCTTTGGACAACACTGGCTCTTCGGCTTGGAAACGGATATGAGCACCACCCCCAGTCAGATTTGACTGGCTTTTGAGCAAGGAAAACCTTTACCTTTATAAGGGAAAAGGCATCCAATGTCTTGGCAGTACACTACCTCACTTGAGAGCAAGCAAACATTGAAAAAGGCACAGGATGGTGCTGGGCTGGGGGACCAGGAAGCTACTAGTGATTCCTTCTGTATGCTGTGGTCCTGCCTTACAATTCAAGGCTTTTGAAAACATCAGAGATAAAATTAAGGACATCATAAGCAAACAACTCTCTAAATCCCCAATTCTTGCTTTTTCTTTTCTTCTTCTTCTTGTTCTCCAAAAAAGAGCATACAGATTTTTTTGCTAGCTGCTGTGAAACTATATGTGGCCTGACAATGGAAATCCTGCACTGTTCCAATCACTAGCCCCACCAGATGGGCCACTATTAGAGAACTCACAGGACACCTATCGGTGGCCAAGACTCTGAGAATGAAAAATGCCTCTTCAGAAATATTGATGCCCTTTCTAGTTATGGTGGTAAAAATAAATAGATGGTGACAAAGGCAGTGTTTATTTGCTGTGATAATAGAGTAATACATCATTTTAATGATCAACATTGTATCTCCGATGATCTGTAATTGTATTGATTGTGCCTCAGGGTGCGGGGGGGGTGATGGGTAGGGGCCGATTTAGAGGGAAGGCTGCATGGTATACATACCCAATTTCATCAGACCTCAGAAGCTAAGCGTGGTCAGAAGGTTCTGCAGAGGAAGGCAACGGCAAACCACTTCTTATTTATTGATTTACATTATTTATAGTCCGTCTTTCTCATTTGGACTCAACAGATTACACAGAGTGAGTCAATACAGTCAATGGGAGGGAACATTCAATAAACAATGCAATCGGATTAGAGTTGTAGAGCCAACCAGAAATCTAAAAACAGAACTCAAGCAAAGCATAAGTCTTAACATGACACATTAAACGATGCAAAAATCACATCGTAGGATCCTAATTTCAGGAAGCTAATCACAGTAGTGTGGACCACTGTCCCTAATCATTTACCTAAGTAACTTTGTGAATCATTTAGTACAGTGCAACATGCAGAAAAGCCCTCTTGAACAATTCAGTTTTGCACAGTTTGCAGAAGGCCAGGAGAGGGGGAGCCTTCCTGACCTCCTCAGGCGGGCCCTTCCACAAGGTGGGGGCCACAACAGAGAAAGTGCATATTGTTTCCAGTGTTTATTCATTCATTTGTTTATTTGTTCAAATTTCTACCCCGCCCTCCCAGCTGGAGCCAGCTCAGGGCGGCTTACATAAAAACAGATGGTTACATTTAAAACATAAGTTACAATTAAAACAGATTAAAACCATAATAAGTGCTAGTAGTCATTGGTCTTCATATGATGGTAGCAGCCATTATTCAAAGTTCTCAGCTCGCAGTCAGCTCTCAGTATTCATTTTGATTGTCCTTGCAGGACTTGCTGTTCTATAGGCTGTTGGTGGCAGTTTCTGGGGTCCAGGGCCCTCTCTCTTTCAACCAACCGATGTTCTTCATTGGTGGTGGCGGCTCCCAAAAGCCTGGAGAAAGAGCTCTGTTTTACAGGCCTGTGGAACTGTAAGAGCTCCCACAGGGCTCTGATCTCCTCCTCCTCCTGTTCCCTCTAAGCTGAGTTAGTGTGAGCTAGCTCACAGTTTTTTAGCCTCCAGCTCACAAATTTTTGTCTTCGCTCAGGAAGGATGGCTCCAGAGCAAACTAATTTCTGCAGTAGCCAAATCGCTCACTCACAACTTGAATGCCAGTAGCTCACAAGGCAGAATTTTTGCTCACAAGACTCCACAGTTCACAGGGAGCATTACTTCTCACTTGCCATGAATGCCCTTCCCTGGGGTCGCCATAAGTTGGTTGCGACTCAACAGCACATACATCCGTATTATTTGCATAGCATTATTATCTCTTTCCAAGTGATGAAAGTGATTCCTTCTTTCTAGCATCCCGATTATAATGGCTTTTCATACTACATAACTTCTGGCATGCACGGATTTGACTATATTTCTTCATTTTGCATACAGCTGTCCCCGCCCCTCCACCCCAAAAGTCAAGATTAACAGACAGCCAGTGTGCTGCAGTGGTTAGAATGTCAGACTAAGATCTGGGAGACCCATGTTTGAATCCCAGATCTGCTAGGAAGATGGCTGAGTTGAGGGACCTTGGGCCAGCCACGCATTCTCAGCCTAACTTACCTCACAGGGTTGTAGTGAGGATCCCCAATTGGGAAGACAGGCGGGGTATAACTGAAGAAAAAATAAAATTAAAAAATAGTTTTAGGGAGGCAGCTCTTGGTGATGCCCTCCTTAGTCACTGTTTTTGGAAAGGTACAAAGAAGCTAAATCAATGGCTTGTAAATGTCATTCATCCTCCCCTAACTATCTCACCCTTATTTAAGCCATCTTACAGAACAATCTGAAATAAAGTTGGGCCATTGCAATGGGTTGAGGATTGTGGGGTTCAGATAAGTAGGGAAAAGTAAGCCTCCTATTACAAAACAATGTTTGGGTTGCCAGCCTTCAGGTGGGGCCTACATAAACATAAGAACATAAGAGAAGCCAATGTCGGATCAGGCCAATGGCCCATCCAGTCCAACACTCTGTCACACAGCGGCCAAAAATACCAGGTGCCATCAGGAGGTCCAGCAGTGGGGCCAGGACACTAGAAGCCCTCCCACTGTTGCCCCCCCCAAGCACCAAGAATACAGAGCATCCCTTGCGCCAGACGGAGAGTTCCTATCTAATAAGAACATAAGAGAAGCCAATGTTGGATCAGGCCAATGGCCCATCCAGTCCAACAATCTGTGTCACACAGCGGCCAAAAATACCAGGTGCCATCAGGAGGTCCACCAGTGGGGCCATCAGGAGGTCCACCAGTGGGGCCACCCAGGACACTAGAAGCCCTCCCACTGTTGCCCCCCCAAGCACCAAGAATACAGAGCATCCCTTGCCCCAGACCGAGAGTTCCTATCTATACCCTGTGGCTAATAGCCACTGATGGACCTCTGCTCCAGATGGCCTGGAGATCTCTTGAAATTACTACTCATCTCCAGACTCTAGAGCTGAGTTCCCCTGGAGGAAATAGCTGCTTTGGAGGGTGGACTCCCCCCCATGGAGGGACTTCCTCCCCATGGGGGACTTTATACCCCATAAAGCAGGGGTGTCAAACATAAGGCCCAGGGGGCCAGATCTGGCCCATCCAGGGCTCCAACGCAGCCCTTGAGCAACTGATGTAAGGGAGGAAGTGCTGGGGAGAGTGGGCGGAGCCTCTCAATTGTGGCTTCAGTGGGGCAGAACTACCTCCTCTGCAGCAGTCAAACATCATGGGAGCATCTGCCCAGCGTTGCACTGCTGCCTCTCCAGTCGGCCCATGTGGGTTTTCCTCTGCAAACCCCCTTCCAGTTTATGGATCCTTGCAGTGAAGATACACAACTCGGAGCTTACCAGCTGCTATCCTTTATACAGTTTAATCTCTGCTACCTGGTATTACTTTTTATGGGACAGGCACACATGTCCCGGTCCAACAAAGTGACATTTATGTCAGATCCAGTCCTCCTAACAAATGAGTTTGACAGCCCTGCCATAGGGGGCTCTCCCGAAATCCTGGCCTTTCCAGGCTATGCCCCCAAATTTCCAAGAGATTTGTCGCCCAAAGTTGGCAGCCCTAGGCCAGCCTCTTGCGCACATTCGCATTCCTCATTGAGCTGTAATGTATTTCAATGGAGCCCATGGAAGTCAATTGGCATTCCTGGCTCCCATTATTTCCAATGGGCCTTCAAGTCTTTCCCATTGTTTCCAATGGGCAATCCTGTCCTTCCTTTTAGTACATCCCACCTGGAAGAGCCATCTTCGTAACCACAACTCGGGCTCCAGGAGGGCTCCCTCCCTCCCTCTTGGAAACCCCCCCGCGCGCCAAATGCCTGGTCCCTCTTTTTGCCCTCAGATCTCCACCGCTCCCCTAACCGTGCAATCCTGAGCAAAGTTGCCTCCCCCCCAACCCCAGGTCCTTGCAGGGATTTCGAAGGAGGGGCTAGCCTGGAGAAATATAGATCTGCGGTGAAGGGGGGGCGCCACAAGGCTGCCTCGCCTTGGGAGAGGGGGCGCCACAAGGTAGCCTCGCCTAGTGCACAAAATAACCTCGGGTCGGCCTTGACCACAAGCGTGAAAGAGAGTCCTCACTTTTGCCCTCAGTATACAGGGGAAGAGTGGCGCAGGGGGGAGCCGGTCGCTTGCCCTACCCCAGGGATATCACTAATCCGCGTTAAAGAATCTTTTCGCGGGCACCTTCGGAGGTTCTTTTACTGCTCTTTTCCTCCCACTGGCTGCTACTTTTTTGAAGTATCCGCTTCGCCCAAGCCAGAGGGGATCACTGAACTAGAGCACCGAGCCGGGGCTGGTTTATGTTGCAAGAGGAAAGAGCGGCGGACAACTTGAGACCGCGGGCCAAGCCGAGGGGAGCGGGGCAGGGTCCAAGAGCCCGGAGCGAGAGGTGGGCGGGGCCCGGCGGCGGTGGGCGGGGCCGTGCCAATTCCCCAGCCCCCGTGAGGCTTTCTTTGGCTTCGGGTTGCCGCCTCGGGATCGAGAGTTCATTCCTTGCCGCTTTTGATCCTTCGGGACTTTTTCCTCGCTGCGCAAATTGCCAAATTGGGGGCAAAGCGGCAGCGATGTCTTCGGTGCAGGTGCTTTATCCTCCCAAGATCCATCACAGCGTGCTCAGCCCGAGCTTCCCCAAAGAGGAGCCGGCTCAGGGTAAGTGCCCGGGGCGCTTCTGAGACTCGCTTGCAAACCCGGCGCATTAATACGGGGGGCTGATCCACGAACACTCGGATTTTCTGCGGGAAGGTGCACCGTCCGGTGCCGAGGGTGACAGCAGGGGGAGAAAAAAATCCTTGCATTTAGTCCCAGAATTAGGTTTTCTCTCCCCCTACACATTTGGCTTGGGATCCCCGAGGTCACAAATAGGGGTGTTATCTGGGGTTCTCCCAGACCAGTTGCCCTCGATTTATAATGTCCATTGGGCTTCCCTGCCTGATACCGCACCTTGTGAGAACCCGCAAAAGGGCATATCTTGACTTTGTATCAGTTTAACTGTCAGGGCTTTCTCCAAAGAATCCTGGGACTTGTAGTTTTGCTGAAAATGCTAAGAACTTTGTGTTAAGACAAAATTTCTTCCCCAGCCCTTTCCATGGACTACAGTTCCCAAGGTTCCCCGGGAGACGAAATAAATACGTAGTGCGTTCGAATGTGATGCGTAGCTGCAATCCCTTTTCTGACGGCACTGGTGACCCTGCAGTAGAGGTCTACAGAGAGGCACAATATTGCCACAAAAGGCCAGGGAAACTGCGTGCTTGCTGCTTTTCAGCCGTGGGGATCAGTAAAGCGACCACCTGTCTCGTTTTTTTCCTAAAAAAGAATCAGCTGAGAATCTTTTTTTTTTAAATCACTGATTCCCTCTTTTATCAGCTTTGCTAAGGACAAGGGTTAGCGCGCAAACCAAGTCTTGGACCGGTTGTGATTGACGTTTATAGAGCTGCCCAAGATACTGTTTTCTTGATGGTAGTACCGTAGAGGACACACAGCCGGGACAATATTTAAGAACCGCGGCCTCTGTGATATTTCCAACGAATTCTTTGTTGCGAAGTTTAAAGAGATTAGGAGAGTTGCATCTCAGTGCTGACCTCTATGGGCAGCAACTGGCTCTGCAGGAGTTTCTGGCCTATTGCAACGAAATCCTCTGCCCACAAACATGCCATTGGCAAGTTTCTTTCTCTCTCTTCACCTGGGTTCGGTTCTGAACTAGGTTCAAGCAAGTGCAAGCACTGAATAATTAACGACCACTGAGTCGGATACAGATTGGGGAGGGGGACTGTGTACTCATAAGTACCTAGCCTTGAACCTGCTTTCCACCGGCAATGGGAAGCATTTGCCCATTTGCTCAACAGCTGTAAAAATAAATAGGCCACTGGGATGGGCAGGCAGTTCTGTGCCTGCTAGCTGTTAGTAACTGCCTGTGTCATACTTTCTGAACCCCTGCCCCTCTGGCCAGGACTTGTCACTCAAGAAGTCTGTCCTATATCAAAGGCCACTAACCATCTATTGCCTGCTTTAGAATGTTCAAAGCCCTGTTCAAAAAGAAAACCCAATGCAATAATTATGCAATGCATAAGATGGGTCAGTATCATTTTTCCTCACCATAGGAGACATCCCATTGGAATGCCAAAGCAGGGATGAGATTGGACTTGCTTGGTAGCTCATTCATTGACAGCGCAGAGTTCCTCCAGTCTAATCGACTGACTTCCATAAAGGCACCTCCAGCAGTTTATTTTATGTGCTTTTAATTTTTTTTTGCCATCAAGTCACGCCCATGGGATTTTCAAGGCAATAGATGTTCAGAGGTGGTTTACCATCACCTGCCTTGCAGCCCTGGTATTCTATGATAGTCCCCCATCTAAATACTATCCAGGGCCGACCCTGCTTAGCTTTCGGCTAGCCTGGCCCATCCAGGTCAAGGCATGCCGGTGATAGGGAGTCTGATTTACTGCATGTAAGTAATGCCCTTGATATTGACTTAAAGAGTTCACTGAAAATCCTGGCTACATTTTCTACTTTGAAAAAAACTACCACCAATACAAAAAAGTGCCTGCAATATCTCCTCCCCTCTTTATTAACATGAACCGGAGCCTTGTGCCACCTTAGAGCCTAACAAAATTTTATTCCAACATAAGCTTTTTGTGGATATGAGTGAATTATCAGTATTTTATGTGAGAGACTGGGGGGAGGGGGAGAAGAATCCAGGATGCAAAGAAGCACAGGGTGGAATCTAATTATGTAACCATTAATTAAAGTACAAAGGCTGTTCACTTATTCTGAAATAAAATCCTGCCACAAAGACTCCCTCCATTGTAACAAAGTTTGAGTCCAGTGATACCTTGAAGGCCAACAAAGTTGAATTCTGGGTAAACTTTGCTGGTCCGGTCTTGAGTTCTATTGCTTCAGACCAATAGGGCTGCCCACCTGAGTCCCCCTCCATGGTAGTTCATGCAACAACCCCAGGAGAGGGCCATCATCCCCTTTGGACCCATCCCCCTTGTCTCGCAACCTTTTCCCTCCACCCTCCTTATCTAAAGAAGTGAGCAGTGACTCACAAAAGCTCATAACCCTGCCACAAATTTTGTTAGACTTTAAAGTGCGACTGGACTCTTGCTCTTTTCTGCCGCCCACCCCTTGGCATACTTGGGCGATGACCCCTTTTGCTAGAATCCTCCCTGGTCAGATGACTCCCCACCAGCACTTTGGCCTTGCCGCTTGTCTCACGTGGCTCGCCTTGTCCCCTTTTCCCGGCACCGTTGTGTCTCCTTCAGAGAGCACAACAAACAAACCCTCTCTGCTTTTCTTGCGGGGTGGGGGGTGGGAGGGAGACGGCATGTTCCTCGGCGTCCGATGTGGCACACATTATGCCCCCTCACCCGACTCCAGACCCTTCTCGGGTTCACCCCTCCTCCCCTTCCCCCGCAACTCTTGCTGCACTTTAGCGGTGACGTGGGCGAACTGCTTATCGAGGCATTTTATGGCCTGGAGCTCCCTGACTTGGGAGCATTTCTGGCATTCCAAGGGAGCTTTGCTAGAGCCACAGTTTACGGCATTCGGCTTATCGCTTTCAGGCTGCAGTGCGGGGAAAGTGAAACCGGGCGGGCGGCCGGGCTCTTCTAGCAGGGGTTGGGGAAAAGGTGGTGTGGTCATTCGGAGTTGTTGACGATGTAGATTTCTGGGGCGGGCAACAGTTTAATCGCGCTGCATTTCAGCCTCCGCCGCCGGGCTTCTTACCAGTCATTTCCATAGCAAACAGTTCATCACCAGTGAACCCGCTTGAAAGATTAGGGATTGTGGTTGTTGGGTGGCTTGCCTAAAGCCAGCCAAGGAAATGCATGCCAGGAGTTGGCAAGCGCAGGTCTGCCCAATAGCACGCACTGGCCCCTACACTGCCGGGCTGAGTTGAAATTGGGGTTTTGCTCTCAAATTGCAGCCCTAGGGTTTATAAGGCAAGAGACCTTCAGAGGCTTACCTCTGCGTCATGTCCCTGGGCTTCCTTGGTGATCTCCCATCCAAATACTGACCAGAGCTGACCTTGCTTAGCTTCTGATGTCTGATGAGATGGGGCTTGCCTGGAGACCGGAATTATCCAGGTCAGAGCTCAAAATGGATGCTAATACAAATATAGTAAAAAGCCCAATAGCACCTTTAAGACTAACAAACTTTATTGTAGCATAAGCTTTTGCGAAAAACAGCTCTCTTCGTCAGATGCATGTTTCTCGAAAGCTTATGCTACAATAAAGTCTGTTAGCCTTAAAGGTGCTACTGGGCTTTTTACTGTTTTGCAGCAACAGACTAACAGGGCTAACTCCTCTAGATCTAATACAAAAATAGGCAGGGGTCATAGAGAAAGAAGTGGCAGGCAGCTTAAGAAGCTGAAGAGCTGCTATGTTGAGATACATAGTTTGGACTTCTTCGAAATTTTAGAGGCGCTTCCCTCCCCCTTCCCCATCGCTTGATTCTAGAAATCAGGAGTCTTTCCGCGCAAGGCAGTGGCCTCCCATTACTCCGATGCGAAAACAACACCATCCTGATAAAGCGCGTTATGTGGCTTCTCAAAACAACTGCTCCCGTCTTATTTTATAGCATACCTGAATGAGTGGCTGCACTTAATGGCGTGGAGGTGGAGTCCAGCCCCTCGCTGGTGCTTCTGAAGGGGCAGATCCAGTGTAAATACAGAAAGAGGTTGCAGGTCGGTCCAAAGCAAAACCCAGAACCAAAAGCCACGTTATACCTTTTACTTTATGACCTATCAAAATACAAGTGGTTCCACCAGTTGTAGGTTGTCCCGGCACTGCAAAGGGGTGCCCGACCCTTCGATGCATGTCAAGGCGTGGATGAGGGAAGGCAATTGAGTGTAGAGTGGGGGAAATAATGCCTCGCTGCTGTTGACTCTTGCAATATGGTAGGCTGGCGGTAGTTGGCCAGCTCTGGCAGGTAGTTATGCAATCCGGGGAGGGGAGGTGGTGATTATGGCGAGGCGCTGGGCTGCTTCTCCTCAGTATGTTCGTCTGAGTGAGTGTCAGGAACAAATGCATCGTCCATAAATCAGTCGGCACTGGAGCTAAACTCCGGCGTTACTGCCAGTCAGCATTCTCGTGGCAAAGGGCAGAGACCGAAGGCATTAATAGCAGCAGCAATAAGACACACACCCCGAAGGAAAAGAATTAGGTGAACCCAAAATGGTGCATGGAATAAGCAGAAACAGCAAGATGAATCCGCTCACCCTCTCCGCCCAGTTCGTAAATCTAGCTTTAAAGAGCCAAGGTGAAGCCGGATCGCACGTGGGTAAACGAGGAGGGTGAGTAAGAAGCGGAGAGGAAAACTTCTCGCGCGCCTCCTCTCGATTGGCTGCAGTTACGCGCCGCTACGCCTCTGATTCGTTAAGAACCGTCCTCTCCCGCCCTCTGTTGAAGCTGGTCCTTTCCTGTAACACTTGAGAACTGTTTGTTCGTCCCCCAAGCGGGTTAGTCCCACCCTGCCGGCAGGGGACCGAACTCTTGCTTCTGCCTCTAATTGGCTGGGTCTTTCGCCTTCTTCCCGAGGCTCGCTTCGCGATTGGCCCGCGTCGGCGTGGAGTTGGAATTTTCGTAAAGCGGAGGAATTTCAAGACGCACGTGGCGGCGGGCGCTGCTCCAGTAGCAACAATTCTGAGCCTTGGGTTGTAGGCGAGCTGCTGGTGTTAGATTGTTCTCCTGAAAACCATGCTTTTGTCTCAGGCGCCCGTTTGCCAGGGGGGACCGCAGACGCCCGGAGGGGCCCCGAAGGAACCTTGCCACTTGGGTATATATTAAGGCGTATTACCTGTTTATGGGCGTCTTTGTGAATGGAAGTCCTGGGGATGGAGAAAACCGCAGCTAAAATCTTTCTCAGAACTTTGTTTTGTTCCCAGTACGGCTAAAGGCCGACTACTTCCATGGGAGTTACTTTTTGCGCTGACTCTCCGCTCTATTTCTTTGTCGCTTGTAGGGAAGGCGACCTTGGAATCGCGTTACCACCTGGGAGCTTTGATCGGTAGCGGCGGCTTCGGAACGGTGTACGCAGGGACACGACTCAGCGATTCCGTCTCGGTGAGTGTCCGTAGGCAGGTTTTTTTAGGGGAGAGGAATGTATATCGGTGAGGAATTGTAACCCCATCTATAGTTATTGGGCTGCATTGGAGTAGGCTGCAGTTCGGGAGTGGTACATTCCCCCATACCATTAACTTTCTTTATTTTCAGTTCTAATTTTTTACTACTCCCTCTCCCTGCCCTCTGGCCAGTTTTATTTAAAGCGGCTTCTGTCCTTCACCTAATTCTTGTCTTCCCAAGAATGAGGTGTTTCCTGAACCTTCAGTTTCCACTGGGCATAGTGGGATTTCCCAGTTGCTTCATTTTTACCTAGCATGCTGAACAACAACCCAATTGAATGTTTGATAAATATCTGTTGTATTAATGAGGTCAGACAGGTCATGGGGCATGTCTCATATTATCCTATTTAGGGATATCAGTTTGTAGTATGACCTAGTTTGCTCCTTCAAAAGGAGTCTTTGACACTGCTGGTTCCAAGCTCTTAAAATCCATCAACCACAGCCAGCAGGCTTATTTTCTGCTTAAAACATTTGTTTATGCACAACTTTTATAACTGGTGCATGTTTCAGCTGTAAAAAAGAACTGGTGATGTGCACGTAGAGGCTCCTTGTGCACTCAAATTGAGATCTGCATGTGGAGGAATTTCCAAATCAAAAGACCTTTAAAGACCCTGACTTTATAGCTCTGCATAACATTTGAGGGAACACTTTTGGAGGGGGGAAAATTGCTTCTTTTGCTGCCAGCCCCCCCCCCCCGCCCCGCACTTCTGTCTTATGGTTAGCAGGTCCTTTCTATGACATTTCTCTAATGCAGTCATCAAGATATCATGGGACCCTTTGGATGTAGATAAAAAGGATTGTATAAATTAATAAAATCAATAGAGATTATTTCCTTAAATTCAAGAATACTTTCCTTTATGTACCTTTTTATTCACTGCACATAGGTCCTGCCAATTAATGCTCCCTCTAAGCTATGGAGTCTTGTGAGCAAAAATTGTACTTTGTGAGAGCTACTAGCATTAAAGTTGTGAGAGAGCAATTTGCCTACTGCATAAATTAGTTCTGGAGCCATTCTTCCAGAACTAAGACAAAAATGTTGTGAGCTGGAGCCTAAAAAACTGTAGCTAACTCACTAACTCAGCTTAGAGGGAACACTGCTCCCAATACGTGCTTACCATGTGTATGCAACTCTGATATGCACAAACTGACTGATTTTGTTTCCATGTTTGTGTTTATGCACAGAACAGAGTATAAAAGTTTTTGCGGTTTCAGAGATGAAAAATAGGGGCATTATGGAAATTCTTTATCAATATGACACACAAATATTAAAATGTTGTCATGAAGTAATATTAAGTCAGTAAAACATCTAAGAAATACTCTGTAATGTCCCAAAGAATAGTCCAAGAATACAAGTTGTGATGAAATGTTGAAAGAATACGATTCTGGTATCCAAGGAGTAAAAAATGCAGTTCACATGAATAACCATGTAGTAACAATGCCACTGGCAAAAAATCTCTCACTCCAGGTAACAAAACTATAGTCACCATACAATTTTCAGTTGTAGACGTGTGTATGTGTGTATCTACTTAGACTGGCAGTGGCTTTCTAGGGTCTTAGGCAGAGATCTTTCATGTTATTTACTGCCCCCTGCTTTAACTGGAGATGCCAGGGATTGGATCTGGGGCCTTCTGCACACCAAGCAGATGCTTTCCCTTTGAGCCATGGTCCTCCCCGTTATTGTGACTATATGGCCATTTTTGTGAATTGCAGTTTTTACTGCTTAGATATGTTAATTTTATTCTTTGAATATTTCATTGCAGTTTGTATTCCTTGAATATTCTTTGAACTTATGATTGCTGTGATATATTTCAGCCCTTGAATGTTTTATTGACATAACATTTGATAGGATATATTGCATCATTATACTGTGTTTTGATATTTATCTCTCATGGGACATGATGTTTCTTACTCAGGCTCTCCACAATACACCATTCTCAACTTTGAAACCTCTACTACTTGCATATTCTGTTTTTCCGTGTTTATAATGGTTTGTCATCTCCTGCTTTCTCTATATCATGTTAATGCGCACCAAAATTGTATGTCTGTTTCCCAAGTTCACACAATATGGCAACAGCCTATATTGGGAGTTTTACGCATGGTTGGTAAGCTCCCTGTATGCATGATCCTAGTATTTGAAAAAAGGGTTATGTCAAAGTGAAAAAGGAATGGAGTTTGGATACAGCTTTGTTTGGGCCCCCTAGTGGTCACATTAGCCTATAGGGTCAGCCTTCAAAATTATCATATAAATTGCACTTGAGTTCCCAGGTAAATTATGGTGAGCAGGAAATGCCCTATCTTCCCTCCTGTCATATAGCAATAATCAGGCTTGCACTTGGAGTCCAGCAGATCTAGTTTCTTAAATCTTTCTCTTCCCTCCCATTCAGGTGGCCATTAAGTATGTTGCCAAGGACCGAATCTTACAGTTCCACCATATGGTAAGATTCAAAACTTTCTATGCTATTTCTTGCATTTAGGCTATCTCTCCCCCCCCCCCCCGGCTCCTTTGAATGCACTGGCCAATAGGAATCTCGCCTCTGTTCCATTTCCAGAATGGCACGCTGGTCCCGCTTGAAGTCCTGCTTCTGAAGAAGGTGTCGTCTACAGGTTGCCGAGGCATTATCCGCCTCTTGGACTGGTTTGAGGAACCTGATGCATACTTCATCGTTATGGAGCGCCCCCTTGTGTATCAGGACCTCTTTGATGTTATCACGGACCGGGGCCCACTTCCCGAGACCTTGGCTGCCAGTTATTTCAAGCAGGTGGTTGAAGCAGTGCAGCATTGCCACCTGTGCGGTGTATTGCACCGGGACATCAAGGATGAGAACATCCTGGTAGACCTCTTGCACGGTGAACTGAAGCTCATAGACTTTGGCTCTGGCGCCTTGCTTCGGGACTCTCCATATACAGACTTTGACGGTGAGTCTGCTGTGTGTGTTATGGGGGGGAGGAACCGAAGATAAGCACCTTGAAGCAGGCCAGGACCATAAGTGTCTGCAAGGGTGGAGCCTCCCTAAGGCCACCACAGGCAGTTGGTGTGGTGAAGCATGACCTATCCCATGGCTTTCTGGCTCCTTTCCTATGTAGGTCTCTATCTGCTTGGTCAGGAAAATAAAACCCTTTCTCTGCCTTAGACAATAATAACAAGTGATTCTGTGATTCCTCAGTTGTATTTATGGGCTTATGAAATAACTTCTTTGTCTTTCAATGTGGGCTTTGTTTTCTGCAGTACAGATCAAGATGGGTAGTCATGTTAGTCTGTCTGTAACAATACAAAAGAGTAAGAGTCCAGTAGCACCTTGGAGACTAACAAAACATGTGGCAGGGTATGAGTTTTTTGTGGTACCTCAAGAAATGACTCACAAAAGCTCCTGCCCTGCCACAAATGTTGTTAGTTTTTAAGGTGCTACTGGACTCTTACTCTTTTTGCTTCCCTATGAAAGACTGAAGCAGCCGTTTCTGCTCCTCTGCAGACTTGTCCAGTCCAAGGCTCAGAACTGAGATTACCTGTTATGTCTGTGAGGAAACTCAGTGTCAGTTTTCACTGGAGCCGGGGAGTTGGTAGGGCAGAGAGACGGGTCCAGGTCGAGAGCCTGTGTCTGAAGACGGGGGTCGCCTCAGACTTTGCCAGGGTGGTTCAAGCACCATCCCTTTTGGCAGCCTTTCCTTGCGCAATCTCTTGAGTGGATGAGGCTTCCACCCGTGTCTCCCTCATTAAGTCCGTTCACCAGGTGTTGGCCTAATCCTCTTTGGCTTTTTCCCGCTCAGCCTTTTTTGCTCCTCATGATGACCTTGTCTCGCTGCCCAGGCTTTAAAGGAACATAACCAAGGGGTCATACTGAATGCTGCTGGACCCTCTAGTGAATTCTCCCCATTCCTCGGTCAGCCCCTTGTCGCCTGGACCAGCTAGCACCCCATCCCCGTCCTCTGCCTTTGGACGTTGGGCCCCCACAACTGAGGCAGTAGGGGAGAATCCCGGGCCCTTCAGAGAATCCCCGCAAGGGGCTGCCTGCTGGTTGTCGCTGGAATAGGGGTGACCAGCCTCTTTTGAGGAAGGCAGGGGCGCCATCGAGGTGTCCTCCTGACACTCACATTGCTAGTTTTTTAGGGAAGGCCTATTAAAGCCTAACTGGAAAGTTCTTGCTGGAGTGGTGCTAGCTTGATTGCTGTTACATGGGTTAGCTATGCTTTAATACACTGTAGCCATCTATTTTTACACATCCTGTTGGCATGCATGGGGAGGAGAAATTCCAGTTGGCACTAAGAGCTGTTAACTGATCTGTTTGTACACAGAAGCAGGTGGTGGCACTAGTAACTTGACTAATGTGTAAAGAAGAGTGTGCTTTTTGTAGCTGTATCCTGAAAGACATGGGTCTAGTTGGCATCGCCATTGGTAATCCTGTGCCTGGCCTGTATCATTTCAGACTGAAAGTGGGGGCTCACATGACCAAATACTCCCTTGCTTAAGAAAAAAATTCTCGCTGATAGAAGGCTAGCATGTCATGGAGAAAAATGAAAGCCTTCTCCCTGATACATTGGTTTTCTTTATGCAAGGGAATTTATGTTCCTGTGGAGGCATTCAGTCATGCAGGTGCTACTTCTAGTCCGAAGTGGAGCCCAAACACCAGGTTGTCACCTCAATAAGAACAGATTCTGGTGCAAAAGTGAAATGCCTAAGCCTTTGAACATAATCTGTGCCCCAGTCCCACTATTGTGTGTGTTTCTGTTGTTTATTTATGTAGCAGTTTCATCATCTGAGTTTTGCAATCAGTGCAGTAGTTATTGATTTGTGGTTTTTTTTACTCTGGGTGATGAAAAGCAACCAAAGGCTTTTGATGGTTAGCCAGAAACTTCCAAGATAGTGTTTATTGTAGCATAAGCTTTCGAGAAACACAGCTCTCTTCGTCAGTTGCATCTGACAAAGAGATCTGTGTTTCTCGAAAGCTTATGCTACAGTAAAGTTTGTTAGTGTTAAAGTTGCTAATGGGCTTTTTACTGTTTTGCAGCAACAGACTAATACAGCTAACTCCTTTGGATCTATGACCAAGATACTGTTGTTTTGGTTCCAAAGCAGGATGGATTCCCTCTAGACATGGGTTCAGCTGCTCTTCTCTGTTCCAATAGGCACCCGCGTGTACAGCCCTCCGGAATGGATCAAATACCACCGATACCATGGCCTTCCAGCCACTGTGTGGTCTCTGGGTGTGCTTCTCTATGATATGGTGTGTGGGGACATCCCTTTTGAACGAGACGAAGAGATCCTTCTTGGGAAACTCCACTATCATTGCAGGGTATCTGCAGGTAAGGGTGTTGCCTTCACCAGGCAAGTGTATGCCAGAGGATCTGTGCCAGATTTTGTTGTAAGCAACCTTGAATAGCATCAGACATCTTAGGATGTGCTTGCATCTTTCCAGGTTCTTTTTTTTTCTTAACTGGTATCCAGTGGCACAAGAGCAAGGGTGGAAGGATTAATATCAATCTCTGCTGCTGACAGAATCATAAGGCAAAATATTCTTGAAGGTATTAGCCATGTGATCTGATACAGAATCTTCAATTTGAAGATCAGATTAAGCCACAGGAAGAGAATGGAGAAGGCAGGATGCCTCAGGATACATATCCTTGTAGAGCACAGAATAAGTTTTAGTGAAAGAAAATGTAAGCAGTAGAATCATATACTGGGTTGACTTGGTGCTGGGACGAGTGTGAGCCATCTTTGTGTCCATGGTAGAACAGGTTTTGTCTTCAGAAGGTCTCTGGTTAGATCCCTGCCATCTCCAGTTTAAAAAGAACAAGGGGGTTTCTGGAAGTCATTCCCGCTGCCAGCCACAGTGAATAAGCCAGTGGGTCTTGACTTAGGATCATAGAATGTTAGAGTTGGAATGGACCTTGCAGGTCATCTAGTCCAACCCCCTGCACTCTGCAGGAGCTACGCAGAAGTGATGGGGAGCTCTGGGGTGTATTAAGGATGCCTCTGTGTTGCTTCATGTGTAACCCTTTCCAGCTGGCTCTCCTCCTTGCTTTGTGACACCTTTTCCCCCATCTCTGCCAGTGCTATCACAGCCAGTTCAAATCCTATCAATGTATATGTGCTGGATTTATTATTTCTGTCCCCAAATTATCATATCACGCATATTCATGCTAAATTTCTTCTGCCATTTGGTTGCCCGGCATTCACCCATTTTGGAAAAGAGTTTTCAAGGCTCTTTGCACCTGGCTGTTGTTTCCACAGTTCTGAATAGTTTGGGTGTCCTCCACAAACTTAGCTACCTCACTGCTCATCCCCCAAATCCAGATCATTCCATGTATTCTTACCCTCTCCTTCCTGTTCTTTAGGCAGTTGCTGATCCATAAAAGGATTGGCTCTTTTAGTCTCTCCT
Source organism: Gekko gecko (assembly GCA_029375565.1). Taxonomy (NCBI): domain Eukaryota; kingdom Metazoa; phylum Chordata; class Lepidosauria; order Squamata; family Gekkonidae; genus Gekko; species Gekko gecko. Next base: position 37,419,624 of record JAPDNY010000002.1, read on the forward strand.
GCATCAAGGCCTTTTTTTGTTTCTGTATAGATAATGAATCTGCCTTTGATAACTGAGTTATTTATTCAGTAATTTTTTTTATTCCACCCTTCTTGCAAGGAACTCAGGGTGTCATATATGCTTCTCTTCTTTCCTCTCAACAACCCGGTGGGGTGGGCTGGGAGAATGGCTTGTCCAAGGTCACCTAGTGAATTTCATGGCTGTAGGAGGATTTGAACCTGGATCAACATTGTGTTTCCCCATGAGCTTCCCCCAATTTACACGGGACAGAAGTTATGCTAACGGGCCTGGGTACCTTTCAGAATTAGTGTTGTTGTTGTTCAGTCCTCTAATCAAGTCTGACTCTTCACAACCCCATGGACCACATCATGTCAGGCCCTCCTGTCTTCCGTCGTGCTCCAGAGTTTGTTTAATTTCATGTTTGTGGCATTGATAACACTGTCTAACCATCTCATCCTTTTCTGTCCCCTTCTTCTTTGTCCTTCAATCTTTCCAGCATCAGGGTCTTCTCCAGTGAGTGCTCTCTTCTCATTTGATGGCCAAAGTATTTGAGCTTCAGTATCTGGCCTTCCAGGGAACAGTCAAGGTTGATTTCTTTTAGGATTGACTGATTTGATCTTCTTGCAGTCCAAGGGACTGTCAAGAGTCTTCTCCAGCACCATAATTCAAAAACATCTGTTCTTCAGCTCTTGGCCTATGGTAGTGCTAATAGTCTGTAATAGTAGTAGAATTAGTGTTAACAGTGCATATTTTTGTTTGGTGCCCTTTGGTGTATGCCATCAGAAAAAACCTTTTTTAAAAGGTTTTAATTTGTCAATCCTGGAGCTTTATGATTGGGACAAGGAAGCACTTACAGTCACTTGCTAGCGTTAAGTATGTGCAACAAGACACTAGCCTCCACGTGGGTGGCCTACTTCACAAATGAATTCAGTAACTTAACTCCCTGCCAGGAACTCTTCTTGCATTACTTACCTGAACCTAATCTAGTCTGGAAGGCCTTACTTTGCTACGAACGCATCCTGGGTCACCTTGGCCAGCTAGTAGTAGTTTATGTTTACCGATTTGGTGATGTGATGCTTGTCAAAGGCTTTGTCCATTAGAGAAGTGCTTTATGAATGGTCATTTTATTCTTGACAGACTGCCGTTACTTGATCGAGTGGTGCCTCTCACTGGTCCCAGAGAAGCGACCGTCCCTGGAGCAGATCCTGGCACACCCCTGGCTCCTCGTTGCCCTGGAGCACAGCGGGCGCAAAGTGCAGCAGCAGCAGCAGCCACCCACAGTCCCTAAAGCAGGCACTAGCCTGTGACTACAAAGGCCTCTGGACAGCATTGAGGTGGCCTGGCACAGACTGTGGACAAAAATTCCTCTCAGCCTCTCCTTCACCAACCAGCGGATGGATTGTCGAACAGCTGCCTTGCCACTAGGGAGGGGGTGGAGGGGGGGTCGGCTCATGAAAACCCAGGTCAATGGCAGTAATCCTGCACAGCCTCACTTACTATGACAGTGGGACTGTCTCATAGCCTTACCAATGGTAATACAACAGACCAATGGGCACTGCTCCGTTTACACAAAGACTCTTGGCCTATCCCGTTCGCTGGTGAGGCACAGAAGATTGGCACCAAACAAGCAGCGTCCAAAAGGCTTTTAGGGCTTTCTGATGTTCTTTGTGTTTCTACCCCCCACCTGCACTCTGGGATGGGTTATCGGAGCTGAAGAAGCTTGGAACTCCCCTGAGGAAGCAGGACTGGATGAACGTTTCAGTGTGTCATGGATATGATGATATGCCGCCTGCAGGCACCAGCTTCTATTTATTTAGCGTGATGTTCCTTCGGGGAGCCCTGGCTGGTTCCTGCTGTGCTTACATTAAGCGCCATGCGCCTGTCTGCTGTGACATGGATGTTGTAACCTCTGATTCCCTCCACCCCATGGTCCATTCCTGGCCAGCCATTTCCAAGTCTGAATCCAGCTCCAAACGACAGGCCCGGTTTCTCTCTCCCTGGTTTGTATAGGCTGAAGGAATTCTTTTTTTTTTAAGGGGAGGGCTGCATTGTAACAGAAATGCAAGAGAAACACAAATAATTTGGAAGACTGAAAAATCCAGGGCCCCAAACTTTTTTGATAGTAATGAGGACTTTTGACTTGGATGGCCTGAACAGAGTGGGGAAGACGTTCCTGTAAATCCTGGTTGAATGCTGCAGATTTTTGAAGAATGCTCCACTTTTGTTTTGAGCTCTTATTTCTTCTCTCAAGTGTCCTTCTTCATCCTGGAGAAGCCTGTAGCTGTGTTCAGCCAGGATGTACAGAAACTCCAGAGTCCGCTCTTGGTCAGCCAAGAGCTATCTTGCAAAGTTCAGTTATGAGCCTCACTAGTGCAGTTTTCCCTCACTCCTCTTTTTTCCCCCTTAATAGCCTGAGGGGGCATCAGGAGCTGGTGGTCTTGACCCTGGATTTAGGGAACATGTAGCCTTAAATTGATCAAAAATGATTAGGGGCTCTTAATATTAATTTGGGGCCTTGAAATGGGGGGAGGAGGATAACAAGCCTTGTAAACACCATCTTTTGGTAGTCTAAAGATGCAGATTTTTGTAAATATTAGGATAACTGCTAGGGCCCAATCTCTGACAGGCTCCCGGAGCTCTTCTAGCTTGAATGGTGAGGACAGCTCCTGAGGAAGTCTATGTATTCCATCACTGTAGAATTCCTGTTTTGCTGATTCTGTGAGGGATTATGGAGAAATGGATCCTGACTCTTTGGAGGGTTAATTAGTTGGGGGGGCCTGGAGATTAAATCCCATTTCACCACCACCTAGTTGAGTAACCTTCAAGTGCCTTAACATGAGCTCTCTTTAGGACATGTTTACATCCGCAGGGAATGGGGCAGGATGTTTGCTTGGAAAGGTTGCGGTCAGAGCCAGGATCCAGCCTTGGGAAGCCCCCGCATCAATTTTTCTGAGCCTGCCTTTTTTGGCAATGTGACTGAGTAGTATATTTATATTGCAGTTTAGGATCTGATTTGTGGATTTTTTTTACTGTCTGTCATGCACAGTTGTGCATTCGTATAACCTCGCAATGCCGTGCCTGTTTAAGGCTCCAACAACAAAACCCTTTCTGGGATTAAACAATTTTTATAACAAAGAACAACTGCTTCATATTTCTTTTGCTGTTCCTGCCTGCACTTGGGTGGGGTGGGAGTAGGGTTGCCGGCTCCAAGTTGGGAAATACCTCAAGATTTTGGGGGTGGAGCTTGAGGAGAGCAGGGTTTGGGAAAGGGAACTGCTTCAGTGGGGTATAATACCATGGAGTCCATCTTCCAAAGCAGCCATTTTCTCCAGGGGAGCTGATCTTAATTGTCTGGAGAGCGATTGTAATAGTGGGAGATCTCCAGGTACCATCTGGAGGTTGGCAGCCCTAGGCAGGAGGTGTCTATCTTGGCTGTAAAGCATTCCTAGAGCAACATGCTCGGCTTATGCCCTCTCAGTATAACACAAACCCTTCACACACCCTGCAAGTAGTAGCAGGCCCATGATGGTCACAGGGAGATTATTGGGTAAAAGCTGACAAAGGGAGCTTTGACTCTCAAAAGCTAATATTCTGAAAGATCGTGTTAGTCTCTAAGGTGCTACTGTATTCCTATCTATACGAGTAAAAACCCAGACTGTTTGGTGTGGCATTTGAACACCAGGAGCCTTAGAGGCCCAAAGCAGGTTCTTCAGCCTCCTGGGTATGGAAAGAAGTTTAAAAACATCAATGAAGAGACAGAGAAAAGCTGTATTGGGTGTGGCAAAGGCTTTTGTGATGCACATTGCTCCCCAAAATGGTCTTTATGTATGTTCCTTTACTCATGCACCTTTACAATTTGATATTCAGCAAGGGTAAGTAACTACGTCCAAACAAGCTACTAGTCAGATCGCTTGTGGGTTGTAAATGCATGGCCAAGGGGGTAGGTATTTTGTCTCTCATGTCATCTTTCTACTTTACCAGTCTAGCAAATACAAGCACTCATTCCTTTAAAAAGTCATTCTCCAAACTACAAAGACTCAGACTTGGGATAAATGTGGCATTATGATATGTCCACCAGCCTGGCTTGTGCAAAATAGAAGTGGGTTTGCATGAATGTTGCATCATGTGCTCACGGGTTTTGAAGGTTTTCAGCACCAAGTCTAAAATGGCCTTGGATTTTGGATAATGTAACTTACGGCTAAAATGATGTGCTCCTAGATAAAGAACTTACAAGTGAACACTTGCTGTATTTCCATCAATGCTGAGGTTGAAAAGATTTTCAATGAAAAATCAGCTTCCTTCTAGGATATTAACAATGCTATCCCATTGAGTGAAATGGGTTTAGAAGGATGCAGTTCTGCTGAGGATGGGATGGCAGTGTGACTAGCTTATAAGGGTGTGAAGCTGAGTTAATTGGGAGTGTTGCAACAGGGAAGCACGGCTGCATTGATTGGCTGCAATGCAAGGTTTGGGACTGATTCAACCTGTTGAGTCTGTGGTTGCACAAAAGCTTGCATTCCAGGTGAGGTTCTTCTTAAAGTATTGAAGCAACTTCTGGTGGAAGTGAGGAAGTAGTTCTGACAGTTCAGGAATCTAGCCTACCCCTAGTAAGTTGTGGAAGTCATACAAGGAAGTGGACCGGGATGTGTGGGATAAATGCCAGAATGCCTTACTTTCAGGTTGAGGGAGGTGCTGGCTCCTCAAGATGGGAGGGTGTGTACATGTGTGCGAAATGTCATGTGGGAGATGGAACTTGTCATCATCCATTCAACTCCTGACAGGATCAAAGCTAGCACCTCAAAGAAGGGGCGTGTTTGTTAATACTGGGAGTATAAACACTTCTACTGCTGGAGTGCTTTGTGCTGAAACAAGGGAGAAGGAGTTGATGCCAGTCCTCCAGGTAAGCACTGCTTGGGAGGGATCCTAGTGTCTTATCAGGAGGTCCTACTGAAAGTGGATTGCTATTAAGACAAGCTAACTGGTTTTGAAGCAGGTTGCTGCTGTCTTTGAGGCAAACGGATCCAAGACTCCATCCAAATTATGAGCTTGGAATGAAATAACAGCATTTGATATAATGCTGTTCCCAACTAAGATGCTTTGAGTACATGATTATAGTCATTTTAATTCAAATATTTTAGAGGTTGCTCAGTATTCTCCCATTTTACAGATTGGCAGGATGGATTTGAAAGGCATTGGCTTGCTCGCCTTATCTCTCTGTGAGGCTGCCGCAGAGGTATGAACAAGGGTCTTGTAGTTCATAGTTCAAATGCTTAATCTCTATACTCCTGTATTTACCCAAAAGGAAAGCTATGGTTCTGTTCCTAGGAGTGTTGTCATAAAGGGGTGGTGGTGTTTACATTTGTTTACAAGTAGGAGGTGGTGGGCTGTCCTCCTTTGGAGGTTTTTAAGCAGAAGCTAGACGGCCATCTGACAGCAATGCAGATTCAGTGGACTTAGGCAGATCACGAGACAGGGCAGGAAGGGATGAATTAGTGCTTGGCTCTTGTGGCCCTTTCTTACATGCCAATTGCCATTTTGAAGTCAGGAGGGAATTTTTTCCAGGCCAGATGGCCAGGGTTTTTCCTTTCCTTTGGGCATAGAGTAGGAGTCACTGAGGGAGTGGAGAGGGATCGTTGTGAATTTCCTGTGTTGTGCATGGGGTTGGACTAGATGACCCTTTAGGTTATTTCAAAGTTCTATGTTTCCTAAGTATTACTGTAATTTTAAAAGTGCATAAATTTCTCTTCAGATAGGTCACGTTACCTTCTTTTGGGGTCATAACACTGGGACATGGTTTGTTACTGGGAAAAAATGAGATGTGCAAAAGAAAACTCTGTGTGTGTATTGTTTCATGCCTGTTTTCCGCACTTCAAAGCCTAACAATTTATTCCAGCTTTCTTGAGTGAGAACTCACTTCATCAGATGTATAGTTTCAGCTCAGTCTTGCACAGAACTGTTTCTAACCAGGCAGGGTTCACTGAAGCTTCCTGGTCACGAAACAGAAGTTTGTAGAGAGCTGGCTCCACTGGGTCAGCAACATCCTTGAATCCATCCTGGGTCCTATTATCTGTAGGTGCCTTAAAGTCACTAGAAGTGGGGAAGGCATTGGTCAGTTTACCTTCACTCTCTCCAGATCTGCGATATTGGAGGAGAGGGGCAGGATTAAAGAGAGTTGAAGCATAGGAGTTAGGTTCAAAGGGCTGAGGAGCAGCTGTGGGGTGCAGACAGGCTCACTGCAAACCTCTGTCAACACCGCAACAAAATTCCCTCTAGGGCACCTTGCCTCACACAAGTTGGCCTAAATAACTTCTCATGAAAACAAATTGTGTGATTTATCTGGCTTAATGGGCCTGGAGGGTAACCAAGGCCCCAGAGGATGTTGTTCTCTAGTCTGGGCCTTCTCAGGTTGTCAACTCTGATTTAGGGAAGTCCTGGAGATCTGTGGGTGGTGTCTGGAAGGGCAAGTTTGAGGAGAGAGGGAGCTAAGTAGGGATGTGATGCCAGCATAGTCTGCCTCTGAAGCGTCCATTTCCTCTGGAGACCTGGCCTCTGTCATCTGGAGATCAGTTGTAATTCCAGGATATGGCTAGTCACTGCAGGAGCACTGGCAAGGAGTGCAAGAGATTTAGTCTTCCTTTCAGTTACTTTTTCTTACCTGGCCTAATGTTCATTCTGTCTCAAAAGCTCACAGTTCAGGGCTTATACACGTGACTCTTGTAGCAACTGAATCTATCACTTGATGAGCTGTTTGAAACTATGCATCCACCACCATATTAGCTTGCCACCTTGATGTAAGAACCAGCCCTGATGACTTCGCATGACTCAGGGTCAGTTTACACCATGAAACTGCTGTGTCTGTTGATAACTCAGGTAGCGTGAAGAATCTGTCAGGCAGGGATGTGGTTCTGTGTCAATGCTCTCAAATGCGCCCGGTCTGCAATCCATCCCACAATCACTGAGTCACTGGGAAAGCGTTGATGCACTGAACACCCGTTAAGGTGTGTAATCTGAGCAGGTGCTTCAGCTGTAGCATGACCATTAATCACTTGCAGAATTCTATACATAAATCCACTTGGGTCTGTATGCTCTTGGGTCATGTGAATTAGCCATAATTTGCATGCCCTTTTAACAACAACAAAAAAGAAATAGACCTTGCCTCACAAAATTATTAAACAATACATGAATGCAAGAAAAATTAGAACAACACTGGTGGCAAATCTACGCACAAGTTTCTATAAATAATTCCCAAATATCTAAAAATAAGTCTATATGCAATTGCCATCTACAAGCCATGTATTCGAATATTGATAGAGTTCTATTGATTTTTTTTATTTAGGTGCTGGATTTCTTATTTAGTTGCTGGATTTTAAGTTTTTTCCCCTTTGTTTTTTTACTATATATATATAAAATCTATTGCACAACAAATATGCTAATCTTAAAATGCCCCAAGCCTCTGCCATTTCAAGTGGTGAGGAAAGGTAGTTTGAGCAAATGTAATTAGTCTTATATTGACATGATTGTGCAAATGTTTTGCTGTGTTCTTAGATGCCTGTTCCCCACCCACCCATGTTCTCACACACTAGTTCATCAAACTACTTGCTCTGTACTTTTGCAGCAGCATGTGATGTTTAACCATTTCACACCATGTCCAGGGCAGGAAAAACAAACAACCTATAGTCAGCCACATCCTGACCAGACCCCACTGATCCACAACCTGAATATATGAATCAGCTTCATGGTTTACTCAGAAAAGAGATTCAAGAGGGCTCAAGGCTGGGTGACAATCTCCGACCCTTGCACCATTTTGGGTAGGTTTTAAGCTTAGGTTCTTCAGATGGATTTGCTTCTTTGGACCAGCCTAGCTTAGCTGTGACTGCAAACCTGTGAAGCAATAGTGGGAATGTGTATTTCAACCCAAGTTAGTGTTGCCTTACAGGGGAAATGGCTTTGCATCCCTCATGAGGATGAGAGTCTCCCTTTCCCTCTACAGATATTACGTTATGGGACTGCCTTACACCTACAGCTTAGATTATGGGCAAACATACCAAAGGCTCATCTAACTTGGCATTCTTGTTTCAAATAGTGAGCTGTTGAATGTCCTGAGAAACACCAAAGCAAGGAAGATAGAACCTAATGTTTCTTGTTGCCCCAGCTTCTGCTGAGGCTGGTGAACCAACTTGTAATTCACGGTTTCTGTACAGTCCCACGTATGCCTGCACAAAGCCAACTAGGGGAATATTCTAGAGCTCACCCTAGGGAGCTGCCAATCTTACTCCCTTCAAGAGGTGATTTCTGATTACTTGTGCATTACTAAAAAGACAGGATGAGCACCTTCCAGCTTAGATGCTCCAATGGCAGCAACTCAAGAAGCTCCTACCCTTAAGTCTTCTGTTATAGTTATATTCTGTGTATTTCATTTTGTGCAGTTCTTCCCTGCCACACACTCACACGATTTTAGATATGTCCAACTAAGCTGGTAATATTCTGCATTTTTTGTGTTTTACTCCTTCCCCTTTCCCCTCGTCTCACGGGTCCAGTCTTTCTCTGGTGAAGCAAGTTTAATGTAAAATACTCCATCATGTGGGAGGTGTCAAGTCCTTGTCTTAGAAAACTCCCAACTAATCACCCATGTTCATGCAGACTTGTTTGCAGTTGCTTTAGCCTTGAATTACGTTTAGGGGTGAACTGATTTATACAGCTACCACAGTTCAGTTCATTGCTTCTTTAAACTTACACCCCTTGTTTCCAGTCACCTTTTCCCAGCTGAAGGCTCTTTTTACATTGACTGTCATTGCTGCTGAGTCCCTGGACATGTGGGAATTAAAGGCTGTAACCTGGCAGCCAGGATAGAACTCCATTAGAAATTCAGGAATCCTGCTAAATGATCTTACACCCTTCTTTAAAGCTAAACTGATAAGATAAGCTGGGGATCTCAAACTGTGGGTCAGAAGCCCTTCACAGGTGAGTCATGAGTGAGATGGCAAGGGGAGTAGGATAGGATGAGAAGTTGATGGACAATTTGGGTTTGCCTCTGCATAGTGTGAAAAAATGGCCACCAAAAAAAGCCTGTTGTCCTGTAATGTTGTCCTGTACAATATTTACAAAAATTATAATATTTACAAAATATTTACAAATGTTAAATATGAAAAATAAAATACAAAGTTATTAATTGTTAACTGATGTCAGGTGAGATGCCTGCATTTTATGTTGTGAGTGGGAAGTAACAGAAGAAGATTAGAAATCTAAGATCCGCTGCTATAAAGACAAGACCTGTGGGAAAGTCAGAACATGAAACTTTGTGGTTGAATTAATAGGCTGATCTTGGTCAAATGCAAGAACCACAGTCAGGAAATACCAGTTGATGGGGAAGCCCCCATTAGCGCATGCGCCATCCAGTGTTTCCCATCATTGTGATGCTTGTATTTTCATGTTTTCTTTCAGCTGTTCCTCTGATGTTCATTATTGTTGTCGTTCTTGTTAACCCATTTTTATTCTGGGCCTGGATGGCCCAAGCTAGCTGGGCCTTGTCAGATCTCAGAAGCTAAGCAGGGTCAGTCCTGCTTAATGCTTGGATGGAAAGCCACAAAGGCTATGCAGAGGCAGGCAATAGCAAACCACCTCTGTTCATCTTTTGCCTTGGAAACTCCATGGGGGGGGGGTCACCGTAAGTTGGTTGCGAATTGATGGCACTTTCCCACCATCTATGTTCTCCTTTTCTCCCCAACAAGGACACAAATTAGCCTACATTTCCCCTTCCTCCAGTGTATTCTCATAATAGCCCTGTGAGGCAGGTTAGGCTAAGCATGGGTGACTGACCCAACATCCAGTGAGCTGCCATGGCAGAATGGAGATTCAAACCTATGTCCCCCTCATTCCAGTCTGTCACCCTAGCCATGACATCATGCTGCATCATCAGGCCATCAATGGGCATAGTGCTTTATAAAGTTAAATATACCACAACAAAAGAAAATTACAGTGCTTGCTCTGTAAACTGTGCTGACGCAACATACAACAAAGGGCAGATGGTGAAGGTGACATGTGAGGAACGTGCAGCAGAAAAGAAAAATCAAGGTTTTGAAAAGAACTTTTTATTGTTATTCTTTCTTGATTCCAACAGGCTTCACCTATCGCTTCCTCATGGGATCTGTTATAAGGAAAGAAAATACACTCACAGAATAAAATAATTCATAAGAATGTATAGTCATAATCTAAATGAAATATAATATACATTATATTTTGTCATATGTTAATTATGATTTACCTGGTTGACTTTCTAGGGAGAAGTTACTATAGAATTCTGTCAAATAATGCCGAATTCTCAAAAGTAATGTCAGTTCGTAGGTTCCTACACTGTGTTTTTAGTTCTAATTTTTAGCAAAATTATTCCATTTGGATTATAATTATACATTTTTATGAATTTTATGAAATGATTTTTCTTTGCTGCTACTGCTGGTGCGGTCCTGACTTCTTCACATGAGGAACATGGACAAATGTAGCTTCATATACTCAGGCTTCATTTCATTTGTGGATGAGGTGCGCTAAGGGCTAAAGCAATAGGCTTTGAAGAAAAGATAAATCTTTTTTTGTGTGTGTGTGTGTGTGTGTGTGCTCGTGCCTGAAAGTCATGGTGAGCTCTGGTGACTCCTATTGGGGTATGGAGGACGTTCAGAGTAGCAGCTTGATAGCTTGCCTCTGTGTCCTGGTCCTGGTACTCCTTGGAGCCCTCCCATCCAAATACTTGCCAGGGTCGGCCCTGCTTAGCTTCTGAGATCTGACAAGCTTAGGCTTGCCTGAGCGATCCAGGTCAGGGAAGAGGGATTTGTAGGAAGAAGGGTATTGTAGAGGTGCCTGAAAAAGTCCTTATTTCTTTGTGGAATAGTTATGCACAGGGGTGGCCAAACTGTGGCTCAGGAGCCACATATGGCTCATTCACACATATTGTGTGGCTCCCAGCAGGGTAGCTGGGGAAGCTCTGCTCCCCTATCGGTCTTCCCTTCCCTGGCCAGTGTTCCCCTTCCTGGCTTGAGGCAGGGGGGGAGTAGAGAAAGAAAACAAATTTAACTTTACATGCATTCTCAAAGCCCACCCCCAGCCTACAAATATCATTGGACAAATAAATATCATTATCAATATCTATGTTTACCCCTTTTGTTTTTATTTTAGCAGTCTCATTGAATGTTAATAAAAAGCAAATTTGCATACTTTTCCAATAAAAATGAATCTGTAATATTTGTTCATGTCATGTGGCTCTCAGACATCTGACGTTTATTCTATGTGGCTCTTATGTTAAGCGAGTTTGGCCGCCCCTGTTATAGCAGAACTAATAGGTCAACTAACTCTTCTTTCTAGTTGCTTAGGTTATGACAAAGAAAATTGTTGATCTCTCTCTCTTTCTCTCTTTTTGCCTTTCAAGCTCCAGTGGAGAAATGGTTTCCAAACAGCCCAGAATGAATAAAATAATTGTGTATGACAAGCCCAATTTTGAGGGGCTCAGCAAAGAGTTCACTAGTGATGTTCCTGACCTGCATGAGCTAGATTTTGGTGACTGCATCTCTTCCCTCAAGGTCATTGGGCAACCCTGGGTCGCCTACAAAGTCCCCAAGTTTGAGGGAGATGGTTTTGCATTTGAGGAAGGAAATTATGAAGAGGTTAACAAGAACAACAACTTCTCATCCCTCCGACTGGTTCATTATGATCTCTCTGATCCTCAGATCACTCTATATGAACTCCCCAACTTTGAGGGCCAGAGCAAGGTAGTGAAAGAAGAAACCAACCTTGCCTATGGTTACTTTAATGATTGCGTCTCCTCCCATGTTGTACAAAAGGGGGTCTGGCTCTTGTACAAGAGCCCAAACCGAAGTGGATGGTATCATGTCGCCTGGCCTGGAGAGCGCATTCATGACTATAAAACAGAGCTTAATTTTGATGACAGCGTGTCCCATCTGCAGCCCTTGAAGTCTGGCCGTCCCATCATCACTGCAAAGCTGTTGTGGGACCAGAAAAAAGTGGAGGATGAGCGGGAGGTCCTGATAGATGAGATTGTGGGAACCAACTGCACTAAATATGACCAAGCATTCACTGCCAACACCAGTCGGGAATATACTGCCACAGTTCTCCAGAGCTTTCACTTCAGCAATACCACGAGTCTAAAACTTGGCTTCAGTTTCCAAGTCACTGTGGGGGCTTCCAATGTCTTGGTGGTAGAGAAAGGGAAGCATGAGTCCACCACTACTAATGAAAAGGTGGACGTTATCCTGCCTGCCAAAATTCCTCCATGCACTGAGCTTTCCATTCATGTGGTCAAGAAAGAGACCACTACCACAGTTCCAGTGGAACTCACCATCATTCAGAATGGCAAAGAAAAGAAAGAGCATGCAGAGTACAAGTGTGTGTCAGGTCGTACCATTAGTACCAGATACATCATGAAGCCTATCTCCACAGAAGAGGAGACTTCCCAAACCAAGCCAACACCTGTGACTGAGGGAAAGCATTGTCATACCAAGCCCTCCCACAAACCTATGGAAGTGTATTTCCGTGTTAAGCCTGACCCAACACCACCAGGCGACAGCTCACAAGCCACACCTAAATAAGTTGTTTTTGGTGTGGAGAGCCTCAGGGAGATGGCTACTTTCAGGCTGTCTACAGGGAGAAGGATGATGGCAAAGTATAGTCAGTTGTCCTTGACCATGGTGATGGTTTGTCCATTTGGTGTGTGTGTAGGTTACAGACTGGAGTTAATACTGAATGGTATTAATTATTAGTTGATAATAGTGAAAACAGAGGTTTCCATATGCAAAAAATTATGGCTTCTGTCACTGATGTGCCATTCTCATTAGATCAACAGTAAAACTGAGAATGGAGTTTCTGATTTCTTACCTTATCCTGAGCTTGGCTTCCTACATTACACTTACCTAGCAAGAGGTAGTAGTTGAGTGATCCACCTTGGGGGAGGATTGTCAGCTGTCCTTTAAATACTGAGCTTTATTATATCTCTTTGTCTTACTTTAGCAGTCTTATCATGCTTTTGTCATCTAACAGTTTGCTTCTGATATATTTAAAGAAATTGTTTTTGTCTTAATATTTTTAGCAATCAAATTTTCATTTTTCTTTTGTTTTCCATGCCTTACCATCAACTAACATGCATATACAATGTTGACGTTCACGGCACGAACAGATTAACTGGCACGGGTGGAGACTGGTACTGCACTCAAGGTCCTCCTTGACTTTTATGGCTTTCTTGACTTTACCGTTGAGTTGACTACCCTGGAATTCTGTTAACTTTGATGGTACCATTTGTAATATGTGACACACCTTCTACAAGAGCTTAGTTGTTGTTGTAGCTTTTGACTGACATAAATGTAGATCTTAATCATGTTGTGGTTAGTGTTCCCAGATGGTTAAATATATGTCTCATGCCATGTCATGAGCACCACTCAGGTCATCTCCCTCTAGTTGGTTCCATGACTGACAATGTGATCCTGTGCATGCTTACTTCACTCTAAGCCAGTGATGTTCCAAGGAACAATCAGCTATGGTAACTAAAAAACGTTTTTCTTTGTCATGATGACCAGAATATGTACAGATGTTACCCATTATTAAAATTTCCTACCTTATTGCTTTTCTGATCAGCCTCAGAGTTTTGGGCAGGAGGGCAATAATATGCTCCCTCTAAGCTGAGTTAGTGTGAGCTAGCTTGCAGGTTTTTAACCTCCGGCTCACACATTTTTGTCTTAGCTCAGGAAGGATGGCTCCAGAGCAAACTAATTTATGCAGTAGCCAAATCGCTCGCTCACAACTTTAATGCCAGTAGCTCACAAAGTGGAATCATTGCTCACAGGATTCCATAGCTTAGAAGGAGCATTGGTCCCCAGGTCAAGTTGTCCTTTAAGGCTGGTATCTCCAACCATAGCATTTGGGGGTGGGGGGACTGAAACTGAATCTTTCTTGTATTTTCTAGTTTATTCCAGTAGTGGGGCTTGAATGAACATTATATATGTCAAAGTGACGTGCTACATCTGCCAAGTTACTGTCCATCAGAAGTAGAAATTAGAAGCAATTCACCTGCCCCCTGCCAACATTACCTGTAGCAAAATCAAATTCAAATGGTGCATGCATATATGCTATTGTACAGAAGACAGAAGATAACTGCCCAGAGTCATCTGTCAACTGGATACAGAGAAAGTTCAAAATGAAACAAACAAATCCCCCTTTTTTACTAAAACTCAGGAGCTTGTGAAACTGCCTTATCCTGAGTCAGACCCATGGTGCATCAAGGTCGGTATTGTTTGCTCTGACTGGCAGCAGCTCTCTAGGATCTATGGTAAAGGATACCAAGATTGAATCTGGAACCTTCAGCATGCAAAAAAACACCATTTCTGTGACAATTTCTTATGTTTGTGGATCCCACTTTTATCAGTGGTTTTATCAGCCTATTGAAATCAACTTTGTCTAATCCATAAGGCCTCTTTAGCACAGAACACATAATCTTTAAATGTGTTATATAAAGGTGATATATATAGGGATGGTATGCAGCAGTCTGTGCTATTCAGATGATGAGTCCTTCTGTGGATTTAAAATGAAATAGTTCCTTCAGTTTATCATGTATAACATAAAACCAGTTTTCTCAGGGTTTTTAAGCAATATGATCCTCAGATTCTTCTTTTGCTTGCTAATAAGTTCAACTGTTGTTCCTCATTAAAGATGTTGCCTTTATCTCAGTTGTGGGGTTTTATTTTTTTAAACTTGCACTCTGAGCTTATGGGAAAGACATAGTGCTATGCATGCAGAGATGTGAAAATGGCTGTTCTAATTATACTGGATTCCTAGTTGCTGATGTATAACCATGCAACAAGCTCCTTCTGAGATTTCTGCTGTAGCATTACGAACTCCCCTCACTCCCAATTACTGTGGAATTGATTGTGCAAAACTCCCATACATCTGACTCAAAACTGAGATCTTATTCATGCACCTTAGTCAACTGGAAGGCTGCTAGAAGAACTGAGAAGGAAATGGGATATAGCATAACAGAAAAGAATTGCTGAAATGGGGAGTGTCTGTCATTATTTGTTGTCTGAAGAGTTTCTAGCTCTCATGATTGCACAGAGGAACTCAAGCCCATATTTCAATGAGTAATTAAATGTATCAAGAGTGAAAAGACAATAACTTCCTACAATAAGTTAGTCAACATTTACGAAAAGTTGTAGCCACACAAAGGGCTTTTCTGCATGCTCTGCTTACTCCTGATTTTATTGACAATTGATTCACAAGCACTGGAACTGGTTAGACACAGTTGTTCCACACGTCTGTCCCCCTTTGGCATTTCTACAGTTGCTGCATGTGCCGTAAATCAGGATTTTCAAGAGCGATGTTGGCATGGTTGGTGTCACAGCACTCCCCTTTTAATTTTTTTAGGCATGCTTATATCAATATAATAGCAGCATTTTTTTAAAAAGCAGAAAAATATCAATTAACAACATACCATTGTAATGATATGTCAAACAGGTTCTCTTAATTCTCAGCTTCCATTTTTTAAAAAGTAAGTTATCCCTTTCCCTTGTGAAGATATAAAGAAAAATGCATATCTCTGCAAGGGAAGGTGCTAAGGACTTGCTTTTTGAAAATGAAAGCTGGGAATATCATAACAGTGTATTGATATTTTAGGGCTTTTAAAAAAATCAGAAAAGGAACCACTCGTCCTCTGGGTTATAAAGTACTGGGTTTGAGACACGTTGTAGAGAAATCAGCTCATAAGGTTTATTAGAAGCACAAACTAAAGACAAAATAGCAGGTCCGAAGACCAGCTTAAATCCCCCAACAAAACCACACCCCACTCCCAGTGATAGGTTTATTATTATACACTCAAATCCCATAGGTCCTTTCCTGAATCCGAGACATCATATTGGTCCATTCTAGGGTCTATGTTCGGCATTATTCTCCAATGCAAAGCTACCCCTGCTCACATGGCCATGTGTAAACCCCAACCGTGTGCGTGGCCTATGTTAGTATACAACACCCCTCCCCCCATGGTTCAGACCCCCTAGCAAACATAGTCCCTTAAGTATTCCAGCTTCTGCTGCACTCAGGTCAACCAGTGCACTTCTGGGGCCAGAGGCGCTGCCTTAGGAGCTGGGCTGCTTGGGTCTGTGGAGGGTCCTGGTGGTTGGGCTGGGACTGTCATGCTGTTAGGCCCTGGGGCTTCTGTTGGCTCAGCAGGGCTTCTTTCACTGGTGGCTGGTGGTGCGCTGTTGTGGCTGGCTGGTGATACGTTAGGCCATTGTTGCACTTGCCCAGGTTCCATGGGCTCATTGTAGCCTTCTGTCTCCAATCGCATTCCCTCCACTGTCCTCTGGACCCTCCGGGTTTTCCAGCATGATTCGGTGGTACAGCTGATCTATGTGTCTCCATAGCAGCTGGCCATTGTCTGTGGAGACCTCGTAGGACCAGGGTCCCATGACCCTGATCACCCTGGCCGGGAGCCATGCTGGCCCCTGACTGTAGTTCTTGGCATAGACTGGGTCACCCAGGAGGAAGCTTCTTGGCATTTCTCAGTCTTCCGTGGTTGCACTTTGTTCTGGGGCCCAATCTGGGTGCAAGCAGTCCAGGTGGGTAGGGTGTTGTGGGGTGTAATGCGCTGTTTGAAGAGGAAGGCAGCCAGTCAGTAGTCCCAGTCTCCCCAATCCATGCGGCATACTGCCTCCTTGGTAGTTCTGGCCATGTGCTCGGCCTGTCCATCGGTTGCGGGGTGGAACGGTGTGGAATGGATGTGCTGGATGCCACAGTATCCCACGAACTCCTGGAACTCTGCCGAGGTGAATGCCGTCCTATTGTCTGTTACCAGAGTGGCCTTGGACAAGGTAGAAGGCACCGGTACCACCTCCAACCACCAAGATAAAAAAGATTTGGCCCTGAAAGGGACCCACGAAATCCAGATGAAGCCTGGACCAGGGTTTATGGGAGGACTTCCAGGGACTCACTGGGGCCTTTGGGGGGTCAGGCCACAATTCTTGACATGCCTGGCAGCGTTTGACCTGATCTTCAATTTCTCTGTCTAGTCCCGGCCACCGTACGTAGCTCCATGCACCCACTTTCATTCACACTATGCCTGGGTGTACTTTGTGTAGTGCGGTTAAGACCCTCTGGTGCAGTGGTGCCAGTATAATTACTCCACTGCCCCAGAGTATACAGCCCTTATGTGATGAGAGTTCATCCCTTCTGGATGAGAAAGCAGCAAATTCTGGGCCCACTGAACCAGTGGGCCTTCTCCTCCCAACCCATTCCAAGACCCGGGAAAGGATGCGATCCTTGGCAGTGTGGTGGGAAACCTCAACTACCTGTACCAGGTGGTCAGGCAGGTCCTCCAGCAGGGCGATCTGATGAGCTGGGGCCAAGTCTCAAGACGGGAGTGGCAGCCAGCTGAGTACGTCCATGTGGTCCATCGCCTTCCTATGGACAAGCACATACTGGTATCCAGCCAGGAAGTTGGACCAGCGAAGCACCAAGGGTGACAGCATCTGAGGGGCCTGGCAGTCGGGGGTGAGGAGGCCTAAGAGGGGCTTGTGGTCCGTAGCAATGGTGAAGGGCAGACTGTTCAAGTAATTGTGAAATTTCTTCACACCGGCCACAATCACCAGGGCCTCTTTGTCTATCTGCGCATAGTTGCGCTTTGCTGCAGACAGGTATGAGAATAGTAGGCTATGGGGACCTTGTGGGCATCAGCCAGGCGGTGGCCCAGGACTGCCCCCACCCCGTAGGGAGAAGCATCACACACCAGTACCACCAGCAAGGACTCGTCAAATTGGGCAAGGACCGCATTGGAGGAGAGCAGCTCTTTAACCACCCGGAAGGCTGCGGCATGTTTGGGATCCCAGACCCATGGAGCATTTTTGTTGAGGAGGTGGTGGAGGGGTTCTGCGACCAGGACCTTGTGGGGCAGAAAGGAGTGATAAAAAAATTTAAAGTCCAAGGAAAGCCTGGAGTTCGGTCTTTGAGGAGGGGGTGGGCGCTTGGATGATGGCACGTATTTTCTTCTATGTGGGGTGGATTCTCTGAGCACCGACTGCAAATCCCAGGAATTCCACCCTTGGTACCCCCAGCAAGCACTTCTCTGTCTTTACTTTAAGGCCTGCGTCGTTGAAGAAAATACATGCCATCGTCCAAGCACCCACCCCTCCTCAAAGACCAAACTCCAGGCTTTCCTTGGACTTTAAATTTTTTTATCACTCCTTTCTGCCCCACAAGGTCCCGGTCGCAGAACCCCTCCACCACCTCCTCAACAAAACCACACCCCACTCCCAGTGATAGGTCTATTATTATACACCCAAATCCTATAGGTTCTTTCCTGAATCCAAGTTGTCGTATTGGTCCATTCTAGGATCCGTGCTCGGCATTGTTCTCCGATGCAAAGCTATATCTGTTCGCATGGCCACATGTAAACCCCGACCACATGCACGGTCCATGTTAGTATACAACATGGGCGGAGAGGGAGAGAGGGAATAGGTTGATGATGACAACAGTCCAGCCATTGAAAAGTGGGTTGGAGGTCGGTGGCAGTGGGTGGGACAAAGAAGGCCCACAGAAACATTACACACAGGGGAAAAGATGACACAAAACCTTCTTCTAGAAAATCAGTGGGGTGAAAGCGGTCTAGAAAGATCCAAAATAAACCTAGGAGGAAAAGGAAAAAAGTTAAAAATTGAAGGCACAAAAATGCATGTGGAAATCAGGGAATAAACCAAAGCCGTATGGGGCCATCAGAACCAAAATGATTTTAAAAATGCAGAAAAGTCCAAAGTCAACAGTCAGGCAAGCAAAGTTAAATATGCAAAATAATGTAATGTATTCCAGTTCTGCCTATTTTTCTGGTAGTTAGGTAAATAATGGTTTCCCGTATATTCTTATTTTTAGCATTTTGGAGAGGAATTGCTGTGACTTTTAAAAAACTGTGAGTATAAGTTGGTATATTTCAGCTTCCTCTGAGTCTTTAGAAGTTACATCTTGTGGGGCAGAGGTGAGATGCAGGTTGTCTCTAAAATACGAAAGAATTCTCTCCATCAGTTAAATGGTGGAAGATTTTTAAGCTGAAATAACAGAAATTGTGGTTTTTAATGAACTCTGGAACCATTGCCTTGCTTGTTGCTCCAGCTCTATAGCAAGAACCACAATCAATTGATCTGGGATAGAAATGTTGGACCCAATGTACTCTTTAGCAATTCCTTGGGCACAAGCTCTGGGTGTATTCTCAAGAGACAAAACAGACTGGTTTAAGTCAGCAGCTTCAGTTCCTTCAGCAGCCAACACCCAGCATTTCTAGACCTGTATTGTCAGCTTAGCTAAATCTTTGTCTCGCCCCATGTTGAAAAGGGTTCCTCACTTTTCTTCTCAGGGCTCTGCCTACATGAATGTCATTCCTTTTTCTTCTCCTCAACCGTGATTCCCACGGTCAGCCTATTAAAAAAATCTTGATTCAAGCCTCCTCTACTGCTCAGCTCAATATTCCTGAGACTACTTATGTAGCTGGGTGGAGGCAGAAATTCAACAAGCGTAGAGTTTTTCTCAGCATTATGACAAAAGCTGTTTTGGTTGAATGCCTGTCATGGTTGTATTAAACACACTGACGGTGGGAAAAGATGGACGTTGTGATATTGCCTTTTGCTTGCAGGTCAGGAATAGGGTACTGACTCAGGTTCTTGTGTATAGGTTCATATAGCAGAGACTGTTCTATTGTAAAGTATGCAATAAGAACATCTCATCTCCCTTCTTTACTTTGGGGTGTTCACTCAGCAAAATCCAAACATTACAAAGATATTACTAACACTTAACTGTTGATGTTCACCTTTATTGCTAACCAACTATACAGTCCTTGAGCTTAGCAGGCAACTTGACCACATACCCACTGTTAGCTTGCACACCTGCATATGGAGTGCTAGTGAATTTGGGAAGGATACCTAAAGTGGAACCACCCTTGTGTTCTTGCTAGTCCAGAACTTCATCTGAAATCTGTCCTGGAATTTCCTCATCAGGTGTTGAAACAAGTTCTGCAGGGACAGGAGAACAATATTTTCTCAGATGCCTCCTATTCCTGCAATATACACTTCCACTTGATGTTTCCACTGTACAAACTGTTGTTCCCTAGACTAGTGCTGCTACTCATTCTGCACGGCCTACTTATCATAGTAGTTCTTTTGTCAACACTGGAGATTATTTAACTTCTGACAACTATCAGCTGGTAATCTGGGTGTCAGCATTGCTGGCATGGCTGGCAGAATGCTACCTAAAAGCCATGACCTGTATAGGGACATATTCAGGACCCGACTTAGGAGTTTTTCTCAAATCAAATAAAGCCAAATTGAAATTTGAATAATTTATTAACATTTTTGGAACATGTATTTGATGGTTTGGATCATGTATTTGGCCTGACTATTGGATTGGGTTAGCTAGGACTGTAGTGTGTTACGGAGATGGCCCAGATGGAAATTGTTTCTTCACTGAAGTAACAGAAGGAACATGGTCACAGATTAGTTCTTTAGGAATACCATAATGTGCAAACAACACTCTCATCTTGGCTAAAACAATGCTTACTGTCTTATCCAGTAATAACATAACTTCAGGATATTTTGAATAACTATAAGATAGGATTGGTCTGTGAGCTCAAAAATATCCACTGCCAGTTTGAACCAGGGCAAATCTGAGTCATGCGAGATCATTGGATCTCTGCAATTACCAGGCTGCATAGGCAATCTGTTGTTTCTGCTATAAGGGGCATGCTCCTAAGCCATCTTTGGATCTGTCTGCCTGTAGTTTCTGCTATTCACTTCAATCAAAGTGCCAGAATACAGGAGCAGATGTGAGGGCCTATTTGAGGTTGTCCAAGGCTTTCTGCTGCTTGTGTCCCCATTGCCAGACAGCACCATTTCTTGACAGGGTGTCCAGGGGTGCAGTCAGATTGGATTAATTTGGAATGCATTATGCCAGGTACTGTATAAGTCCCAAGGATGTCCTTTTCTTGTTCTTGGATAGGGGCATCTGATAGCCTTAACCTTGTCTTCATCAGGCCTGAAGACCACCTTTGGTAAAAACATGGCCTGTGTACCTGACACTTTCCACCATGAACTGGACCTTATCCTTATTAAACTTTACACCTTTCTCAATTACAGGAGAAGGCTGAGCAGGATGAAGCTCTGAGACAACTATTCTTTAAGCTCAAGGCCTTATTATATTTAGGATTAATGATGTATTGACCGCCTCAGGGTCCCCTCTACCTGCCTGGAACCCTTCTAAAAGAGCACCTCCCCTAGCCTTTCTTTATCTTTGAATCACCACCTATCCACATTCATAAGAAAGGGTGACACAAGTCTACCGTGATGTGTTGGTAGCATGTGAACTGCATGTCCCGCACAGGTCTTCAGATACTCTTATAACAATATTGAATGTACTTATGAGGTAAATTTCGTTCCCATTTTTCTGTATATTCTATGGGACAGATAAAACACATGTGAAGGCAAAACATGTTTTATTTGACAGAAAAAAAGAAGGTATTCAACTCAGTAAATGTTAGGCGTGAAATGTTTCCGCTTATAAGGGTACAATGATTCTCCACTGCGACCAAGCAGTTATACCCTTTCTTCCATAAGACGGAATACTTTGTAACTAGGCCTAACTGAAGCAAATAAACTGTGAGGAAAGATTCCTGCTTCCTTTCCTCCAAAAATTTACCTCAGGTTAGGAGGCTTATTGGACCTGGTTACCAAAACACAGGTTCCCTCAAAGATGTAGATTTCCCCTTTTACCTCACAGTCCCTGAATTTCAGAAACTGCCCAAGTAGATTTGGCGCTTCTGGCTTTAACCAGGGCACTTTTTTTCTCACCTAAAAATAAACTTTCTCCCCTAAGCCTACCCTCCCTACCTAAAAAAATAAATGTCAAATAAAAATCCTGGCTAATATGACCCCCTTAACCAGACTCTCTAAGCCCTTGTCTGAGGAAGGAAGTCTTTTTCCTCCCTTCCTTTTAACAGAGGCTTGTTAACCCCTCCCATCCAGTGGAGTTCCACAGACTCTGATTGGCTGATAATCACAGAGATTGGTTCAGAGCCCTGGGGGAGAGGCAGGACTGTGGGGAATGATAGCCACAATACCCCTTTGTCATGCTGTGTCATTTTGAAATGTTATAGTATTCTTCCTTGTTCACTGCTGCAATTATCATATCATTTGCAATGATGTGGACACCTGTGATGTCACCAAAACATTTGTGATTCTTTTGCTGGAATACTTCACTTGCTGACCAGATGCCAAAAGGAAGTCTGTGAAAATGATACCTCCTCCTGCAGTGTTAAAGGCATACACTTCTACTGATTCTTTATCCAGTTTACCTGCCAGTAGTCAGCTTTTTACATTGAGGATGGTAATAAACCACATCTTTCCTGCCAAACTCCTCCTGACGTCCTCAGCAGTGAGGATAGAGACATGTTGCCTCTTCATTGCTTTATGAAGATCACATGGACACAGGCAAATTCATAGAATACACTTTTCTTTTGTGTGATCATTAGATGCTGACCTTTTGTTATGATGCCCTGAGCTTCCAGTTTCCAGTTGTGGCCTTTAATTTTTCCAGTACTGACTATGGGATCTTCTTACATTCATGGACAACTGGGTGTATTGCTCTGTTCAGATAAATAGGGTGTGTGCCAGGAAATTGACTCAGTACTTCAGAAACATCTGTGCAGTGTTTGACAAGTGCATCTCTCTCTTTGCAAGTAATGTGTGAGGCACTGTATGGACTTGCTGAAGTAAACCAAGAGCAATCCATTAATCCTTTCTGAGTACTTGAGGATCATCATTTTCAGTTATATGGAATGTCAGTTTAGCATCTTTAGGGTCTACTATGCAATGTGCCCCAATTGCCCCTTTCTGTTTGATGTGGTCACCTCCAAAAGCAATCAGTGTAACTTTTGAACTAACAAACAGAACTAAGGAGTAGGGACTCCACCCCATGAAACCAAGGGAGATTTCACATTACCAAGTTTCAGCCGGTTTGAAGCCGTTTTTGATCCGTCTTGAAGTAAACCAGTACAGGACTGCCATTTCACACATGGCTTTCCCCTACTGGAAAAGAGCTGGATCAGAAGTGGTTTGGCAATTCAGACTGCACCGCTTCTTCCTGCCCTGTTTCGCTTGTGTGGGCGACCTCCGTCTTTTTTTTATAATGTTAGTTTTAGAGCGCTATAGCGCTATAGCACTATAACACAACAGATAGCATTCCAATGGGGTTGCTATGGTGCTGTTTTGGTGTTGTGTTATAGCACTATAGCGTTATAGCACTCTAAAACGAATGTTCAAAAAAAAAAAAGCCAGAGATCACCTGCACGGGTGGAAAATGGCGGGAAAAAGCGTTTCAGATCCAGGAGAAGAAACTGAAGACTACTTGGAAGTGGTTTACAGGTAAAACACTTCAGCCCCGTTTCCTGAACGGGACAGAAGTGTTTGTGTGTGAAAGTCCAAATATATTCCAGTAGAGAACCAGTTCTAAAACGGTTCTGTCTGAAATGTCAGACCAGAAACCATTTGGGAACCGTTCCTGAACCGGAATATATCGCCTGTCTGAAATATTAGAGGAGAAAAAGATGGTTCCATGGTAATGTATACAATAAATACAATGTAGACATTCAGACCAGAAATGTTAATTTGTAGGACAACGTAAAACTAAAACGTGGATTTGGATTTATTTATTAACCAAAATGGCTTCCCTCACAATGACAGTGCCACGTAAGCTGTATGTGAACTATGTCACCACAGTGTGTTGAATATGACTGCCTGCCACAATTGATTGTGCCTTAAACACCATCAGGTACGCTATTTGTATTGACCAATCACATTTAGTGCAATATAGCGAATTTATCATGTAGTAATACCTGTCACCAGAGAATGGAAGCTGGTTATTGCGATGATGTCAGGTTGATTCTGAGAAGAACTAGTCACAATAGGTGATGAACAGAACAATAACTTTCATTCTAAGCACCAAGTTGAAAAATAGCACATAACTGGCTGCACAGCTGTGAATGCTTCCTCATCTATTATTATATGAGCAACCTTATTCAAATAAAGCTCTCCATTACAAAATTAGTTGTAAATGAGACAAGAAGAGAAACAGAACTACAACATATAAAAATCTGGGGACTAAATGCCAAAAAATAGTGGGTTTTAAAAAAAATGACTGAGTTAGCAGCCCTCCCTACAACCCCACTAATAACAGTTTGTTACTATTCAAATGAAGGATGGAGTAGCCATTTTCTCACACTTACACAGATGAACATCACAGGTCTATAGTGCCCAGTGGTCTTAATTAGATCTTGATAATGGTTACTTGGACACACTTGCTGCACTCATTAAACATGCAAAAGCATTCCTTAAAGTCAGAAACTTTACACACAGCCTTATCCTTTAATCCAGGGCTGTGTCTGTCTTAAGTTAGAATTTTTGAAAGCTAGGATTCACTGTCTGATTCTTGTAAAACCAGCATGGTGACACCAAATAACAGTTTGTCAGCATCATCCCACAGGCACTAGAGATCAGTTCACCTGGAGAAAATGGTCATTTTGGAGACCCCTCTAATCCTCCATGCAGGTGCTATGTTATAGTACCTGCACTGTCTGAACCAGCACCTCAAGTCACACTTGTTGATAAAGGCAGTCTCTGGTGTACAAAGAAGAAGAAGAGAAGACCCTGAAGGGGGTAGCAAGAAGATAATTAGATAGGATAGTGAGGTCAGCACCTTCTCTCCTTGCCTGTCGCCAGAGTGCTACTCTTAGGGCAATATCCTGTTTCTTCTCAGAAGTTCAACACTTTGTTTTACTTTTTCTCTCAGCTAGAGATAGCAGTTAGGACCCTATCTCTGTATCTCCTCTTTACTATTAAGTATGTTAGTTCCTAAATAAACCTTTGTTGTTGTTGTTGTTGTTGTTCTATCACACAGTATCTACACAGTCTCTACACTTCAGGTTGTGCAGTGTTGTTATGTTAATTACTCTGCCAACACTATCATGGAAGTCACTTCCAGGAAGTGTGATTCTGAGCAGGAATTCTATAACTTTGAAGCACCCCTTACTGCTCATTTTGCATATGAAGCAGCACATAACTACTGCTATATCCTTCTTAAAACAACAACACTTTACGCTGTGTTGTACCAACTCTAGGTCTGCTCATGGCCTTAACTGCCATATTCAACGGGCAAGGTTGTCATGCTCAAAATATGAGTCAGATTTCTCATGGGGATATGGGCAGCTCCTTTGGACAGCAGGCTCAAGATTTTCCTTAGCCTCCACTCACATTTCTGAGATGACTTAATGAAATCAGTGATAAAAACTATAGGCCAAGTTTTTAGCCCACATGTTTTAAGTGAGGTACAGCATGTAGTGATGCCAGTTGCCCACTGAAACCTGCCACTGGCAGGAGGAAATAGGTAGGAAAGCCTGGTATGCCAATGTGTTTAAGTCACTTCCAGTAAAAGGCAGAAATAACATGATGGGCTATCTAGCATTTTGCAAAAACTCTATGGTTTTACTACAGAGTTTTTGCAAAATGCTAGAGAGTCCACCATACCACTTTTAGTTTTTATCAGAAGTTATGGTGTGCCAGGCCTCCCATATTAGCTCTAGAGTTGCCAACTGCCTGGAGAAAAATGTCCTGTCTCTTTAACAGAGACTTACTGGGATATTATTTACCACATGATATTTACCTCCGTGCCATGAAAAGTGTCAGCTGCCCATTTCCACACATGAAACCTCTATTGAAGAGACAGGCCTGTTGCCAACCATGGTCATCTCCACCCCCACCCCCACTTTTCCAATTCTCTGCCTAACCTAAAGTTGATAACCAATCTGTAGAAAAATTTCCTATCCTTTCAATAGAGGTATAATGTGTGGAAATGAGCACCTTAAAACTTTGCATAGCATGCAGGTAAACGACATCACCTGGTATTTGCAACAGATCAAACTGATATTAAAAAGACAGAGGAACCAATTTAAAAGTAGGCAGATATTGCCTGACCCATACCAAGGCTAATTGTACAACATACGAGGCTTAATTAGATTGTCAGCTTGGTGAAGTTTGCAGTGACAAAGATCCCATGACCACAACCAGCTAGCACAGAATGGAGAGACTCAAAGCATCCTCACTGCTCCTGAGGCCCACCCCCCACTGTTTCCTTCCTCCTTCCACCTTGCTTGTATCAAGCAGGAAATAAGTCCTGTCCTTTCTGAGGTTGCCAACCTCCAGGTGGTGGCTGGATATCTCCCACTATTAGAACTCCAGGCAACAGGTCACTTCACCTGGAGAAAATGGCCACTTTGGAAGGTGGACTCTATGGCATTATACCCCACTGAAGTCTCTCACCCTCCTCAGGCTCCACCCCCAAAGTCTCCAGGTATTTCTCAACCCAGAGCTGGCAACCCTATCATGGACAATTTCATGTACTCAAAAATGATCACATAGAACCTCATCTGCCAAACTGGGGGCAAGGGTCCCATTTCACTCAGGCAAAAGAAGTGATAAGCTCCTGATGTCCAGTGGGTTAGTTCACTAAGCTGGGGGCGGGGGGGGGAGGAATGTCGCTGTGGGGGTTGCTGATATTGCTGATGGAATTCTACAAGTTCCTGGCCTGTCCCCTTTCTGCCCTTTGGAACTCATCAGGTCACTGCTTGGTGATTCAGTGTGCCGTCAGTCGTTGATGCAAGAGACTAGAAGTATTTGCAACCTTTTACCTAGTTCGGTGTTCCAGAATGTGAGGGAAAAGAAAATCCTGCCTGTCATTGTATAACCCCCTGTTAGGGAATCTCTGGCTGTTACAAACATTTGCCCTGACGAAGGGAATGTTTACAGGTGTGAGACCTATGATAGCCTCTGTCTGTTCCCTTGCTTGAAAAGACTTCTGAGGGTGTGTTCAGACGGATCTTTTGATCTGCCATAGGAACGACTCCCTTGCGGATCAAAAATGCACGACCAGACAGAAACATCTGAGAAATATTCCGGTCCCATAGGCATCCCGTTCTGCTGCGCCTCCAATCCTGATTTAAAAAGTAGCAGTTTCAATGTAGGGTTTTTGCTTACCCACGCAACAACTGCAGACTTTCTTCCGTCTGGTCACTCCATTAGCGCGCGATGCTCCCGTCGGCTCGGTCTGATGTCAGACCGAGCCGACGGGAGCGCGATTTTTAAAAAATTGAAACCCCATGTGCGCTTTAACGAGGAAACGCATTCAGCGATAAGCGCTACGAGGAATGTAATATTCATGCTTATTTCTTTTAGGGACAAGATGTTACCGCGATGGGAGATGGAGGGGGGGAAGGACTGTTCTAACTTGCAAAATAGTCCCTCCATTGATCATGATGGCAATGGCAAGGGGGAGGACCGGGACTTTGCTGAAAACCCTCCGCGATCGCCTCAGTTCTCCAAGGAGGCGCAGCCTTGCCTATGTGAATGTACAAAACTTTTTTAAAAAAAATCCTCGGTGGATGCCGTGTAGACAAATCACGGTGGGAACAACGCGCGGTGAGGCTATTTCATGGGGGGGCGTCTGGTCGTGCTAGGCTGGATTAAAAAAATCGGGATAAAATTTTAGGAGGGCTCATGGTGCGATTGACTGGCCGTCTGAACGCAGCCTGAAATAACTTAAATGGAAGAACCGAATCTGGGTGTCCAAAGGAATAACTATGTGAATCAAGTGCTCATACTCTAACTGATATGAATCAGGAAGACCTCACAGGGAGGAGAGATGTGTGTATGTGGATTCTTGATACAGAGAACTTTCTCTCTGGCTAACCCAGTCCCCTGTCTACTATTTAAGGTCATAGTATGTCTGTGGGAGAAACTAACTAGTCATTGCTCAGTTACATTCACCAGCTCATTTGAACAGAAAGGAAATCACAACACAAGCTTTTTAGCTGAAAGGTCTGGGGTTCAATTTCTGATGCCTTTGGCAACAAGGCTGGAAAAACCTCTGACTGAAATTCTGGAAAGCTATTGCAAGTCTGGATAGATTACTGGATTAGATAGTATGACTCAGTATAAGGTAGCTCCTTAAAACTCGTGTTTTGAGGGGACAGAGGTCAGTAGTTGTGACTACCATCCTATTTACACTTACTTTGGAGTAAGCCTCAGTGCTTCTGAGTAAATATGTACAGGATTATGTGTTCCTAATTTCCTGCCACTTAGATATTTCAGTTTGACATAGTTTTTTGGTGAGCTTTAGGCCATAGCTCAATGGAACATAGTTCTGAGGGAGCAGAGCTTGGAAAACCAAACCTCCGTCAGAGACCAGTGATGGCCATGGACCAGCCAAATAGATAGTACTGTACTAAGCTCAGAGGAATTCATGAAATCTTTACATCATAATAAGAGTGCCATCCTATGGAGAGTTGCTCCAATCTAAGCCCATTGGGATCAAGACTCTCTGTTGTACTGGACAGACAATGGGTCTGTTTTAGCATAAGACAGTACTTAGAAGAACCTTATGATGGGGTTTCCAACTGCCTGGAGAAAAAAAAGATCTTGTCACTTTAATTAGTGATGTCAGGCTTCTTGCTATAGTGGGAGATCTCCTGGCACCCCAGCTAGTTGCTTCTGGTACCTCAGGAGCTGGCAGGAGGAAATGGAAGGGGGATGGAGCATGTGCTGGTGTTGCTCACAGTGTGCAAACATCACTTTCAGTAAAAACTGAAAGTGATGTAGCAGAAACACTAGCATGTACAAAAGCTTTTGAGGTAAAGCCATAGAATTTTTGTCAATGCTAGAGTGTCTAATGATGTCACTTCCATTTTTTTTTTTTTACCAGAATTGCCATCAGTTGCTGGCACAACACCAGCTCTCTAGGCCCTGCCCCCAATTTCTTACAGGGATTGCCAACTGCAGCCTGGCCACCCTACAAGCTTTAATAGGATATTATGGACCAGGTGGTTATTTTCTTCCATGCCATGAAAAGCATCAGCCACTCATTTCTATACATGAAACCTTTCTTTACTAAAGGGACAGGACATTTCCACCCAAGTCTGCTGGCAACCCCACATGAAGATATAAAGTTTGCATGTTGCTTAGCACCAAGACTGAGATAAGAAGGGTTCTCAAAGCACATATTACATACAAGATGGACAACAAATTTTGTATTGTTAATGTCTTTTTAAATAAAGGGGCCTTTACCACAAACTAGAACACCCCACTCCCTCTAAATGAACATGTTGCAGCTAGGATATGAGTAGACAGCTCAAATCATATCACCTTATATTGAGTCAGAGCACTGGTCCATATAATACTCTGCTGGCAGCATCTTTCCAGGGTCTTGTGCAAAGAATGTTTCCCAACACTTTCTACTTGAAATGGTTTCGCTCGAGATACCAGGGACTGAACCATATGTTCTGCCACTGAGTTGTACCTCTCATTATAATCTATCTATCTATACCTATCATCTGTTCTGGGAGGACAGCAGAGACTAAATCTAGCCTCTCTTCCCTTCCTGAACAACTGATCAGCACTATCACTGGTTGTCTACCCTATCTGTCCCTAGTCATGATAGCTGATCCATGTGAAGAACTACATGTGCAGTTTGTACAGCACCCATATGCATGCTTACTTTCTTGCTCCATGTGAAGAACTACATGTGCAGTTTGTACAGCACCCATATGCATGCTTACTTTCTTGCTCCATGTGAAGAACTACATGTGCAGTTTGTACAGCACCCATATGCATGCTGACTTTCTTGCTCCACTACATAGAAGAATGCAGAAAATTTTTCTAGTATTTGTATATCCCATTACTATTTTAGATCAGCATCCTTTGCTCAGTATTCCAGTGGGATGTGGGTCTATAGCCTATTAAATAGTGCCTGGAAGGTCAGATACTGAAGCTGAAGCTCGAATACTTTGGCCACCAAATGAGAAGGGAGCACTCACTGGAGAAGACCCTGATGCTGGGAAAGACAGACTGAAAGCAACAGAAGAAGGGGACGGCAGAGGATGAGATGGTTAGACAGTGTTATCGATGCCATGAACATGAAATTAAGCAAACTCCAGAGGATGACAGAAGACAGAGGGCCTGGCATGATGTGGTCCATGGGATCACAAAGAGTTGGACTCAACTGTGCAACTGAACAACAACAGCAACAAAATACTTATACCCTTCTAAGCTCATTGAAGCTTAGAAGGATATAACTCTAATTAAGAAGGTGCTGTTAAGTACCTTAAATGATCCCAGCTGAAGGACAGTTGTTATAGACCCCAAAGGCATTTAGAATTTGGCATTAACGATCCTCCCTAAAATCTTCTTAGGTCAGCAAGCTCCTTCTTTACAGAAACTCCTGTCACTTACTGACGTGAGACCCTTATGTGATTTCACATGGATCAGTGCATTTTTTTTAAATTATCTTTGGAACTCTATTACAAAAAATCCCTACTGATAGCTGTTTTTTATATCACTACACCATATACATTTTTGTCCTACTGTTTGGTCTTGTATTTGCAAGGTGACCCATCCTCTTATCTCTTTGGTGAATCAGTTAAAGAGCTCTGCCTCCCTTTTTTTCTCCAAGTTGCCTATGCAACTTGTGACCCAGCAAACTGATTGCAGCTCATCAACTATAATTTGTGGCTTTCCAAGGCAATCACTCGGTTTCTGCTATCCCAGACTGAACTGGAGCATCCTTGCTCTGCAGCAAAACCTTGATGTTTACAGTACTACCTGCATTCACCTTGGTGGATCACAGGTTGCAAATGTACCTTTAGTCTTGGAGCGACTTTGATTAACTACTAGCTTTTATATTCTCAAATTACCAGCTGCCATTTCCCCCCCTTCCTCTGCCAAGGGGTCTTTGGTGCAACTTTAATCCAGGCAACTTTAATCCAGTTACATTCAACCCCACCTAATCTAATTAAATCTGTATAATATCATAGAATCAGAGCTGGAAGGGGCCATGCAGGCCATCTAGTACAACCCCCTGCCCAATGCAGGACCAGCCTAAAGCATCTCTGACAAATATTCGTCTAGCATCTTCTTGAAAGCTGTCAGTGAAGGGGAGCTAACTACCTCCCGAGGCAGCTGATTCCACCTTTGAACCACTCTTTTACCTTGCATTTGCTTCTCACATATCTGTAGAATTTTTTCTTATTGAAGCGAGCCTCCCTGACCAGACCCAACTCATACTGAGCTTTGGTTTCTCTGATGGCTGATCTGCAGTACCTACTAACTCTCATATACTCCTCTTTAGAGGTCTGACCTTCCCTCCATTTCCTTTTTCTCCTTTACCTTATTCTGAAGCTCTTGGTTCATCCACATCAGTTTCTTGGAGCCCTTATCATGTTTCCGTCTTGTTGGAATAGTGAGGGCTCGAGCTCGCAAAAGCTCATATTTGAGAATAGCCCACCCTTCACTCGCTCCTTTCCCTTCCAGCACACTCCCCCATGGAATGACTCCCATCAAGTCTCTGAGTTCATTGAAGTTGGCCCTACGAAAATCTAACCTACGAGTCTGGCTAAGAACTTCCTTGACCCCCCACAGCAACTGGAATTCAAGGAGGACATGGTCACTTCCCCCTAAAGTCCCCACCACCTTCAACCCATCTACCAATTCTTCCCTGTTGGTTAATATTAAGTCTAGTATGGCTAAGCCCCTTGTAGCTTCCTCCACCATTTGAAAAAGGAAGTTGTCAGACAGACAGGTCAGGAAGTTGTGTGATTCTTGTCACTTTGTTGAGCCTGTCTCCCAGCACACATTGGGGAAGTTGAAGTCTCCCATAATTATAAGGTTCTGATGTCTGGATACTCTAACAGTCTGTTCAAGGAGGGCAGCATCCATTTCCTGTCCCTGGTCAGGCGGTCTGTAGTAGACTCCAACAACAATAACTTTTATCCTACCTCCCCTTATTTCCACCCATATACTTTCCATGGGGCTGTGAACCACATTCTCCAGAACTTCTTGACAATCTAACCCTCTCTTCACATACAGCGCCACTCTGTCTCATCTTCTACCCTTCTGGTTTTTCTTGAACAACTCATACCCATCCACTACCACATCCCAGTCATGAGAATCATCCCACCAAGTCTCAGTTATTCCTATTATATCATAGCCCTCTGTTTGCAAGAGAATCTCAAGCTCTTCCTTCTTATTACCCATACTATGGGCATTGGTATACAGGCACTTGTAGCCTTGTACCTTTGTTCGACCTGTCCTACCCAGGTGAGCTCCCACTGTTTTCTCTTCTTCATTGAAGTCCCCATGTTGATCGTTCCCTTCTCCTTGCGGCTTCAATTTAAAGCTCTCCTGATTAAGTTCTCCAGGCTCTTTCCGAATGTTTTCTTCCCTTACCTTGAGAGGTGAAGCCCATCATGTGCTAGAAGGCCTTCTCTAAGAAAACTTATCCCGTGGTCCCAGAACCCAAAGCGCTCCTGCTGGCACCACCATCTCAGCCAACGATTCACCTCCAGGATGGTCTGTTCTCTTCGCACTCCTCTTCCTTTGACTGGAAGGATAGAAGAGAATACCACCTGTGCCCCCAATGCCTTCAACTGCCTTCCAAGGGCTTCATAGTCCTCTTTAATTTTCATTTGCAGCCATGTCATTCGTCCCCACATGAACCAGCACAAACAGGTACTGATCAGTAGGCCTTATCAGTTTTGGCAGTTAGTCTGTAATATCCTGAATTCTGGCCCCAGGTAAGCAACACATCTCTCGGAGTAGGGGATCTGGCCTGGACACAGAAAACAAGTGCAGAGATCCCCAAAACAACTGAAGAGCAGCAGAGGTGTTCCCATCATGGTGTGGAGAATGTAAAAACAGGTTGCTTACCTGTAACTGATGGTCTTTGAGTGGTCATCTGTGCATTCACACCTTTGGGATATAGTGCGCCTGCGCCGACCCTGATCGATATAATGGAAAGCAAAAGGGATTTTCGTGCCTGCTCCCCCGTCACGTGCCGGGCTCCACTGCGCATGACTAGGGGAGGGGCACGACTATCCTGCCAGTTCCTTCTGACTGCTGCCTTCAGTCTCCAAAGAAAGGAAAGGACCGAAAGCAGTGGGGAAGGAGGGCGGGTGGTGTGAATGCACAGATGACCACTCGAAGATCATCAGTTACAGGTAAAGGTAAAGGTTCCCTTGCTTGAAAGCCAGTCGAATCCGACTCTAGGGTTGCGGTGCTCATCTCCGTTTCAAAGCCGAAGAGCCAGCGCTGTCCAAAGACGTTTCCGTGGTCATGTGGCCGGCATGACTAAACACCAAGGTGCACGGAACACTGTTACCTTCCCACCGAAGTGGTACCTATTTATCTACTTGGTAAGCAACCTGTTAATCTTCTTCGTGGTCTCTATGCATCACACCTCTGGGAGACTAGCAAGCAGTACACGCCTATCTGGAGGAGGGAGCTGAGGTCCTAAATCTGCACTGCCTGCAACACCACTTGTCCAACTGTGGACCATTGATGAAGACATACATCTAGGGCACAGTGCTTCACAAACATGTGAGGCGTGGCCCATGTCGCTGCATTGCAGATACCTTCTAGCGACGCACTTCGCAGGAAGGCTGTGGATGCAGCCACCACCTGGGTGGAATGTGCCCTTAGCAGGCCTGGGAGCGGCTTCTTGGCTAACGAGCAGAATAGCTTAATAGTCTCCACAATCCACTTGGATAACCGCTGGGATGACAGCTTCTTCCCTCGGGAGGGTAAAGCATAAGAGACAAACAGGGCCAGCAGTTTTCTAAAGGGCCATGTTCGATTCAAATAAAAGAGCAAAGCTCTTTTGACATCCAGCTAATGGAGCCGGCGTTCCTCCTCAGATGAAGGAGATAGGAGGAATGCTGGGAGGACAATGTCCGCTTGAACATGAAACTCAGAAACTACTGTTGGCAAGAAAGAAACATCTGGAGCCAACATGACCCCATTATGATGGAAACCCAAGTAGGGAGGGTCACAACGAAGACCTGACAGCTCGCTCACTCTCCTTGCAGAGGTGACTGTGACTAAAAACGCCATCTTCCAAGACAACAGCTGCAGACTACAAGTAGCCATCGGCTCAAAGGGTCTGCCCATAAGCCCTGGAATCCGCTACTAGCAGCCAATCATCTATATAGGGAAAAACCTGGACACCTTTCAGATGGAGGTGTGCCACTATGACCACCATCACCTTTGTAAAGACTCGAGGAGCCGTGGATAAACTAAAACGGAGGGCTTTGTATTGGAAATGTCTGTTTCCTACAACAAAATGGAGGAATATATAGTGGGCAGGATGGATGGAGATGTAAAAATAAGCATCTTTGAGGTCCAACATTACCATCCATGCTTCCGGATGTAGGAGTGGAAGGATGATTTGTAACATTGCCAACCTGAACTTCTTGTAAAAGATGAAATGATTCAAATTCTTGAGATCTATAATGGGACGGAGGCCTCTGTCCTTCTTCAACACCGTGAAGTAATGGGAGTAGAAGCCCACGTGATGTTGAGCTATCAGTATTAGTTCTATGGCATCCTCTTGGAGAAGAGTTTGAACCTCTTCTAACAGCACGTCCGAGGATGGAGTGACAACGAAGCAAGCAGTTGTAGGGATTTGGGAAAACTCTATGAGTTACCCCGATTGGGTTATCGAAAGGACCCACTGATCCGATGTTATGAGTCACTAGGCTGACAGATAAGGGGACAGGCGGGTGGGGGATGTTAAGAGAGTACTGGAGTCAAAGACCCTGTTTGGGAGTCTTAGAGGTTTTCGCCCTGGATTGAGAAGCAGACAAAAACTTTGGTTTTCCCCCATAAGGTTGAGAAGAACTGCTCGGAGATCTCTGCCAGTAGGATTCAGAAGAGGATTTAGATGAGGGTCTATGGGACCATTGCTTGGTCCAAGGTTTACCCTTGCTCTATCTAACAGCTGGTGTGACCCCTAGATTGCAAGATGTCTTGATGCTCTTGTTGAGCTCCTGCAGCACCGTATCTGTAGTGGAACTAAAGAGTCCATCACTGTTGAAGGGAGGATCCTCAACAATGGTTTTGGTGTCGACTGCAGAGCGGAAGAGCATAGCCATGCATGCTGCCGCAGGGTGACCAAGCAGGTGAGGGTCTTTGCTGCTACATCCAGCGTATGCTTGGAGACATTAAGCTGGTGCTTTGCCAGAAGCATGCCTTCCTTCTCAATCCATCTAGCTCAACGGCTACCATCATCCGGTAGAGCAAAGAAAAATCCTGGCTTCTGTTCCCATAGGGCATACTGATAGCACCCCATGCAGGCAGCATAGTTGGAGGTCCTAATTCCCATTGCTCCTGCAGTATAGAACCTTCTGCCAAAGGAGTCAAGTTTCCTTCCTTCTTTATCTGAAGGTGCAGAGTGACTATGCTTGCCCTTAGAGGAAGATGTAACCACTACAGAGTTTGGTTTCGGGCTCCAGGAGGAACCCCACCCTCAAAGTGCTGGGATCATGGCAACATGCCTGGTGTGATGACGTGACCCAGAGGTGAGATCATCACATCAGGCACATTGTGGTCCTGCCAGGACTCCCCCGCTGCCACCAAAGGTAGTACCTGGCAACCCTAAAACAAAGATTTAATAAGATGATTATTTCCTAGATGATTAGGTTTGCCAGCTATGGGGTAGGAAATACCAGGAGATTTGAGGAGTGGAGCCTGGGGAGGACAGGGTTTAGGGAAGGACCTCAGCAGCAGGGTATAATGCCATAGAATCCACCCTCCAAAGCAGCCATTTTCTCCAGGGGAACTGATCTTGTTCCTCAGGAGCTCGGTTGTAATAGTGAGTGGTCTCCAGGTGCTACATGGAGGTTGGCAACTCTACAGGTGATGTTATTTCCTTCAGTGCCTTGAAAAGCTTGTGCTCCCATTTCCATATTTCCTTTAAAGGGACAGGCTATTTTTCACCAGACCTATTGACAATCCTTTCCTAAACTGTTATCCTGCTGAAGTCCATAGGCATCAGCTCTTCTTAGGATTGCACTGAAAAGCTTGCCCACTGTTTTTAGATGTTTTAGATTTAGTTGGTCCTGGTAAAAAGTATGAAACAACTTTTGTTGTTCAGTCACAGTCAAGTCTGACTCTTCGTAACCCCATGGACCACATCACACCAGGCCCTCCTGTCTTCCGCCATCCTCCAGAGTTTGCTCAATTTCATGTTTCTTGCATCGATAACACTGTCTAACCATCTTATCCTTTGCCATCCCTGTCTTTTTTTACCTTCATTTTTTGCCAGCATCAGGGTCCAGTGAGTGCTCCCTTCTCATTTGGCGGCCAAAATATTTGAGCTTCAGATTCAGTATCTGGCCTTCCAGGGAAAAGTCAGGGTTGATTTCCTTTAAGATTCATGCTGTTGTGCTGCTAGGTGACTCTTCCTTTAGATGATGTTTCATCAATGGGTTCTAATTTTCAGGAGATGTTGCCTTCAATTTGGAGAAAAGAATGTCCTGCCCTTTGAATACAGCCTTCATATGCAGAAATGGGCAATTGAAGCTTTGGCAAGGAGGGAAATAATATTACTTGGTAAACAATAGCCTATTAAGCCTCTATTAAGGGAACAGGACATTCCACCCCCCCTCCAGGTTGCTGGCAAACCCTACACTGAGGGTGCAATCCTAAACAGAGCAGCACACTTAAGCCCATTGAAGTCAATAGCCTTAGAAGGATATAATTTGGCTTAGAGCTGCACAGTAAATGGATGAAAAAGGATGAGGATGCCTCGTGTGTGAGACAAATAAAGACCCCCACGATCAACACATCACTTGGCAAGGAATTCTGTAGTCACCTACAAAGGAAAAAACAAGCTGCTTTGCTTGAAGTATTTGAAGAAGCCTTGAGCATAAATTTTCAGATCATTTCCCTTGGGTTAGGGAGAGAAGCAACAGCTCTCTAATGACAGAACCAAAATGCAGAAAGACCTTAGCCAACTACTGGGTTAAACATAAAAAAATATTGCTGTTGATTTTCTGGGTTGTGTGGCCATGGTCTTGGCATTGTAGGACCTGACGTTTCGCCAGTAGCTGTGACTGGCACCCTCAGTGGTATAACACAGAAAGATGGAGTACTCTCTGTGTCAAAGTGAGAAGAAAAATGGTAGGCAGATAATTTATATCTACTCCAGAAGGTGGGGTAGGGCTGAGTCATTATATAAATTACCTGCCTACCATTTTTCTTCTCACCTTGACACAGAGGGTACTCCATCTTTCTGTGTTATACCTCTCAGGAGGCCAGTCGCAGCTACTGGTGAAATGTCAGGTTCTACAATGCCAAGACCACAGTCACACAATCCGGAAAATCTACAGCAACTAATGAACTCCGGCTGTGAGGGCCTTCGACAACATATCAAAAAATATCATTTGCCTTAAAAGCACAGAAGCTTTTCTTTGCGGTATCCCCAATGCTCCACCTTTCCCAGTTAAGAGGAAAATGCTGTTCAAACAAATTACAAAGATGACCTGATTCCAATAGTAACAAGATAAGTATTTTTTTTCATACAAAAAAAATAGCACCACATCTTATATGACATATTCATATAGGTACCTTTAAATTATTGTGAACAGGTTAACTTGCTACGGCTCCAAGCCCAGGTAAGAGAGAGAAGAGAGGTCTTATATAAGATGAAACAGGAGGCAATCAAGGGCCAAAGAGGCTAACCATCTAACTACTGAGAGGACAGGGCCAATTGCCAAGTGTACCCAGAGAGAATTCTCTTAACCCTTTCCCTCCCAGATCCTCTTACATGCAAAGTTACTGTATCCTGTTTATCTACATCACTGGTTCCCAAAGTGGGCAATACCACCCCCTGGGGGGAGCTGGAACGATCCAGGTGGGCGGTAGGAGCCTTGGGTGCAATTGGGGGGCGTTGAATAAAAATAAGGGGGTGATGGAAGCATAAAGAAAGAACAGTCCAGGGACCTATTTAAAGCAGCCTTTTCCTGCCTTCTCCTGGTCTTCCCTGGGATCAGGGAGGGAGGTGGGGGTGAAGAGGGGTCCCCACAGCCAGTCATTTCCTCTGTTATCTTAATTTTCTGTGTGTATGCAAATGTTGCTATGGTTGATTTTATAAAATGGTTTTATGATTTTGAACTTCAATATGTCTTATTTGCAGCAACATCTTTCTTTAATATGTGCAAATTTGTCACTGCATCTCTTTGTCCACTTCTTGAAGGTAGATTTCCAGGGGGGCGCTGAGCAATTTTTCTTCCTGAAAAGGGGGCAGTAGGCCAAATAAGTTTGGGAACCTCTGATCTACATGAAACTATGTTGTCAACCAAAACGGCCAATAAGACCCCAGCCAACTGCCCTGTCAAACTACTTCTGACTGGGAAGCTTGCATGGAGTGATGCTATGAGGTAGACTGTGGTTGCAGGGAGCCATATTTGTCTGACGCAAAATCCATTTATTTTTTTAAAAGTAATAATTTTTATTAGGACCAACCAAAACGACACAAAACAGTGCAGGAGTTTTCCAGTTCTCCACAAATCTTCTCCAGGCTGGGTTTTTTTAATGGGACTGGGACCATTATCTTAATGCCTTGTCTTGTAAGCATCATGTGTCAAGAGCTGAGCAGGTATGCAGATTTAAAATGGTACTGGTGTCAGATTGCATTCTTGGCCTGAGAAGAAGCAAAAAATGGAAACATCCCATTAAAAATACAAAAACCAGCAGCTGATCAAATGTCTAACACCAGACGGAACACATGGACTCTTGTCACAGTTACCTCAGTAATCTGGCTCAGAAGTGGGCATTATTCCTCTTGGAATTAAATCAAGTTAAGCTTTTAAATATATTTCATTATTGCTTGCCATATGAGATATAAAGGAATCACTTTATAAACCTTTCTACAGCTAACAATAAATTGTGTGCCACTCCAAGTCATATACCCCAATGACTACTAGATTGTCCCTTTCAAGAGCCAAACGTTATCATCAGCCAAATGCACTGCAAAATTAGTTCTGATTAGTTGGTGAGTTTAGTTTTGACTTAGGATAGCCATGTTATATACACTCATAACATGTGAGATGTCTCATCACCATGTGTGGTCTGACACCCTCATATACATTATTGGCAGTACATATATGAATAAGAAACAGGAGGTTTTGCATCCCAAGTTCAATGGTGGACCAGGTCAAATTACACAACCTCGTCCCATGGCAGGAATGCCATCCCAGATAAGATATGAGGCCATGTGGTGTAGTGGTTGGGCCAGTCACACACACACTCAGCCTAACCTGCCTCACAAGGTTATTGTGAGGATAAAATGGAGGACAGAAGAACAATGTAAGCCACTTTGGGTCCACCTTGAGGAGAAAGGTGGGGCATAAATGAAGTAAAACAACTAATAAAATAAATAGTTGAGTTATGATCTAGGAGGTCATGGATTCCATTCTCATCACAGTGACAAACTCACAGCGTGGCCTGAGGCAAACCACAATATCTCAGTACCTGCAATAGGGGGGTAATAATACCAGCCTTCCTTACAAGTTGTTGTAAGGCTTAAAACAAGATGAATGCACAGGAAGTGCTTCGAACACTACACAACAATTTACATGTTCCAGCCGTCTCTCCACAAGAAGCTCATAATTATTTGCTTCTAGGAAGATGTTCCTTTTTCACACTTCCTAGTCCCTTATTCATGAATTCAACAAATATTGATGAACCCCAAAATAAGGCTTTTACCACTACCAATCATACACCCTCACTTTCAGGGGACTCTGCCCTCCAATATGCAGTTTCCTGGTCTAAAGCCCAGTTCTTGTGACAGCTGCTCCAAAGTGAGGTGCCCCCAAAACAAATGCATATGCAGAAACTGGGGCCAAACTGCACCCCAAAACAATCTCTGGACCACCCCAAATTACACATCCCCACACTCCAGTGACTGTCCCCTGCAAGAATTCATACAGTGGTGCCTGGTTCAAACACTGGTGCTGGCACCATGAGGTTCTATTTGGGTTGCCACCAAGAACCCTGTATTACAAAGAAGATTTGAATAAAGAACAGCTGCATGCCCTCTGCACCCGAAAATAAGATTTGCACCACCACATGTCATACACCCCCACATTCAGGGGACTCTGTCCTCCAAGGGCACATATTCTGCTTCCTGAACCAAAGCCAGTTCTTGTG
Source organism: Gekko gecko (assembly GCA_029375565.1). Taxonomy (NCBI): domain Eukaryota; kingdom Metazoa; phylum Chordata; class Lepidosauria; order Squamata; family Gekkonidae; genus Gekko; species Gekko gecko. The sequence goes on from JAPDNY010000002.1 coordinate 37,459,724, forward strand.
CCATCTGCTCCAAAGTGGGGTGCCCCAGGACAAACACACAGGTGCATACACTGGGGCCAAGCTGCACCCCAAAACAATATCTGGACAACCCTAAATCACATTCCCACACTCCGGGGAATGTCACCTGCTAGAAGACATACAGTGGTACTCAATGCAAACACTGGTTCTGCCATCACTAGCTTGTATCTGAGTTGCTTCCAAGAAGCCGGTATTGCAAAGAAGATTTTAATAAAGACCTGGAACAGCTGCATGCCCCCTGGACCCCAAAATAAGGTTTGGACCACCACATATCATACACCTCACATTCAAGGGATACTGCCCTCCAAGCAGGGCCAGCTGGAAGTGTTTCTGCACCCTAGGCGAGGCGCAAATGCCAACCTCCAAGTGGGGCCTGGAGACCGTTTTGTTGCCAACTCCTCCCCCCCAGGGGGGAGGGCGAGCGAGCTGCAGCACTGCCTCCTGCGCCCCTACCGGGCGTCCTTGTACTGGCGGCGGCTGCTGCCCAGCGGTGGTGGCGGGCACCCAGTTAGGGCGGTGGGGGGGGGCAGTTTGGTGCCCCTGAGGGCCGGCGTGCCCTAGGCGAGCGCCTAGTTCGCCTAGCGGGCGAGCCGGCGCTGCCTCCAAGTGGACATATGCTGTTTCCTGGGCCAAAGCCCACTTCTTGTGCCAGCTGCTGCAAAGTGGGGTGTCCCCTGGACAAATGCTCAGGCAGACACTGGGGTGAAGCTGCACCTCCAAATAACCTTTGTCTGACATCTAACTTTGGATCAATCCCTCTTTCTGCATAATATTGCAATTATTTATTGTTCTCTGATAAACTCTCTGCTATCTTGAATGTTATGATTATAAGTCCTTTACATTTTTTAAAAAGTTAATGTTATATTGTGATCACTGCTGTTAATACTTGGTTCTGGTTAATTGCTGGAAGGGTGTCTGGAGTTGTACTATGAACTAAACTTTGAACGAAAGCTTTCCTTCTGCTTCCTCCAGTTTGTGTCTCAGTGCAATGCAAAGTGCCTCTGATCATTTAATGCCTTTGATCAGTTGTGCAGGAATTGTTTTCCCTTCACATGTAAGTGGAAAAATAGTTCTTGGTAATTAGTAACAGTAATGGTAATTACTATAACTAATAGTATTACCATACCATCTCAGGTTCATTCACTTGTTCGTTTTGCAAGGTTACCCTTCCTTCGGACAAACAGGTCCTATGCTGAACAACAGTGGGAATACGTTTGAATCTTCCAGGTCATTCCACTGATGACCTAAGAGCCACAGTCCTCAAACAGAGAAGCTTCAAGGGAGTGCAAGGATTTTCCTTGGAAGTGGGCCTTGAAAGCCCCAAGGAGATGCCAGCATCTCATGGACATTTGAACAAGCCACATGGAGCTAACTTCCCAATCATTCCACATTCCACATATACAGACTTTCCCCAGTAGCACTTTAGAGACCACCTAGCTTTTTGGGGTCTGAGCTTTCAAAGAGTCAAAGCTCACCCGGCCAGATAGGAGCTGAAACAGGAATCTCTGAGTCCCTATATCCAGTCTGAAAGTGGGAGGGGTGTTGCTGAGAAAAAAGTCAGACTGCGTACTATAACCAACTTGATAAGTGCAGAGTAGAAATGCTTGTGGGTAGAACATTAGCATCTGTAGTGAGATAAGAATTCATTCAGCCCTGGTGGGTCCATTGTTCTGAACTTGCAAATGAATTTAAATTCCGCAATCTCAGTTTGTAATCTCCCCTCCAAGCTGGTCTTTCTGAGGAGTGCCACTCCCCGGTCAGCAAGAAATGACCTTGGCCCCAGTGTTTGCACGTGCACTGGTCCTGAGGGCACACCAATTTGGAGCAGTTCGCACAAGAAGAGGGCTTTGGACCAGGAAGCAGCATAGGTCCCCTTGGAGGGCAGAATCTCCTAAATGTGGGGGTAATGGTTAGGAGTGCAGACTCTAATTTGGGAGAACCGGGTTTGATTCCCCACTCCTCCACATGCAGCTGCTGGTATGACCTTGGGTCAGTTATGCGTTCTCTCAGAGCTTTCAAGAGCAGTCCTTGAAAGAGCTCTCTCAGCCCCACCTACCTCACAGGGTGTCTGTTATGTGGAGCGGAACAGAAAGGAGATTGTAAACCACTCTGAGTGAAGGGAGGGTTATAAATACAATCTCTTCTTCTTTTCTTCTTCTTCTGTTTCTGTTTTTTTGGATTTATATCCCACCCTCGCCTTGACGGGCTCAGGGCGGGTTCCAACAATATAAATACAGTACAACAATATAAAATTCAATACAATTAAAACCACATTAAAACATAGTCTAGTGTGTGTAAAATAGAAATAAAAATGCCCTTTGGGGCACTATAAAAAAACAACATATAAAACATACAATTCTAATAAAAGCCAGCTATACTGGGAATAATTTCCCAGAGATCTGTTAAATTTAGGGATTCTAGATAGTGGGGGTTGCCAACCTCCAGACCACAGAGATCAGTTCACCTGGAGTAAATGACTGCTTTGGCAGGTGGACTCTATGGCATTTCAGGCCACTGAAATCCCTCCTCCTCCCCAAACCAGGGATGCCACCCTGCACGTGGGACCTGGGAATCCCCTGGAATTACAGCTTATTTCCAGACTACAGAGATCAGTGCACCTGGAGAAAATGGATACTTTGGAGGGGGATGGTATGGCATTGTACCATGCCGAGGGCCCTGTCCTCCTCAGGCTCCATACCCAAATCTCCAGGAGTTTCCCAACCTGGAATCTGGCAACCCTACCCCCTCCCATCCCCTGTTGGCAACCAGGGAGGACCTGGCAACTCTACCCCAAACCCTGATATCCTCAGGCTCCCCCCACCCCCCAAATCTCCATGTATTTTCCAACTCAGAGCTGGTAATCCTATAGATAGTTGGTAAGGTCTGTTGTGAGAAATCAGGAGGGGATAATGGATCCGTTGACTCAGTTAGGATGGCAACATATAGTGCTCAGACACTGATAGTCTTTCTGAACTGTAAGGACCACTGTTCACTGATTAAAAATCCAGATGGGTAGCCACAGTGGTTTGCAGCAGCAGAATAAAATGGGAGTCTAGTAGTTACTTTGAAACGTTACAGCCTATCAGAATAAGTCTGGTGAGAATGCTTATTTGTATATTTACTTAAAGCACTTATTCATTTAGAACACTTCTATGCTGCTTCTTCTGAGACTGGGTCAAGGCTGCTCTCAACTAAAGCAGTACAATAAAACCATGCAGCCATTTAAACTAAGCCATAAAAACTAAGGCAGAGCGTATTAAAACACATCATTAAAAACAGGTCAGGGGATAAGAACACAACTTTAAAAATGAGCCAGGAGATAAAAGCACAACATTGAACATAGGACAGCGGCCCATAAAGACAATTTTATAAGGTCAAAATCTTAGTTAAAAGCCTGTGTAAAAGGAAATGTTTTGGCCTGGCACCTACAAGAGAGCAGGGCAGGTGCCAGGCAAGCCTCAAGGGGTGGGCATTCTACCGGCAAGAGCAACAAATGAAACCATATTCTAGAAAAAGTTGTAAGAACCATAACTGAGTCCAGTACCTGCTGGAAACGGAAATGTTCACGCTATTTCTGAAAACCTAATGAAGACGTGGCTTTCCAAACCTCTGTTATGATTACACAAATATCTTTCCTTAATTACCAACCTGACTCTTGCAATTTATTGACCTTGGTCTGGGTTGCAAAATATGGTTGCCAAACTGGCAGGTGGGGCCTGGAGCTTTCCTAGAATTACAGCAGCTCTCCAGACAACAGAGATCAGTTCTCCTGGAGAAAATGGCTGCTCTAGAGGGTGTAATCTCTGGCATTATACCATGTTGAGCTTCCTCCCTAAGCACCATCCCTAAATCTCCATGAATCCCCCAACCGAAAGTTGCCAACCTTAATGCATACTGTTGCCAGCCTCCAGGTGGTGTCTGGAGATCCCCTGGGATTACAACTGATCTCCAGGTGACAGATCAGTTCACCTGGAGAAATGCATGAGGAGTGGGTGGTTTTCTTCTGATGCAGATCTGGACTTGCTACTAATGGATTGTTCTTTTGTTAGGATAATTAGGCGATGGGGGTGAATACTTATGAAATTGTTACTTAATAGCTCTGTGTTTTTGAATGAGATACCCATCAGAGCTCAGAGATGTGACAACATTCCAGCTGAGCAGAAACAATAAGATTGGAGGGGAGACAGAGAGGATTGTGAATTGGTAAAAAGTAAAGCACCTGGGGCACTGCCTGGCAGGCTCTCCCTGTGTCTTTGTCTCTCTTTCTCTCTCTTTCTGGGATTCTGATGTAAGGTAGCAGATCTTCTGCCTTGTAGAAATGCCTCTGGCACTCCACTTGAACTGTATTTGTATATTTTGTAAATAAAGCGAATATTGCAAAGACGTCATTAGCTTCCAGAGCTTTCTCATCCAAAGGAAGTGAAACTCATTAAAGTTGAACCTGGAACACACAAGGGTCATTTCCACATGGGTTATGTCCCCTTTGTCTGATGCTGTGGGGAAGTCCCCGTTCCCCCCCACCTTCCCCACAGCATTGTGGTGCGTTTGTGTACCTCTTGGAGTCTATGTGGTTTTTCTGTGGTCTTTCCCAAGCCTGGTTGGCTGACAATTTTGGGAAAGATAGTAGCAAAGCTTGGATGGCTGCTGTGTGGGCAGGAAAGTTCAGATTTTCCCATTCCTGCTAGGAATGCCAGCTTCCAGGTAGGACCTGGGGATCCCCCGGAATTACAGCTCATCTCCAGACTACAGAGACCAGTTCCTCTGGAGAAAATGGATGCTTTGGAGGGTGGAATCTATGGCATTGTAGCCCATTGAAGTTCCTGTCCTCTCCTGACTCCATCTCTAAATCTCCAGGATAGGGTTGCCAGGTCTGGGTTGGAAAATACCTGGAGACTTTGGGGGAGGATCCAGGAGAGGGAGGGGTTTGGGGAGGGGAGGGGCCTCAGCATGATACAATGCCATAGAGTCCCCCCTTCAAAGCAGCCATTTTCTCCAGGGGAGCTGATCTCTGTCAGATGGAGATCAGTTATAAAAGCAGATCTCCAGGCCACACCTAGAGGCTGGCAACCCTACTCCGGGAGTTTCCCAACCTTGATCTGGCAACCCTACCCCCCATCACCTGCTGGTCGCCGGGGGTGGGACCTGGCAACCCTAATTCCTACCCATGGGCAGCCATTTTCCTTATCTCTGTCCCTCTGGTGACACTCCCCCTGCCATTGGGTGGGCTGGCCCATCCCCTGCTGGTGGCCAGTGGGGCCTGGCAACCCTAGGGCCGTTTTCATTTTACAGCATTGTAAATGAATAGTGATATTAGTATAAAGTTATAACAACCTGTGTATGGTTTTTTTCTTCTGAATTCCCACCTTTGATGTAAGAAAAGTCTCTAGCCTAAACTTGCCAGTGCTCATGGAAGAAACAGTGTGTGTGTGTGGGGGGGAATGACATTGGACTACATGCTGATGTCATGTCTGGGAGCCAGTTTGGTGTAGTGGTTAGGAGTTTGATTCCCCACTCCTTCACATGCATCTGCTGGTATGACCTTGGGTCAGTCACAAGTTCTCATAGAGCTGTTCTCTCTCACAGGCAGTTCATGAAAGAGCTCTTTCAGCCCCACCTACCTCACAGGGTGTCTCTTGTGGGGAGGGGAAGGGAAAGGAGATTGTAACCTGCTCTGAGATTCCTTCAGGTAGTGAAGGGTGTGGTATAAATCCAATTTCTTCTTCTCTCTGGACAAAAATCTGGATGTGACATTAGACACCAGCCCATGCATCCTCCATAAACTCTGTGGTAATACCATAAAGTTTCTAGAATGTCGGATGACACGCTGATGTCACACCTGGGTTTTTGATCAGATATAAGATTGGCATTATAGCCCAATGTAATTTCTGCTCCTTGTCCTGCCTCCAAAGTTTCAACAGATGCTGGGCCACTTCTTGACATCCCTCTGTCCAACCCCTTTCATTGCAGTCACATGCCTATCCCTTCACATTTGCAAGAAAAGGTTAGAGCCTTTTTAAAGTGAAAGCCAGGAATTCACATAGAATAATACACAGATTATAACCTTATGTTGATATGATATCCGTTTACTAATTTTTTTTACTGAAAAATCCCTGGTGGCATGGTGGGGGAGGGATTGTCCACTGCTGGGAGACTGTGGCAGAGAATCTACAGGGAAAACAGCCATGTTGAAGGAAACCATGCTGCCCCTGTGCTACACAAGCCTGTCTCCATGTGCAAAGCAGTTTGGGGGAGAACACACAGTATTTTTTCAGAGGTTAAAATACTTTGCTATAAAAACAGAAATTTGGCTTTTGGTGTAAATAAAATGCCCCCTGTAATTATTCCATGTTTGTTGATTGCAGTACTGTAAGGAGAGTGATAGAGGGTGACAAGTGTGATTTGATCGGTTGCTGACTGAGAGTGTGGGAGGAGGGGTGTCTGAGAGGAATCTGTGTGTGTGTCTATGAGGAGATTCTGTGATATGAGAGAAACAAATATGGAACAAATATGATTGCACCACTTGGGAACAGTGACCATAATGTCATTGAGTTTAACATTAGTACAGATAGGGAGTTGCCCAAAAAGACTGACGCAACCACTTTTAACTTTAAAAGGGGTAACTTCTCTGGTATGAGGGGACATGTGAGGAAGAAATTGAAAGGAAGAGTGGAGAAGGTCAAAACCATTGGGGAAGCTTGGAGACTATTTAAAAAGACAATCCTAGAAGCTCAGAAAAAATATATACCGCGGGTTAGGAAAGGTACAAATAGGTATAGAAAAAAGCCTGCATGGTTAACAAATAAAGTAATGGAAGCTGTAAAAGGTAAGAAGGATTCCTTTAAGCGGTGGAAAGCTAGTCTTAGTGAGGTTGATAAAAGGGAACACAGACTATGGCAAATAAAATGCAAGTCTGTGATCAGGCAAGCAAAAAGGGAATATGAGGAGCATATCGCAAAAAACATAAAGACCAACAATAAAACTATCGTCAAATACATTAGAAGTAGGAAGCCAGCCAGGGAGGCAGTGGGGCCCTTGGATGACCAAGGGGTAAAAGGAGTAGTGAAGGATGATAGGGAAATGGCTGAGAAGCTGAATGCATTTTTTGCCTCTGTCTTCACTGTGGAAGAGGAGAAGTGTTTGCCCACTCCAGAAGCACCGATTTCAGGAGGGGGTTTGAAAGACCTGAATCAGATTGCGGTAACAAGAGAGGAAGTCCTCCGACTGATGGACAATTTAAAAACTAATAAATCACCAGGCCCGGATGGCATTCATCCGAGAGTTCTGAAAGAACTCAACTGTGAACTTGTGGATCTCCTGACAAAAATATGTAATCTTTCTTTAAAATCTGCCTCCATTCCTGAGGACTGGAAGGTAGCTAATGTCACTCCCATCTTTAAAAAGGGCTCCAGGGGAGATCCGGGAAATTACAGGCCAGTCAGTCTGACATCGATACCAGGTAAGTTGGTGGAAACTGTTATTAAGGAAAGAATTAGTAGGCACATTGATGAACAAAAACTATTGAGGCAGACTCAGCATGGGTTCTGTAAGGGAAGATCTTGTCTCACTAACCTGTTAGTGTTTTTTGAGGGAGTGAACAAACATGTGGACAAGGGGGACCCAATAGATATTATTTACCTTGACTTCCGGAAAGCTTTTGATACAGTTCCTCATCAAAGGCTCCTAAGTAAGCTCAATAATCATGGGATAAAAGGACAAGTCCTCTTGTGGATCAAAAACTGGCTTATAAATAGAAAACAGAGAGTGAGTATAAATGGGAAACTTTCTCAGTGGAGGGTGGTAAGCAGTGGGGTACCACAGGGATCAGTACTCGGTCCGATGCTTTTTAACTTGTTTATTAACGATTTGGAATTGGGAGTAAGCAGTGATGTGGCTAAATTTGCAGATGACACAAAGTTGTTCAGGGTGGTGAAAACCAGGGAGGATTGTGAGGCACTCCAAAGGGATCTGTTGAGGATGGGTGAGTGGGCGTCAATGTGGCAAATGGGGTTCAATGTGGCCAAGTGCAAAGTGATGCACATTGGAGCCAAAAATCCTAAATATAAATACACGTTGATGGGGTCTGATCTGGCAGAGACGGACCAAGAGAGAGATCTTGGAGTCGTAGTGGATAACTCACTGAAAATGTCTACACAATGTGTAGCTGCAATAAAGAAGGCCAACGCTATGCTGGGGATTATTAGGAAGGGAATTGATAACAAATCAGCCAGTATCATCATGCCCCTGTATAAATCATTGGTGCGACCTCATTTGGAATACTGTGTTCAGTTCTGGTCACCACATCTCAAAAAGGATATTATAGCATTGGAAAAAGTGCAGAGAAGGGCAACTAGAATGATAAAAGGGTTGGAACACCTTCCCTATGAAGAAAGGTTAAAATGCTTGGGGCTCTTTAGCTTGGAGAAACGACGGCTGAGAGGTGACATGATCGAGGTTTATAAGATTATGAATGGGATTGAGCAGGTTGAGAAAGAAGTACTTTTCTCCCTTTCTCACAATACAAGAACTCGTGGGCACTCTATGAAATTGCTGAGCAGTCGGGTTAGAACAGATAAAAGGAAATACTTCTTCACCCAAAGAGTGATTAACATATGGAATTCACTGCCACAGGAGGTCGTGGCAGCCGCAAGCATGGACAGTTTCAAGAGGAAATTAGATAAACATATGGAGCAGAAGTCCACCAGTGGCTATTAGCCACAGGGTATAGATGGGAACTCTCAGTCTGGGGCAGGTGATGCACTCTATTCTTGGTGCTGGAGGGGGCAGCAGTGGGAGGGCTTCTGGTGCCCTGGCCCCACTGCTGGACCTCCTGATGGCACCTGGTATATTTTGGCCGCTGTGTGACAGAGTGTTGGACTGGATGGGCCATTGGCCTGATCTAACATTGGCTTCTCTTATGTTCTTATGTTCTTATGAAGCGTTTTGAAGAGAGTCTGTGTGACTCTGAGAGTTATGAAGTATTCTGTGTGTGAAGCTTGAAGAGAGAACATAGTCTGTGTGACTATGGTATTCTGAGTCTAATTCTGTGTGAATAAGACCAACAGTTTAGTCTATGTGACTAAGAGAGTTGATTCTAGTCAGTGTGAGTAACACAAAGAGACTAGCCTGTGTGGCTATATATATGAGTGTATAAGCCTGTCAGAGTGGAGTTTGAGAGACTGTAGCACCAAGCTTTCCCAGTTATATTTACAAGTTCCTTTTGTCAGCAACTGTTCAAAATAACCAGAAACTTTTTTGCTCTTTATTAAATAAATCAATTTTTATTTAAACTTATCCCAGAAATCAGTACAGTACTTCTTCAGGGCCACATAGTCCTCTGAAGTGCCCAGACCCTGTCATACTACCAAAAGAGTGAGAGTTGGAATTTTTAATTCCTGGTGGCAGCAGAAAACTACCAAGTTTAGATACAGAGAGTGTTTAAAGGCAAATCCATTTTCCCTATAAGCAAGAACCACACCACCCCCCAGGTTGAAACTGGAACATATAACTCTTTTAACAATATGGGTTGATGTGAAGCAAACACATATCAATGGAAGAATGCCGATGTGCTGTCCATATTTGCTGCAAATGTAGTCACATTGCAAAAAGGTGGCCTATACACTTTCTGCCTAAATAAATATTTGCAGTTCCCAGTTTGCAGAACATATTCCATTCAGAAGGTATCTTGTTAAAGTATCCAGAATATTCTAATCCAGAATTGTAGTCCATTTTCAAAAGCCAAAATGTCTTGAGGAACTGCCTTACAAACTTTTGATTGTCAGCTGTCTACAGGCAAAAAAACCACCTCAAAGAAAAGGATGCCCTTAGTTACCTCCATGCTTGAGAGGAGATAGAAGAAGTATAACAACAGGGTCTCAGGTAATTACTCTCAGCATTCCACAGTGAGGAATAAGAAGAGATTTGATTTATAACCCGCCTGGGGAAAAACTGTTTTTTCCTCGTTTTTTTCCTGAAGCCTTTTTTGGTTTTTTTCCTGAAATTCCTGAAAAATTGAAAAAAGAAAAGGAAAAAAATGATTATGGAACGTTTTATTTTAACATGATGTATAAAATATTTTAAGACAAGGTGCTGAAGTTTGCTCAATTTCATGTTCGTTGCATCGATGACACTGTCTAACCATCTCATCCTTTGCCGTCCCCTTCTTCTTTGACCTTCAATCTTTCCCAGCATCAGGGTCTTCTCCAGTGAATGCTCCCTTCTCATTTGGTGGCCAAAGTATTTGAGCTTCAGCTTCAGGATCTGGCCTTCCAGGGAGCAATCAGAGTTGATTTCTTTTAGGATTGACTGATTTGATCTCCTGGCAGTCCAAGGGACTCTCAAGAGTCTTCTCCAGCACCATAGTTCAAAAGAATCTATTCTTCGGCGCTCGGCCTTCCTTATAGTCCAACTCTCGCAGCCATACATTACTACGGGGAATACCATTGCTTTGACCATGCGGACTTTTGTTGGCAAAGTGATGTCTCTGCTTTTTATCATGCTGTTTAGGTTTGCCATCGCTTTCCTCCCAAGGAGCAGGCGTCTTTTAATTTCATGGCTGCAGTCACCATCTGCAGTGATCTGGGATCCTAGGAACGTGAAGTCTGTCACTACTTCTACGACTTCCCCTTCTATTTGCCAAGGAGTGATGGGGCCAGATGCCATGATCTTAGTTTTTTTGATGTTGAGCTTCAAGCCCACTTTTGCACTCTCCTCTTTCACCCTGAGCAAGAGGCTCTTTAGGTCCTCTTCACTTTCTGCCATCAGAGTGGTATCGTCTGCATATCTGAGGTTATTGATCTTTTCCCCAGAAATCTTAACTCCAGCTTGTGATTCATCCAGGCCAGCATTTCGCATGATGTACTTGGCATATAAGTTAAATAAGCAAGGTGACAATATACATCCTTGCCGTACTCCTTTCCCTATGCTAAACCAATCAGTTGTTCCATATCCGGTTCTAACTGTTGCTTCTTGACCCTTATACAGGTTTCTCAGGAGACATGTGAGGTAGTCCGGTACTCCCATCTCTTTAAGAACCTGCCATAATTTATTGTGATCCACACAATCAAAGGCTTTAGCATAGTCAATGAAGCAGAAGTAGATGTTTTTCTGGTACTCTCTTGCTTTCTCCATAATCCAGCGAATGTTGGCAATTTGATCTCTAGTTCCTCTACCTCTTCGAAACCCAGCTTGTACTTCTGGCAGTTCTCTATCCACGTACTGTTGGAGCCTAGCTTGTAGGATTTTGAGCATGACCTTGCTAGCGTGTGAAATGAGTGCAATTGTGCGATAGTTTGAACACTCCTTGACGTTGCCCTTCTTTGGGATTGGAATGTACACTGACCTTTTCCAATCCTGTGGCCACTGTTGTGTTTTCCAAATTTGTTGGCAAATTGAGTGCAGCACTTTAACAGCATCTTCTTTTAAGACTTTGAATAACTCAGCTGGGATACCATCACCTCCACTAGCTTTGTTGTTAGTAATGCTTTCTAAGGCCCATTTAACTTCACTTTCCAGGATGTCTGGCTCGAGGTCAGTGATTATACCATCATGGTTGTCAAGGACATTGAGGTCCTTCTTGTATAGTTCTTCTGTGTATTCTTGCCATCTTTTCCTAATCTCTTCTGCTTCTGTTAGGTCCCTACCATTTTTGTCCTTTATCATGGCCAGCTTTGCATGGAACATTTCCTTGATTTCTCCAATTTTCTTGAAGAGATCTCTAGTCCTTCCCAATCTATTGTTTTCCTCTATTACTTTGCATTGTTCATTCAGGAAAGCCTCCTTATCTCTCCTTGCTGTTCTCTGGAAATCTGCATTCAGTTGGGCAAATCTTTCCTTTTCACCGTTGCTTTTAGCTTTCCTTCTGTCCTCTGCTATGTGTAAAGCCTCATCAGACAGCCACTTTGCTTTTTTGCATTTCTTTTTCTTCGGGATGGCGGTGATTGCTGCCTCCTTTACAATGTCACGGACCTCTGTCCATAGTTCTTCAGGCACTCTGTCTATCAAATCTAGTCCCTTAAACCTATTCTTCACCTCTACTGTATATTCATCGGGGATGCGATCTAGGTCAAATCTGAATGGCCTAGTGGTTTTCCCAACTTTCTTCAATTTAAGTCTGAATTTTGCAATGAGTAGCTCATGATCTGAGCCACAGTCAGCTCCAGGTCTTGTTTTTACTGACTGGATAGAGCTTCTCCATCTTTGACTGCAAATTATATAATCAATCTGATTTCGGTGTTGCCCATCTGGTGATGTCCATGTGTAGAGACGCCTCTTAGGTTGTTGGAAAAGGGTGTTCGCTATGACCAGCGTGTTCTCTTGACAAAACTCTGTTAGCCTTTGCCCTGCTTCATTTTGTTCTCCAAGGCCAAACTTGTCTGTTATTCCGGTTACCTTTTGATTCCCTACTTTAGCATTCCGGTCCCTTATGATGATGAGGACATCATTTTTTGGTGTTAGTTCTATGAGCTGTTGTAGGTCTTCATAGAACTGGTCCACTTCAGCCTCTTCTGCAGCAGTGGTTGGGGCATAGACTTGGATTACTGTGATATTGAATGGTTTACCTTGGATTCGGACCAAGATCATTCTGTCATTTTTGAGATTGTATCCTAATACTGCCTTTCTCACTCTCTTGTTGACTATAAAGGCCACACCATTTTTTCTACGGGATTCCTGGCCACAGTAGTAGATATAATGGTCTTCTGAGTTAAATTCGCCCATTCCTGTCCACTTTAGTTCACTGATTCCCAAGATGTCGATGTTCATTCTTGCCATCTCATTTTTGACCACGTCAAGCATACCTTGATTCATAGATCTTACATTCCAGGTTCCTATGCAGTATTGTTCTTTGCAGCATCGGACTTTCCTTTCACCGTCAGACACATCCACAACTGAGCGTCCTTTCGGCTTTGGCCCAGCCGCTTCACTCTTTCTGGGGTTACTCGTACTTGCCCTCTGCTCTTCCCCAGTAGCATATTGGACACCTTCCGACCTGAGGGGCTCATCTTCCGGCGTCATATCTTTTAGCCTTTTGTTACTGTCCACGGGGTTTTCTTGGCAAAGATACTGGAGTGGGTTGCCATTTCCTTCTCCAGGGGATCACGCTTGGTCTGAGTTCTCTGCTGTGGCCTGTCCGTCCTGGGTGGCCCTCCACGGCATAGCCCACAGCCTCATCGAACCACACAAGCACCCTCGCCACGACAAGGCAGTGATCCATGAGGGAGACTATCACTTTAAATTATTATAATTTCCCAACCAAGTGTAGAATCTTGTCCATGTATTCTCAAAAGTTTTTTTCTGGGTATTCTTTCAATAAATCTAATTTCTGTGCCCTGAGGACAAGCAAGTCCTAGGTTACAAACTAACTCTCCAATGCAAGACCAAGATGCATTTCTTCCTTTAGGAGGTGCTATTGTCACAAGAAAAGAAAAAGATTTCAGGTTTGTTTTTGCATGTGGGTGGGTATACTCACGAAGTATACACTAGGCCTCAAAGCATTGGAAGAAAATACAGACTTGAAAGTATATAATTAATTTAAAAAGGTAAGAGTTTTCATTTATCTGATTCATTTATCATTTATCTGATTGTGGAGGTTTAATTGTCTGTTCCACATAAACTAGTAAACAGTTCAGGAGATTGTTGCTCCATTTGTTACAATTACAAATAAATATTATTTAAAAAGTAAATTCTGTTTGTAATAATAGTTTGGATACACTATATTTTTAATATGCTAGTTGTGATAATTTCATGCCAAGTAAAATTGTCCATAGTCATATTTTATGTTCCTAAAGTAACAGAATGACTTTCAATCTGGAAAAGAAAAAAGAAGTGCTAATGTAGCATTTTTTTCAATTTTTCCGAAATTTTCCGTTTTTCCAAAAAAAAAAAAAAATCCCGGAAAAAAACTTTTTTTCCCGAGCTTCAAAATTTCCAGAAATTTTACATCTCTACACCCGCCCATCACTCAGAGTCTCAGAGCGGCTTACAAACTCTTTTCCCTTCCCTGTGAGGTAGATGGGGCTAAGAGAGCTCTGAGAGAACTGTCCTTGAGAGAACAGCTCTGACAGAACTATGGCTTGCCCAAGGTCATCCGGCAGCTGCAAGTGGAGGAGTGGGGAATCAAACCCGGTTCTCCCAGATTAGAGTCCACACACTTAATCACCACACCAAACTGGCTCTCAGTCTGGTTCGTTCGTTCTTTCTCTCTTTCTCTCTTATTTGTATTTATAGCCCGCCCATCCCGCGAGCGGGCTCAGGGCAGGTAAGAAAGACATTTATACAACAATCTCCAATGCTGATATATTTATTTGCTTCACTATGTTTTCCCCTGGAATTAAATCCAAACAAATGGTGACCACATAAACTAAACTTGTTATTCCTGTTTGGTCCTTGCATCTGTGAAACATCTCATTATGTTGTATGCTAATTGCTGCTCACCCTCTGCCTATATATATATGGACTGCTAGTGCTAACTTCCATTTCAATGTATCTGAAGAAGTGTGCATGTATGCAAAAGCTTGAATAAAACTTTGTTGGACTTAAAGGTGCCACTGGACTCAAATTTTGTTCTGTTGCTTCAGACCAACATGGCTACCCACCTGAATCAAATTTCTTCTAAGTTTTCATGACTAACCCAAGTTCACTTCATCAGATGCATGAAATGTGACATTGGGTTGGCAGAGTGATTTATATCCAGCACTAAAAGTGGCAAAAGGGTGAGAGGAAAGCCATTACCAATAGAAGTCAGAGAAGGCCCAGTTTCCTAAGACAAAGGGTATGACATTGCAATGTAGAACACAAGTAAAGATGAAATCCAGTCAAAAGTAAACAATCCACTCAGATCTAGAGAAAGATCTTCATTATTCTGTTGCATCAAGAAGGAACAGAATCCTTGCTATACCTCAACAAAAAAGATCTCAGTTTTTTCCAGCATAAACTTTGGTGAGTCTGAGTTCACTTCAACAGTGCATTGAAGGACTAACAAAATTTTATTCCAGTATAAATTTTTGTGGACTAGAGCTAGGGTTGCCAGCCTCTCTGCTATGTCACTCTGCTAAGTCACTTTGGTTTGAAGCACACTGGGTGACCTAGGGTTAGGGCTGCCACCTTCTAGGTGGGCCCTGGAGATCTCCTGGAATTGCATGTGATCTCCAGTCTGGAAGAAATGGCTGCTTCGGAGGGAGGACTCTACCTCCCACTGTGGTCTCTCCCCAAACTCCACCTCCAAGTCTCCAGGAATTTCCCAACATGGCACTGGCAACCCTAACTAGAGCCCAGTTGTTCAGATGAAGTCTGAATTCAAACTGCATCTGAGGAAGTAAGCTCTCTAGGCCATGAAAATTTATGTTGAAATAAAATGTGGTTAGTTTCTAAGGTGAACAAAAGCTACTGAGGAAGAATCAGCATGGATTCTGTAAGGGAAGATCTTATCTCATTAACCTTTCAGAGTTCTTTGAGGGGGTGAACAAACATGTGGACAAGGGTGACCCAATAGATGTTGTTAACTTTGACTTCCAGAAAGCTTTTGATAAAGTTCCTCATCAAAGGCTCCTAAGTAAACTCAGCAGTCATGGGATAAGAAGACAAGTCCTCTTGTGGATTAAAAACTGGATAATTAACAGGAAACTGAGAGTGAATCTAAATGGACAGTTTTCACAGTGGAATGTGGTAAGCAGTGGGGTACTGCAGGGCTCAGTACTAGGTCCAGTGCTTTGGAACTTGTTTGTTAATGATTTGGAGTTGGAAGTAAGCAGTGAAATGGCTAAGTTGTTCAGGGTGGTGAGAACCAGGGAGGCACTCCAGAGAGATCTGTCAAGGCTGGGCGAGTGGGTATCAACATGGCAAATGAGGTTCAATGTGGGCAAGTGCAAAATAATGCACGTTACAGCCAAAAATCCTACCTGTAAATGTACTTTGATGGGGTCTGAACTGGTGGTAACTGACCAGGAGCGAACTTTTGGAGTCATGGTAGATCACTCATTGAAGATGGCAACTGTTTTTTTTAATTGCTACTGCAATAAAAAAGGCAAATGCTGGAAGGGGACTGAAAACAAATCAGCCAGTATTATAATGCCCTTGTATAAATCTATGGTGCAGCCTCATTTGGAATACTGTGTACAATTCTAGTCAATACACCTCAAAAAAGATATTATAGCATTGGAAAAGATGCAGAAAAGGGCAACATTAGGCTCCGGTCACATGGAGAATTTGCTGCACGGAAGGCACGAATGTTAGGCACATTTTCAGGGCGCGATTACACCACAACATCTGGGAAGTGTAGCGCTCCCGTGGGCAACCTGTGGCATCCCACCGAAGATGCGGAGTTAAAAAATACTGCGAAAAGTGTACTACTTTCCAGGAAACACGGGGCAAAGGCAGGCGTCTGACCACGGGAGCACCAGTATACCGTGGCATCCGGCCCCCACCCACGTCCCGTCGCAAACCAGATGTTGTAAGTCTCCATAGGATGCGCACCAACACTGAACAGTGCATGCGCATAAACAAGACACCAACAGCAGCCTTGCCTCCCGGAACAGCTCATGTGCACAAAAAAACCAGCGCCACCTGTGTGATCACACCGTGCCGCTTCTTTGCCATGGGCTGCTTCTTTGCCAACCGTGGGATCGGGCTATCGTGCTTTATTTTGCTCCGGGGTGAACAGCCACGCCTCCCCCCCCCGCGTTATCTGGCCCATGTGTCCAGGGCCTAAAATGATTAAGGGGATGGAACACCTTCCCTATGAAGAAAGGTTAAAGAGGTTAGGGCTCTTTAGTTTGGAGAAATGATGAGTGAAGGATGACATGACAGAGGTTACAAAATTATGCATGGAATCTGTCCTTATATATATATTTGAATTTTGGTTCCACAACATTCTATGCTTGCCACAATTGATTCGGCACAAGAACTGGCAGTCAGAAGATGCTGGCCAGGGCTGACTGGCTGCTTGGCGGAGTCCTGCCCACGTCAGCCCCGGCCAGTATCTTTGGTTCAGTCTGCTCCGGTCCTCTGGCAGGAGAGGACCGTCTGCAGAAAGAGTGCAGGGACAGGCCTTCAAGGCCGAGGCAGGTGAGAGAAGCCCCTTCCGCCCCCCCCACACACCATCCCCTGGGCCTTCTATGGGCCCAGTCGGCCAGAGAAGCCCCTTCCACCCCCCCCCCAACCATCCCCTGGGCCTTCTATGGGCTCAGTCGGCCAAAGAAGCCCCTTCCGCCCCCCCACACCATCCCCTGGGCCTTCTATGGGCCCAGTCGGCCGGAGAAGCCCCTTCCGCCCCCCACCATCATCCCCTGGGCCTTCTATGGGCCCAGTCGGCAGGAGAAGCCCTTTCCGCCCCCCACACCACCCCTGGGCCTTCTAAGGGCCCAGTTGGCCGGAGAAGCCCCTTCCGCCCCCCACACCATCCCCTGGGCCTTCTAAGGGCCCAGTTGGCCAGAGAAGCCCCTTCCGCCCCCCACACACCATCCCCTGGGCCTTTGATGGGCCTAATCGGCTGGAGAAGCCCCTTCCGCCCCCCCCACACCATCTCCTGGGCCTTCTGTGGGCCCAATCGGCCAGAGAAGCCCCTTCCGCCCCCCACCATCCCCTGGGCCTTCTAAGGGCCCAGTTGGCCGGAGAAGCCCCTTCCGCCACCCCCACACCATCCCCTGGGCCTTCTATGGGCCCAGTTGGCCGCCCCACACCATCCCCTGGGCCTTCTATGGGCCCAGTCGGCCGGAGAAGCCCCTTCCGTCCCCCCACATACCATCCCCTGGGCCTTCTATGGGCCCAGTCGGCCAGAGAAACCTCTTCCGCCCACACACACACCATCCCCTGGGCCTTCTATGGCCCCCTCACACACCATCCTCTGGGCCTTCTATGGGCCCAGTAGGCCAGAGAAGCCCCTTCCCCCCACACACACCATCCTCTGGGCCTTCTGTGGGCCCAGTAAGCCCGTTCTGCCCCTCTTCCCTTTCTTTCCCCCCTTTCCTTTCTTTCTCTCTCCTTCTTTCTTTCACTCTCCCCCTCTTCCTTCCTTCCTCCCTCCCTTTCTAGGGCCCGTTGTCTTCTTCCACAACAGGCTTTGCTCCCTAGTAGAATAGATAAAGAAGTACTTTTCTCCCTTTCTCTCAATACGAAAATGGTGGGCATTCAATGAAATTAATGTGCAGTAGGCTTAAAACAGATAAAAGGAAGTCACTTCTTCACCATTAATACATGGAATCCACTGCCACAGGAAGTAGTGGCGGCTACAAGCATAGACAACTTCAAGAGGGGGCTGGGTAAACATACAGTGAAGAAGTCCACAGCGGCTATTAGCTACAACGTATAGATGGAACATTTATTATGTCTGGGGCAGTGATGCTCGGTATTCTTGGTGATTGGGAGGCAGCATTGGGAGGGCTTCTGGAGTTCTGGTCCTGCTGGTGGACCTCCTGATGGCACCTGGGTTTTGGCTACTGTGACAGAATATTGGACTGGATGGGCCATTGGCCTGATTCAGCAGGGCTTTTCTTAGATTCTTATGCCACATGCAAACCTAGCGAGTGCCGATCCATGCCTCCCACCCCAACCACACTGCAGACAGACACGCCTGTTGCATCACGCAATTTCATACAGACACGCTGCTTTCCAAGCTGCAACGATGCAAAATAAAAACTACCCCCTCCCCCGAACCGGATACGAGAAGCTTCCCCTCCTTCTGCAGGCTGCCAGCGAAGCAACAAGGAGCAACGCAAAACCCCCACCCCCTACCTCCTCTTCCATTCGTCTCTCGCAGCCTGACAAAGGCGTGTCTTCCTGCCAGTTTCTCTCATTGGACAAACAAAGAACTAAGTGCCTCTTATTGGCTGTTATTCCTTAACGTGTCAGCACTCCGCATTGCGATTGGATGCTCGGAATAGTAGTGAAGCCCATTGCCCTATCGTGGGCGGAAGTAAAGACAATCTCAGCAGCATGGCGGCGGATGGAGTGGACTCGTTAAGCGTTTTGATTAGCATCGGTCTGAGTGAGAGCAAGGCGCGCGAGACCCTTCGGAACGAGGCGCTCACCGCGTTGCTTCGCGAGGCTGTCGTGCAGGTCACCACCTCCTTTTCTTCCCTCTCCCGGAGCTTCTCCCGTGCCTTTGTAATAAGCCATATGATAGACAGGAAACCAACGTATTTAGCCTTTCTCCATCACTGCAGGAGTTGGGTTTCCGCATGTCATTATTACGTGAGGCTCAGGAAAACAAAAAAGTGGTCGTCCCGCCACATAGCATACTCCTGAATAGTTTTCTATGTGAAATTTCACCCCGTGTTCATTCAGCTGCTCTGTCATCTTTTTTTAAAATTGATTGGTTTCGTTTTCCAGTTTAAAAGGCTGTGTACTTAATCGCAGGGCACCACAAGTTTGTAGGAATGTATGTGTTTTCCGTGCTGTTCTGAGAGGGATATATCACATTCATTCTGCTTTTAGTAACTTGGTTAGCCATCTCTTACAGTGACATCCTAACTTTAAATATATGCTGATGGAGTTTGAACTGTGTGGAACTGAGAGGGAAATAGATCTTTGTGGTGGTTGTAGGAGATAGCTGAATGACAATGTTGACTCAGTGTGCGGCAGTGGTGAAAAGGGCAAGCTCCATGCTAGGGATTGTTAGGAGAGGGACTGAAAAGGAGATGGCCAATAATAGAACGCCCTTGTATATGTAAATAGTGTGGCCTCATTTAGAATACTGCATAAGGGCCTGGTTGCTGCTTCTTAAAGATACAGCAGAACTGCAGAAAGTGCAACCAAGATGACTAAGGGCTTGGAGCATCTTCCCTACAAAGAAAAGCTAAAGAGTCTGGGACTTACAGGATGACAGAGAGGGGGATATGATAGAGGCTTATAAAATTATACATGGGGTAGAGAAAGTAGGGGGAGAGAGAGAAAGAGAGAGAAGGGTTTTTTGTTCCTCTCCAATAATGCTAAAATTCAGGAGCAGCTGATGAAATTGATGGAAATAGGTTCAGGACAGTCAAAACCAGATACTTCTGTAAATTGTGGAACTCACTCCCAGTGAAGGTACTGATGGCCACTGGCATTAAAGGGGGATTGATAGGTTCAGGGAGGAAATTCTATCGACAGCTACTAATTCTTATTACAGAACAAAGTTTGAGTCCAGTAGCACCTTTAAGACCAGCAAAGCTTACATCTGGGTATAAGCTTTCATGTGCATGCACACTTCTTCAGACACCCAGAATTAAGCTTTGTTGGTCTTAAAGGTGCCACTGGACTCAAACTTTGTTCTGTTGCTTCAGACCGACATGATTACTCACCTGAATCTAACTCTGATTATGAAAGGGATCCTCCACATCCAAAGGCAGTAAACCTCTGAATTCCAGTGGTAGGATGTAATGTAGAGGGGGAGGGCTTTGGTCCCTATGCATCCTGTTTCTTGGTCCTCCAGTGGATGGCCACAGTGTGAAATAGGATGCTGGACTAAGCAAACCACGATCCAGCAGGGTAATTGCTGTGTTCTTGCAACAAGGGACAAAAGCAAGCAAATCCAGTTCCACCTACTGACACTTCATTTTTGTGTAAATGTGAGCTAAAACACAGGTGAACACGCAAAGCTTTCTTCATAATGAGTCATTAGTTTATCGAGGTCTGTACTGTCAACTCTGACTGGCAGCAGCTCATGGTCTCAAGCAGAGATCTTTCACATGTTCTTTAACTGGAGGACCATCTGAATGCAAAGCAAATGCTTTAGGACTGAGCCAGAGCACCACGCTGTCTTAGATTCACCCTTAAGATTGGAGTGCTTTCATTTCTTTATCATTTAAAATATTTATACCCACAAGCCAGCTTTAAGAACCACTTAAAGCCTATGGAGTTCAAACCCAGTAATTTGGAAACCATACACTTTTAAAAAAACCATCAACAACCCACTGCCGAATAAGAAATGGACGGAACATAGGAGTGACTAATCACCAGAATTCTAGGGTTGCCAAACCTGGGTTGAGAAATTCTGGAAGATTTGGGGTGGAGCCTGGGGAGGGTGGGAGTTTGGGGACAGGAAAGAGCTCAACAGGGATGTCATGCTGTAGAGTCCACCTCCAAAGTAGCTATTTTCTCCAGGGGAACTGGTCCCTGTTGTCTGGAGATGAGTTGTATTTCCAGGATATCTCCAGGACCCACCTGGCAGCCCTTCTGGAATCCCCAAAAGCCCACTGAAACCACAGAGTTGGACTGCCAGTCTAAACCACATAAAAACTTTTAAATATTGCATTCCTAAAGCAATTGGAAAGAAAATAAAGTTGCACTGGTAGGTAGGAGGAAAAAGAAGAAGAAGGTGCAGGGGAGACAGATTGGGATCTAAAAGTCAAATAAATGTCTCTTCCTTGCATGTTCTTTTTTCTCCATTCCTAAAAGCAAGCCATAAAATCCAGCCTATTCAAACTATTTTATCTGTGGAAATATCTGCTTTTGAAACAAAATCAGCCCATTCTTCTTGGTCCTGTGAATCTGAAAGCGAAAGTCCGTGTTAAAACAGCAAAACACTTCAAGAACAAACAGAATAGGCAGGGTGCTGTTGGGCGGTATCCTCCTTAGTTCCTATTTTCATTGGATGGAGGTAGCTCCTTGTTTTGGCAGGAGGAGAGGAGGAAACAAGCCTTTCCATTTAAAAGCAGGGTGTACCTATTTATGAGGTTTGTTTGTTTAGCTTGCCCTTCTCCAAATGCATATCGTTAGCCCACTTTGCAGCACAGAGCTTTATGAATTGTAAATCACTGCAGCTTTATCCATGGCAAAGGGAATGTTTTGGTGCCAAGGCAGACAGGTAATTGTATATTGTGCCATCATTTTCACAATGCACGCAAACTGCAGCTATATGGTTGCCAGGTCTGGATTGGAAAATACCTGGAGACTTTGGGGTAGATCCAGGAGTGGGCAGGGTTTGGGGAGGGGAGGGACCTCAGCATGGTACAATGTAGGGTTGCCAGCTCTGGGTTGGAAAATACCTGGAGACTATGGAGGTGGATCTGGGAGAGGGTGGGGGTTTGGGGAGGGGAGGTGCCTCAGCATGGTACAATGCCATAGAGTCCTACCCTTCAAAGCAGCTATTTTCTCCAGGGGGAGCTGATCTCTGTCAGTTGGAGATCAGTTGTAAAAGCAGGAGATCTCCAGGCCCCACCTGGAGGCTGGCAACCCTATGCAGCTACTCTTACACACCACCTCCAGTGCTGTGTGATCAGAACCCTGCTGTTTTGCTGGGATCCTGCAGGGCAAGAAGAGTTGTTTGCAGTGCTACAGATTTAAGTTGTGAAGGGACAGAAGGAGGTAGATCTGGATGATTTTTCAGCTACAGAGTAACTTACTGGGGCATAAGGAAGAGGCAGGGAAGGGTCTGGATTGTAGGAAACATTTTTCGCTTCCTGAAGTCCTCATGATCTAAGAAAAGTTCCTCTCTTCCCCCTCTCCCATGTTCACATCTGCAAATCCATGTGCTCTCCTTCACACACGTAGTTGTACAAAGCACATGCCATGTAGGAGAATCAGATTATAAAACTAGGTATGACTCCAGACTGGGTTTTAACATTTCCACTCCCTCCTCCCTCAATTTTTTAGGCTCAAGGAATTCTTGGCCCAGCTCTTGACAAGACAGTCGGCACTTTGTTATATAATGTGGCTTCTCGGCTTAAGGACCCCAAACATCTCAGCTTCCTGGTGGCATACATAGCTAACAAGAAGATTGTTACTGATCTACAGCTCAATGGTATGACACATGGCAAGGAGGAACACTGGCTGCAGCAAAAATGCTCTCCTCTTTGTAACTGGAGGTCTGCCTTAACCTACATCCTTAGGCCTCATGCTAAATGCACAGTCAGGCACTGGTTTGTCTGAGGCCTAGAAACAATGTGGTTCTCTGGATATGATCCACTTGGTGATAGGCTAACAGAAATCTTCTGTTAAGATTTCATACCTGGCTGGCCCTGTTGTGAGAAGTCCCATGCAGGCTTGCAGATGGGACTCAACGCTTCTTCAGGTTTGGGCCCTGCCACTGGGAGCTCTGAAGGATATGGGGAGACGCACCTGACTAGGCAGAAGCAGCAGTACAGTAGTAGAAAATCCTGTCCAACAAACTCATTCCCATGCCTTGCTTGTAGAACAAATGGGCGGTTCTTGCAAGGATTCAGAAAATGGGCCAGGCTTAATGCTAGGGGAGCAAAAGACCACAGAGATCATGTGGCAGGATGACAGTGCCCAATGAGGGAGAGTTCTTTCATGGTGGGCTTGGCTAGGAAATGGTGCCAACACAGTGACTGGCCAACCATACCTAGGTGTACATCAGGATTGGGGGGCTCCATTCTTGAGCACCGGAGAACAGTGCAGACTTGGTCAATGATGTATTTGCAACATGCAGGTGCAACTGTGAGCAAGTTCTTCTGGTGCCTCTCATTTCTTCCTGGTGTTTAATTTGCAGTGCTGAGGGTGGATATTGTGCAGAGTATACGTTTGTGTCCAAGCACATAAGCCCCATGAGGTAGGAGGAAACCACAGACCCAATGAAGCGAAGGGTGAAATTATTTGATCAGCTTCAGATGACACAGTGGAACTTGACACTGGCCAGCATGTTCCATGTTGCCCTTTTCAGTTCCTCAGTTTTTGGCTCCTCTTAAGGCTGCTTCAGATCTTGTTTTTCCTTACACCACAGCATTTTAATATGAAAGGGAAAGAGGAGATGCCTTATATTGGTCTGCATAATGTCTCGATGAACAGTTGTGATTAAGGTGGAAATCTACTGGGCCGGATGTGCGCTCTCAGATCTGGTCCCCTAGACCAGGGTTTCCCAGCATGCTGCTTATGGGTGCTGCGGTGCCCACAGACACCTTTCCTGGCACCCGGCAAGTGTTTTTGGGAAGTGGGCGTTGCCAGTTGGGGCTTTTGCCCAGCAGGGCTTCTGATTGGCCATTGGAGGTCTGATTGGCTGTGCATATTAAGAAGCTGCTTCAGTATCAGCTGCCGCCACAGCTCAAAGATCTCCACTGTATGACTGAAGATAAGCTGCGTGTGTGCAAAAGAAGATTTTTAAGCAATACATTTTAAAAGGCATCTTGTTGAACAGAGCTGCTGCCTGAAATGTTGAAGAGCTACCACTGGAGTTACACATTTAGGGTTGCCAGCTCTGGGTTGGGAGATACCTAGAGGTTTTGGGGGTGGAGCCTGAGGAGGGTGGGGTTTGGGGAGGGGGGCTTTAATGAGGTGTAATTCCATAGAGTCCATCTTCCAAAGTGGCCATTTTCTCCAGGTGAAGTGCTCTCTGTCGCCTGGAGATGTAGTCCCTGGAGATCTCCAGCCGCCACCACCTGGAGGCTAGCAATCCTACATGACCTCCCTTCCTGATATTTTGTGGTTGGCTCCACCTCTTGTGGCAGCCATTTTGTGGTTGTGCCCACCATCCAGTTTCAGAATTCCAAATATGTCTGCAGGCTCAAAAAGGTTGGGGGACTCCTGCTGTAGACCTGTGCTTTAATCACAACTGATCAGCCAGCCATTATGCAATATGTTTGCAGAAGCCTTGAATTAGCTCGAACAGAGACCAACCAGCCTCCCTCTCTGTCTTCTGGTGGGATCCTCTACATACACTCACTTGCACCCTGATCTGCACACTAGAAGATTCATCCATGGTCTCCTGATCCAAGCTGGTCACAAAAAAGAACAGTGCTGAGTCAGAGGTCCTGTGCTGAATGCATTGGCCATGTGACTCTGTACAACTGTGCAGATGGCTCAAGCGAGAGAGCCAAGTCATGTGAATTAGGAGAGGGCAAAATGACCTGCCAGGGTTGCTAACCAGTCTTGCCTGTGGGAAAGTTCACTTATGGTGGCTGCTTAGAGTCTTCAAGACAAGAGATGTTTAGAGGAGATTTGCCATTGCCTGCCTCTGCATAGCAATGCTGGACTTCCTTGGTGGTCTCCCATCCAAATACCGACCAGGGCCAACCTTACTTAGCTTCCATGGTTGGATGATATTGGGCTAGCCTGGCTATCCAGGTCAGGATGAGTCCAGTTAGAGATGAGGTGATTGAACCCTGAGCCTAAAGCAAAAATCAGCCATGTGCTGTCCCTCTTCCCTTCTGATCATTCTGTCTTGTGCCTGCAGCTGCCCTGGAGTATGTTAAAAGCCACCCAGTAGCTCCCATTGATGCAGCAGACTTTGACAGAGAGTGTGGCATTGGCGTGACAGTGACTCCTGAGCAGATCGAAGAGGCAGTGAGTATGAATGCCACGAATAAACTCTCAGTGTGTGCTTGAGACAGGGCAAAGGGTCTTTGCTGAACCACTTGTAGCCATGTTAGTCTGTCTGTAGCAGTAGAAAAGAGCAAGAGTTCAGTGGTACCTTAAAATTTGTGGCAGGGGGTATGAGCTTTTGTGAATTACTGCTCAGTGAGCCATGAGAGCCACAAATTTTGTTAGTCTTTAAGGTGCTTCCGGACTCTTATTCTTTTCTACCACTTGTGTCTGTGCACACCACATACTGTGTGACTTCTTTGTTAGGGCAGGCACACTGCTAATCATGGGGGGCAGCGGTGTTCCTGCTTAAACTTGGAAAGGTATGGGAGGGTGTCACAATTTAGACTTCCTCAGTGAAATAGTTGCTAACCTCTTGACATAGATGCATTCTGAAACCGGTTATCGATCCTAAACCTCGTGATTGGAGGTCCCAGAATCCTGCAGTACAAAATCGAGCTCTTCGCGGAAAGCCCTCCCTTGTTGAATTTCTGTATACCATTTGTGTGCTGCTGTCATTGCTTTGTCCACTGAGCAAAGTTGTCTTGGCCAAAGACTCCTCAGTGCTGGCACAATGGGCCATTAAAGACATCAAGAGACAGCGTGGCCTTTTAGTGTCACTTCCGTCACAGCCCCCCAATGTTCCCCACATATGTATACTGCAGTATTTGAAATCTGAATGGGCTTTTAAACGGCATCCTGTGTTGGTTTAGCAGCAGGAGTGCTGTTGTTTGGCAAAAGAAAATTGAAAACTGTATCTCGGGTACAGCTCTCTTGCTTGGATTTCTCTGGATTGTTGGGATCCTTGCCTGGAAATTTCTTTATACTTCCCCTTTCCTTTTTTCGTGTCAGAATTTCCCCCTTCTCTCTCTTTCTAGGTGGAAATGGCCATTAACAAACACAAAGCCCAGCTTCTTTCAGAGCGCTATCGTTTTAGCATGGGGCTCTTGATGGGTGAGTCTCATACTCTTGGGAAGTTGTGATGGTGGGGAGCTAGGGGGCATGGCTTCTAGTGAAATATCTCCTGATCAGTGTTGTTGCTGCATTCCCATGATAACCCAGCCTTGTGCAGCTTTCCCCCCCAAGAGGGACCAAAGCATCGTTCTCCTTTCCTCTTTTTTATCTTCACAACAACCCTGGTAGGTAGGTTAGGCTGAGGAGGGGGAGTGACCGGCCCAAGAGCAGGGAATCTGATCTGTGTCTTCCAGATCTTAGTCTGATACTCTGACATGCTGGCTCTCAAGGAACTTCATTCCACACAACTCTGCCTTGCTGAGCCACAAACCCCTCCAGGGGCATCTTCCATGCACTTGGCCGGGCTTGCCACCTTACAGCAGCGATCCTGATGCCTCCTGCAGACTCTGCTGTATCTATAGCACACTTGCTGTTGCTGCTGCATGAACCGGTGCTTAGCCAATTCAAGAACCAAACATTGGAGAAGTGGGTTTGATTCCCCACTTCTTCACATGCAGCTGCTGGCATGACCTTGGGTCAGTCACAAGTTCTATCAGAGCTGTTCTCTTATGAGCAGTTCTCAAGAGAGCTCCCTCAGCCTAACCTACCTACCAGGGTTGTTGTGGGGAGGGGGAGGGAAAGGAGATTGTAAGCCGCTCTGAGACTCCTTCAGATAGTGAAGGGAGGGGTATGAATCCAGTCTCTTCTTCGTCTCCCTCCCCCACTCCTATCTTTCCCTGTTTTGATCAGATTTCAGGAGCATGTGTTTCTCCCTACAGAAGGAAAGAACACCTATAGCATAGGCGGTTGGGGCAGCCTTGGTGATCAGTGTTTCATGCCCCCTCCATCTCTTCCCAAGGATTAATTAGACACATCTGATGAAGACGGTACAAGCAGCTTTACTCTGTTTTCTTGCAGGGGAGGCCCGGAGCAAACTGAAATGGGCGGATGGCAAAATCATTAAGAATGAAGTGGACCTGCAGGTATGTTGGGGTTAGGGTGATCTGGAGATCTGGGTGGGAAGGCTGGAGAAGGCTTGCAGGGGTCTGGCTGGACTGAATTAACAGGGCCTGCCTTCCAAAGATGGGGTACAGGCAGTGAGTATGAATGCTGTGAATAAACTCTCCATGTGCAGGGTAAAGGCTCTTTGCTGAACCGCTTATGTCTGGAGATAAATCAAGATGGGTAGCCGTATTAGTCTGTCTGTAGCAGGAGAACCATAGGTTCAGTACCCACAGGGCGGCATAAAAGCTGCCCTACAGTATTCTCCCCTTCCCCATCCCTTTATTTACTTCACTTCACCTTTTCTCCCCAAAGGAGACCCAACATGACTTACGTTGTTCTCCTCTCCTCCACTTTATCCTCATAACAAGCCCTGTGATGTAGGTTAGGCTCAGGATGTGTGACTGGCCTGAGGTCGCCCAGCAAGCTTCCATGGCAGAGTGGGGATCTGTACTTGGGTCTCCCAGATCCTTGTCTGACACACTAACCACTTCCCCACGCTGATGAAACTGATTAACGGATACTTGAATGACATATTTTTTTTTGCTTCTGCCATTAATGGGGAGGAGCACAGCGAACCCTGCTAAGACTACATGGATTCTGAAAGTCTTCATCCGCATTGGCCCACGTCCTCTCAAGCCTAGTTTTCACAGCCTTAAAAGGCTAGAAACTTTGCATTCGGTGCTAAGTTCTTTGCTCGCATAGTGCAGATCCCAAACACAGAAAGCCATGTTTGTGCGCTGTTGGAGGTATGGCCCCATCCTCTGATATGGGCTCACAGAAGAATGACAGAGCTGACTTATGCTGAGCTGGCTCGTTGGCCCATTAGTCACCATGGTGGCCCTTATGGGGGCAGAAAGGTGGGCAATACATTTTGTAAAATAAACAAACTTCAGCTCAGCAGCAGCTTTTGAAGGACATGTGTCTTTCCGAATGCCAGCTCCCTGAAATCCTTTAGGAAGGGTGAGGGTGTTGAAGATTTAGCCTGGGATCTCCTGTGTGCAAAGCATGCTCTCTCCCACTGCTCTGTGATCCCTACTCTTCATGTGAACATGTGAACGTGCCCAGTATTAGCTACAATGTAAAAGCTGTTCTCTGGGACTTTGGGCAGAAAAGGCCCTTTCTTGTTAAAGGGATGATGCCCGCAACCGGGTGTGGAAACTTGCATTGCAGCAGTGGCACGGGATTGATTGCATGTGCAGTGACTCTACCAAGTCAGCATGTTTTCTCACTCCTCCATTTTGCCCTGCTGGGTTCATATGGAGAGAGAGTCCTGTCCTGGGGAGGTGATAGGAAGAACAGGAGCTACGGCCCATTTATCTGGATGGTTCTTCCAACAAGTGTGGGAGAACTATGACTGGCTGTGAAGTTAGGCAGATTGTGTGAAGGAGGGCAAGAAGGGATGAGCCAGTGCACAGTTCTTGTGGCCCTTTCTTATATGCCGGGTGTAATGCTAATCGCCACTTTGGAGTCAGGAAAGGAATTTTTCTCCGGGCCAGACTGGCTCAGAGATCCTGGAGGTTTTTTGCCTTCCTCTGGGCATAGAAGCAGGGGGTCACTGGAAGAGTGTGGGTGAGGAGGTAGCTGTGAATTTCCTGCATTGTGTGTGGGGTTGGACTAGATGGCCTATGGGAGTCCCTTCTAGCGGTATGTTTCTATGTTGGAAGAACTGGGCTGAACAGAAGAACAGTGGTAGGGTAATGCCATTATCAGGGCCTGCTGAAACATCACACAACAGTGAGCAAGCTTTTGAATCCCTTCCTCCTCCTCTTGCTCCTCCAGCATTTATATAGTGTTTTTAAAATATTCCATGCATATTATCTTGTAATCCTCACAACTGCCTTATAAGGTAGCCCTTGCGACTGCAGGTTGGGGGCAGGGGGCTGAGGCTAAGAGAGGGTGGCTTGGCTAAGGCCGCTTGGTGAGTTTTGTGTGCTTGCGTGAGCTCCTTAACGTCTCCTGCAGGTGCTCCACTTGCTGGGCCCAAAGACAGAAGCAGACCTGGAGAGAAAACCCAAGGTAAGCCTAGGCTGTCGCCTCTACAGCCTTTGTTGGATATTGTAACTCTGCATGCAAGAGGATCTGGGAGGGAAAGGGTTAATTCTCTCACTTGGGTATACTTGGCAGTTGGCCCCAACAGGTTTGGGTTAGATGGTGAACCTCTTTGGCCATTGCTTGCCTTCCGTTTCATCTTATACAGAACCTCTCCTCTTCTCTCTCTTATCTGGGCTTGGAGCTGTAGCAAGTTAACTTTTTTTTTGAAGTTAATCTGTTCCCAATAAGTTTAAATGTACCTATATGAATATATAATGTAAGGTGTGCTTCTATTTTTATAAGTAAAATTTCTTTCACTTGTTACCATTGGAATTAGGTCATCTTTGTAATCTGTTTCAACTGCATTTTCCCCTTAACCAAGAATCAGGGATACTGTGTAAAGCTTCTGTGCTTCCAAGGCAATTTTTTTTTTTACATTTAACCCAATAGCCTTTACTTCCCTAAAAGTGTGCTGGTGCTCAGCATGGCTCATGTTCCTTTTTGGCCTGGGACTTGCTTAGATGAGGCTTTATTTTTAGGGTATTTCTTACCCGCCTTTCTCCCAGAGGGGCTCAAGTTGGATCACAAAGCCCATATATAGTAACAGTGTAAAAGCACCAATAATAAAGACTGCTGCAGACAATATCAGAAAAACAGATCCCTGTGGTGGAAGTTCAGACATTCATAAAAACACTGGCCCAAGTAACTGCACATTCTGAAGTTTCTGAAGGCCAGCAGTGTGGGAGCCCTCCTGAGTCTAGCAGGCAAGCTGTTCTGCCGGATAGGAGCCACCGCTGAAAAAGATCTGGAAGTGAGTAACAGCCATCTGCGGCTCGCCTGCAGGATGGGATCTGTAGTATACCTTGTTCAGCTGAGCAAGGGGGATATAATAGAAGAGGCGGTCTTGTAGGTGGAGGGGGGGAGGAAAGAATTTGGTTTGGATCTGACGAACAAATTCTGTGCATTGTAGGCAGTGCTTCCTCTTCTGCTAAAGGTGTCATTTGGGCAAGATCAGCAGTTGGCAATGGGCCCTTGAGCAAATGGTAGTGGGAAAGGATGCATGGTCTGTGGAAGAGTCTGTCTAGTGCACATGGAAATCATTCACAGAATTCAAGCCTTAATCCTAAATCATTCGTTGTAAAGGAGGCACTTGTTAAAGGAAATGTGGTTCTCTCCTCCAGCCCTTCTGCATCCTCAGTTGATGTTTGTCTGCGGATGGGTTAGGAAAAGGGCAGCAACAGATTACTTCCAGTTAAACTGTTGTTTCTGGGGTGGGGGGGGCTGAAGAGATTGTTGCTCCCCCACATGCCCCACCATTCTGGATTCTCGATAACCTGGGTGCTGCCCTCTTTCCCACCACAGTACCTTAGACCAGAGGTAAACCACCTCCTTGGCCTGAGAGCAGAAAGAAACACACCTTCCTCTCTGGGAGGGGGTTGTCTCAGCTTGGCAAGTACAGTGAGCATTGATGGGCGTAAGCTGTACTCGTCACCTTCTCCCACACTGCTGGTCCCTGTGGTGATACCAGTGGCTCAGGCAGAGAACCAGCCCCGCATGCGGAGCTGAATGGTCCGGTGTGTGGCTGTTCAGCAAACATGCTGGGGGTTGCCCACCCCTGTCTGACAGCACATTACATGCCTGTGTTCTCACGATCCTATCCCATTCCTTTCAGCCCCCCTGGCTCTAGCAATGACACTAAGGACAGTAATGCAAGGTTAAACACTTGTTTTTCCATCAGAGTGTTCTCAACTTGGGAAAGCAAGACTGATAATGTGACCCGGGGACTTGGTTTTCTAGGTCAGAGGCTGAGAATCTCTGCCTCAAATCGTTGCGGCCTAGTGATTCCCTACACCTCCTTCCCTCTGCTATTCCTCTACTTTTCTTTGTTATTTATTAATGGAATTCCTTTGGAGAGGGGTGTTTTTGCATTGTTTGTGTGTGCCTGTGTCTGGAAGTCATGGTGACCCCTGGCTGGTGACTCCTACTGAGGCATGGAGGACGTTCAGAGAGGTGGCTTGATAACTGGCCTCTGCCTCCCGGCCCTGGTATTCTTTGGAGGTCTCCCATCCTAATAGTTGCCAGGGTTGGCCCTACTTAACTTATGAGATCTGACAAGATTGGGCTTGCCTGGGCTTTCCAGGTCAGGGGCAGAATTCCTTTTTTTCCTGATACATTTACAGGAACAATTATACCCAAGATAAGAAAGAGAGATCTAAATATTAAAAAAGTCCAATCTGACATCATGATTACGCTGTATGTTCCAAAAGAGTAAAGAAAGAAGTTCAGTTTTCACCGTCATTCAGGATCTTGTTGCTGTCCTCCTGCCCCTGCAAATCTAATCAAATGAGTCTTTCCCCCCCTCCTCTGATATGCTGTTTTCTTCTGTGCTTCATATTGGCTGGTCCTGGGCTGGCCAGAAGGGGTCAGTAGACAGTGCTTAGACGCAGGGCAACATGGCTGCATTTCTAAAGAGATGAGGAGCATTGGGGGGCGGGGGGAGAAGAATCCACAATCTTCGGCAGTACCCTGTTGTTTGGGAGGGAGGAGGGGGATTTATTTGCCTGTGCTGGGGGAGGTTTGCATTGAAACACAGTAATCGTGAAGGCCAGGGAGTTCTCCCACAGGAAAGTGCTGTGGTGACTCTCTCCAGTTAGAACACAGTGTAGCACTGAAGCAGGCCAAAGCCCAAGCAAAACAGCCATGAGGAAGACTGTAAGGCACATGTCGCATTAGGGTTTTAGCTAGGATTGCCAGCTCTGGGTTGGGAATTTTTTGAAGATTTTAGGCGCAGAGTGTGGGGGTGGCCAGGGTTGGGAGAGGGGAGAGACCTCTGTGGGGTACAATTCCATAGAGTCCACCCTCCAAAGCAGCCATTTTCTCCAGGGGAACTGATCTCTGTAATCTGAAGGTCAGTTGTAGTTCTGGGAGATCTCCAGCCACCACCTGGAGACTGGCAACCCCAATAGTAGCTGGCTGTGGAATCAAACAGTTCTAAATGGTGGTGGTGGAGGGCTGGTGACTCAAGTTTGTCTGGAAGCTGTGCTCTCTAAACTAGAGTTACAACTGCCACCTTGTTCTGTCTGGACATTTCTTTGCTTTGGACACTGGAGCTTTCCTTATCCAGCTAGTCTGTCAAGTATTGTCTGCTCTGACTGGCAGCAGCTCTCCAGGGTCCCAGGCAACGGTCTTTCCGCGTGCTTACAAACGGATCCTTTTTAACTGGAGATGCCAGGGATTGAACCTGGGACCTTCTGCAAGCCAAGAAGATGCTCTATGAGTCAAGTTAAATGCCCTCGCTATTCCTTGTTGTTTTGCCAGGCCCTGAAGCCCCGTGCTGCTGAGCCAGAGAAGAAAGGGAAGGCTGCTGTGGTGGAAAATGGTAAGGCCTTGCTATGCCTGCTCCATGGGATGCTCTGTAGCCATTCTGCAATCTCCCTGGTCTTTTTCCGTTGCCTTCCTGCCCTGCCCCCTTTCCTCAGCCTCCTGTCCACAGGGACAGAGGACACCCGAAGCTGGCAGGGAGGGGGAGGAGGACTTTGGCAGCAATCTGTCCTCCCCAGATCTTGCAGAGCACGCACACGTGATGCATCTGCTGCCCTGGAAAATTCCTCTCACCTATGGGCATCTTTTCCAGAGCTCAGTCAAATTGAGGGCCAGGGTGCCCTCTAGTGCTCTCAGGAGGAATTGGTCTCATTGTGCAATTAAGCTGCAGATGGCTTTCAGCTTGGATGTGTGCTACTGGGAAGCAGGGCAGGGAGTCTGCCTTTCTCACTTGAGGCAGATTACATAGAGTGAGTCCACACAAAACAGATGGGACATTCAATAAACAGTGCAATAGGATGAGGGTTGTAGGACCAACCAGAAGTCTAAAAACCGCACAAGTATTAACCTGACACATTAAGTGATGCAAAATTCCATTGTAGGATCCTAGTTTCAGCAAACTGTACACAGTAGTGTAGACTACAGTCCCTAGTAATTTTTCTAACTTTGTTAATCATTTAGTACAGTTTTGCATAGTTTGTGGAAAGGCAGGAGAGTGGGAAGTTTCCCAAACTCTTTGGGCAAACTGTTCCACAAGGTGAGAGCCACACTGGAGAAAGCACATGTCTGGGCAGTTGTTGATTTTGCCCACTTGCAGGCTGGCAGAAAGCTTTGCTTAGATGAGTGAAGCTGTGGAAGTTGTGTTTTTGTTTTATTTTGTCTTAGAAGCATTTCCCCCAGTTATGAGCTTCCCCAATTATGGCCCTCTGCCATGCAGTTCCAACATCATTATTTTACAGATTAACAAAAGCAACAAGATAGGTCCCTTCCCCAAGCTTCATACAATTTAGGTTCTGAGAGTGGGAGGAGAAGAAAACAAGAAGACAGGAAAGACCGAGGCAAAAGTGCCGGGGGGGGGGAATAAGTGCATGATGCTTTGGTAAGGAGCCAAAGTCGTGCATGGGAGAGGAGGGGAGAGCCCATCTCTTCCCTTATAATACTAGAAGTTGGGGCCACCCAGTGAAGTTGATGGGCCATAGATGTGGGACAGACAGAAGGAGTTATTTCTTCAACCAAAGAGTGATTGACTAGTGCAAGTCACCCGTTTAGCTGGCTATAAGAGGGGATTAGCACACTTGTGGAAGAGAAGTCCATCAGCTGGTGTTAGCAATGATGTCTAAATGGAACCTCTCCATCCAGAGGCAGTAACTCTGAATACCAGTGCTGGAGTGTGGAAAGGACAACATGGAGTGCAGTGGTTAGAGTGTTTGACTCCCCACTCTGCCGCAGAAGCTTGCTGGGTGAGCTTGGGCCAGTCACTTTGTCAGCCTAACCTACCTCACAGGGTTGTTGTGAAGATAAAATGGAGAAGGGGAGAACACTGCAAGCCCCTTTGAGTCCCTACCAGGGAGAAAACTGGGCCGTAAATGACAAAAAGACATAAACAAAGGCGCTCTGGCAGGTGTGATCCTTGATACTCTGACTTCAGCACAGGTGGAGCCTTAACCTAGCTGCTTCTCTGCAGGTGAAGTGTACCAGGAGACTAAGTCCCTCATGGAACAACTGCGGGGCGAAGCACTCAAATTCCATAAGCCAGGTAAGCTGCCCCACAGGCTCTTGCGCTCAGCAGTGGCTGGGTGCCAGGGGGGGAATTTGGCTCCATTTCTCTGTGGAGTCTC
This sequence comes from Gekko gecko, assembly GCA_029375565.1. NCBI lineage: Eukaryota > Metazoa > Chordata > Lepidosauria > Squamata > Gekkonidae > Gekko > Gekko gecko. Next base: position 37,494,115 of record JAPDNY010000002.1, read on the forward strand.
TAGTGAATTCACTCAGTGTTCCAGGAGTCATGGAAACTTTAGGCACTGCCTGATGCAGATGAAGGGTTGATTGGCACCAAAAGGAACATGCTCCAGTTGTGTCAAGCGGCTGGCTGCACAAAATGTCACAATGAAAGTACACTGGAAGGTTTTGGAGATACTTGTCCCCATTTTGGCTGATTCAAGGATCTTGCATTTGGACCTAGATGGCAGGCCATCACCTGGCAACTGAGCATCTTTGCGGGTGGTGGTTGCTCCTGTTGCCACTAGATGGCACTGTGTATCTCATGGCTTTCTCAAAGGGGCATGCATGGGTAGATGTCCAAAGCTACTGTCCTGCTTGCTTACTCCTAACAAACATTGCGACCCTTTGTCAAACCCATTCATTTGGACATAGTTATCCCAGCTGTCATTCAGGTTTTGCGTCCCCCAAAGCATATTTGGGGCAGCTTCTGAATAAATCCCACTCAGATTTTTAATGTGGAAAGCTCGTGGCTGCTAAGCCGTATCCTACTGCTGTGTGCTGACTCCTTCCTTCCCTCGTCAGGCGAGAACTACAAGACAGAAGGCTACGTTGTCACGCCCAACACCATGAACCTGCTGAAGCGGCATCTGGAGATCACAGGCGGGCAGGTAGGTGCTCTGAGGGGGGTGGGGGCGTCTTCTTTTCCTTTTCATTGGGAGAGACTTTGCAACTTCCTCAGGCCCTCAGAGAACTTTTGCCCACCTGGGACAGAGAAGTGGCATTCAGGAGCTGGATTGCCTTGTCCTGGGAAGTGGGGAGATGTCACAGATGTGTGTGGCACTAGCAGGTATAAAACTGGCGTGTGTATGCCTGTAGGTGTGGCCTTACCATTTTCCAGATGCAAGGCTGCACTGATGCATCCTTACCACTGAGCCATGGCTCAAGGGAAGAGCATCTGCTTGGCATGCAGAAGGGCCTAGGTTCAATCCCTGATGTCTCCAGTTAAAAGGATCATAGAACCATAGAGTTGGAAGGGACCTCCAGGGTCATCTAGTCCAAGGCCGATCCACCCAGATCCACCGAGGCGAAGAGGTCTGAGGAAGACTGAATAGGATCGGATTGCTACTGCCACACGTATACAATTATTGATTGTAACTGGCTGCTTAAATTTATAGGAACTAGGTTTTAGACTTAATTAATTGGGGGGTAGTTTATTGTTAATTAACTGTTGTTCTGCCAATTGATTGGGAGGGGTTGGTTTATAGAGGGATTTTTAACAGATTGACTGATCAAATTGCCCAATTAATTGGGGGGTTGGATTTAACTAGGGTTTTTTATCGATTAATTGTGGATCTGCGCATGCGTCAACTCGATTAAGACGCTCCCAAAGCTGCCTCCCGGAGAAGTTTACTATTAAGCCGCCAAAAAGAAAGATAAACTTTGATAAACACCCTGAAACATCTGTGAAGGTGGAGGAGAACCAGAAAGGATTAGCTCCGAGCAAATTTCTGAGGTGAGAGACATCTGTTACCTTTGTACTCCCTAGAAGCGAGCCTGGTGAAAGACAGAGAAGGGAGAGGCATTGATAATGGCGACCAAAAAAGAACTGAAGGACTTAACTCAACTCATTACCACCTTCGAACAGAATGTTAGGGGTGATATTAAAGCTCTTCAGAAAGACTTGAGACAAATGGCCTCAGAAATTAAGAGCATAAAAATTACGGCTGATAAGGCAGTTCAAAAGGCCGAAGCTAATGAGGCTAAAATTAAGGAACTGACTAACAGATTAGCTTCTGTAAACGACCGTCAAAGGAGAAGAAACATTCGCCTATCAGGCATTCCTGAAGATATCGCACAGAAAGACCTTGAAGGAAAGCTTGTTGAGTGGTTTCAACACTGTGGAATTAAAATTGAGCCAGAGGAAATTGAGAGAGCACATAGAGCCCTGCGACCAAGGCCAGGGCCGGGAGCAAAACCAAGAGACGTTATTATGGCATTTGCAAGAGAAAAAATAAGGGATAATATTTATAAAACCCTAAAAGCACAGAAGAACTTGCAATTCAATGGAACTAAAGTGATCATAAGGCAGGACCTTTCTCCAGAAACGTTGCAGCAAAGAGCAATATTAAAACCTTACACTCAGAGGCTTTTTGATAATGGAATACTGTTCACATGGGGATACCCAGCAGTAATTTTGGTGTTCAGAGAAGGTAAACTGCTGCGTGCAAAAAAACCAGAAGAGGCAAGAAGAATGCTGGAGAGACTGGGAGTCAGTACAGCATCATTAGACCCAGAAAACTTGGAGGACCAAGAACGTGATCTGCAGGAAAGCCTCAATAATACTCCAACCAGCAGTGAAGAAGGAGAGTCGAGTCAGGCACTGCAAGGCAAGGCAAAGCGACTGAGAAGAGACACTAGTGGCTCTTAGGTTACGTCTGGCATTGTATAATAAGGAGTTGTGTAGAGCTATAGAACTGAATTCAGTTTATGTTTGATGTTATTTAAATGACTATATTAGGAATTAAGGAAGGTGGCTTATATTGGAACATTGAAATAAAAATAACCTTGGCATTAAGGGAGGAAGAGATGGGAACGCGCTCCTCAATCAAGTGACGAAGAGGTCAAATGGCATATGCCAATTGTATTCCCATCAAGGGAAGCTCTTCGGGAAGAGGGGAAGGGGATGGGGGTGACCACCAGAGTAAAAAGGGATGGAAATGAGCACACATATATGAAATTTTCAAATGAAAATGGTTGAGTCAATTAATTTACTTTCTTTGAACATAAATGGTTTGGCTTCAGAGTTAAAGAGGTACAGATTAAAAAAGATGATTAACAAACAGGGGATAAATATAGTATGCCTCCAGGAAACCCATAAAGGCAAAAAAGATAAAAAGCCTTTGCTAAATTCACCATTATGGGAAGTAAAGGGGGAAGCAAGAGGAACTAAGAAGGCAAGAGGAGTAGCAATCCTTACACGTTCTGATTTAAAAATGGAAATATTAGATCAAATATCTGACTCAGAAGGAAGATATGTTGTTATGAAATTTAAGTTGAATAACAAGATATTTACAATAGCTTCTATATATGCACCAAACACAGGGCAACTAAGATTCTTAAATAAGCTATTTCAAAGGTTACAGAATTTTTATGAGGGGGAGCTGATTGTGGCAGGAGATGTTAATTATGATCTTAAGAAAAGTAAAACTTTAAAGCTTAAAAAGTGGAAATTGAAGGATGTATTTACTTATGGGGGAAACCCCACAACCTACATACTTTTCGAATAGATTTAAGACCTTTTCATACATAGATTACATTTTAATAAAGGAAACAAGCGAGATGGAGGTGGTGAAAACAGAAACTGAGCCTATATGGATTTCGGACCATGCCCCTCTGATAGCACAATTTAAATTAAGTGAAGAACAGAAAGAAAATATCTGGAAATTTAAGGCTAATATGCCATTAACAGAAAAAGATCGGATGGACTTAAGAAAAGATATAGAAATGTACTTTAGAGAGAATAGGGACTCAGCTACGGAAGAAGTGGTTTGGGACGCGGCTAAAGCAGTTATAAGGGGAGCCTATATAGCTAAAGAAATTAGAATTAATAGGGAAAACAATAAAGAAAGAAATAGGAAAGTAACTGAAATTAGACAAAAACAAAAGGAACTTCAGGAAAACTATAGTAGCAAGACTCAAGAAATTTTAAAAAAACTAAAAAAAGAGTTAGAGAATTTAGATTCCCTATCTTTATGGAAAAAAGAAATACTAGTGAAAAACGAATATCAAAGAATTAATATCAATACAACGAAAAGAATGGCTAATTATCTAAAGGCAAGAAAGGAAAAGCAAACAATAGGATGTATTAAGGGAGATGGGGGAAAAAGCTTTTTAAAAATAATTACATAAGAGAGGAATTTGCTAAATTTTATCAACAACTATTTAAATCTGGGGAAAATCAAAAATTTGATGAACAATTGGATAAGAAACTAACGAAAGAACAAAGCGAAAACTTAAATAAAGAAATTACAAGGCAGGAAATAGCAGAAGTAATAAAGGGCTTAAAAAATAGGAAATCACCTGGGCTGGATGGATTTACGGCGGAATACTATAAGGAAATGGCGGACCTGCTGATTCCAGAAATGCAAAGTGTATTTAATTATATATTAAAAGGGGGTAAAATGCCAGATTCATGGAAGAAAGCGGAAATAATGCCAATACTAAAACCCCAGAGAGATCCTTTAGATGTAAATTCGTATAGACCAATTAGTTTAATGAACCAAGATTATAAAATCTTCGCAAAAGTGTTAGCCAATAGACTGGTAAATATTCTGCCAAAATTAGTCAAGGAGGATCAATATGGCTTCGTTAAAAATAGATCTATAGCCCATCCTCTAAGAAATATATTAAATGCCCTGTCTTGCAAAAATAAGAAAAATTTAACTTTATTAAAATTAGACATATACAAGGCATTTGATATCTTAAATCATAATTACCTAATGCAGGTTTTGGAAAAATTTGAATTTAGTGGACCATACTTAAGTGCAATAAGGGAAATCTATAGGAGCGGTAAAGCAGTTATTAGGATAAATGGAGGGCATACCAGAGAAATTTTAATTCAGAGAGGAGTAAAGCAAGGCTGCCCACTATCCCCCATGCTATTTGCACTAGCAATGGAACCTTTAGCAGATAGGATTCGAAATAGTGGCAGAATTCAGGGATTTCAAATAGCTAAGGAAGAACTTAAACTAAATCTTTTTGCAGATGATATTTTACTGACACTAACTATCCCATTGCAGGCAATAAGAGAATTGCTAGTTATTCTAGAGGATTTCAAACTAATTTCAGGGCTTGGCGTTAATATTAAGAAATCCGAAATAATGTTTCTTAATGTAGATAAGGATACTAAAAGAGAGATATTAGCCTTAACGGGGATGAAATCAGATGTTAGTAAAATTAAGTATTTGGGAGTATACCTTGACAAACATATAGAGAGGTTACAGAAAATCAATTATAGTAAGACTTGGTCAAAGATAATAAAGAAAATGAAGGAATGGAAGAATAAACATCTGAGCATTTTGGGGAAAATTAGAGCAGCAAAAATGTTTCTAATACCAAAGATGCTATACTTATTCCAGGTGCTTCCAATAGAAATTGATCAGAAAGTTATAGGGAAATGGGATGAAAGTATTAAAGGCTGGGTGTTTGGTAGGAAAAAAGCAAGAATATCAAAAAAATTGGTATATATGCCCCAAGATGATTTAGGATGGGGGCTACCATACTTACAAGCTTATTATGACGCATTCCAGTTGAAGGCATTAATGGAGTTAGAATGGAGGACGGAGGATAAATGGGTAAGATTTGAATCAGCAATCAATAAGGGGGTAGGCAGCAATGGAATTTACACTAGAGATTTGCAAAAGGAGATAGGAAAAGCAACAGGCCCAAGGAAAACAGCTTTGACGGTTTGGAAGAGGTGGAGGTCGACTTTGCTGCCTCAGACTTCAAAGTGGACCCCACTTAAATATATTTGGGAGAAGGAGATGAATCCAAATTTTTGGGAAGCCCTTAAGGAGGAAGGCATAATTAGAGTCAAGGATATGTACAATTCACAAGGGAGTCTCCTACCACTTCAGGAGCTGAGCCAAAAAATGGGGAAAAGTTATTGGCTACACTTAAGGGGACTATCCCATTTAATTAAACAAGATAAGTATATAGAAGCCATAAAAAGGGAAGACAACAACTTAGAAAATGTATTATATGTGGATGAAATAAGGAAAGGATTGGCAGGAAAAATTTACCTTGAATTGGTGAAAGATAAGGAGTTTATACTAAGAACCTTAAAAAACAAATGGAATAAAGAAAAACAAATAACTTCTGACGATGTCAATAAATTAATGGTGAATTTTAAGAAAATCAAATTAGAAAAGTACAGAGAGCTTTAAAAGAAGATCATTTTGAAGTGGTATAGAACCCCTGCCCAACTGGCATATATGATTAAAGGTATGAAACCTAACTGCTGGCACTGCAATGCAAAAGAAGGGTGGTACTCTCACCTATGGTGGGAATGCCCAAAGGTTATAGATTTTTGGGAAAAGGTACAGGGGAAGATAGTAGGGCTATGTAAGGTGGATCTTAAAATAGATGGGGATTTATTATTTATGGGCGTACTGGGAAACAATAACATCAAGAGACAAAATCAGGATATTTTCAAAGCAATGATATTAGCTGCGCATGCTGTGATTGCATATGGTTGGAAGGAGAACTTAAAATGGTCTTTAGATAGATGGAACGAGTATCTATATGAATATATTCAGTCGGATATATTGGAATGTATGAAACAAGATAAGGCATGGGATGGAAAGATGAAGGAGATAAAAAAGAAATGGTCTGTATACTTTCAATGGGTAAATCATGGAGAAGCCAATCTCGCTATACTCGAAAAAATGGAAAAAATGTGCTCATGGTTAAAAATTTAAATTTGTAGGTATATGATGGTCACCTTGCGGGGGGTGGGACAAAAAAGGGGGAAAATGTATCATAAGAGAACTGGAATTGTATTGTATTGTAATGTAATAATAACTTATGATGCAAATAAAAAAGTTAAAAAAAAAAAGATTAATTGTGGTCTAATTGTACAGCTGGTTGTCAGTTCTCTAATTAATTGGGCTCTACTGAAATGAATTGATTAAGTGTATTAACTGCCCTTTACATTTGATTCGTTATTTAATGGGTTTGATTGCAAATTGATTAACAAGATAATAGCTTTTAGTGAATATGCCACTGACGTCTCAGCCTTTATGTAATTTACTGACTGGGCAAGAGGATAGGAAATATAGAAAATAGGAAAAATAGAAAAAGGCAATTATAGGCTATAAGACTGAAGTGTTTGGGCTGTAAGAGTAGTGTCAGAGTAGACCCTATATTGTGATTGGAATTTAAAAGTAGGAATTGGCAGCAGCTAAGCAAACAGGGCGTTTTCTATCTAATAGTAGCAGTATGCAGTGGACCCTGACATCAGTCGACTAAGCTGGTAGGTCTGTGGCTCGAGCCGAGTGTGGCTGGCAAAGACCATCAGGTGTAGTAATGGCCGGGCAGGGAATTCCAGTGCTCCTTGGGAGGGGAAGGTACAGTGGTGGAGATGGAAGGGAAGGGGGCAGAGAAATGGAGAAGCTCAGCCACCTTCCAGCCTGTGTCCCATCCCAAAGGTGGCAGGCAGGGGGGCAAGGATTAAAAATCCCACTCCGACACTGGTGCTGTGCAACACCTGGTCCATAAATAATAAGACCTCAGTCCTTCAGGACTTCCTGTTGGAACAGGATGTGGATCTGGCATGCGTGACCGAGACCTGGGTTCAAGACAGGGAGACGGTTGCTCTCTCCCAGTTGGCTCCTCCTGGGTTCTCGGTCCTCCACCAATCTCGGACCAAAGGGTGGGGGGAAAAGAGTAGCTTTGTTCATTTGGGAGGCTTACTCCTTCAAGGTGCTCCCGATGATGAGGCTCTCAGGCATGGAGTGTCCATGTCGATGATGCGGCTTCCTCACAGGTGGTGGACCTGGCATTGTCCATGGCGGTGCTGAGACTCCCCTAATACGTAATGGCCCCCAGTCACCGAGCTGGTCACATGCTTGATTTGATCTTCGTGTCGTGGGTTACAGTGGACCGGATCACTGTTACAGCAGTTCCATGGTCAGACCACCCTGAGGGCCCGAATGAATATGTCACCCCAACCCTGTTTGGATGGCGAGCGCATTTTGGCTCACCCGCAGAGTCAAATGGACCCATCGTGGCTTCAGATGGCTCTTCGGGATCCATGGCCCCCTGGCGCCTCACTAGATGAGCTAGTTGAGGACTGACATGGCCAACTCTTGGCAGCCATCGACAAGATCCCTCCCAGATGCCCTCTGTGCCCTCACTCAAGGCTGGCTCCATGGTATACCCAGGAGTTGAGGCTGATGAAACGAAGGTCAGACAGCTAGAGAGACAGTGGTGGTGTGCTCACAACAAGACAATAAGAGCATCCTATTGGACGTTTATGAGGTCGTACGAGATAGCAGTCAAGGCTGCGAAGAGGGAGTTCTACACAGCCACGATTGCGTCTGCAAGCTCACGCCTGGCACAATTGTATAGAATGATTCGGTCTTTAACAACTCTGCCACAGGGCAGACAAAATACTAGGGAATTGGACATAGGCTGTGAGGCTTTTGCGAGCTATTTGCAGAGAAAGTCTTGTTGCTCTGCCGCAACCTCCTGGCCACACTTGAGACAGTGAGTGAACTCGAGGTTCCATGCACATCTTCTGGTCCCATTCTGGATTATTTTGATCCACTCAGCCTAGTGGAAGTTGACAGACTGATCTCAACGGTACGCCCAACCACATGCAGCCTCGATCCGTGCCCCTCCTGGCTAATTAAAGCAGGCCGCGAGGGGTTTCGAGGCACCCTTAGGGACATTATCAACAAGTCCCTCCCTGAGGGGCTGTTCCCAGGGCGTTCAAGGAAGTAATGGTCCGCCCTCTCCTTAAAAAAAAAAAAACATCTCTGGACCCAGCCGAATTGGTCAACTATTGGCCAGTTTCCAATTTGCCCTATGTGGGCAAATTAATAGAGAGGGCAGTGGTGATACAGTTGCAGAGCTTTCTGGATAACACTTCTGTGCTAGATCCCTTCCAGTCTGGCTTCCACCTGGGTCACAAGACAGAGACAGCACTGGTTGCCCTCACAGACGACGTCCAGAGGCATCTGGATCGGGGCGGGATGGCAGTGCTGCTGTTTTTGGACCTGTTGATGGCGTTCGACACAGTCGATCATCAGTTGCTTGCCCACTGCCTCGCTGACATGGGGATTCAGGGACTTGCCTTGCAATGGCTTGTCTCCTTTCTCCAGGGTCGGGGACAAAGGGTGGCACTTGGGGAGAAGCTGTCCCGAAGGCACCCACTAACCTGTGGAGTGTCACAAGGGGCAGTACTCTTCCTGATGCTATTTAACATCTATATGTGCCCCCTTGCGCAGATTGTCTGGAGGCATGGGCTAGGGTGTCACCAATATGCGGATGACACCCAGCTCTATCTGTTGTTGGGTGGTCAGTCTGGCTCTATGCCGAAAGATCTGGACTGGGTGTTGCAGGACGTGGTGGGATGGCTTAGACTGAGCCGATTGAAATTGAATCCAATGAAGACGGAGTCCTGTGCCTGCATTGGAGCGGCTCAGGGTTAGGGATCCCATTACCAGCCTTTGGTGGGGCGCCACTGGTGCCAGCGCCGAGGGTCAGGAGTTTGGGAGTGCTCCTGGATGCTTCCCTGACAATGGAGGCCCAAGGTAGCAGCCACTGCCAAGGCAGCCTTTTACCATCTTTGGCTGATTAGGCAGTTGGTCCCCTTCCTCGAACGCAATGATCTGGCTTCAGTGATCCACACTATGGGCACCTCGAGGTTGGACTACTGCAATGCTCTCTACATGGGGCTGCCCTTGGGAAGCTGCAGCTGGTGCAAAATGCGATGGTGAGGCTGTTGATGGGCCTTCTTATGTGGGAGCACATCCAGCCTGTGCTAAAGTCACTGCACTGGCTGCCAATAGAATTCAAGGTGCTGTTTTTGACTTTTAAAGCCCTTTATGGTCAGGGGCCTGCCTATCTGAGGGACTGCCTTTCCCCACATGTTCCCCAGAGAGCACTGAGATCTGGAACACAAAACCGCCTGCCCCCCCCGGGCCTAGGGATGCCAGGTTGGCATTGACTAGGACTAGGGCGTTCTCCCTGGTGGTGCGGATGCTCTGGAATGAGCTCCCCAGCGAGATCAGGGCCCTGCGGGACCTCCAGCAATTCCACAGGGCCATGAAAATGGAGCTTCTTCACCAGGCATTTCAGTAGGAATGATACTATATCGGCTGAGCTGCACTTGCACTTATTATATGACACTGCCACATTTAAATGGTTTTAACTGTATTTATTTTGGAATTGAGTTTGGTCATTTAATGTATGTATTTATGTTGGTTTTATGGTTGTGTGTAAGCTACCCTGACCCGCTTCGGCGGAAGGGCAGGATAGAAGTTGAATGAATAAATAAATAAATAAATAAATAAATAAAAGGAGAACAGCCTTATAGATCAGGTGGCTGGTGATGTGAAAGACCTCTAGCTGAGACCCTCCAGAACTGCTGCCAGTCTGTGTAGACAATACTGACTTCAATAGACTGTTGTCTGATTCAGTATAAGGCGGCTTCATGTGTTCATCCCCATGCTTTTACTGACCACATGGGGAAGGAAAGCGGGTGTGAGCAGTGCACTGACTTCACCTCCATGTGATTGCTGAACAGACGGTCTGCATGGTGTGAACATGTGGAGGGAGTGTCCGCATGTATGCTCATTCCCACGATCTGCATCATTTGGAGAGCAACATTCCTGATCACAGGGTGGGAGTGTACATGTGGACACTTCCTCCATGTGCTCACACTGTACAGAGAGCTTGGCAGAGCCAGTTCAGTGTAGTGGTTAGGAGCATGGATTCTAATCTGGGAGAATCAGGTTTGATTCCCCTCCTCCACATGCAGCTGCTGGTGTAACCTTGGGTCAGTTACAAGTTCTTTCAGAGCTGTTCTCTCAAGGGCAGTTCTTGAGAGCGCTCTCTCAGCCCCACCTACCTCACAGGCAGTGTTCCCTCTAAGCTGAGTTCGTGTGAGCTAGCTCACAGGTTTTTAGCCTCCAGCTCACAATTTTTTGTCTTAGCTCAGGAAGGATGGCTCCAGAGCAAACTAATTTGTGCAGTAGACAAATTGCTCACTCACAACTTTAATACCAGTAGCTCACAAAGTAGAATTTTTGCTCTCAAGACTCCACTGCTTAGAAGGGAGTATTGCTCACAGGGCATCTGTTGTGGGGAGGGGAAGGGAAAGGAGATTGTAAACTGCTCTGAGATTCCTCTGAGGATTATAAAATGATGAATGAATTAAAGAGAGCGGCTAGACGGAATAACTGTGTCGTAATAGGTGACTTTAACTACCCACACATTGATTGGGTCAATATGAGTTCTAGTCGGGGAAAAAGAGATTGAGTTTTTAGACACTCTCAATGACTGTGCTATGGAACAGATGGTCACAGATCCTACCAGGGGAGAGGCGATCCTGGATTTGGTCATAAGTAACACCCAAGCCTGGTGAGAGATATAAAAGTGATTGCACCACTTGGGAACAGTGACCATAATGTCATTGAGTTTAACATTTGTACAGATAGGGAGTTGCCAAAAAAGACTGATGCAACCACTTTTAACTTTAAAAGGAGGAAGAAATTGAAAGGAAGAGTGGAGAAGGTCAAAACCATTGGGGAAGCTTGGAGACTATTTAAAAATACAATCCTAGAAGCTCAGAAAAAATATTTACCGCAGGTTCGGAAAGTCACAAATAGGTATAGAAAAAAGCCTGCATGGTTAACAAATAAAGTAATGGAAGCTGTAAAAGGTAAGAAGGATTCCTTTAAGCGGTGGAAAGCTAGTCTTAGTGAGGTTGATAAAAGGGAACACAGACTATGGCAAATAAAATGCAAGTCTGTGATCAGGCAAGCAAAAAGGGAATGTGAGGAGCATATCGCAAAAAACATAAAGGCCAACAATAAAACTTTCTTCAAATACATTAGAAGCAATGTTCCCTCTAAGCTGTGGAATCTTGTGAGCAAAAATTCTACTTTGTGAGCTACTGGTATTAAAGTTGTGAGTGAGCAATTTGGCTACTGCATAAATTAGTTTGCTCTGGAGCCATCCTTCCTGAGCTGAGACAAAAATGTGTGAGCCGGAGGCTAAAAAACTATGAGCTAGCTCACACTAACTCAACTTAGAGGGAACACTGATTAGAAGTAGGAAGCCAGCCAGGGAGGCAGTGGGGCCCTTGGATGACTAAGGGGTAAAAGGAGTAGTGAAGGATGATAGGGAAATGGCTGAGAAGCTGAATGCATTTTTTGCCTGTCTTCACTGTGGAAGAGGAGAAGTGCTTGCCCACTCCAGAAGCACTGATTTCGGGAGGGGGTTTGAAAGACCTGAATCAGATTGAGGTGACAAGAGAGGAAGTCCTCCGACTGATGGACAATTTAAAAACTAATAAATCACCAGGCCCGGATGGCATTCATCCGAGAGTTCTGAAAGAACTCAAATGTGAACTTGTGGATCTCCTGACAAAAATATGTAATCTTTCTTTAAAATCTGCCTCCATTCCTGAGGACTGGAAGGTAGCTAATGTCACTCCCATCTTTAAAAAGGGCTCCAGGGGAGATCCGGGAAATTACAGGCCAGTCAGTTTGATATCGATACTGGGTAAGTTGGTGGAAACTGTTATTAAGGAAAGAATGAGTAGGCACATTGATGAACAAAAACTATTGAGGCGGACTCAGTATGGGTTCTGTAAGGGAAGATCTTGTCTCACTAACCTATTAGTGTTTTTTGAGGGAGTGAACAAACATGTGGACAAGGGGGACCCAATAGATATTATTTACCTTGATTTCCGGAAAGCTTTTGATACAGTTCCGCATCAAAGGCTCCTAAGTAAGCTCAATAGTCATGGGATAAAAGGACAAGTCCTCTTGTGGATCAAAAACTGGCTTATAAATAGAAAACAGAGAGTGAGTATAAATGGGAAACTTTCTCAGTGGAGGGTGGTAAGCAGTGGGGTACCACAGGGATCAGTACTCGGTCCGATGCTTTTTAACTTGTTTATTAATGATTTGGAATTGGGAGTATGCAGTGAGGTGGCTAAATTTGCAGATGACACGAAGTTGTTCAGGGTGGTGAAAACCAGGGAGGATTGTGAGGCACTCCAAAGGGATCTGTTGAGGATGGGTGAGTGGGCGTCAACGTGGCAAATGGGGTTCAATGTGGCCAAGTGCAAAGTGATGCACATTGGAGCCAAAAATCCTAAATATAAATACACATTGATGGGGTCTGAACTGGCAGAGATGGACCAAGAGAGAAATCTTGGAGTCGTAGTAGATAACTCAATGAAAATGTGTAGACAGTGTGTAGCTGCAATAAAGAAGGCCAACGCTATGCTGGGGATTATTAGGAAGGGAATTGAAAACAAATCAGCCAGTATCATCATGCTCCTGTATAAATCATTGGTGCGACCTCATTTGGAATACTGTGTTCAGTTCTGGTCACCACATCTCAAAAAGGATATTATAGCATTGGAAAAAGTGCAGAGAAGGGCAACTAGAATGATAAAAGGGTTGGAACACCTTCCCTATGAAGAAAAGTTAAAACGTTTGGGGCTCTTTAGCTTGGAGAAACAACGGCTGAGGGGTGACATGATCGAGGTTTATAAGATTACGAATGGGATTGAGCAGGTTGAGAAAGAAGTACTTTTCTCCCTTTCTCACAATACAAGAACTCGTGGGCACTCCATGAAATTGCTGAGCAGTCAGGTTAGAACAGATAAAAGAAAATACTTCTTCACCCAAAGAGTGATTAACATATGGAATTCACTGCCACAGGAGGTGGTGGCAGCTACAAGCATGGACAGTTTCAAGAGGGAATTAGATAAACATATGGAGCAGAAGTCCATCAGTGGCTATTAGCCACAGGGTATAGATGGGAACTCTCAGTCTGGGGCAGGTGATGCACTCTGTTCTTGGTGCTGGAGGGGGCAGCAGTGGGAGGGCTTCTAGTATCCTGGCCCCACTGCTGGACCTCCTGATGGCACATGGTATATTTTGGCTGCTGTGTGACAGAGTGTTGGACTAGATGGGCCATTGGCCTGAATCAACATTGGCTTCTCTTATGTTCTTCTGTCCTTCAAGTAGTGAAGGGTGGGGTATAAATCCTCCTCCTCTTCCTCCTCCTCCTCTTCCTCCTCCTCTTCCTCTTCTTCTTCTTCTATTACATGGAGGTGTGGCCAGTGAGTTCATGCCTGCTCTCCTTCCGTGTGTGGTCAGTCAATGTGCGAATGGGTCGTCTGAACAAGGTGGCACTGAGCAACCCTATGCAGAGTTACTCCAGTCTAAGCCCATTGATTTCCTTGAGATTTGGCTGGAGTAACTTTGCACTGGATTATAGTGGTCGTCACCCAGCATCTTTCTGCAACTACAAAGAGTCTGGTGCCAATTGTCCAGAGGTAGCAAAGGTTAGTCTGCACAAAGCTTTCCAGGAGAACCGAGGTCGGAGAACTTGCCGTCCTCTTCCCCAACCCAACCGTGGATCTTCCTAGCCCTGACTTTCCTTGTCTGCAATCCCACACTGAATTTCTAACACAAGAGGTGCCAGCCTCACTTACTGGCTCTCTCCTGAGAACTTTAACTATCATCCCATGTGGAGGGAGGTTTGGTTTGGGGAGAAGAAGAAGAAGAAGAATGGCGACTGTGGTTGCTCGGTGGAGAGAACCAGGTGCTGTGCATTTTCCAGGGTTGGGCTTTTTGAGCTGAGAGTGAGTGCCTAGGGCTAAGTCAGGGTGAATCTTGGTAAGTTAATGGTGTGGGAGGGTGAGCGAGAACAGAGCTTTATAGAAAGAGGACTGCAGGCTTCCCAAGCTTCATACATGAGCGAATTCTCTCTGTCTCTTCCTGCTTCCAACATTTCCTTGTGGGGTATTTGGGGAAGGGAGAGATGTCCAGAGTAAGGAAAGTGCCGCAGCTTGGCTATGTGGAGGACACACCCTAACCTCTGGCAGTCGCTGTGACTGAGGTGTATGGAGCAGGTACCTTCCTCCCTTCTGCCTCCATTTTTGCAGATGGAGTTCAATCCACTTGGGCGGTGGTCTTCAACTCGTGGGTCACAGAGCCCTTACAGACCTGCCATATTTCGTTTCCTGCTTTTTAGAAAGACCTGCTGGTAGTGTGCTGCATGAGTGCAGAGCAAGGGTGCTAGGCCTCTTGCCTCTCCATACACTGAGAGAAAATAGCAGGACAATGTGGAGAGGATCAGTCCATAGCATGTGACCCTTGGCTTGTTTCCAAAACTTTCCCTGTTCCCAGTTCTCTTTGCTGCCCAGCCTGCCCAAAATCCTCACCTTGAGGTCCTAAGTCTGGATTCCCCTCATACTGTCATGTGATTTCCTGTTAGATGCTTGCAGTTCACAAGGTCCCTGTGCTGTCCCCTGGGGGTTGAAAGTGGGTGCTGCATCTAGAAAGGTCCACTGCACTGTTGTGAACTTTCATTAGTGTTTGCATGGGACTGGATTTGAAGTGCCTTGATTTGTGTGTCAGAATGCCTCGATTAATGGGGTTGAAATGTGTTCCATCCTAGGTACGTACACGCTTCCCACCTGAACCCAACGGCATCCTGCACATCGGCCATGCAAAAGCCATCAATTTCAACTTTGGTTTTGCCAAGGTGAGAGACGGGATATCTTCCCACTCCTCTGCCCCTCCTGCTGTATGTTCAGATTCTTGTTGGATCTGAGGGTGATATTCTTTCTTTCCATTCTATCTGAGGAAGTGAGCACTGACTCATGAAAGCCCATACTGGAGTGAATGTTCTTGTACCCCCTCGCCAACTTGCTGGAGCTACCCCTGTTTGTTTAATTTTCTTCTTGTTGGGGAGAGCCCAGGAAGTTTCCTACTGAGTTGGCAGGTGGGATAACAGTGCTGCTTAATCCCCCCCCTCCAAACCAGGCCAACGGTGGAATCTGCTTCCTACGCTATGATGACACGAATCCTGAAAAGGAGGAGGAGAAGTACTTCACAGCCATCCGGGACATAGTGGAATGGTTAGGTATGCACATTTAGCAGGAGGAAAGTAGAGATGTGGGTGGGCAGAACTGGGGCGAGGGAGAGGTGTGTTGCCTTCTCTGGCTGCTGTACAGGGTTGGCCTGTTGTGTGGCATGGTGTGAAGGGTGAGGGTAAAGATGGGGCCCTGTCATACATGGTAGTGGCATGTGTACAATATAAATCCCTCTCTGGTGGCAGCAGGAAGGGAGCTTGAGGTGGGTTTGAGGGAGTTGCTGCCCTAGTCATTGGCTGGGATGCTGTAGACGGGGCTGACCCAAGTTGGAAGTGGGGAGGGCACCTCCATTCATGTTCTGGTGCTGTTTCTCTCAGGATACACCCCCCACGCAGTGACACATGCCTCAGACTACTTTGACCAGTTATATGCCTGGGCTGTGGAACTCATCCAAAGGTGAGGAGTTATATCAAAGATGTGAGAATAGTCCCAGTCCTTTTTCTCTCCCCCCCCCTTGGGTATTTTTGCATTTTTGTGTGTGGGTGTGCATGTGTATGTCCGTGTGGCCGTGCCTGGAAGTCATGGTGACTCCTACTGGGGCACAGAGGGCGTTCAGAGAAGTGGCTTGATAGCCTGCCTCTGGTCTCCCGGCCCTGGTATTCCTTGGAGGTCTCCCATCCAAATACTTGCCAGGGCTGGCCTTGCTTAGCTTCTGAGATCTGATGCGATCGGGCTTGTCAGGGCTATCTAGTTCAGGGCATCCCTGTCCTTTTTCATTTTGCACTTCCCCAGAGTGTCTCCTATGATAAACTTGTGTGGTGTTTGGAGGTGGGGGGGAGTGTTGGACACATCTTTCCATCACAAAGTTTGCATTTCCTCCATGTCTAGTGGCATGTTCTTTTGCCTTTGTGACTGGCAGTTCCTTTTCCTCCCCAGGGGCCATGCTTATGTGTGTCACCAGAAGGTAGAAGAAATCAAAGGACATAACCCACCCCCTTCTCCATGGCGAGACAGGCCAGTAGAGGAGTCACTTCTGCTCTTTGAGGTACGGCCCTTGCATGTCGGCAGTCTTGGTTGGTTCCCGTTGCAGGAAGAAGTGGGAACTGGGAGCATAAAGGGATTTGGATCCAAAACGCCAGCGTTTGCTCCCGGTAGTCAGAGCTGTACATCTCCAGATGCCTACAAGTATGGAATTTTAGCATCCTTGTCTGCTTAGCTTTTGTCTTTTCAGAACATCAGGTTCTGAGCCCCCATGGTACCATTTACAGTAATTTATGAAGGGTCAGAAAACTGTGCAGGGGGCTGGCTTTTAGCCATCAAAGAGATCATTACTGCCTTGTGTATTTCCCCCCTCCCCTTTCAGGGCTAGTGTCTCCTGTTGCTGGCCCAGAGCACCCAATTCTCTGAAATAATTAAACCTTAAAAACAGGATTGAATGGTGTGGAATAAACAAAATGTCATTTATTCTGATTGGTTTCCATAGGCATGTCCTCCCTTATGCTGCACAGAATATGGACATGTGTGTCTGTAGCTGCTTCTGCTGGGGAAGAAACGGTTGCCAAAACAGCAAACATCACTCCCCCCCATCCCTAGTTTTCCCCGCAGCTGACTCGGAGTTTGTCTTGTGTTCCTGCAGGACATGCGCAAAGGGAAGTTTGGGGAGGGCGAGGCCACGCTGCGCATGAAGCTGGTGATGGAGGATGGAAAGATGGACCCCGTTGCTTACCGGATCAAGTACACCCCCCACCATCGCAGTGGAGATAAGTGGTATGTGCTGAGCAGGGGTGTCTGTTGCTGTTCCAAGCATATTGGAGGGGACTGAGCTTGGCCAGTGTGCAGCTCCCCTCCCCTAAAAAAAGCTGCCCCACTGTCCCCGGAGAGTAGTAAAGGATTTCCAGCCATATTCTGTGTGTGGTTTATGTGGCCGTGTTTGTTATAGCGCTCAATTTCAATCTGTTGTATATGCATCAGAAACTTGCCCTGGCCTGCAGAATGTGAATTTCCCACCTACTGGGGCTTTTCCTTAATTTCTGGGGGAGAGTGCCTCTGAACAGCCAGTGTGGTGGTGTGGTTAGTGACTAGGACCAGAGAGACCCAGATCCAAGTCCCTATGCCATCGTGAAGCTCACTGGAGACCTCGAGCCAGTCACTGTCTTTCAGCCTAATTTACCTCACAGGGTTGGATGGGGGAGGTGAGAACTTGTGTGGAAGAAGGACGGGGTAAAGAGAGAATACGCATAGTCTGCTGGTGTTACCATAGGGTTTCTTTCCGTTCCTAGAGTCAAAAGACTCTGTGTCTAAGAAGTGGTACACTATGGTAGAACTGCAAGTATGTGTGGAAGTCCAAGGCCCAGGCTAACCTGACCTCCTCCAATCCCAGAAGCTAAGCAAGGTCAGCCCTGGTTAGTACTTGCATGGGAGAACAATGAATAAGTCGAGGGTCTTGCTACACAGAGGCAGGCAATGGCAAACCACCTCGGGTCCTTACTCTTACCTCAGAAACCCTAAGGGGTTGCCACAAGTCAGCTGTGTCTTAACAGCAAAATGAAATTAAAGATGGAGTCAGTAATTAGAATGGCCAAAGAGAGGGCTACAGGGAAATAGTGGCTGTAGTGAGATTGATTCCAGTCCTAGTGATCTGAGCCCTTGGCCGTCTCTTGCTTTGCAGGTGCATCTACCCCACCTACGACTACACACACTGCCTCTGTGACTCCCTGGAGAACATCAGTCACTCGCTGTGTACCAAAGAGTTCCAAGCCAGGTGAGCCAAAGGCTTCTAGCCCAGTGGGACTTCCCTGAGCCCCTTCCTGTGTGGGGAAGGAGCAGATTGTGACTTTGAGTTGTGGGGAGAGCTTTGGAGCCCTTCCCTTGTGCAGAAATATGATCACCACATTAGGAGGCTTGGGTTAGATGGGCATCATTCCCTTGTGCATTGTTTTGTCTGTTCAGAAGACTTTAGAGCTCACTCTTCAGTGTAACAAGAAATAAAGCCAAGATACATCCTAAGCCATCAATTATCTGAAAGAGATGACAGGCAGAAAAAAAACAAATCGGCAACCATGAAAACCAGTCGTACACACTAAGTCAGGGCCTCCTGACCTTTTTGAGCCAGTGAACACATTGGGAATTCCGATACAGGATGGTGCTCACAGCAACAAAATGGCTGCCACAAAATGGCTGCTGCAGGAGGCAGAGCCAGCCTCAAAATGATCGCCGAAGCCACTGTGGAGATCCTTCTGCTGGCAGCTGCTGCCAAAGCGACATTTTTAAAAAATCTGCTCAGTCAGTCAGAAGCCTTGCTAGGAAAAAGCCCCGCCTGGCCCCACCCATTTCCTCAGAACACGTGGCAGGTGCCAGAAAAGGTGCTGGCGGGTGCCATTGGGCCCACAGGCATCACATTTGGCGACCCCCCTGCATTAAGCTTGTCTCAATAAACTAGTCTGGAAAAACTGCTTAAAGGGCCCAGTGTCCCAAATCTGGCAAACCCCAATAGGCAACCGGTTACATAATTTGGGGATCACCGCTGAGACAACTCCTCCTATGGTGGCCTCAGGCCTGCTAGAAGAAGACAAATTATCAGAAGATTATCTGTGCTAGGATTAAAAGAAAGGGGAAGGCGCATGTGAGAGAAGAGAGTTCCCTGAATATCCCAGGGCTTAGAAGCATAAACCAGAAAGCACAGAATCTGCTATCTTGTGTAGAATTCCTGATAATTCTGGCTTTCCTGTTGAAAGATGTCAAGTTTCTAGCCCTGTTTAAGGGGGAAAAAACCAGTTGTCTGTGTCCTCTGGTCTTCATTCATTTCACTTTTTTCCTTCCTGGCCCCAAATCCCAACCTTTGGGGCTTTTTGATAGCTAAGTCACATAAGCAAAATAGACTGTGCAAAATGCACATCGGGCTGTGACTGAAATCGGTAGCTCCTCTGCTGTTGTGCACTGTGACAAACAATGCTGCCTTCTCTCCCAACAGGCGCTCCTCGTATTACTGGCTGTGCAATGCACTGGACGTCTACTGCCCCGTGCAGTGGGAGTACGGGCGTCTGAATCTCCTCTACACAGTGGTCTCCAAAAGAAAGATCATTCGCTTGGTAGAAGCAGGCGCTGTCAGGTGAGGGGCAGGCTGGTGTGTGTGTGAGTGAGAGTGGGGATTTCAAGGAGAGAGTGGGGAAGTCCTGGAAACCAAGCATGGCTCTTTGGGGCTCACTGTGTTCATCATGGCTGGTGTCGCCCTTCCAGGGACTGGGATGATCCACGGCTCTTTACGCTGACAGCTCTCCGTCGCCGAGGCTTTCCGCCAGAGGCCATCAACAACTTCTGTGCGAAGGTGAGGACTTCTTGTAGGGTTTGGTGAGGCTCAGCCAGCGTAACAGTTGTATGCCTGAACCCGGTGCGATAGTATAGAGTCAGGCCTGGTTTCATATATTTTGTGGGTCGTAGAGCTTCAGCAAGGGCCGCGGTGGCTTAGAGGTTAAGATGCTGAGCTGCAGACCAGAAGTTCTGTAGTTCAGCAGTTTGAGACCTGAGTGCCGCATGACAGAGTGAGCTCCCATCTCTGGCCCCAGCTCCTGTCAACCTAGCAGTTCGAAAGCAAGAAATTGCAAGTAGATAAATAGGTACCGCTTTGGTGGGAAGGTAACAGCATTCCGTGCACCTCGGCATTCAGTCATGCTGGCCACATGAGCATGGAAACGTCTTTGGACAGTGCTAGCTCTTTGGCTTGGAAATGGAGATGAGCACCACCCCTAGAGTCGGGTTCATTTAGCTTTTGAGCAAGGGAAACCTTTACCTTTTACTAGAGCTTCAGCACTGCTACTTCTAGGTTGGGAGGTGGGTGAAGCAAGGCAGATCACAAACTGTTTTTGGGGGGGTGTCCTTGCCACCATAGAAGAATAGATGGAAACATGCTTTGGAGCCACCTGACTGGGTGAAGGGGCGTGACTCAGTGGTAGAGCCTCTACTTTGTATGCAGAAGGTCCCAGGTTCAATTCCCAACATCCCCAGTTAAAAAGAGTGTGCAATAGGCGATGTGCAAGACTCCTGCAGAGCTGCTGCCTGTCTCAGTGGACAGTACTGACCTTGATGGCCCGAAAAGAGACCATCGACCTTGTGGCTGCCTAGCAATTGTCCATTCCCTTTCCATTCCTCTAGAAAAGCTTAGTAGGTTGCCCCTCTGTGTCCAGGGCAAGGAAAAGGCAATGACTGAGCCCCCTAAAAAATCTGCTGTAAGCCTCAGTTGCCCCCCCCAAGTCTTGGCATCCTCCACTAAATGAGAGTAAACGTGGCACTGCCCCATGGCTTGGCTGACTCCCAACAGGTAGGCGTGACGGTAGCCCAGTGCACCATGGAGCCCCACATGCTGGAAGCCTGCGTGCGGGAGGTGCTGAACGAACAAGCCCCTCGAGTCATGGCTGTCCTGGAGCCCCTCCGCCTGACCATCACCAATTTTCCTGCACCGCACCAAGTAAGTTTGTGATCTCTGGGGGAGAGGGGACAGCTCCCCATCTGGAGACCTTCCCTGAAAGCTGGGGAGCACATGTCTTGATGCTCTTGCCTTCCTTCCAGAACTTGGATGTCCTGGTCCCCAATTTCCCTGCGGATGAGACCAAAGGCTTCCACAAAGTCCCTTTCCAGCCCACAGTCTACATTGAGCAAAGTGACTTCCGGGAGGTGAGTCCAATCAGGAGAATCTGTGCTGTCCAAGGAAAGCTGATAGGGGCTGGGAAAAAGAAGGGAAAACTGGGCTGTCAGTCAGCCATTGTTTGCTTTCTCTCATTTGTTGTCATTGCTTGCCTGTTCAAAGATGTTGTGGTTAGACTGTCAGAATAGGGTTGGGGAGAACTGGGTTCGAATCCCCACTTAGCCATGAAGCTGACAGGGTTCCCTTGGGCCGGTCTGTCTTCCCTCCTCCCCCAGCCTACCCTGCAATCGTTAAGTAATTCTATTAATATAGATACTGCTAGCACTTTATGAGATTGAATTGTTTTATATACTGAATTGTTTTAGACGGCTTTATGTTGTCCTGGTTGTTATTTATGTGCTTTATCTCTCATGTAAGCTGCCCAGAGGCTGCCTTGGCGGGGAGGACAGGGTATAATTTGAATAAATAAATAAAATGGAAGGCAGGGGAACCTGAGTACCTCGGAGGAAGCGGTGGGACACCAGTGTGAGGGATGGCTGAGCTCTTGCATGTCATTTGCTCTGATCAGTGAAGGCTTCTAATGCAGAGGACAGACCTGAATGTCTAGTCTGTTAAAAAAGAGAAAGACCCTTTCCCAGCCAAACTGAGATCCATGCTTTCTGTTGCAATTATAGAGAAGACATGTGGGTAGTTTAAGCTTACAGTGGGAGCAGGGTTAGTCGTTTGGGCGAGGCTACCGTTAATCATGGAGTGACATTGGCAGAAGGAGCAGTTTCATCACCTTCCCCCTCCCCACTGTGGCTTCTCAATCTGTGTGGCTGTTGGTCCATGTGGATCTTGGAATCAAGGGAATTATAGAATCATAGAATCGGGTCATCTAGTCCAACCCCCTGCACAATGGAGGAAATTCACAACTACCTTCCCCCACACCCCTAATGACTCCTGCTAAACTTGTCTAGTCAATAAAGACTGCTGGGGAGGAGGGGGGAACATGGAGAAGAGCCACGGTCTTTGCATCTGTAGCAGTAGAAAAGAGCAAGAGTCCAGCAGCACAGTAAAGACTAACAAAACTTGTGGCAGGGTAGGATCTTTTATGAATCACTGCTGGATCCTGTCAGTTATCCTTCACTTGCAGCCCCACTTAATTCCTTTTTGGCTAAAGTTTCGAATTGTGTGTAGCCCTTCCATTGTCTGCCATGTCTACAATGCAGAATTAATGTGCTTCCCTTGTGAGGGGTAGGCTTGGCTCCTGGAACTCACCATGCATTTGAATTTGCCATCAGGACATCCTCTTGTTACACTGCCTCTAAAGCCCCAGGCTCAGTTCCAGGCATCTCCAGTTAAAGGGCGTCGTGTCGAGGTTGCTGAGTAAGACGTTTCAGTGCCCAAGATGCTGGACAGCTGCTACCAATGGCATGACTCAGCATTAGGCAGCAGCTTCAGGAGATTGCGAAGGGTGTTCTTGCTGTGCCCAAGCCAGGGATATGTTGTGAGGACTTTCCCCTGGCCCAGAAACCTGAATACGCATAACTGGCATGGGGGGTGGGGGGAGGCTGAGCCTGGCTCCCAAACAACTAGCAACTGAATGCAATATCACTTTGTTTGCAAGATGGCAGATCCTTGCTACTCTTTTAAATAAATTGCTTCCCTCCTTTTGCACTCCATTTACATTAGTACCTCTTCTGTGTCAGGTGCCAGACAAAGGCTACAAGCGCCTGGCGCCCAGCCAGCCGGTGGGGCTGAGGCACACTGGCTACGTCATCGCTGTCCAAAATATCATTAAGGTGAGTGTTGTCATGGCAAGTCCTCCCAACCTCTCTGCTGCCTTCCTTGTCCCTGCCAAAGGGTCTGGCTGGCTTCCAAGGGTTGCCTGTGCAAGGGAAGCCTGAAGGGTGGTGGCCCAGCATTAATTGGTTCTTGTAATAGTCCAGCAAGGAGAGGCTGTGGCTCGGTGGGAGAGCATCTGCTTTGCATGCAGAAGTTCCCCAGTTCAGTCCCATGCATCTCTGGTTAGAAGGGTCAGGACGTAGGGGATGTGGAAAAGTCTTTTGCTGCCTGGGCCCCTCGAGTCACTGCCGGTCAGCAGAGTAAACAATATTGAGCTTGATAGTACTGGGATGTTTGGTTAAGTGGTAGTGGTTAAGAGCGGCAGACTTTAATCTGGAGAACTGGGTTTGATTCCCCACTCCTCCACATGAAGCTAGCTGGGTGACCTTGGGCCAGCCACAGTTCTCTCGGAACTTTCTCAGCCCCACCTACTTCACAGGGGGGTCTGTTGTGGGGAGAAGAAGGGAACGCGATTGTAAGCCCCTTTGAGACTCCTTAAGGTAGAGAAAAGAGGGGTATAAAAACCAACTCCTACTCCTATTCCTCCTTCTACTTAATCTAGCGGAGTTTGCTCAGTCATAGAAGAATGATACTGAGTGCAGTAAATAAATTTCCCAAGAAGTATATTGCAAAAATTAAAACTTAACTTTGTTCAGGTAGGTTCAGTTTACATTCTGGTTTCAGTTGAAAGGAGAGAGAGAAGCCTAATTTAGAAGGTATGTTCCCTAGCACAAGTGGATAGCTGATCCGGCATCACAGGTATGGAAGTACAAGGGTATTGTTTCTGTAGGAGAGACCTGTTGAGATGGGTGACTCTGTGAAAAGCCATGTTCAGAGTGGGGAAAACAAACCACACAGAGAGCGGAGGGGTCAGAGAGGGCAGCTCCCAGGTTAAGACAAAGGAGATAACAGTTATACACACCTAGAGTGATGTAGTGCCGCTCAGTGTCCAGACACGGTGAGTCACTCACTCCCACAGAGAGACCATCGGTCTGAATCAGGATAAGGCAGATTTTTAGGTTCATGTGAAACTAGCACCAAAGCTTGTATCTGTGTGGAAAACACTCTTCAGGCCAATCCTGGCTCTTAACAGATCTTTCTCCCAATTCTGTACCCACGCAGTGTATGTGTGCAGGGTTGACTGTCCTTCACAAATCTCAGAAACTGGGATTATCTTGCTTGCAAATGCCAGGATTTAAGCTGCCAACCCCCCCACCCAGATAATGGGGACATGGTGGAGTTTAGGGAAGAGGAGGAGGGGGAAATGGAGAACGTGGTATTAGTGGTTAAAATGCTGGACACAGACCTGGGAGTCCCAGATTCAGATCCCCACTCAGCTGTAATGTTCACTGGGTGACCTTGGTGCCAGTCTCCCTCTTTCAGCCTTACCTCCTTCACAGAGTTGTTGTGAGGAAAAAGCTGGCAGAGAGGAGAATTGGGTATGCTGCCTTGAGCTCCTTGGAAAGGAAGAACAGGATAAAAATATGATTGAAATAAATTGTGCTGGTTCCTGCTCATTTGTGCGAAAAGAGAGCTTTACGATCATATCCTCATAACCTGATTTCCAAGCCCCAAGCTGGAACCGGGTATGGGAGATCAGTCACAGCTCAGTCCTTTCTTCTGAACCACCTCATAAGCAAATACCTCTGGAAGAATCTCTATGAGGCAGCGTTGATTGATCTCACCAGCAGCCTTTGATAAGTTCAGCCTCCAGCACAAATTTCAGTCTTCAGTGTAGATTGGTGCTTACTGATCAATAAGGTTATATAATGACGTAACTTTAAAAATCAGAACTGGCTGAAGGCCAGATATCACATTTAATTCCCTGCAGAAGAGGCGTATGGCAGGGACTGTCTTTTGGTCTGATTCAATTTAATATCTTTTCCCCAATTGTGGCATCCTGCCACCTTTCTTTCTGCAGTATGAGTTATGTTTTGGAAGCCAAATATGCTATCATAGGACAGCAGTGTGTGTATGAAAAGTAATACCACACTGATTGGCCTAAGATGCCTACTGTCTGAACTTTGAGAGGGTCTGAAGTAAAGAGCAGCTGTGTGTAAATTATTAAAAGGCCAAAGTAGCCATTTTGGGAGTCCAAGGCAAAGTATCACACTTGATGACTGGATGATCAGCCCCTCTGTCTAGGACACAGTTCAACTTACCTGGAGGCAGTTGTGCCTGAAATGGCACCTGGAAAAATCAAATTCCAGCAGCCAAACTAAAAGCTGCAAGATCAGTGCATGTCATCCTACATTTCACTAGACTGAAGGGGAGGTGGTTTCACTGCTCTGGCCTTAAAACACCCAAGGAAGGTTTCTATCCTGAGTTTCTTATGGGAGACTGGGGAAGGGGGTTGTGGCTCAGTGGCAGATCATCTCCTTTGCATGCAGAGGGTCCCAGGTTCAATCCCCACAATCTCCAGTTTAAAAGGATTAGGTTGTGTGAAAGATCTTGATCTGAGACTGCTGACACCAGTCATGGTAGACAACTGACCTTGATAGGCTCAACTTGCTGTATGGTATATAGGCAGCTTCATGTGATCATGTATGGGCCTGTTGGACTCAGAATAAAGTTGAGAGCCTTTGCTTAAGCTGCTCGTCTTAGAGCAGTGCGGTTGGTTTCATGGGACTGGTTATTATATTTTCAGGGCTGTTTACCTTTATTGTTGCAAATGGGTTAAAAGTTCAGGAAGGAATGCATAATGTCTGTTTGGAAGACCTGAAATGGCTAGCAGTGATATTAATCATGACTGGCCTGTATTTGTAGGAAGCTTCACTGAGAGGTTTTGAACTGGGTCATATGGTGTTGTCAACTTGGGGAATAAATCAATAAAAGAAGACTGGGACTTATACCCCGCCGTTCACTCAGACTCACAAAGCAGCTTATAATCTCCTTCCCTTCCTCTCCCCACAACAGACACCCTGTAAAGTAGGTGGGGCTGAGAGAGCTCTGAGAGAACTGTGGCTGGCCCAAGGTCACCCAGCAGGCTTCATGTGGAGGAGGAGTGAGGAATCAAGTCTGGTTCTCCAGATTAGAGTCGGCTGCTCTTAACCACTACACCAAACTAGCTGGAGGCTGCATGTACATTATGCCACGTTGAGCCAAAAAGGGAAAGGTGTGATAGAAATTGCTCAGTCATGGAACCTATTAGGTCCTCACCTTTCCCCATTATGTGCCCTGTTATTAAAACTTACGGACTACAGAGATTTGACTGAGGATGCTTTTGAACTCGTACCTATTCAGTTTTTACAAAAGAAATGCGATATAAGAAGGCTGTGGTCTAGCCACCTTGATGCATATTCAATTGGGCTGAAATTTAAAAGGTTGGTGTTTTTTGTACATGATTAGCAAGTGTTGAACTTGATAATCTTGGCTTGGATCCACCAGATTGTTTCTGTGGTTGGAAAGATTTCCACCTGTGAATCATGATTCTCTTGCCACTCCCCCACCCCTACCGCAACCCCAAAGACCCAGCTAATGCTGATCCTGGGGGCATTTTTGGCTGCAGTGGGATGGGAAAGATAAGAAAGTCATGCTCCACAGGTGGAAATCCTTTGGTCTGGAGAAGTGCTCTAGTGGATCCAAGCCTTTGCCAAGATCAAGTTTCCTTTCTGATTGTCACAAATCTGATGCATTTATAATGCTATTCTAAGCAGACTTATACCTTTCTAAGTCCCCCGACTTCATTGGACTTAAAATGGTTCAGGTCTGCACTATTGAAGTGGCTGCATTCACTATACAGACCCAAAAACTCAGGCAGAAATCTATGGAGGCTTACATTGTCCACTGCTAATATATATAATGAGGGTTTTATTTCATTGTCTTATGCTGCCTAAGCCCTGACCTGGATGGCCCGGGCTAACATGATCTCATCAGATCTTAGAAGCTAAGCAGGGTCAGCCCTGGTTAGTATTTGGATGGGAGACCACCAAGGAATAACAGGACCGTGACACAGAGGCAGGCAATTGCACACCACCTCTGTTTGTCTTGAAAACCCTACAGGATCACCATAAATGGTCTGCAACTTGACACCACATTCCTCCATCACCACCACTGTACTGCATTTAGTGTTTTTAATGTTCCATTATTCATAAGTGGTTACCCCTTTTTGATTGACCTATGGACTGGATCGAACAATGGCATATAGGATAGAGGGGTGTGAACAGCAGGGCATATTTGAAAGTGGTCCCGACACCTTTCCAAAGAAAATGCCCTTGATCCCAAACTTAGTCCCTTGAGGGGTCCCCCCTCTTCAAAGAATACTCTTACTAGATGCCTAAATCATGGTAGAAATGCGATGGCAGAAAGAGCAGAGGGGTCCACAGAGCTGACCATCCCTTCTGTGCCTAGGACGCCACTGGACGTGTACAAGAGCTAGAGGTGACCTGTACGAAGTCAGAGGCGGCAGAGAAGCCCAAAGCCTTCATCCACTGGGTGTCGGACCCTCTGGTGTGTGAGGTTCGACAATATGAGCGACTGTGAGTATAGTATGGATGGTTCTCAGGATACCAATGTAAGAGGTGGGGGGATGAGGACAGCATGGCAAGCTGGACCCTCTGCCATTCTGTGGCTTTGCTGGTTCCCATCTTGTCTTCTCCTTGACACAGAGGGGGCAACCAAATCCTTGCCTCTTCTCTTCCCTCCAGTCTTTACCTTAGTTTGGTATTGCAAACCAAGAGAGAGAGAGCTGGCAGTAATAAAGAAGCTGGAGTAGAGCCAGTCTCCCATGACGTCTTGAGCGTATCATGATACAGCAATGCAAGTCCAGGCCTGTGGCAAAATCTGGCAGCCTGAGAACATAGAATAGGTTAGAAATGCTGCCCTGTCACAGACTTTGGCACAACAGATCCATCCTGGCATATGCAGTGTTTAGCTTCCAGTCTGAAGCCAGGCATTCCCATTCTGTATCCCCCAAGAGCAGAATGCACAGCAATTTTATCTCTTGCAAGAAAGGGTCTTGTCCCTTTATTTGCTTGAAAAGAATTCAGTGAACACATGCTGGACATTTTGTGGAATGGGAATCCCTGTGCTCAGCTTGTTCCATACAGTAAAGTGACTTAGGTCTTATTTAGCTACATGACAACACATCAGATATAAAATCAAGCCAGTGACGGGCTTGGGCTACTTGCATAGATGATGGGGAAGATCCCGAGTCCAAGCTGTACTTGGGGTATGGACGATCTGTCCAGCAGAATTTTCTCATCATCCATTTCAGCAGGCCAGCCCGATCCTAAATCTGAGCACAACAATTTGGCTTGCAGGTTCCTGCACAAGAATCCTGAAGACCCCACGGAGGTGCCAGCGGGCTTCCTGAGCGATGTCAATCCTGTGAGTGTTGAGCCCAGATTAGCATTTCTTGCCGAATGGAGAGGGGTGGTGGTGGACTAGAGTGCATGGGAATGAGAGGCGTGCTCCAGAAAGCACCTCTTACCCAAACAGAAAACATGCTCTTTGTTGGATGACTCATGGTTTACCAGTACCTGACTTGGATGCATTCTGTGGAGAGGAAAGTACAGTCAGAATGAGGATTCTTGTGTATTGTGTAGCTTTTCAGTAGTAGTCTGTAATGCAGTTACACGCTGTTCTGTATGATTCTGGTGGGCAGCCAGGTTGGTCTGAAGCAGCAGAACAAAGTTGGAGTCCAGTGGCACCTTTAAGAACAACAAAGTTTTATTCAAGGTATAAGCAAGAAGTGTGATTGAATAAAACTTTGTTGGCCTTAAAGGTGCTACTGGACTGGAACTTTGTAATGCTGTTCTGTATGGGTGGAGAGGAGTTTTCAGGGTTTGGATCTGGGAAGGGAGGTTCTAGGGACATATCATGGTTTTTTCCCCTTCCCTTCCAGAACTCCCTCTGTGTGATTGAAGAAGCCCTGGTGGACAGGTCTGTGCGTGAGGCTAAGCCCTTTGACAAATTCCAATTTGAACGACTTGGCTATTTCTCTGTGGATCCTGATAGCACCGATACAAAGGTCAGCTGTAGAAAGATGCAAGAGCCTAAAAGAGATTCCCCCCCACTCCTCGTTCTTTTTTTGAGGACAGATTAGAGGGCTAGATCATTGCAGGAGTCCCCAACATGGTGCCCATGGGCACCATGGCGCCCACCAAGGCCTTTCCTGATGCCCACTTAGTGCTTTGGGGGGGGGGCTGGTGCCCAGCAGGGCTTCTGATTGGCCACTGCAGGTATGACTGACTGTGAAGATTTTTGAAAAGTTGCTTCAGTGACTGCTGCCACCACAGTGCAATGATCTTCACTGCATTATACTGTGTGTGTATGGAAGAAAATAACTTTAAAAAATATTTTAAAAGGCACCCTGTTAAACAGAGCTTCTGCCTGAAATGCAGAAGAGTTAGTATTATGTATAATTTCAATCCCAGATAGGTTGCGGTTGACTCTGCTTCCGATGGCAGCCATGCTTTGGTTGCACCCACCACTGTGTCGGAATGCCAAAGGTGTCCACAGGCTCAAAAAGATTGGGGACCTCTGAATCTCCATCTTAAAATGGGAAGTGGGACTGGATATCAAAAAGCGCCCGCTATAACTGCTTTCCTCTGTCCCCACAGCCTGTGTTTAACCGGACAGTGACCCTGAAGGAGGATCCTGGCAAGGTGTGATGAAGCTTCCCTGGTGGTTCCTAGTGACGCACAAGGTTGCTCCAGGAGTTGCTTCCCCTCTGCATGGCTGGGAGGAGGTGGGCATCCAACCTCAGCACAGCAGTCTGCTCCAGTGCCACAGCTGCCTTAACACACATATGGGATACGGACCTATCCTGTCAATAAAAAGGAACCCTTCATGTTTTGCGTGTTGTTGGCAATGGGAGCTTTGGAGATAACTTCTTTCATTTACATTCTTGTGTAGGATTGACTTACAAAAGCAATATCTATTAGTTTATAGACAGAAGCGAAACTGGTAGTTTAGAACCTTTCTATAAACTGTACTCATGTAGCCACTCTTTAATTTGCAAATCAGTTTCAAAGAATCTGCTTCTCCACATACCCCTTTCCTTTCTTTGTATGTAAAATTTGTGGCAGCTCACAGTGTATGGATTTCTATTGAAACTGCTCTGGACAGGAAACTCGCATCCCCAGGATCCACAAACAGGAGAATACTAATTACAATATCTAATAGCCCTGACCTGAGCTTGATCTAATCAGAGTTGGCCCTGGTTAGTACCTGGATATGAGATCACCAAGGAAGTCCAAAGTCGCTACACAGAGGCAGGCAGTGGTGAACCACCTCTGTTTGTCTCTTGTGTTAAAAACCCTACAACAGTTGCCATAGGTCGGTTGCGATTTGATGATACTTTCCACCACCATTAGCCAAGGGTTGGTCCCCTGTGCACATAATGAAATTCATGCATGAGGGTCTGCCCTGGCTCCTTCTTAGGCCTCTGTGAAGCCAAGGGAACCCCCCAGGTTTTCAGATGAATCCAAAATTGCCAAAATATATAGGGGAAGAATATCTGAAAAACTCAGGCATGACATGAGCAGACTTTGAAAAACTCTGAGTGGAATTTGACTGGCACTGTGGGTTGGTACATGGGTATCTTGTTGGTAGAAGACACAGTGATGGCCTGTAGTTAAAGGGATG
Source organism: Gekko gecko (assembly GCA_029375565.1). NCBI lineage: Eukaryota > Metazoa > Chordata > Lepidosauria > Squamata > Gekkonidae > Gekko > Gekko gecko. Next base: position 37,524,766 of record JAPDNY010000002.1, read on the forward strand.
TGGCAGTGTCTTGCAGCAGCACAGAACTGGTGTAAGAGAGGAACTGGGTTTCCCCTTCCCTCTTGGACCCTCCTCCTGTAAATATTTCTTTTCTTCATTTATACCCTTTCTCTCCAGTGGGACCCAAAGTGGCTTACAGCATCTCTATTTTTCCTCATGACAGCCTTGTGAGGTAGGTAAGGCGGACAGTGTGTGCCTGGCCCAAAGTCACCCAGCATGCTTCCATGGCAAAGTGGGGGTCCTAGCCTGACATTTTAACCACTTCTCCAGGCTCTGTTAGTTCAAGCCTAAACTCCCAAATGTAATTAATACACTGTCACTTGTCCCTTGCTGGTATAAACCTCCACAGCTTCTTCCCTTAACCCCCGTTATGTGTTTGGCTGGGCCTATTTTTCTTGGAAACACAAGGCACAGAATGTGTTTCTTCGTAATGGAATCAATTTACCCAGAACACCCCCCCCCCATCAAATAAGACGCAGGGCCCAGGGCTATTAGGCCTTAGCATGTAACTGGATTTGAAGAGCTTGTCACTGCCAATGGGGACAGTTTGTGCCTTCAAAAAAGATTTGTTTGATGTATGCGCTTTCCCTCACTCAGTTACTGGTTGTCTAATAGCTGAATCGAGCCACCTTAGCTATTTTTAATCGACTGCCATTCCAGGTAATATTTTTAAAAAATGCTTAGGTACAAATGAGGACATAGAAGCACTGCTGTTACTTTCCCCCCAAAAAACCTTAATGAAATGTAATTACCCCACCCTGTAGCTAGGCTTTCCAGAACAGCATTCCTTATTGTTGCCAAAAGAAAGGTTATAAAAATGCAGGGCCAGTCGTTGGAGGCTCAGAACTACAGGGGAGCTTTGGCATGAGAAGCAAAGGATGCCTTTTCTACATACCAGAGAATGAACAAATCAACACTTCTATGGCTGTATCTGTGGACTATGAACGATTCTGCATTGACTTACAAATGATGAAGGGTGCAGACTAAGGGATGGATGACACTATGGCTGCGGTCACACACACTAAATAATCCACTTTCAATGCATTTTCCAACTAAAAATCCAGTTGGAATGTGCTATTTAGTGTGTGTGACCATAGCCTCAGAGTAGCGGGGGAAAGCAATGGAGACAAGTATGAGAAAAAGGTGAGACAAGAATCCTGCCAGTTTGTGGGTGATAGCTGAGCTGACAGGCATAACTTGGGGATTTTCTTCTTTAAAAAGAAATATCTTTTGTAGGGTGTAGGCTAACAGCTACACAAAAAAGCATGCATTTTACATGAGCTTCACAAATTTATCTGAAGAAGTGAGCAGTGACTCACAGACTCATATCCTGCCACATATTTTGTTAGTCTTTAAGGTGCTACTGGACTCTTGCTTTTTTCTACTGCACAAATGTAAGTCCTCATAATACAGACCCTAGTTCATAGATTCTTAATACAGACCAATCTTCTAGGTAAAGGTTCCCTTGGTCAAAAGCCAGTCGAATCTGACTCTAGGGTTGCAGTGTTCATGTCAGTTTCAAAGCCGAAGAGCCAGCGCTATCTGAAGACATTTCTGTGGTCACGTGGCCGGCATGACTAAACACCAAGGCGCACGGAATGCTGTTACCTTCCCGCCGAAGTGGTACCCATTTATCTAATTGCAATTTCTTGCTTTCAAACTGCTAGGTTGGCAGGAGCTGGAACTAGAGACGGGAGTTCACTCCGTCCTGTGGCACCCGGGTCTCGAACTGCTGAACTACTGACCTTCCACAGCCTGCAGTTCAGCGTCTTAACTACTTGAGCCACAGCAGCTTCTAGGACAGTCTATCAAATTCAGCTGAGGTCTTCCCCTAATGTTGCCTCCTGGCACTGGTATTAAGGCTGACTGCTTCTGAACATGGGGCCCTGTGGCTAGTAGCCACTGATAAACCTGTCCTACATTAATCTGTCCCATCCCATTTTAAAACTGTTTATTCCTGTGGCCATCACTGTATTCTCTGGCAGTGAATTCCACATTTTAATCACTCTTGGTGTAAAGAAATATTTCCTTTTGTCGGTCCTGAATCTACTGCCCATCAGCTTCGTCAGATGCCCTCAAGTTCTAGTATTTTGGCAGATGGAGAAAAAGTTCTCTGTCATCTCTCTCCACCTCATGCATAATTTTATAAACCTCTAGCATGTCCCTCCTTAGTTGTCTCTTTTCTAAACTGAAAAGTCCCAGATTCTTCAGCCTTTCCTCATAGGGAAGGTGCTCCAACTCTCTAATCATTGGCCAGAAATGGATGGATAGGAGTGCCTGCACTGGAACTCCTGTGTGATCAGAGGAATAAAATATGTGTTACACAAATGTAATAAATTAGAATGGAAACATTCTTCAGGCAAAACATGAGGCAACATATAGGTGGAATGGAAGGCGGTGTTCGGGACCCTGGGAGGAAAGTCAGTTTGCAGAATCACAGCTCTGGTTCTCAAGGAATGTCATGTGGAGAGGAGAAGGTAATTTTGCGTGCCTGTTGTCAAAGACAAGGAGCACGGCTGGGCCTCACCAGCCTTCTAGCGTGAACCCACTCGCAGGCTCCAGAACGGCCACTAGCATTCTAGCTTGAGAGGACGCAAATATGACATATGAGATTGCATAAATAGAGACTCCAGCTCTGAAGGGTAGGAACGTTTTCTTCCAAAGTTTGCAAAAAAAAAATAATCGTGCAACCGGTACAAAACATGCAGAGAGATCCAATTTGACCCATTATTTTTCCGACTATACCATTGTGGATGCCCAGAGCGCCCCTCTCCGTGTTCGCCCGCTAGTATTCAGGCCAAGCAGCATCAATTATGCTGCCTGGTTACTAAGCGACTTCCACCTACCCCCCCTTACCCCGAAACAGGCAGCGATGCCACTGACTAGAGTAACCAAAAACATGACGCCGCCAGTCATTTGCCGCTCCATCTTACCCGTGAACGGCTGCAGTCCAGTCCGCTGCATCCCTAATCTAAAGGGCGTTACCTGACGCCCCGCCGCTCACCTTTGCCCTCAAAAGCCGCGTGGTCCTGTTGTTGCGCCTCTATTTTCGCTCTGCTCGCATCAACCACCGCTCCCCACCCACCCCAGTAAGGCTAAAATCGGAGGAGGGGTGTCACTGCACCTTTAAAGTCCTGCACATTTTCTGCTGTGTACAAACACCAAGGTCTAGTCGCAAAGTTAGTTACTCCAGGCTCTTTTTAAGGTGGGCTGAAAAGAGTGGCAGGAAGAAGCAGAGTAGGTGGTCTGTGCCCTCCAGTGCTCTCCCCCGCTGACAAAGATCACCAGCCGGACTACCTTGGGGCGCAGACGATTACTCGATTTCGGCGAGAAAACAGGCAAGATGACTGGGCGCTGAGTTTGCTTGAGCAACGGCGGCTGAAGTGTCACCGACTGATGGCCCGTGCCACCTTAAGGAGCGGTTGTTGGTGCTGTGGAGTGGGAGGCTGTCAGCGAGCACATGGAGATATTAAAGCAGCCTGCGCTTTTCCTCCGCAGGCAACGGTAGTTAGGTTGGTCTCTGGGGATGAGAGAGGGAGGTAGCCGGCTGTCTCTGTTTGGGGACCGCTTCTGAGTGAAGGGAGTAAGGAAAGGGCGCCTGCTGGAAGATGCACTGCTACCATCTATCCGTGAGCGTATTCACCAGCCCAGGGGGCTCTCCCCTAAGGGCTAAGGCAAGGAATGGTCTTTCCCAGCTCCCTAGGTTAGAACAGCACTCTTGATGTAGTAGTAAAACCACCAGACTGTCTCTAATAACAGTGTGAATACTGAATAACAGGTATGGGTCTATGCCTGTTTAGTGAGTGGTTTTAAAAAATGTTATTATTAGTAGTAGCTTCTGTAGTGGTATTTACTGCACGTCTTAACTGTGTGTTCTCTCCTCAGCCTTGTTATTCTTCTCACTGTATATGGATAAGGAACTGAAGCTGAGAGGTGATACAGTGAATTATTTTGAGGGGCAGTTGCAGTGGAAGTCTGTAGGCCGGATATATCTATATCTGTTAGACCATCACAAAGGTCAGGAGCTGTAGAGTTTTTCTTCCAAGTAGAAGGCAAAAACTTGTGATAAAGGAGAGAGTCAATATGGAAGGTGGTTCCCCAATATTCCCATTTGCCTAGAAGCATCTCATTACCTAGCTGCTTTAATTCTCTTTCCTACATAGTTAAGAAGGAGAGACATTCAATCTCTGCTAGACATTAAGAGAGGTATCTCATTCACCAGAATTTCTTTCCTTTTCTTAAAAAATAGGAGGGGGAGAAGCCTGGTCCCCATTTTCATTTATCTGTACTGACTTGAGATCTTTTTTGTGTAGTCAGTGAAATAAACCAGCTGGGGGCATGGCTTGATTTATGAATTGTGTGATATTCTTTCAAGAAGGAGAATTTTGGGGTTTTCTTTCTGAAGTTTTGTGTTTAGGGAGAAAGTGTGAATTTCTAATAGTGAGAGTTGTTTTCCTGTGGGCAGTTTTTTTGGGAACATCATACTTGATTTGTATGTCTGTGTAGTATACGTTGAATTAAAGCATCCAGCATCAGGAAGTATTGGTGCTGTTCCATAATAATATCTTCTTAGACTGCTGAACCCCATAACACAGTTCCATGGATTTTTAGATAAAAGAGGATTTATAGTCAATAGCAGGTATTTTACATCTAGAAAGTCTACACCTCAGCAGTTTCTGCTGCTCAAATTAGCTCTGTGAGACCATTTGAAAGTTACCTTGGGGTAAGTTTGTTATCCACAGTGCTTTGTTCCCGATGTCAGAAATAACTGTTCTCTGTAAAACAAAAGGGAGAGGAAATGCTGCTGGAATAAAAGAATGTGCTTTCCAGTTTCCCCTTTGTGCTGTGAAGTTTTGTTGTAGATAAATCTCTATGTACCAGCTTGCAGACCCTAATCCATTTGTGTTTAATAGTCTGCTGAGTAAAAATGGAGATCAGTCAAGTTTTCTCTTATGTTCTTTAATGTAAATGACCTTTAATGAATCTGGATAGTCACTTAACACAATAGGGAAACTGCTTGTACTATTAAGAAATATTGCTTTTAAATTTCTTTATGGGATTTTGCTTAAAGCCTAGGAAAGAATCTGAGTTCATGTTTTCTCTATGATGGACAGTAAAATGGAACTTTATGTTTCTTAACCATGAACTTGCTTTGACACTCAAGAACTCCTGAAGAGTCCTCGTTTAGCAGTGTTGTATAGGGCAGCTGTTACCTCCCAATATTTTGTGAGTATTTTGTGAGGTATCTAGCAGTTTTGAAAGCTTTGTGTGATGCCCTAGACAAAAGAGAATTGGTCTTCTGGTTCTAAGCTTTGTCATTTATGTGGCTGTCCTGATAGAATAATTGGGGACATTCCCCATGAATAAAGTCATATTTCTGCAGCTTCAGAATGCACCTTCTTCCATGGCTATGGCTGCACAGCTTTTAATTCCTGTTTGTAGTGCTTTTCTTCTTTGAACTTCTGCAGTGACTCCCTCTTGTCCTTGTTTCCTTGAAATGTTTTCTCTTACCGTTACTGCAACTCTTCATGTATAAGGTTTCATATTGGGAAATAGCTCTATGCAAGCCACTAAACTCCAATTAGATCCTTCTCTGTTCAGATGGAGGATGGGCCTTCTAAAATTGCACTTTCCTACACTCTAAGCCTTAAATTCATCTGAACAGAAATTGGAGATTGCTTTGTATAACAATTGCACTGCAAATCTCAATAGTGCATGTAGTGTGCTGCTCACAGAGACAGTGTGTGGGTGTTAAGTTTCCCATGTTACAATATTCTAGATCTGTGCTAAAATGTGATGCATAACAGTGGTAGATCTACTGAGGAAAGGAGATGTAAAATTTTTGTGTATCACACAATGTGATATTGGGAAATCATCACTTTTGGTGGCTCCCCTAACATAATACGATTAGGCAGCTATTGTATTATCTCTGACCTAAGAATCTGAGCTGTTTGTTACAGTACAATAATGTCTTGCTCTACCAAACATTGTGATGGTGGAGTCTCCAAGAAACAAAGACCACATTGAACAGACCATAATATTGTTCTGTTCTTTGGCCTGTAGAAACTGGCCAGTGAAGAAGGTGGGAGAGATCATATTTCTGCTATGAAACTCCATTATATCCTTTGCCATGCGTGGTGGGTTCAGGATGAACTTCTGTAATTGTGCCATAATCCTACTGAAGAGATGTTTATCAAAATATCAGATAATCATCTGCATTGGTAATAAAACACACTTATGGGTTCTGAGTTGTGTTTTATAATGACCTATTCTGTTTATTTTAATGACCTATTAACTAGAGCTGAGATATACAATGTAATCCTATAGTTACTGAGTTTAGCTTGGCATAACTCTGCACGGGATTGCAACTGCTAACGTCCTAAGAGATAACAACTTTTTAAAAAAATCCTATGGTAACTTTACTGGTACCTAGAGAGCCAGAGCTCACTTTGTCCTGTTCAGAAGGTCTGAATCACAAAGCTTTGTTTTGTGTATCCCGAGATTTTGGGTGGCTTCAAGAAGCTATAACAAACTCATTTCGGGAAAAGTATTTATATAATCTTTGACGCCAGTCGTCATTTCCACAGTATCAGTATAACTGATTATATCTGTATACTCCAGGGAGGGATGGTCTAGGTGCAGAAGAACCCCATATCTTGTGTTTGGAAAAGAAAAAAATGAGCCTAGGAGGATTTTATGTAAAGTAGCTGGCAGTAGGTGACGGGCTCCCTGAGGATGGAGAGTCCAATAGCACAAGCATCTCCTTTCCCCCTCACAACCGCTTCTTTCATCCCTCTCCTTCACCGCCGGTCCCTCCTCCCCTCCTCGGGCGCTGGTCCGCTTTAAGGCGCGGGGCGTGGCCCGTCGCGCGGCTCTCGCGCGGATTAGAGGCGGTGCTGTCGCGAGCTCGGGGTCGGGCAGTGATTGGTCGCGACGGGTTGAATGTAAGATGGCGCCCAGGGAGCTGTGAGGGGAAAAAAGACGCGGGGCCTGAGGTGGCGACGGCGCGAGGCGGCAGAGGGGCCGGGGTGAGGCGGCACTGGGCTAATCTGCGGACGTTTTAAGCGGCGCTTGTAGAAAATGGGGGAGGGAGGTGCGACGCCCCGGAGGGAGGTGCGGTCTCAGACTTGGTGGGGGGGAGGAGGAGAAGCAGAGGGGGAGGGGGAGCTGCTAGCGGGGCGGAGGCGCGCTCCCGCCAGCCCGGCCTCTGCTCTTGTAGGGCGGCAGCGCGCGCGATGGCTGATTGTTGAGACGGGACTCCCGCCCCCCTCCTAAATCCGCGTGCACGCTTGCGGCCTGCGCCGTTCCCTATGCTCGGCCCCGCCTTGCCCACCCGATGATTCTGGGCGGGGCGCGTTCTCGCCGCCTTTGCCGCGCGAGGAGACCTAGAACTAGTGCGAGCCCGCGCCTCATTCTAACATAGTCGCTGGCTCGCGTGCGCGTTCGCTGGAAGGCGCCGACTCGAGAGCAGCAGCAGCCGGCGAGGTTCCAGGATGAGGCCTGCGGGCCCTGATGCTGCAGAGTCCCCAGGGAGGCGGGGTGAGCTGCGTCGGCTGCGGCCACTCTCCTTGCTCCTGTGCCATTTAGGCTAGCTTTGGGCGAGGAGGATGTTCATCCCCACCTTGGCCAGGAGGCTGTAATACTGAAGACTAGGCAGGCCTAGGCGGGGCCTTCGCTTTGCGGGCTTTCCTTGTTCTAGGAACCAATAGTATTATTTGTCAAGTGCCTGTAATTAGCCAGACGTTCTGCGTTGAACTAGCTGTATTGTGCTGAAATAGGCCAGGTAGGCTGTATGAATTATTTCTCACGAATAAATAACTTTTTTTTGTTATTCACCTGCAAACAGTTTGCATTTTGTCTTTTTTTGGGGGGCAGAAGTTATACCAGTACACCTTCTAACAACTGTCCGTGGGATGCAGCTGTTTCCCTCTTTTTAATTGTGCTATGTCATGAAACTTGATGTCATGACACAACTAAAGCCTTTTCCTGAGCTTTAGGTCTGTGGGCTGATTTGCTGAGCCCTTTCTTCTAGCTTTTCTGTATGTTTTCCTTGGGACCCTTTTAAGCCATTAGACCCTTGGGTGAAGTGTACATACTTGTAAGGGGTTGTATACTACTACTTGGAAACATAGTGCCTATTTGATCAGACTAGTGGAGCAGGCAAGGCCCTTCTCTATATAGAAATGTTGCCTGCCTTGGGTGGTTTACTGCAAAAATGGTATTAGTAGATGATAGCAGTGCCCATATCCTGTCAGTTTTAATTGCTACCTTGTTCCAAGCTCCACAGACACTAGCACTTGTGAACTCTTTTTTACTAAAATGTAAGTCTTACAAAGTTCATATTTAGCACAGTTATATAGGGAAGGTCTTTTTGTAATAGGTACTTCATAGTGCTTGTTCAGAAAAGTGGGAGTGAAACATTTGCCCTTTAAAGAGATTTAGCAGCATTATGTGAAGGCAGTGCCTTCCCTGTAGGTAAATGTGTGTGTATAAATATGGTGAATGGGAGGCTTTCTTCTGTTTTCTTCAGACCATAAGTCTGAGAATTCAAGACATAATGAGAAATATGTGCACAGTTGGTGAGTAATGACTCTAGATTGTCCACAGGCTGCAAATTTTAATGTTTAACTTCTCTAAAATGTCTGCTAATCAGTTTATTCTGTTCTTCCTAATTTATTTGCAGGTAAGGGGAAGCAATTTATTTATCAAGGAAAAACGTTAACAATTTTATTGAATGTAAAGTCTTGGAAAGCATATGATGCTATGGCATGAGTGTGTATGTATGTTAATATAGCTGCTTGCTTTGATATATCCAATGGTTATGGGCATTATTACTAAAAGAAATATACGTACTTGAGTATTGTTGGATATTGCCTATGGCAGTAGAGCACAAAAGGACAGGTGAATAACTTATGGATGTTATCCTTGCTATAGCACTAGACTTTAGAATACCTCCGTCCACTGGTGGTGGTTAAAGATAAAATAGTAAGAGATTGCTCCAAGTATGGAAGATACCAAGGTAGTAAAATAACCTTTTCATGGATCGTTTTTGGACCATATAAGCTCCCGAAGAACTGCTGCTGTTTTAAAACTCTGAACTTAAGAAACGTGCATACTCCTACACCAATAATTTTTCTTTCTCTCCCCCTTTCATAGAAAAAATATTTACCAACTTACTTTAGGTTCCACCAATGTAAGGTATTTGGTAAACATGGGGTTAACATGTTACAGTTGTCTGATTTTTCCCTTTCAGGTGTATCAGTGATAGTAGCAAAGGCATATGGTGGGAGGGAAAAGGGAGCTCTTTTTTGGTAACAGATCATTTACCATTGCAAAGAGGGTCAAGGAAGTTAAGGTGAACTTCAGCACTCAAATAATAATTTAAAAAGGAACCTTCAGAGCAGTTTGTGAGTATCATAATTTAATATTGCTGTCAGTTGAGACAAGCAGGATGGCAGTGAGAAACAAGGAAAACTGTTTGGAACTCCTCCCCGCATTCTAGTATTTTTCAGAGACTGTGTTCCCCTCCACATCTCCCCCTTAATTGATGCTCAAGAGCTCTCAACAGTCTGAACCCCCCTCCTGCCCGGTTTATGTTCTCATCAGTCCATTTATGTTTCTTTTGGTTTGCAGAGTCATATTTTTCTGTACCTCTTGGGCTTTCCTGAGTATGTAATGATTCCTTGTCTATGGGTGGCCTGGTTTTGTTGCTGCTTTGACTGACACGGGGGACAGCTACTTTGTTATTACATTTAGTAATAGCATCAAAGGTAGGGGGCAATAAATACCATATGATGTAGTCCCTTGCAGTGAAAAGTTATAAACTATTGCTTGTAGGTATTCATATAGAATGTCAAGATTCCAATGGAAGGAGATTGCAATTCTTTAGGTATTTTCTGTCACTCAACACTAAAGTATTGACCTATCTGATATGTGACTCTTCAGCATCAGTACAAGTAGTTGCTGTCTGATTTAATTGATTTGGAGGTGCAGATAGCAGTTGTATGGACTAGATTCAACCTTACGTTTCCTTGTATTTCCTTGTAGCATCTGTCTTGATGCTCATGCTCACCCACAACTCCTGGTTTTAATTTTTTTTTTGTCTCAATCCTGGCCTGTGAAAAGATGAGATCCACCCACAAAACAGTCCATATTTTCTTACCCTGTTGCAGGAAGATGTGATGGGTGGACTAATGCTTCTGTAGAACTAGAAGAGTCTCAGTGTCAATTGATTATAGTATTTTTATCGATGGTATTAAAATGTTATCAAACTTCTTGTGTTTTGCGTGTGTGTGTGTATATATATATATATAAAACTATGTTCTACTTTCCTGCAGATTTACTACTTGTATGTTATTTGTTCATTAACTATTAGCATAGGTACTAAAAAGCACTAGATGAAGGGCCAAGAATCTCTACCTCTAACTAGTACTTTGTACTGTTTCCCAATTCAACAATTATTTTAAGCCTGCTAGTTTGGTGTAAAATTTTGATCCTGCCTTGAACCATAAGGAGAGGTGGAATATAAATGTTTTTATAAATATTTCAAACAAGTTTATTTACAAGGTACCTACCATGATGAAGTAATCCACATTTCTTCAGTTATCTTTGACACTCACAGACATGAGAAATATCTGGAATCTTACTGAATTCTTAGTGTAATGTTCATTGAGCTTCCCATATTTACTAATGTTCTATCTGATTGGAACAGTTAGATTTTTAGCAGCCTGTGTTGTGGATTTTTTAGCTTTCCATTTCCCATCATAGCACCATATCTTATGGAGTGACTAAGCAAATTATAACTCAAATATTTGTGTCAGGGTGCAAAGGCAGACACAGAGTAAAAGAACTCTGTTTCCAAAATGCACTGATTTTTGAAAGCAGTGAAGCTCCAGAATCTAAATAGATCTTTTGCAACTTGATTAGATAATATTAAAGTAGGGTTTAACAATGAGCACATTTAGGGTTTAGAGTAGAATTTCCCTTTTATCATGAGCCTTAGTACTAATTTGAGAATTATTATCCCACTCTGTGACAGTGAAATTGTGCTTTCTAGAAGCTGTTTCTTTGAAAAGGATTGGCTGATTTTTTAGTTAGCAGTGCCAGATGCATCGCTTTAGCTTTTGGTGTATCAAAGATGTTAGATTTAATCTCCCCTGCTCTTGGGAAATTGTGTTTACTGGGTCAGTAGCAAAGGGAATAGCATCATTCGTTCTGCTGTGCACAGCAAGCTAGCCAGTATGTTTCTGCCAACTGGAAACTTCACTGGAAAAGTAATAATTCTTTTTTGTGTTGAACATTTCAGTTTGAAAATTCAGAAACTAAAATAAGAGATGTTTCACATTGCATTCTTAAATCATGTTTTACTTGTTAACTATTACTATTCATTTTCTCGATGAGTAGACCCACTTTGCATATTTCTGTCACACATACTAGTCTGCGAGTAAGCAAACTGTAAGTGATTGTACACAATGACATTTTATGTTTTGAAGAAAATGCCTGGCATGGTTCCCTTGTGCTTTGGGTCCATATGCATCTGTCAACATACAGGCATTGCACATTTGCAACAGTTCCCATAGCCATGGGACTTCATATGCATGAAATGTAATTGTATACTTCTGTTGGAGTGTTTTGTGATGTTGAGGGGAGGGGCCATGGCTCAGTGGTACACCATCTGCTTTGCATGCAGAAGATTTCAAGTTCAATCGGTGGCATCTCTAGATGAAAGGACCAGTTAATACATGATGTGAAAGACCTCTACCTGAGATCCTCGTGAGACCTTCCTTCACTGAACATATTCCTAATGAAATGATCTCAGTCCAGGAGACTTCATCCCAGGAGGAACTGGTAATCAGTGGTTTTGCTTGATACTGACTTAAAGTGACTCCTAGTGCCAAAGGTGGTTGATTCAAAAGTAGATGGTGTACTTTTGTGTTTACTAAATTATGGGACTTTTACCAATCTTTAATCTTTTTTTTTTGCCAGTACACTGGTACTTAAATTCAAGTCAAGGCTGTTTTTGGTTATTAAAGTTTATCACTTCTCCCCAGTGTCAGCAATTACAGAAGCCTGTCTAATCATAACTATGGGATTGAAAGTTGCAGACATTTCTGGGAGTAGTACAGGAGCAATCACAAGGTGGCAGCAAACCTGTTGCTCCAGGTGATTTACAAGTGGGACTCGACATGAGGCCAAAGACATTGTCCATTGATTTCCATAGTAGCTGGAATTCCAAGCCTTACATGGCATTCAGACGTTGTGGCAAATTGCGATTGAACTCTGAGTGGGCATGAACACAGTTACTTTGGTGCCAAGTTTGTTGCTATGATCAAACTCTAGTTCACTGTAATGGCTGAAATCAGATGGCATGATCAGTTGGCGCTTGATCAGATGGGAAAAAGTCCATGCACAAAGGGTGGGAGTGAGTAATGTGCACAAACAGAGCAAGAGGCTGTGTTCATGCCCAGTAGAACTTCAGTTGCAGCTTGTTGAAATGTCTGAATTCAGCCTCAGTTTTAACCACTGTAGTAGCAGGATATAGACACTAAGCATGTATTCAAATATCACAACCTGCAGTTTGTTTGAGAACATTCCTTCTGACCCTTGCCTTCCTTCTTCCACCTCCATGCTGTGGACTTCTGGGTCTAACTGCTGCTTATTGTGAAATACAAAATGGGGGCAGTTCAACAAATTACCATTTGTTTCTTGCCTATTTATTGTTTTGTTTTTAATTCATTTATACCCTGCCTTGCTCCCCAGTGGGGGACCCAAAGCAGTTTACATCATTCTCCTTTCCTCCATTTTATTCTTATAGCAGTCCTATGAGTTATATTAGACTGAGAGAGTATGACTGGCCAAAGATCAACCAGCGAGCTTCCATGGCACGAGTGGGGATTTGAACCCAGGTCTCCCAGATAACTAATCCAGCACTCTTAACCACACTACACCACCACCACCAGGATTCTAAACTGAGATGAAACTGTTGTAGTTAGATTGAGGGCTTCCTGGTCTAGGAACTCCTCAGTTTTGATGCTGTGTGCAAGGGAAGAGGATCTGTGGGCCCAAGGATCTTGGCCTCATTGTCATAATGAACAAAATGTGGCTGCTTCATGATGAATGATGAATGAAAAGCCTTTTGTAGAATAAATGTATTGTGAACCAATAAATGTCAGGATCCTGTGCATTTTTCATTGCGTGTACTACTGTAACAGCTAACTTTTCTCTTATCGCAATATTTCTTGTAGTACAGGTGGTGGTATTTTTGTGTCTGCAATGCCGTATGTGTGTGCTTAATTTTTTGCATATAAATTCTTTGGTAATTACAATATTCTTGTCAGGATTTTGTGTCTTGGAAAATTATACTTGCTCTTTCTACTTGCAAGCTTGTGTTGTACACTAAACCAAGAAAAGCTACATTTTGTATAAATTACATGAATTAGTTATAATGTGAGCAAGTTATCTGACATTCTTAAGGCTCATGAAGTTTTTCATAACTTTATTTTTATTGTCAAATTTTACAACTCAAGAACAATAAACTTTGACTTGTACAATATAGCAAACATAGTATTCAAGATAAGTCATTTAAGAACAGTGTAACTAATCAATCAATAAAACAAAAAATCTGTATACTTGGCAGGTAAAACATTGGCATTATTATTCATTGAAGTAACATGAAAAAAATGCAAACCATTTCCCCACAAAACAGAATTTTTAGAGGGATTTTCAGCAGTTAATAATTGTGAAGCTATCTTATCCATAGCTATGATGTCCTATATCTTTGAGAACCATTGTTGAAGTGTTGAAATTTTTTTCTGATTTCCAGAATTGGGCTATTACTGTTTTGGCTGCAATCAACAGTAGTGAGGCAAGTTCTGATTTGTAATAGCTGAAAGAAGCGATCTCCCAGTGGTTTAAGAGTATAGAATCTCGGGATCGTGGAGTTTGTAGCCCAATGATTTTATCTATGATAAGAAATATAGTGCCCCCAGAAGATTTCACCTTAGGGCGCGACCACCAACAATAAAGGAACTTATGAATAATTTTAAACGTGTACCTAACTTCTATCTAAAACAACAAAATAAAGTTCTGAGAAGTGACTTAATCAGGGATGTACATTTTATGTATTCAACCTTTTATTCTTCAGCTTTCAATACAGAAACATTCTGTGTTCAGAATAAACACTCCAGTCTATGTATTTTCATATTTGTGTGTGGTTTTGAAGAATCTGGAACTTTTTGATGTGGTGTAGAATGAAAGTTGGGAGCTGAAGTGTGCATGGACAGTCTTCAGAACCAATAGGTGGCAAGGGATTATGAAAGTGTTAAAACTCTACTGCCTTTGGTGTATGAACATACATCATGCACTGCCCATGCTTTGCTGAGGCTGGTCTCTCTTTTGGGGGGCTAATATAGAAATCTTCATTTCAGGTCATAAAGTTCAAGCACTGAGAATGTGGTAACCCTTGCAAAATAACGTAAGGAGCTCAGCAGTCAACATAATTCTGCAAGCTTGCCTGTCTGCTCAATACTGTGCGCTGTAAGGGGGTATTAGCATTGGGTCTGGCAAGATACCTGCAAAGAGAATTTATTCTTTCTTGGTGGAAATGGAAGTGGTGATCTTCAGGACACTGAGTTCTGCTGCTTTTGTGCAGCGTGCCCTCAGCCCAAGCTGTTTACTTCGTAATTTCTGATGTGCTCATTTAGGCAATTATCCAGAAAGTCCTCAAAGTGGAGTCCCTCTATTGAAGCAATAATTTCTGCCTAGCTGCTAGGTTTAATTCCCCCCCCCCCCCAGTTTGGCTTGTTCTGTTTGCAGAAGAAGTCCTCAGGCTTGTGTACCCCCCTGTCCCTTATGCATCCCCAAAACTGCAAGCCAGGAAGCCTTCAGCAACCTCAATTTGTTGTAATGTTTCCATCAGAAGTTCTAATAAAGTGTTAAAGCATCCGGTTGTGTATTGGAACAAATTACCATTTGCAGTTCTGGTGTTGTATGCTAGGAGAAGGGAGAATGCAAGCCCAAGGACTTCAATTTGTTCTTGTTGCAAATGGAGACTTGTTTTCCAGCCACGGTGTCTTCAAATATAAGAGGAAGAGATTGGATTTATATCCCGCCCTTCAATCCAAGTCTCAGAGTGGCTTACAAACTCCTTTCCCTCCCCACAACAGTCTCCCTGTGAGGCAGATGTTTTGGCATGTTCTGCACACATTGGAGAGATAAATGTCATTCTATTTTAAAAGTAATGCTGCAAAATTGCTTTAGAAGGATTTGTGGGGAAAGATTGCATACTATTTCAGCCTTAGAGACTTTCTGGGCTGTTGCTACTCCTCTGTAGGATCTCATATATTGGATGATAAGGATGCATATTTTGATCACTTGATTTGTCTTGTGAGTGGAGCTTGAGTTGGGTTCATTCTGGAAGATCACGCAAATGACAATGTTTTGTAGTTCCAGGAAGTTTAATAGATAGTAGCATGTGTCTGTTATGTATAACCTTTTCAACAGGCTAACTGGGAATATAGAGCAGTAATATAAGATGAACCGTACAGCCTGTTTTATAAAGGCATATGCTGTGTTAAAGTCCCCCTGTAAGCAAGTGGCTTAATATCTTTGTAGAGCTAACTACCCAAGTAATAAATGCTTATTTTTCTCTTCTAAGGAATCCTGAGGACCTTGCAATATGAATAATTCCTTGGAGAACACCATCTCCTTTGAAGAATACATCCGTGTGAAAGCACGAACAATCCCCCAGCATAGGATGAAGGAGTTCCTGGACTCCCTTGCTTCAAAGGGCCCTGAAGCCCTACAGGAGTTTCAGCAGACAGCTGCTACCACCACTATGGTCTACCAGCAGGGTGGCAACTGTATATATACAGATAGCACAGAGGTGGCTGGATCTTTGCTTGAACTGGCTTGTCCTGTTACAACAAGTGTCCAGCAGCAAACCCAGCAAGAACAGCAAATACAGGTGCAGCAGCCTCAGCAGGTTCAGGTAATAATGCTTTATGATGATTGTTTCCTATATCCGTATGTATTAATAGGCAAGAATTTGAACTCTGGGTGGTTTTCGATCTAGAACTTGAAACATTCACTAAAATGGTATAGAAGTTAATGCTTATGAATTATTCGCCTGGACAATTGAAAAGCAGGTGATGTTGATCTTGCTGGAGCTAAGCCTTATGGGTTTGGTCAGTGCCTGGTTGAGAGTCCACCTGGGAATTCTTTGTACATTGGTATGAGTTCTGTGGCAGAAGAAAGGTGCTCCATACTTGTAAAAAGGGTTTAATTTCTAAATATCATGATCACTTGAACAAAGCTATATATATATATCATTCAGTACAAATAAGAAATTTGGTTCAGAGCAGTTATTTCAATCTCCCCACTGCTTAGATTGCTTCTACAGTGTATAAGCATTTACATCCTTTCTGCATTTGCAGACTACATAAGAGTGTAAAAGAGATTTCTGTTTGGCTATAACAAAATGGGATAGATTGCATTTCTTTCCTGATACCCCACAGAGCCCTGTTTCACAAGTCATTCCATTACCAAAAGTGTCCTAGTGGACCCCAGCAAAGAGCAGCATGCAACTCCTGAAACACTCTTACGTAGTCTGCAAACGCAGAAAGGATTATCAGAAAAATGCCAGTACAATCTGAAAAGCATCCTTCCCCCCAAAAAAAATATTCAGTATTTAAACCAGACATATTCTCCCTTTGTGGAATTGGGAGTGCATTCATACACCCCCTCTCAACTTCTTTTTTAAACGTTATTATTGTCATTATGTCAATAATGCCTGTTCTAGTGAATGTGTTCCTAGTTATGAACAAATGGTTTAGTGTAACTTCTCAAATTTGTGTTTGTTAGTGTTCATCTCCAAGTTTTATGTTCCAGCTCTTAAGCATATTGTCACACACCTAATTGTGTCTCAGAAGAAGTACCTTGGTATTTGTTTGTTTCATTGCCAGTGTGTACCAGCCAGTTTATTTTTTAAAGTGGCAGGTTTATTCTCATGGAGTGGAGACTTTCAAAAGCATAACAGTATGGCAGGTACAGACATATAATAGTATAATACACTATAGAAAATATTAAAACTATATAGTGCATCCTACCTTGCCAAGCTCACCTTCCCCTTTCTCTGTGTTCATGGTGTGCAAGCAGATTGCCCAGCAAGCCAATTTATCCCTGAATACTAAAACAGTGAAGTGTACATGCCCTTGCCCTGGTCATGGGGGTACCTACAAAAGTATTCACTGGTGACCATTTGGGATGATGCTCTCAGCACAAGCCCACTGCTGCTTTAAGGTATTGCAGAAATAATGTGTAACTTTCCTCTCTGGGACAGGATCTTAACTTGTTGAGGAAACTGTACTAGGAACGTTGCCAGAGCTGACACTTGAACTCCTGCTGTCATTTGGCAGCTTTCCATAGGCTAGATTCTACTAGCTGGACTTCCAGTTACTAATTTCTATTGTGTCTGTAATATGTAGCTTTGAGTAACTGAAGAAAGAGACTCCTGTCCCAGCAGAAAGAATTAAGCATATTAAAAATTGTGGTGCTGACTTCTAAGTACTTGATTTTGTCCTTTCAGTGAAAATGGAAATGTTTTTCAAGAGCTGTGTACATTAAGCTAGCTTTGATTTCCCAAGTGAGCTTCTCCTAGGGAAGAATTATTTTATTCTATTTTATTCTCTTACTTTGAAACAACTGCATATTTTGTGGCCATATTGTCTTGAAGCAAGCAGGATAAAGTGACCCTTTTCAGAGATCATGGTAACCTGTATTGAAAATATATACCCTGCCTTTCTGTTGTAATCCACCCAAGTATTATTTATATCAAACATAATTGTAAACCTCCATTTTAAAAGCAAACTCAAACCTATGTAAGAGTATGCAGCAGCCTAAACCAGTAAAAAATTAAATCTGATATAAAGCTGAAAGCCAATAAAAGCAGTCAAGAAAAACTACAGTGATAAAAATTATCAGTAAAACCAATCATCATCAGCTGCATATAAAATAACATTGAAAACATTAAGTCCAGGATAAATGCTACAAGTCTTCCAGAATTTAAAAAAAAATCTTCTGAAGTTCATATTGAAGGAGAGTGACGAGCATCTTGGGGTTATATTTCCGTGGTCTAGAGGCTACAGAGAAAGTCCTATTCTGTGTTCCACAAGCCTCCTTTTAGCAAATGGAGCAGAGTACTGGTCTTTTGTAGAGATGCCATTTCCGCATCTCAAACTTGTATGTGTGCTTAGAATGGGCTCGCCCTGAATTTATTTTTTTAATGAAATTGAATTTGATTCAAAAATGCATGGTCGTTTCTTGCTGCCCAAGCTGTGTTAAGAAAATGTTTTCATTTAACCTGCTTCAAAGGGCTTTATTTGCTTTAGAAAAATACTGTCCAGCAGACTTGGGTGCCCTTGACATTTTATTTAAGTGCAGCAGTGCCTAAGCATAAACGTTTATTTGCAAGTCTGCACTGAAGATTTTTGCTGAAATTGTACGTTCCCTGGAGGTTGCTGTCACTTTTGAGCAAATATCTGTGATAGCGATCTTAGTATATGAGAGAACTGGTATAAATATAGGATTTCAATCTATCTGCTGCACTGTTAATAAAATACTGTTTACCAGTGTCTCCTCTAAGCTGAGTTAGTGTGAGCTAGCTCACAGTTTTTTAGCCTCTGGCTCACACATTCTTGTCTTTGCTTAGGAAGGATGGCTCCATAGCAAACTAATTTATGCAGCAGCCAAATGGCCCGTTCACAGCTTTAATGCCAGTAGGTCACAACGTAGAATTTTTGCTCACAAGACTCCACACTTAGAGGGAGCGTTGCTGTTAACCCCTTGTATAGGTGCAAAATGATGAGAACTTGGAAGAAACCAAGTTCTGAAGGAGCAGAACAGCTCTTTATAGCAACTCTTCCATCATTGTTCATCTTAAAGGTATCTTAATGGTCATTGGTTAGTTTCTTTCCCTGGAGGCACAGGATTTCCACACACATATGTAATCCATATTTCTCTTCTGATTCATGGAAAAAAGGGGGGTTGTGACTTTATCTTTTATCAAGAGGTAATCCACATATCTTGTATTTCATCTTGCTTAGTCTTCACATGTCTCTGAAAATTTTTAAGAATTCTGAAAATTTTCAGAATTCTGAAAAGTACATGGGTTATTTGAACACTTTCTTGTGAAGTATGCATGTTGACAGCCATATTTGGACTAAGAAATACCGATTCAAAAGATTATAGTAAGGTAGAAACATTTTTTTGATTTAAATGTGACGCAAGGAACTTAAATTAAAAATGTACTTCATTAGCCTTGTATGGGGTGAAATGGGCTCTAAACAAGTTATGAATTTATTTTTTAAAAAAACCTTGTTAGTTACAGTGAGCATCACCAGGTAGAAAGAAAAAGAATCTGCTCTTGGTTTTCCTTTGGCAGTACAGGAATAGAACAGCAGTGAAGAAAATAAAAATATAGTATTTTGTTACTTTCATCTATATGCTTTTTTCAGTTTCTCATTCAGTGCAGTTGGAGTAAAAGTTAACCCAAACACTGTCAAATCTATATTGCAGTTTGTGAAAACTGCAAGCGTAGTGGGCAGTGAAACATAAAAGGGCAATTGATCTCATCAAAATTGAGGAATATGTGGAGCGGAGAGTTGTAGAAAATTTGGAACCAAATTTTAACTGTTTTTCCTACTTCTCCAGGTTAGTTTGATCCCACTATCTTATTAAAAGGTAAAGCAAACTATCTTCTTTTTCCCATCTTTGAGGGCTTTCAGCTAATCCTCAGGGTGCTGAGAAGGGTATTTTTCCTCTTTTTCAGTAGATAATTACCAAAGCAGAGGACTTAAACAAAAATTGCTATATGATATTTGCTGGTAGTCCTGTGTTGGCAGTTGGCACTTGATTCAGAATAAACCAGTTTTGCCACCCCTGCCTCCCCAGTTCTACTTGTATGTAAATTTGCACAGGAAGTTTGCTGGGCAAAAGCACCAAGGTAATGAAACAATAGAGCCTTGTCCTGAGCACAGGAAGCAAGCTTTCTTAATATAAAGCACAATAGATCATTGGCACCTAAGAAAACACAGCACTGAGAAATTATTTGTATTGGAAAGCTCACCTATGCAGTTTCTGTAAAAGACCTTCTAGCATCTATTTGTGCCAGTTTATACATTAACATACATGCCTTGGTGTCTTACCTGGTTAGTCAGCCTTGTTGACTTGGCAGCTGAATATGTGGACTCTATTGAAAGACATTGTGTTTAGGGTGATAATGAAGTTCCATTTGTTTTTCAGCTCATTCATACCTGCAAGCGTCCTAGATGTTGTAATAAAACTTCCAATAATTAATAATATCAAGGAAGACTGATCTGTCAACTTTTCTGTTTTGCCCTGCATTCTGTGTGCAGCTACAAAGTAATACTTATTTAGGCACCTGCATTATTGATGTTTGTATAGATTATAGTTATGTTAATCTTGTTTCCATACTGGCTATATTTGATAGCTTTGTTACTATTTCTAAGCATTTCAATAACATCCGTATCTCACACTACATTTTGGAAATAATTCAGGAGTAAGTCAGAAGCTCCTGCATTTTGTTAGCTTCATAACTGACATCTATGTGGTGTTATATCTAAGAACTTCTTTGTCATGTCCTATGTTTACATGGGGAGATATGGAGTCCCTTCACCTTAACCCACTTCGTTGGTTATAATTTGTCAGTTTCTTGGGTAAGACATGGTAAGAGGTATTTGTGTTCAAGAATGCTAACTCTTAAGCCCTTGTTCTTGCAGGTGCAAGTTCAGGTTCAGCAGTCCCCTCAGCAAGTCTCCACCCAACAGCTTTCTCCCCAGCTCACTGTTCACCAAGCTTCGGAACAGCCCATACAGGTCCAGGTGCAGATCCAAGGCCAGGCGCAACAGCAGGCTTCCCAGACAATACAGGGTCAAGCGCTTCAGAGCCCTAGCCCTTCTCAGCTGCAGGCGGCTCAGATCCAGGTGCAACATGTGCAGACTGCTCAGCAAATCCAGGGTGCAGAAATACAGGAGGAACACATACAGCACCAGCAGATCCAGGCACAGCTTGTAGCAGGGCAGGCTATCGCTGGAGGCCAGCAGATCCAGATCCAGACAGTTGGGGCACTTTCCCCTCCACCATCTCAGCAGGGCTCACCACGAGAAGGTGAACGAAGGATCAGCACTGCCAGCGTCCTCCAGCCAGTGAAGAAGCGCAAAGTGGATATGCCTATTACTGTCTCGTATGCTATTTCTGGGCAGCCAGTTGCCACAGTCCTGGCCATTCCCCAGGGCCAGCAACAGAGTTATGTATCCTTAAGGCCAGACTTGTTAACGGTGGACAGTGCTCACCTGTACAGTGCCACTGGGACCATAACAAGCCCTACTGGAGAGACTTGGACCATCCCTGTTTACTCTGCACAACCACGTGGTGACCTACAACAACAAAATATAACCCATATTGCTATTCCCCAGGAGGCCTACAATGCCGTCCATGTCAGTGGCTCCCCAACGGCTCTGGCCACCGTGAAGCTGGAAGATGACAAGGATAAGATGGTGGGAGGCACATCAGTAGTGAAAAACTCTCATGAGGAAGTGGTGCAAACCCTTGCTAACTCCCTTTTCCCAGCACAGTTTATGAATGGCAACATCCACATTCCGGTGGCAGTGCAAGCTGTAGCGGGGACGTACCAGAATACAGCTCAAACGGTGCATATATGGGACCCACAACAGCAACAGCAGCCTACACCACAAGAACAGGGGCAGCAGCAACAGCAGCAACAGCTGCAAGTCGCTTGCACTGTAAGTAAAATGATGTTGATGAACAAAGTTTCTGTGCTGTGGAGTGTCAGAGAATTTGGGGAATGACCATAGCTATCTCTGTGCACATGGCACTATTACAACTCTCGCCAGGGTGCTCTTTTGTAAAGCGACTCAATTTGCCTACTCAGATTGCAGAATTTTTAGTATTTTGATGGACAGGGAGAGCATGTGATGTAGAAGTATTGAGGTGGTCACGTTAGAGGGCTTTGAGCGTATCCACACTAATCTTTCAACAGTACAGCCTTCTGTAGAAACTGACTTGCATATTATGTAACATGTCGTCTTCCTCATGAGAGCTAGAATGCCTTTTATGTTTCAGAAAATGTTAACCTGGAGATTCTCTAAGAATCCTAACTATTGGATTAAACTCTGTACACAGTTACAGAAGACAAATAGTCCTTTCCAGGATGTTACTGTCAGGAAAAACAAGAATTGGTATAGATTTCTTGTTCTAGTTTTCAATTTCTGAGTCATGACTAGATAAAAAATAGGGAATTAACCACTGTCTTGGATTGCACATGGAAACATATTTCTGCTGGTTTCACTCTTCCTGCTACAGCATCCCTCTCTGTTTCCAAGGATATTTTGATTCTTAGGTGCAGCTTTTCAGGAGGGCTGCAAAAGAGATCTGGTCTTGAAATTCCTTTTGTTCATAATTATTGGATTCAGCTGATAAGAGTTTTTTGCTATGATTTTAAACACCAAAAAAGAATAAATTTTTGGTCTTTCGACTGTGCAGGTACTGTGGTTTTGATTATTTTAAACACAGCTTTTAAAATATGAAATGTAGTTGGCTCTGTCCGGCAAATCAGTTGCATTGTGGCAAATCTGTGATAGCTGGAAAGCAAAAATTAAGACATTTATGACTTTCTGATAGAGAATATAAAGCTTGTCTTGTGTGCCTCTTAAAAGGTCTGTTTCCCAGAGCTTTGAGATTAACAACCAGTGGGTTTGCAGGAGGATTTTGATATTGTGATGTTTAACAGCATGCTGAAGATTAAGTATTTTCTTGTTTTAAAGATCCTGGAGCCCATGTTTGTCACCTTTGCCTTTAGCAACACTACTTCCTGCATGCTATCTGCCCTTTCTGTTGCCAAGAGCATTTGTATTAGAAAACTGTCTATATACATAAAAATTATATACAAAATGATATACTACTTTGATATACAGGTGAGAATTTTAATATCTTGACTTAGGCTTCTGACAGCACAGTCCTATGAATGCTTTTCCTTGGAGTGTGCCAAGAATAGTTGTGGATAGTGTTCTGACTAGACCTGCTGAGGATTGTTCTCTAAAACAGAATAGCTCTTTCTAGAGGCTAACAGAAAGAAATGTGAACAAGAAAAAAAGCAGGAAAAACAAGAAACTGAGCTAAAGGAAAGGCAGTTTGTTTTAAAAAAATGTATCTTTATACATAGAGTTCTCTGACCATGGTTACTAGAATAATCTGTTTTAGCTACTTATGAGTTCAGTTGGAAAAAGAGGCCCCGTATGGTGTGACATCAAGCCCGTGTTGCCAAACACTGGTAAAACTGAGGGAGATGAAGACCCAGAATTTGCTATTGTTGCAGGGTTTCCCCCCTTTCAAGGAAAACTGGCAGCCTCCACTGTAATGTCTCTTTTCTTTCAACATTCCTATTGGTCATCTTGTGGATTAGGAATACTCAGGTTTAATTAAATTAGTTACCTTTAAAATTGACATCAAGTATGGTGGTGATGGCCGTGTTGACATGCCTGCATTATGAGTTAAGTTCCTGTGGCTCAGGATTATTTAAATGTTGAGCAAGTGATCTACAGAACTGTTACCCTCAGGCCTTGTGAACAAGCACTTCTCTCAAATGATGCAATACCAAATCAGTATGAAAAAGTCATAAGAGTAGAGCCATATGCAGGCTTTTCAGAATTTAATATACTTGCAAGTATTCTGTTACCTCCATTAGGGCAGCATGCTTAGTTTTCTGATTTGGAACTAGCTCCTTTGTAGAATTCTTAGGGATTGTTTGCCTTGAGAATAATAGTGAGGTAATTGCAGGATGCTAGCCAGCACACTCTTCTTCTGCCAAATGAAGTAGCAGTGGAAGTCTTTAAGGAAACTTCCTGTCTATAGAGATGCCACATTTCCTCACCTATATTTCTTGGCATCCTTAAGCCAATAGTTTGGCAACTATGTGCCAGCCCCAGGTGGCCTTACATTACATGCAAAACCCCAACAATCTGAATTCCTGTGGAATGAAGGCTCAGTTTCCTTTTTCCATAATGCAGCAGGTGCTAGTAGCTATTACAGTGTACTAATGCTGCTGTTGGAATTCAGTGGGCTTGTTTTAGAATTCTTCTGCTGGCAGGATATGTATGAGATGAAATTTGCCCTGGAATACAGGCAGAGTAAGGCAACAGAGCTAGATCACAGTCAAGAGTCAAGTTCAGAGATCAAATACCGGTTTAGCAGCAGTCAGAGTTCATGATTTGGTCTGGAAAGCAGAGTCAAGGCAGTCTGAAGTTGTTGATCAGCAAGGTCCAGGCAGATATGAAAAACAGAGTTGAGAGTCAGTCTAAAGGTCTCAGGAGGCAGTCAAAGTCTGGAGTTTTGGTTGCAAAGTTCACAGGGTTGTAATGAGGTGCTTCCACAATCTGCAGTTCTCCAGGTCTGATTTATATAGGCAGCCATCTGCTTGGAGGTGCTCCTGCACTTACTGCTATCATTAAGCAACTGGTGCTGAGCCAAGGGGCAAGCACTCTGTCTGTGTGTCCTTAAGTCTTGTTGGAGCCTTTCCCTCCGCTGTTCAGTTAGTGAAGGGGAACCTGGTGGGCTACTTTCCTTCCACTGTGCTTCCTCGGCTACTTCAGAACTATGCCTAGGTGGGTCAGCTGCTGGCAAAGAATCTTAAGTCTCCTGTATCTCTAATTCACTAACTTCAGCTGGTTCAGATCTGGCTGTATGTGGCTCCTCGACTCCTGAGGAGTCTTCAGCCACACTGGATTCAGGCTGGTCAAGCCAGCTCACGACAAAACCTTACCCATGAAACAGTCATGGTCATCGATATATCCAAGGAAGATTTAGGGATGATTGCAGTATCCTGTTACAGTGGATTTTCATTGAATCTTTATTCTACCCAGTCAGATCAGGATCCAGTCTTTGGGAGATCCAATGAGCAGTCTGGGAAGATACATACTTTCTGGCGTGTTTAGTTTATCCTCAGGTGACCACATAAACTTTGGGTACTTGGGAATTTTTTTCTTTGAAGTCTCAAAAAACACACATATGTGACTAAGCTTTGGAAATGCTAGGAAGAGCACACCAATATGCTATAAAAGAGAAATAATACTTCAATAAAAGTGTTTAATTTTTCAGCGCACAAAGAGTAAGTTTTGAAGAATTTCTGGGTGTTTTTTTTAAATTCTATGGTAATGAAAGTTTGTAGGAAAGCGGATTCCCAAGGGCCATGGGCTGTTCATGAACGCAGGTCAGATAGCTGCAGTGTGGAGGGGAGAAGGCAGAATTGTCTTCTTCTTGTGTCAGTTCAGCTCTGCTGATGGAAGGAGTGGGGAGGACTATTTTTTCTCCCTGTCTTTACATTACAGCCTCTCAACCCACGTGGGTCCCACTCTCTGCTTTCTCAGAGTCAAGTGGGACTGCTTGGGACAAGCAAGCATGAGAAATACCCCTGACCATCAGCACATTCCAGCCTTTTATGTGTTTTGCTTTTAATGCTGCTACTGCTTTATTTTTATGTTGCAACATGTGGACACACCTTTCCCAAGACTTCTGATACTTTGGGGTTGTGGAACTGAATCCCCATTGAACTTTTTAATTGTTCTTTCCTGCTTTGTCTGTGATCTTCATAGATAACTGTGGGTTGAGTGTGTTGTCTTCAGTCTTTCGGTTCTGCTCCTTAAGAACATAAGAGAAGCCAATGTTGGATCAGGCCAATGGCCCATCCAATCCAACACTCTGTCACACAGTGGCCAAAATTTAATTCTGCAAAATTTAATGGATGAATTTCAGAGCAACCCCCCCCCCCCGATTAACATGAAATGAATCCTGGTCAGGACAAAGCTGGAGGAATCTGCTTATACGCAATGAAAACCAGCGCTGCAGTTAATTCCATGGCAGTTACTATTCCGCCTGCCTCCACAGCGGCAGGCCAGTGCTCCACAATGAAAGTGTCTGCTTTCTGGTTTACAAAACTTCTATGTCTGCTTGAAGGCCAGTTTTACTTGCCAAAGATGAATGACTGACTGTAAGTCTGATTAAAGTCATCTTCCCTACTTGTCATCATCTAAAGACTGATATTGGAAAGTGTTACTACTTTGCTTATATTTTCATATCACTCTCCAGGACTTATATTTTCCTCTCTCCAATGAACCAAATCTTTTTGTGGCCATTCTAAATATTAAATTGGAAGAGGGACAACAATATGCTGATGGATGTTCTCCCCCTGAGGTGGAGAACACCTTGGCGGGCGATTCCCACCATCCAATCAGGGAGGCAGGAAGAACCTTTTTCTCCTTCCTGTCTCTGCTGTGGGAGTCACCCATCTCCTCAGTTCTTTTCCTGCCTCACAGGGAGAGCAGTTAGTCAGTAGACTGTCCTACTTCCTCCGATCTATTTTTATCATTCTATTACTTCTTTAACTCTCTGCCTTCTACCTTCTAATTTTTACTATTTTCCCAGTCTTACTCCGTTCTCGTTCTTACCCTCCTGACCAATATCCCTCTAACCTGTGGAGTCTTGTGAGCAAAAATTCTACTTTGTGAGCTACTGGCATTAAAGTTGTGAGTGAGCGATTTGGCTACTGCATAAATTATTTTGCTCTGGAGCCATTCCTCCTGAGCTATGTGAGCTGGAGGCTAAAAAACTGTGAGCTAGCTCACACTAACTCAGCTTAGAGGAAACACTGTTCCTGACTCCCTCCTTCTTCTTCGTCTACCAACTTGGGAAAGGAACAATGATTCGTGTCGGAGTGGCAGTCACTTTAAGCGGCCAGGTTTCATAGTGTGCCTGCTCGGCCACTCAAGCAATGGATTGGTGAGAGGAAAGTGATGGCTTCCTCTCTGACAGTAAATTGGAAGCTTTGCTGGCAGCAGGATTCGGAGAAAGCCAGATCAGGCAGGCACAGACCCTAAGGGCTGCCTTAGCTGCAATATCCAAGCTGACAGTAAAGGAGCTACAAAAGCATGTGAAAGAATGCAGTATTTAGAAGTCAATGCAGGAAGCTCCAGCCCACTCTAACCTGTCAGTTATTAGCGGCAGCCATTTTGATGGATTGGCAGGAGGCTATGAAGAGGCAGAAGGCTATGAAGAGGAGCCTATACCCTTCACAAGTCAAATGGGCAACAAAGCTGGTGAGAATGATTGTCAATGCTTGATCCAAATCTCCCTAGAGCCAGCAAACAAAGTAGAAGGTCGATGAATGGGTAATGTAAATGCCTCCAGGCCATTTAATCTCCCTCCAGAGTTCTCCTCCTTAATAAGGCAAACAATGAGGGAAGAAATTGAGAACTTCTACCACCAGGGGGTGCTAGATCTGACAGACCCCTATCCATCTGTCCTTCCTCTCCTTCCACCTTGAGACATGAAAGCTCAAGAGGTGCTTCTTTAGTTAAGGAAGCTGTTAAATGGCCAGCCAAGGCAGCACAAAAAGATTCTGCCAACAGGAAAAGAGAGGGGGACAGCTCCCAAAGGGGATCTGATTTCTCCTCAGAGAGTGACCTCGATAGAGAAGAAGGAGAATTCCTCTCAGATGAGGAAGAAGGAGAGATCGAGGTTCCTGAGCAGTCTGTCAGGTTTTGTCAAATCTGAAGACTTATCCATAACTTTTATCAAAAATCACTAGCAGCATTAAAGGAGTTCCCCAGAGGGGGAGAGAATCAGGGCTTTACAGATTTAAAACACAGAGCAATGGGAAATAAAGAATTCTTTCCCAGATCAAGCCCAAATGAAAAGATGTTTCCCTTCACTGAGTTTTTTGAGAAGCAGTTGAAAGGAGAATGAACAAAACCCGTGGCTAACAGGCAGTCCCCAGGCTTCATTAAGAAACTGTACACATTACCGTCTTGTGCTAATGAGCTTTTACAGGTACCCCTAGTTGATGCCCCAGTCATTACAATCTTCAGGTCTCCTATCTGATGACTGAGGGCCACATCAGAGACAGCTTGGACAAGAGGGCTGACTGTGCATTAAAGAAGGCACACAAGGCCACAGCTACGGCTTCTATAATGTCCGGGGCTGCTATAGTCTGGACTAGAAAGATGCTTCAATTGATCGCAGACTCAGCTAAGGTGTCAACAGTCTTAGTAAAGGAACGTCGTTCACGGTGAATGCAACCCTTGACTCCTTAATTTTTTCCCTCAAGAGCCATATGGTGTCAGCAGAAGCAGCCAGAAAAATGTTATGGCTTGTGGGCGTGGCAGGTACATTACCATTCAAAGGCCATTGTATCAGTCTACCTGTTTCAAGGGGATAAACTATTCAGTGACGCTGTCAGCAGAATTTTGGTGGAGACCAGAGATAAGGAAAGGTACTCCCCAGAACTTTGAAGTGCAATGATAGCAGACCCTTTGGGAATTATTCCTTTCATGCCCAATGTACGCTCCCCAGATTCAGACAAGAAATCAGAAGGCACAGCTGGAACCAATCAAGACAGCCATTCAGAAGAGGAAACTTCAACCCCAGATTCAATAAACAGCACAACAACTGATCAGATAGAGCCAATAGAGATGGGAAACTCTCTAAAGTGTGAGTTGCAGTCAGCTCCGGTGGGAGGATGCCTGATTCACCTCAGCACCGTCTGGATCAGCTCCAGTGCTGACAACTGGGAAGTAGAATTCAACAGAAACCCACTGGAGCAATTCATAATCTCTCCTATTCACAGGAACTTACAAAAATGGCTCAGAACCTTCAAAACGATCAAACGT
The DNA here is from genome assembly GCA_029375565.1 of Gekko gecko. Lineage (NCBI taxonomy): Eukaryota > Metazoa > Chordata > Lepidosauria > Squamata > Gekkonidae > Gekko > Gekko gecko. Next base: position 37,553,520 of record JAPDNY010000002.1, read on the forward strand.
CTTCTCAGCATTCAAGCCATAGAACCTGTCCATCATTCAGAAAGGGGGCATGGAATACACTGTACTTTCTTTATGGTCCCAAGAGAGAATAGGGACAGGAGAGCAATACTGTACCTGAAATACCTCAACAGGTTCAACAAACTGAGACATTTCAGAATGGAGACACTACAATCAATCACAGATTGGAAGGGCGGTTAAGAAATTGAAATAAATAATAAATAAATACTTGACAGAGGCTTATCTCCACATACCAATATTTTCAGGGTCATTGCAAATTCTTATATTTTTTGTGTCAGGGAAATCCATCTTTAGTTTAGAGCCCTACCCTTTGGCCTCTCCACAGCCCAAGGATTTTCTCCAAACTACTGTTCAGTCTGGTGGTGAAGCTAAGAGAGGAGGGAGTACACATTCATCCCTCTCTGATGACCTGCTAATCAAGTCCAGTTCGTGTCATAAGTTGCGAGAAGACATGGAAAAGATCATCCGCTGTCTTCAGGACCATGGATTCCTGGTAAACCTGACTAAAGAGTTCTCGGGAGCCAACACAGAGACTGGAACACCTAGGTGTACTAATAGATCCGATGTCCAGCAGTCTATTCCTTACAGACAAAAAGGGCAAGGAAAACAAGAGAAATAGCGACCATCCATAATACAGAGCAGATCCTCCTCACTAATGTCCCTCACAAGTCTCATGGGTCTGTTCATTTCAAACATAGACAAATACAATGGGACAGATTTCACTCCAGGCATCTGCAACAACTTCTGAAACCCTTCCAAGATCAGATTCCAAGAAAGGAAGCCTTGTCCATCCACATTCCTCTAAGAGTGAAACACAGTCTAGTCTGGTGGATGAAGACATCCAACCTTATGCAGGGCAAGAAGTATTGGGTCACAGAAATGAGAACATATTTCATGGACACAAGTCTTTCCGGATGGGGAGCAACACTAGATGGGGAACCCAGTACAGGGGCAGTAGAGCAAGAAAAATGGCTCTACCAATCAACATACTAGAGCTCTGGGCCATTCATCTAGCTCTTAATTACTTCGGAGCTGGCATAACCCACTCTGTCTTGATAAGAACAGACAACTTAGTGGCAAAAACATATCTCAGCAAACAAAGAGGTTCCAGATCATCAGCTCTTCACAAGGAAGCAATCAAACTCCTTATGTGGGCAGAGAAGAACCTGCTGTCCATACAGACAGAACACATAAAGGGAACAGCAAATGTACAAGCAGACTGGTTCAGCAGACAGATGATCCAAGAGGGAGAATGGACCCTCAAGAAAGATCTCTTCAACTTGATCATGAACTACTTAGGCTTCCCACTGGGGGACCTCTTTGTATCTTTGAATCATCCAATAGACTAGCTCTTCACCAGGCCAAAGCGACAGACACACTAACTTTGAGCTGGTCGAGAGGTTTATTGTATGCCTTTTCTCTGATCCCAGTTCTACCCAAAAGTGGTCTGAAAGATCAAGGAACAGAAGGTGGAGATCATTCTGGTGGTTCCCTTTTTGGCCTCAATGGCCATGGTCTTTAACTCTTCATCAAATGTCCACAAAGCCACCCCTGAGGCTCCCAGTCTCGATGGACATGCTGCACCAGGGACCAGTCTGGCAACTGAATCCAGAGTGGTTAAATTTGGCTGCTTGGAAACTGAAAGGAACAACTTCCTATGGTAAAGTTACAGCACAGAGGTTACAGATGCTCTCCTTGCACCCAGGAGACAATCAACCATCAAAATATATAACTTTTCCTGGAAGGCATTTATCAGATGGTGTAAGAGCAAGGAAATCAAACCCCTAAAATTACGTCTATACTAGATTTCTTATAAGAAGGTGTTGAACTGATAGAGGTCTAAGGTCTTCTGCTCCTCGAAGACAAGTGGCAGCACTAGCCATCGCATTACCTCAAAACAAAGGCATCAGTCTCTCAAGGCACCTGCACCTATGGATTTCTCAAGGGAACAGCCATGAAGGACTCCCCACAGACAATAGATTTCCAACCTGAAAGCTGAACACCATACTGTTATCTCTCACAAAACCTCCCTTTGAACCTATTAATGAGATGCCATTAAAGTGGCTGAGATTGAAAAGCCATTTCCCAATAGCCGTCACTTCTGCAAGATGAGTGTCAGAGCTCAGAGCACTTTCAAGCCCGAGCTCTGTTTTTTCAATAGAGATACGGTGGTGTTGAGAACCGACCCAGTCTTATGACAAGACTTGATCAATCTTCCATCCTTTTGCCTGACTGAGAGAGAGGATATGGCACACACTGGATGTCAGGAGAACAGTAAAAGCATTCATACTCAGGACAGAATGCATCAGTAAAACAGGTTCCTTGTTCTTTTCCATGTCTCCACCAAATATGGGGAATAAAATGTCCTCATCAACCATCAGCAGATGTCTCAAGGACTTCATTATAGAAGCCTACAAACTCCACAAACTGGATATTCTACATGGAATCACAGCTCTTTCTGTCAGAAGCACTGCAACTAACACAGCCTTTAATAGACATCAGAAGAAGCGTGCAAGGCAGTGACGTGGTCTTCTATTTCTACATTTTTAAAGCACTATTAAGATAAAGGTCTACATTTCAGTTGATTCTGCCTTTGGCAGAAGAGTTCTCCAGCACATAGTAGACACAGAAGACGACCCACCCAAAACATGAGGACACTGCTATGGGAGGTCCCACCAAAAAGTCCTCCACCTCAGTGGGAGAACAGATCCTTCTCCTTTGAGAAAAGAAAGACATCTTGTCCCTCCTGAAATCATCAGCAAGTCATTCAGTCAAGCAACCAGTTTTATACAGGACTCCTTCCTGTCTTATCTGTTCTACATTTAACCATTTATTACTTGTGTTGAATTGTTATGTGTTACCTGTTCTGTCTTGTTATAGATTATAGAATAGTTTACCTGCTTTCAGAGTTGCCAGAACTGAGGAGATGGGTGACTTTCACAGCAGAGACAGGAAGGAGAAAAAGATTCCTCCTGCCTCCCTGAGTGGATGGTGGGACTCACCCACCAAGGTGTCCTCCTTTCTTCAGAGGAGAAGGACCCTTCATAGTAAGTATTCAGTGGTCTATCTCTTTCTTGTGAGTGTGGTGGCACGGAGAAAGCTAATTTAATGTACTGTTCAGCCTGCATAGGTAATGCCAGGTCTGAAGTGGTACACTGTGAAGCTTGCAGTGAAAGGTAATTTGAAGTGGTAATTTCAGCTGGCACAAGTTTGTAACTGCAGAAGGAAATAATTTCTCATGCATTCTTGTGTGTTTGTGTAGTCAGTGTTTTGGCCTTTTATGAACACTTACAAGAATGCCTTCTTATCGTGGTGTTATCCAGGCAGGTTAGGAAAAATTTAACTAAACCAAGACATTTAATGAAATCTGTATGCTCAAAGAAACCCCTTGAGTATTATGAAAATGCTCTACTAAAACATCAGGCAACTGATAACCTTTGGTGTTGGGGTTGAGGCTGCTTTGCCATCAGGATTATCATATTTCCTTGATCGGGCTTAAGAACAGAATAGAAGCCAATGTTGGATCAGGCCAATGGCCCAGCCAGTCCAACACTCTGTCACACAGTGGCCAAAAATACTAGGTGCTATCAGGAGGTCCATCAGTGGGGCCAGGACACTAGAAGCTCTCCCACTGTTGGCACCCCCCCAGGCACCAAGAATACAGAGCATCACTTGCCCCAGAGTCCCTATCTATACCTTGTGGCTAATAGCCACTGATGGACCTCTGCTCCATATGTTTATCTAATTCCCTCTTGAAGCCATCCATGCTTGTAGCTGGCAGTGAATTCCATGTGTTAATCACACTCTGGGTGAAGAAGTACTTCTTTTTATTCTAACCTGACTGCTCAGCAATTTCATTGAGTGCCCACAAATTCTTGTATTGTGAGAAAGGGAGACAAGTACTTCTTTCTCTACCTGCTCTATCTCATGCATAATCTTATAAACCTCAATCATGTCACCCTCAGCCATCGTTTCTCCAAGCCAAAGAGCCCGAAGCATTTTAACCTTTCTTCATAGAGAAAGTGTTCCAACCTTTTTATCATTCTTGTTGCCCTTTTCTGCACTTTTTCCAATGCTATAATATCATTTTTGAGGTGTGGTGACCATAATTGTACAAACGAGGTTGCACCATTGATTTATACAGGGGCATGATGATACTGGCTGATTTGTTTTCAACTCACACTGGTCTCGACATTTTCAGTGAGTTACCTACTATGATGCCAAGATCTCTCTTTTGGTCAGTTTCTGCCAGTTTGGCCCCCATCAATGTGTATTTATAGCTAGGATTTTTGGCTCCAATGTGCATCACTTTGCACTTGGCCACATTGAACCCCATTTGCCATGTTGATGCCCACTCGCCCATCCTCAACAGATCCCTTTGGAGTGCCTCATAATCCTCCTTGTTTTAGAGGTTTACAACATCTTCTGTATGCACTTAAATTGACCCCTCATCTCAAAATTGTCAATCTCATAGAGTTTAAACAGGAAAAAAAATGTTTGTTAAAACAAATTATATGAAAAGAGGGAAGGGAAGGACGAGGAGGATCCTGGGAAATTGGAGTGGAGCATAGCTTCCAGTGTTAGGGTATAGGTGTGTGTGTGTAAAGAGGATCACAGAGATGGGCATACTTTGACCTCTCTCTAATGTGAACCATGAGGCAACTGGGGCCTGGAAGCATTGCAGGGCCCAATTTATAGAGCCTAGGCGGGCCTGAGGGAAAACCTTCTCTGTGCAGTCTGCTGGCCCAGGTCCTGCCCCTGGGTGAGCCAGGTCTAGCCTGATTGGCCACCAGGTAAGGCAGTGGGGGGGAGGCCCATGCAGGCACAGTGCTGTGTGGCCGACAACTGCATTGCCTCTTCCTTATCTCCCCTCCCACAGGACTGCAAATGGGCCCAGATGAGCCTGGGGTCCCTGACATTGAGACATTGTCCCATTTTGCTCAGTACAGTCTTCTGTGGCTGGCAGCTGGTCTTCAGTATCTCAAGGAGAGCAGAGTACTTACCCAATACCAACTACCTGAGGTCTTTTAACTGGAGAGGTCATGGATCGAAGCTGGGACATCCTACATGCAAAACATGTTTTCCCACCGATCCAGAACTCCTGATTTTCCACTGCTTCCTCATCTTGTTTGGGTATGAAGCACTCTGTGGTCACCTGCCTGAGTTAACAAAAAGGGCACCTTGTGGTCAAGTGCTTTCTTAACTGTAGGGTTCCTTGTTTTCTGGCTCACCTCCTCTCCCCTCTACTGCCTCCTGCTGCTGAAAAAGCAAACATCTTGCTGCTGAGTGTGTGATATGGAAGTAGCCCATTTCAAGCAATCATAGGAGGGTGTGTCATTCCCAAAAAAGAGGAGGGGGAAGGAATGGGCAGTTACACCAGTATGCCATGGACACTTAATTAGTATTTTTTCATTATTGTGCTATAAGTATGAATATGTTAGAGCTCAAAGCACTTTCTAAGCTCTGTGGGCCTCTTTCGTATGCTGCTTTCATCCATATTCATTCTCAAAAGTATCTAAGTTTCTATGCTTTCTGAAGTACATACATTCCCAGATTGTTGATACATTGGTTCTTCAAGTGTGGATATCAACTGAATGAGGTATTCTGTATTAAAGCTGTTAAAGCTAGCTTTATTCACTTTGGTTTGGTGTTTGGTAAGGCTTATATGCTGGTATATGGGATAGAAATCTGTACCCAGAGCCTTGGTTGGTTATTTCAGCATCCTTTCTTTGGATATTATGTGAGAGTTAACAGCTGCTAACTTGATTTACTACTTGGTTTGGTGTTGAAAGTCAGATCATTGTGATTGGCAGGACACCTTTACAGCTTGCCGCACTTAGGCAGAAGGATTTCTTGTATGGAAGCTGTTTCTTGGGAAGGTTGTCCTTGAGCTGCTGGCAAAGGCACAATGACCTTAAGAACAGACATTTGCCAAACAATTGTTTTCTAAAGCTGTGGTCAGATTTCTTCCAGCAGAGGGCAATCTTTTCATCCTTGCTATTTCTAAATATTTCAAAGAGATAGCAGTAGAAATCTTCCGTTGGTTTTTTTTTTTTTTGTTGCCATGGATTAAGCTTTTGGCGACAGTAGATTCATGAAGTGATGACTCTGATGTTGAGCCTGAGAATATCCTCTATGCATCTTACAAAGATGCAATTACTTTCTCATGTCTAGTTAGTTGTATGGATGAATATCCTTAGTAGATTCACTTGTGGAAAGGGAGAAGTTATGTTTACGGGGACTATATGTAGTCGTAGCAAATAGCTTTTGCATTTTGAGAAATTGTACCGTGGGACTCTCTCACACATACATTGTTGGTTTGGAAGTGGATTTCATATCTAGTTCGGTGTCTTTTCAGTTTAACTTCAGGAGACTTGTTCACAATGAATGTGAGAGATGCTGCAGAAGCAGGGAGTAATTTTCATTCGAGATGTGGCAAATCCACATTGGTGGCTAACAAGCATTAGAATTGCTGTGCAGAAAGAGCAAGTCTTTATCAACTGTTTAATGATATGGTTCACTAGCTCTGGAGGAGGATATTATTAAGACTACAAAATGATACAAGATGTTTAAATACTTCTGCTAGCTTTTATCTAATTAGAAGTGGCTTTCTTCAACAGGCTCAAACTGTTCAGGTTGCTGAAGTTGAGCAGCAACCACAGCCTCAGCCTTCACCTGAACTCCTGCTTCCACAATCTCTCAAGCCAGAGGAGGGACTGGAAGTGTGGAAGAGCTGGGCACAGACTAAAAATGCAGAGCTGGAGAAAGAGTCGCAGAACAGGCTTGCACCTATTGGCAGTAAGTATTGCTGCTATGGGGGTGGGGTTGGCTACAGAATCTCGAGGTCCTGGAAAGAATCTTGTTTGAGAGTAGCAGGGCAGACTTAATAGGAAGGATGGTAGAAGGGGAAAAGAATGACTCCAGGCTGAGAAAAACAGACCTGCTGAAAAATGCCAACTAGTGTTCTTCTTTGCCTGGTTTGCAGGACGCCAGCTGTTGAGATTTCAAGAGGATCTTATATCTTCAGCTGTAGCTGAATTGAATTACGGGCTGTGCTTAATGACTCGTGAAGCTCGCAACAACGAAGGCGAGCCATATGATCCTGATGTTCTGTACTATATCTTCCTGTGCATTCAAAAGGTATGGAAGCTTTTACTGCAGACTATTGAGCTGGGTAGGGTGTAGCAGCAGATGTTATGATCTGAAAGATTCTTACACATGTCTGGCACAGAAGCCCGTTTGTGTGAAGCTATTGTGCTTTTTTTTAGAGACAGTATATACATTTGTCATGTTGAAAATGTAGAAACATAGAAAACATAGAGCTGGAAGGGGCTCCCCAAGGGTCATCTAGTCCAACCCCCTGACAAGGCAGGCAATTCACAGCTCTCCCCCCACACTCTCTCGGTGACCCCTGCTGTATGGCTACAGTAAGGCCAAAAAAAAACCAAACCCTTCAGGATCCCTAGACCAATTTGGGCTGGAGGAAAATTCCTTCTTGATCCCAAAGTGGCAATCGGCATTACCTTGGACATATAACGAAGGGCGCCAAGAGCCATGCCCTTCCTCCCACAATCTGCTAAATTTGTAATGAGTCATAAAATTAGCATTGTTGTCAGATGGCTGTCTAGCTTCTGCTTAAAAGCCTCCAAAGAAGGAGAGCTCACCATCTCCTGAGGAAACCTGTTCCACTGAGAAACTTCTCTAACTGTCAGGAAGTTCTTCCTAATCTTTAGCTGAAAAATCTGTTGGTTCTGGTCCAACCTTCCGGGGCAACAGAAAACAACTCTGCTCCATCCCTCTATACAACAGCCCTTCAAATCTTTGAAGAGGGCTACCATATCACCTCTCAGTCTTCTCCTCTTCAGCTTAAAAACATACCCAAGTCCTTCAACCTTTCCTCGTAGGAAAGTGCATTATTGTTAGTCTGTTTATTTTATTAATCTTAAAGGGGCTTGAAAGTCTCTGATGTGAGGAAGGGAACCTATCCTGGCAGTTGCACTGGAAGGTGCACCACTGAACCTTTGGAAGGTGAACCACTGAACCTTTGAGAGAAAACCGAACAGTTGTGTGTGCTTTGTGCTTTTTAGTATTATCTCCCCTGACCTGGATAGCCCAGGCTAGCCTGATCTTGTCAGAACTTGGAAGCTAAGCGGTATTGGCCCTGGCTAGTATTTGGAAAGGACTACCAAAGAATACCATGGTCATGACATAGACACAGGCAATGGCAAACCTCCTCTAAACATCTCTTGCCTTGGAAACCCTACAGGGTCTCCATAATTCAGCTGTGACTTGACAGCAAAAAAGTATTATCTGGCAGAGAAAGGGAGGTCCACACTGATAGTGATTTAATTTGAAGTGCTTATTTGTATGTGAGCTGCTCTATCACTGTAGATTTATCCCTACCAGAGGATGCAGCTTTTATGACCCTCTTGTGTTAAGTGCCTTCATTTTTCACTTCAAAGCACAAAGGATACCAGAGTGAGAAAGTGCCTTGAGAAGCGTTTCTCTCATCTTAGTGTGTTTCTCTTTCCTTGCAGTATCTATTTGAAAACGGGCGAGTCGATGACATTTTCTCTGATCTGTATTACATACGCTTCACTGAGTGGTTACATGAAATTCTCAAGGATGTGCAGCCCCGGCTTACTCCTCTCGGTAAGAGTCTTCAATCAACAGACAGGCTTCAGTGCCTACGGCTTGAACATAGCTGTATTTAGAAAGTCCCCTAGAAAGCATTTGCTGAAGAATGTTCTTCAGTTGGGAGAGTGTACTTGCAGGCTTGGATTGCTCCTCCTTTTCTGCAAAGGGTATAAATATCAAAAGCTATGGCTGAGCTATTCCATATTGCCCCTTTCTATTTATGTTAATTTATAATGTGAAGTATAGGCTTGCATTATTTGGTGTGGATGGAGTTGTGTATAGGTACACATTATGTACCCCATTCCATCAAACCAGTCTTATGTGGCAATGTTTCTCCCCCCATAACAGCTGCATTCTTCCTCTAGCTAGTGATAACTCATGTTCCTAACCACAATTTTATGAGCTAAAACAGTTCAAATCTAGGCTGAACTATGAGCTCATTTGGGGAGGCATTATTAGCCCTTCCGCATGAGAATAATGCTAGCAGTGTTATAAAGGACAATGTAAAGCATTTGAAAGCAATTACATACTAAATATTTAGCAGAAATATTAATGGCTGGCTAGATTTGATGCTGTTGGCTAAAATCTGAGCTGTAATTATTGTAATGACTTGAATCATGGGTTATTATTGAGCAGACGGCTGTACAACTGGAAGATAGTTCGGTCTGCTTTGCTGTCTTCTACAAAATCTTGAGGTGGTTGGTTGGAAATGTTTCTTGGTTTTCATATCTGTTAGCACTGTCTTCTGGTCTTCACAGGCTATGTTCTTCCCAGTCATGTGACAGAAGAGATGTTATGGGAGTGCAAGCAGCTGGGAGCTCATTCCCCTGCCACCTTGCTGACTACTCTGATGTTCTTTAACACAAAGTATGTACTAATGGGAAAGTTTCCTCACTGGGACTTCTGCAGTAACTTGAAATGAGGTGGATAGTGAACTCTGTGTGTTCGTGTATGCACACATCTGTCAACTGAAATTTCCTTGTTGAACTAGGCTAAAGCACAAGTAGAACTGGAGTTGTGTAGTTGCTATGGAAACTGTGAGCCTGATAGTCCCCAGATCTCACCTCTTCTGTGGGCTTGGAAAGTGGACTGGGTCAGTTTGCTTGCTCTCTCGGCATTAATCCTCAAACTGCAGTTTTGGCATAACACTGATACAGTAGTTGCAGGTATTTCTAAGGTAATCTACGTGAAGCTGTTTGAGCTCTTCAAAGTATGATAGAAATGCTAATCATTATTATATTAACATATTTTTACTTCATTTATACTCGAGCTTTCTCCCTAAAGGGCCCCCAAAGCAGTGTGCATTGTTCTCCTCTCCTCCATTTTCTTCTCATGGGAACCCTGTGGGATAGGTTAAGTTGAGAGTGCGCGACTGGCCCAAGGTCACCCATCGAGTGGCACAGTGGGGATTTGAACCTTCCATCTTCCAGATCTTAGTCCCAACTCTATAATCACTGTTAGTTGGTCCAGCATTCTGTTCCTAGAACTGATCTGTCCAATGGCTCTGGAAACTCATGAGTGGTGTGTGATGGTGACCCCTCTTCTCCTCCCTCCCTTCCTCAAAACGTCTGGTGCTTGGGTACACTGCCTCAGAACATGGAGGTCCCATTTAACTATCGAGGCAACTAGCAGACATACCTGTCCATTAATTTGTCTAATTACCTTTCCATTCAATTGCGCCCCTCTAAACTGAGCTGTGGATCATGAAACCTTTGTCTGAATAAACTGTGTCATCTGTGAAGTGCCACAGCAGTCTTCACCTGCTGAATAAATACCTTGTTTAAAATAAGCACTATCAAAACTTGGTTGGTAATTAGCCTTGTTTAACTTGGGTCATTTCCCTGTGTTGGAAAAACTCCATAAAGTTTAATATGCCTCTTTAACTGTCAGGTGTGTGTGTGTGTCTCCCCCCCCCCACTTGCTGCTCAGATACTTCCTGTTGAAAACAGTAGACCAGCATATGAAGCTGGCCTTTTCAAAGGTCCTGAGGCAGACTAAGAAGAATCCTTCCAATCCCAAGGATAAGAGTACAAGTATCCGGTATCTGAAGGCTCTTGGCATACACCAGGCAGGACAGAAAGGTAGAAACTAACATGAAAAGAGTTATCTTGCATGAAATGGTAGCTAATGTCGGGTTGCACTGCTCTTAAAATACTTCTCAGGATTTGCAGGATTAAAAAAATGTCTTTCATTGTTAAACATGGAAGCAAATAGGCCTGGGTGAACATGGGAAGGACTTATACTTTGAACCCAGTTGCAGGCAGCTTTTTTGAAAAACAGGTGGAGTTGCTGACACAGTTTCAGGTGTTGGTGACTATCACCAGTTGAACCCCTTGTGGTTTTGGATCCAGTGTTTTCATGGAGTATCTTCTTTCTTATGAACATGAGCAATTTTCAAGTACCTGCTAGTCCCACATTGGGGTTTTTATTAATAGTGCTGCCCCCTCCCCTCCATTTTCTGAAGATAAAAATACTTTTACACTGACTTCAATGTGTTAGTTTCAGGTATTTGTTTAGATAACATTGGGGGTATGTAGTAGTAATAGTAGTTTGAATTAAAATGTTGACATATCCATGAAATGGGAAAATGGCATGTAAATTAAATCTATTCGACAGCATCCAGCCTAGTGCTTATAGGTACTAATTACTGCTGGTAGAAGGAATGTGGAACTTTGCTGTGTTCCCCTCCACCCAGCAGTCTCTTCTGATCCTGTTAGCTAAATTTCTGTAAGTTACAGGACCTGTGTGGATTAACAGTCATGTGAGTTTGAGGGGCTGCAGTGGTGAGGGAACTCTTACTGCCTCTTCCACAGCTGACGAAAGATACAGAAAGGATGATTTCCCCCTTCCCCACTGCAGCCTCCTCCAGCCCTGTATGTAGGTTTCATGATCCTTGGAATTCTGGGGGTTGGAGTGGAACACTGCAAATATCTAGTCCTTCTGTCAGTAGTTAGGCTCTAACCCATTATGTTAGAGGTAGTGTTGAAGTGGTGTCTCCTATCTTGCTTTGTTCATGAACACCTCTGACCTTAAGTTTCAAAGTCTTTAAATTGAACTGCCCTGAGGGGCACAGTTGCTGAATTACCTTCCTATTTGGAGGCATTTTTGGCCTCTTCATACTTATGGATTTGGGCAAAGATGAAGAAGCCTTGTCCTCCAACTGTTATTGGATTTGTCTGAATTTTTATTAGCTAGGCTTTCTACCTCTTTGCTGAGAAATGAGTGGAAGACTGAGAAGGTTTGCTTTGGCAGTAAATGGAATAAACAAACAAGCACCGGTTGAAAAGGAAATTTTCTCCTTTAGGGTAATGGAGCAGTTGTTCATGTGCAGCAAGAAACCCATTGATGTATTTATTGATTTACTTCATTTATAGTCTGCCTTTCTTGTTGAGACTCTAGGCTGATATGAGTTAGACAATGAAAGCAAGGCCATTATAACATAAAGCAAGCAATGTAGTGACAGTCGATTACAAAGCTGGAGAATAGTAAAACAAAAAAGTATAGTACATCAGTAAACAATGCAATATGAAAAATTCTACCTTTTCATATATTGTTATTCACATATTTGTTCATCACTTCCTTCTTTTATGGTTTCTGCTTATGCCATGCTGTAACTGTCGTACTGTAACCAACTCTTGTGTTTGCTGTTGGGGTTGATTTACAGTTACAGACGACATGTATGCAGAGCAGACGGAGAACCCGGAGAACCCTTTAAGGTGTCCTATAAAACTATATGATTTCTACCTCTTCAAATGGTAAGTATTCCTGCCACTGTTGAGCAGAACCACAGAAGTATAGCTGGCTGTGTGTCCTATTTTGTGTGCATTTGTGCGGTCTATCTATCTAATCAGTATCTTATGCTCAGCTATCCAGCTGCTGTCCCTTGGACTCCTGAACCGGTGTGGTGAGAACAAAGTCCTAAGGATGTTTTCTTGAGCATGAGCCCCATGAATAACATGAGGCATGTTTCTGTTTAGGATTGTTCACCCAATAGGAAATAGTTAAGCCACACTTTCTGCTCCACTCATGCAGCCCACTGTATCAGCAGTTATTCTGCTTTCATCAAAATAACCACATAGCAGTGTTTTTTCCTCTTCAAATTTAACAATCCTTTCTGAAATGCTTTCATCCTGCAAGTGTACTGTGGCACATCTGATATTGGTATGACAGTAATGCACTACATCCATTTGTACAAGAAGCCTCTTTCTGGTTTTTTCCCCCGTCACTGTGTCTCTAGTATTGCCACCTTGTATCTTACTTCGCAATTTAACATCTTTACAAAATGTCACAGATGTTGGGAAATGAGGTCAGATATAATGCACAAGTTGGGTAATTGGGGAAGTAAAATGATGTGATGGCTGCAAAAAGCGTGGGTGCCGTGCAGTTGTTGCTTGCTGGCGCACACTTTTTATTAGCCACATGAGCAGCTAATATCTGAACACTGTTTGGATTGCTTATACAGACAGAAATCATATAGAACAAAACAGCTGTTGGAGGCAGGGATAATCAGACATCTGCCAGTTAAGCTCACATACAGTTTGCTGTCAGCAATCAGTCTGTCAGTTGATGGCTATTGGTCACCTGTGTGAGGAACAGGCCATTGGCAGCCATCAGAAGTTGACTTCCAGTTGATGCAGGATCAGCAGGGAGTCACTTTCTGATCTCCTGCTGGGGAAATCTTTCTCTGTACCCAGCAAAGAGTGACTTCTTTCCCTTTTTTTGGTGGGTGGGATCAGGAACTGAATAGCTGGAAGTCAGGTTTTGTCTCCCAGATTTGTTAATATGTGGCAACTTTGGCAGTGGACTGGGGTGATCAAAATCCCTGATGATTCCCCTTCTCTTCTCAGTTTGGAGTGGGGGAAACGAAATAGATTGCTTCTTGGCTGTGGAGAAAAGGAGAAGAAACATTCTTATCTACCTTTTGCAGTTGGAAGATCTGAAGCATTGCTTCTGTCCCCACATACTCACCAACTTGGAGGAGATTAAAAGATCTGCTTTTTCCTCTTCCTTTTGCTACAGTCAGCTTCTGATCTACAGGTTAACTGTGTAATGGTTTTACTGGGGAGGGATGAGCAGAACTCTTCCCCAGCTGATTCCCCCATCAGCTATGAGTTAGCTTCTCATCCTTCCCACAAAAAAAATCTTTGCTGAGTCCAAGCATAACAAAGCTAGAGTACAGGGAAGTGCTGGGAGAACAATAGCCAACTCTCAGCTGATCCCTCCCTATCAGCTTCTGACCAGCAGCTGTTTCAGTTGCTCAGTGAAAGCTGAACATATCCGTGATGGGCTCACAGTCTGAGGTGCCATGCAAAATTCACAGCATCCATAGTTAAAAGGCAAATGAAACCTATGTAGGAGGGAAAAGCTAATTCACCATTCTTGTATTTATATTAAAACACTTTCTGAGTTTAGTGTTCAATTCTTCGTGATTGGGTGTACATAACTTGAGCTCTTCAGGTTCAGACAAAAGACTTTTGCATAAGCATTAATGTTTGAGGTGCTTTGAAGATGTGTAGGCAACATCTGTGGGAAGCCTCAGGAGATTGAGCTTCTATGCACTGCACGGCTTCTTCCTCTTCTCTGAAGCATCTCCTCTGTCAAAAATATTGCAACTTTATGTTACATTACAGTGTAAGAAATTTGAACAAGCTTATTGTGCACTTGCATAGTTATGATGTTCGCAGTAGACATAATGTAAAGACTAGTTTTGATACAGTGCTAGTTTTCTGGGCAGAACTTGGGTTTACATACTGTATGAAAATTTTGGCGTAGATGACAGACAAGTCTGGTATTACTGCATGACTCTACCTCTTGGCTGGAACTCTTCCTTTTTCCCATCAAAGGACTGTAGAGTATGTGAGAAAAAGTTCCGCTGTTGTATGCACATATTGAACGACTTCTAATAAAAGTAACTTCCTGGTTTACCCTTTGTTCTCAAAGTCCTGTGAAATCTCTGAGTTGCTGGCAATGTAGCAAGTGCCAGACCTAGGGTTTTGCATTCCTCTACATCCATACTTTTTCTTTTCAGGTGTATGGAATATATTACCAAGGACTTGGTGGCTAAGATAAAGGAGGAGGAAGAAATGAAAGCACAGGGTAGAGCATAGTTGTAGGAAGACACAGTCGTGTGAGCACTTAAGCTTGTACCTTGAAAGCTTTGTCTGATCTCTTAATCTCCAACAGAAATTGCTGCTTTAAAAGTTCTCTAGAAAAACTGAGGTGGAGACTGTTGGGACATCAGTTTCTGTGCCATGTTTATCGCATGCCTGTGGAGGTGCAGAGTAGCTTCATTGCCCAGATAGCATAGTGGAGTTTTAAAACAAAGGGGAATTGGCAGCTAGCTGTGATAACTTTTTTGCTGATTTAAATCTCTCAGATTTGTTCCAGCTTGGACTCCTGTTATGGTATAAATTAGGTAACAGTCTGGTACACTGTCTGGTTCTTTTATGGATAGTTCAGTCTGTGTTACCCAGAACAATGTTGATGGGTTTCTGGAGGCTGTGAAAGCTGCCACTTGTGGACTTGACCTGTGTTGATTTTGGCAGGTAAAGTCATGCCAGTTGAAGATGAGAGAACTTTCATTAGGCATTGAGGTCTCCCTGTCACACAAGGGGGTATTTCATAAAGCTCTCAAAAGCAGTTATTTGCCCTGTGATAAAGAACCTCTTTTTGGATTAAAAAGGATGCCATATACTGTAGACCTGTCTGGAATTTTATTGGAATTTTAATATTTTGAGGAGAAAGAGGGAAAAGAAACATCTTAGAACAGTTATCAGAGTAACCACTTACCTCTTTTTTTTTGTTTCCTCTCCACAGTCCCCAGAGTGTGAAAGGCCGAAATGACACCTTCTATTTGACTCCTGAGCCAGTGGTGGCTCCCAACAGCCCTATCTGGTATTCCATCCAGCCAATCAGCAGAGAGCAAATGGAGCAGATGCTCACCCGGATTCTGGTGATACGAGAGATTCAGGAAGCTATTGCTGTGGCAAATGTCAGCACCATGCACTAAGCATCCTTGCCAGCTCGGAAAGAGGGTGGGAGTGGGTGGGGGGCGATGAGGCCAGGATGAACTGTACAGCCTTTTACACTAAAGGAGATGCCTAAGTTTTTTTTTTAATTGGTGTAGTTACGAAGCCCTTTTAGGCTTCTTCTGTTTAAACAGAGAACCCTCCCCATCGTGTATCTGACCCAACTGCATCAGCCTTTTGGACAGACTGAGGCTGCATTCTTTCTCTGGGAGATGTGAGGTGCCGTAGGTTGACTTTGGGGGATCTTTTGAAGTGGGGGGCGGGGGAACCTAACTGAGAGACTTGGCCTGGCTGGGCTGTAATGTCGTGGAGCTCATGCGCCTGGAAAGAGCAGAAAACAGTGGATATCTGCCTGACCTACAGAGGGGCAGGTTGCAGCTTTCTTGTGCTCAGACACTGACTCGTCCTGGAAGGGAGAGGAGAGTGAACTGCAATTATGATTTATAAGAAGAAGAAAAATCAGTTTCTATTAAGACCTTAAGTGACATTTTTAGATGTTAAGTACAAACTACCACACTTTTTTGGCCTGATGTTGAGGCCTTAAAACTTTGAGGCTTCTGTGCCTGATGGAATTCTTGTAACATACACTTGTGTATCATATAAAGATACCACCCTGTTTCTCTTATGTATTCTTACGCTAGTTGTTTATTAAGAATGACGAGCACGTCTTTTCAACATACTATTGAATGTGTCTTTATTGGGGGTGGGGATAAATGAGATGGAGGAGCTGTTCATAAAATATTAACATTATGGAGGGTATCGCACTGATTATTGAAGCTCATCGGTCACATTGCACTAGTAGTTCTCTGACGCAAGCCCATTTGAGTCGGAGACCCATGGACAAAAATGTCCTCTTGTTATTTCAGTGGGGCTCACACAGGAAGTGTTGGGTTGTATCTATTATCTGCTTAGGATTCTCATAGTAATCTGATACGCACACCACTATTTTGGAATAAATGAGCAAAGAATGGGGATTACAAGTATTGAGGAAAGGGAAAACCCTTATTTTCCTAAAGCATCTGGCCTCTTGAAAGACTCTGGTGCAGATAGTTTCAGGGAGGTGGCCATACGAAGTCTCTAGTAGCAGAACAAAATTCAAGACCATTAGCAAACCAAAAAAACTTTACCAGGGTAGCAGCTTTTGCGAGTCAATGCACACTTCATCTTATTTGTTCTGGTGCAGATGTACAAGTTAGCGTGGCCCATTCCTGCCCTCACCTGCCAAGGTTTGGCATTATGTATGACTGTAATAACTTGATTTTAATCTCAAGATTGTCACTGAGTTGGAGACAGGCACACATCATGTCAAGCTCGCTGACAGGGACAGCTTGTTTGTGATTGTCATCTGATGACCTGCTCTCTAACCTGTTCTCCATCTGCATGCAGTCTGCAAGACGAGAACTTCTCTTGTTGCTTTCACTGTCGTACTAACTGAACTGTGGATCCTGTCTTCACTTACTGCCTCCTGTTCTAACCACCAAACTTTTGGAAACAGTCCAGTAATAGTGTCAGAATCATATTCTCAAAACTGAATCATCGTCATGCTTTTGGAACTGGTATAGTCATCTCAGTCTCTGAAAACTGCATTCTGCTGGAAGGCTTGATTTTACATCAGTTTTTTGACCAATTACTAGGATGTCACCCTAGTATAAATTGTCCTAAACTAAATAGTAGTCTAATGCTCATGCTTTTTTCTGAAGTAGTATGTATAAAAAAGGCTGCAGTTACAGTTAGGTTGCAGTGGAGGGCAGCCACATCTCTTAAAGACGTAGCTTCATATGAGGAAAGAATACTTATAAGATCCTGAATACTTATACGATCCAGGTTTTTTTGTGTCAAACAGTGGAACAGACCTATGAGGCAGCAAGAGAATACTAATGGTATTTGCTTTCCTACCTCAAGCAAAGTGAGAATATTTTTTTCCTTGGAAATATGTTGTATGGGGGGGGGAGTTGGATAGCAGATAATTACCTTCATGCTACTGCTATGTACTGGTGCCAGCTCAACCCCCTCAAATAACAAAGGGGAAGTATTTAATTTATAGCCCACCTTCCTTGCTGAGACTTAGGGTGAACTACAAAATATAAAAAACAAAAAACAATGCAATGAGGCAGTATAAGACATCCAGTAAACAATGCAGATTTAGAAAACTATGCAAAAAAATCTAAGAAATCACATACTCCAACGCAAACTGGATTACAAAGGAAGAAACCCATGCTGTAAAAGCAAGGTGATACATGTGCAATAGGTATTGCAATACACTACAATCCTATTCCTTATAAAAGCATCCTCCAGAGTCCGCTATACTACAGTTCTGTCCCTTTGTAATATCATCTTTCTGAACACTTCTGCTTTGCACATTCTGCAAAATGATAGTGCAGGGATCCTCAAACTTTTTAAACAGGGGGCCAGTTCACTGTCCCTCAGACAGTTGGAGGGCCGCCGCGTTCGCCCCTCCCCCCCACCAGCCTGTTCGCCCCGCCGCCGCGTTCACTTCTTCCTCCCCACCAGCCTGCTCGCCCCGCCGCCGCGTTCGCCCCCTCCCCCACGACCAGCCTGCTCGCCCCTTCCTCCTCCTCAGCTCCTGGGCGCTCTTGCCGCCCAGGGCTGCTGGAGGAAGAAAGAGGCTGCGGGGACGCTGCTGCTGCGCTCCTCGAGGAGGCGGCGGCTCCGGGCGGGGGGGGGGGCGGGCATAAACACTCGGCGGGCCGCATAAATGTCCTCGGCGGGCTGCATGTGGCCCGCGGGCCGTAGTTTGAGGACCCCTGCGATAGTGTGTGGGCCTTCATCTCAGGCTGTTTGACAAGGTGGTTGCCACAAGAGAATGCACTTGTATGGACTTATTGCTGATCTTACCCATTTGAAGAGTGGCACCCTTGGAGGGCTTTGGTCAGGTAAGTGATGCTCGTGGTGGAGCACCATGGGAGAGGCAGCCCAGCAGGTATGTGCCTTGGAGGCCATGAATGGGATTGTAGCATCGAGCATTTAATGGAGTGACTGAAGTATTGGTGTGATATGCATGCTCCACCTAGCTCCTGATAGCAATTGGGTTGCACCTCTAATATCAGGCACCTGTAGAGTGTAGTCTAGCCTTGAGGTTAATGTGGCCTGGATTCAGATGGTGAGATTGCCCAAGCCAGAGTAAAGGAGGCACAGTTTGGGCTAAATGAATATGGAAGAAAGTATTTGTATTCAGTTATGTTAACTTGTTTCTCCAGTAATAATACTGAAGTCTAATCCCCAGACTTTTAGAGCCTGCAGGCACCTTTGGAATTTTGAGATAGGGTGGTGGGTGGTAGCCACAAAATGGCAGGAGGTGGAGCCAGACATGAAATGGCTGTTGCAGCTTACTTTCAATCACCCAGTAAAAATCCTTGTGCTGTGGTGGCAGTTGAACATGAGGGCATCCAATGAAGCTGATGGGCAGTAGGTTCAGAATAAACAAAAGGAAATACTTCTTTACACAGAGTGATTAAAATGTGGAATTCACTGCGGAAGGATGTAGTGATGGCCACTGGAATAAACAGCTTTAAAAGGGGTTTAGATAGACCTGTCCTCCATAAATCTACCAGTGGTTACTAGCCATGGTGACTAAAGGGAATCTCTTGGTTCAGAGGCAGCCATCATCTGAAACCCAGTGTCAAGATGCAACATCAGGGGAAGGCCTTCGCCCCAGACCAGCTTTTCCATCTGCAGGCAGAAGAGGAGCTTGGTTCCCTGAACACCGTCCTGCCGCAGCGTCAAGCAGTCTCAAATCTTCCTCAAAACTTAGCGTTTCAGTAAAGCCCTTCAGCAAGGCCCCTTTCGTCTCCTCCCGCCGGGCCGTCATTATACAGTCAGAAGATAAAAAGGCTAGACTGGGACACGGGCGCACACTCACTATCCGAGTTCCTTGGAATTTTCCACACCAAGTATCCAAGAACCCAAAGGTCCCTAAGATGGTAGAGCGGCTCCATTCTGTAGCTCCTCTCCCAGTGAATCATGGCGACTGGCGGACTTCCGATTTCTTCAAACCGGAAGTTCACCTTTTGCATTGCAGAGGGCTTCCCCCCTTCACATACTTTGCATGATGACTGATGGTCGACAGAAGGGGGAGGCGCGCTTTGCGTAAGGCAAGGAGGCGGGGCTTGGTTTGCCTCTTGTTCTTGCCGCGCTGCCACACGAGTCCTCTTTGGGTTCCCGCCTGGCGCGCTTCCTTTCTCCCTCTCTCGCTCTTTCTCCTGCGCGTGCCACCCGGCTGAGGCAGTCCAGTGTGCTTTGCGAGCGAAAGAGGGAGAAAGAGGATCACGCGGCGGGAGGGGGCCTCGCGCGCACTCTTCTTCTCCTCCTGCTCCGGGGGTCGGACGGGGCTCGGGCGCAGCACCACCATGGCCGATTATCTGATAAGTGGCGGCACTGGCTACGTGCCAGACGACGGGCTGACGGCGCAGCAGATGCTCAACTGCGGAGACGGGCTCACGTACAAGTAAGGAGATTGGTGAGGGTAGTAGTTCTGGCGGCGGCTTTGCTGCTCCTCCTCCTCCTCCACGCGGTACCGGATCTGGAGGGCAGCGGGCAAGCGGCTGACCGGTGGCGGCAGGACATTGTATATGTGCTGTATGTAGAAAAAACACGCAGTATAGGTGTGTGTGTATTCCCGCTTTTCTTCTCAAGGAGCACCCGTGTAATAATAAACTGTTGTGTTGTTTTATTACTGTCAGCCTGAGGCGTCAAGGTTAGGTTTGGTCTAGGCATGCAGCAGAACGCAGTGGTAAGAAAATTAAGAAAGAAGGGGCTGAACCATTTTAGGCTAAAGTTAGACTTTTTAAAATGCTCTCGGGGGGGGGGGGAAGCCGACTTAACTTATAGATAAGCTATACCGAAAAGCGAATCCCCCCCCCATGCATTCCTTTACTGACGCTTGTGCGTATGTGGGGTGTTCCAAGTTGGTGTGCCCCACCTGCTGTTCGAAGTGGTGCTGTCCATTCTCCGGGCTCATTCAGCTGCATGCGTAGAGTCTGCCCGGGACAGGGATTCATCCCGCCAGTGATGGTAATTCACACTGTGAGGTTATGAGAAGAATCTGGTCTGTACATGTTGCACAATTAGATTTGAGTCCAGCAGCACCTTAGAGACCAACCATGGCTTCAGGCTGTAAGCTTTCAAGAGCCAAAGCTCCCTTCATCAGACATCAGTAGAAATTGAGATTTGAGTCTTTTTCTCCTAGACAGAAGGTGGGAGGGGTGTCGGAGAGAATGCTTGTAAAGGACACAAAGGTACAATGGATATTGTAATCAGATTGATTAGAGCAGAGGGGAAATGCCTGGGGGCAGAAAATTAGCTTCTGTAGTGAGATAACAATCCTCTGTCCCTATTTTAAAAACTCAGGTCTCCATTTTTACTCTGTGTCTGAGGAAAGGAGCTTTGACTGTCAAAAACGTATACCCTGAAAATCTCATTGGTCTCTACGGTGCAACTGGACTCAAATATCAACTATTCTAATGCAGATCAATTTGGCTACCCTCTGAAACTATCAACATATTGCAAAAGGAGGTGACACAGAGGAGGAATTGGCTGTATCTCTTGAGACAATGTGATGGAGATCCTGTTTTTGAAAACGCATTCTGAGTAAAAAGATGATATATCGGGGAGAACTGTTCTTACTTAGCCCACTCTCTGCTGAGATTTTTTCTAAGCCTTCATCTATAGAAACACTCTGAAACTTTTATCCCACTCTGGGCCCGTAGTCTTCTGCCCTCCATTCCGCCCAGATCCTCACCCTAAAACTTTAGAAGTTGGCAGCCTTGTTGAATAGACACCTTAACTTAAGGTGTAGGAAGGCCTTACCTTTGCAGACATGTTCCATTATTGATGGTGTAGTCCTTTTCCCCTTGTCCCCTGAACACTTTTGCAAAACTCTTGTAGAGTAGCCTTTTCTTTCCCCAGTCTGAAATACAGATTCCCCTCTACTTCCCTAGGTGAACTGAAACTATCCCGGAAGACTAGGGTGATAAATTCTGTCTTTTGGACTATTGTATTTTGGTGCTGCATGAACTAGGTATCCTCCTCATCCAAATGACTTGCTTGATCAGAATCCTTTCTGCTCCATGGACCTTTGTCTTTTCTCATTGTATAATCACCCCTCCTGTCTTGGGTATCTGTAGTGATAAGCAGTCTTTCCCAAGAGTCTACAACCAACCTGGCAGGGCATTTTAGAGCCTTTGTCTTAAGTTTTGATCTGGCAAACCCAGATTATTTCATTAGCTCCCTTTTGTGTCATCCAGATTATCTCTGCCAGTGATGACGAACTGTAGACCGGGGGTTCCATTTGACATAATCTTTCAGATCACACTGATCTGTGCAAAGGCCAGTCGGTGCACGTTCAGACACAGTTCTTTTTGCAAAAGGGCATGCAGTCTTGCATAAGAACATGTAAGCGGTAGAGTATGATCTCCTTCTCTGTGCTCCAGACAGCTGTGTTTTGTGCCATTCTTGTTAGAATTGTACGTCTCATCTTTAGATAGAAGCAGTTAGCCGTGTCTGCCTTATGTCTGTCACCCCTGCTAGTCTCTCTGCAGATGGAGATTCATGTGATCCCAAATGATCTCAAGAGGAGGGAGGAGCATTGTGCAATGTATTTGTATATACTTCACAAGCTCATCCCCAGCAGGCATGCTCTCAATGTGCACTGTGAGCCATACTCTAGAAATAGTTCTTACAGCAGAGAGCACAACAGACTCACTTTACCAGCACCCACCCCCTCCTGAGAGGGAAGCTGCTTATAAATAAACTGTTTCTGTTAGGAAACAAACTTTGCCACTGAGAAATAAATTCCTTAGGAGGATTCGTTGTCTTCTGCCTGGTGATGTATGCGATAAAGTATACACTGGAAGAAAAGGGGTGTTTGGCATTGTTTACAATGGTAGCTTCTCTCTCCTCCTGACAGCCTCATACCTCATCATGATTCCGGAGGCTGAGTTCAAACATCTGGTCAAGCAGGCTTGAGATGTGTAAGAGCCCTGCTTTTTGCTGTGATCCACACAATCATTCCTTCTCGTGTGCATTGTGATGAAGGAATCCTGATTTATAAGTAATTCTGGTCATGCATGATGTAGAATGTGCGCAGGTTAACTGGAGTTAGTTTTCTCTCCATAAATTGGGATTGTAAACCTGAATGAAATCTTGATTTAGATTCCTGGTTTGTTGAGATTAACCTATGTACCTGCATTTCTATGTCAGAGAAATTGGAGTTAGTTTTACACTGCCTTTGGAAAGGGGGGGAGGCAAGATGTGTGTGCACGTGCAACAGCAAACTGGATTTGTGCACATTCAGGCTTAAAGTTGGCTTGGTGGGGTATCTGAATGCAGCCAGAGCTAGGAGTGGCACCCTACCCAATACTAACAGGGCCAAATCTATGTAGTATTATTTCAACACGAAAAGATCTTGAGGGCACAGATATATGAAATGTCGTTCCTTCAGTCTAGTGAAGAGTTATCTTCTAAAAGCTGGATTCTGCCTTCCAGAGATTTCAGACATGCTTGTAAACTATTTTAAGGGTTATCTTTCTTTCTAATTTTTAAAATACAGCAACAAATGCAGGTTATGAGGGCAAAGTAAACAATATTTTTGCTTTTATAAGGAGGAAGTGTGGGAGGTGAATGCTTCAACAGTTGTCAGGGAAGTGACTGGGATTAGACCAATTACTGGATAATAAAAAGGGCTTAGTAAATAGAAAAAAACAATGTTCAGAACTAGCATAACTCTGAGTATCAGCAAAAACAACCAACAAGATTTTAAAAGCATAATCTGAACAATAAACTAAAAAAGCAGCAGCCTCAAAACACTGCTGAAACAGCAATCATTTTTAATAAAAAACTTAAAACTAATAAGAAGTGCCAATAACCTGCAGTGATAAAATCAGTGGTGAAAACTACCAGTTGTGCAGATTTAAACATCAGTATCTGAGGGGAGAAAACACTTAGAACCTTCTGGAATGCACACACTCACCCAAAAAACCCAACCCCTTTATTGGTCTTGAGGGAGAGGGGGCCTGAGGAGTCTGAAGGAATAGGGGATTCCACAGTTTGTGGGCTAATGCTGAAGAAGCCCTGCCCATGTACCGACCATCCTTACTTCAGCTACCATTGGCATGTGGAGGATGGCATCCCAAGCCAGTTTCAAAGCATTAATATGTTTACATGAGTGGAGGAGGTCCTTCAAGTACCCTGTTCCCAAGCTGCTTAGGACGTTAAAAGTCAATTACTGGGGTTCTGAACAGTGTTCCCTCTAAGCTGAGTTAGTGTGAGCCAGCTCACAATTTTTTTTAGCCTCCAGCTCACACATTTTTATCTTAGCTCAGGAAGGATGGCTCCAGAGCAAACTATATTATGCAGTAGCTAAATTGCTTGATCACAACTTTAATGCCAGTAGCACAAAGCAGAATTTTTGCTCACAAGACTCTAGATGAACCACTGGTCTGTTCCAGTAGGGCTCATCTTACATTCTTACAGTGTCTTTTGGGGGAACTTTTTTGTGCTTAGAAGGTTTCCAATGTCATCTAGTTGGCCGGGGTTGGAAAAAGAATGGACTCTTCCTCTGTTCCAACAAGCTTTTAATATATAGCTCAAGTTCACTTTGTGAGAGAAATACATTGGATTGAATTAAAGGAAGTTGTTTAATTTTTAACCCATCCAGTTGTGTTGTTCCAGCTAGGATAATGGCATTTTAAAACTAAACTTTTTAAAACAAAACACCTGAAGAGAAATGTAAATTAGATCATTGTGTTGATGACATGACTCATGCATCAGGAGGGAATGTAAAAACTGTGCTGCTGGGATCACATCAAGGGCCCCTCTTGTTCAACGTTCTGTTTTCAACATGATTCAAGCTTTCTTGAAGCCCCCCCCCACCCCATATTCAGTGCCTGATATTCATGAATCCTCTCTCTGTTTAGCTAACATGGCTATTATCTGTGGATTGAGGAATAATTGGTTGAGAAGGGAAGGTTGTGGCTGGTTATTCTGGCAGGTATCCAAGTTAAGGACAGGGTTTGGGTTAAACATTAACGAATACTTCCTGTGGAACAATTTCACAACTGCCCTTCCTTGGGAGGTTTTCCAAAAACAAAAAAGCTGGACAGATGCATGGAACAGATGGTTTAGTGATTGGGTGGCATTCAGTGTTCAATTTATAAAAATCAGAAGTACCTTATGTTAAAATATATACATCCTTGTACATGAAGTTGCCTTTTACAGAGTCACACCATAGGTTTGTGATTTGTGTCCATTTGGTTGGTCCTGATAGGTGTTACAGGGAATGAATGAATGAATAAATAAATAAATAATTTCATTCTTGTCAGTGGACTACAAAGCCTGCCTATGACTACTGTGACTTTCCTAAGTACCTTGAACAGGAAAGCCAGTTTGGTGTAGTGGTTAAGTGCGCGGACTCTTATCTGGGAGAACCGGGTTTGATTCCCCACTCCTCCACTTGCACCTGCTGATGTGACCTTGGGTCAGTCACAAGCTCTGGCACAGCTGTTCTCTCAAGGACAGTTTCTGTCAGAAGTTCTCTCAGCCCCACCTACCTCACAGGGTGTCTGTTGTGGGGAGGGGAAGGGAAAGGAGTTTGTAAGCCGCTCTGAGACGCCTTTGGGCAGTGAAGGGCGGGGTATAAATCCTCCTCCTCCTCCTCCTCCTCCTCCTCCTTCTTCTTCCCTGTTACCTGAGAGGCGTTTAAAGGGATGTAAGAGCAGCCGTGCTATATCAGACCTGCATCCTCTTTCACTTAGTAGCCACCTAGATGCTTTCAGAAGGTCTTCAAGCCCGCCTGCTGCTGCTGCTGTTGTTCCACACTGGGATTCAGAGGGTTGCCTCTGTATAGGGGAATGCTGCTTAGTCATTGCATTGATGGTCCTCTCCTCCATGACTTTGTCTGATCCTTTTTTAATAAATAAAAGCCAACTAACCTAGGGCCTAAACTAAACTTCCCTGCTACAGAGGTGCCTGGGACCTTTCTCACATGACAAATACGTGCTCTATCACTATGCTCTGACCTCTGTCCTAAAAGGAAAAGGAAATAAAAAAATCCAGGCATTGGCAAGGTGAGCAAGTAGAAAGTGATTGGTGCAAGAACCAGCCCCCTACAAGCACAGTCTCTCTACAGCCATCCTGGGTGTGTGTTTGTGTGCTCTAGTTGCATTTATTCATTGGTCAGGAAAGGTACTCTGCAGAAGCTCATTCAGTGGAGTGGTGTGTTCTGAAGTTCTGTACTTTGCAAGCATGCAAGAGCCCAGTCACTGCCATGGAGAGACAGGGCTTAAACCTTCCCTCTCCTGTGCCATTTTTTCAGTCTGAAAAGGGTCCCAGGGGGTACCGTTTGCCCTGTTAAGAGGTCGTGCATGTACTGATGAGCTACATGTTATTTCCACCATGACCGAATAGTGTCCCCTGGGCTATTTTAGGTTGAGAAGATAATGTGGGGGCAGGGGGTATAAGCCCTCTTTCTGTGTACGCCATGGTCCCAATCCAATTTGGGCCTGAGAAGCATGGAAAGTCAGAGCACACTGATCCACCAAACCCCAGAGCAATCCTCATGGAAAACCTAATCTATTGTTAGGCCCTGGATCAGGTGCACTGCAAAATATCCTTTCTAATTTTTGGATTCTGGGGCATGCTTGTGGTATTTGGCACACTTCCACTCTTCTGTTGCTTTTTTATTTGCTCTCTGTGGCAGTGCCGTCTTTGCATACCAGCTCTTGTGTGTATTTCATAGGGGGAATGCAGGAGTTACGGTTTTATTTGTTGTTGTAGATTTTCCGGGCTGTATGGCCATGGTCTTGGTATTGTGGTACCTGATGTTTCGCCAGCAGCTGTGACTGGCATCCTCACAGGTATAACAGAAAGATGGAGTACTCTCTGTGTCAATGTGAGTGTTGAGAAGGTTATGGCTTTGTCCCTAGTGTGAAGGGTCCGTTTCCAAACTGGAGGCTGTTTGGATGAGAGATGATGGAGTCAGTAATTAGGTTAACCCAGACGATTTGGCTTTAAATTGTCTCTGCCCTTCAGTAGACACTATCTAGTTATTTTCTTATTTATATATATTTGTACCCTGCTTTCCTGTCCAAAGTAGCTGGCAACATTGCTTCCTCCTTCTCCATTTTATCCTTGCAACAATAACCCTGAGGTGGCTGAGGCAGAGAGCCAAATGACCAGTCCGAGGTCACCCAGCAAGCTCCCATTGCAGAGTGGGGATTGGAACCTGGGTCTCCCAGATCGTGGTCTGACACTCTAACTACTATACAGTGCTGACTCAGTCAGGCTCACATGGGAATAATACTGATTGTCTTGCAAGGTTGCTGTGAGAATGAAGTACTTTCAGTTCGCGAAGCTCAGTATTTCAATGTGCAGTGACATATTCTGTCTTCTTTCTTCTTCATTCAGTGACTTCCTTATACTCCCTGGCTACATAGACTTCACTGCAGACCAAGTGGTGAGTATGAGGCTAATTTTTATAATACGTTAAAAATACATTATGGTGAAAAACATGTTTCTTTCTCTGCAAAAATTCCTTCCTATTTGCTCATCTTTACAGTAGTCACTGAGCAACTTCCAGCACTTTTTAGATTTCCAGCTCCCTTCTATGAGGTTTTTGGGCACTCCTGAGAATACTCCATGCCCTGTAATCCTAAACTTACCTATTGAAAAACAAAAAACCTAAACCCTGTGGTTGCTAAGATTATGGAAATGTGATGGGAGAATACATAGAAATAAATGAGGTGAAATGCTGCTGTAGTCCAAACTCTGTGGGTTTTTTAAGGACCTGACTTCTGCTCTGACCAAGAAGATAACTTTGAAGACTCCGTTGGTATCCTCCCCTATGGACACTGTAACAGAGGCCAGCATGGCCATTGCGATGGCGGTAAGTAATCTGGCACAGTGTGTGTGAGGATTTTAATGGGGATAGATTATTAATCATTTTATATTTTAAATATTATTTATTATATCTTTGTATTGTTTTTATTAGGTTATTTTATATGCTGTTAGCCACCCCAAGTCCCTTTTGGGGGAGAGGGAACAGGATATAAATTTGATAAAAAGATAAAATTCATCCAATGTGTGTGGGGGATCCATCTTTGTATCCTAGCTATTTGCCTGCAGAAATCAGGGCAAGTCTTGTTTTTCATCGCTGAATCATGTTTACAAAACAGATGATTGCTTTAATAAGCCTTTCAATTCAGTGATGTGTTTGCAGAGGGAAGCTTTGCTGGTCTGTCCCAAGCCCATCTGAGTATAGGGCTGCGATCACACACACTAAATAATCCACTTTCAATGCGCTTTTGAATTGGATTTTATCAGTTCACACAGTAAAATCCAGTTGGAAAGTGCATTGAAAGTGGATTATTTGGTGTGTGTGATCGCAGCCTAGAATGTGCCGTCTTACTAGGTTCTTTGTCCTTGAAGTCTTTTCTGACAAGATAATTCCCAGAGCTGTTGGAACTGTGCAGAGGAAAGGTTGCATAAGTTGGGAGGAGGTCTGGAGCGAGGAGGGGCAAGGGGGTAAGATTTGTAGCCCCTTATGATGAACCCCTGTAGCTCCCCAACTGTCTGGCAGATTTTTCCCACCAAAACTTTAGTTCCCCTCAATGTCTGAGTTGCCTTACAGTAGCGTGTATATCTTCTCTACTGATATAAACTTTAAACTGTTCCACCCTTTGTTTAGATATTGGTTTAGGCTTTAGACCCAGTACAGGAACTTGAGGGAAAGACAGGAGCTGTCCTGTTTTATAAACCCTTATGAAATTGCATGAGGCAAAGTAACTTTCAAAACAGAAATAATATTTTACTGAACAGGCAGAGAATATATATAATAGGGGTATTCAAGGTTTTGAGATTACTGAGGTAAAAAACTTTCTAAAGTGTCTAAGCTTCTTCCCTTTATCACAGACCAGGGTTCTCTTCACAACCCCTTTCACTGGCAGGAAGTTATTCTTCTTGTCCCTATGAAGCAATAACTACTATTTGGCTTGTATGGGAGTTCACTCTAACTACCCAGACCTTCTGCCAATCCTTCTCCGTATCCTTTGTCTGTATAAGGCTGTTCTGTAGCTTTTCCGACTGAGAATCTAAGTTCTCCATCAGAACAGTTTTAATATATTTAAGACAATGGGGTTTCTCTTCTTCTCTCTGTAGAAGTAGTTTTCTGACTATTGCCTGTCAGGAAACACTGACTCCGAAATGTCTCTTCCCTCAGAAGCCAAACCCTCTGGCTACTGATCCAGGCATTAAATTTCAGACCAAGACCAAAAGGCGAAAGACCAAAACTGACGAAAGACCTCTTTTCCCTCCAGATCAGCTGTTTTATTTCCTCTCTCAGCTGATGTTGGCCAATCAGAGGGCAAGTAGAACAACCAATCACATAAGCTCTTCTCTCCAGGGAAGACTAACTCTTGAACGCCCTGACTCTCTTGACACAAGCAGCATTTTAAAAAGTCTGCTTTTCTGTGCAATCTGTCACTCCCCTCCTTCCTCCACAGGTACATCTACACACAGGGAAGGTGGTGTTTTCATTCCCTTGTCTTTCCTTTCTTCTGCTTCCCCAGCTGTCATGACTGTTCTTCCTCATGGGTGCTGATCTCCTGGGAGCGATGTTTTCAGGGATCAGCAGGGGCAGAAGGAATAGACAGTAATGTAGCAAAACTCCTTTGAGTTCTTCTGTATGTGGATGCTTGGACACAGGTGGCTGTCCCATTATCCTTATCACTGATAATACAAAATCTTCTTTCCTGCTGGCCTCACAGGAGATCTGGATTAACACAACTATGGTTTGGTGTAGTGGTTAAGTGCACAGACTTTAATCTGGGAGAACCGGGTTTGATTCCCCTCTCCTCCACTTGCATCTGCTGGATGACCTTGGGCAAGCCATAGTTCTGGCACAGCTGTTCTTGAAAAAGTGCAGTTTCTGTCAGAGCTCTCTCAGCCTCACCTACCTCACAGGGTGTCTGTTGTGGGGAAGGGAAGGGAAAGGAGTTTGCAAGCCACTCTGAGACTCCCTTGGGTAGTGAAGGGTGGGGTATAAATCCAATCTCCTCCTCCTCCTCTTCTTCTTCAAACCTGGGGACACCTCTGTGCTAGTGGGTAGGACTGGATGGCTCATCTTGTAGTCTTCTTGCTTGAAGAAATAAGCTTCTGACACTATTTAAAGCACTTTGGCTCTCCTTGCATACACTCCCCTTTGTCACACTTCCCACTCAGCGTGTGCCGGTTTTCCTTCTGTCAGCCCTCCTTTTGCTACCCACTCCTGTCACTGTTCCTTTGGCACTGCTCCCTAGGCCTCATATGAGCATCCCCTTCCCAGAGTGCCTCACTATGTTCATTCAGTTTCTGGCATCTATCCTGCCTTTCCTCTGAGTACCTCAGGGCACCACGAGTGATTTTATCCTTTTGCGCTTTAACCTCAGAACCACCCTGTGAAGTAGGTTGGGCTGAAAGCATGATGGACTCAAGGAGGCTTGATGGTGGCATGTGGAATTTGAACCCACGTCTGATGCTGTCTTCCTTGAACCACCTCAGCCTTGCCTTACCTGCGGTTTCACAACCACTTCATTCTCCTCTCTGCCATATCCTAATTCTGTGCTTGTCCATTCCTGAGCTTCCTCTCCAGTCTTGTTCATCTGCTGTAAATTTTGAGCCCTCTGGGTTCTTTCTCATCTATGAATTCCTATCCTGGCTCTGTGGGAGGAAACCATTCAAGGCAATCAAAATTAAAAATCCCTGGTAGAAAAGAAAAAGTCTTCACACTAGTTGAGAATGCTCAGAAATATCATTTGAAATGAGAGGCTTTCTAATGTGATGAAGCATTGTGGTATACAGACTTTAAAAATGTGTTTTCCTCCTCTAATTTCTCCATAAACTGCATATGCTGAGGGACCCCAGTTGGAACAAACCACGGCTAAAAGCTGAGCCTTTATTCTTCTGAGGTATTTTTCCATGCTGTGTTCATATGTTCCGTAGAGAGTTTAGTGCTATTAGCTAATAGAGAAATGTTAGCCGGAGTAACTGTAGCCTCTTCCAGCTCTACTTTTGTTTCATCCCTACCAGTCAGCCAGTCTTTTCGGTTCTACCTTGTCCATCCTTAGCTGTGTCTTTCCTTAAAGTGAAACCATTTCGTACAAAAACTGTTGCAGCCCCCACTCCCGCCAGCCTTCTCTTTGTTCATTGGCTGATGGCAGAAAAGAAGCGATGCTCTCGTTAATGGTTTACACTTTCCTTCTGTATTTTCTCAGCTCACAGGTGGGATTGGATTCATCCATCATAATTGCACCCCAGAATTCCAGGCCAATGAAGTACGAAAAGTTAAGGTAAAGGTCAACATTCTGAGGAATGTTTAAGCAAGTATTGTTGGGGAGAAGGGTCAAGGTGACAAAGTCATATGTGTAAAGAACGGCTTGGATCCAGCCGTGCACAAGTGGAAACATAAATGGTGTTAGCCCAGTTCCGCTTGCACAAGAGCTTGCACAACACCTAATACATTCCTCCCTGTATGCTATAGTCCTCAGAAATCGGATGTACAAGATCTTGCAGAAATGCAAGGAAGGATACAATAAGATTGACTTACCATGGTCATTTTCTTGTGCTTTTGCTTGTGCAAGAGCTGTAGCACAAGTTGAAATTTTGTGGTGTAGACGTAACACTTGACTGTTCCTTCACCATGAGTAAAATATTAGAAGCAGGCTGTGAGATTGCATCCTGCTTCCTCCAAGACCCTCTCATTCAGGAGTCTTCTCCCATGCCCATTAGCCCTAATTATGGTGAATAGCTACAACAGCACCACTCCTAAGTTAACCATGGTTAATGCTAACCAGGGTTTGAAGGCTGTGGTTTTTCTGGTTAGAATCCCTAAAGCCATTTTTCTTAGGGTGTGCTGAGTGTGATTAGCATCAACCCTGGCTAATGTTCATAGCTTCAGTACTTTCAGGCAGGGTGCTTCGGCCTCTGCTAGCTAACAAGCTGTGCACATCTGATTTCCTGGCCACATTTTCCTGGTGACAGTCCTGCACTCCTGTCTGTGCATTGACACTGCTGTGTGGCTAAGTTCTTAACCATGTTTGAAAGCCCCAGTCCTAGACTGCTGCAGTCCTGGAGGCCCATTGCTTGGGGGAAGGGCTACGTGGTCATCTCCTCACTCCTAACCCCCCCCTTTTCTGGTGTTCCAAACAATATTTTTTCCCTTCTTTTTTCCCCTTGAATGTGCTTTGCTCCAGAAATACGAACAAGGATTCATCACAGACCCTGTAGTTCTGAGCCCCAAAGACAGAGTCCGAGACGTTTTCGAAGCAAAAGCCAGACATGGGTTCTGCGGTATCCCCATCACAGACAATGGGAAGATGGGCAGCCGGCTGGTGGGGATCATCTCATCCCGAGACATTGACTTCCTGAAGGAGGAAGAGCATGACTTGCCTCTCAGCGAGGTCAGTGGAGGTCCTGACTTTAGGGATGGGTGAGGTGGGGAAAATCCAGAACTTTGCGGTGACAGTTGGGAAAAGGTCTCTGCAGTATGGGGGTTTGTGTGTGTGTGTGTGTTGTCTGAAGGAATGAGCACACAACATCTTGTAATGCTGGGAGCACAGTGCTTGGCTTTCTCCTCTTAGTGCAGTAGGAAAAGGTTGGCTACCAAAGGCCGCCTAAGGTTGGCCTTAATGTTGCCTCTGTATCTGGGCATCAGGTTTCACCACTGCAGCATTCTGCAGTGCCTTAGTGCCAGCACTGCTCTCCGAGGCTATCTTTAGACTGGGCTGACAAAACCAGGCATTAGGTGCCCTTCCCAAGTGTGGTCTTCAGTCATCTCTAATTCCACCCCACAGGGGAAGTGTGTGTGTGTGTGTGTGTAGTGTGAGTGAGAGAGAGAGAGAGAGAGAGAGAGAGAGAGAGAGAGAGAGAGAGAGATGCTTGCAAAAGAGCTTCAGTGAGACTAAGCAAGGCTGGATTCTCTGCTTTGATGCTTAACATGGCGTTATCCTTGTCTAAATCCATTTCCTTCTGAAACTTCCCAACATCACTATCCCCAGATTGCTTATTCCGTTGAATGTGGAAGTCATTGAGGCTGCTCTAAAAAGCAGTTCAAGGATCGCACTTTCCCTGTGATTCTAAAGGCAAGTTAAGCCGAGAAAATAACCCTTATGCCTTCCCCACTTGTTAACTTAATGCATGAAATCAGGCAGCTGAACACCTTGTCGTGGAGCCTCTAGGGATGGGATGCTCCTCTGTACAAACCAAGGTTCTGCATTTATAGAAAAAAGGACACATGAAACTGCCTTATACCGAGACAAACCATTGACCTGTCAGGTCAGTATTTGTTCTGACAAGCAGCAGCTCTCCATGGTCTCAGGTGGAAGGTTTTCCCCATCACTTGGTACTTGGTCCTTTTAAGTAATGGCAGGGGATTAAACCTGGGACCCTCTGCATGCCAAGCAGGTGCTCTGCCAGTGAACCATGGCTTGTTCCCAGTTGTCAGGGAGAACCATTCTGGCCTAGCTTTCTCCCTGATGTGCTAGTTTTGAGTGTGCAGGGATGTTTCTTAGTGAAGGGGTACTTCATCATGGGAGCTCCCCACCTGAAGACTGAAACAGTACAGTAGACTGTTTATTCAAGTTGCACTGATTGTGATGTTGCACTGGGTGATGATGCTGTCTCCCTATGGGATTTTGGATTACGGTAGCTCTTCTGATTAAGACACCTTCAACCTTTCCCTTACGGTAAATACAATACAGTGGTGCTGGCTAAGAGAGTCTCTTGCAGCTCTTTTTGCCTTCAGACACCCCTATTAAGCCTTCCTCTATCTCAGGAGTCCCCAAAATGGTGTCTGTGGGTACCGTGGTGCCAGCCAAGTATTTTTTAGAAAGTGGGCAGGCCAGGTGGGGCTTCTGTCCAACAAGGCTCCAGATTGGCCACTGGAAATTTGATTGACCTTCAGGTTCTTAAAAAACTTTGCCACCATGCACAACAATTCTCACTGTGTGACTGAAGGTAAGCTGCGGCAGCCATTTTTTGGCTGGCTCCACCTTTTGCAGCAGCCATTTTATGGCAGCCATTTTGTGGCTACACCCACTACACTGTGTCATAATTCCAGAGGCGCTTGCAGGCTTAAAAAGCTTGGGAACCCTTGCTCTGTCTCTTGGACATTGCTGCTTAATTATTTGGCCAAGTAGAACCAATTTCCATACTTCTCAAATTTTTCATTCTTTCTAGATCATGACCAAGCGAGAAGACCTCGTTGTAGCGCCTGCAGGAGTTACGTTAAAAGAAGCCAATGAAATTCTTCAGAGGAGTAAAAAAGGTATTTGTTTAGGGGCATTTCTTGCCTTCCTCTTCCCTTCAATGGGGACCCCAAAGTGGCTTATAAAAAATGTCAGTGCAATTTAAACAATGTGAAAAAATATACACACACACACACAGAAACATAGAAAAGAAACCCCAAAAGGTATGCTTAAGGCTGATCTGAGATCCACTGGGGCGGTTCACTGAGGCAACAGGCTGTAAGCCAGAAGCCCTTTGACTCTTGACAAAAGGCTCTTGCTTTTGGCCACGCCCAGACTTTTTAAGTACCTGTGAGAAGGAGGAAACAAAAGCTCAGATAAGATCTTAAACAGATGGCAGCCTGTATTCCACCAGTTCCTCTCCTGTGTGTAAGTGGGAATAGCTGTGTGGTATTCTGACTTGGCATACTGTGTCTCTTTCTGTGGCTTAGTGCAGCACATAGGCATAGAGTTCCTCTCCTGGTGTGCTGGTTGTAATGACATGTTTCTCCTGTCCTTGGGGCATGGATTCTAATAAGTATAAAGTGCTGCAGTGTCAGCAAGTTCCAGTTTTGTTGGTTTGAAGCTATTTTTTTTTTAAAAAATCATGGAAATGGTTATGAGCACAAATTATTGTTCCTCTAGCGCAGAAGAAATCTGAACGTCATTGTAGTCCTGTGTTCTGAACTTTAGACTTGGGCTCTTGGTGCCGATCCTTACATAGCCACAGACTTGCATTTGGTCAAGTCACTATGAGTTTCAGTCTCATTCCCCAATCTGTAAAGTGGGGGTGAAAAAAATCATTGTGTCACGACTATAACTCTCAGCATTGCCTCTTGATTTCTAGGCAAGTTGCCCATCGTTAACGAACAGGATGAGTTGGTGGCCATAATTGCTCGCACTGATCTGAAGAAAAATCGGGACTATCCCCTGGCATCCAAAGACACCAAGAAACAGCTGCTCTGTGGGGCTGCCATTGGGACCCACGAAGACGATAAATACCGTCTAGACCTCCTTGTGCAAGCTGGTGTGGATGTTGTTGTGTTGGTGAGTATCAGGGATGGGCATGCAGTAGAGGGTTTTGGGCAAAACCACCTAGCTAGTTGAACCTGGACTCTGCATCTTTTAAAGTTTATCGCTACTTCGGCAGCTATAGAAATGGACTGTTTTGAACTTCCTTGCTGTTCCATAGAATTGTTGAATGCTATTGATTTTTCTTGGAAAGTCTGCTTTGCTTCTCTGCAACTTTTATGATAGGAAGGTATTTGGCTTGGTTGGTAGTGTAAAAATGTTTTAAATCTTGCAAAGCTTCAAGCTTTACCTCAAGCAGTACAATAGAAGGGATAGCAGCATTAAACCAGATGAGGTCATTAGTTCCTGAGAACAGCATGCTCAGGAAGTACTAATTACGGGCAAGGCATAAAAGTGGAGGGAGGGCGGGAAGGACAGACAGACAGACAGATAGATGATGTAGGCCTCTTGTATAATCCACTGAAAAATCTATTGAAGACCAGCCTTCTAGACCTCTTTGTTAGGCTGATCCTAATTAATATACCCATAGCTATTCAAGTCAGAGAAACGGTTAAGCTGTTGGAGGTAGGAATTTTAATGCATTGCATGTTTACTCTGTTGTTTCATGTACACCTTCTCCTACATCTCCGTGCTTCAGTCTGTCCCTTTTCCAAATATCCCTTTTCCCTCCCCAGACAATACATGGTTTTTGTACATATTGTTCATAAAGCAATACTAAGAGGCATGGTACTTTACAACAATTGCTTCACATTTTTGCAGTAAACTAGTGAAGTAAGTCATCCCATTTCATTGACGGCAGATTGAGGCTGGGAGTGAATAAGCTGTTGTCTCCAGATGAGTTAGGATATTGCAACTAATTTAGCATAATTTAGGAACTGTCTCCATTTTGCATAATTCTGATTTGCAGAGTTCTGTGTTTATTTAGAACAGAGATCTAGACACCCTTCGTACAGATACTGAAATGGGTAGCTTGAACTTTTGATTTCTGTTCACAGGCTCTCAAATATAACTTGTAGTACTCTATAATCACCTAGGCTGTGAGCTCTTGGTGATGTCCATTGAGGACTTGATGGCATGTATCCTTCCTCTTCCCTGAGCAAAATTTGAATCCTTCCTCTGGCCTATGGAATCTTCCTCCATTTTAAGTGGCTTCCACAGAAGAGCTCCTTAAGGTGAAGAAAGGGACCTTAGCCCCTCCAGCCTAAGACGGGATACATGCAAGTGCCTTTCCAGTAATAATGTGAAAATAGAGATGTTGGGTCACTAATGAAGGGTCTTGTACATTGTACTGGCTCATAGTACAAGGGGTATTAAACTCCATTCTTATTCCCAAGTAAAACTCCAAAAGGAAATTGTGCATCTGCCTGAAGTTTATACCGTTAACTCTAATTATTGTACCGTGCCGTCTCACCTTCTGTTTGAGACAGAGCAAGCATGACTGGTTTTATTGTGGGTACTGATTTGGCTTGCATTTCATTTTAAAGAATGTGACACAAGAAAGCATGGGATACCAATTAGTTCTTAGGTTTTTTGTTTAAAAAAATCTGTGCTTTTGAGCTCTCAAGGCGTAGAGACACAGATTTAAATAAAAATGGAAACACATAAGTCTGTTGCCATTACGACAGAAGTGGTTAGGACAGAATATGGCTACGGAATGACAGACTTTGTCCAGAGAAACTGCTGAAAGCTCAGTTCTCTTTCAGGAGTCTTTCCACAATTCAGTAAAGAAATATGCCCTGTTATTGTGTGGACATGACAGTAGCTCTTTTTCGTTTGCCAATTCAACTAGACCACGGTTGTGATTGGAAGAGGCATGTTTCTTCCTTCTCATTCCTTCCTCCTCACCTCAGAATGAGTAATTTGTGGGTGAATGGCACTCTGACTTAGAGCCTCATCACCTGCAAACATTTTTGTGTGAAACTGCATCTGAAACAGAGCAGGCTAGCAAACTGAGGTAGGGAAAAAGGCAGCCATTGAAAGTAGATTTCAGGGTATTTCTCTATTCATTCCAGCTTCGTGTACCTCTTTTTATAAGGCAAACCAAGTATAGCTCCCCAACAAAATGGGAGATTAATTTAGAGAGCATGTTTTCTGTAATTTTGTTCGCATTAATTGTTACTAGTTGGTACTGACAGATAAAAGTTCATGAGCAAAGTCTGAGTCCAGAGGCACCTTTAAGACCAACAAAATTTTATTCAAGGTATGAGCTTTCATGTGCACTTCCTTAGATAAGTCCATGAGGTGCTTGAAGTTGGATGTGCTGTCTCTTGAATAAAGAAGTTTAACTGATGGGTCTTTTGCCCTGGTGGAAGGAGAGGAAAAAATGCTTAGTAGCCTGGATTTGGACTCTTTCACTCTTCTTCCAGGACTCCTCCCAAGGGAACTCCATTTTCCAGATCAACATGATCAAATATATCAAAGAGAAATACACTGACCTGCAGGTCATTGGAGGCAATGGTAAAGATTGTTTATTGCTAATTTAAATATTTAAATAGGATTCTGTTCCTTGGGTTGTAGAGAAATTTGATACATTTTAAGTGGGCCGTTTTATTCATTACCTCATGAGATTGATATTTGTTGTAGCTGGTGAAGCCACATTAACAATTTACTGTGGGATTCATCTATAGGCTATGAGAAGCTCAGCTTGTTAGCAGGACCACAGAAGTTCTCTTGTCACTGTTGTGGTAGTCTATCCTAAATATCTACTGTAAAGCACAGTATTCCACTGAGCATTGAAAGGGTTGTTGTAGGGTATAAAGGAGGAAACCTTTTGAAGTCATCAGTTCTGGGGAAGCAGTTACCATCTGAAGAATATAAACCCTGATCATTAAGCGGTTTTTTTTCCTTTTAAATTTACAATACCCATTAACAGTTATTATTTATTTTTGAAAAGCATAGTTTACTCACACAACTCCAGGGCCTGAAGAGATTCTAAAATAACCATTGGCTCACACACATACCCCTTAGCCAGACTAGCGTGGCACAGACAGAAAATGGAAGTCCATGTGGCATTTTTTTCCACAGATGTGTTTTTGTGACAAAGGATGTCACACAGGCCAAAAACATGGCATACATCATAATATTAATCATTGCAATATCTGTTAGATTGATGGAGTGTTTCCCCCCCAAAAATAAGGCTGAAAGTGACTTAGCCATGGTCACCCAACAAGAGACTATCAGAACTGAAATGGGAGCCTGAGTTTCCAACTGGAACTGTGACCTCTCGCTCTGCTGTCTGACAGCAGGACTTATTCACAGTTGTTCCCATCCTTCGGAAAGGAAAAACCTGCAGTCACAAGCTTAGAGTGCTGGGATGGTGCCAGATTGAATGGAGGCCAGCCTCCTGCCCCCTGTTAAAATATTTCTCCCCCTGTTCTTTCCCCTAGTGGTGACAGCAGCTCAGGCAAAGAACTTGATTGACGCAGGGGTGGATGCCTTGAGAGTTGGCATGGGCAGCGGGTCCATCTGCATCACACAGGAAGGTAAAGGAAAACATTGCATGTCAATCGCAGCCCATTTTGCTTTACCTTGAAGAGGGCTCTGGTCCTGGATGTGTAGTGGGAAGGTGGGGCTAGATCCCAGTCTGCTGAGTCGCTGGGATGGGCATTTATACATTTTTGGTCATGCTGATTATATAATGGGTGAAGAGCTGTGCCCTTGAGTGACCAGGGCAGCACTGGTATTAGGTTCCAAGCAGGTGCTGGCTTGGCTACATACTGAGTCAACATTGGAACAGGGAGGAGAGAGAGACATTGGGTTGTTGGCCCAGGGTCACTTGTACTTGGAGAGGAGGGTCATCCAGTGTGTTCCCTTTTGCAGTGAGTAGAGTACAACCTGGCTGCACCATGCCCAGCTGCGTGCTGGCATTGCATCAGTGTCTGGGGTGTCCTTCTGGCTCTTGCTCTCTTATCTCTAAATTGTATGTTTTTGTCTTGTTTAGCTGCTCCAAAGATCCCTCCAGACCTAAAGTCCCACAGCCCCAAATGCCCTTCCACAGTCACTGGCACCTATAGTAAGTCATTGCCCCCCCTCGTTCCCCTCTCCTTAATTCTGTCTTGGAGCAAGGCTCTGATTGGCTGCCCATTGCCACTCCCCCCCCCCGCGCTTGTTTGGAGAGTAATCTAGTTGTTTAGACGCACTTGGGGTTTTGTGGCTTTGGATACTGGTTGTTAAAAACTTGAGAAGCTTCCTGATTCTGTGTCTTTCCTAATGCAGGGTTCTAATTTTGTCCTTTTTGGTACCAGTTGAAGCTTTTTTCTTCCTTCCTTAAATCTGGAACCTGATTTTTTTTAAAAAGCTTACTTTGCCCATTTACTTTCCCTTTCTATGGGCAAAATCACCATAATTTACTTACATTTGAGACAGAAGCTGTGAATTGGAATCACTTTATGCCAGAAGGAGTTACATTCTGATTCAATATACAAAATAGGTAAAGTGCTGTCTTTGAGAGGTTCTTAATTGGGTTGTTGATTGAATATTGCAAACTCTCTTCATCAGGTACACCTTGCTAGTGTTAAGAGGGATTTCTTGGTTGTTTTTAACTGTGCAGTCCAGCACCATGTAGAATAGCTTGATCCTGCCTGGCTGTCTTTCCTTATAAAGCTTCAGGGTTTCATCCGATAAGCACCTTGTTGCACTCCTGAACTTGTAGTTGTAGGAAGCATTTCTTTTAAACCATATTAGATTGACGTAAAAAAGAACCCTCATCCTGCTTCAGTTATGTTATCCTCTTCATCCTTTTAAATATTTGAAAACCATGGTCCTTTTTGTGTACATCATCCCTGTTTTCCCTGTTAGGGGCATAATACACTGCTGAAATCCCAACACCACACAAGGGAAGGGAGCTTCAGCCTGTTCTGCTCTTATTGCACACAGAAGATAAGAGTTGATGGAAGTTCCTCTTTGAACACGGGTTTTTTTTTAACCTTTTCTCATGATAGCTGCTACCCTCCCATTGAAGCCTATTAAGGAACATGGAGAGCAAGTTGCTAGCGTAGGGAAAGCCTATCTTTCCATTTCTGCATGATTGGCTGCCTTGGCTGCCTTAGCTAATTCTCACTTACAAGCAAAATTTGTTAGAAAATTTGTTTTTTAGGTGAAACTACTTTTTCTAGAGAGCAGTCTGGTTGAAAAGCATATTTTGCTTTTCACGCAAGAGAATACCATTTGTTCTCATGTGATGCCATTCCTGTAATTCAAGGTCTCTGGCTTTGGTTTACATTCCAGGATCTGAACAAGCAAGCAGGGCTTCCCGCCTGCATAACTGATTCCTTTCCATGTGCATGTGTCCTAGCTTTGGATCCTACTGAACGTTGTCAGCAAGACTGTAGGCCTTATTTCCTGGAATGTTTTTCAGCATTCTTTCTATAGACTTGCAGTCTGTGCAGAGCAAAAATGATTTGTCTACTTAAAAGCCAAAAAAAAACAACCCCAAAACCAACCCTTACCTGCTCCACATGACTTGTTCTCTAAGGTCAGCCTGGCAACTCTTGTCTTTGCCATATCCATGGTGTAATATTAGTCTGGCTGGATCAAGACATTGGGGAAGATGCACACTTTGTGACAGTGATTCTCGTTACGTTGCCTGCTTACATTCTTGATAAGAGATCCCCCTTTTCCACCTCCTTCAAACCCATTTGGCTCTTTCAGAATTACCTGGGGATTTTCCAATACCAGGCAGCTATCCATGAAGAATCTGCTAACATTTGGGAAATAATCCAGTCTTTGATAGGAACTTCTTCCCTCCTTTCCGCTGTGCCTGTCATTTAGAGCCTCTACTCCATTCCCATTATTCTGTTTAGCTTGTCAAAAGGGGAGTGGGAACAGCCCCCCCACAATAAATATTGCAGATTCTCAAGGGATGCAAAATAAATGAACTGGACTGGTAAGGTCCAGCTAGTTTTGATTTAGCAAAATTCCAAATGTATCTCAAAGCCATTGCTTAGTGATTTAGGCAGGTGTTTATCTGAAATGGATTTTTTTAAAAATTATGGTATGTTTGTAACAAACCTGAAAACTAGCTAATGTTCCATTCTGGCAGAGCAAAAGCTCTGTGAAAGCCAAAGGTTGGCATAGTCATCTGATGGTTTAATCCCTAAAAATGTGTAGGGCAAGACCCTCATGAGCAAAGTGTATGTTTTAAGGGTGTGTGTGTCCTGGTATGTCCAGTTAAAGGATTTGGGGAAGCTGTGCTTGGGGGGGTTCATCCTGAGACCCTGGAGAGCTATAGCCAGCTAGTATAGTTAGGGTGAAGGCAGTTCTTATTGTGGCTAGGGGTTCAGAATAGTCATCAGCAGTAGTGTTATGCCCCAAGAACCCAGCGATCTCTCACACCTCCATATTCTTGAATACTTATTAAGATTCCATGAATGTATTCCCAGGCATCTCTCTTAAAGGAGGTGTACAGGCTTTGGAATGATGATAAGTTGGCCCAGGAAAAGATTGGATTTACCTGTTTTGTATCTCTTATTCTTTGTAAATCAAAAGTAGTGCTGTACTGAATTCAAACCCTGCTCTGGAAACCAGATCTTCCTTGTGTGAGGCTCAGTGTTGGGGACTTCGGATAGCATGACTGTCTCTTCTCCCCTGGAATCAACGTGCTAATTCATAAAGGGCTGGTCTCCACAGTATAGTTCCGTATATCGCATCATAAAGTTTGGTGGCCCACATAACTGGTTCCAAGTTCAGGAGGACCTGTGTGTGTTGTGTGTCTGTGTTGCTCTCTGGGCTTGGGGCTGATATTGTGGGAAGTCTGTTTCCACCATTTGGCAGCCTTGATGTTGCCTCCGCAAAAGCGAGACCATCTCTTTAGCACTAACCTGGTTTTTACCTGCTCATGGGAGGCCCATTTCATGGATGGCTGAGTTCCAGTTCAATGCAGTTGATTTCAGTGAAACTGAAGCTTCACTTTTCCTAGAATAAGCCAAACACTTCTACCTTGAGCTGCTTATGTTGAGCCATAGAAATGGGAAGGAGAGCAAAACCACAGCTGAGCTGGTACGAAAATGGTATATTGGGTTCCTGTTTCCTGATGAAGTGTTGAGTTAGCTTTGGCAGTACAGACAGCGAGTTTGAAACCTGCATTCAACAGGAAGCTTGCACTCTCTGAATGACTAATCTTGCATGGTCGTGGCCTCCTCTGGTACACTGTACTAACCGTGATGGAGCAAAGGCCTTAAATTAATTGGGGGGGGGGGGTATTATCCCATTTTATGGGGACAGTTTACAGAGTTTGTGCATGACCTTGGCTGTACAGTGTGCCTCACTTCGAGCCTGTATATATTAAATTGCTACATGGATGGAAACCACAAGCAAACCCAGGACAAATTACTGGCACAAAACAGTCTTTGTTGACACATGACCATGTACTTGAAGGATCCTTTCTTTTGGAGTTTCCCCACATCCTATGCCTGTTTCCTGTCCCATCTTGAACTGTAAATGGGATGCTGTGGGGGTGGGGGTGGTTGCCTTATATTTTGGTCATTCTATGTGTCAGGAGGTTTGTTGGCTTGACAAGAACTCCCAATCAAGTTTTCTTGTCCTCGTGCCAGGCACAAACATTTTGTTACGCTCAGAGTTTCTCTAGAGAGCTCTGTGGCTGGTCAGATTCTGCATGTGGACCAGGCAGTAGCCCCTAAGATTTATCAGCAAGTAGTTTGCATGGAAGTTATCCGTCATGGGGGTTATTGCCCTCTGAGCCATGCGAGAAGCTGCCCGGAGTCACTGGAACAGCTCATATGCCTGGCAGATACACTGTGGAATTAAGAGCTAGAGAATGCTCCTCCTGTGGGTTTCTTGTGCTTAAAAGAGTAGCCAAAAAAAGACCTTGCACTTTTTGGTCTTAAGGGTCTAGAGTGGGGAAGGGATCTCTGAAGAATCATACATAGGACCAGTGGGCCAAACACTGACTGCTTTTATTTCTTTTCTCTATCTTGTCTCTGTGGTGTTTAGTCTTGGCATGTGGGAGGCCTCAGGCCACGGCAGTGTACAAAGTGTCAGAGTACGCCCGGAGGTTTGGCGTGCCAGTGATTGCGGATGGTGGCATCCAGAACGTTGGCCACATTGCCAAGGCCCTGGCGCTTGGTGCTTCCACAGGTGAGATGCTGATGTCAAATTACTTGTTTTTTGTTTTCAGGCGCATGACAATCCCTACAGAAAACTTCTGGCTTTTGAGGAGGGGGTTCTGGGGGTTCTGCTTTTAATGGCACTGTGCTTTTTTCGTGCTAGGGCACATCCTGTCCTGCAGGGGGCAGTGGCTCACTAGAGAGACTGTAACAAGTCTTACCAAGCGCACATCTGCTGCGGGAAACCCTGGTGTTTGCATCCCTGTACATGGATCTGCGAAACCTGATTTGTGGGCAAGATTTTAGGAGTATGTGTGTGTGAGAGAGAGAGGGAATGCTTCCACACTTCACATGTTTGCTGTTGGCATCACTTGAACAGCATTTGGTGTTCTCATCAGCATTTGTAATGCCCTCAGTTCCCCTGATCCTGGAATTCCTCACCACAAGGTGAAAGGGAAACCAACATTAGCCTTGCTCTCAGTACAACTGGCTTTCTGATTTTGAGGCTGGGGGAAGTAGCTGCCATGCAGCTTTTGCACCGATTCCTACTGATGTGGGAGAGAAGAACTTCTGTTTTTCAGATGTCTGCACCTCTGTAAAGAAATTGCTACCAGAACATTTCGGGCTGTTCCTCCCTAAATATATTTAAGAACCAACTAATTTTAATCATATGATGACTTATGTGGCCCTTTGTCTGTGATGCTGCTGTCTTCAAGGACACAGGACAAGTCTACTTGATTCAAAATCAGTGGTGAAACCTGCCACTGCATGCCAAGGCCCTTGGTGTAGCTTTGGCTATCTGCCCAAACCCCATTGTGTCTTCTCTTTCCTACCCGCCACACCTCACGTTGCTTCCTTTGTCTGGCTGTAGTGATGATGGGCTCCCTGCTTGCCGCCACCACAGAGGCCCCGGGGGAGTATTTCTTCTCTGACGGGATCCGACTGAAAAAATACCGGGGCATGGGATCTCTTGACGCCATGGACAAAAACCTTGGTAGTCAGAACAGATACTTCAGGTGAGAAGGGTTTGGCTTTGTATAAGAGCTACTGGGGAATGTAAATCGGGATATGTACAAGCAAGATAAATGTGTGAAGATTGAGGAAAAGACCTGTGACCCTGATAGGCCAAGCCGCTAGAGCAGGGGTGGCCAAACCTGCGCAACGTAAGAGCCACACAGAATAAACGTCAGACGTTTGAGAGCCACAAGACATGAACAGATATTACAATCACATTTTTATTTAAAAATATGCAAATTTGCTTTTTATTAACATTAAATGAGACTGCCGAAAATAAAAGCAAAAGGGGTAAAAACAGATATTGATAATGAGATTTATTTGTCCAGTGATATTTATTTGTTTGTTAATGATATTTGTCAGAGAGAGAGAGAAACAAAGAAAGGACGGAAGGAAGGAAGGAAAAGCATGGCTCCCCTTTGCTTCCCCAGCCACCCTGCCAGGAGCTGCGCAATATGCGTGAAAGAGCCGCATGTGGCTCCCGAGCCACAGTTTGGC
Organism: Gekko gecko; assembly: GCA_029375565.1. NCBI lineage: Eukaryota > Metazoa > Chordata > Lepidosauria > Squamata > Gekkonidae > Gekko > Gekko gecko. The sequence goes on from JAPDNY010000002.1 coordinate 37,598,082, forward strand.
CACCTCTGTGCTAGAGCTTTGTCACGACCTCCTTTTAAATGAATTGTGGAAGAAATGAAAAAACACCCTTGTATTTGGGAAGGTATATGAGGGTTAGCTAGCTCCAATGGCTAGCCTCATTTCATGAGATCTCAGAATCTAAGCGGGGTCGACCCTGGTGGGTACCTGGATGGGGGAAGCAAGGAAGTCCAGGACCGTGATGCAGAGATAGACAGTGGCACACCACCTCTGAACGTCTCTTGCCTTGAAAACCCCATGAGTCGGCTGCAACTTGACGGCACTTTCCATCACCCCCATGATGGTCCAGCTTGGGAAGAAGGGAACCCCTGTTTTTAATTTTTGGATTTGTTTGTTAACATTTTGAGAACAACTGTCAGACAGAGTGAACCCTGTAGTGCAAATCCTCACAAGACCTTGTATTCCTCTGTGATTTCTCTAGTGAGACGGATAAAATTAAAGTGGCACAGGGGGTTTCCGGTGCCGTGCAGGACAAGGGCTCCATCCACAAGTTCGTGCCATATCTGATTGCTGGCATCCAGCACTCCTGCCAAGATATCGGTGCCAAGAGCGTCACCCAAGTTAGGTGAGGGCATTGATGGGTCTGTTCTTTTCTTTTTCTCCGTTTTCCCTGAGTACCGCAGGATCATATTGTGGGAGTGGTGTAGGGCTTAGAGCAGGGGTCCCCAACGTGGTGCCTGTGGGCACCACGGAGCCCACCAACATCTTTTTCTGTTACCTGCTAAGTGTTTTTAGAAAGCCCTGCAGAGCTTCTGATGGAGCACTGGAGATGTGGTTGGCTGTGCAGATTTCTAAGAGTTGCTTTGACAGCAGCTGCCACCACAGCCCAAGAATCTTCACTGTGTGGCAAAAGACTTCACTGTGTGGCAAAAGCTGCGGCAGCTGTTTTGTGGCTGGGTCCACCTTCTGCAGCAGCCATTTTGTGGCTGCGCCCATCACACCTTATCTGAATTCCAAAGTCACCCGCAGGCTCAAAAAGGGGACCCCTTAGAGTCTCAGGCTGGGATTGGGGTGGTACAAATTCAAATCCCTGTTGTGCCACAGAAATTAATTGGCTGACCTTTGTCTGCTGAGTCTCAGCCTAACTTACTGCATGGGATGAGGATAGAACGGTGGAGGGAAGAATGATGTTATAAGGTGCTTTGGATAGAGTCTAAATAAATATTAGGAATTCTGTGTGCATGGGCCATGATAGCTTAATGGCACTTAATCTTGCTTCCAGTACCGGCCCAAAGGAGTTGGTTGGACTACTCCAAATTGACAAGTTATCACCACGGTACCCTGCAGGAAGGTTAAATACCGTAGGTCCTGGGAGCTATATTCAGGCCACCAAGATTTTTATGCAGAAAAACTTCTACCTTTCCTGCTATCTGCCACACAGCTGATCTATGTGCGGCAAACTGACAGCATGTTCCTGATGGGTCTGATACAGACATCCATCTATACTAGTTGGAGAATCCTAGCAACCCTATATCTGTCAGTCTGTCCACCCAGATTTGCAACTTTTCATGGTAAATAGGGAACATTATCTCAGTCCTTTCTCATCTTTCACCACCAGGGCCATGATGTATTCAGGAGAGCTGAAATTTGAAAAGAGGACGACGTCTGCCCAGATGGAAGGAGGAGTTCACGGTCTCCACTCGTAAGTTCTGTGTGCAGCAGTTGCCACTGCTGTGTGGCCCCTCCCAGCAGGCAGGAACGCTTGACAGGTTGCTACTGTCATTTCACTGGAATGCTGGTTTGTAGAGTGGTCTGTGACTCTCTTGCCTGCAAGCGTGTTGTGGCACAGCACCCGTGCATATTGGCATTGGCCAGTATGAGCAAAGGCACATGCAGGCTGATCTCCAGGGGGCAGGAAGGAGCTTTAGAGCAGCTCCAGATATTGAGAGCGAGGGCAGCCAGGCCAGTTGCCGACACTATTAGTCCTCGGTACTACTTTCTGAAGCAGAGACGAATTGCACCTCCTCTGCACACAAATGGCAGGAAAGGGCTAAGAGCCTACGCTTGGTAGGGTACCTCTGAAGCCACTTCAAGACCCATGTGGAATGAATAGAGGCAGTACGCGTTGCTCTTCTGGGCTGTACCTGTAGTGGGTGTGTAGTTTTTTCAGAGCATTTTGTTTGGTGCCTTTGAACTGTTCTGAGCACTGCTGTGTGTCAGGAGATGAGGGTCAGGAGGTGATTTAAGTGGGATGAAGCCACGGTCGAGCCTGCAGTCACAAAAGTCTTGAAGTCTTTTGCCTGCGGTCATACGAGTCTTGAAGTCGCAGGGGCAGTTGGGACTTGACACACACTTGAACTCTGTGGGATTGCTTCTGAACAGGTATGCACAGGAGTGAGGCGTGCTGCCTAATGACTGGGGTAAGAACTGCTTTTGCCTTTGTAAAGGCACTAGTTGCTTGCAGGCTTCCCTACTTTAAAATGGGCACTGAGGCAATGGCATGGTGGGGGTGGGAATGATGAAGGCCCTCCCAGTCTGACACTGTGGATTACTCTCTAAATATGGGTTAAGCTTTTCCCACAGAACACACACACAAAAAGACAATGTTACCATATTTTATGTGGTGGTTCTGAGGGTGAGGTACCATCCTGTTGAAGGCGGCTGCTTTTGCCATGTTTTTCTGCTGGGGGGGGGGAGGAGGGTGTAAAGTGCCAGCATTTGGCCCCAAGTTACACTTCTGCCTCTCCCAGCCTCCAACAGAGTAACTTCTCTTTCCTTTCTTTGCCTAGATATGAGAAACGCCTTTTCTGATGAAGGTCCCCTTCGCCTTTCCACAGCCTCTTTGCCCTGGGGGTGCCTGTGCTGCCCTCCTCATGAACTGCTCTTCATGGAAGTGCCATTTTGCTAGAAGGGCTGGGGCTGCTTGTTGGGCCCCCCCCATTGGTTCATCAGCTATTTTGACCAAGGCTGAGGAGAATGCATCGGCCTATTCCAGAGGAAATGCTGTCACTTGAACGAGGCTCTTGAGAGGGGCCCTGTATGTGTGTTGACGTGTATTTTTACAATAAAACAGAGGAGAGGGAGTGTTTTCCACCTTCTTCCTGATGAAATGCGCGGGGATTTGGTCTGTCTTTTCCCACAGCAGCTTTCAAGGGCAGGTGTTCATGACGCATGCTGAGAAGCATCTTTCTGGGTGCATACAACTGCCTACCTGTTCTTGCTTAATTTGTACATTTACCCCCTCATGTACTTTCAGATATTCTCCCCCAACAGTTTGTAAACAATGATCCTACATACCAATCCATTGTCACATATACTCTTCTGCAGGGCCTAGTTATATTCAGTGTATCTGTTCAAACCTCACAGCTAGAAGGAGAACTATGTTTAGTCAAAAATGCTTGTTCTCACATAAATTAAATGTGGGACCCAGGTAGGCATGTTTAGATTTAATGACCAAAATTTGAGGATATATCTGCCATAGAAAAATGGTAATGTTAAGCTTGAAAGAGTTTAGCTAAAATCCCCAATTTTTTATCCTTATCAGTCTGTGGCCCTCTTTGCTGTTCCGCTCTTTTCCTCCAAATGTAACGTGTTTGCTCTAGGCTGTTATATTACATTGCTGGCATTTGTGACCTGGCACTCCTGACCTCAGCTCTTGGAAGAAAACAAATTCACCAGTCTTAAATAAGAGACTTGATCCCCAAACTCTAAAAATTTTAAGAACTCTGAACAACAGTAAAAATAAGAGTCGCTTTTCTTTCTCCCAAGGTGAGAGATGGTCAAATGTGAAAGAACAGCAAGCGTCCATCCCACTAACCTCTTCAAAAATAAATTTACCTCACACACAAAACAGCTGCCAGCTAGAGTTAGATATATGTACCGTGGAGGGAACATTTTCCTAGTTTAGCAAACAAGTCACCTTCCTGTTCCATCTTTGTCATGGTGACTCTCAAGCATACCCATGAAGCAAATTCAAGAGAAGGTGAGCGGGCAGAAGTGCTTGCTTGCAAACATCAGGAAAGCTGTTAAAAACACACACATCGTATACCCAAACAGGTACAGATCTCCTGTTGGAGAAACAAGTGTTTGTTTGGAGAAGTGGGTGGAGATGATTCCCAGTACCTTCCTGCTGGGTTTTGTTGTCCTCCGTCCCTTTCTGATCCAGCCATTAGATGAGGCTGCGAGGAGACATCTTTTTTTAAAAATGCCATAAATAAAATCTACACTTGATCTTAGACAAAAGGCTGAAAAGCAATTTTTTAAAAAAATGCCGATATAGAATATGAATACACTGCACAGATGTTTGGAACTAGTAAACTCCTGGAAGTTTAGACTGGTGAGGCTCCGGTATTTGTTGTTATGTGAAATTTCTCTCAGCACAAGCAAAACCTATCTACTACATTTTCACTATGGGAAATACTAGAAATCAGTTGAACACACACGAAGCTGCCTTATACTGAATCAGACCATTGATCCATCAACATTCAGTATTGTCTACTCAGACTGGCAGCAGCTCTTCAGGGTCTCAGGTAGAGAGGTGTTTCACATCTGCTACCAGATCCTTTAACTGGAGATGCCAGGGACTGAACCTGGGACCTTCTGCATGCCATGCAGATGTTCTCCTGCTAAGCCATGGCCCCCTAAACTGAGCCAATGAAACTACTTATGGGCTATGGATGGTTAGGGGCTATGGATAATCTGTGCAAACGTTCTCTAGGCCCTCTTGGAATATAATTTTCCACCTAGTTTAAAGGGGACTGCCTGGAATGAGTGGCTTGTACATTTTTACAAACTTAAGATGCATATCCTTCTGTGAATCCTCTCTAAACATGCAGCCTCTTCTATTTCTGGCAGGAGAAGCTTTGATCAAGCAGTTAATTTAAAACATCCCTCCTCAAGGTTCAGATTACAAGTTTAATTTTACTTGTCCTTTTTAAGTGTCACCTGTTCTTTGGTAGTCCTGAAGCATGTATTAAAGGCACTTCAGGTTTCCTGTGTTGCAGGTGCCAGCTGCAATCTAATGAAGCACGTAGGAACTTGAGGCTGGGGTGGGCTGGAGAGGAACAGCTCTTGGGTTGTTGGGTGTAAGAAGGAGCCCCTAACAAAGCAGGTGATGTGGAGGGCCTTTGCCTGAGACCCTAGAGAGCTGCTGTCAATCAGAACAGACAATAATGACTCAGCAGAAAGCTGCTTCAGGACAGCACAAGGTAGGGTGTGGCTTCTTTTGTGTTGATGCTCTTCCCTTTTACCTGACCTGTTAGAAGTTATGTTGGACCAAAAATGCAAGTCTGACTTTTTTGCCATAATGCTTATCCCTAGTTTCTTAAGGTATTTGGGCCTCACAGTTTTAGGACTGTTGTTCTAGACCCATACAGCTTGCCTGAAAAGTGACTGGAGGACAAGAGGTATGTTGATGATACAGTTAACCAAGCTCTGATTTTAAATTGACCAACCTAGTAGCCTACTCTGTGCTGTACACTCAATGTCACACACTTATGTGGATCCAAATAACAGGAAGGGACAAAGCTGGTTTGCCTCTGTGTAGTGACCCGGACTTCCTTGGTGGTCTCCCATCCAGGTACTATCCAGGGCCAACCCTGCTTAGCTTCCGAGGTCGGGCTCGCCTGGGCCATCCAGGGCAGGGCAGTTGTATTTAGTGGTGATGAAACCTGCAAGGGTCGGAGCATCCTCTGGAATTGCTGGGTGATCTCTTTTGGTCCCAACATTGCACGTAACAGCAGAGAAGAACAAGCTTCACCTGCAGTATCTGAACTCTGGCAGTGAAATGGCTCCAGGACAATCTTATTTGGGCTGTGTAAACAAAGCTGCTCTGGTCAGATTGCCACACCTTGTCCCTTATGGCTTCCATGGCTACCTCTATGCCACCCTGATCTCTGCTTGACACTCAAATTACCAAAAATATACAAAAAATTGGGGATACACATTATTCTGGTTCCCTCATAACAAAATGCCTAATATGCACCAGGAGAGCTAAACGGAAGCCCAGATTTAGATCTTTTCTCAGTATCTTAGGCAAAGGCAGTTTTGAGCACTGGTACCCCCCCACACACACGGCTTCTTGGAGGAGGTGGAATAGAAGTGTGACCATCTTTCCCAGTTGAGGATAAGGGCTTGGTTTATATCTGAAATTTCCAGAGGCACAAGAAGGATGGTATTCTCACCAGTTCCCTAAAACCCCTCCTGAAATGCTGCTCCAGGAAAAGGGGGAGAGATTTGGAAATGGAAAAAAAAATCACACCCACCCTTTGCACCTGCAGAATTTCTAGGTAGTATCCAAGCCAAATGCTTCATCAAGCAAACAGTTCTGGAGTGATCAGTTCCAGAAATAAGCAACCTAATTTTAGATGCCTGTTGCTTCTCAGCAAATTCTTCAGCCTCTAGGAGAAGGCAACAGGGAAGGAGCTTTTCGCGAGTGAGGTGACAATTGGCTCCTACTTTTATACAAACAAGCCACCAAAAAAAAAGTGGGGGGAAGGCTTAGTTGTGTGGCTTCAAGTTTATTCTGCATCTTCTTCACTCTAGCCTGTACAGTTTATGCTCCAATACTAACGTTAACGCACTTCACTCAAGGCTGGAAAAATGTGCGGCACAGTTCTCTTATTCGACAGTCTCCAGCGTTAGAAGCCCCAGCCACGTTAATAAAGAATGTAGCAGAAAACCAGAAGGGATAAGGGACCCCTTCCCTCTGTCCTGCCAGACTCTCTTCCTCCCCATGGTCTTACCCACAGAGTCTCAGCCGTCTGCTGCATTACCTTGCTGTCCAATACCGGGAGGCGGGATGAGGCCAGCAGCTGCCACCCGCCGCTCACTTATCAAGAAGTTGAAGGTTGCGCAGGCATTGGGCTGTGGAAGCAAGAATGGCAAAGGAATGAGATGTGGGGAGAAAGCTGGGCCAAAGCAAGCTCCAAATGCAACAGAGAGGAAGCACATCTGAGCAAGAGTAACCTGAAGGGCTCTGGTAGGCAAACTCTTAAGAATGCATTTATTTCTCCCCACCTTTCTGTTTCCCAAACAACCACGGTGGAGTGAAAGGTTTACTGACACAGCTCGAGAAGCTGATTACTCCTGTTGACAGGGCACCAATATACACTTAGAAGGGGTGGTATAATTCTGTTCCCTGAAAAAGAAACACAACACAAAGCAGACTTCTGACAGCCAGAAATCCTAGTGTGGGAAAGAGGATATGGCTACAGTCCTCTAGAGTTGCAGCTGGTCCAAGTAATATAAGCTTGGCAGATGTTTCTGTTGTTAGCAAAGATTGCCTAAAGTGCTGTCTCTCTCACCTCCCCAACAATGAGGGCTAGAAACCTTAAGCCTAAGCCTGAGCATGCAACCAATGGCTGAAATCCCGCAGCTTTTATATATAAAGAGGCTTTAATTAGCCTTTGTGAAACCCCAGAGAACTCATTCCTACAGCAGGGGGCAAAGCCAACCCCATGTCACAGTCCCCCACAAGCCTTACCGTGTCCTGTACTTCTACAGCAATCCCACATTGCCGCATTAGCTTCAAGACAGCAGGATCCAACCGCTCCACCTTGTTTCCTGTTCCCAGCACAACGATTTCTGTGGACAGCCAACAGAGGAAGATAATCAGAAGACATGCATCCAGCTTAACCTCCACAGTCAACACGCTCTGTGCCACATGAATCCTTTAAAGACTTGTCGAAAGTGACAGCAGCCTTGGCAACAGACAGACTCTGGTGTGGCTCTATGATCTGGTTCTGCTAAGGAACAAAGCCTGCTCAGGGAAAATCAGCATGAGTTGCTGTGGATTTTCCGGGTTGTGTGGCCGTGGTCTTGGCATTGTAGGTCCTGACGTTTCACCAGTAGCTGTGACTGGCATCCTCAGAGGTATAACACAGAAAGATGGAGAACTCTCTATGTCAATGTACTCTATGTACTCCATCTTTCTGTGTTACACCTCTGAGGATGCCACTCACAGCTACTGGCGAAACGTCAGGACCTACAATGCCAAGACCACGGCCACACAACCCGGAAAGTCTACAGCAACTAATGAACTCTGGCTGTGAAAGCCTTCGACAAAATCAGCATGGCTTCTGCAAAAGTAAGTCCTGCCTCACCAACCTTTGGGAGTTCTTTGAGAAAGTGAACAAGCATGTAGACAATGGTGACCCAGTAGACATTATATACCTGGTCTCTAATCTGGGAGAGCTGGGTTTGATTCCTCACTCCTCCACATGTAGCTGCTGGTGTGACCATAGGTCAGTCACAAGTTCTTTCAGAGCTGTTCTCTCATAACCAGTTCTCGAGAGAGCTCTCTCAGCCCTACCTCACAGAGTGTCTGTTGTGGGGGCGGGGAAGGGAAAGGAGATTGTAAGCTGCTCTGAGACTCCGAGTGAAAGGCAGGGTATAAATCCAATATCATCCTCCTCCTCCTAAATGTTTCTGACAAGGTTCCTCACCAGAGACACCTGAGTAAACTTAGCAGTCATGGGATAAGACAGGTTCTCTTAAGGATTAAAATCTGGTTAAATGACAGGAAGCAAAGAGTAGGGATCAATGGACAGTTCTCACAATGGAGGGAAGTAAGCAGTCAGTATGAGGCAGGTACTATTTAATTAATTCACAAATGATCTGGGACTAGGGGTGGCCAAATTTGCAGATGAGACAAAATTATTCAGGATAGTGAAAACCAAGGCTGACTGGGAAGAGCGCCAAAAGGATTTCCACAAAGTGGGTGAATGGGCAACAATGTGGCAAAGGAAGGTAAGTGTTGGTAAGTGTAAGGTGATGCACACTGGGACAAAAAATCCCACCTTCAAGTATAGGCTAGTGGGGTCTGAACCTGCTGAGACTGAGGGGGGGAAAGTTCTTGGGTGTAGCGTGCACGGTTCAATTAAAGTGTCAACCCAGTGTGTTGCAGCAGTGGAAAAGGCAAACTCTATGTTAGGGATATAGAGTGCTTAAAATGTGGGATTCGCTGCCAGAGGATGTAGTGATGGCCACAGGAATAAACAGCTTTAAAAAGGGATTGGATAGATTCATGGAGGACAAGTCTATCAGTGGTTACTAGCCATGGTGACTATGGGGAACCTACACGTTCAGAGGCACTAATCCTCTGAATCCCAGAGCCAAGGGGCAACATCAGGACAAGGTCTCAGTCTCCATGCCCTTTTGTTGGTCCTCCAGAGGAAGTGGTTGGCCACTCTGTGAGACAGGATGCTGGACTAGATGGATCACTGGTCTGATCCAGCAGGGCTGCTCTTATGTTCTTAGGAAATTAAAATTAGCTGAGCTATGTACAGGCCACAATCTCTTGTGGTAAGGAAAAACTGACTCCAGGCAACCAGTCAGACACTTCATGAAAGTCAGGGGCTTTTTTAAAAATTCAATTTACCATTATTTATTTTTATACAAACTATTACATATCATATGATCACTTCCGTGAAAGCAAAAACAAAGTAAGTCAGTAGTAATAACTATACTAGGGATATCTATATAATCAACAATCGTGGTGTTTATCCAAAAACTGTTCTATAAGACCTTTCTTAAAGGCAACACGTCACTAATCTGGGTGTGCCAGGGCAGGCAGATAAAAGCTGGTTAATATGTTTTTTAGATTTATTTACGAGGCTGGAATTCAGCATCAAGTGAATCTCGGTGTTTGCAAAAAGCACATAAGTTACCCAATTGCACTGATAGCCAGATGGGTGTTGTGGTCTGGGAACTGGGCTTCAGCACTTGGGCCCACAACATTTTTCATGCAAAACCCACACATACAAGCCTGCTTATGCCCCCTTCCCCCACAGCCTGTTTGTTGTTTTCAGAGTAGGGAGGGGCTGCTTACAAAGGGGGGGGTTTGTTTATTTATTTATTTGATTTATACCTGCCGTCCCCACCAAGGCCAGCTCAGGACGGTTTCATACAGGTACAATCTTTTGTTCAAGGAAGAACAACAAATGGACCTTGAAAGTCCAAATTTTCCACTAAAGTAACTCGATTCAATGACATTATATTAGCATATTATTGCTTATTTGTGTATCTGCATTTGGGTTACCCCAAGGCAGAACTGCATCATTGACTAGTTTTGATACGAGTAAACCTAGAGCTGAATGGTAAAGGTGGACAAAATACCGGGAAATCCATCACCGGCTCTCCTTTGTGCTCCTTTTCCTTTTAGTTCAAAGCAGCTGCACACATGTGTACTCATGCTGGAAAGGGGTGTTTCTTCTCCTCTGCCATTTCCCCAGTCAAAACATTCCCCAATGCTATTGTTTCAAGAAAGCATCCATATTTTAGCTGTAGGGGAGGCAGAGTGCAATCCTAACGGCACTTTCCTGAAAATAAACCCCATTTAATACACCTCAGTAGGATTCTGAATAGACCTGTTTAAATTTACTCTCAGATTCGGAAAGTGGTACGAAGGAAGGGATAAAATGCTACCTTCCCCAGTGCAGCTTCCCCAGGATTATTTAGGCACCACCTGAAACTGCTTTTAACTAAAAAGCCCCACAGAAGACCCAGCCATGGATCTTCTCTACCATCTCACTGAAGTAAAAGTACACAGTACAAGGCCTACTACTGAAAGCCAATGCTATGCTCGGGATTATTAGGAAGTGAATTGAAAACAGATCAGCCAGTATCATCATGCCCCTGTATAAATCAATGGTGTGACCTCACTTGAGAGTACTGTGTACAGTTCTGGTCACCACACTTCAGAAATGATATTATAGCATTGGAAAAAGTGCAGGAAACGGCAACTAGAATGATAAAAGGGTTGGAACACTTTCCCTATGAAGAAAGATTAAAACGCTTGGGGCTCTTTAGCTTGGAGAAATGACGGCTGAGGGGTGACATGATCGAGGTTTATAAGATTATGCATGGGATAGAGCAGGTAGAGAAAGAAGTAGTTTTCTCCCTTTCTCACAATACAAGAAGTCGTGGGCACTCAATGAAATTGTTGAGCAGTTGGGTTAGAACGGATAGAAGGAAGTACTTCTTTGCCCAAAGAGTGATTGTTGTTGTTGTTCAGTTGCACAGTCGAGTCCGACTCTTCGTGACCCCATGGACCAGATTACACCAGGCCCTCCTGTCTTCCGCTGTCTGCTGAAGTTTGCTCAATTTCATATTCGTTGCATTGATGACACTGTCTAACCATCTCATCCTTTGCTGTCCCCTTCTTTGACCTTCAATCTCTCCCAGCATCAGGGTCTTCTCCAGTGAATGCTCCCTTCCTATTTGGTGGCCAAAGTATTTGAGCTTCGACTTCAGGATCTGGCCTTCCAGGGAACAGTCAGGGTTGATTTCTTTTAGGACTGAATGATTTGATCTCCTTGCAGTCCAAGGGACTCTCAAGAGTCTTCTCCAGCACCATAGTTCAAAAGAATCTATTCTTCGGTGCTCGGCCTTCCTTATAGTCCAACTCTCGCAACCATACATTACTACAGGGAATACCATTGCTTTGACCATGCAGACTTTTGTTGGCAGGGTGATGTCTCTGCTTTTTATCATGCTGTTTAGGTTTGCCATCACTTTCCTCCCAAGGAGCAGGCATCTTTTAATTTCATGGCTGCAGTCACCATCTGCAGTGATCTGGGATTCCAGGAACATGAACTCTGTCACTACTTCTACGACTTCCCCTTCTATTTGCCAAGGAGTGATGGGGCCAGATGCCATGATCTTAGTTTTTTTGATGTTGAGCTTCAAGCCCACTTTTGCACTCTCTTTTTTCACCCTGAACAAGAGGCTCTTTAGGTCCTCTTCACTTTCTGCCATCAGAGTGGTATTGTCTACATATCTGAGGTTATTGATCTTTTCCCCAGCAATCTTAACTCCAGCTTGTGATTCATCCAGGCCAGCATTTTGCATGATGTACTCGGCATATAAATTAAATAAGCAAGGTGACAATATACATCCTTGTCGTACTCCTTTTCCTATGCTAAACCAATCAGTTGTTCCATATCTGGTTCTAACTGTTGCTTCTTGACCCTTATACAGGTTTCTCAGGAGACATGTGAGGTGGTCTGGTACTCCCATCTCTTTAAGAACCTGCCATAGTTTATTGTTTTTTTTTTAAATAACTCTCCTAAAAAGGAGAGAATTTTATTTTTTATAAGAAAAGGGTAAGGTAGACAGATGGGAAGAGAAAAAAGAGCGGAGTGAGTTTTTTTCTGTTAGTAAAGGTTAGTTTTATTTCTTCCAGTTGTCGGCATCCATCACGGTTGAAAGATCTTCTTTTCAGCTTTACAAAGTCCAAATCAATTCTGTTAGTAAAGTTAGTAAAGTCCACTGGGGTTAAATCAAATCTTTTCAGATGTTACACGAACAAATTCCTTTTTAAGTCTCTCCAATTATCATTAAGTCCTTTGAACTTTAGTGCCTCCCGTTCCGTCACTTCCTTCCCCGGGCCACCGTCTTCTTCAAAAATCCAAGTTTTGAGTACTGCTTCCTCCTCTGTGCTGGCATGTCTCTTCAGAAATTTTTTAATCCATCTTCTTTCGCTTCTTTTTTCTTGTTGTTTCTGGCAGTCATTTCTCGTTGGCTCCATTAACACTCGAGTTGAAATTAGATCTCCATTACTTGCTAAGCTCAACACCCCTTTCTACTGGCAGAGTATATCCTTTTTTTAAAGGCGGAGTAGGCTTTGGGAGCCTTATCCGCCTCTTCTTTTTATTTATTCGCTCCACTGCCAGATAGAGGTGCCAAGACTTTCGTCAAAATAAATCTGAGATCTTCTTTCCCTTCTTCATCCATAGCTTGGAACTTTAACATCAAATTAATTTTCTATACATTTTCTGCCATCAACCTTGTTAATTCCAACATTTATTTTTGTAGTCTGATGAGAACAATTTCCATTTTAAAAGCGTTTCATTGATATTTTAGATTTACTCCAGCAGGTGGCGCAGTATCTCAGTCTCTTATTGATTGACAGCTAGTTCTGGGGGGGGTTGACTGGAGCGGAAGTCCCTCCTCTCTTCTCTTCCGTTCTAAGCAGGATTTTCCCCAGCATCGACATTTTGTTTTTTATTTACTTTTTCAGAGTTCGTGCCACATCCCCCAGAAAGCAACTAAAGCCGCAATCTTCTGTAAAACCCCAACGGTACTTTCACCAACATTTTTTCTTGTTACCCCCCTTCGCGTTTCCTTTAAAAATTCGCTTCTTCGAAGAGGGTGGAAGCTCCTCCCTCCTCCCATACGCTTATCTGCTTGTGGGGGGGTTTTAATTTTCGCTTCAAAATAGATCTTCAACTCACGATTAGATGCCATATCTTCTTTTCATAGTAATTCATCCGCTTTTCCTCACTCCTGGAAGTCGGCAGGGCTGCTAAGTCCCATTCGGGACGCACTACGCGGCGGGGCCGATTGGGGCGGGGAGAAAGCCTCAATTTCCCGGCAGTTTGCCGGCAAAGAGGCTACTCCCCTATGCGCCCCCGGTTCGGAGCCTTTGACTAAGGCTCACTAGGGTCTTTCGCAAACGCGAAGACCCCCCCATTCCGCGTGTGGGCTAACCGCCTCCGGGAGCGTCCCGAGAAGCGGCCGCCATTCGCAGCACCGAAACCGAAACCCCCTGCCATAGTTTATTGTGATCCACACAATCAAAGGCTTTAGCATAGTCAATGAAGCAGAAGTAGATGCTTTTCTGGTACTCTCTTGCTTTCTCCATAATCCAGCGAATGTTGGCAATTTGATCTCTAGTTCCTCTACCTCTTTGAAACCCAGCTTGTACTTCTGGCAGTTCTCTATCCACGTACTGTTGGAGCCTAGCTTGTAGGATCTTGAGCATGACCTTGCTAGCGTGTGAAATGAGTGCAATTGTGCGATAGTTTGAACATTCCTTGACATTGCCCTTCTTTGAGATTGGAATGTAAACTGACCTTTTCCAATCCTGTGGCCACTGTTGTGTTTTCCAAATTTGTTGGCAAATTGAGTGCAGCACTTTAACAGCATCCTCTTTTAAGACTTTGAATAACTCAGCTGGGATACCATCACCTCCACTAGCTTTGTTGTTAGTAATGCTTTCTAAGGCCCATTTAACTTCGCACTCCAGGATGTCCGGCTTGAGGTCAGTGATTATACCGTTGTGGTTGTCAAGGACATTGAGGTCCTTCTTGTATAGTTCTTCTGTGTATTCTTGCCATCTTTTCCTAATCTCTTCTGCTTCTGTTAGGTCCTTACCATTTTTGTCCTTTATCATGGCCAGCTTTGCATGGAACGTTCCCTTGATTTCTCCAATTTTCTTGAAGAGTTCTCTAGTCCTTCCCAATCTATTGTTTTCCTCTATTACTTTGCATTGTTCATTCAGGAAAGCCTCCTTATCTCTCCTTGCTGTTCTCTGGAAATCTGCATTCAGTTGGGCAAATCTTTCCTTTTCACTGTTGCCTTTAGCTTTCCTTCTTTCCTCTGCTATGTGTAAAGCCTCATCAGACAGCCACTTTGCTTTCTTGCATTTCTTTTTCTTTGGGATGGCAGTGATTGCTGCCTCCTTTACAATGTCACAGACCTCTGTCCATAGTTCTTCAGGTACTCTATCAAATCTAGTCCCTTAAACCTATTCTTCACCTCTACTGTATATTCATCAGGGATGCGATCTAGGTCAGATCTGAATGGCCTAGTGGTTTTCCCAACTTTCTTCAATTTAAGTCTGAATTTTGCAATGAGTAGCTCATGATCTGAGCCACAGTCAGCTCCAGGTCTTGTTTTTACTGACTGGATAGAGCTTCTCCATCTTTGACTGCAAATTATATAATCAATCTGATTTCGGTGTTGCCCATCTGGTGATGTCCATGTGTAGAGATGCCTCTTAGGTTGTTGGAAAAGGGTGTTCGCTATGACCAGCGTGTTCTCTTGACAAAACTCTGTTAGCCTTTGCCCTGCTTCATTTTGTTCTCCAAGGCCAAACTTGTCTGTTATTCCGGTTACCTTTTGATTTCCTACTTTAGCATTTTTTGGTGTTAGTTCTATGAGCTGTTGTAGGTGTTCATAGAACTGGTCCACTTCAACGTCTTCTGCAGCAGTGGTTGGGGCATAGACTTGGATTACTGTGATGTTGAATGGTTTGCCTTGGATTCGGACCGAGATCATTCTGTCGTTTTTGAGACTGTATCCCAATTGTATCCCAATTGTATCCCAATCTCAAAGAGTGATTAACACATGGAATTCATTGCCACAGGAGGTGGTGGCAGCTACAAGCATGGACAGCTTCAAGAGGGCATTAGATCAGCATATGGAGCAGAAGTTCATCAGTGGCTATTAGCAACAATGTATAGATAGGAACTCTCAGGCTGGGGCAGGTGATGCACTCTATTCTTGGTGGGAGGGGGGCAACAGTGGGAGGGCTTCTAGTGTCCTGGCCCCACTGCTGGACCTCCTGATGGCACCTGGTATTTTTGGCCACTGTGTGACAGAGTGTTGGACTGGATGGGCCATTGGCCTGATCCAACATTGGCTTCTGTTATGTTTGTATGTAGTAATGTATGGCTGCGAGAGTTGGACTATAAGGAAGGCTGAGCGCCGAAGAATCGATTCTTTTGAACTATGGTGCTGGAGAAGACTCTTGAGAGTCCCTTGGACTGCAAGGAGATCAAATCAGTCAATCCTAAAAGAAATCAACCCTGACTGTTCCCTGGAAGGCCAGATCCTGAAGCTGAAGCTCAAATACTTTGGCCACCAAATGAGAAGGGAGCATTCACTGGAGAAGACCCTGATGCTGGGAAAGATTGAAGGTCAAAGAAGAAGGGGACGGCAAAGGATGAGATGGTTAGACAGTGTCATCGATGCAACAAACATGAAATTGAGCAAACTTCAGCGGACGGCGGAGGACAGGAGGGCCTGGCGTGGTCTGGTCCATGGGGTCGCGAAGAGTCGGACTCGACTGTGCGACTGAACAACAACAAAAATGTTTGTATGAAGCTGAGCCAGAACTGGCCTTGTACACAGCCTGGGAACCAAATGTCAGCTCCTCTGAGCTTTTTGGAGAAAGAACAGGGTACAAGCCCATTTTTAGCACATCTGAGCTAAAATGGCAACTTTGCCACCTGTTTCACAAGCTGTAAAGCCGGAAGGAGGACACTTTGATGACTTTTGAGGGGCTGTGTGCATAAATTCGGGTAAAGTGCTAAATCCACTTAGCAGAAGCCGCCATCGTATTCCCTGCTGGGCACCACATTGTCTTTATCCACAAGACACATGTGGCTTCATAATTATGTCATGTAGCCACTAAGATCAAGCAACAGCCAAAGAAGGAACATTGCCTCCTGCTCTAGCTCAGCCATCTTGTGTGTAAAGAGAAAGAAATGATGCCCAGCAGTGTGGAAATGTGATCACCACCACCAGATTCACAGAAACAGGCAGCAGCAAAAAAGGTGAAGGGGGAGGGGCTCTCTTTTTACTTTTTAAGGGAAGCTTCCATGCGCCTCTTTCCAACAGCACTAATTTTAAGGCAATATCTAGCTCAAGACTTTGGATTTGTCCAGGCCAGATACTGGCACACCTCATCTATTCCTAGCCTATGCAACAGAGGAAGATTCCGCACCACTCCCAGAAGCCCACCATAACGGAAGAAAGCCATATAGGATCGGCCCACGTACCTATCCTGGGTTCCAGAAGGCGGAATAGTGCAAGACTCTCAGCCGTGATGTCCTTGTGTGTGCCAACCTACAAAAAAAATGGAGGAGAGTGGTCAGGGGTCCACAGAAAACCAAAAGGAGGGACTTGAAAAGCCCAGTGATTCATCTAGTTCCACCCCTTGGCCTTCAGGCAAGACAGCCTGTTCCCTAAAGCACCCCCAGCCAGCAAAAACCCGTCTAGCCATTCCCAAACAACTGCAGGCAACGGTTCTATGGTAGCACAGAGCTTGAGAGTCGTGTTTTAAGACTCCTTTTTATGTCATCTTATGCTACACGATTAGATTAAAATCTGCTTTCTTTGGAGCACATTTTTGCAATATACACACCTAAAAGCAGCAGGCAACTCATCTGCTTTCATATTGTGTTTTTATGGTTTTACTTTCATACATTAATTCCTTCTGTAAGCTGCCTTAAATGTTTTTTGGGGCAGAAAGGCAGGATGTGTGTTCCCAAAACAAAAATTAAAAATGATTAAGCACTAATAGCCGATTTATAGGCAGCTGTTTTCTCAGTCACAGCTAATAAACATGCCGGAGCAACGTTTAAAGCCCCGCAATGGCTACCCTCCTCTGTTTCTGTCACCCACAGCACCAGCCTAGCTCAAAAGGTGTTATTTCTCAAGTAAACAGGCTGTGGATCTTCCATATCTGTTACCATCTCCCTCCTGTACCTGACAAGGCCTTGCTTCCTTCCCTCAGCCTTAGCTGACTTGGGATGGGGAGAGGAGGGCAGCCAGCAAACTGCCATTTCCCCTGCCAAGACTGGGGCACGAGACAGAGGCACACCAGCTTTCGGGCTGCTTCACACACGCAGGGCAAAGGGAGAAGAAGGGGCTGCACTGCTCCAGACTACAGATTGGGGCTTTGAATGTTCCCTCACATTCAGAACTCCACACAAATGCAAAATTGGCATAGCTGAGACAAAAGCACCTCCCTCCCATTTATTGTACTGGTTTTCTACTTTCAGGGAGTTCTTAACATGGGGGGGGGATTCCAAAATGTGATCATCAACCTGGAGTATGAAGTGGCACCGTCCACCCTGGAACATTCTGCCACTTCGTGTATGAACCAGGCTTTGAACTCAGGGTCCTGAGCACAAGATCCCTCAGGGGCTGAAACTCTTACATACTCACATTCCATTGGAGGATGGCTCGTGGCAAGATAGCACAAGGCCCTACCACCCTGTTGCCATTGATGGTGAAGCCCCAGGCTGTGTAACCTTCAACAAACATGATGTCTTGGGATTCTTTTTCCAAGTGGTGGATGGTCGTCTTCTGGTACATCTCATCGTCGGAAGGCGTGAGGCGGTGACCCCGCTGAGGCTGCCTGTCAGCGAGAGTGTGGAGAAGATACCACAGACTAGATTTACTTTACCATAAAATCACCCCCCTGCCACTTTGCCTTAATATCAGGAATACTGTGCCCATAACAATAAAAAGATTCCCACTTCATGTGTAAAGCACATATAGAAAAGGAAATAGGGGTAGGGTGGGGTAATACCCAAGCCTTTAAATGTCAGGAATGCAACAAGGTGATTAAGCAGCATTAACAAATCCCTGCCAAGCAATCTTCATTAGGAAACATTTAACAGTGGCTCTGGAGGGTACAGGCCTCAATTAACAATACACAGGAAGCAGAAATAGATGTGAAACCTGAGGGCCTAACTATACAGTGCACAGATCCTTGTGTCCTGTTGACCAGATGTGCTTGAGAGTTCTGTCCTTGGAACTTTACTTCCAGGAAGGTGGGGAAAGGAGGCTTAAGCCTTCCCCTTGCACCATTTCCCTGACCTGAAATGGCCCTGGGAGCCATTTGCCGCTCGAGGAAATTCAAGTGTGACCACTCAGTGCATATAAATTTCCAAACAGGGCAAATAACTGCTCCCTGAGGAGGCCATTTCAAGTCAGGAAAATAGCACGGGGAGGGGATTGATCCCCCTTTCCCTACATGCCATGGTCCCAGTCCAAATCAGACCCTCACAAGCCTGAGAAATATGTTCCAAGCATGGAACTGCCACAGCGTGTCTAGCCAACATGACTGACTGGATACAGGATGGCGGAAACCCAAGGCCTATGTAATGTACGGTTAGATTCTGAGTGAAAGCACAAACCTCTTTAAAATGGAACTAAAAATACCACAGTCTGGTTGTGTGTGACTATGAACACTACAGAAATTATGTACTTAACTCAATGACAGATTTCTGAAGATTCTGAAGTCTCACGGGGAGCTCTGTTTTTTGACCTAAAATACCGGTTCCCTCGTCCAAGATGTGTGGACATTGGCTATGGTGAGTGGTGATACTTTTTCAGAGCCACTATCCTGTTACTTCACAGATTCAGTCCCAGCACAATTTCAAGGGCCAAGTCATGGCTGAACACACTCAGCAGTACCTCAGTATTAACACACTCTGACTTGAAAACCCAAGATCCTCTGGTGGCAATTCCCCCATGTCAAGGGTTCAGAGAACAAAGATTCATTTTAAAACTCCTCTTCATATTACAAATAGGCAAGGGTTCTATGCCAGCCCAAGCTCTCCCACTCCTAAATATGATCCTTTGGGATCAAGACACAAACACAGTTCCATCTGCAATGACTACTCTGTACCACTGCCATGTCCACATCCTCGGCTATCCCACTCAACTTTTTGGAGTACAGCTTGACGGGCAATCAGAGCCAAACTGAGATTTTATACTTGGGGCTTAATCTGACAATGGTTCAGGCTACTTTCAGCGCCCAAGTCAGGCCTTAAACATGTGACAGAGAGGGAGGGAGAAGAAGGCTCCTTCCAGCAGTCTGCCTAACCAAAAATCAACACACACACGTACCCAGCTCCATCAGCAGCCAGCCTTTCTGCTGGAGAGAGAGGGACACTGGCCTGCTGTCACCAGTATGTATTTGGTAGACCCCTTAAGTTTTTCTTTCAAAATAGAAAGGCAAAATAACAATATCATAAATGTGTGTGTTTGTAAAGTACTGTCAAATCACAGCCGACTTATGCTGACCCCAGAGTAATTAAGCAGAGGTGGTTTGCCAGTGCCATCCTTTTGCAAAGTTTCCCTTGCTAGTCTCCCTTCCAAGTACTGACCCAGTTGAGCTTCCGAGATCTGACAAGATTGGACTATACTATACCATTCCTGCATCCTAATATCACAAATAAATAGCAATAAATTGAGAGATTACCTGCAAACATGTGCAGAGGGCATTTCTCACCAAGTAACCATAGGAAAGCAACTCAAGATTTGAAATAGCTCCAGGATTAAATGGGAGGGGGCTCACACCTGCCAGGTGCTAATCCTTTGATCTGGAAACCTGGCCTCCAAATCTTGAATGTGCAAGAAATGGCTGTGGATCTTCAGTGTCCCTGAAATACACTCTGCACATAATCAGGGGCCATTTTTTACAGCACATGTTCTCAGTTGGGACTCCCCCACCCCATAACCCCTTGGTCTAGAGCAGAGTCTTGCATCTCATGATGGCTAAGAGATCAGAGTTTCTGGGCTTCGACTTGTTCCAGTAACCGCTCTTATGCCTTAGCAATGAAAGGTAAGATTGCCATGTTTTTCTACTAGGAGGAACCCCGTGCTTTTAAACTGCGCAATGTCCGGCAGAAATTTATTCACAAAAATGAAGAGACAGCCAGTGTTGTGGACTGGTTACAGTCATTCCTAAACTAAGTCTGGGGAGACGCATACTGTCATGCAACCTCAGTTGAGTCATTCTGGTTCAGCTTTGCCTACATCACAGGGTTGTTATGAGGATGAATGAGCTCTGAGTTGCCTGGAAACAAGGTGTGATTTTGAAAATGCAGTTAGTGAAATAAAGACGCAATTAAAGGATGAATCTGAACAACTGAATTTCTCCCTGACGAGAAGCTATTAAAGTCCTGACCGGGGGGCGCGGGTATGCCAGCCCTAAGCAAATCTACTGTTATCTCCCTCCACAATGGGAAAAGAACAACTTTTTAAAAAAGACATTGATCCTCTTTGCCTTTTCCCACCACATAGCCCCAGGCTCCAAGGTGTCCCCATTGGACCTTGGAGGCAGATCCCTTCAGGCTTTGTACCTACCGACTGGAGTAAAGGGGCTTTGTTGCAGCAGCGAATCTCCAACCCAGAAGCGGACTAAGCAATCTCAGCGAACCAGCCATGAGGGGGCAAACAAAGCGATGGGTTCCCAAGCAGCTGGAACCTTGAAGACCCCACAAAGTAGATCCCTCCCCCTGCCCCCCAGCCCGCTTTCCGGTTTCTTTCAATGGCTACCACTAGATGGAAGCAAAATAACCACCGTGAAGGCAAATGACTACAACTCCCAGCATCCATTGCGTCCCAAGAGAAGGAAGGCGGAAGACTTCAGGTTCAGATAGACGATTGGCTAGCTGGCTTCCAATGTGCTTTTAGGGCTCTTGATTGGCGGCTGTTTAAATGGTCTTGGGATGCGAATACAAAGCCTAGGTAGGATTGTGAGAAAACCGTGGCTTGCCGAGTTTTGGTAGACCTGCTGGAGCCCGAAGGTTATCTGTGTAGCTGGAAAGAGAGAGTAGGGGGCGCCCAGAACCGGCAATTGCGTGAAGGTGGCTTTGTTTATGTTTGTTTTGTTGAGCTAGAAAAGGAACATAAGAACAGATAAAAGGAAGTACTTCTTCACCCAAAGAGTGATTAACACATGGAATTCACAGCTGCAGGAGGTGGTGGCAGCTGCAAGCATGGACAGTTTCAAGAGGAAATTAGATAAACATATGGAGCAGAAGTCCATCAGTGGCTATTAGCCACAAGGTATAGATAGGAACTCTCAGTCTGGGGCAGGTGATGCACTCTATGCTTAGTGCTGGGGGGGGGGCAGCAGTGGGGGGACTTCTAGTGTCCTGGCCCCACTGCTGGACCTCCTGAGGGCATCTGGTATTTTTGGCCACAGTGTGACAGAGTTTTGGACTAGATGGACCATTGGCCTGATTCAACAATGGATCAATGTAAGAGAAGCCAATGTTGAATCAGGCCAGTGACCCATCCATTCCAACGTTCTGTCTCACAGTGGCAAAAAACCAGGTGTCATCAGGAGGTCCACTAGCAGGACCAGAACTCCAGAGGCCCTCCCACTGTTGCCCTCCTCCAGCACCAAGAATATACAGCATCACTACCCACAGTGTTCCATCTATACCTTGCAGTTAATAGTCACTGATGGACCTCTGCTCCACATGTTTGTCTAGTCCCCCTCTTCAAGCTGTGTAGCCACCACTTTCTGTGGCAGTGAATTCCATGTGTTAATGTGCGTAAATCCATTTGGCAGTAGAAGTTGCCAGTGGGGAAAAGGGGACCACACACTGTATACATGCAAGGCTACTGGTTCACACCTGAAGTGCTCTGGTTTAAAATGCATTTTGGGTAGCACTAGCAAGGCTAGGGCAGGGGCTTTCCTTGTGACCTGGGGGAGCCGCTGCCTGTCAAAGCAGGTAATATTGGGGCTTCAATTAAGTAATGATCTTCTGTAAGTTTTGTACGTTTGCCTTCTGCTCAGGCAGGGCTCCCTTGCTTTTAATAGCTGTATGGAGATCAATAATAAAAAGTGCTATTTTCCACATAACTGTACTGGGAATGGGGGGGCTGTCAACGTAGTTTTCAAAAGCATAATACTGCAAGTAGCTCTCATAGTCTACAGGCAAAAGTTTTTGACCAAAAACAACATTTGCATGATTATTTTTATTAGGGAAAACACACCACAACACAAAGAGTAAGTTTTCTGGATGATGAAGTGGGGGGCGGGGGGGGGGCTTGTCCTGGGGCATGCTTGGAAAGACCCAAATCTCTGAATGCAGATGACATACATCCTATTTTATGGTTACAACTGAAGACTGGAGCCTTTCTTGCCATGCCCTGATCCAACATCTTCCTCTTTTAAAAACTGAAGTGTTCTCAATAACTTAAAAACATTGCATGCTGATATTGCAGATGGTCCTAATAAAATGTGTATCTGTGATGTTTGTTTTTTTAAAGCATGGAAACCCTGCCATAAAAAAGAGGGGGGACCTCAGCAAGAAATTAGACTGAATCAGTCTTTGGGAGTAAACAGATAAGATAAAATAACAAATGGAAGCAGCAAGGCCTCAATACAGCAGAGACAGGGAAGGAATAGACACAGCAGGAAGAATGTGAGGAAGTGATAGGAACAGAGTTGGGAGGTGTGAGGTCCAGTGCTTCCTTTTATAGGGAAGGTCAAGTTGAGGAAAAAAGGTGTTATGTCTGCTGACCACCACCAGGTGCCAGCGGTTTGCAAATGGAGCTTGGCTCCAAAGAACAATAGGGACTAGGATCCTGAGACTCCTAGTTAGCACCTATAGGAACTGTGGCAGGAAGTTCAAACCCTCCAATGGGACCTGTAGGTGTCACCTGGGGCTGTATATAGTTGGCCATTTCGGCTGGTTGTAGTTGTTGTGTTATGTGCAAGTAAACTATGAGCTGATAGTCACTGAGCGTCTGTCTTCGCTACGCATCGAACCCAGTACACAACAATGGCGATGAAGGTGGGACCCCGCCGAGCTGGCCAGGCTGTGGGGCATCCGAGGAAGACCGGGAACTGCCGCTGCTTCAACCAATGAGCACCGAAGGCACCCAATCCACTTCCCTGCAACCACCACGCAGCACGATGGCAGCCACTCCGGGAGCAGGACTCGTCCCTCCATTCGACCCTTCCAAACCGCATCACTAGGAAGCCTGAGTCGAGGGACTCAAGTCCATCCTGATCTTTTATGAGGTCACCACTGAAGAAAGGAAGAGGGGCCTCCTTGTCGGCTCATGTGGTCCCACCACCGTAGAGCTGGCTCGCAACTTCCTCTCCCCAACCAAGTTATCGGAGGCAATGTTTGAGCAAATTATCAAGGCACTCCAGGACCACTTCATCCTGTGGCCATCGGAAATCTCATGCCACGTGGCCTTCCACTCCTGGCACCAGCAACCGAGGGAACCGGTAGCCATGCACCTGGCTGAGTTCCACCAGCTCGCCTCTGAGTGCAAGTTTGGGGCCCAACTCAAAATGACCCTCCACGGCTTCAACTATGAGAAGCTCAGGCGATGTATCCTGGAGGACAAGAAGTGCACCCTCACATCGGCTCTCTCCACCGCCTCGGCTTGGGAGTGGTCTCATCCTGCTGCATCGACCGCCGCACTCCGGACAAGCACGGACCCAACCGACCCAGCGGAGGAGGAGGTCCACTGGACTCAACTGCCTGACTGGAGGCGAGATCCAATGACAGCGCCCCATTCCATTCCTGCTACGGAGTACGGATGACACGAGTGCGCCAGCTGCAGAGCCAGGCACAATTGGAAATCTTGCTGCTTCAGAGATGCTGTCTGCCAGAGCTGCAGCCGCACAGGGCACATCGGCTGGGCCTGCCGTTCCTGGGGGTCCCAAGCTCCACCATCACAACCCCTGCAGGGCTACCAGTCTGCTGCACATTATGAGGACGACGCATTCCATGACAAACTCTACCTCCTTGTGAGCGAACCATTGGAGCAGGTACTGAGGCTTCCGAGCCACACTTCAGCCCCTAAAATCCAAGTCCAGGTCAAAATAGAGGGGTCCCCTTGTTCCATGGAGCTGGATTCCTGCTCCGCAGCCTCCATCATTTCGGCAGAGACCCTTAAGAGACTGCATCCGGAGGGGGAACCCCGCCTATGCCCTTCCCCTGTGACCCTCATGGACTTTCAGAGGAAGTGTGCTCCTGTCCTGGGTGTGGGGAGTTCCTGGGTCCGGTACCGGAGGCTTGATGACTACTTGGACTTGACTGTGGTCAAGGGCAACCAGGACAGTCTATTGGGCCATATATGGTTCGCCGCTTTGGGAATCTCAATTGAGGGAGTGCAGCCCACAATACTTTAGCAAGGCCTGCAGAGAGTTCCTGGCTGTATTTGACGGGACTCTAGGTCACTACACGAGTCCCCCTATGTCACTGCAGCTCAACCCACACATGGCCCCCATCCTCATGCGTTCTAGGAAGGTCCCATTTGCGCCAAGGCTGAAAATAGACGCAGAACTGGACTGTCTCATAGAGCAAGGAGTCCTGGAACCGGTCTCTCATGTGGCGTGGGAGACCCCCATAGTCACCCCCGTGAAGCCAAATGGGGACGTCCGCATCTGTGCGGACTACAAGTGCACATTAAATAAGGCTCTACAGGACCATGCCTATCCGGTCCCGATAGTGAGCCACGTGTTAGCCACGTTGGCAGGGGCAAAGATCTTTGACAAACTTGCTCTCGCCCAAGCTTACCAACAACTCCCGGTTGACGAGGCAACTGCTGCTGCGCAAACAATGATGATGCATAGGGGGGCTTTTAAAGTAAAGAGACTGCAGTTTGGGGTGTGCATAACCCCGGGGCTCTTTCAACATCTGACGGACTCTCTATTAAAAGGGATCCTAGGCATCACGCCATTCTTCAATGACGTGCTTGATCGCTGTGGCAACACCGGATGAGTTCACTGCCCGACTGCGCACCGTCCTCCGCTATTTCCATGATGCCAGGCTGAAAGTGAAGTGAGAGAAGTGCCTGTTAGGGATTCCGTCCATCAATTTCCTGGGCTTCACGGTTGACACGGACGGCCTACATCCAGCTAGGGACAAGATAAAGGCCATTGTAGAGGCTCCCCCACCCAAATCGAAGGTGGAACTTCAGGCATTCCTAGGGCTCTTGAACTTTTACCACGCCTTTCTCCCTCAAAAGGTGGCAGTAGCGGAGCCCTTGCACCTCCTGGACAAGCAAGCCCCCTGGTCTTGCCCCCCCGCCCCGTCAGGCTGCCACTTTCAAGGGGGTCAAAGCACTGTTAAGGTCAAACAAGGTCCTGGCACATTTTGACGAATCGCTGCCGGTGGTTCTAGCCTGCAACGCTTCCCCCTATGGCATGGGCGCAGTGTTGGCCCACCGACTCCTGGACGGGCGGGAGGTGCCCGTCATGTATTACTCCTGGATGCTATCTGTGGCAGAGCAGAACTATGCCCAGATAGACCGCAAGGGCCTGGCGATCGTGGTGGGCATAAAAAAATTCCATCATTTCGTCTACGATCGGCCCTTCACCATCGCCACAGACCATTGCCTCCTTCTTGGCCTCTTCGCTGCGGACTGGCAGACGCCACAGGTTCTCTCCCCGTAGGTCCTCCGGTGGTCCATTTTCATGGCTGGCTACAACGACACCCTCGAGCATCACCCCGGGAAGGCTATGGGTCACGCCAACGCCCTTAGCCACCTGCCCCAGCCGTTCATCAACACCGATCTGGCTCCTGCACACCACGTCCTCCAGGTAGAGGACTTCCCTGATTCTCCCCTCCAGGCCAGGGACGTCGCCCACCATTTGGCCAGGGACTCTGTCATCTCCCAGGTTCTGGGCTGGGTGTTGAGGAGGTGGCTCATGGCCACAGCAGGCCTGGACTTCACAGCTTTCGCAGCTCGCCGGGATGAGTTGACCGCCCACAAGGGATGCCTACTGTGGGGGGACCGGGTGGTAGTCCCCAGCGCCCTACGGCAGAGTCCAGACAGCCCTTCACAAAGTGCATCCCGGGGATTATCCGCATGAAGGCCAGGAGCTATGTGTGGTGACCAGGGATCGATGTGGAGGTGGAGGATTGGGTGAAGTCCTGTCAAATGTGCCAAGCCGTCCAGCTTAATCTGCCAAGTGCACCCACCCAGGCCTGGGAGTCTACCCAGACGTTGTGGTCAAAGCTCCACATAGATTTCACCAGGCCGTTCCACAGATTGCTGTTCCTGGTCACAATGGACTCCTACTTGAAGTGGCTGGAGATTAGTTTGGTCCACCTGGGCCACAGTCCAGGCACTCCGTAAGATCTTCGTGACCCATGAACTGCCTGACACCATTGTCTTAGACAACGGGACGGCGTTCACGGCGGAGGAATTCCAGGATTTCCTGCACAGCAACCTGATCTGCCACATGAAATCTGCTCTGTTCCACCCCACCACCAACAGCCAAGTGGAGCGGATGGTGCGTACCGCCAAGGAAGCCCTCAGCCGCCTAACGGAGGGGGACTGGGAGTTCCGCCTGGCCCATTTCTTATTAGTGCAACAGACAACTCCTAATCCAGGCACTGGCCGCTTCCCAGAGGAACTCCTGATGGGCCGGCGACCCGCAATTCTATTGGACAGGCTTCACCTGGACAGGTCCCCGGAGTCGCACGACGTGTCAGAACAGAGGGAGGCACCACAGGGGTTCTTTCTGGAGGACCCCATGTACATCCAGAACTACGGCAAGGGCTCCATGTGGGTAGCTGGCTGAGGCATCCACCCGACAGGTCCCGTGTCCTACAAGGTTTCCATGGAAGACAGTCAGGTCCTGCGGAGGCATGTTGATCAACTGAGATGGCGCCTGTTCCCGGCATCAGAGAACGCCCTGGCTTTGGGTTCCGGGGATGTGGACCTGCCTGACAGCCCTGACTGCGCTACTACTGACGGAGAGTTCCCAGAGCAGGCTCCTGTTCCCATGACCCAACCTGAAAGTAAAACGCCTGCCTCCGTCTCGGTGCTGGAAGAGGCCCCTCCACCACTGCAACCGAGCATCCAGGAGAATCCGCCTGCCAGGGCTCCCGACGCCCTGGTTCCTGCTCCGAGGCAGTCTTTGCAGGAGTGCCAGCCCGCAGCCTATCTAAAAGACTATGTCACCTAGGTTGGGCTCGAACTATGGGGGAGGGGGGGGTGTTATGTCCACTGACTGCCACTAGGCACCAGTGATTTGCAACCGGAGCTTGGCTCCAAAGAATCCTGAGACTCCTAGTTAGCACCTATAGGAACTGTGGCGAGAACTTTAAACCCTCCAATGGGACCTCTGGGTGTCACCCGGGGACTGTACATAGTTGGCCGTTTCGACTGGTTGTAGTTGTTGTGCTGTGTGCAAGTAAATTATGAGCTGACAATCACTGAGCATCTGTCTTCGCTACACGTCGAACCCAGTACACAACAAAAGGGAAGTTGTATTACTTTACTCAATTAGTATTTTGTGTGCTTAATGTGCACCAGTTATGCTCAGTCACATGTAGAGTGTTCCCTCTGCTAGTTACCCAGTGCTGTTGTGTCTTGAGTTAAATGCCCAATCATTTCCCCCTAATAGAAAGCAGCTTAGGTTACCCAAATAGCAAATGACCTGATATTCCCAACTGCTGTGGTTTCCTCTCCCTTCTAGTTAACAGTGCAACCAATTCATTCCTCATAAGTTCTCTATCCTCTTGGGCTTCCCTGTTTTTCAGTCTCAACATGTGGCTCAGTTTCCCCCGTACAGGCAAGCATGTGGGTGGCTGCTTCAATCTGTGCTGCACTGATGCTGCTAAAATCAACTGGGCTTTGACTGAGCAGCTCTGCAAGTTTCACAAAGCAGGCTATTTTTACCATATTGTCACAGCTCTTGTCACAGGAGGTTTCACTGGAAATTGCTGCAACCATAAACAGCCTAATCTTACTAATATGTTGCAAAGTTGTATAGTGGCTTCCATGGGTCTGGATTTCAAGCAATTGTTTCTGAGATCAACTATCAAAAGTACTGCTTTTGAGCTTTCAAACCTTAGGCCCTGCTCCTCTGGAAAAAGAATGTCTCCCTGAATTTTTACCTCTGCACATTCGTTGTGTATGCATGCATGTGTACATATCTGCGAGACTGTTTCTCCCCCTATGCTGGAGAAAGTAGAGAGGAGGGCAACCAAGATGATTAGGGAGTTGGAGCACCTTCCATATGAGGAAAAGCTGTAGATTCTGGGACTTTTCAGTTTAGAAAAGAGATGACGGGGGGGTGTTGGACAGACATGTTACAGGTTTATAAAATCATGTATGGGACAGAGAGAGCTGACAAAGAGAAATTTTTCTCCCTCTCCCCAAATGCTAGAACTCAAGGGTATCCAGTGAAGCTGATGAGCAGTAGGTTCAGGACAGACAAAAGGAAATACTACTTTACACAGAGATTGATTAAAATGTGGAATTCCCTGCCAGAGGATGTCATGATGGCCACAGGAATAAACAGCTTTAAAAGGGGATTAGATAGATTCATGATGAATAAAACTATCAATGGCTACTAGCCATGGGGACTGAGGGGAACCTCCCAGAGCCAGGGGAAGGCCTTGGCCTCTATGTCCTGTTGTTGGCTCTCCAGAGGAACAGGTTGGCCACTGTGTGAGACAGGATGCTGGACCAGATGGACCATTGGGTCTGATCCAACAGGGCTCTTCTTATGTTCTGCCATGATAGCTTCACTCATCTGAGCAAGGCCTTCTGCAGGTGCCAACTGCAAATGGGCAAAATCAAGAGAGGAATTAACTCCCCAACAAAAGTGATATTGGTGGAAATACTGAACCCTAAGGATTACTTAAAAGTGGGGGTGTACTACTGCCCACTTGATCAAACCCTTGAGGCTGATCTTGAGATGGAGGAGGAAATAAGGGAGGTGACTAAAGCAGATAATGTTATTATACCGGGAAGCTTCAACTATCCTCTCATTGACTGGGTAAACATGTGCTCAAGCCATACTATAGAATATATATATTTTTGTCCATGGGCTTTCATTACAACTAAACGTGTGTAATTTTGTAGTCTTAATTTCAATCTAACCTCACTTCAATCATGTCAGTAAATCAGAGTGAGGCCTGGTCTACACAGGCATCAGAATGGGGTGAGAGAGTCCTGAGGTGATAGAATGGACCCCATGCTGCTGCATATGTAGACTAGGCCTCAGAAATAATGTCCAAATTCACCCTATGCATCTCCCCAGTCTGATACCCTTCCTCGCCATCCTCACTCATGGGAGGTAAAGGAAATCCCCTGCTGTCATCTTTTTAGTGTAAGCCAACTGGCAGACTTATTAGGTGCCCAATATACATACACAATTGAGCAAACTTCAGCGGACAGCAGAAGACTGGCGTAATCTGGTCCATGGGGTCACGAAGAGTCGGACTCGACTGTGCGACTGAACAACAAATACATACACATCCAGGTCAGGAACATGCTGCAGGGTGTGATACCATCTATGCAACCTTTTTTAACCAAGTGCTGAAAAAATGCAGCCTCTACCATGAAGATGACTAATGGAGGGGGGAAGATGGGGGTTGTACTTAGGTAGACACTCTTGGACCAAGCCAGCACCAGTGGTGTGCCAACCACATCCAGTCTCTGAGGCAAAAGCCAAGCCTGTTGTCTTCTCCCACACTTGGGGGCTGGCAGGGCTGCCAGTGTCTTGGTTTATTGAGCAGAGATCTGGCCCTTCCTGCCAGGAAACATGGTCTGGTGGGTCACTGTCAGCATGTGTACCAGGGATTTTCTGTCTCTGACCTATTGCTTCTTTCTCTTGAGTGGAACTGGGGCCTCAAAAGCTTCTGAAGTGTGTTAGTCTTTCAAGCGCAATGAGAGTCTCTGGTTGTTCCACCTTGACTGTCAGGCTATAGCTCTCTGTGCTGTGCAAGACTTCTTGTGCGTATCGAGCAAAGGGTGATTAGTTAAGTGCTGAGGAGGGATTAGGGTCACAGCCAGTGGTAAAATATCTCCCATACCTGGCACTACATTTTAGGGCACATAGGGCCCTGCCTGACAAAATGACATTTACGTCAGATGTCACCCTTGTAACAAATGAGTTCAACACCTCTGTTCTAGAATGTCTGTCAGAGGTGCTTTAGGGAGTTCAGGTTGTCCAGATCTGATTATGGTGTTTACCCTTCTCTGAGGCTTGTCTACATGGAGGAGACTGAGTGTTCTAGTTTATTCTTCTTTGAACTAGTTCATACTGTTTCCCATTCCAAGGCATACAGAGGGAGCTGATGGACCGCCATGAATGTGCCACTGTCTTTCTGTGTCCTGTTGACCATATGCTTTGCATCCAGAAGGTTCCAAGCTGATTCCTCATCTCCTCCAGTTTTAAAAAGCTGATGTTCTGTGGAGGCTCAAAGAATGAGCAGAGATTGGGAAGGCTGCCATTTCAGATCTCATCTCACCCACAGATTCACTAAGGCGGCCTTAGGCAAGCTAGAGCTTCAGCCCTACCTATCGGCAAAATTAGGATAAGAATACTAGCCTACCTTATAGGGCTGTAGTAGAGATTCAAGAAGATAATGGGTATGATGTGCTTTGAACATAGAAAGTGCTATATCGATGCTTCAGTTAAGTTTGAAAAATACTGGTCGACACGGCCAGGCTATACTAAATGTGAAGAAAAATCTGTGAATGCCCCCTCCTTTCTTAACTTCAAACAGATTTGAATTGGGAGTACAGTGTGTGGGAGGGGATTAACACTTTCCATTCAGACTGTTTTTTGTGAGGCCAATTGACACCCCTCCTCTCCGAGCAGCTATAAAACTTGCTAAGTTCTTAAGAAAGATGGAAGAGATTTAAAAACAAATAGATAAACATTGAGCCTGTGAAGAAAGGGAATATAAAGCATCATACAGGATGACCTGGCTGCTTATGCTGGTTGTTTTTACCTTTTTTTCCAGGCACCCAGTATGTTTATCTGCTAAAATGTTTATTAGATGCTTTTTTATTATTATTATTATTATTTTCACAGTCAATCAATTTGGTTCTTTTAAACTTGCTTCAAACAAGAGTGGTTTTGTGACTGGCAAAAGGGCCAGCCAGCCAGTGCACTACACAGTTGGCTTTTTCTAGGAAACAGGAAGAAATGGTTGCTTCTGAATTTTGGATGTTTGTGCCCCTACCCCAAAAGGGGAAGGGGTGCTGATCTACAGCAGGCTCACCATTTGAGATCTGCAGCTTTAAAAAGCAATCTGCCTCCATCTTGGCTCTGCAGAAACTGAGCAGAAATTCATAATGGGGAGGGCATTGTTTTAGAGACAACATGGACAGCTTTTGAGGTTTGGATTTGCGCTTCAAGTTGTCTATCCGTAGTATTCATCACCATATGAGGCTATGAACATCCCCACAGTATTCAATAAGACAGACAGAGACTTGGGAGTGTGCGTGTGTGTGATCTGAACCGAGGAGAGAAAAGGATGAAGACAGCATACATCAAGGAGGAATGAGTTCTTGGGAACAGTGTTTGGCCTTGTCTCAGCCAAAGCACAGGGTTAGGTTTCAGGCTCTTTCCCCCTGCTGATACCAGGCACCTCTCCTCATACCCTCAGACACCTGTCCCCCCACCCCAAACATGAGCCAGAATGTCTGGAAAACACCAGTCCTTGGGGACGTTGGGGTATTTCCACACACACCACCTGTGTGTTAATTGGAAACAGGGTGAGATGCTGACAGACCCCACCCTGTCTGGTGACAGATGGGCAGCCTCACCTTTGCGAAGCCACAAGCTTAAGTCTTTGTTAGTGCCAAGGCAAAACAGGCCCTGGGAGTATGTGTGGACTTTTAGCCATTAGCCCAAAATGCACTTGTAATACCATATTGTACAAACTATCTAGTATATTTTTATCAAGCTTCCCCCCAATAAGCTTCGGGCAGCCTACGTGGTTCTTCCTTCCCCCTTTCTGTCAGAGAGTGATGGGCTCAGGATCAAGACTGGCCCAAAGTCAAGTCTCCCAAGACAAGACTGAGGCTGCGGTCACACACACTAAATAATCCACTTTCAATCCACTTTCCAACTGGATTTTACCAGTTCACACAGTGGACTATTTAGTATGTGTGACTGCAGCCTCTGAGGTTGAATCTGCATTTGCATTTTTAAACTAGTTTCATGCTGCTGTGACGTCTTTCTCTATGCTTGATGGCGTCACAGCAGCACGAAACTGATTTAAAAATGCAAATGCAGATTTGACCTGAGAGTGTGACCGGGCTATGGTCAGTTGGTGAACTGCATGGCAGCCTGGGGATTTAAACTCCCACCTTCTTGATCCTTCCTGATCTGATGCTGACTATTACACCACAACGGCTCCCTATGAAGTAAGCAAGCTGTGTATTGGTTTTATATGATACAGGGGAAATGGGGATAAGGACCCAGAAAAGGTACAGAGGAGGGCAACCAAGATGACTAGGGGGTTGCAGCACCTTCCCTATGAGAAAAGGCTGAGGAGTCTGGGACATTTTGGTTGAGAAGAGATGACTAAGGAGGGACATGATAGAGGTTTATAAAATTATGCATGGGGTAGAGAAAGCTGACAAAGATAATTTTTCCTCCCTCTCCCAAAATACTAGAACTCAAGGGCATCCAATGAAGCTGATGGACAGTAGATTTAGGATGGACAAAAGGAAATACTTCTTTATGCAGTGAATGATTAAAATGTGGAATTTGCTGCCAGAAGATGCAGTGATGCCCACAGACATAGACATCTTTGGAAGGAGATTAGACAGACTCATGGAGAATAAGTCTCTCAGTGTCTGCTAGCCATGGCGACTAAAGGGAATCTCCACATTCAGAGGCAGTCAGCTTCTGAATAGCAGGGCCGGGAGGCAACATCAGGGGAAGGCCTCGGCCTCTATGCACTGCCACTGGCTCTCCAGAGGAACTGGTTGGCCACTCTGTGAGACAGGATGCTGGACTAGATGGACCATTGCTTTTATGCCCAGTGTCTTTCCCTCCAGTTGACAGATGCTGTTCTATATAAACTCTGACCATTGGTCTGTTGAAGTCACTATCATCTACTCAGACTGGCATCAGCTCTTCAGATTCTCAGGGTCAAACTAGACACAACAGCATCCTCATGGCCACCATGAGGATACCATCACTGCTATTTTAGAGTCATTTTAAAATACCATGAGGGCCCAAGCCTTAGTGGGCTCACAGTGCTACACTCTTGTCCCTCCCACTATGCCTTTTCAAGTGCAAAAACAGTGTGTGTGGGGGTTCCAACCATTATAGCACATGACAAGGTGTTGTGGAGGTGTTGTATACTAAGCGGAGACTGCACACGTGGTCAGGAAACCACGTGGTCGGGAAAAGGAGTGAGCTTCACCTCCAGAGACAATAGCCCGCACTGATCCTAGTCCACACCTATCGGACAGCTAGGATCCTAGGAAAACCAATGGGGAATAGGGTGCACTGTAAATAACCTATCACGTGTGTGTGTTGGGGGAGTGGGAAACACGGGAATATAAACTGGCCTGTGAGCCAGGTAGCCATCTCAAGTCTTATGTACACCTAATAAAGTATGAGCTGTTATCACGCATATACGCATCAGTCTCAGTACTTTATAGTGGGGACGAAGGTGGGATCCGAATGAGTGATTTGAAACCTGAGCAGAGCATTACACTGCGCACCAACGTTCCTGAAGACGCGCCTCACATTGCTGACCCAGAGAGCAGCACCGCACCGCGGTCAGAGTCTTTGATCACCACGTCCTGCACCGCTCCAGATATCTCCACACCATGTGCGACCCCCATCATGGCGGCTGCCCAAGGAAGTGTCCCTGAATTCAATGTGGCCCACCCGGAAAAGTGAGAAACGTGGCCCGAGCACCTAGAATACTATGTGGACTACCATGACATCACGGAGGAGGGTAAGAAAAAATCCTTACTGCTCAGTTCCTGTGGAATTGATACTCTCTGCCTCCTGAAAGATCTGCTGGCCCTGAAGAAGCTGAAGGAGACCACGTATGCAGAAATCGAGATGGTGCTCACAAACCACTTTGTGCCCAAACCCATGAAAATAGCTGAGCGCATAGACTTCTTTGCGTGCATCCAGGGTCCCGACAAGACCACAATCGATTTCCTGGTGGCCCTAAGACGAGCAGCCGCCCGATGTGGGTTCCCCAGCCTAAGTGACACCTTGATGAACCAGTTCATCATGGGCCTCCGGGAACCCAAGCTACACTGCAAACTCACTACACACAATGATCTGAATCTGGACCAGGCTCTGAAGGAGGCCACGGCATATGAGAAGTCCCATCAGGAGCGCCGCAGCAAGACAGTAAACTTCACCAGCACATCCCCAGTAGGTTTGGACAAGGAGGACGCCCACCCGGCGAGGAGGAGCACACAGCCCCAGACGTCTGCGTGGGCTGAGACACCAGCAGCTCAGACATCTGGTGCCAGTTGCGGAGAGGTGCATGAGTGGTGGGCCTGCTGCTTCTGAGTTGTCTGCCGGTCTTGCAACAAGCAAGGCCACATCACCCGAGTGTGCAGATTGAAGGGGAGCCGTCAGACGACGTCCACCCACCTGAAGTCGGCAGACCTACACATGATCACCGTTCACCAGTAACAGCACCAGATATTGACCTTGCCCCCTGAAGCCCCAAATAAAATGCATGCCACGGTGTTAATAGAGGGGTCCCTATGTAGAACGGAGTTAGACACGGGGTCGGCATTCTCCATAATATCGGCAGAGACCCTGCCTGCAAGGGGAGGGGCCCTCCTTCAACGACCCCGGGGTTTAAGGCTATAGGACTTCCAAAAAAACCTGGTGGCCACCAGGGGCTGGGGCAAGTTCAGGGTGCAGTATAAGGACTTTGACGGGGTTTTGGACTTGCTCGTGGTCGAAGTGCACCTTATGAGCCTGCTGGGACTGTCCTGGTTTTGGACCACTGAGGTTCTGGTTAACAGGGGTGAATGGTGTGGGCATGTAGGACTTTAACGCTGTATGTAATGAGTTCCCCAAAGTTTTCGATGTCACGCTTGGCCAGTTCTCCAGTCCCCCAGTTGCATTAGACCTGGACCCCACTGTAAGGCCCATCCAGGTGAAAGCCCAGAAACCCCCACTGGTGCTAAAACCCCAAACTGAGGCCAAGCTGGACCGCTTGGTGGCACAGGGGTTACTAGAACCTGTGAATAATGCGAGATGGGAAACCCCTATAGTCACCCCAGTGAAGCCGAATGGGGAGATGCGCATCTGCGCCGATTACAAATGTACCCTGAATAAGGCCCTTCAGGACCACACGTACCCGGTACCAGTGGTCAGCCACATGTTAGCATAATTGGTGGGGGCATGGGTTTTCGGCAAATTTGATTTGGCACAAGAGTACCAACAACTCCCAGTGGATAACACCACCACGGAGGCTCAGACGATAGTAACGCACCGGGGGGCTTTCAAGGTTAAGTGGCTGCAATTTGAGGTTACTGTTGCCCCAGGAATTTTTCAGAACATGATAGACTGTCTCCTTAAAGGCATCTTTGATGATGTTCTGATCTCGGCCCTGGACTCCAAGACCTTTGCGGACTGGCTCAGGATGGTGCTTCAATGTTTTGACCCTGTGGGCCTCAAGGTGAAGTGAGAAAAGTGTCTCCTGTGGGTGCCGCGGGTCGAATTCTTGGGGTTCGCCATGGACACCCAAGGGATCCACCCTATGGACGACAAGATCCAGGCCATAGTTCAGGCACCAGCTCCTTCATCTAAGGCGGAACTGCAGGCCTTCTTAGGTCTATTAAATTTTTACCACTCCTTTCTCTCGCACAAGGCTGCCGTGGTGGAGCCCCTCCACCGCCTCCTGGATAAGGCGGCCCCTTGGGTTTGGGGCCCCAAGCATGCTGCCACTTTCCGGGCAGTGAAAGACTTATTGATTTTGAACGTGGTCCTCACTCATTTTGACAAGGCCTTGCCTGTTGTGCTTGCATGTGATGCGTCGCCATATGTGGTGGGGGCGGTCCTGGGGCACCAGTTGGCGGATGGCCATGAGGTTCTGGTTGCATATTATTCCCGGACCTTGTCTGCAGTGGAGCGCAACTACGCCCAAATTGACAAAGAGGCCCTTGCCATTGTTGCAGGGGTTAAGAAGTTCCATGATTATCTGTATGGTCGTCCCTTTATGGTGGTCATGTACCACAAGCCCCTCCTTGGCCTGCTCATCCCCAACCGCCAAACCCCTAATATGTTGTCTCCCAGGGTGTTGCGCTGGTCAATTTTCCTGGTGGGCTATTCTTACTTGCTGGTCCACTGCCCCAGGAAAGCGATGGGGCACGTGGACACCCTGAGCCACCTCCCACTGCCTGGTTCCGACCCTGACCCCACTCCCACCCACCATGTTGCCCTGCTGGAGGCCCTGCCTGATCAGCCGGTCCAGGTCCGGGAAGTGGCCCGTCACACTGCCCGGGATCACATTCTCACCTGGGCCTTGGACTGGGTGGGGAAGGGGTGGCCCGTGGGCCCTGTGGGACCACAGGGACAAACTGTCCTCACATAAAGGGTGCATATTGTGGGGTGGGCGGGTGGTGATTCCCCAACCCCTATGCAAACAGGTATTAGAGGCGCTGCACGAAACACATCCCAGGATCGACTGCATGAAGGCACTAGCGCGCAGCTATGTGTGGTGCCCGGGGTTGGACAGTGGGATAGAGGCCAAGATTAAACTCTGTCAGAAGTGCCAGGAGTTGAGGCCCGAACCTCCGAAAGCCCCGGTACAGCAGTGGGAGTCCTCTCACAAACCGTAGGCCAGGCTACACTTAGACTTTGCGGGGCCATTCCAGGGCCAAATATTCTTCATCCTAGCTCGAGGCTGAGGACACGGTTTCCCCAGCAATACCCCACAGCCAAGAAGCAGAGGACACGGCCAGGGCAGAAGAGCTACCAGCAGGGGTACCACCACCTACAGGGGCGACGACGGATGGACTAACCCCCGCTGCCAAATTAAGACGCTCCACGAGGGAACGGAAAAAGCCCCCTTACCTAAGTGACTATGTTAGCTAGGGCTATCCGGACTAAGGGGGGAGGGGTGTTGTATACTAAGTGGAGACCGCACACGTGGTCAGGGAACCACGCGGTTGGGAAAAGGAGCGAGCTGTCAGCCTCCAAGAGTAAAATGCCCATGATCATGGCTCTGGGCCCTCAAATCTACAGGATCTCCTCTTTCCCTATGCCCTACTATAACAGCTTCGCTCATCTGAGCAGGGCCATATGGGGGTGTCAGCCTGTAAATGGGCAAGATCAACACACACATCCTGCACATGTGCCTTCTCTATTGTGGCTCCCTACCTTGTGGAATGTCCCACCTGAGGAGGTCAAGGGGCTCCCAAACTTCTGGCATTCTGCAAATTATGTAAAACAGAACTGTTCAGAAGGATTTCTTATAAAGGTGATAAGTGAGGCTGCCAACTCTGGGTAGGGAAATTTGGGGGTGGAGCCTGGGCAGAGTGGGGTATGATGTCATAGAGCCCACCCTCCAAATCAGCCATTTTCTCCAGGGAAATTGATCTCTGTAGTCGGGAGATCAGTGTAACTCTGGGAAATCTCCGGCCCCCTACCTGGAAGTCGGTAACTTAAGCAGCAATAAGGGCTATATCACAAAAGAATGATTCAGGAAGGTACTTTAATAAAGGAAATGGACTTCTGTGGGGGGAAGCCACGGCCAAAATCACTTTAAAGAAATGTCAACAATATGGCAATACTGAGATACAAAAATCGATTGAGATCAATAAAAAGCAAGAATGTTGGACAAAGAAAAGTTTTTTTAGAACAATACAAATGTCAGTTTGACCCCAGCCCATAAAATCTTTGCTCATTTTAGCTGCCTCTGAAGCAAACAAAGGAACTTGGAGGACTTTACCTTCTATCCAACTGGTTTCTTAAAACACCCATGTACACATACAGGCGATTTGAAGGGCATTCTGGCAAGAATCAGGGCACAGTCCCTTTCAGAGGGCTATGTACAGGGTACGACTTGAGAAACAACGCAGTGCTATAGGCACTGACGCAACTTTCACAGGTTTGCGGCAGGGACCCTCAAGTGGGGGAGGCGGCCGGCACACCTGCATGCTGGATCACAGCCACCGGCTGAAACTCAAACCTGCTAAGCTGCTCCATGAGGGGCTTGGGTTCCCTCGGCCTCTGCATTAATGGGGAAGGGGGCACGCAGAGCCCTTGTGTTCCCCCCACTTGGCATCATTTGAAGCCATCTGGGATGCACTGTGTGCCTGAAGCCACTTTGGCGCCTCTCGTCACCGCCTTGTCTCTTTCACACGTACACCTCTGCAGCTGGAGACCCTCCCACGCCTAAAAAAAATGAGAGCTGCAATTAAGCAAAGCTCCCCTCCTCCCTGCTATTTTCTTTGGTGTTTATTGTGTGGTATTCAACATGTGGGGGGGTGATGGAGATTTGTTTTATGGTGCGGATTTGTTTACCGGTGGGGGAGGGATCGTAGAGTAAGGTTTATGCCCACTATATGATTCTTTGCAGCTGCAGATGTCTGAAACAAGGGGCATCCATTTGTACAGGGGCTTGCAGGGGAAAAAGGGACCATTGTTTTGAAATGCGGATCATATAGCAGTGCAAATGCAATCAGGGGATAGGGAGCTGGAAAACTAGGATCTGGGCCAAAGCCAAGGCAGCCAGAAGGCACTCTGACCTAAAACCAGGCAGAGACTGCTGTCTTAGTTGAGCCTAAAGCAGAAAGACTGACTTGATCTCAATTTCGGTCTCAACCCACTGGCACCAAGTCGAATTTTTGCACCTGGAGGTGGCCTCCACGTACTGGAGTTAACAGTCAAAAAATGTTAACACAGTGCTCTTCAAATATGAGTCACGGAGCTGCAGAGAATACCAAAAGGGAGAGCAAGCTTAAGCAAGTCTACTCAGGAGTAAGCACTATTTTATTAAGCAGAACTTATTTCCAGGACAGAGCTCTTAGGGCTTCTGCCTAAGTATTCTAATGCCAGCATGGGTAGTCTTACAATGGTATATTGAGGATTTTGACTTCTCCCTCTTTGCTTACATCAATATAACGAATCTAGGCACAATGTTAGCATCTTAATGGAAATCTATTATATATCACTGCATTCC
This sequence comes from Gekko gecko, assembly GCA_029375565.1. NCBI lineage: Eukaryota > Metazoa > Chordata > Lepidosauria > Squamata > Gekkonidae > Gekko > Gekko gecko. The sequence goes on from JAPDNY010000002.1 coordinate 37,637,270, forward strand.
TATTACATTTTTATCCCACCCCTTCTTCTGAGGAGCTTAGGTGTATAATAGTTTCCCTGCTTTCATTTTATCCTCACAACGGCCCTGTAAGGTAGGTTAGGCTCTGTGTGTGTGTGTGTGTGTGTGTGTGTGTGTGAGAGAGAGAGAGACAGACAGACAGACAGACAGACACTGGCCCAAAATCACCCAGCAAGCTTCTATAGCAGACTGTGGATCCGAACCTGGCTCTCCTAGATCCTAGTTCCAGTACCTCTTGCTGTCTCTTAGGACCCATTAAGAAGGAATCTTGTCATGTGTGTTTATTATCTCTGAAAGCACAAGAGTAATGCCCTTGCAGAACCTCAGGAGACAAACAGCACAGTTTTGTATCATACACAAGCAGCAGAACCACAAAAAACTACCCCAACCCCAACTACACAAAATATACACTGCAAATGCATACTTAAGTGCCGTCAAGTCACAACCCACTTACAGTAACCCCAGCATGGGGCTATTAAGGCAAGTGAGAAGCAGAGGTGCTTTGCCATTGTCTCTCATTGCCAAGTTTGCCATGGTGTTTTCCCAACCAAGTACTGACCCTGCTTAACTTCTGAGATCTGATGAGATTGGGGTGGCCAAACTGTGGCTCAGGAGTCGCATGAGGCTCTTTCACACATATTGTGTGGCTCCCGGCAGGGTGTCTGGGGAAGTGAATGGGAGGCATACCTCCCTAGTTGGTCTTCCCTCCCCCAGCCAGTATTTCCCTCCCTGGGTAGACTCAAGATGGGAGGAAGCAGAGAAAGAAAGCAACTTTAAATGCATTCTCAAAGCACCCATCCCAGCTGCCTTGGAGAAGGCATTTGTCTCTTTAAATCCCTTCTCTAAGCCAAGCTGGCAGGTGGGGGGAGGTTTGGAGAACACATTTAAAGTTGCTTTCTTTCCACCTCTCCTTTCCTCCCTCCCCCATCTATTTTCTTTTTTTGTTTCCCTTTCTCTCTTTCTCTCTCTCCTTCTTTCCACCTCTTTCATTCTTTCCACCTTTCTTTTCCTTCTGTCCTTCCTTCTCCTCCCTCCCCCATCTATTTTCTTTCTTTCCACCTCTTTCTTTCTTTTTACCATTCTCACTCTCTTCCTCCCTTCCTCTCTCTCTCTTCCTCCCTCCCTCCCCATTTATTTTCTTCCTTTGTTTCTCTTTCTCTCTCTTTCTCTCTCTCCTTCTTTCTACCTCTTTCATTCTTTCTTTTCACCTCTCTCTCTCGCTAACAAATAAATATAATTAGAAAACAAATTAATATCATTGGACAAATACCATTATCAATATCTGTTTTTACTCCTTTTGTTTTTATTTTTCGCATGCTCCTTTAATGTTAATAAAAGCAAATTTGCATATTATCCAATAAAAACGAGATTGTAAGAATTGTTCATGTCTTGTGGCTCTCAAACATTTGATGTTTATTCTATGTGGCTCTTATGTTAAGCAAGTTTGGCCACCCCTGGGTTATACCATGCCGCCTTTCCTCCCCACACTACAGAGAGCACCTCCCAAAATAGAGCCTTTACACCACAGCCCTCTCCCACATGAGGCCTACACTCCATCATGGGCAGATGTGGTAACAGGCCCTCTAAAGTTAGGGCCACCAATAATCCTCCCTGAGTACATCTGACAGAGTTGAACAATAAAGGCCATGCAAATTCTATATGTATAATGAAGGGTAGGATGGCAAACCACATCAGTTTGAGGACAGAGTACTGACTATTTTGCACAGATACGACCTCAGGGCAGCACTTTATGTATTTGGTTAATTTATAAAACTGCCTTTCTGCCCACTATGGATGCCCAAGGCAGTCAACAATACAGACAATCAATACCACCACAATAAAGTACCTTAAAAAACACAAAGCAGCAGCCATATGTACTAAGAACTGAGGAGCAAGAAGTAATCAGGAAACAAAATTTCTCATGCCGCCCAGAATAGAAATGTCTTTGGTCTTTTCCAGAAGGCCTAAAGAGATATTATTGTCTTGCTTGCAATAAACTAAAGGTAACTGCTGACAACACCCTCCTTTGGTTCCCCATCAAGCTAACCTCAAACAAGGTAGGTTCCTTCAGGAAGAACCCATCTCAAGCAGGTTGATCTCAAGCAGGTTGATACAGGTAGAGGTGTATTTTTTTTACCCAGACTATTTAGGGTCTTAAAGGTCAGGAACTGCATCTTGAACTGAACCTAGAAATACACCAGAAAACCATGTATTTGGAAATGCACTGGCTTTATATATTTATTGTGGTGAGTCCCAGTTACAGCTCCAGCAACTGCATTTTGAACCTGATGAAGTTTCTGTGCTGTCATCAAGGGTAGACCCATGTAGACAGTATTACAGTAGTCTTGTCTGGATGTTACAAAGGCTTGTGCATGACAGTGGTCAGGTCAGCTTTTCCTACAAATGTCCACAGCTAGAGAACGACCATTGGACTTACCGTGAGGGGTCCTTCTCCTCTGAGGTCAGGAGGACATCTCCAATGGGTTATTCCCACCGTGCCTTTAGGGAGGCAGGAAATAGTTTTTTCCCCTTCCTGTTGGCGCCTCCGGAATAGCCCATCTCCAGTTCTGGGACTCCGAAAGCAGTGCCTGCAGCCTAAAAGAAGTGGCCTTGCCTTGGAAAACGTAACTGTAAACAGTAATATCAACTGATTAAACAAGAAAAAAACTCTGTAACTATGAACAAAGGCAGAGTACAACCAGAGATACAAGAGAAGAAATCAGCACAGAAGGAGTAGAAGAGGAAGATGAGAATGGGAGGGCCGAGATGTCCTCCTGACCTCAGAGGAGAAGGACCCCTCACGGTAAGTCCAATGGTCGTTCTCCCTCTGAGGTGGAGGACATCTCCAATGGGACCTCCCCGAGCAGTGTTCCTCATGCGGGTGGGTCGTCATCTTCCTCCATGTTAACGACGTGCTGAAGAATTCTTCTCCCAAAAGCCGCATCTGCAGATGCAAGCGTGTTGATATGGTAGTGCCTTATGAAGGTGGAAATGGATGACCACGTAGCCGCCTTACAGACCTCTTCTGCCGAAGCTCTATTGGTAAAAGCGGCATTGGTTGCTGCGCTCCGCAGAGAATGAGCTGTGATGCCACTGGGTACCTCCTGACCCGATGCCCGGTAAGCCTCTGTGATACAGGCCTTCAGAACCGAACTGATTGCCGATCTAGACATCTTCTCCCCTGTCCTAGGTGGAGATATATTGACGAATAAGGACTCTGTCTTCCTGCAATCCTCTGTCCTTGCTATGTAAATTTTGAGGGCCCTTTTTACATCCAAGGTGTGCCAAATCCGTTCCTTGGGGTGCTTGGGAGTAGGACAGAACGTGGGTAAGCAGATCTCTTGAGAGCAGTGGAATCTAGAGCCTACCTTTGGCTGGAAGGTAGGATCTGTGCGAAGCACAACCTTGTCTTTATGAAAGACGCAGAGTGACGATTTCACTGACAGTGCCCCGAGTTCTGACACTCGTCTCGCAGACGTGATGGCGACCAGGAATAGCGTCTTCATCCTCAGCCATTTCAACCCCACCTCCCTGAGGGGCTCGAATGGTGATCTGGTAAGAGCATTGAGAACCGTATTCAGCCTCCAAGTTGGGAAGCGATGGACCTGAAGCGGAGATTTTGCCACCGCTTCCTGCAGAAAGAGTTGAATGTGAGGATGCTTGGAAATCTTGTATCCTCCCAGGGAAGGGAGAACAGTGGAGAGAGCCGCTAACTGTCTCCGAAGAGTAGCAGACTTCAATCCCGAGTCCAGTCCATCCTGCAGGAAAGCCAGAATCGAAGCAATCGAAGGGGACAGTGGCTGCACCTTCTTGCGTCTACACCATCGCACGAACGCCTTCCAGGTGGTGTTATATATACGGACCGTGGACTGTCGTCTGGATGCCAAGATGGTGTCTAGAACCTGGGAAGAATAACCTAATTTCGATAGGTTGCTCCGCTCAATCTCCACGCGGTCAAACACAGCCAGGCCGGATCTGGGTGCCATACCGGACCCTGCAACAGCATGTCGGGAGCTATCGGAAGGACTAGAGGTGGAAGTATGGACAGCTCCTGTATTGCCGAAAACCATGGGCGATGGGCCCAGTTCGGGGCCACTAGGATGACCTCTGCTCTGAGTTCCCGTATTCTGCGGATGGTTCTGGAAACCAGGACGAATGGCGGAAACGCATATAGGAGACCCTGGGGCCAGGGCGTCGTGAGCGCATCTGTCGCCTCTGCCTCTGGATGGAAGAATCTGGAGAAGTATCTCGGAAGCGTGTAGTTCGCAGGGGAGGCGAACAGATCCACCATGGGGCGTCCGAATTGAGTCACTATCATGTTGAAGAGGCGCGGATGGAGGGCCCATTCCCCTTCCTGTATCTCCACTCGGCTGAGCCAATCGGCTTGCACGTTTTCGGTCCCTCTTATGTGTTCTGCCCTCAACGAGGTGACATGTCTTTCCGCCCAAAGAAGAATCTTCATCGCCTCCCCGTGGAGCTGAGAAGACCGAGACCCGCCTTGCTTGTTGAGATGTGCCTTGGCCGATATGTTGTCCGTCCTTATCAGCACTTGTTGACCACATAATTGAGGGGCAAAATGAACCAGAGACAAGCGGATCGCTCTGAGTTCCAAGAGGTTGATTGGTAGTTTCTTCTCCGCAGGCTGCCACGTCCCCTGGACTGGAGTGTCGTTCAAGATTGCTCCCCAGCCCAAGAGACTGGCATCGGTGAACAGCTCCCTGGTGTGGCTGACATAGTAGCTCTTGCCTGCCAACAAATTGTCCATGTTTGTCCACCACCTTAGGCTCTTTTTGACTCCAATCGGTACCTGTAGGTTGAGAACCTTCTTCTCCATGATGGAGAGTTGATGGGGACGGAGAAACATCTGCAATGGTCTGGTGTGCAGACGGGCCCATTGTATCATGTCGATGCTGGCGATCATCAGACCCAGAAGTCTGGCTAGGTCCATGAGTAGTGAAGACCTGCAGTTGTAAATCCTCATGGCGGTTTCTTTGATCTTCTGAGCCTTGGCCAGTGGAAGAAAGAGAGCATTTCGAGTGGTGTCGATTACTGCTCCCAAATGTTCTATACGCTGCATCGGCAGCAGAGAACTCTTTCCAAAGTTGATCAGGAACTCATGTTTCTGTAAACACTGTAGAGTTCGCTCCGTGTTGCTGATGGAGTCTGCCCGCGTACTGGCCCTGATCAAGAGGTCGTCGAGATACAGATGCACATGGATGCCCTGAGATCTGAGATGAACCACGGGATTGATGATCAGCTTGGAGAAGAGGCGTGGTGCCGTGGATAGACCAAAGGGAAGTGCTCTGTACTGGAAGTGTTGGTTGTAAATGCAGAAGCGAAGAAATCGCTTGTGTGCTGGGTGAATAGGCACATGGAGGTATGCTTCCGTCAAATCTTTTTTTTTTTTTTTTTTGGTTAAATACAATTTATTATTGGATATATCACAAGTTCACACAATTTAAACATACCAATACATACCCATTTTTCTTTTTTTTTCTTCCCCCTCCTCCCCCCACATCAGGCTTCCAGCACTGCTCCAACCCCATTAATATCTCTGTTATTCCATTACAATGACTTCTAAACTTATTTTCTCTTACTAACGGTAACAATACAAAATTCTAATTCTCTTTCCATTTCTTCTTAATAACTGTCAAAGCAAATCAAACCACTTTTAATGTCCCAATTTTTCAACAAATATTTTTGAAAGTCTTTCCAATCTTTAAAAAAAGTTTCATCTTCTTCGTTGTTTAACTTTCTTGTTAACTTGTCCATTTCCGCCAAAAACAACGTCTTTTTAATCCATTCCCATGTTTCAGGTACTTTATCTTGTTTCCAACATTGAGCAAAAGTCAGTCTTGCTGCTGTAGTCAAGTACCATAATAGTGTTCTCTTGGCTACATTTATTTCTTCCATTTTAAGACCTAACAATAACATCTGTGGGTCTTTCTTAAAAGTACAATTCAGAATTTTTTGTATCTCATTGTGGATCTCTGTCCAATACTTTACTGCTTTATCACATGTCCACCACATATGGTAAAAAGACCCTTCATGTTTCTTACATTTCCAACATTTATTAGACATACTTTCATTTATGATAGCAATTTTTTTGGGCGTACTTCCGTCAAATCTATGGACGTGAGGGGGATAGAGAGTCCGCTACAGCCTTCAGAGTTTCCATGCGAAAGTGCCGCAGTTCTGTTCAGAAACTGTTCAGAAACTTGAGATCCAGAATCGCCCTCCAGTCTCCGTTCTTCTTGGGGACCATGAACAATATAGAGTAAACACCCCGTTTCCTCTCGTTGTCGGGAACAGGTTCGATGGCCTGGATCTTCAGTAGATGCTGTATAGCCTTGTTGATGATGGCTCTCTTGTTCTCTGATTTGCTGGCTGGTGATATGAGGAACCGCTCTGGAGGCTGGTGCAGAAATTCTATCAGATAGCCCTGTGACACCACCTCTACTGCCCAGGCATCTGCCTGTGCGTCTGTCCAAGCCCTTGTAAAATGTAGGAGGCGGGCACCCACCGGAATGGGAGGATAGTCATGCCTGTTTGGGCTTGGCCTCTCTGTCACCCCAATCACCTCTGTTGAAAGGCCTGTGGAATCTGAGTGTGAAGGAACCACGTCTGCCAGACTGCTTGGACGCTTCCCACGAGGTCTTCCTGGTGTCCTGTCGAAATCTAGGGAGAGAGTGCTGGGTACGAAAGGACTGCGGGTTTCGCCGATCGAAACGGCGCAGGGATCTGGGCATGGCTTTTTTCTTATCCCTGGTTTCCACCAGGATGTTATCTAGGGCCTCTCCAAAAAGACGATCTCCTTGGAAGGGATACGCCGTTACAATAGATTTGGAGAGAGAGTCAGCTTGCCAGGCGCGGAGCCAGAGTAGCCGCCTGGCCACTGCTGTGGACGCCATGGCCCTGGAAGCAAAGGAGATAATGTCCAGCGTGGTGTCTGCTGAAAAGGAACTAGACTTAAGAACATGAGAAATTCCCTCCAGCACAGCCCGATTGTTCTCAGGAACAATTTGCATCAACTTACGTAGCCAAACGATAGCCGCTCTGGAAGCGATGGAGGTTGTAGATGCCGCTCTTACCATCATGGCGATTGCCTCGTGGATCCTTCTGAGCGTTGCCTCCACCTTCTTATCAGTTTGGTCTTTGATGGTACCCAGGCCATCCTCAGAAACTAGACCTGTCGACTGGATGGCTGCTACAGGAGCGTCCACAGGAGAAACCTGCAATAACTCATTGGCATAATTAGGTAAAGCATATAACTTTTTAGCAAAAGCAGGAAATTGCTTATTGACTATGGGTTTATCCCACTCTGCTCTGAGCTGACGCTCAAAATATTCAGGGAAGGGAAAGACCTTCTCAGTAAATTCCCCCGGATCTGGATTTAAACTTGTTTTTGGCCGCCTTCTGATATTCTGAAGGTGGTAAATCATGTAAGTCTAGGGCCTTTATAGCCTTAGCCAGAAAGTACTGATAGTCCTCAGGTTTGAAGAACCGACTGGATTGCTCAGGAAGCTTTAATTCTTCCTCCTCCTCATCAGACAGAAATTCACCCTCTTCCCTTTCCTCATTGGAAGAGGTATTGGATTCTACTTCCTCCCTCCATGGTTCCTCTGTGGGTCGCCCAGGAGGAGGGGGGAGCCTTTTTTGCCGCCTTAGTTGGCCACCCAAGGGGGAGAACAGGGGGTTTGGGGGAGAATTTCCCTGTGGCAAGGGAACCTCGGGTCTAGCATGGAGCTGTGCCATTTCCTGTTGAATGGTCTTTTTAATAATAGCCATGAGTTCCGATGAATGAATCAGAACTCCTTGATCTAAGAGCTTACCCCGTTTGGAGCCTGTCTCAGGATCTTGGTCCTCGTCAGAATGGATAGGGGGAATGAGAGACTGACCTCCTTCTGCCCCCAAGGCTCCAGAAACGGTAGAAAGAGAGGTACCAAGGCTCGAAGCCGGACCCTCAAAATGGCCGCCACCGCCCGGTCGCGGGAGCGCGGGAAAGCCGGCGGTTCCTCCTTCATCGGGCTGTCTGCGCCGTTTGGGCGCTCGGGGCACCGCCGCCGAGTCAGCCGCGATCATCGGGGTGCTGCGATCATGCCACGAAGGCAGATCGGCCCCGGAATGTTCCCGCATCGCCGCGGCTGCAGCGCACGCGTCTCCCTCGTCGCCCGAGGAAAAAACCTCGGGAAGCTCCTTGGCCACCATGGCGGCCGTCGGTGATCTTTTTCTTCGGGTCCTGAGACCCCTTTGAACTTCGCTCCAAGAAAGGAGCAAAAGCACAGAAGAAAGGTATGAAGGGAGAAAGAAGAGAGAGAGAGGGCAAGGCAAACGGCTGAATTGGAATACGATAGAAATAACAGAGGAAAACAGCTAAGCCTAATAGATTTGCTGCTTCTCCCTACTGAGGCAGGAATAGAACTGGAGATGGGCTATTCCGGAGGCGCCAACAGGAAGGGGAAAAAACTATTTCCTGCCTCCCTAAAGGCACGGTGGGAATAACCCATTGGAGATGTCCTCCACCTCAGAGGGAGAACAGCTGATAAATGACATTCCTTGCAACTTCAGTCACCTGTCTATCCAAGCAGAGTAAAATGTTCAGGAGCACACTCAAACTGTGAACCTTATCCTTCAGAGGAAGCAAAACCACATCCAGAAGAGGATGAATACTTATTCCTCCATCAACTTTATTCCCAGCCTTCAGCACTTCCTTCTAGTCTGGATTGTTTCCATATATCCAATGTACTCACCCTCTTCCAGTCCTTCACTGCTTTGAAACAGCAGTCTACTATTTTCATCATCTTCCATCTTTCTCCACATTGGGGACCAAAGCAGCTTACATTATTCTCACCTCCTTTTTATCTGCACAACAACCCTGTGAGGTTGGTTAGGCTGAAAGTATGTGACTGGTCCAAAATCACCCAGTCAGCTTCCACCGCAATATAGGGATCTGAACCTGGGTCTTGCAGACCCTACTCTGAAGCTCTAACTGCTGCACCACTGCTGGCTTTCATAGGGCGGCTGCTGAACAGCAGCAAGCAGCCAGGCCAAGTTGAGTCATGCAAATTAGGTGGTATCAAGTCACCCAGAGGGTGCTGCCTAGGGATGCCAGCCTCCAGGTGGGATCTGGGGATCCCCTGGAATTACTGCTCAGCTCCAGACTACTGAGATAACTTCCTCTGGAGAAAATGGATGCTTTGGAAGGTGGACTCTAGGGCATTGTACACCACTGAGGTCCCTGTCCTCCCCAGGCTCCATCCCCAAATCTCCAGGAGTTTCCAGACCTGGAGCTGGCAACCCCACTACCCCATCCCCTGCCAGTGCCCATGGGGGGACCTGGCAACCCTAGACTGCTGCCAGGCCTAGGGTTGGCAACCTCCAAGTGGGGCCTGGAGAGTGAACTCCAGAGATCTGTGTACAACAGAGATCTGTCTCCCTGGATAAAATGGCTTCTTTGGAGGGTGGATTCTGTGGCACGATACCCAGCTGAGGCCTCTCCCTTCCCCAAATCCTGCCCTCCATACACTCCACCCCAAAACCTCTAGGAATTCTCCAGCCTGGCCCCAAGGCTCCCTCCCTCCCTCCAAGGCTGAAAGAGGCCTGGAAAGAAAGGGCCCTTCTCCCCCACCCTTTACTGACAGAGCCAGTCAGAAGCCTCTCCCACCCCCCACCCCCAACGTTCTAATCTCTTGCCGTTGATGCCTGGAGTTAGGTCCCTGCAGAGGCCATTTCAAAAGGTTTTGGGGGAATTCAACCGTCCCTGAAGGGATTTTCTCAGTTTTTGGATTTTTCTACAAACCCAGGAAGTCTACTGACTATGTAGGAAAAGCTGTTGGGGGAGAGTGAGGCCCCTGTTGGTGGGAATAGGTATCCACACACACACAAAAAGTCTGGGAAATAGAATAAGGATCACTTTCCCCCAGCCTGAGAATTCCTATCTATACCTTGTGGCTAATAGCCACTGATGGACTTCTGCTCCATATGCTTATCTAATGCCCTCTTGAAGCTGTCCATGCTTGTAGCTGCTGCCACCTCCTGTGGCAGTGAAGTCCATGTCTTAATCACTCTGGGCAAAGAAGTACTTCCTTCTATCCGTTCTAACCCGGCTGCTCAGCAATTTCATTGAGTGCCCACGACTTCCTGTATTGTGAGAAAAGGAGAAAAGTACTTCTTTTTCTACCTGCTCTATCCCAAGCATAATCTTATAAACCTCGATCATATCACCCCTCAGCCATCGTTTCTCCAAGCTAAAGAGCCCCAAACATTTTAACCTTTCTTCATAGGGAAAGTGTTCCAACCCTTTTATCATTCTAGTTGCCCTTTTCTGCACTTTTTCCAATGCTTATAATATCCTTTTTGAAGTGTGGTGACCAGAACTGTCCACAGTACTCCAAATGAGGTTGCACCATTGATTTATACAGGGGCATGATGATACTGGCCGATTTGTTTTCAATTCCCTTCCTTATAATCCCCAGCATAGCGTTGGCCTTTTTTATTGCAGTCACACACTGTCTAGACATTTTCATTGAGTTATCTACTATGACTCCAAGATCTCTCTCTTGGTCAGTCTCTGCCACTTTGGACCCCATCAATGTGTATTTATATTTAGGATTTCTGGCTCCAATGTGCATCATTTTGCACTTGACCACACTGAACCCCATTTGCCACATTGACACCCACTCACCCATCCTCAACAGATCCCTTTGGAGTGCCTCACAATCCTCCCTGGTTCTCACCACCCTGAACAACTTCGTGTCATCTGCAAATTCAACCACTTCACTGCTTACTCCCAGCTCCAAATCATTAATAGATCTCTGATTGTCAACAGCATACTGATAGAAATTTGCCCAAATCATGGGGTCACAGAGTTGGAAGGGGCATTAAAGGCCATCTAGTCCAACCCCCTGCTCAATGTAGAATCAACCTAAAGCACCCCCTGACAAATGTTTGTCCAGCTGCTGAATGATATCTCCCATCAGGCTTCATACATGTGTTAGACAGCACTGGGGTGGGGACAAGATGGATCCTTGAGATACCCATTAAGCTACAGGTCATTGAGCAGAATGGAAATCCTCCAGCAACACCTTCCAGAACCTGTCCTCCACAAAAGATAAAAAACAAGTGTAGTACCACACCACCCAAGCCCATTCCTGCCAGGCAATCTAAAAGGGACCACGACTGATGTTATTGAGGCTAGCAGAGAAGTCCAGAAGAACCAACGGAAAGAGAGACACACTTCCATCCAAGTAGATCAATGTAAATAATCTATCAGGGCAACCAAGGTGGTTTTTGTACCATGGCCAGACTCCAGACTCCCGACAGAATGGGATAAATGGTTTCATCCAAGAAGACCTGGAGCTGCTTAGCCACCACCACCACTTTCCAAAACTTTCCCCAGGAATGATAAATTTGAGGCTGGTTGTGTCCAAATCCATGATGGCATTTCAATAAAGGTCTGACAACGTTCTATTTTAAAGCCGGAACTATATAGACAATATGCTGTGGACCAGGCCTCCTGTAGCAGGTTTTTACGAGCCATGGTCGAAACAGATTGTGGAGACAAGGAGCAGGTTTTTCATCTTCAAATATTGCCTACCAGCTTCAGGTTGCACCCTAGTGAGTCATTTCTTTGCTGCTGGCTCAACTGAAAATATCACAAATATCGGGGGGGGAGTCTCCAGTTTTTGCCTCCTCTTGCCAATAGTAGCCAGTGATTGACTGGGCTTTACTGTGTTAGGCTGCAGGCACAAAACCAGTGAGCAGCTGCTATGGCTTGCTTTGCCTGGCCTGCTGCCCTCACTAAGCTCTGGCACCTAGATCAATATGGGTAGCGGTGTTTGTCTGTCTGTAGCAGTAGAAAAGAGCAAGAGTCCAGTGGCACCTTAAAGACTCACAAAATATGTGGCAGCGTAGTTTTCGTGAATCACTGCTTACTCCTTCAGATACCTGAAGTGAGCAGTGATTCACGAAAGTTCATACATATTTTGTGAGTCTTTAAGGTGCCACTGGACTCTTGCTCTTTTCTAGTGCTCTAGTGTCTAGTTTTAATCTACTACCTTGAAAAGATTCTTAAGTATTCCACACAGAACATGATTTAATAACTAGATTCAAGTGCAGTAGCACCTTAGAGACCACCAAGATGTTTGGGGTATAAGCTTTCGAGAGTCAATGCTCTGTTCCTCAGATATGTATCATGTATCTGACCAAGGGAGCTGTGACTCTCAAAAGCTTACACTTCAAAAATCTTGTTGGTCTCTAAGATGCCACTGGACTTGAATCTAGCTATACTACTGCAGACCAACAGGGATACCCTCTGAAATAGCGTTGCCAGGTCTGGATTGGAAAATACCTGGAGACTTTGGGGGTGGATCTAGGAGACAGTGGGGTTTGGGGAGAGGCCTCAGTGTGGCACAATGCCATAGAGTCCACCCTTCAAAGCAACCATTTTCTCCAGGGGAGGTGATCTGTCAGCTGGAGATCAGTTGTAAAAGCGGGAGATCTCCAGGCTCCAGCTGGAGGCTGGCAACCCTCCTCTGAAAACTATAGTTTGATAACAGATTTTGCAAGCCTGACTTTTGACACCACCCATCTTGTGCTCCTATTCAGCTTATTTTTACGGAATTATTTTATTAAAACATTTCTACCCCACCATCGATGGAGCTCAAGGCGGTTGGCACTAGGGGCAGTTGTCCCCCCACCCCTACCCTTCAGTCATGCTCCTCCTGAAATGATGCTGTGCTTTCCCTTTCCAGGGTTTCCACAGAAGGCCCCCAACACTTGTCGAGTAGAGTGAGAAGAACACAAAACCGAGCACATGGACCAGACCTGCAGCATCCAGCCGTGCTCCGCCGGGCAGAGAAAATCCCAGACCTCGGTGAGTCTGCAACGTGACTTTCTCAAGCGGGCCTAGCCCCGGGCGGTCTCCGGCTCGAGTAATAGCAAAAGCGAAACTGGCTGGGAGGCGGCAAAGAGCAGCAGCCGCTACGGCGAAAAGGAGAAGTTTGGGGTGGAAAGAGGAGGAGGGGGGATTCCAGCCTGCCCCAGGCCCTGATTGGCCAACAGGCTCTTCCCCTCAGGGGAAGGAAGGGGGGAATTCGTTGGCCCTTTCAGCATAAAGCAGCGTGAGGGGAGTGGCAGAGCAGGGGCACAGGTTGGTGGCAAGGGTTGAAAGCTGGCATGGCAGGGAGGGTGCCTACACGCCTAGCCTCATCCGACCCGTCGGGCGGGCGGTGCGCTTGGCCCACAGCAAGGAAACTGCAGAAGCAGCCAGGATACTTCTTGGCTCTGCCCTGAGAGAGGCTCAGATGGGAGCCTGGCCGCGGGGGGGTTGCTCCTTCCAGGGACTGGCGGCAGGTGAGAGACGGGAGTGTTGCCTGGGCTTCTGGAACGGGCGAGGAACACGAGGCTGCTGGCAGCATCGCTCCAGCTTCTGGCTTAGGTTCAGCCGCTGGGGATGAGTGCCAGGGAGCGCCCCTTGGAGTAGCTGCAGTCTATCAAACCAGAATGCAAGCTGGTAACAGATAGGGGCTGATAGTGGGCGAGGGGGGGTGTTACAAAGGAGCGGCTGGGAGCACTTGGAGGCAGCTTGTGGAGGGAAGAAATGAAATCAGTGGACACAGCGGGAAAAACCAAGTGGTATGTACTACACCTCTTTGCTAAAGTACTCCCTCTGTTTCTACTTAGTCTCCTGTGCTTTTGATGCTGACAGGCAAAAATGCAACAGGTGCAGCTTTTCCTCTAACCGTGCATCTTGTCGGTCTCTCTTGCAAAGCGTCTTCAACCGATGGTGAGGACAGACGAAGTGTCCCCAAAGCTTTGGTATGAGCAGAAAGCAAACATGGAAGTCGGTGTAGCTGCCCTCTAATTCCTTTCGCTTCTCCATACCAGAAAATACTTCCTTTTTCATTCCTCCATGACGTTAGTGGAGAGAGAGAGAGAGATGGAAAGCAAGATCCATGTCCTCTGCTTGAAAGTAAAAAGTCCCAGCTCTAATCTTGCTTCTGTGGAGGACTTACTGGGAGGGGGCTGTAAAATGGGTATAACAATAGCAGTAGATTTGGAGAGAAGATTAATAAGGTAAGGAAATATTGTTATCCCCCCTTCAGTGTGGAATTATCAGCAGGAAGTGTGCTGGTCAAATTGGGGGTTTCTGCAAGAGCTGAAGGCAACAAACCCTTCTGAAGAGGTTTCCCCCCACCCCCTTCTACACATCCCTTCTGTACTTTGCTGCCCCTTCAGAAAGAAAAATGTCCCACTTTTGTGGATGGAGGTTTTGTATTTTATTTATTTATTTATTATCAAACTTATGCCCCACCCTCCCCACAATGCAGAGACATAGCAAGCAAGACATATAGCAAGCCATATAGCAAGATCAGCCTTTTGTTTTCACTTCTGTATCTCCGCATGAGGCTCTCTTCTTTAACTTCACCTGTTGGACACCTGCTGGGTAAGGCACAAAGACAAACTTGAGAGGTTTGGCTTTATTAAGGCTACAAAACAGGACATAACTTTTCTAGAAGTTGAACATTGGGGCTAACTTTCAGGTTGTTGTGTATAGAATGTGGCGGGGGGGAATACAAGGACTGTGGATGTTTCTCATGTTTCTCCTCCTCCAGGTGGCTTTTCTGATCCTGGAAACATTTATTCTTTGTGGTGCTAGACACCTGTAGCCATCCACCAGCCTCAATGGGTCCAACCTTTTAAGTTAGGTCTACATATTTCTGTGTGTCTTTTTGCCATTTAAGACCCAGAGTAAAGCCATCAAGAAGGGATGATTACTCTGTGATGCAAGCTGCAGTTCATGGGCTGAATTTTGACTCCTTGAACTAGAATTCACACCCAAAGTGGTGAGATTCAGGCATATCAAAATCACACAAATGCATCAAAATGAGAGCGGAGCTGTGGGTTTATGAACAGTGGCTACCAATGGGACCTACTGGTCATGATCCAAGGAGGCATGTGCATAGCCTATATCTCACTCACAAAGCAGTTCAGAGATCTGGCATGTGAGTTTTTAAAAAGAGGAAATAGATACACTTCCTCTCTCTTTCTCCTTCCCACTCTTTCTCTATTTTTAAAAATTCATGCAAAATCCCCCAAACTGCCTTTTGATCTTTATAGAGATTGTGCAGGAGTCCCTTCTGAAATGGAAATTCTGTGTAGGGTGGGCAGTTCTGGATGGGTGGGGGCTTGGACCAAGTCCCTTGTTCTTTGACTCTTCCACTACTTACTGCCCAATCCTGTGCACGTTTTCTGGAAATTAAATGACATGGAGCTCAGTGGTAATTATTCCCAAGTAAGTGTGCATAAGCTTGCAGTTTCTTTGTTGTTAGCTACCTCTGCACCTGACAGAAGCCACAGTTTCCCACACTGTAGGAAGCAGGAAGAAAAGCTGTGGTACACCTTATGCTTCTTAGAAGGGGTGGGGTGTGACTGATAACACCTCTCCTAGAGCTGGACAGGCACCATCACATTAATCGCATGTACCTGTGGTGCTGATAATAATTGGCTGAGCATCAGTGTGTAGCTGCTGTACAAGGGACTAGCTGGCACATTTCCATGAGCACAGGCAGCCTCAATATATAACAGTGATGATTCACCATGTTGAAAGCTCCTGCCTTCTTCAGATTTTGCCAGCGGGGGGGGGGGGTACCTTAAAGCACATGGCAGGAGCAGAGTGAGAGATCAAGCATGGGGCTCAATGAGAGGGGAGGGATTAACCCCCCCCCCAGAAGAGAGTTGATGTTCTGATCTCTCCCCTTTCCCCATAAGTGGCATATACAACATTAATCCGCCAGGTTGTGTGTGGCCCACAGGCTGTATATTGTGTACCACGGGGGTATGCCATTTCCAGTTCCCACCAAAAAATAATGGACAAATCTATGGGACAGTCTTTGCTAAATATTTCTTGAAGGGGGTCTGCCAGTGTCTGTACAGGATCCACATATTGCTTGTAAATCTTTACCTGGTAATGAAGCTGTACTGTTTTTGGCCCAATAAATTTAGATTTTGAACCTGGCAAGTTTCCAGGTCTTGACCTGCTATAGAAATTTTCCCTAGGACCTGGGCAGAATGTGGGTGGATGGGGACACTTACCATGACTGCATTGCCTTAAAAAAAGAGAGAAGACCTTGTGATAAGTATTTGCTGCTCTTCTGTTAATATGAAAGAAACTGCTAAGGCCTGTAAGGTCATCTGTATTGTATGGTGTTTGAGGCAGTGAAACCTCAGGCACTGTCTGAGCGGGAATGGAATGTGCATGAACGTTCTAGATTCTTTAGGAACAGAGTTGTTTGTCATTCAGCTTCTGTGCATGAAGAAAAAGGTGCCCATTGGCTAGAACTGAAAACCATGTATAGGCCTTAAGGAAAAGAGTTGCTCTGTGAGGACTGAGTAAGAGATTCTAGATGGCAGGAGAGTTGAAGGGCAGGAAAGTAGCTGAAGGAAAGGTACAGAGTAGGCAACTTGAAGCTGAAAGAGTGGTAGGCTTGAGGAAGATAAGGAGTCTTGATGGGCAGAAGAGACAAGGAATTAAGAGCAGGAACACCCAGCGAGCAAAAAAGGAAGTGAGCAGGCAGGGTCCCGGTCTGGGGCATAGGATCACTCTGTATAAAGTCTTGGGAATTCTGTCAGTTTTGACTTATATTGTTTGTGGAACATTTTTGTGACTTAATCCCTAAGGAAGACTGAAGAAGTGGATGGTGGGGTGGGAAGTAGGATTTCACATGTTGGTTGAAATTATCCCTTGACTTCTGGAATTCTAGTACATTCTCAATAGACCAGTTCCATCCCATTCTTATTAGCTCACAGTTTCAAGGAGTCATCACCACTGGAAGATGGATAAATGCTACTCATTTATTTATATTTATTAAAATATACCACTCCTTTCCTCTTGGGTCAAAGTGGCACACAGTGATAATTAAAAGTTGACGTGTGTTAGCTCATGGAAAGGGAGGAACAATTTCCTTCTGACAATGGGTATTTAAATGAATATTTAGGGTTGCCCTTTGGACCCTGACCCATTTGGACCTATTTATCTCTCTGGAAGGAGTGAGGATGGATGGTGAGTTTAGCCACCATTCTAGTCAGAGAGCAGTTTATGTATGGAAGTTATCGATATTTGTTTTTTACCTCAGGAAGCGGTGGTGGCCATGTTTGCCTCTTACTGTTAATGTGGGGAGCCAGAAGCACTGCAGGTGACAGTAGGAAGGTGGGATTCTGTTAATTTTCCACCTCAGCCCCCTCCCTGAACTTTGTGTTTTAGGTTGTTAAGGTTTATCATAAACCAGTGAGCCCATGACTGGGAAATGATCACTCTCTATCATAAAATGTAGCTCTGCTTTTAAAAGTTTGTACAGGTTATAACACAGTAAAAAGAGTGGAGGGAGGGGAAGACCTGAAACAACTCTGTGTGTTGGGGGGAGAACTCTTGGGGAGGATACCATCTGACAACAGTTCGTACTCATTTTTTGTATGAGCAACTGCATCCATAGGTAAGACAGGCTAGGTCTCTTGTATAGTGCTGTGTGGGAAGACATATTGTGGGAGTTATTTTAATGGCTGGTTTTGTTTTGCTGTTTTATATATGTGTAGGGTATGGGTGTGTGTGTGTTTTAACTGTTAACCCACCCTTCTCTTTCAAGAACAGATTAGTTTTTTTTAAAACCCACATTCAAAACTGCTTCTAAATGAGATCTCTTCTCCTCCCCCTGCCCCGTCCCCCATGAGACTCACCCTATGGGAGTTCTTTCCTCCCCTGTTCTCTGGTTAATACAATGCACACACCTGCTCTGCAAAGGAAAGGGTTACAAGGAAGTCGAATAACCATAAAAGATTTGAAATTTGACCCTCTCTGATCCACCTCCTGGGTGGCTGGAGTTTCAGCCTGGCTGCACCCCAGGGGCATAATAGCTGTGAGGAGTTGGGTGGCAACAAGCAGCCGGAAGATTAAGGGCACAGAAGAGAGCTTCCCACTTCTCGTCTCCTGGGAGCTCCAAGGATCTTGAAAGGAGGTGGGGGGGGGCAGCCGTCTGTGCCCGGTGGCAGTGGAGAAAACTGTTCAGCATTTGTTGGGCAGAGTTGCCAGCAACCTGTTGTCTCAAGAGGGGTTTAAACATTTCCTACTTCTATAATTCAAAGAGGGAAACCTATAGCGATTGGAAGGTAGGTTGTGTTCACAAATGGTTGTCTTCCACCTCTCTGTATGGCCTTTGGCAGGCGGCATAAGCAGTGTAGACTAAGGGGCTTCCTTCATGCCCTTCCAGATGGAAGCTTCTCGGTTCATGGACACTGCTGGTCCTTTTCAGCTGAGGTAGACTTTCAAAGTAGGTGTGATGGAAAAGCTAGTAACTGGAGTGCCAAACCACAAGGCCAGCTCTACACTGAGGGAAAGTGAGGTGGTGTCCTTTAGTGCAGTGGCAGCCTCCGCCATCATCTTGTTGCCCTGTTGTAATTCCCCCCAATAGCTAATGTTCATTTCCCTGAGCATCTTTAAAGGCAGTACAGCAGTGCAGTTTGGAAAGACCCATTTGGCATGCACTGTGTTCCAGGTTGTCTTTTGATATCTGAGGAGGCATTGGCTGCTCCAGCTTTTGGGTAGGAGTGGGGATGACGAGGAGTGGGGTGGTTAGCTAGTGGGGGGGGACAAGAGGTGATGGTGGCAAGTGGGGGGGGGGAGCCCTAGTTGAGCCACTATGGCCAAAGTACCCTGATATTTAATTTATTGAAATGCTTTTTTATCCTGGTTTTCTAAGTGACTTCCAACATGTGTTCCTGCTAAGCTGTGGAGTCTTGTGAGCAAAAATTCTGCTTTGTGAGCTACTGGCATTAAAGTTGTGAGCAAGCGATTTGACCATTGCATAAATTAGTTTGCTCTGGAGCCATCCTTCCTGAGCTAGGACAAAAATCTGTGAGCTGGAGGCTAAAAAACTTGTAAACTAGCTCACACTAACTCAGCTTAGAAGGAACATAGTAAAAACAACAAATCGTCTAAAGCACAATCCAAAGCCATAGCACAGAATGCCAGCAGGAATGAAGGGCACCAAACGGAGAGGTGGTTTGACTGGGGGGGAGTTTCAACAAAAAGTGTTACCTGGGGCTGCTCCCCACCCTGGCTCTGTCTCCACTTGCTCCTGCCCAGGAGCTGTGCTGTGTGAGTTGCCTGACCCTCTGGGAGGAATAAACACAGCTTTCAGGTGAGTGGCTGCTACATAAGCCTACCTGAACATCATTTTAAAAATGCCCTCAGTCTCACTTATCAGCCTGGTGTCCAAATAAGTACATCTTGGCAGGTAATGCTGGGCGGCAATTCAGGAACTCCAACACCTTGTGTCTATGGGAAAATGCACCTCCTGGTAGGAGGCTGTTCTCTACTGAGGAGGTATATGCAGAAGGATTTATTAACTGTGGCTGGGCTTTCTCTTTTTACAGGGCCTGAGCATCCTTGTTCTACTCTGCTGTGCAAAAGATCTCACTGTTCTTGGGACTGACCTCACGGGCTCATACTGGCAAGTTCCTTAATGTTAATGATGCTCAGCTTGCTATCTTCAAGGATGAAACTCCACCTTCTGTAGTTAAGCCTTCATCCCCACCCTGGTTTCTGACCTGCTCCTATGATGGCGAGATAGCGGGCAACGGAATCCCAAAAGCAGCTGTTCTTTTCTTAGCATTCCAGCTGCGCTTGGATTTCGTTTCCTGCTCTCCTGCTCTGCACTTCTGGATGTTGTTTGCTGCTCTTCTCTTCTCTGCCTTAAGGCACAGAAAGGGAGTTGGGGAGCATGGGGGAATGGATTTTGGTCGGAGGTATAGACTTGTTCTTTGAAAAACCAAGATCCGAGGTATTCTTCATATGCTGTACAATTATTTGCCAGACCACTGTTCTGCAAAAGGATTACGATGGTGGGAGGGATTTCCTAAACCTGATAGCCATTGAGGCTGAGCCAGTGTGGTATTGTGGTTAGAGTGTCAGATGAGAATGTGGGAGACCCAGGTTGGAATTCCTACTCTGCCACAGAATTTTGCTAGATGACCTTGGGCCAGCCACACCCTCTCAGCTGAGCCTACCTCACAGGGTTGTTTTGAAGATAAAATGGAGGAGAAAAGAACAATGTAAGTAGTTTTAGGTTCCCTTCAGGGAGAAAAATGGGGTATAAATAAGTAAGAGAAGAAGAAGAGATTGGATTTATACCTTGCCCTTCACTACCCGAAGAAGTCTCAGAGCACCTTTCCCTCCCCACAACAGACACCCTGTGAGGTAGGCATGGCTGAGAGAGCTCTCTCAAGGACTGCCCTTGAGAGAACAGCTCTGAGAGAACTTGTGACTGACCTAAGGTCACTCCAGCAGCTGCATGTGGAGGAGTGGGGAATCAAACCCGGTTCTCCCAGGTTAGAGTCAGTGTTCCTAACCACTACACCAAACTGGCCCTCTAAATAAACATGATAAATAAATAAGCATGATGGTAGCAAACAAAAAAATATTCTGGAAATCAGCCAGGTAGTAATGCCCTGAAGGAACGCCCTGAAAATGAGGGCTCTGTGCAGCTTTATTTAATTTGTTGTTCATTTCCCACTTTACTCCCCAATGGAGGTCCAAAGTTGCTTACATAATTCTCCCTGTCTTTATTTTTTTAAATCTTCCCAACAACCCTGTGAGATAGGTTAGGCTGAAAGAAAATGACTGGCCCATGGTCACCTAGCAAGCTTCCATGCAGAGCAGGGCTTTAATCCTGGGTCCCCCCAGATCCTAGTCTGACATTCTCACCACTATACCACACTGGCTGTTCATGTAATCTTCCTTGTGTAATGTATAGTCAGTGGGTAGAACTAATTGCTGAAGGGTATTGTGATGACCTCCAACATATATGGGTTTTCCAGAGTGTTGGTCAAACTTGTAGCAGTTATGCCTATCAATTATTGTTCACTAGAATGGCAAAGAATAAACATGGAAGTTCCTTTTCTTCATTTGGTAGTTATCCGGTCTGTTTTGGAGACAGTCCTGGTCTGATCCAAAAAGGCCATTACCAGATTTTTTAAAAAATGTACCCGTAAAGGGGAGTCCTCTTCTAATACAGTGTATTTAGCCCTTGGAGAGAATGGGTGAGACATGATATACCAGAGGAAACAGCCTGTGGGTGAAACCACTGGGACTGTGTGCCATGTTGGCAGTTCAGTGGGATGCCTTCTCTGGGTTTCTTCATGTTCCTCCTGCTCTCTAAAGATAGAGGCTTATTTCCTGAGGCGAAACCACCATAGCTGGGTCTGCCTGCATCCTTTCAGCAGCTGCTGGCCACAAAGCGGATAAGACCATCTGCAAGCTGGGCAGGAAGAGCCCAATCATGTAAGGCACATATGAGCTTCCTCCTTTTCTGAGGGTGGCAGAGGTATGGTAGAGCCTGGAGTTCGGCTTGAGCGGACTGAGTGTCGGCAAGGAGTTGTGCCCTCAAGTCATGTCCATGTGTCCAGGAAATTAACAAGATGGGGAAACCTAAAGGAAGAGAAATGTGCTATTTCCCTCTCACTACAGGAACACTACTTTACATAGATTCGGGTTGGTAGCCGTGGTGGTCTGAAGCAACAGAACAAAGTTTGAGTCCAGTGGCACCTTTAAGACCACTTCATCTGATGAAGTGTGCATGCCATACACAAAAATTTATACCCAGAATTAAACTTTGTCTTAAAGGTGCCACTGGACTCAAACATTGTCCTACAGTAAAGTTGTCAAGTGGTAGGTGGAGATGCAGAGCAGGTGGGGTAAATCTGTGGCTTAGTGGCTTTGCATGCAGAAGTTCCCAGGTTCAATTCCCAGCTTCTCCTATTAAAAGGATTGGGGACTAGATGATGGGAAAGACTTCTGCCCGAGAACCTAAAAAATCTGTGCCAGCCATAGACAATACTGATTTTGCTGAATCAGTGGCAGCTTCATGTGACCGCTGCTAGGCAATTCTGATCAACAGCAGCTCCCCAGCTCATGTCCACAATGTGTCTGTGTATGGCTAAAGTTAAGCTAAAATAGAAGTGATTGTCACTTTTATTTTTCAATGCAAATGTTTTTACATAGATGCCACTCTGTGCCCATAAACAATAACAATAAATGTTGGTCTTCAGTTGAACACCAGAAGTTCAGGGGGTTTGTGTGATATTGATCTTTTTATGTTTCTTTGAGCGGCTTTGAAAGCATTTCCAGGCCTCTTCTCATCCCTGTTCAGCCAGCCTGTATCCGTAATAACCAATAGGGAAATTTGTTGTTGTCTCCACCAACAAGTCCCTTCCAGTCAAGGAATGAGATTGACTGGAATGTGGGTCAGGGCCTTTTGAGTCGTGGTCTTATAGAATCAGCTGCTTTCTGAAAGATCGCCTTGCAGTCCATGTACAGGCAATGTAAACATTTTACTTAAGATTGCTTTTAAAGTGTAGCTGATGTGGTTCTACGTGTAGTGTTTTTAGGGAGAGCCTTCCTGCCAGACCATTAGCTCTTCTGATCAGTGATGAGATTACAGGCTGTCATCTTCCCTTTTCCTGTATATTTTATTTCTAAAGCTGACTCTGAGGGTGTACAGATGATTTAAAGAACTGCCTTTTGGTTGCTGACCATTACTATATTTAACCCAATACCACAGTATTTAAACAGCTCTTGAGTGGCTTTCAGGCTGGGGCCTTTCCCAGCCCTTCTCTGTGACAGCTTCATAAACTGATGATGAACCTGGGGTCCATGGGTGCAAAGCGTTTGTTCTTTCCTGTTAGTTAAGGTCAGGGACTTGATGATGCTGAGTTGCAGAATATACCTGTGGCAGTAAAAATAAGCATGCACATCTTTCTAAAACTGTCCTAGATTTGGCATGTTTCTTCAAGAATTGTTCTATTCTTTGTGGGATAAAGCTTTTAGTTACAAAAACAAGGCAGGTAGGCATGAGAAGTTAAGCATGTGCAGATGCACCTAGGCCTCAAAACATTCGTCCTCTGTGCCTCGGGAAAATTAAAAAAGAAATGGCTTTGGAATGACACGATCACTCCCGCTGAGCGAGCAGCCAGACAGCCACGGGGATGTCGTGTCTGTCCCAAGCTCTTTCGTGGATCCTGAGGTAGGCCCATGAAATGCAGCATCTGTGCAGTCATTGGATGACAAATAGCCTGTTTCGGTAGTCAGTAATGGATAAACTTTGCATACTGTATGAAGAACTGGTTCCTAACTTTACCTCATTCTCTCCATGGCCTGCCCTACTGCAGAAAAATTCTGTAATGAAACTCTTGAGAAAAGATAACAAACCCTCAAGGGTTCATGGGAAATAATATAGAGGCAGTCAGGCCAGATTTCATCTGCACTAGATTTGCCCTCAGTAAATTGAGGGTCTTTTCATATAATTGTTCTGTATAAACATTACCACTGTGTAACACGAAGTATAGATGTGGGAGAAGTTGGGATGGGAAGAAAATTACAAGTTACATGGCTTATCATGCTAGTACAATAAAGACCTCAAGTTTGACATCAATAAAACTGCCCTGAGCCTGCCTCGGCGGGGAGGACGGGGTATAAATCAAACTAATAAATAAATAAAGCACAAGTACAATAACTGTATCCCGTTCTTTCTTACTACAATTTGTTTGAAGGCAAAAATGGCAGTTGGTTTTGTGATCAGCATTATTGTTTACTGAGGGAAACATGTATTAAAAAAAGTCAAAATATCTTCTGAAGAGATGGGGGGGTATGTTTGCTCTGAGCCCCATGGAAGAAAGGTGGGATAAAAATTAAATAAGAGGAGCCCTGCTGGATCCAGTTGATGGGCTATTTAGGCCAGTGTGCTGTTTCTTGCAGTTTCTAGCCAGATGCCTCCCAAAAGACTTGCAAAGAGAGCACTGTGGCCAAAGCCTATCCCAGCAGCTGACACTCAGAGGTATCCCACCTGTGAAGGTGGAAGCCCCATTTAATCACTATGGCTGATAGGTCCATCAGTGACTGTCCTCCATACCTTTGGCCTAGAGAGCCATTGTCTGTCAAGAACAGACCGTACTGGGCTAGAGGAACCAACAGCCTGACTTGGTATCAGACAGCTTCATATCTATCATGTACAGGTCTCTGGTTGTGACAGAGCTTTGTTTTTGCTCCTGATTGAAACTTTTAGTTTGGGGGAATTTCAGTTGGGCCTAGAACATTGTCCGCACTCATAGTTAACAGCCATGATAAGGGTCACAGTGGGGGAGTCCGTTGACAAAGATGCCTTGTCAGAGGTTGGGTAGAAGGTAGAGGGATGAAAACTGCCTCCAGTGGAACCCTCAGATTTAGTATTTAGCACCATAACTACACAGGCATGTATTCTACCCCACCGCTCAGCAAATTTCCTTCCTCCAACTGAGTGGCTGTTCCAGGAAGAGGAAGGTTTCTTAAACTGAAGGAAGGCATCATACTTTGCTGAGAGGTATATTAGAGTGCAGGCCCCAGTCTTTACTTCTCGGAGGCTTCAGGTGTTTCTATTTAAAATGTAACACAAGATGAAGCACTTGGGTTAAAAAGGGGTAGAAATACTGTAGGCTTTGTCCATACTACTGTCCTAGAGTAGTAGGATTGTGAACACATGACCCTGCCTTATCAGACCCTTGGCCTGTCAAGGTGAGTATTGTCTTCTCAGACTAGCAGAGGCTCTCCAGGGTCTCAGGTTTACTATATCCTTTTAACTGGTGATGCTGGGGATTGAACCTGGGACCTTATGCATGCCAAGCAGATGCTCTGCCACTGAGCCACAGCCCCTTGCTATATCCTAGGAAGCCAGGCCTGGAGCAGTTTTCCCAGCCACCCTTGGATGTGAATAGCTCATTTCTGTGTGAGTATCGAAGCACTGTAGGGATCCTCTCTTGCCGCTGCTGACAGTCAGTAGTTGGTCTGGCGTGAGCAGGAATTCTCAGATCACCTCTTGGCTGTGGGTGGTGCAGAGTGCTGCTCTTTTGCCCCAGGCCTCTCTCAGGTAACAGAAGTGGAAAGCAGGTTGAGACGAGAATGGGGAGCAAACTGAAGGTGCTTGTTTGTATGTACTCCTGATCTATAAAAATAAAATAACTCAAGTTCTGCAGAAAAGCTGAAAGCTTTGCTTTGTTTACACTGTGCATATTAGGCACAAGTTACCTGACTTGAAATAATATTTTCTGCTTCTGTTAAGTATGAATCTATTTATGTTTATTTATTTATGTATTGGATTTATTGATCACCCAACCCTGCTATTGCAGGGCTCTGGGTGATGTACAGTATCCATAAAACACAACCAGATAAAATCATTAAAACTTTAATAACACATACCCAAAGAAAAGAGATGGCAAATGCTAATTAATCTGATTTCAGACTGCTGGCTACTTTGCAGGCGGGGGAGGGGAAGAGGGCAAAATAAAGGTAAACCGCAGGAGGAATGAGAAAGGGTGCCAGCCAAGAAGGAAACTGAAGCTGTCCTCAACCAAAAGCCTGGCAGAACATCTCTACCTTACAGACCCTGTGGAATTGCATAAGGTCCCGCAGGGCCCTGGTGGTATTTAGCAGAGAGTTCCACCAGGTTGAGGACAGCTGGATATCTGAGGAGTGTAATGCTCTCCCAGGAACATAATGGAGGAGACAGTCCCATAGGTACATTGGTCCCTGACGGCTTAAGGCCTTATAGGTCAATACCAAAACCTTGAACTTGGCTCGCTATTCAACTGGGAGCCAGTGTAGCTGGCACAGCACTGGATGGATATTTGCTATCCATGTTGTCCCCGTCAGGACTTGTGCCACTGCATTCTGGATCAGTTGGAGCTTCTGGGTCAATTTCAAGGAAAGGCCAGTGTAAAGTGAATTACAGTAATGTCGCCTGTAGGTGACCATTGCATGGATTACCATGGCTAGGTTGGGGTGCAACAGGAAGGGGGTCAACTGCCGAGCCTGGCTTAGAGGAAAAACACCAGTCTGGTGATGTACTTGACCTGGGCCTTTATATTCAAGGAGGAGTCCAAAATCACTCCCAAACTCCTGATGGACTTGTGCAAGTGTCAGTGGCGCCCCATCAAGAGCAGGCAGCCCAATCCTAATCCCCTCCCCCAGCCACAGAACCCCCATCTTTGCTGGGTTCAATTTTGACCTGCTCTGTTTTAACTACCCAACCATGGCCTCCAAACCTGCAGCCAGATTATGTGAGGTGGTATCTGGATGGCCTTCCAATAACAGATACAGCTGGGTGTTATCAGTATGCCACCCAAGCCTGAAACTGCATCACCTCGGCAAGGGGACGCATATACATGTTAAACAACATTGGGGAGAGAAGTACCCTCTGAGGGACCCCACATGTTAGGGGGTATCTAGAGGACACACTCTCACCCAGTGCAACCCTCTGTCTGTGACCTTGGAGAAATGAGGCATGCCATTGAAGGGCCAACCCCAAACTCCTACATTGGCAAGGTGGTGGGTCAGAAGATCTTAATCGACTGTGTTGAATGCTGCTGTAAGATCTAATAACAATAGCAGTGCTGACCCACCTTGATCCAGCTGCCTGTGGAGATTGTCAAGGTGACCAACACTGGCTGCATCCCATGGCTGGGGTGGAAGCCGGATTGGAATGGAGCCAATGCTGATGAAGAGGAGAAATCAGGCACTGAAACTGCCGAGAGTCCTGCAAGCCTCTGGCTTTGGGAAATCCCCTGAGCTAGAAACTTCCATTCTCGAGATGGTCAACTTCCATTCTCGAGATGCTGAATTCTGCTGCTTTTGTGTATTTATAGGCAACCGTGAAATACAGCCATGGAGATATCAAGGCCATGCCCGTCTCTGCTATCAATGATACAAAATCCTGCCCATGCAGCTTGATCAGAAACCCTTCTGAGGATTTGCCACGCATTGGCATTTTATGGGGTGGAGTGGACCATATAAAAGTAGGGAGTAGAGTCTGAAGGTCTGTGATCCAAACATGCTCCCAGACTTTTCTTCCTGGTCCCAGCATAGTTTTTGAGGTTCCTAGGGATCCACTTATACTTCTATAGCGCTCAGTCATCTTGTTCCACTCCAGGACACAAAAGACTGTTAATTTCCTCTTTTGCAGCATAAATAGTACAAACGCATTTTTTTGGGGGGGTAATGTTTTCCTTGTTAATTGTATGTGTCACTTATTCATTCTCATATGTAAGACCACAGAAATGGAAATGAGCCTCTAAGGTCCTTCTGTGATTATTTGTGAAAATTCCTTTTGCATGCAAGGTAATAGAAACAAGGTGATTCTGCACACACAAACACCCTACCCCAGTGCAAAAGAAAAGAAAACAGGAAGATAGCTGTTTAGATCAAACTAGTTTTCTTAATCTAATCTTCCTTTCCCAGTGTGGCTGATACACTATGACTGAGAATGAAGATTTTGCTTTAATCAGCCTGTGGACTATCATGTTCCAAATCATCCTTGTCACATCTGCAGCAAGCATCTGCTTGAAAATATTCTGCACAGCAGACACCAAACACACACACACACATTGTTCCAACCATATTTTACACTTCTGCACTTGGGCCCTATACCATATCTGCCAGTTTTAAAAGATTCACTGTGTTTTTGCTAACAAAATAACATGGAAATGTAAGATGTATCTCTGAACTAAAGCAACGCAGCTCACAGTACTGATTGGTGAGTGAATGCTACCTCTTGCATTTACACGTTCAGTGCTTAGCCTGAAAACTGAAGTTTGTTATTCCAGATTCAGCGTGAATACCTTGATTTCCTAGCCAATAATCACAACATTCTAATTAAAAACTATGTAAAAGAGGGATAACTAAGTGTGAGAAAATAAGGCACAAGAAAATCAAAGGTACACAAATCACTCTGGCCTATGTAAAAGCTATTATGAGTAAATGAAAATGCTGTACAATTCTACTCTGCCTGCATTGAATCTAAATTCTGAGTTTCTTACCAAATCATATTTAGAAAAGATACCCTTGCTGAATCCAGATCAGAAAGGTTTGCATGCCATGTAGTGCTGAGAGCATATACAAAGTACATATGTGAAAAAAAACATTTTCCTACCATCCTGCTGAATTGTCTGTTTCCTGACGTTACTCTGAGGGTACAAGTGATACACAAAAACTATGAAGGCTAAAGGCATGTTGCCAATTGATTTATGAAGGTGAGACGTAGTAGACAGGAAGATGTTCTGTCTAGGAGGGGAAACTGTGTTTCCTTTCTGCAAAAAAGAAAAAAAGCTAACTTCTATCCTTCATTGAAATAAACTCGGTACTTCTGCTGAGAATCACCAAGAGGCATTTACTGAAAAGACTGCTGAACACCGTAGGCGCCACAATAAACTTTTTTTGGGAGGGGGAATGTGTGTGTATGTGTGTGAACTGCCATGATGTCACTTCTGATGGCAACCCCATGAATTAATTTCCTCCAAAAGGTCCTGCCGTTAACAGCCTTGCTCAGGTCTTGCAAACGGAGAGCCTGTGACTTCCTTTATAGAGGCAGTCCATCTCATGTTGGGTCTTCCTCTTTTTCTGTTGCCTTCCATGGTGCCCGGGATTTGTTAAGCTCTGCTGTAGAAGCTTACAAGCTGGTGTTGGCATGGGGAAATGACAAGGAACTATGCAAATACCTAAAGGGTACCAGTGACTGCTGTTATCCTGTACCACACAGCAATCACAACACAATGGCAACTGAATGTGCTCTCGGGAGGAGAGGGTCCTATTGGCCTAGGTACAAAATGTTGCACACCAAATGCTAGAAAAATAGAATATCCTCATAACAGAAACACTATGACAAGAGCTGAATGTTCTCAGTGAAATGGTAACATTAAAATGCAGAGATGCCTGTGCAGTTAGGAGATTCCCCTAGAGTTGTCTGCCATTTCAAGCTATGGGCCATGATTCCAAGGATATGCACAATCCTGCAAGAGTTCGCCCGCCCTGACTCCATTATGATCCTTTGATTTATGTTCCCCTGAAATCCAGTACAAGTTGGTGCTCTCTTCAGAAGGGGCGACTGGCTTCAGATATGTGCAGAGCTGCTCTGTGGCTCATGGTTCTTAGCTATGGTTTGTGGCAGTAATTATTCCACCATGTTGACCCAGCTATATCCGTAGCTACAACTTTGTACTGTGCTTCAGTGCAATCATCATATCAACAGCTGAGGCTTGATGCTGACAACATGTGGATTTTATTTATTGTACCATTTTTTTCTTTCAATAGCCCTGGCTGCCAAGTCCATAACTGACCATTTGTCATGCAGTTTTCTTTTTCTCTTTCCAGGTAATGTAAAGCTATGAGAATATTTTTCCACTTGCAGCACTTGATGTAGGAAGACTCACATCAGTCACACATTCTATTTAGGAAGGTCATAGTGCACACGGATAGACTTGTCCAGCTCTGTTCCTGGCCAGGCTGAAACAGCAAGAAAGTTGACCAGGCCTGGTGGTGAGTTTGAGGGAGCTGTACCTTCAGCTTGGAGTGGAGGAATTAACAGTGCAATCCTAAGAAGAGTAGCATACTGCTAAGACTTCCAGTGGAGTAAGATGGGTGTGATTCCATTTAGGATTGCACTGTAAATTTTGTTTACTATCTTCAAGCTTTGCAAACTTAATCCATGATGTAGAATAATTAAAGGGCCAAACTACATCAACACTGAGCAAGAGATCAACTAGGAGCCCATATAAGAAACCCAGTTTGCGTAACTGAAACTATACAACGTTACTGATAATCGACATGCTGATTAATAATAATCCATACAGTTTCCACAAACCAAACAACGGTTGTTGTGATCCTTTATGAGGAAGTGGCATGTGCAAAGTCTGATAAGTAGCACCCTCTGCAATTGTGGTAGTGCACTGGGATAAATCTGTAAATGATTAACTCTTGGGTTACTCTTAACCTCTATCATTTCCCTTTCAGCAAAGCATCTCTAAGAAGCCTTTCAAGTCCCATAGAAATCTTTGGCTTCCATTCCCTTCTCTCACTGGTTATTTTAGCATCCCAAATGCCCCTAAAGATTAAATTTTCTTTTTAAAAGATCCATATGTTGCCTACCTGTGCTACAGAACCTTAATAAAATGTGATGGATAGGTGAAAAAGCAACATAGTAGCTGGAAATGTTTGGAAGCGACTCCTAATTCCCTTGGAGTCATCCCTGCATCAGACTGAAAACCTGTATATTGAAAAAGTTGAGCTGATATTGTGCAGCCTCCACTGAAAGTTCTGCCAGAGGGTCTGTGCCCTTTTCCTGGTTACTACTTATGGCTAAATACCACAACATTACTTAGGTTTTTTAGCTGTTAATTTATGACAACGTAGGATTTGGGGACTGCTGTACCCCACACAGCACATTTTTCCCCTGCTGATGGAGTTAAGCATCACTTTCATGCATAGCTTTCCTATGGCTCTGAGCTGGATCAATGTAACACTGGGCTGGGCTGCTTGTTCTCACACTCTGGATGCAGCAGCAACACCAGTGTTGTGTTGCTGCGGTGTCAGAACTCCTCTCACTGGGGTGGTACTTTGTTCTTCCCAGCTAATTGTTCCTGTTCCAACTACAACCCTTGGACTACCAAATACTAACTGTAGGTTTCTTGTGGGTAGATCTTCAGAAGGAAGATCCTTTAGCAGGAAACAATGTGGATGATTTGCTAAGTGATAAGGAAGTCACCGACTACTGGGCCAGGCAGTTAGATGGCAAGCCAAGACAAAATACTCTTGGTGAGCCAGTTAGTGAAACATCTGGGTGCCACTGGTCTAAGATAGGGAGCTATTAACACTAAGAATCTCATGTGTTTCCAGAAACAACTTGTTCTGTGACCGCAAGTCTACAGAAAACACTGCCCATACAAAACATGGCCACAGGAAAGATTGTATGGTTTGTGTTTTGTTTGCATTTTCCTTGGCCCAAGCAACAAGACTTGTCTGGGGACAGTTCATTTCTTGTTCATTTCAAACTGTTTGTGTACCCTGTGTTTTAAAAGAAAATACAAACAGTAAAGCTTTCAGTGGGGCCTCTGAAATCATTGTACTGATCTTAGGATAGTTAAGGTTACAATTCTGCACATGCTTACTTTAGGGTTAGCCCTAGTGAAATCAGTGTGACGTACTTCTGAGCGGAACTGTGATATTAGAACATTTACAGTACAATCTGGCCAGAATTACTCCAGTCTACACCAATGTTCCCTCTAAGCTGTGGAGCCTTGTGAGCAAAAATTTGACTTTGTGAGCTACTGGCATTAAAGTTGTGAGCAAGTGATTTGGCTGCTGTATAAATTAGTTTGCTCTGGAGCCATCCTTCCTGAGCTAAGACAAAAATGAGAGAGTCAGAGGCTAAAAAACTGTGAGCTAGCTCACACTAACTCAGTTTAGAGGGAAAACTGGTCTACGCCCATTTAAACCAATTAGATTGGAGTAATTCTGGATAGGATTGCACTTTTTAAAAAATCTCAAAATGTGTGTGTTGGTTGTGAGGAGGGGCATGTGTGGTGACAATAGCCTAGCCATCAACTGCCACTTTTTTCTTTTTGCTGACCATATACAACTGGACAGAGCTCACCGCTAAAACTATTTCTGGTGTTAGAGAGAAGTCCCGGAATATTTTAAAGCATAATGATACAGGAAACCAGGAAATAAATGCCGGTTTTGTTTTGTATTTTTAAAAAGAAAACAATGGTTTAAAGACCCCTCAAACATTTAAAACCTTAAAATAAATGTGATATAATACCTCTTATTAATACTAACAAAAGTAACACAATACAGCATAGAGACTTTCAAGTTCTCTGGAAGTTTTTATGAAATTGGATGTTAAAACATGAGGGTAAGAGAGAACAAAGATGTATCAGACCATGATTGTAGGGCTGCTTGTCTACTTTTGTGAAAAACCAGGCAAATTGGAACAAAGTGTTGCTAAAATCATGTTTGTGCAAACAAGGCCCCCTTCAGCTAAGAAAAAGTTCTGAAGAATCTGGAAGACTGCACACTCTTCTGCATAATTTTGTTTGTCCTAATAAAAGGTATTACTTGGCTTTTATATTTTGCTGTGGCCATCACAGCATCCTCAGGGAGAATAGAGTCAGATGGGTAGCCATGTTGGTCTGAAGCAGCAGAACAAAATTTTGAGTCCAGTGGCACCTTTAAGAAGAATGGAGTTTTATTCAAGGTATGAGCTTTTGTGGGCCTGCACACTTCCTCAGACACAATAAAATTAGGGTTGCCAACCTCCAGGTGGTAGCTGGAGATCTCCTGGGATTATAACTGATCTCCAGGCAACCCAGATCAATTCCTTTGGAGAAAATGTCTGCTTTTGAAAGGAGGATTCTATGGCATTGAAGTCCCTCCTCTAACCCCTCCCTCCTCAGGCTCCACCCCTGTTATGTACTGAGTTTGTATTGCTCCGGAAAAACTGGCCTAGCTTTAGGAACCTATTGAATAGCAGTTGTAATGTAAATAGCCTATAACTGGGAGTAGGTGTGTGTTGGGTGTGGTGTTTTGCACGCATTTAAGCAGGGCTCCGGTCCTGCTAGGGCTGTCTTGTAGTTTAATTTGTATGAGCTGATCACCCTATGCAGCTGAACCCAGTATATTTCAACCACCAAAATCTCTAGGTATTTCCCAACCCTAATTTCCTTGTGCCTGAGGAAGTGTGCGGGCACACGAAAGCTTATACGTTGAATAAAACTTCGTTGGTCTTAAAGGTGCCACAGGACTCGAACTTTGAATCACAGAAAACCACTTTCCAATACACTTCTCTCCTGTCGCCAACATTCGCGAAAACGAATAGGCGGGGTACTGCTTTTCCCTCTTAGCGCCTAAAACCGACCTTAAAAGACACACATGCCACTCTCAAGATGGCTGCCAGGAGTGCCGTTCCGCAGAGGCAAAGCGCCTCTATGGTTTTTAACGTCACATCCAGCGAGATTCTACACGGAAATGACCTCCGTTTATTCCCCCGGTCGGCCAAAAGCGCCGTCGCTATGGAGACCGTCGACGGCCGGCTGTCGGTGTCCAAGACCCTGAGAGCTCTCAACTGTGTCCTCACAGGAAAGGTCGGCGAGGGAGGCCGCGGCTCGGTGTGGTTCAAGGAGAGCAGCAGCCGGAACTTGCGTAGCCGCGACTTCCTGGCCCCACAGGCTGCCCTGAGTGCGGTGTTCGGGGACGGAAAGGTAGGAGCGGGACCTGATTGAAAAGGGGGCGTGGCGGTGTGAGTGTTGCCGTTTCCTGTTGGGTGGATAGCTGAAATGATTCTGTTAAGTAACAGAATAAAACAGGACTCCAGAAGTCAATTGAAGACTGTGTGTGTAAAGTGTCGTTAAGTCTTTTTCGAGTTATGGCGACCCTATGAATTAACTTTCTCCAAAACGTCCCTTCCAACTCTATGATCCTATGTCACCAACGCATCCGGACCTGTTAATAGTTATGCAAGCATGAGTTGAGTGTTGGGGAAGCTATGGCACGTGCACCACGAGTAGCTGGGTGGTGATGCTCTGTCTTCCATGACCCTCTCTACTGGCAATTTCCAGAGGAACTATAAGCTGGAGGCCTTTGGCACCATGAAGGATCTCAAACTTCTTCTTTGAGCATAAACTTCTGTGGACTA
The DNA here is from genome assembly GCA_029375565.1 of Gekko gecko. NCBI lineage: Eukaryota > Metazoa > Chordata > Lepidosauria > Squamata > Gekkonidae > Gekko > Gekko gecko. Next base: position 37,670,830 of record JAPDNY010000002.1, read on the forward strand.
GAGCCTGCTTCTTCAGTATTTGACAAAAGGAACTGAGTCTTGAAAGCTTATGCCCTAAAAATCTTGTTGGTCTCTAAGGTGCTACTGGACTCAAATCTAACATGTCTACAGAGGCCATCTAGAGGGTTCTGGTCTACAAAAGTAATAACAAGCACATTTTCTAAATCAATATAGTCTTCCTAGCTTTGCTTTGTTAATTTAGCTCCTGTACTGGGGAGAGAGCCCTGACCCAGTGGGGTTGCTGTAAATTGGCTATGACTTGACAGCACTTTCCGCCATCACTGGGGAGAAAAGAATATTTTTAGCTACATTATTGCAGCACATATTAATATGTATTAATATGTATAACTTTGCTCAGACTACCGCACATGCAGCTACAAAATTAGGCAAATAACTTACCACTGGGGGTTCTTTAAGGTCAGGGAAAAGCGGGGGGAGCAGGAGCTCCCTCTTAAATCCAAGCCACCCATCTTCACCAAAATCAGCTTCTGAGGCTTTGACAGAGATATTTTTGGAGCAGATATATGACTTTGATCAAAGCAGTGAACCTGAAGACAACTTGTTAAGCAAAGATATTGCATAGCTTAGCCCTTTGTTGCCACTTACATACAGATCTGCTTTCAAACAGTCAGCACTGATTGTCATTTCTGTCTTGTTCTGTAATAGGTTCCTGATGGGATCGCTGAGAATGTGTTATTGCTAAAATGTCCAGGTGTGCCACCCATCCAGAGCTGCCAAAAGGGCTCAACAGGACTGACAGTGCAGCTGGACAGACCTGTTGTCTTTGCAGAGATCCTGGAATCCATTCCTTTATATGCCAGACCTCCACAAATAGCCCCTGGGCACAGCATTGTGCTCAACTGCGTGCCCTTGCATGGGTGCAAGGGCTTGAACTCACTCAGCTTGAGTCAACTGAGAGCTATCCTGGTCACCGACCACCTGACTGGTGTGCTCCAAGCTCAAGGGTCAGTTGATGGAGCGGCTCTTGCTGTGGCTCAGTGGTAGAGCATCTGCTTGGCATGCAGAGGGTCCCAGGCTCAATCCCCGGTATCCTTAGTTAAAAGATCTGGCAGTGGTTGATGTGAAAGACCTTTGCCTGGGACCCTGGAAAGCTGCTGCCAGTCTGAGTAGACAATACTGACTTTAATGGACCAAGGGCCTGATTCAGTATAAGGCAGCTTTGGTTCATTGAGAACCAAATCTCACCAATCACGAATCTAGAAATGTGCGGAGCTTGCCTGTTTGTCTGCTTAAAATACTCAGCTTACTCTCCACAGCTCAATGCTGTTTACATGTGGTGGGCATGGTAGGTTGTGTTCTTGTTGCTTCTAGTGGTTCCTGCAAAACTCTTACTTGTTTGTCTCTAGAGAGCCAGTTTGATGTAGTGGTTAGGAGTGTGGACTCTAATTTGGGAGAACCGGGTTTGATTCCCCTCTCCTCCACTTGCACCTGCTGATGTGACCTTGGGTCAGTCACGAGCTCTGGCACAGCTGTTCTTGAAAAAGAGCAGTTTCTGTCAGAGCTCTCTCAGCCCCACCTACCTCACAGGGTGTCTGTTGTGGGGAGGGAAGGGAAAGGAGATTGTAAGCCGCTCTGAGACTCCTTCGGGTAGTGAAGAGCGGGGTATAAATCCAATCTCCTCTTCTTCTCTTCTTTTAGGGAAGCAGGTGATCCTACCCTTTATAATTGAGGAAGCACAGTGGGGACTATGAGGGTGGGATCTCTACCAAAAGCAGAGGGGCTTGGGGCTTGGCTGTCCGGTGATTAGGCAGCAGGAGTTCTTCACTTCACCTGCTTCAATGTAGGAAATTTTTCCTAGACTGCAACCTGGGTCCAAGTTACTCATATTCAACAAGCATGCACGTGTGTCCTTCTTTCACATGAAATGTATTCTGTGTCTGCTAGTTAAGGGGAGCAGCAAGTCATGCAAAACACTGAACACCCACCATCTGATGGAATAGAATAGGGGAAACAATGCTGTTGCTGCTGGGAGTGCCACAGCTAATGCTGATGATCCTGCTCCTGTAGGGTGGATGTACATCTGGTCCCCACTTTGGCTGATGAGGAGATCCAGAGGTTCCTGCACCAGTTGCGAATTGAGTGGCCCTCAGGTTTGGAAACCTCCCCCAACTCTGAGGATATCCTCGCCATGAAGGACGCCCTCCGCCAGTGCCCTCATGCCATGTTCGCTGAGACAGATCAGGAGGGAGTTGTGTGCAAACTGCACTTGAAAGGGTTCTTGGGAAAGCAGCAGCCAGAGAAAGAGAGCCTGGAAGGATATGATCTGAACCTGGACGTATTCCTTGGTAGGTATCGCTTAAGTTCATCACTTGTCTTACCCCCTAAGGCAGGCTGTGATATTTCTGTATCTGTCCTCACAGTCTCGTAAAGTAGGTCACCACAAACACTTAACATTTTATAGATGTGGAAATGGGGCTGGGATCAAATGACTTGCCAAGTAGTGAGTGATAACGGCTGGATTCGCTTTGAGTCTTAGGCCTAGTTGGCTACTTCAGATCTCAGCAAAGGTAGCCCCTGGGGAAGCTGGGGCCTTGTTGCTTCAGAAGTATACACAACAAACTTCCTTGACCCATTCTGCTCCTCCTTCATTGCAGTGACAGAGGAGAAGCTGCTCCATGTGGCTGAGCTGCAGCGTGCGGCCTTGCAGTGTGCGGTGAGTTGAGAGCTAGCCTCCTTGGGGCCCCAGCGGATTCTCCTCTAGGCCTGGGTCTAATGCGACCTGCTGCTTTCCTGCAGGTGTCTGTGCCAGGAAGATGCTACGGCACTGTGCACGTGGCAAGCCACGAGGAGGCATTCCAGCAGCAGAAGGTGGACTTGCTGTGGAGGCTGGTAGCTCCACAAGCTCCCCCTGCCCCCCAGGTAAGGAGCTTTGTTTCTGTACAGCACAGAGCACATGTCAGGCTTTTCCCGCTGCCTTCCTCCTTTAGTCCTTCCTGCCTCCCTTAAACCTTCCTTCATCCATTACATTTCCTTCCTCCTTTAATCGATACTCATCTTCCCTTGTATCCTGCTGGCTTCTTTTACTCACCTTTGTCTACTATGCATCGTAAGCAGAAGGAAAAAAATGCAGCTAGCCTTGCTGCAAAGAAAGCTCAGTGTGTGCAATATGATAACGTGTGCGTGCACATGAAAGCTCATACCTTGAATAAACCTTTGTTGGTCTTAAAGGTGCCACTGGACTCTAAACGGGTGTAATTGAGACAGACCAGAAGTAACAGTGTATGACGTCGGAGAGCTTTGCGCTGGAATCACACGTTTTTTGTGTGCTCACCCCCAAAAAAACATAGAAAAGAATAGCTTTGTGCAGAATGCAGTACCCTGAGAATCTAAGTTTTAAAAGAACAAAAATTGAGTTTCTCATTTCCATGGCTGGGAGGACAAAGTAGGAAATGTGAACGTTGCCCACTGAAGATGCAGCAGATTCCACCCAGAGGTTGAAGAGGACAAACTTTTAAGTGTTGTCAGCAATGGGGTCTTCAGTATACTGGTTCCATTCCTCCCTGTGCTCCCCCATCACATCTTCCTCCCTAACCCCTTTACCATCCATGCTGTCTTTCAGGGGAGGGTCAAAATCAGTTGAAAAGATCAATCGCTGCATTGTGATTCTGTAAAATACATGCAAATTGGGGGAGTGTCTTTTTTTAATAATGGTTTCCATAGCCAAAAGTCGAAACAGGCTTGTTTGTAGTCAAGTAATTTCTCATTCCTTCTGAGCAGATAGACAGGTTGACAGGGACCTCGGCTGACATGACTCCCTGTCTCCTTTGTTCTGTAGAAACACCTTGTCTGTGGACCAGTGAAAGTCCCTGCTGCCGCCTCTCCTGTCACCATTCTTCAGTACTTCCAGTGAGTGGGCCCCTCTTCCTCCTCTCAGAAGACCATTGTGCTCTATTAAAATGACAATAAGAACGGACCATATTTCCCCCTTCTTCTGCAAGTTTCTGGGCAAGGTGACAATAGCATACGCTTCCCTGAGCTCCCTCTCTGGGCTGTTGGTCAGCTGATTGCCTAGCAAGCCCCCAGAGGGTGGGGGCAGGAATTTCCCATTACTGCCTTAATCAGCCACTTGATAGGCAATTTTAGCCTACTTGTGCAGGAACTCAGTCCTGGCTTGGGATAAAACAGCTTTGCTTCCATTCCTTTGTGCACAGTGGGCTCCAGTGATCTGGGTCCTAGGATCTACTTAACTTAGAATGCACCGTGAAATGTAAAGGCAGGCTTAGCTGCAGTGAGCCTGCAGCATATTTTTTTTTCTAGGGAGCAGATGGGGTCCCTCTCCTCCTCCTGCTCCTAGTGTTCCCATAAGCACCAGTACTGTGCAGAACACACAAGTTACTCGGTCTCGCTTCTAAGTGCTTCCATCCTCTCCTTTTCTTTAATACTTTTGTTTATCTTGCTAGGCAGAGACACTCCCAGATGTATGAGGCTTCAGTGCTGAAGTATGGAGACCTCTCCCAGGGTAATTTCTCGTCCCAGTGCTTGTCGTTTGGCTCCTTTTTGCTGAGGTGCTTTCCGGAGGATTAGCACTTCCATCAGTTGGCAGCATCGAGGCTGCTCCTTTCTGCCAGCATATTTTGGTGACAGGGTAATAAAATCTGGGTTTGGACCCATCACTCAGCTGCTTGGAAGATGCTGTTGTGAGCTTCCTTTTAGGCTTCATGTTTGGCAGGGTGGGACAGGTCTTTCCCCTTAGACCCTTACAGCCCCTTTACTGAGAAGTACAAGTTCCTTAGCACTGGCATCACTGAACTCCTCCCCAGCCCTTAAAGATGAGGAGAAGAGAAGAGATTGGATTTATACCCTGCTCTTTGCTACCCGAAGGAGTCTCAGAGCGGCTTACAATCTCCTTTCCCTTCCCTTCCTCTCCCCACAACAGACACCCTGTGAGGTAGGTGGGGCTGAGAGAGCTCTTTCCAGAACTGCTTGTGAGAGAACAGCTCTGAGAGGACTTGTGACTGACCCAAGGTCACACCAGCAGCTGCATGTGGAGGAGGGGGGAATCAAACCCGGTTCTCCCAGATTAGAGTCCGCACTCCTAACCACGTTCTGGCTTGCTCTCTGCAGATGAGGCCTGGACAGAAACGATCAGTGTCTTGACGTCAGCTGCCATCCGATTTGAGATGCTGAGCACAGCTCATCGGAACCAGGTAAACGGGAGGCTCCTTCTGAGGGTGCATTTAATTGGCAGTTGTTTAGAAGGAGACTGGGGCTCTGCATGGAGGTGGCCATGACATCAGCTGAGCAGAGGGCGAGTCAAAATATCAACCGTCTTTCTTGGATTGAGGCCACTTTATGTTTGTATGGGACAGCACTGCTCATGGTAACGTCTTCACCACAAGGGGAGGGTGCCGTGTTGTAATGGGAATATGTTTTATGCAAATATCTTCTGGTGGTAGAATTTTTGTGTATATGGGGGAATTGGATTGCAGGATATGTGGATTATGGAATGGTCATATGCACAGCTTTCGCTCCCCATTAACCAGAGGAGGCTGAAACAGGGATGTTAAATAAAATTATACCTGGCATTAACATTAAGCATGATCTAAGGCAGGGGTGTCAAACATAAGGCCCGGGGGCCAGAACTGGCCCATTCAGGGCTGTTATCCGGCCCACAAGCAACTGGTATGGAGGGAAGTGTAAAGTAATCCCCCTTTTATGGTATCCCTTGGAAAAAACCTAATCTTGCATATGATTAAATACATTTATTTGGGCTTTTCTGGGTTCCCCAGTAAATCAGTTGCTTTCGCTGCTAGAAATCAATTGCTTTTGTTTGTATTTTGAGTAAAAAGTAGTATTGTTAATTGGGTTTGCCTGTGTCCTTTATAAAGTTTATCTCTCCGGTACCTGGTACCATTTATGGTACATATGGTCCAGCCTGATAGAGTGATATTTATGTCAGATCCAACCCATGTAACAAATGAGTTTAACACCTCTGGTCTAAGCCACAGCAAATCTAAGTCTGCATGGAAACAAGGCAGAGGCTTAACAGGGCTAGTGGGAGTGAAGGTATAGACTGATCTTGGCATCTTGAAGTGGAAGAGGGGAGATGTATTCTGAGAAATGTAAAAACACTGAGTGGTCTAGAAAGAGTGAAGCAGGCCACGTTACAGCAGGAGTGTGGACAGCAAAGAGGAAGCAGCTGCAAATGAATGGGTGGATTTGGCTCTGTGTAGGCTGATGGCCAGAGTTCCAGAGGTTTGTCTGTGTTGATAGTTTCTGGACCATTCTGCTTGGTGCTCTGGTCATTTTCATTCCTCCGAGAGGAACCTCTGACCAACATGCTCCTGCACTGACAGAGTTGATTCCACCTCCTCAGATTCTCTTGGATTTGGAGGAGCCTGGCATCTCTACTAAAGGGACCAAGAGCGGCACCTTCGTAATGTACAATTGCGCTCGCCTTGCCACACTGTTTGAAACGTACCAGCGGGAAGCAGAGCAAGGTGAGAGCTCTTTTTGCGCTGCGTGCAAACCCTACCGCCCTGGCCCTGACCCACTGAAGTGCTCAGAGACAGGAGTATGCCCAAGTTAGGCTGGGAGGTTTTCCCAGACAAAACAGAGCTGCAGCCAGGCTGTCTCGTCTAAGAGGCAAAGAGACATTGGTTGTTTTGCTTGTCAACAGTGTACTGAGAGGTACTGGATATAAACCTCTTGCCAGACACATATTCCTGAGCATTCTTGCCTTTTCCTTTCTTTAGCCCTTCAGAGCAGGCTTTTGCCAGAAGCTCAGGAACCAATTAAAAAAGCTGGATGGTGCTTCAACAGGATATGGGATGGTATCCCTTTAAACAGAACATTGTCTGCAGTGGCTCTGAGCTCCTCTAAAAATAACTCATATTTTTCCTTGCTTTCCGCCATCCCATTTTTTAAGAACTCCTAATACGGCAAAACCCCAACCTTTGCACCTACAATCCATTTACAAAAGAACGAGGACATTTAGGAATAATAATAGTTATGTGCCGTCAAGTCGCAATTGACCTATGGCAACCCATCCTGGCAAGAGACGATCAGGGGTCATTTCTTAGACTTGGAAAGCTTCCCAACTGTTCAGTTATTTCAAATAGTCTCTTTACACTAAAAACAACAATTAGAAAGCTTAAAACTTATCTTAAAAACTTTAAAATCCTTGGAGCTTCTGAACAAGCCGACTGTGTCAGTCACCGCCCAACCGGAAGCCCTCTCAGAGGTCATTTGCTATGGCCTGCCTCAGCTTGGCAACCCTGGTCTTCCTTGATGGTCTCCCATCCAAATTCTAAACATGGCTGTCCCTGCTTTGGCATGTTTAGGCTATTCAAGCTGCTGCATTTAGGTTTAGTTTGCTTAGTTTATTTTAAAGATTTGGTGCCAAAAATGTCCACTGGTGAACCTACTTTTGGATTACCTGTGGGACTGTTACATGAAACGTTCCTTGTTTGCCTGGTTTGTTTATGATAGCAAGCCTTTCCCTTCCCATTGCAGGCATGTACCCGGCTTTTCCACTGCCTTCGGAGATGAACTATTCCTCCCTCAGAGAAGAGGTGAGCAACCAAGATGAAAAGGAATACAAAGTACCTGGGCTTTGGAGGGCTACTCCTGTAGGACCAGCAGAGTTTATCAGCTGTATCAGAAATGAAAGTATAATTTGGCAATGGGTTTAAGTTCTGGTCAATCCCAACATTGGATAAAATGTGTAGGAAGGCATAGGAGACGATTTCATCCAGTTCTGTGCCAAAGGACAGGATCCAGCTGCTAGCCTTGCACATATGGGTCCTGCAGTCCAGCTCATTAGAGAACAGGCTGTGGCTTGGCAGTAGAGCATCTGTTTGGCATGGATAAGGTCTCAAGTTCAATCCCTGGCATCTCCATTTAAAAGGATCAGGGAGCAGATGATATGAAAGGCCTCTCTCTTCCTGAGACCCTGGAGAACTGCTGCCACTTAGAGCCAGTTTGGTGTAGTGGTTAAATGTGCAGACTCTAATCTGAGAGAGCTGGGTTTGATTCCCTACTCCTCCACTTGCAGCTGCTGGATGACCTTGGGCAAGCCATAGTTCTGTCAGAGCTGTCCTTGAAAGAGCAGTTTCTCTCAGAGCTCTCTCCTACCTCACAGGATGTCTGTTGTGGGGAGAGGAAGAGAAAGGAGTTTGTGAGCTGCTCTGAGACTCCAAGTGAAGGGCAGAGTATAAATCCAATCTCTTCTTCTAAATACGCTGACAGACCAGTGGTCTGACTTGATAAAAAATGCCAGGAAGGAAGTCTTTGTGCCACAGTAAGATGTTGACAGAGTGGGTGGATCTTGTTGAGTCAGGAGACCCCTTTCCTTGGCCATCCTCCTGCTCTTTCATACACGGGGTGGGGGGCGGGCGGAGGCAGGTGGGACAAAGGTTGGTCTGCTCGGACTTACACAGAGGCTTCTGCTTATTCCCCCCTCCCCACTCAGGGCGAGTGGCTCTTGTTGTTCAACAGCATCCTGCCCTTCCAGGAGGTCTTGAGCCAAGTGATACAGCTTCCCATCTCCAGTAGAGGGATCGGGATCACAGCCAGCACCGAGGCGGTAAGCTGACTTTTCCAGGTCTCAGGGGGCGGATGGGACTGTTCAGCTGCCTTCACTCTCCAGTCAGTTTAGCGTCCACGTGTGTTAAGTTTACATTTGTGTGGGCATCCAGTATTGCACAGGATCTGTCTCCTTTGCAGAGCTCATTCCTGGAAAGTCAGTGTTTTGTTTGCAGGGAAGTGGGTAGGAAAGGGAAGTGCTTTGGAAGGAGGGAGGGGGTGGTATATTGCAGAAGTGTCCCTGTGGTCTGACGGGGACTGACCATTTTGTGCAGAGCTGGAGCTCAGACTGTTAAAACATTCACAGTGAATCTGGATCTAACTGATAGTTTCAGGGTGGTAGCTGTGATGGAATGCAGGTCCCACAGTTAACTGTGCTGATTTCTACTGCACATTCTCCTCTTTCAAATAGTTTGTATTCAGCAGACATAAACTTACTTGGTGCTGTGTTTTAGGTCTGCAAGTTCTTGGTCCAGCTGAGCATGGATTTCAGTTCATACTACAACCGGGTGCACATCCTGGGGGTAAGTGTCCTGGGCTCAGTAAGCAGGGCTGCACAAGGCCCTGTGAGACATTCAAAAGAATTTCAAGGGCACTCTGTATTGGTTTCGTTCACGACATATATAGATTCAAGAAGGGGCCATGGCTCAGTGAAAGAGCCTCTGCTTTGCATGCAGAAGGTTCCAGGGTCAATTCCTGGCATCTCCAGTTAGCAGGATGTGGCAGTAGGTGAAGTGAAAGACCTCAGCCTGAGACACTGGAGAGCTGCTGCCAGCCTGAGTAGGCAATACTGACCTTGATGGACCAGTGGTCTGATTTCAGCATAAGGCAGCTTGATGATGTGTGAAGGAGGACTACTTTGGAGTCAGAGAAACCTGTAATAGCCTTACGTTCTGAAATAAGCTGGATTTGGAGTTAGGCTACCTCTTTGGGGCAGGCAGAGGCTCCATGGCTGGCTTCAGTGATCAATTCATTCTCCATGTTAAAGGATGAGCCGTATACAGTAGGGGTGGAAACTCCACCCTGTATTAGGCAATTAGTATGTACATCTGGATGGAGGGGCAGATTATGGCGTGAAGCGGAAGGTGTGGGCAGGAGCTTCCCTGGCTCCAGCATCCAGTCCTGCTCCTTCTAGAGCTATTCTCCGCATTTGAGAGAGATGGAAACCACTTTTCAATATTTCCCAAGTACTTGACAGAAGTAAAAAGTTCTTCTCCCTGAGCCTGATTCCATAAGGGTCACTCGTGGTGGTGGAAAGTGTCTTCAAGTCGCAGCCAACTTACAGTGATCCCACAGGATTTGGTTGTCAAGGCAAGAGATGTTCAGAGGTGGTTTGCCATTGCCTGCATCTGTGCAGCAACCCTGAACTTCCTTGGTTGGTCTCCCATTCAAGTACTCACCAGGGCCGGCCCAACTTAGCTTCCGAGATCTGAGGAGATCAGGTCAGCCTGGGCCATCATGAGCAGCCCCCCTTTTTCGAGGTGAGAGCAAAAAAGCATACATTTCATGGTCCAAAGCGTTGATGAGTTCACTCTTACCCAATTTTGGGATTTCCCCCAAAGCATGGAACTCCCTGAAATTGTTTTTTAAGGTTTTCCCACCACTGAAACTATTCCACATCCTGTGGGGATGTGTGTGTGTTTTAGCCAGGAACTCCATGGGAAGATGAAAAAGGGGAAACTTGGAAGGATTCAAGGGACAGCCTTGAATTTTTTTTTAAATTTTTATTTATTTATTTGGATTTATATCCCGCCCTCCTCGAAGGCTCAGGGCGGCTCACAACAAGGCACACGTGCCAACTTTAAAACAAGTTCAACAGTATAAAACCAAAAACATATAAACAACATCCAGGCAATGAAACAAGATGGGGCAGATTATAGTCCCTGGCAAACGTTAGCCCCCAGTAGCCAAACAGCAGCCAAACAGTAGCTCATCTCAGCAAGAAAGGAGTACTATAAACGGAGTAAATATATAAAAAAATTCTCTCGCATCCACAAGAAGCCACATCTGCTGTTTGACTAGGCTCAGTGACTATTCTTTGTTGTTGTTGTTGTCTTTCTCTCCTCCAGGAGCCACGTCCCCACTTGTTCAGCCAAATGTTTGCCCGGTTGCAGCTTATGAGAGCAGTCAGAGGAGTATTGCACAGTGCCCTGTTGACCCTGCATCTACCTCCTCTTAACCAGATCTGAGCAAGCCAGATTGATACCTGCTGTGGTCCTCACAGGCACCCGGCAGCAGCCATCCTGACCTGGCTGCCTTCGCTGCAAAAAAAGAGTCGGAGGATTACACTCACATGGTTGGGCCGGGCAGAGAACTGTAGTATTTGAGGATCAGCCAGCAGAACGCAGCCTTACAGTTTGGACTTGAAGTGTTTCTCCTCCCGAGTGTTGGTAGAAAGAAGATCCAGAACAAGAGCAGTGTCTCCTTGTGTATTTCTGAAGTTGAGGCCAAGCTGCTGAAATCGTTTGGTGCCAATATGTTGCCAAAAGCTAGCTGGGAACATGAAGGACTAAACTACCTGGAAACAAAATGAGTGGTGGGGGAGGGATGAGTGTACCACTCAAGGAATCACTTGGTTCTGATCCCTTGCAGGGAGTCGGGGGGGGGAGGCCTGGAGGTCATGCTCAAGCAAGCTAAGAGTTCACAGCTGATGGAGGTAAAGATGGGTTTATTGTCTTTTTTCCAAAAAAAATTAAATTCTGTTCTAAAATGGCTGAAGCTCCTTTCAGTCCTGTTAACTGCGTCTCTACAAAGGATTTGGGTTGTTAGCCAAATTGCTCTATTTTAAATATAGCAATTGGTTTATTATTATTATTATTATTATTGGATTCTCGCCTGTATATACAGAGAATGCTGCTAGTCTGTAATGGTTCCCAGTAAAAGACACAGAGACCAGGTATAATTAATAAAATATTATTTTACTGAATATAATCCTTATTTATCCATTCACAAACACACAAACAGTATTCAAACATTCACACACATAAAATAGAACTAAGAAAGCAGAGGGGATTGATGGCTTATGGAGAGGTGATACTACCTGTCAGATGTGCAGAAGTCCATGAAGAAGGATTGTGGCCTAAACCCAGAGGGTTCAGGGGTGGGCTGCCATTTTGGCTCATGACAGAGACACACACTCTAAGGCCATCTGTGTGCTGGGATATACCCACTGTAAGACAATGCAGCCCAATGGGTGACCCTGGGGGCTGGTCTCAGGTGAGAACAAAAGATTTCCTGGGCCAATGATGAGTCCCAGGGGTGTGTGATGTCAGTAGAGGCAGACCTTAGGTATGACCAATGGGCTTCCAGAGAGGCAGGGTCTGGATTTAACAATAGAATCCAGGTGTTGGGTGGCTAGTTGAATGGATTATCTGACTCACTAATGGTCCTGGCCTGGGGGCTGGACAGAGGAAGCTGGCTGGCAGATGATCTGGCCAGGTAGCTGATGGATCTTCCATTGTATGGTTTGGGTGGGGTAAGCACTTAATCCCTTCATGCAAACGACTGGCAGAGGAAAAGTCCTTTGTCTGCTGTATGGCCTTTAATCCGTGTAGGTGACATGCAGCAGGTATGTAATGGAGTCCCTCAGAGTAAAAAGACAGCTTTTTCCTTTCTCTATGGGCTTCTCCTTTGGCATCCATTTTACAGTCTAACAAGCACACAGACCGTATGGCAACAGCAAGGCCCCATAATGGCGTCGGGGCTAACAGGGTATCAGCCGTGGACGCAAGGAGATTGCAGAGAAAATGCAGACATTCTTGGCTGCAGTTTCTCCAAAGGCATTATTGGGGGCAGGCAGGTTGTGAGTGACTGTTCCACAAACGCTATCTCATTGTGAGAAGGTGGGCAGTTTGTACAGTATGGTAAGTGTTGGGGAGCACAAGGGGCTAAGGCAAGTCACCAGTGTGGCTAAATGGGGCATGAATTGCTGCTTCCTCCAGCCTGCAGTTCTCATCCTCCTGGACCTACCGCAAAGAACCTAACAAAGGTAGACAAGATGCTGAGAGGTCCATGACAGGAGCCACCTGGCAGTTTTTATTATCTATTTTTATTGTGAAATTAGAAGTGTACGTGATCAAAAGAATAAATTGTTACACAGTAAAAGACTTTGTAATAGATAAAACCTCTTGCTTATGAAAAAAGGCAACTTATAGTTATATATCACAGTCATTGAATCAAATACCACAAATCAAATCAAGGTTTAAGAACACAGAGAGAGGAGGAAAAAAGTCTGGTCCTCCCTGCCTTAACCTGCACTAGGCAGCATCTTTAGAAACTTCTGCACTAAACTAGTTATATAAAGAGAAGCTGAAGAACCCCACTGGGAAGCATTCTGAATCCTTGTTGTTATTAGCAAAATGTGGACTAATTCATAAGGCCTCTTTAATGAGCTTTTCAAAAAGCCTTACAGTACATTTACATAAGGTGCACTTAACAGTGCGATCCTACGCAATGTTACAGCGTCATGAATCCACTGAAGTCAAATGGGTCTAGAACAGGGGTCCTCAAACTACGGCCCGCGGGCCACATGCGGCCCACCGAGGACATTTATACGGCCCGCTGAGTGTTTATGCCCGCCCCCCCGCCTGGAGCCTCCTCCTCCTCGGGGAGCGCAGCAGCAGCGCCCCCGCCTGCCTGCCGGGCTCCTCCTCCTGAGTAGCCCCATTGGGAGAGGTGCCTTCGAGGGCGCGGTGGAGAGCAGTCTGGGCAGAGCTCCTCCCAGTGGGGTGGGCGCCTCCCCCCCCTCCCCAGCCTGGGCGGGGTTCAGCTGGAGTGTCCGGGGACGGGGGGTCTGCGGAGAAGAAGCCGCGTGGAGCAGCCAGGCAGGGCAGCAGCGGCGAAGGGGAAGGGTCCCGGGAAGGGAGTCGCTCACGGGGGGGAGCTGCCGGGAGGTCCTGGGAGGGAGGGAGGGAGGTGGGGAACACGCTTGGCCATGGTTGCCGACTCCGGGGTGGAGAATTCCTGCACATTTGGGGGGAAGGTGCATTCCGGGAAAGGTCTGTTTGGGGGGGGAGAACCCCCCCTGGGAGCAATGCTGGCGAGCCCCCCCCTCCAGTGCCACAAGGCCCCCCCGGGGGACTGATCCCTTTCAGCCGGAGGGGGGATGTCATCCTGGGGGCGGGGGCTAAGGAAGTCCCATTGAAATACTGGTAAGTTTGTTGATTTAACTTTACTTCATTTTAAATATTGTATTTGTTCCCGTTTTGTTTCTTCACTTCAAAATAAGATATATGCAGTGTGCATAGGAATTTGTTCATAGTTTGTGTTTTTACTATAGTCCGGCCCTCCAACGGTCTGAGGGACAGTGAACTGGCCCCCTATTTAGAAAGTTTGAGGACCCCTGGTCTAGAAGGTTATAAATCTGGTTCAGATTGCACAGTTACTGGACTACAGTGTTCACTTAAACACAGGATTAGGGTTTTTTTCAGATATATGCCACCAAAAGGGGAGGTTATCTTAGTTTTTAAATACAGTTCTGTCAAATAATATATTTTGCGTGTGACATTTTTAAGGAGGGGGGTCATCTTACATTCAGTGTCATCTTCCTTTTGAGTAGATGCAGTATAAGGCCTTCCAAGTGATTTAATAGCATATATTGGCTTTTCTCCAAAAGCCCCTGCTGTTATGATGACTCCTCCCAACAAGTATGTTGAAACTATTTTGGTGACTCTCGCCACCCTCACAAATGTACATTTTTGTAGCACTTACTTAAAAGGTAGGAGCAGTAAAAGTTTTACCACGCTGCTATTTTAAAAAGTACATTGCAACTGCCCTTACTGATTTGGACTGGGAGGGGGCATGGGGTAGGGGACAGAGGATTTGACCATGCACTCACGACCACGTGTGTGTGCGTGTGCAGTTTTTAGTGATTTAAAACAGAGCCTTTCCCTCTACATCCTCAACTGTTAAAAAAGGTAGGTCTAACAGCTGGTATTGCTGGTGGTTGGCAAGATGATGCACTTAAAGAGGAGGGAGGCCTAAGCCTCTTCTGCCTTGATCCAACATGGTTTATAGGTATGACTGTAACTTACCTATTTAAAAATTCTGAGCAGGTGAGTTCAGAGACTTCCTGGGATTTCTTGTAATTTGGTTTTAAATGGAAAGGGGGGAGACTATTGTGCTGGGGGCACATATAAATGTAAGTCTGCATGGGTATAATAAATTAACAACCTTTCTGTGCATTTTGCACTGCTGTGGCCATGTGGTGGTGTTGGTGGTGTTTCCATAGCAGGGAAGCACATTTCCTGGAGCCTCTGGATGAGTTCCACTTGGCCTCCTGTGCTGCTCAGCTGCCAGTTCCAGAGGCAGCCCCCGGAGCCTGTGGCTTCCCTTTCCCCGGCTGTTGCCAAAGGTGCTCTTACTGCAGCTGTTTCATGAAGAGGCTGAGGAGCTGCTGGCGTTGCACCCGGTGCTGCTGGCTCTGGTAGCGGGGCAGCTCAAAGAACGAGAACGTGAAGCTGCGGCTGAAGTTGAGGGGGGTGATGCTGGGCACGGGCGGCAGCTTCATCCCCTGCACCTTGCTCTTGAAGTGCCTGGGCAGGGCTCTGCTCCGCCCCTTCTGCTTAGCCCTGCCGCCTTGAACCAACTTGGCTCTGTGCCTCTGCTCCCCGTCCCCAGCCGGGGCCTTCCCTCCAAGGTCCGGGAAAAAGCCACAGAAGGCAGGAGGGCCCGCTGCTGAGCACGGGACGCTGTGCAAGATGGACACCATAGGTGTGAAAAGGGCATGGAAGGAGGCCTCGGACAGAGAGGCCCCGGCCCACGGGGCCAGGTCATCGTTTGGAGGCGGTGTCCCTTTGGCTTGGGAGAGAGAGACCGGGAGACACGGCAACTTCTGGAGCGGCTTCCCTGGAGGAGGAGAAAAGGGAGCAGAGGAAGAGTTAGCAAGGCCAGCAAAAGGACAAGAGCAAGTGGCGCTGGCAGGAGCTGGAGGCTAGAGCTCTCTTCGTTTAGTACATTGTAATCTCACCCTTCCTTACAAGGAACTCAGGGGAGCCCACAGCATCCTCCCTCCTCCTCCTTATCTTCATACCCACCCTGTGAAGTAGGTTGGGTTGAGAGGCAGTGACTGGTCCAAAGTCACCCAGCAAGTTTTCTGGCAGCAGAGGGGACTGGAACCTGGACCAAGATCCTACTCTGACCATCAAACTGCTACCCAACTCTGGTTCTATCTCGTGGTTACATAGGAAAGGAAGATTAGCTGCAAACTGCCATGGGGCGGCAGTGGTGGTGGTGGGGAGCCAGTCTGGTGTAGTGGTTAGGAGCGCAGACTCTAATCTGGGAGAACTGGGTTTGATTCCCCACACCTCTGCATGCAGCTGCTGGCATGACCTTGGGTCAGTCACAAGTTCTCTCAGAGCTGTTCTCTTATGAGCAGTTTATGAAAGACCTCTCTCAGCCCTACCTACCTCACAGGGTGTCTGTTCTGGGGAGGGTAAGGGAAAGGAGATTGTAAGCCACTCTGAGACTCCTTTGGGCAGTGAAGGGCAGGGTATAAATCTAATCTCTTCTCTCTTCATACCATCCCCAGCATGTGTTTATTGGACATTCTGGCATACAAACATTTCTCTTGCTGCCTTTGTTCTAGTGTGCAACCCACCCCAGAACCCCTGCGCGAGTGGCTGGCCAGTGTTCCCTTCAAGGCCAGCAGGCTTAGGACCTCAGCCTCTGCTTGCCCAGTAGGAAAAACCTCTTCTTTCTTTGAGGTAGGCTCCCAGATACCAGCAAGGGAATGGGGCCGGCCCGGGTCCAGTACACTGCAGCTCTCCTCACCAGTGTCTTTGTCTCCTCCTTTGGGAAGCTGAGGAAGGGCCATCCTGTTCCACCTTGGGCTGAAAGGAGTCTTGGTAACAGGTTTGTCCTGGTCCTTGAGGGCAGCTCCTATCTGGATATGGGGGGAAATGGAGATGAGCTTGGGGGCCAGGTAGTTCAAGAAAAGTAGGGATTGTACATCGTAGTCTGAGATAAATGGGGTGAGACTCTTGAAGGGCATGATACGTACGCATCGCTTTTCAGGACGTTAGGGCAGGAGGGAAACAAACAGCCACCAACCCCAAATTCTGGTAGCCTATTCTAGCCTATAGTTGCTGCAGTATAGAATGTTGGGGGAAATGCATTACCTTGGTTTGGTGGGGAGGATCATACATGATTTAACCTAATTCCACCCGTATCCTCCAGCAACTTTGCTAAGTGGAACTGGGGGTTCCCTCATGCAGTCCTGCAAGTTCTCAGTGGTCTTCTGGTCTTGTTCTTGCATGCCTCCCCCACCCTCCTAGACACTAATGAGCAAAACTAGGCAGTAAGCCAGTTGTGGAGGCAAAAAAAGGCACATCTGGGCCATGTCCTCCTGCTCTGTGGAGGGCTAGCAATGGGGCCCAGTGTGCAATCACACTTGCTTAAAGCCTTGAGGAGGTTCCAAGCATAACCTCAGAACCTTAACAAGGCAGTAGTGGCTGGTACATGCTCCAGATGAAGGACAACCCTTTTGAAGATCTCACCAGCAGGGCCATTCTGAAGTTTCAGCTATCCTGAAACCTGATTTCCACTGACCTAGACTTGCCCATGGACATATCCCCCTATGCACTAGCAGTTTCTGTACCTTCTCCAACCAGCCTTGGGTAGGGTCTTCTTTGTTCCTTGCATGGGCCTGTCGCTTCCTGAAGGTGGGAGTCACACTCATTCTCATGGTGCAGCCCGGGTGGGTGGTGACGCTTGCTGTGGGCAGGGATGAGCCTCGGCCCAGAGTTCCAGCCACTGATGGGAACAGGCCAGTTGCTTCCAGAGGTGCCATTGGCTGGGTCCCTTCCAGAACCATTTCCCTCTGCCTGGCTTTTGGGATGCCATGTGGCTGGAACGGCATCTTTGAGCTGATCCAGTTGTGGCACCCCCAAGTTAGTCCGTGGTACCCAAAAGGCACTTAGGAGCTCCTGAACATAGTCACAGAACAGGCCAGACTGAAGGGGAATGCCTGCCAGAGGAAAGCCCAAGCCTGCCTCTTCCCTCAGCAAGCATCCTTCTGTTGCGAGTGCCCCCAAGTGTATCCCATGATCTGTTCAGGTTGGAACAGCATTGCTCTGGTTCATGGTGAGTTCAGCAGCTCACTCTGGAGCCAAATGACAAAAAGGCCATTGGGCACCGGCAGTGCATGACAGGTGCACCCGTGTACTGAACCCTGACACAAAGGGGCCTTGCTCTGACCTTCCCGCTACTGTACTTGGGCCATGAAATATGCATAGGGCTGCCTGGGAGCCAGTAACCCCAGCCTGTCCACGGCTCAAATGCCGAATGACTGAGGGCAGGCCGGAAGAAGCTTGCTGGCCATGTCCTAATCTCGGTACGGGTGCCTCGAGATGGAGAAAGAAGGCTTAGCACTGAAGATACCACTGGTATGGTACAGAGGTTAGCGTTAGGCTAAGAGCTGGGAGACTCAGGCTGGAATCCCCATGCTGCCAGAGAGATTTGCTGGGTGATCTCGGGCCGAGCGTTCTCTTAGCCTGACCTACCAGAAAGGGGTCTTGGTGTGAGGACAGAAAAGAGGGGGGGGAGAAAAATGTGGTAAGTTGCTTTGGGTTCACACTGGAGAGAAAGGCAGGATATAAACAGCTAAACAAACAGAAGAGAGCAAAATCTTGACTTAGCAAGACGTGTGAAGAAGGAAACAGGGTGGAGGGCTGAAAGGCATTGGGGGAGGGGGAGAGGGGGCCTTCCTATTCTTAAGAATTTCGGTAGAAAGAAAGTAGACTGCCTTTTCCAAGAGATCCCCATCGTCTTCCCAGTGTCCACAATGACAGTATCATTTTTACCTTTGCAGTCCTGTCCTGAGTCAGGGAAGCGGTGCTCTACAAAACAATGTCCTGAGTAGACAGTTGAAGAGGAAAAGGACACACACCAAGCATTTTCTTCTGTCAGGGCTACATGTTAAGCAGCTGCCAGTTAACAGATGCCCATAGGGTGAGATTTATATGGTTGCCAGCCTCCATCTGGGGCCTGGGGATCTGACGGAATTCCAGTTGACCTCCAGACTCCAGTTTCCCTAGAGTAAATGGTACTTTGGAAGGGTAGAATGTATGGCATTATGCTGTGCTCAGATCCCTCCCCAAACCCCAGCCGCCCCAGATTCCACCCCTCAAATCTCCCAGGATTTCCAACCAGGAGTCAGCAGCTCTATGTGAGAATAGGCATTAAGGTACCTACCATGCAGCTCTCCAGCAATTATGCCATGTGGCAACAGGAAACTGCTCTGCACTTGGAGGAGGGATCATAATTCTATGGGCTTTGCTCACAGCATGTCTCTAGATCCAGCACTTGCAGGGATACTTCTATATTGTGAAATATACCAGGAAAAACATTCTCAGCTTGATCACCACACTGTTTCTTTGAGTTACTGCCTTCTTTGTGTAGGACTTTAACCACACCAGAAAAGGCACAGGTGTCCTTGGTTTATTGGGTCTGGAGCTTTTATATGAAAGTATCCATGGACTCATGTATGTCTTTTGAGATCGGATCAGAATTCCACCTCCTGTCTTGCAAGTTTCGTTTGGCCCACAGCCTCATCACTATCAACCCAACGGAAACTTTTGTTTGATGACAGTTTCCATTTTTTAATTTAGTAAGGGTTTCCACTGGCAACGGTTGCATTTCCGTGAGATAAGCATTACCCAACCTTGAATAGTTACAGTGGACAGCAAGGCATGAAGAAAAATATGAAGCAAGCAGATGGATTGATATAGAACTCTCATTATCCTGGACACTGTTGCTATGGTAAACAAAAGGAGAATTTCAGCTATTTTCATCCATCCCCATGAAGGAGAACCTATAGGATCAGTAATGTCCTCCTGTAAAAAGATCTCAGTTATATAGAACATGAAGTCAAAGAGCAGATTGTTTCCAAGACACTGACTAAACCATGATTTGGCAACCTAGATCAGCAGACTTTTTAAAATTAAGGAGCAGCTGATTGCTACCAGTCCTTCCCAGAGGCATCACCTTCCATAGCAGTTTTTGAAAAATGACTGCCACGGTGACAACCAAAACACAGGGCTTAAAATCTGGCAACCTAGATTTCTGAATCTAGATTTCTAGCGCTTTCTAGAGAGCCAGCATGGCGTAGTGGTTAAGAATGGTGGACTCTAACCTGGAGAACCTGGTTTGATTCCTCACTCCTCCACATGAAACCTGCTGGGTGACCTTGGGCCAGTCTCAATTCTCTCAGAAGAACTCCCTCAGCCTCACCTACCTCACAAGGTGTCTGTTGCAGGGAGAGGAAGGGAAGGTGATTGTAAGCTGCTCTGAGAGTCCTTAGGGTAGAGAAAAGTGGGGTATAAAAGCCAACTGTTCTTCTTGTTGAACTTAGCACAGCTTTTACATCAAGAAAAACATTGGTTATTACTAATTTCCTAAAATGCTTTTGCCGTCTTCATTTTCCAAAAATTTGACCAGTCTACAATGGAATAAGGCTCACTTCATGGGTTTTTTTCTTTTTCATACAAAAACTTTTATTTATGCACCCCTCATATTCCCAGCAGCCCTTTGGTCACACCTTGCACCAGAGAACCTCCAGGCCCTGGCCACAGGCCACGCTACGCCAGCCATGTCGCCCACTTTCCCAGCACTCTAGAGCAGCCGCATCAGCTACGTGGCAAAACTTGCTACACACAAAAGACAGGCTGTCCTCACCAAGGCACCACAGCGTCAGGCGTTGGTCCACAGAAATAGAAAGGAGGTAATCGGGATGTAGGAGTCGGACTCCCGTCACGTGAGCCGCATGTGCACAAAGCCTTGAGAACTTTCTGAGGACATGGATGCCAGCCCCACCATTGCTTCCCTGGTTGACCATGCTTTTGGCATTCACTTCAATAACACAGATGTGGATGGAACCATCGTCGCTGCCACTGGCCACGAGGAAATGGTCACTCGCTCTTTCCTGGACATGGAGGCTATTCACACCACAGCTATGAGCCTGGATGGTAAAGACCGGAGTTCCCAGATCTAGAAAAACACAGAGGCTCTGTCACAATACAATGGAAGAGTACAAGGCTGGAGGAGGATGCAATGCTGGCAGTGGCAGAGCATCTGTTTTGCATGCAGAAGGTCCCAGGTTCAAGGCCCATCATCCCCAGTTACAAGAATCAGGAAGCAGGTGATGTGAAAGACTTCCACCTGAGAACCTGGAAGGCAGCTGCCAGTCAGAGCAAGTGATACAGATCTTGATGGACCGAGGGTCTGACTCAGTATAAGGCAGAATCATGTGTTTTTATCATAAACCACAGGTAACAATGGAGGTACACAAAAAAAACAGTCAATACAATCACCTACCAAGAAGTTTCATCTCTCTGACTTCTGCCTTTACGGCCTCCGTGGTACAATCAACGGTAGCCGTGATATCCCAAAATGCAATGCCCCCATCAGTGGCAGCGCTGGCCAAGAAGTGTCTCCTGCAAAAGAAAATGCATTGCAATGTTTGGCCTTCCAGGGTACTCAGGTGTGACCAGCCCATCTCAGACTCTGGGTTTCATCTTTCCAGGCACAAGAGTGCACTGGCCATGAGAAATGCATCCTCAGGGCACACTGGGAGAATGCAGCTGCTCCATTCTCACCTTCCTCTGTCAGCTGTCTTGCATGTAAACCCTTGGACTTTCAGGACACAGCGCTGATGGTGGAAGGACTCTGCCACAAGCCACAGTTTCTGGGCGTGCTCCAGCAGCAAGAAGAGTCTATACAGACATACATGCAGACAGTTGATACAAGAAAAGGAGATGCAGGTTCTACCAAGGGCACAGAGTGGCTGAGCAGTACTTAAAGACTAACAAAATTTATTTCAGCAAAAGCACTCATGCATTACAGCTCACGTCTTCAGATGCGTACAAGTATACATCAAAGGCCGCAGCTACACGGAACACTGTCTGGGGCCATGATGCTCTGTATTCTTGGTGTTTGGGGGGGGAAACAGTGGGAGGGCTTCTAGAGTTCTGGTCCTGCTGGTGGACCTCCTGATGGCACTTGGGTGTTGGCCACTGTGTGACACTGGATGGGCCATTGGCCTGGATGGGCCATTGGCCTGATCCAGCATGGCTTCTCTTATGCGCTTCTCTTCTTACATGCTGGCTTACTGCTGCTCAAGTTCCCTTCTCCAGTTTGGGAAAGGGCTGCGTTGGACCAATAAAGCAGCAGCTACCCTACAGACAGTATCTGGTCCTGCCTGCCTCTCCTCCTCCCACCCTTTGTCCTCTCTGGATTTTTTTCTGGCAGCCAGAGAGAATCCATAGTGACTTCCCAGGCCCCTAAGAGGTAGAATTCAATGCCCCTTCTTACCGGACAGATCCATCACTGCAGGCAGCAGCTAGAAAAAGTAAGGGACCAGGTAGCTCTGCATCCTCAGGACTTGCCAACACTGCAATAGACATATACCTGGAACACAAAAGTCAAGACAAAGCATGCCCTCCAGCTGGCAGCTTCCAGTGACACCGCCCCCCCCCCCGCACTGCTAGATCAGACTAGGGGTCCACCAAGTCCAGCATCCTGTTCCACGTAATGGCCAACCAGCTGCCCTGGAGCACAAGCAATGAGGGCATGGAGGCCAAGAGCACCCCCCTGATGTTCCCTCCTAGCACTGGCATTCAGAGGTTTATGGCCACTGAAAGTGGAGTGGCCAGTGATGGACCCTGTCCTCCAGGAATCTGTCTGATCCCTGATTCCAGCCGTCTGTGCTCATGACTATCCTTCCATCGACTGGCAGGGGGTTCTACACTTTCCGTTACTTGTTGAGTAAATAAATTTGGAGAAGTACTGAGTAAACAAGTATAAAACTTGCATTTTGTACTAATAATCCGTATGTTACCACCGTATCCCACGCATCCCTATACTTCCCCCTTCTGTGTCCATGTGTGGTTATTCTGAATCACAAGTCTGTACAATGGGGAGCAGAAAATTCTGTGATGAGTAGAAATTAAAAAGATCTGTTTCTTTTCAAAATAATGTATTCTGCTATTTCTTGCCATGGGAGGGACCTCAAAAGTGACCCACTGGAAATCCTATCCCAGCTCTGGCAACTTTTGCCATGTGTTGCCCACACAGTTTCAAACTTCACAGCTTTAAGAGTTCGACATGGCGGCTGAGATGATCAGGATGTTGAATTCTATGTCCAGTGCCAGATCCCAAGCTTATAGGATGCTGTCCGAGAACTCTGTTTTAAGTACGTATACGGAGATGCTGGTGATACAGGGATCTGTGCTTTGTGCATGGTGGTAACATATGACAGTTATCTGTTTATGCTGCTAGCTTTATACTTTTTTACTCAATACTTAATACTAATTTTTTTTTTTAAAGTTCATGTTTCTCGTCATCATAGTTAGAGAAGAAAATTTAAAATATCTGGAGAATACTTGCAAAAAGATTAGAAACCACAGGGATTTTCTGCATTTGATGCAGAAATTGTTCCAGAGGTTCAGGGGAGGGATTGTGATGCAGTGGTAGAGCATCTGCTTTGCACGGAAAAGGTTCCAGGCTCTGTCCCCAATGTCTCCAGTTAAAAGGACCAGGTAGGAGGTGATATTAAAGGCATTAACCTAAGAAACTGGAGAACTGCTGCCAGTCAAAACAGGCAACAATGACCTGAATAGACCAATGGTCTGACCCCGTAGTAGGAGAACAAGAGATTGGATTTATACCCTGCCCTTCGGAGCGGTTTACAATCTCCTTTCCCTTCCCCCTCCCCACAACAGACACCCTGAGAGATAGGTGGGGCTGAGAGAGCTCTGAAAGAACTGCTCTTGAGAGAACAGCTCTGAGTGAGCTGTGACTGACCCAAGGCCACCCAGCTGGCTGCATGTGAAGGGGTGGGGAATCAAACACGATTCTCCAGATTAGAGTCCGCCACTCTTAACCACTATACCAAAGTGGCACGTAACATGTCTCCCCCCGGTACTCGTCCCACATGTTAACCACTGCGCCACACTGGCTCTCTTTAAGCACTTTTTATAACATTTCCAGCAGACTGGGAATGAAAGTTATTCTGAAGGCCAGTTGGATGCAAACCTTGCACCCTCTTCAACAACAACAGAATGTGTGTCTGCGTGGGCTCAAATGGTAGGGGGCAGGTGTCTGGAGGCACCTCAGCCCTGATACTGGAGAAGGTTAGGGTTCCATATTCTGTGTACGGCCTTCCAGGGCTAGTTGTCTGTTCTTTTAACCCAAGATGATAATCTGCAGCCATGGGCCATTGCTGCTACCTGGTCTCTGGGTCCATCTTGACCAGCTTGTGCCTGTTCTTCATGCGATCCCACTGCTCATCCAGCCGATGGGACGCCAAGTGGACCAGCTGGCACAACACGCCACTGCTGGAACCACGGTCAGGGCTCAGCTGTACACAGTAACATTCAATCTGGGCCCGGCCGCCTGCCGAGAAAAGGATGGAGGAGGTGCTCCCTGTCTCTTGCTGAATGGCGCCGCTCCTCTCCCTCACAGCCAGAGCTCTCACGCTCGAGATATGGTCACCAATAGCTGTGAGCTGAGTCAGTGTATGAAACCGTGCTTCAAAGGCTAGAATATTCACCATGTTGTCCTCGCTGCTGGTGGCAAAGACGCTCACCGAATCCTGCCTGGATGTTTTCAAAGTCCCAACATGGCACACACATGTCAGCTCTCGCCCGTGCAAAGACTCTTTGAGGACCCGCTGCCCATTGGGCACGTCCCTACTATGGTAGACCACCACGTCTCCCGATCTGACATAAGCAAAGGTCTCAGCAGAGAGGCTGCGGGTGTAGCTCCAGGAGCGGTGGCCACCCCCACACGGGATGCTGAGCAGCGTCTCATTGCTGTTGGCATCCCAGAGCACAAAGTGGGCGGAATGGAAGCCCAGGACCTGCGTGCTGCTGTCAGAGCTGAAACGCAGCCCTTCCAGCCACTCCAGGCCTTTGCCCGGCTTCTGCTTCCTCAGCACTCGGAGCTGCTGGCCCACAACCTGGAGCTGCCAGTAGCAGCCGTCACGCCCTGTGCTGTAGACAAAGTCACGGTGGCAGGCCACAGAGGTCACGCCAGTCTTTCCATGAAGTCCAAAGATCAGAGAAACAGGCCCCTTGGTGGGTGGCCCCTCCCCTCTAATGGGAAAGTCCAGCCCTGGCCCATTACGGACTGCCACCGAATCCGAGTCACCAAAGTCTCCTCTCCCTGATGCCTTCTCCTGTTCCGAATTGAGAGGGGTCTGGCATGCAAACAGCATCAGAGAGCCCCGGCGGTCACCGCAGAGCAGGAGATCTCCCTGTGGAAGGAAGGCGGTGCACGTGTGCCATCGGTGCTTGCAAGGCGGCAGGAGGAAGCATCTCTTTACTACCGCAGTCATGGCACTGAGTGGGCGGCAAGATACCTCCAGCCACAGCAGAACACCAGCCGAGCCAGACACAAAGAGACTGCGAGTGTGGAGATCCTGGCCTGGGCGGGAGGACCAGCTCAGGCTGTGCACTTTCTCCTCGAATAGATGAAGATCCTTGGCTTGAGCAGGGTGGCGGAGAAGGAATAGTTTGACCTGCCCTGAAATATTGCCCATGGCGCATAGGACATCTCCCTCCGCAAGCTCAGACACTTCTAGGAGGCTGTAGGACCGATAGGCAGCGTCCTCCAGGACCAATGTCCAGGCTTTAGAGGTCAAGTCATATGAGTACATGGCTCCAGCATCAGTCACTATGAGGACATGGCCGGCACCCACCAGTTTTACCACTCTGGGTGATCCTTTCCTTTGAGGGGATGGGAAATTGAGTTGCAAGAGGCTGCTCCCATTGGTCCTCAGCCCTTTGAAGTGCCAGCATCTAATGCCAGAGTCGGCCCCACCCGTGAAGACACAGCCCCGTGCCTCGTGCACAGCTACCGCACGCAGACCTCGGCCTTTGTGTCCTTTGAAGCTGCGGACAATCTTGCCTTGGTAGCTCCACACGAGACAAGCTGAGTCTTCTCCTATGCTGATGACGTAGTCATTCAGTAGCCGGACCGACCACACCCTGGACTGGTGCCCATAGCACACCAGCAAGCACGGGATGTGATCCGGAAGCACTCGGAGGTTGCTGACGCCCCACAGCCGCAGGCTCCGGTCATCTGAAGCGGAGGCCAAGATACCTTTGCTTTCCAAGTAGCAGATGCTGAAGATGACACCGTGGTGCCCGCTGATCCTGCCACGGGGTCGTACCCTCCCTGCATCAGCCGCTGGGTCAGCTGCACACCAGATCACCAGCTGGTTAAAGACGGTGCCGGCCACCAGGACCAAACTGTCCCACCTGCTCCCAACCACATGGGCAGAGTAGAGGATGCATTTCTCTTGGCAGTGCACTTCTTGGAGGGTCCTCTGGCCGGCACAGTCATACAGGGCCACAGAGTTATGGCCGAGAGCCAAAGCCACACAGCTGGGTGTCTTGGTGCTGCCTTCCAGCCATTGCAGGTCCCAGATCCAATCATGGACTTCGCAGGAAGGAAAGCGCACGGCTAGCTTTATCGTGCTGTTCTGCAGGCTGAACTCCATGACGGCAAGGCTTTTGCCCCCAAAGACAGCCAGGGTGGTGGCTTCATTGGCTCCCGGAGCCAATTTCTGTTGCTCTCTGATACCGTGGATGTTATAGTTGCAAAGGACCTGTTTGAAGCACCTTGGAGACTGGACGGCTTCTGGCTCCAAAGCATAGATGGTTATGTTGGGTCCTTCACCTGGAAGAGCACAAGAGGCCAGAATCAGCAAAACAAAATGAGATCAAAGTGCCACACTCTCTTTTCCACAGTGCCCACCCTCACATGTTATCAACACTCTCCATATCAGCTCACAGCCTCCTTGTGTGGTGTCTGCATCCAGGGCCGGCCCGAGGCTTTTTGGGCTCTAGGCGAGGCTAGTTTGTGGCGCCTCCCCCTGGCAAGGCTGCCTTGTGGCGCCCCCCCTCACCGGCCCCTGCCTCCTCCTGCTCCTCTGATGGGCCCGCTCCTGCCTCGCCGCTGCCCCCCTTCTTCCTTGTCATCCTCCAGCCGAGTGTGTCTTTCCCTTCCTCCCTCTGCTGCCATCGCCGCATCAATCTAAGTGGTGCAGCTGAGTGAGGAGCCCACCCAGCGGCCGGGCGGCTAATCGGGCAGAAGGGCGCAGCGGCTGGAGGGGAAGGCAGGTGGGGAGAGGTCAAGCGGGGCGGCCACCAGGTCTCTTGGCAAAGGCGCACCGCTCCCAGCCGGCCCAGAAGCTTCTGACTGGCCTCACCAAGGGGTGGTGGGCTGGTGCTTTTCTCCCCCCCTTTAACCTTCTTCATCTCTTTAACCCTCGCAGCACTGGACACAAATTAAAAGGCTTCCCGCCCTGTTTCCCGCTCCCAGACCCAGAGGGATGGACCGGTGTTCAGCCAGGCTGCCTCCAGTGATGCCTTCTGCAGCTCAATGGGGCTCCTCGGGAGTAATCCTGCCCTGGGTGGCCCACCCACGCAGTCCGCCCCCACTGCCTTGTTGATTGAACCTCTCTTCACTTGAATCAGTGGATTGTCCTGACTCACTCTGCACCAGGGTGCCCTTGGCCCTCCGGATTCTTCCCAAGCTGTTTCTTCCCCCGCCCCCGCAGTGAGATTCTGTCTCTTATAGGCTTTTGGAGAGGCACCACTGCTTCCTGATGAGACTGAGCTGGGCGGGGAGAGAGAGGGAAAGAGATGGGGAAAGAAGAGAGAGAAGAGGGGGCCAAGAAAGGCAGGCAGGTGAGGGAGAGGAAGAGCAAAGGAAAGGAAAGTGAGCCGGCAAGAAGGGGTGCCCTGTGGAGTGGGTGCCCAGAAAGCCATGCTGGGGGTGGGTGGCAGCGGCGACGGCCTTGCTGCACCCCTCGTGACCCAGGCAGAAGGAGGGAGGGCAGTCGCGTCAGGAATCGGGGGAGAGAAGAGGCAGCAGCGGCCAGGGTGTGCAGTGTGAGCTTTTGGTGGGGGGAGGGCAGCCCCAGTTCAGCGCCCCCATGATGGCCCTGCCCTAGGCAACAGTCTAGTTCGCCTAGTGAGTGAGCCGGCCCTGCCTGCATCGTATACAAAGGCCCAAGGTGGTGTTGCTTCTGACAGTACTTCTGATGCACACCTTCTAGTCTTTCTACCAGAGATCAGCTGACAGCCTGAACAGACAGTGGTGGGCTGGATGGCTATAAAGGCAGCTGCATGTGATCCATACATTTCTGGGCAGGGAATTAATGAGGAGGACCCATAGCTCAGTGGCAAAGCAAGGCAAAGCGGCATTGCAAGTCACTGGCATTTGAGAGCTTGGAGACCTTCTGCCATTCAGAGTGGACCATCATGGGTTAGATGAACTAATCTCTCTCTGACTCTCGGTAGAAGGCAGCTTCATAGGTCGTGACCTTGGAAACTGCCGCCTTGGAACTGATTAACCACTTTGCTCCTGACTGAAACCAGAAAAGTCTTCCAATTAGTTCTCTAATTCCAACCATGTCTATGATTTCCCCAGTGGTAATCTAGTCAGTCCTAAAACAACCAGACCTTTAAAACCCTGTACAGCCTGCCTGGGCTGAACATACCTTAAGGGCCACCTCTTCTTCTATGATCCTACCTGTACACTCCGTTCATCTTCAGAGGCCCTGCTTTGGTTGCCCTCACCATCTGAACCTAGATGGGTGAAAACCTGAGAAAAGGCTGCCTCAGTCGTGGCACCAAAACTCTGGAGCTCCCTCCCAAAGGAGACTCATCTGCCTCCTAGAACATAGAATCACAGAGTCGGAAGGGGCCACACAGGCCATCTAGTCCAACCCACTGCTCAATGCAGGATCAGCCTAGAGCATCCCTGACAAGTGTTTGTCCAGCCACTGCTTAAAGACTGCCAGTGAGGGGGAGCTCACCTCCTCCCTAGGCAGCCCATTCCACTGCTGCACAACTCTTACTGTAAGTTCTCTTTCCCCCAATATCCTAATGTATTATACTGTCTTCTCCCCTGCCACTGGCACTGTTAAGCTATCCTCTACTGGTGTCTTTCACCAGCAGGTGAAATACTGGCCCTTCTTCTAGTGTTGTTTGTTTATGAGTTTTTAATTGAATTACTTTATAATATTAACTGTATTTTTAATTGTTTAAATGCTTTAATGTTATGTTTGCCGCCTTGCGGACCCTGATCAAATGGAAAGGCAGAATAAAAATGTTTCGCCCAGATAAATACACAGGCCTGATGGGATTCTCCAGCTTGCTGCTCCCCTGCCTTAAGTCCCATCCCAAGCAGCTTTACACCCTTCCGAGTGCACTGAAGCGTAGGAGCTTAGAAGGGTATAACTCAGCTTAGAATGGCACCCCTGTCCCAATATGCTCATCCAGCTTTCTTTGCCCCAGTTGCTGTTATGCCTTGCTGTTCAGCAGGGCAGAAATGTGGACTTTGAAACAAAGAAAAAGCAAAGAAAAGCAGTATAGAAATATTTGAATAATATTTGAATAATATTTGAAATATTTGCTTGGCCATACTCAGTACTTCAGAGTCAGGGCTGGATATCTGGCATATTGTTTTCAACATTTCCTTGCAAAAATCTCTGGGGAGAGTCTGAGCCATCACCCTTTAGGAACTACAGGGCTGTGCACAAGTCACCCACCTGCTACCAGATGATCTCCTACGATCTCCAGAGCAGTGATAGGAGCCAACAGCAATTCTGTTTCCATTGCTGCAGAAGGATGGGAGATGCGGTCCCTTGACGATTCTCTCACTCTTACAGAAGAGGATACAGACATCTGTTCAAAAAGAAAACCTGTAAGGTATGCTCCAGATGTGCATCAGCTCAAAACGGCCATTGTCATAATGATCTTGTACAAATCTATGTTGCAGCTTTACTTTGAATACGGTGCACTGTTCTGATTGGTAGTGGAAAGTGCTGTTAAGTTGCAGCTGACTTATGGTGACTTGTAGGGTTCTCCAAGGGAAGAGACAGTCAGAGGTGGCTTGCCATTGCCTGCCTGCCTCTGTACTGCAACTCTGGACCTTCTCGGTGGTCTCCCATCCAAATACTAACCCGCACTGACCCTGCTTAGCTTCTGAGGTCTGACAAGATCAGGCTAGCTTGGGCTATCTGGGTCAGGGCACATTTCTGATTGCTGTGTCTCAAAAAGGACATCATGGTGCTTGAAAAGGTGCAGGAAAAATCAACCAAAATGATCAAGCTTCAGGTGAGCAGCCATGACAGTCTGTAGTTCTAGAAAATAAGTTTGGGTCCAGTAGCACCTTGAAGGTAGTTTCAGAGGGTAGCCATGTTGATCTGCAAGAGAACAACTAGATTCAAGTCCAGTGGCACCTTAGAGTCCAATAAAATTTTCAGGACAGAAGCTTTCAAGAGTCAAAATCCCTTAATCAGATATCTGATGAAGGCAGTTTGGACTCTAAAAAGCTGATACCCTGAAAATATTGTTGGTCTGTAAGGTGCTACTGGACTTGGCTCTAACAGTAGCACCTTAAAGATCAACAAAAATTTTCAGGGTAGCTTTTGTGAGTCAAAGCTTACTTCATCAAAATGATCAAGGGACTGGTGTGTGTGCCTGAATTACATAACTGATTATTGTATGAACTGAGAGGGAATGGTGGTAGTAAAGTTGACACATCTCACATGGCTCTGTGAGGGTAGTATCAGACTGGCAGGAAAGTAATGTGGTGGTATTTGATGTTTCGATTACTTTGTTATGTAAACTAGCAGAGTGAAAAGTGTGTGAAGGAACTAGACAGTATTTGCTCACTCAGACCATTGGTACATCTAGCTGTGCCTGACAGGTGCTCCCTGGGCTGGCAAAGCAGTGAAAGGTCCTTCCCAGCACCAGCTGATCTTTAAGTAGAGACATTAGGGATGGAAACACAGCATGACATGGCCCCTTTCACTAACCCCAACATTGTCCTAAATTAGTACTTAAAGTCCTACGTTACTGGAGAAGTAGAAAAAAACAAGAGTCCAGTAGCACCTCAGAGGCTAACAAAATTTGTGGCAGGGGGTATGAGCTTTTGTGACTCATGAAAGCTCATATCCTGTCACAAAATTTGCTAGTCTTTAAGATGCACTAGTCTTTAAGATGCTACTGGACTCTTGCTCTTTTCTACTGCGACAGACGGACTAACACGGTTACCCATCTTCTTGATCTACTTTGTTACTGGAGACTAACGATTTATTCCAGCATAAGGTTTCATGACTCTGTGCTCATTTTATCCTATAGTACCATTATCGACATATCACCGTTACTTAACTAGGACTGCTGCAGAGGGGTATGTCCCCAGAGGCCAAGAACTCACACTCCACATTTTAGCATGATGGCAGAGCCAAGAGCGAGGGAAAGATAACGAAGGCTGAATTAAGACGAGTACATGGGGAAAACGGGGATCCTCTACACGCCCTTTAGGTGGAAGAGGTCTCATTCCTCCTGGCCTGCTTTTTGAGCGGTACAACTTATTGGCTGGAGCTTCAGAGGGGCTCCATTACAGCTTTGGAACTGGTCGAGTACACCTGCTGACAGGCCACCGCTGGCAGGAACAGATTCTGGGGCTAGGAACAGGGAGCCAAAAGGCTACTTCGCTTGGCCACATTGAGAAAAAGCTTCTTACCTTATACACACGCGCCGAACCACCCATCTCCCAATCAGGAAGCTCCACACAGAGGAACGCGAACGTCCGCCTTCCTAGCTCCCACGCAGCCATTGGTCCGCGGTTGCTAGGGCGGGCTTATCTAGTCCGGGATTTCGCTGTAGTTAAGTGTTGCAAAAGGAGCCGCTTATTTTAAAGGGACGACGAACCATTTTGCATTGACCGCTTAGTTGCAGGAAGAACGATGCGGTTGGGTTGCGTCTGACGCAGTTCGCTTTACTCGGCAAGCCAACTCAGAAATTCTTTATCAACCTGGCAATCAATAACATGAGAGCGACGCTATACACTGTGGCGGCGGCCAGAGAAACCCTGCCAACTGTGAACCAGTAACTCTCTTTCAACTCCAGGTGGGGGTAGCCGTGTTGGTCTGAAGCCGCAGAACGAATGTTGAGTCCAGCGGCATCTTTAAGATGAACAAAGGTTTATTCAGTTCAATGTATCTGAGGATACAGTGTCCCCTTTAAGCTGAGTTAGTGTGAGCTTGTTGTTGTTGTTCAGTCGCACAGTCGAGTCCGACTCTTCGCGACCCCATGGACCAGATTACGCCAGGCCCTCCTGTCTTCCGCTGTCCGCTGAAGTTTGCTCAATTTCATGTTCGTTGCATCGATGACACTGTCTAACCATCTCATCCTTTGCCGTCCCCTTCTTCTTTGACCTTCAATCTTTCCCAGCATCAGGGTCTTCTCCAGTGAATGCTCCCTTCTCATTTGGTGGCCAAAGTATTTGAGCTTCAGCTTCAGGATCTGGCCTTCCAGGGAACAGTCAGGGTTGATTTCTTTTAGGATTGACTGATTTGATCTCCTTGCAGTCCAAGGGACTCTCAAGAGTCTTCTCCAGCACCATAGTTCAAAAGAATCTATTCTTCGGCGCTCGGCCTTCCTTATAGTCCAACTCTCACAGCCATACATTACTACGGGGAATACCATTGCTTTGACCATGCGGACTTTTGTTGGCAAGGTGATGTCTCTGCTTTTTATCATGCTGTTTAGGTTTGCCATCGCTTTCCTCCCAAGGAGCAGGCGTCTTTTAATTTCATGGCTGCAGTCACCATCTGCGGTGATCTGGGATCCTAGGAACGTGAAGTCTGTCACTACTTCTACGACTTCCCCTTCTATTTGCCAAGGAGTGATGGGGCCAGATGCCATGATCTTAGTTTTTTTGATGTTGAGCTTCAAGCCCACTTTTGCACTCTCCTCTTTCACCCTGAGCAAGAGACTCTTTAGGTCCTCTTCACTTTCTGCCATCAGAGTGGTATCGTCTGCATATCTGAGGTTATTGATCTTTTCCCCAGCAATCTTAACTCCAGCTTGTGATTCATCCAGGCCAGCATTTCGCATGATGTACTCTGCATATAAATTAAATAAGCAAGGTGACAATATACATCCTTGTCGAACTCCTTTTCCTATGTTAAACCAATCAGTTGTTCCATATCCGGTTCTAACTGTTGCTTCTTGACCCTTATACAGGTTTCTCAGGAGACATGTGAGGTGGTCTGGTACTCCCATCTCTTTAAGAACCTGCCATAATTTATTGTGATCCACACAATCAAAGGCTTTAGCATAGTCAATGAAGCAGAAATAGATGTTTTTCTGGTACTCTCTTGCTTTCTCCATAATCCAGCGAATGTTGGCAATTTGATCTCTAGTTCCTCTACCTCTTCGAAACCCAGCTTGTACTTCTGGCAGTTCTCTATCCACATACTGTTGGAGCCTAGCTTGTAGGATTTTGAGCATGACCTTGCTAGCGTGTGAAATGAGTGCAATTGTGCGATAGTTTGAACATTCTTTGACGTTGCCCTTCTTTGGGATTGGAATGTAAACTGACCTTTTCCAATCCTGTGGCCACTGTTGTGTTTTCCAAATTTGTTGGCAAATTGAGTGCAGCACTTTAACAGCATCTTCTTTTAAGACTTTGAATAACTCAGCTGGGATACCATCACCTCCACTAGCTTTGTTGTTAGTAATGCTTTCTAAGGCCCATTTAACTTCGCTTTCCAGGATGTCTGGCTCGAGGTCAGTGATTATACCATCGTGGTTGTCAAGGACATCGAGGTCCTTCTTGTATAGTTCTTCTGTGTATTCTTGCCATCTTTTCCTAATCTCTTCTGCTTCTGTTAGGTTCCTACCGGTTTTGTCCTTTATCATGGCCAGCTTTGCATGGAACGTTCCCTTGATTTCTCCAATTTTCTTGAAGAGATCTCTAGTCCTTCCCAATCTATTGTTTTCCTCTATTACTTTGCATTGTTCATTCAGGAAAGCCTCCTTATCTCTCCTTGCTGTTCTCTGGAAATCTGCATTCAGTTGGGCAAATCTTTCCTTTTCCCCATTGCCTTTAGCTTTCCTTCTTTCCTCTGCTATGTGTAAAGCCTCATCAGACAGCCACTTTGCTTTTTCGCATTTCTTTTTCTTTGGGATGGCGGTGAGTGCTGCCTCCTTTACAATGTCACGGACCTCTGTCCATAGTTCTTCAGGTACTCTGTCTATCAAATCTAGTCCCTTAAACCTATTCTTCACCTCTACTGTATATTCATCGGGGATGCGATCTAGGTCAAATCTGAATGGCCTTGTGGTTTTCCCAACTTTCTTCAATTTAAGTCTGAATTTTGCAATGAGTAGCTCATGATCTGAGCCACAGTCAGCTCCAGGTCTTGTTTTTACTGACTGGATAGAGCTTCTCCATCTTTGACTGCAAATTATATAGTCAATCTGATTTCGGTGTTGCCCATCTGGTGATGTCCATGTGTAGAGACGCCTCTTAGGTTGTTGGAAAAGGGTGTTCGCTATGACCAGCGTGTTCTCTTGACAAAACTCTGTTAGCCTTTGCCCTGCTTCATTTTGTTCTCCAAGGCCAAACTTGTCTGTTATTCCGGTTACCTTTTGATTTCCTACTTTAGCATTCCAGTCCCCTATGATGATGAGGACATCATTTTTTGGTGTTCGTTCTACGAGCTGTTGTAGGTCTTCGTAGAACTGGTCCACTTCAGCCTCTTCTGCAGCAGTGGTTGGGGCATAGACTTGGATTACTGTGATATTGAATGGTTTGCCTTGGATTCGGACCGAGATCATTCTGTCATTTTTGAGATTGTATCCCAATACTGCCTTTCTCACTCTCTTGTTGACTATAAAGGCCACACCATTTTTTCTACGGGATTCCTGGCCACAGTAGTAGATATAATGGTCTTCTGAGTTAAATTCGCCCATTCCTGTCCACTTTAGTTCACTGATTCCCAAGATGTCGATGTTCATTCTTGCCATCTCATTTTTGACCACGTCAAGCTTACCTTGATTCATAGATCTTACATTCCAGGTTCCTATGCAGTATTGTTCTTTGCAGCATCGAACTTTCCTTTCACCGTCAGACACATCCACAACTGAGCGTCCTTTCGGCTTTGGCCCAGCCGCTTCACTCTTTCTGGGGTTACTCGTACTTGCCCTCTGCTCTTCCTCAGTAGCATATTGGACACCTTCCGACCTGAGGGGCTCATCTTCCGGCGTCATATCTTTTAGCCTTTTGTTACTGTCCATGGGGTTTTCTTGGCAAAGATACTGGAGTGGGTTGCCATTTCCTTCTCCAGGGGATCACGCTTGGTCTGAGTTCTCTGCTGTGGCCTGTCCGTCCTGGGTGGCCCTCCACGGCATAGCCCACAGCCTCATTGAACCACGCAAGCCCCTCGCCACGACAAGGCAGTGATCCATGAGGGAGTAGTGTGAGCTAGCTCACAGTTTTTTTAGCCTCCGGCTCACACATTTTTGTCTTAGCTCAGGGAGGATGACTCCAGAGCAAACTAATTTATGCAGTGGCCAAATCGCTCGCTCACAACTTTAACCAGTAGCTCACAAGGTAGAATTTTTGCTCACAGGACTCCACACAGTTTAGAGATGCATTTCAGAGGAAGTGTGCATGCACACGAAAGTGCGTACCTTGAATAAACCTTTGTTGGTCTTTAAGGTGCCATTGGACTCGAACTTTGTACTCTTTCAGCTCCTTGGAGGAAGGGTGTTATTGAAAAGGGTGGGCAGTGTCATGTATGTGACTGTGAGTGTGTAGTTTCTGTTTCTCCCCTCAAGGTTTGTGTTGGAAGGGCCTCAGTTCTAGTGTGTTGGTTGTAGTTGCTAGTGTAAGTGTCCTCCCTGCTAGAACCAATAAAGAAGCCTATTGTTGAAGACAAATCAGTGGGTTTTAGATCAAATCAAGTATGAACTCTCCCTGGAAGCTAAAATGACTAAATTGAGACTACTGTACTTTGGTCAAATTATGGAAAAACAAGAGTCACTGGAAAAGACAACCATGATAGGAAAGGTTGAAGACAGCAGGGAAAGAGGAAGACCCAACATGGAATGGATTGACAATCAAGGAAGCCATGGTCCTCCGTTTGTAAGACATGACCAAGGCTGTTAATGATAGGATATTTTGGAGGACATTATAGAGTCACCATAAATCAGAAACGACTTGAAGGCACATAACACACACATTGGTGATGCTGTCAAAGTCTGCTGTGTGCTGACTATTTGCTTACTCCTACACACTGGACCCCAGAGGTTCCACTGCAAGAGACTAGGTTCCACTGCAAGAGAAAGTGCCCAGATCCCTTAATTAAGACCTATGGGTAAATTAGCTTCCTTGTTTACTTAATAATTTCTATCTCAACTTATATTTGAATAGCTCAGGGCAGCATACACAATTCTTTCCCCTCCTCCATTTTATCCTCAGAGCTATTTTGGGGCAGGAATCTGCAGAAACGGAGTTCCGGCTGGCTCCTGAGTTGGCCCTGCCCAGCAGGAACTCATTAGCATAATAGGCCACACCCAACAGCAGAAACTCATTAGGATTTGCTATATTAGGGGTGTGTGGCCTAACATGCAAAGGAGTTCCTGCTACAAAAAAAGCCCTGGGTTTTGACAACAAACAGGGTAAACAGAATAAGAAGCAAAAGGTGGGTGTGGCTGGATGACCACTTCTGGGGTGTGGCCTAATATGCTAATGAGCTGTGCTATCAGGGGTATGGCCTAATATGCTAATGAGTTCCTGCTGGACTTTTTCTACCAAAAAAGCCCTATTTATGACAGCTTTGTGAGATAGGTTAGGCTTAGAGTGCTTCCTCCAAGATCACCCAGTGAGTTTCACCTGGGTCTGCCAAGGACTCAGTCCAATCTTCTAACCTCTTAGCCATCTGCCCCTCTAGTTATGGGTGACATGGTAATGCAAAATCTTTCTTGTGACTGCTCCTATAAAATGCCAAGGTTTAATTCAGTCCAGATTTCAAGGTGGTGTGTGGAATGGGGTAATTCTAACTCACTGCCATTTCCTATTTTAAAGCATCTCATTTCAGGTTTGAAAAGATCCAAGCTTTTTCTAAGATAAGCTTTGCTTTTGCTGCTCAGTTTTAGGGAGTTATGCTCAATGCTCCAGAGGTAGGAGCTGGTTTCCAGTTCACTGTCTGCAGTTCCTGGATTCCTTATTTTCTACGTCAGCTACCAGCACTGATATTTAAATACCTCTGCATCCCAAAATAAGTATTGGACCACCCAACACAAAAATCCACAGACTCTGGAGACTGTGCCCTCCAAGGTGCCAGGTACCTTCAGCCAAAGCTGGGTAGAGTCTGGACTCTGGAGCAATGCTCCCTCTAAGCTGTGGAGTCTTGTGAGTAAAAATTCTACTTTGTGAGCTACTGGCATTATAGTCGTGATCAAGCAATTTGGCTATTACATAAATTAGTTTGCTCTGGAGCCATCCTTCCTGAGCTAAGACAAAAATGTGTGAGCTGGAAGCTAAAAAACTGTGAGCTAGTTCACACTAACTCAGCTTAAAGGGAACACTGGTCTGGAGATGTATGTGCTGAGGTGGTCCAAAACTTATTTTGGGACTGTAGCCTATTTACTCTGTAGTTCTCAGTAAAGCAAACCTAAGGGATTCTTTGGAAGAGGGGAGGATTTCATTTGTGCAAAAAAACAGGCTTTTGACTATACACCACTGCATGGCATCTTGCAGTGCAGCTTCTGGAGTCTGGGGATGTATGAGTTACAGTGGTGGTTTTGGGGTACAGAGCTGTTTAAATATCAGTCTTGCTTGTTGGATTGCAGAATAAAGAACCACCACAACTGCAGACAGGGAACTGGGAACCAACCACTGCCTTGCCAGATTTTCAAATATTGCCTTAGTTCATGTGTTTTCAGTCCCATTCCACCAATATGCAAGAGCCCACACCTACTGATTTTGCTCATGAAGGCTGACAGGATAACTCAAGATCCCTAGCAATTTCTTTCCATAAACCATAGAGCATTTTAAATACTTACATTTGATGTTTATTTGTCATCAAGTTCTCAAGCATCAATAAATATTCTTATTAGACTAAAGGATCCTTATGAACACTGCTTAAGTTATACTCCTGGAAGGACTCATACTGAAGGAAAATCAAGCACAGCTTATCAGAGGGGCATGGAATGAGTCCCACATTAGTGCTGTTCAGCATAATATTTTGTAAATGATTTAGTGTTACAGCATCCTACAAAGCAGGGATGGTCAAGGGAACAAGCACTGCAAAGAACTGGATTGGCAAGTCCCCAAAACAAGCCTGAGGATATGAAATCTTGATAGATTGCTATTTCTCAAATAGGGGACTGTAAGGACTGGGAATTTTTTATAGGTTTAAGAAGGCATGCAAATTCCTTATTATGCAAATTTGTCACATCAAAAAAAGGATTTGTGGAATCCAAACAAGGGTACTATCAGAGATTAATTCAATTTACAGAGGCAGAGTAGGCAGAGCTTCTTAATCTGTAAATCTCTGTAGTACGTGTATATTTATAGCCCCACTTTAGCTTAGTGGTTTTAGCTCTGAATTGCAACTACCCATTCAAGGCCTACAAACTGACTATGTGCTTGAAAGGTTGGATCATGGGCTAGATTAGATTTACATCTTTAGTGGGGGGGGGGGACTACATGCAATTCTGTTACAATTTTGCCCTTTCAGTGGGTTAGGAGTAACAGCACTAGACATCAAATAAAAATGACTCAAATCTCTTTTTATCACTTACACTTCTAAAGAAAACCCCAAAAGAAATGAGATGAGTGTGTGAGCATGGGGTGGGGTGTTATTTGCAGTTTAACGTTTCTTGCAGCTGGCGATATTCAGCTGCAAGAGTCAAGCACTGGTTTTTGTTGTTGCTTTTGTTGCTCCAGTAGAGAAAAACAACAGATACTCCCAATAACAGTGGAAAACCGTAGGTCTCATGTTAGAGGGAACAGGCAACCCAAAGAAATCCAGTGGAGAACAGATGGGTTTCAAACCTTTATTTGCAGGACAGACAGCCTGACACCTGTGCGTGGGACACAATAAATTAAATAAATATTAAATAAGAAAAATAAATAATTGGGAGTCACACAGGTATAGGGAACACACAGAAATACAAAATCCAACTTTGGCCAGTTACCTTTACGTGCAACTGGCAACATCAAGTCACTCAAACTAGCCCAAATCAGCAAGAGGTTCAAGCTTGAACAGACACATTAGGCCTTTGGGGGCCAAGTACGAACATGATTCACAGAGCACACGGATGTGCCTTCTCCAGTGTAATGCAAATGCCAGGCATTCTTGGGAGCCAAACACGATGCAGCCACTGGCCATGCAATTACCTGGAGTGTTCTCCAGGTCC
The DNA here is from genome assembly GCA_029375565.1 of Gekko gecko. NCBI lineage: Eukaryota > Metazoa > Chordata > Lepidosauria > Squamata > Gekkonidae > Gekko > Gekko gecko. The sequence goes on from JAPDNY010000002.1 coordinate 37,709,613, forward strand.
TGGATGAGAGGTTTTTGCTTTTGTGGATCATGAGCTGAATCAATAAAGTGACATCACATTTCCCAATAGACAGACAGTCCCAACCGATGACTTCTGGAAACTATACAGAAATCCAACATTCTTAGATACTAGGCTTTGCTAGTAGATATACCACAGGGAAGGGGGGGAGCAATTCCTCCAGAACACAGAGACATAGGAACACACATCCAAAAGAAGACCGCAAGGTCCTACTTCAGAATGAATAGTCCAGTAGGGGTTCTATTGGGGGTTCCACCTCCTTGCACTGGAGGTGTACTAAATGGGACATGACCTTTAGGCTGAATCTAGATTCCTGTTACTAAGCAGCTCTTAGCAGAGACTTCAAACGGGCTAGTAAACTGTTAAGTGGCAGCATTTCCCGAATCAAGGGCACATCTAAAAGAGCAAAAAAGATAGGCTACTAACTTCTTCAGTATTCCATTAGATGAGGGAGTACTGGAGGTTTTTTCCCTAGATGGAAAAACACAAGCAAGACTGCAGTAAGGCTGCATTCCTAAGCTAGATAAATATAAGTTGCACTGAAATTGTTTAGAACTTGGGTGACTTTTTTAAAAAGGTGCCAGAGATCTCCTCATTTGGGAGAGATGTGCAGTGGCAAGAAGCCTTGCAAACTTCTTGGACCTTTATTATAAAGCACACTGCTAACACTAAGGCAGGCCTACGCAGCTTGAGACTCACCGAACTGAATACAATTTGTGAGGGTCTGGATACACCTCTGTTGTTATGGCTTGCTTGATACTACAAAAACTGCCGAGATGTAGAGTTGCAACTCTGGCTTGGGAAATTACTGGAAATTTTTTTTTTTTTTGGGGGGGGGTGAATCCTGGGGAGGGTGATTGGGGATGTGAGGGACCTCAGCAGGATAGAATTCCATAGAGTCTATCCTCCACAGCTGCCATTTTCTCCAGGGGAACTGATCTCTGTAGTCAGAAGATTGGTTATAATTCCAGGAGACCTCCAGGCTCCACCTGGAGGCTGGCAACCTTATGCAAGGATATGTCTCTAAAGCACTTGCCAGATCACACTACATGGCTAGCAGATGGTGTTTGCTTTGGTGAGTCACAAGTTGAGCAGACCACTGCTAAGGCAATTAGTCAAGAACCCTAATACCAGGGATGCACGGTCACTGCTCATTCCTCGGAATGGGAGTTCAGCAGTGAAAACAAACTAATACATGACAATCAACATTTCAACCAACAGCTTCTCTCTTCCTTTAAGAGTTCCTCCACAAAGGCTGCCCTTGGTGAGAAGACCAAGCACCCATCACAAAAAATGCCAATGTAATGCTGCTTCCTCTGATTCAGAAGCTTCCAGGTGTCAGGAGGAAAGTCATATCATGTGGAAAAAGAGCAGAGGGAAACCTTCCATTTGCTCAGCAGGACTCAACACCCACCATTTTAAAAATGGATGATTCAGGTGTCAAAACAAATGTTGCTTCCTGATAAAATACACGCTAACTAGATTCCTGTGCAGTTTCCTAACAGACAACACATTTTGCTTCATTCAGATCAAAACTGCTGGAATCCTACAGTGATGGCCATTTCCAAACCCTGCATTTTGCCCTAAGGATGACATAAAACTGGTTTTGGGACTTTTACAACCAAAAGCCCTCTTCTCTGCCTAAAAGGCAACCCATGAATAAGCCCAGCTTTCTCAAGAGGAATGGACTCGTTTTACCTCAGGTACAAGTCTCACGTGGCACAACACAAAACAATAGGAATCTTCTCTATTTCTCACAGATGTTTCCATTTCTCTGTCACCTTTTCCAGCTCCCTTTCTTACTGACGACTGCTAAGAACACTGACAAAAAAGGAAGAGAAGTACTGAAACAAAAGGAAGGAAACTAACACTGGCTTCCGCATCAGGCTCAGACACCAGGAAAGGCCCCTTTTGGTTACTTGAGACTGAGGGACTCATTTTCTTCCAAACTGCACATCTCTCTTTCTGCAGAGAAGAGCATGATTGAGCAAGGAGTAAATAAATGAAAGGCTTCCTGGGCAAAAACACTCCCAAGTACAGAAGAGAGGCCTTGCTGGATCGCACCAATGGTCCATCTTGTCCAGCATCCTGTTTCATATAGTGGCCAACCACCAGTTACCTTGGAGGGCTAATAAAAAGGGCAGAGGGACCAAGGCCATTGACCAGCCTTTCAACAACACAGGCTTACACCAAACTGAGCACACAAATCAAGTTACTGGAGCGAAAACCTCAAAAGTACAGCACACCAGCTGCTATTGCACTCTTGAACACTTCCCTTTTTTCCCTGATAATTAACACAAGAAAAGGCTTCAGAACCATGTCCGACCCTGAGAAAAGTTCTCCATGATAAACATTAGAAACCACCTGGCATGACCTGAGGACCTTCAGTCCCTGCATCTCCCAGAGCACAGAGACATCTGTCACCATGTAACTGAGACAGCAACCTGAACGTGTAGGGGTTTGAGAACTAGAGCTTCATTCTATGTCGAATAGGAAGCAGATGCTGTCAGTTGCTAATATGAGACCTTCCTACCATCAGGCTCTGTAATTACTAACCAGCTCTTGAGGTGCACAACCTATGTCTGCTTGCTCACAAGAGGGGAGATTTGTGATAGCAGGAGAAGGTGGCAGGTACTGGGGCGCAGCTACAAAGGAGAACAAAAAGGATTGCATTCCAGTGGAACAAATGGTCCAGGATGAAGAAAAGTTAAAATCCCGAAGGCTAGCTGATTTGTACAGGCCATGGTGAGACTTAAAACCTCATTCAGTAAAGCCAACCATGAAATAAAGATGCAAATGCCGACCATCCCCAAGAAAGCAAACTGCTGCCACTTCCCTTCACCCTTGTCTGATTACTGGTTCGCACTTCAGACCCCGCACACCTATCCGGGCAGTCCTTGCCTCTCCCAGTCTAGTCAGAAATGCAAGGCTGGAGCACTGCTTGCATACCCTGCAAGGATGCGGGGGGGACAGGGAATGGTAAAGAGATTACAGGGCTAGAACCGGCTAGTGCAAAAAATGTTTCTTCCGAGTCAATGAAGGGGCATCTCCAAGCACTACAGCTCTACATGTACATCGCTGTAGGATTTGTCCACTGTCCACTCGCTTTGGTCCTCATCCCCACTGTTTATGTATCGAGCCATCTCCTGTTGGAACTGGAGCTGTCGTCGCTTATTGGGATCAACATTGATCCAGTTGTTGGCAATCCACTTAGTTCCCTCGGTGACCAAGCAGCCTCCATGCAAGGAATATTCATCCAGGTCTCCAACCCAGCCTGCAGGAAGATAAAAACCCATGAAAGGCTGCAAAGAGAATCCTAGCCTCAATTTCTCTACAACACACACCTCAGTTATTAATGTCTGGTCGGCTAATCAGAATTCAAATGGAAGTGAAACACATCTAGGACACGCTTGGCATCCTGTTGCCATGGGGTGACATATTACCTTCCCCATCCGACAGGTAATTGTACCAGAAGACAGCAGTGCCTTGCAGGGGTTTTACACGAAGGTTTCCCTTATCACAGTGCTTACGAGTGTCACGAAGGTCAACATCATTCTGGATCAAAGACTGAGAAAGAAAGAGAAAAATGCTATTTATGTTGGGGATGGTGGAATGCTGGGAACTCCTCATTATGGTCGAGACCAGTGGTTCCTAACCTTTTCGAGTATGTGGAGCTTATTTTAATGTCAAAACATTTCATGGACCCTCCACATGACAGTAGTTCTACTATTAATATATGTGGATCGAGACGATACATCATGCTAAAAAAATGAAAAAGACCGTGCTTAGCACACATATAGATTTGCAGACCCCTTGCAATAACTCTGTGACCCCCCCCCGGGTCCTTAGCCCCCAGGATAAACATATAGAGCAGAGGTCCATCAGTGGCTATTAGCCACAAGGAACTCTCAGTCTGGGGCAAGTGATGCACTGTATTCTTGGTGCTTTGGGGGTGTGTGTGCAACAGTGGGAGGGCTTCTAGTGTCCTGGCCCCACTGCTGGACCTCCTGATGGCACCTGGTATTTTTGGCCACTATGTGACAGAGTGTTGGACTGGATGGGCCATTGGCCTAATCCAACATTGGCTTCTGTTATGTTCTTATGTTCACTAGTCTAGTCATATGGAACATGGACCAACTTGGTAAAGTCCACATTCCCCTAATAAAGCAGAAGTGTCTGTCGGTCCCCGTTTTGCCACAAAATGATAATCTGGGATTGTTCTGATTCCCTTGGCTCCTCCTACCACACTTGGTATCTCCTGTTCTTTTTAAGTTTTTGCATTCCTGTCATGATCTGTGTGGGATTGGCAGACAAGGTCTAGAGGTCTAGGCCAAGGAGAGACCTGTGTGGGAGTGAAAAGCCAACACAGCCTACAATCCCCATAATGCTTAGCGATGGTTGTAACCAGTCGGTGTCCAGTGATTGTGTGAGGAGATGTGAACTTAAGCTTTGTGGGCCATGAAACTGTGTTCTTTTCTCTTCTGCGGTCTTGCCTCACACAGAGTAAAACTGAGGGGACTGGTCTGAGAGAAAGATCCCTCACTTGGGACAGAGTGAGTACAGGCCTGGCATAAGAAGGCTGTGGACCTTGAAATGGTAACCAGTTAGGAAGAAATAGGTAGTCACCTTAGATTTGTTTATTTTGCCTTTAAACACTCATATATATTTTAAAGCACCTTGTCTTGTTTGCCTTGCCCCAGTACAGTCTTAAGAAACCCTATGTTTAATTGTTCTCTGCCTGGTCATCATGCCTAAGTTTCTTGGCTTAAAAGGGGCATTTTGGTTGGGCTTGGGAGGGTACTCTGGGCATTCGGAGTGTTGGCAGCTAAAGGTGGCAACCCTCTGGGGTCATGACAACTCCTCTGTGGCCATATCTTTGACAGTCTAGGAAAAACTGACCTCTCTAATTCTCATCTTTAACATAAAAGAAAGCAGCTGCAAGGAAGACCTATTCCAATTTCTGTAGAAACAGCACCATGTTCAAGTACATACCATCTCTTCATAAGTCCTGTTGTCAGCAATAGGAAAGGTAGTCTCTCCTCCTCCAGTCACGTTGTTTAAGTAGAACAGTACTGTCACATAGCTGCAAAAGACAGGTGGTCACTGCAGCACGTAAGGCTTCTGAAGCACTGAAATCAGTCAGCACTCCCCTTTACACAGTCAGTCACATATATTATTCAGCGCTTATTTGAGGGCATTACTCACTTCACAGTCTTGAGTACAGAGGTTTCTAGGTGAGTCTAGAGCAGGAGCGATAGGTTCCAGTTTCACAACCATCTCTACTTGGAATGCCAATTTCATAGCTAACAGAAATGGGAAAATTATTTCTGTTTCCCCTATCTGGTCAGTGCTGTTCTTTTCCTTTCACAGAGGGACACAGGGGGCTCTCTCCTGTAACTCCTAGTATCAGCTGAGAAAGTCATGTCACAAATCTGAAAGCAAGCATGTACCCTGACCTTTGATGACCACATGGACAAGCAAGACAAGCAGTGACACACATTCCTTTAAAGGCATTTTGGAATTTCTGTTGCCCGCAAGCAACATGGAGAAGTGCGAGGACCCAGAAAAATCAACTACTTCTTCAGAAGCCAGACTTACCGGCATGATGTTTCAAATGGAGCAGTTTCATTGGTGACCAGTTTGGTGTGACTGCAGGCAGTTTCTGGGAACACTGGCCCACTGTCCATGTGGGCATGGTAGTGTCCTCCCTGGCTGTACTGCACCACTTGCAAGGGTTCACTGTGCTCCACAATCTCGGGGGGCAGGCGGGTTAAATGCATCACCCTGAAGGAGAAGAAGCAGAGGCATCCCAGCAACATAACTGTACACACTCACACACTCTTCCACTAACCATGCAACTGAGATACTATTATCCCTAAGAAAGCCAAGTCTCCCTCTTTTGGAGCACCAAGTGCCAGCCCAACTGTTTGCCTATTGTATGCCCATACAACTCCATAGCCCAACTTTAAGGCTGCAGCCAAGTGAAGATAAAAGCTCAAGAGATCAAAACACATTGAGTTAAAGAGCAACCATGGCTGCCACAAAGGCTATGACAGTGATACCTCAGTGTCGTGCCCACATATGCCATTGTGCTCAATTCTGGGTTTCTTGGCATCTACTTCCTTACTCCACCCACTGCATTTCTTCTCCAAAGCAAAGTGCCAGTCCTGGCTTTCCTCCACTCTATTGGAACTGGAGGTGTGTCAGTATACCCCCAAAAGGCATCACTTTTGGGTCTACATGAAGTTCCTGTTTGGAAACAGTTGCTCCTATTCTAGGAGGATGCTTGGTTTAAAAGCTTCCAAAATTTTGTAACTGCCTTTCACTATCCTACCTCAAAAAAAAAGTTCCCACAGGCCCTTAGGTTAGGGAGCCTTGGGATTTCTCCAACATCAAAAGGGTAAATGAGGGCTCCATTCAAGTCTTGGTTGCATATCTGCTAAGCAAATCTGGTCAGTGTTTTGTTGGGAGACCCCTCAAGTACATTGCCTTGAGCTCCACAACAGAAGGAAGGCAGGATATAAATGAAATAAATAAAACATGCAGAGGCACAATATACTAAAAAACCTCTCTATTCCAAATGCTTGCTTATGTTTTTTCACCCCACATCATCATGCACTTATAAAATGTCCTGTTTTAAAACCAAAGCCATGTAATGTGTTATAACCAACCAAAATAGAGTGATTTCAAGTTCTCCAGGGTTTCTCATCAGTTCATTTTATTTACAGCATTTTGAATATATGACAGAAAGGCCATGGATAAATATTTTAAATCATTTAGGTGGGGAATATTTCAGGCCATGATGCCAAGGCCTCTCTGCATCTCAAGGAGGATATGCTGCAGACTAGATTAAATTAGGTAGCCTTGGGTGGAGAGAGTTAGTCTTCTGAGATGAAGAAACAATCAAGCAACTTCTGTCTGAAAATATAAAACCCAGTAGCTGATCAAATGTTTCTCTAGGGCCAAACAGAACACATGGGTACCTGAAATGGCTGAAAGAAAAACCATGGAAATCACTACATTAGCAAAAACTGGAGATTAATTTATGTGACTCACTAGGTAAAGAGTTCTCTAGTAGCTGTGGAGCAAGAAATCCACATAAACTGAGTCCAATCCCAGATAAAGTTCTACCGACTGCAGAATCATTCTCTTTGATAGATAGCTAAATTCATTATTTCTCAGAATATACAGAGATTGCATGTAGCTACTCTGACCCAAAGATTAACATCAACCAAGGGGCCACCTGGCCCCTTGGAGGTTCTGGGTAGTTCAATTTACTATTCAAATTATTCTCCACCTTGGAATTGCTTTTCACTTATGACTTTGTATTGTGTTTGAATGCTGGTTTAATTTAACTTGGATTACAGTGTTTTTATTCTGTTGTAAACCGCTGTGATGAACTGAGGAAAAACAGCCTGAAGGTAGGGAGTGTCAGAGGCTCACTCTGATTGGTGAGCCACCTCCTTGGCAACAGAAGGTATCCAAGGGGGGGGGGAGTCTGGTCAGTTAGGCAGTTGGTGGCTGGAAGCCTGAGGAGAGAGAGGGAGAGTGGAGTTGGAAGAGTTTGGTCTGGAGAGAGAGTTATTGAGAAGGGGCTTTTGGTGGCTTCTTTCTGAGGAAAAAACTCTCAGTCTGTGACTCAGTGACAGGGTGTCACAGAGCAGAGGGACAGACAAGACTCTGTGGAGAGGTTTTGCCTGACTCAAAAAGGGTAGACCTCTGTTCAAAAGAAAAACCATTTTCCCATTCCCCTACCCTTTTATAAAGAATAAACACTTCTCATTTTATATAAAACCATACTATCGGTGCCATTCTTTTATATCTGATAGGAAAGGTTTGGGCTCATGAGGTAAAAAGTAAGGGGATGACAGAAGTCATATAGGCCCCTTTACCAGAGTGAGGAGGATACATCACAGCCGCCCTGAGTCCTGCTTGCACGGAAGGGGGGCCTGAAAGTCCAATCAATCAATCAATAATCAATCAATCAATAAGATATCACTATACAGTGTGCAAGATTATGAGCATATGTCACCAAGCTGGAAGTTTTAAAAGGGGTGGGATGGGTGTTCAGGTAAACTCGGCACCTCATTTGCCATGGGAAAAGTGTAATGCTATCAAACCACTGGGGGGGGCGCTTCTGTGTGTGTGCATGTGTGACTGAGGATGCTTTGCTATGCAGCTGTAACTATTTTCTGAGATGCCTCCCCGTCTCTCTGGGAAGACTGAACACTGACCTTGGACGCTGTCTCTGCTTGCTCCACTGGCACAGATAACATAACAGGTGCCTTGCAGGTGGGGGATGAAGAGCGTGAAATCTAGGCGGGCTGGATGAATGGACTGATTGGATGGGATACGGGGGTGGAGGGGCTGGTTTGAACTCTGTATATCTTTGGGCATTGGCACCAAACCTTTAGTTCTGACACGAAGAAGTCTTAGCTTGAATCATCTTTACTACTCAATAAACCTATCACTGCTGAGAGAGTGTTGTTGAGGGTAACTTTGTTCAAGAGTCTGACACCTTTTCAGTCTCCTCAGAAGGGTAATGTGCACATTTATTTGCCAACCCACTTATCATTCAACTATAACCTCTAGATTATTAGTCATTTAAGTCCATGGAAATCCTGTAATAAATAAAAGATCTGATTGTGCAGTATCCTAGTAGAGCCACAAGTGAGAGAGTTCCTATATTTTGCCCCAAGGAGAGAGCTTACCTTTGCCGTATAGAGCGCATGATCTGGTGTGCTCCCTCGCCTTGATACAGCCAGGTGTGCTGGCTATTCCGCACTAGATCACTCGTTTTCACTTTTTGGCTTCCCATATACTTGTGGAAGTCCCGGATGTTCAGCTGCTTAAACTCCTCCAGACTCAGCACACCTAATGAAGGACAGGAGAAAAAAATGCAGGCCACTGATAAGGGGCACATTAGGCAGCATGCAACTGTTTGAAACTATACTGCAACAACAGATGCAAAATCAGAGACACATCAGCCAGCTTCCTGTACCCAAGGGTCTGCCTAAACTGAAAACAAGCATGCCAATTCCAAGACCTGCTAGATAACCAGCCCTTTTAACATGTTAACCACAGTCTCACAGATGCATTAAGTGGCATCCTGAGCAGGGAAAACCTGGCTAAAATAAAACAGGGTGCCTTAGCAACAAGCTAAAAAGGTTAAAAACACAAGGAAACTCAAGTGAAATACTGAGGGGGAGGGGGCAGGAAAGTTCTGAGCAGCAGTGTATATGGGTACAGTATACCCACTGACCTCCCAAAGATTATCTGCATATGCTTCAGTTGAATCTTGAGGGGTCTTCCCCCCCATTAGCTTTACAATACAGAGGAATAATTTGTACTGAATTGCTCTATTAAGATTATGCCAAATCCCACACTCCACCCAATGGAACACTCTGGCCTATGTTCTGCCCCTCTGCTCAGCAAGGCATGAAGCTTTCCTCCAGCTTCAGGATCCTTCCTCTGGCAGAAGAGCCACTAAGTTAGAAGAAGGCTCCTTTAGCTCTTCAAGCAGTGCCCCATAGCTGATAACACTGTAAGGTAACAGAACTCAACCATACTAGAGACAGGTGGTTTTCCTGTCCCAATGCCTACTTACAATTATCTCTGGAAATATGTCAAAAGACTGGCAGGACATCATTTCTAAATTCATTTGGCAAACAAGAAGCTGAGTAAAAGATAGCACACGATCCATGGGAGAATGGTGGCTGTGAAGGTGCAGGGTTGGAACTTCATTACTGTGCAGGAAGACTGACTCTTTTTTGCTGTTTTTATTCCATTACAATTAAATAATTCCAAATGATTAAAAAAACTCATGACAGGAATATTAGAATCATAGAATCATAGAGCTGGAAGGGGCCATACAGACCATCTAGTCCAACCCCCTGCCCAATGCAGGACCAGCCTAAAGCATCTCTGACAAATATTTGTCCAGCCTCTTCTTGAAAGCTGCCAGTGAAGGGGAGCTCACCACCTCCCTAGGCAGCCGATTCCACCTTTGAACCACTCTGACCGTGAAAAAGTTTTTCCTAATATCCAGCTGATACCTTTCTGCATGTAATTTAAACCCGTTGCTTTGGTTCCTGTTCTCTGCTGCCAACTGGAACAGCTCCTGGCCCTCCTCCAAATGACAGCCTTTCAAATATTTAAAAAGAGCAATCATGTCCCCCTTCAGTCTCCTCTTCTCCAAACTAAACATTCCCAAGGCCCTTAGCCTTTCCTCATAGGGCTCAGTCTCCAGACCCCTGATCATCCTTGTCGCTCTCTTCTGCACCCTCTCGATTTTGTCCGCATCCTTTTTGAACTAAGACAACTTGCTATCTCATACCTGAACCAAACAATGGGAAATCTACAGGAGAGAAGTTTTGTTATGGCAGAAAGAAAGGGTGAACAGTATCTTTAAGACATGTGACTGAATTTGAAAAAGTTAGGATCAAAATTAAGAGTAATCTGTGTAGATGATATCATTTAACAACTTTGGTATGCCATAGCATAGAGTTAACCCCTACTCATAAAAACAGAAAAAGATCTGTACCAGAATTATTTGAAATAGGTCCAGGTATTTCTGTTGAGCAAGGTATTATGGTAAAGATATATAACCTGAATGATATTATAGAGAAAGAGGAATGTGACTAGTTACTTAGATGGAGGAATGGACAGACATAGAAGCTCTGCCCATAAACTGTAGGGTCTGTTACACACTTGCACGTTCCTTGTTCAGGCGTCTCCCTCAAAACTTAAAAAGTTGCTTTATCATTTCTATGCCACATTTCCATCCAGACAGGGTCCCCCAAGGCAGCAAACATCAAAACATTTCAACATTTAAGTGACATTTAAAATAAAATATATGCAAACTAATTAAATAAAAACTTACAAATGCACATTAACACAAAAACCAGGGAGGAGGGCCAATAACAGTTATTGGGAAGTGTGCTAAACAAAAAGTCTTCCCCTGCTGGCAGAAGTCAACAATAGAGGGAGATGGCAAGTCCCCCTGAAGAGCGCCTGACTGAGAAGAAGGTCCTTTCTTGGGTTGCCACCCATCTAGCCCCAAATGTCAGGGGCACCTGAAGCAGGGCCTCTGAAGATGCCTGGAGTGGATGCGTAGGTTCATGTGGAAGAAGGTGGTCCTTAAGGGATGCTGGCCCCAGAGGGCTTTCAGGGACAACACCAGCACCTTGAATTGGGCCTGGAAGCAAACCATGAGCCAATGTAGATGGAACAACACTGAAGTGATACGGTCCTTATGACCCACTCCAGTCAACATTCTGGCCCAGCTTTCTGTAGCAATTGTAGCTTCCAGCTGGTCTTCAAGGACAGCCCCATGCTGAGTGCACTGCAGTAATCTAATCTAAATGTTAACCAGGGCATGGACCAGAGTGGCAAGATCTTTTCCCCACAGGAAGGGCCACCACAGCTGGCTCACCAGCCAAAGTTGATAAAAGGCACTCCTGAGCCACAGCTGCCAACTGTTTATCCAACAGGGGGCCTGGGTTCAGGAGCACCCCTAAGCTATGAACCTACTCCTTTAGGGGAAGTGCAAGTCCAACCAGAACAAGGTATACCCAATTTCTTTCTTTTGGGGGGTTATTTTTTTTGTATTTTTTATGTGCATGTGTGTGGGTATGTGTACGCGAGTGTGTGTGTGCACCTGGAAGTCATGGCAACTTCTGGTGACTGACCCCTACTGGGGCATGGAAAATATTCAGAGAGGTGGCTAAATAAAGCCTGCCCCTGCCTCCTGGCTCTGGTGTTCCAAGGAGGTTGGCCATCCAAGTACTTGCCAGAGTTGACCCTGCTTAGCTTCTGAGATCTGATGAGACTGGGCTTGCCTGGGCTATTCAGGTCATGGCAGATATTCCATTTCAGTCAAACCCTCCCCACCTCAGTAGCACCTCCATTTTTTTCAGTTTGTAAGCCCTCATCCGTTCCAAAACTGCCTCCAGGCACTTGTTCACAGTTCATACAGCCTACATATAAGGGAACTGCAGAAGAACAGAAACCCTGGCCCACTGTTGATATCTCTCCTTATAAATATTTATCTTTTGGTTTCGCAAGATTCCATGCGCTCCCATTGGCTGTAAAATGCCCTCCCGCAGCCATTGGCCCATCAGCCGCCACTCAAGAGTACTCGCGTGCCATTGGCCGGGTGCTGGGTCTGCTCCTCTTCTTCACCCACTCCCCTGGCAGACAGCTCTGTCTCCTGAGGAAGACAGTTCTCTTGACTCCTGTGAGGGACTGTCCCCTCAGTGGCTGTTGGTAGGCAGCCAAGCTTGGTTCTGTGAGTAAAAAAACAAAGGACTTTCAGCATAACCCCCTCCCCCGCCCATAACCCCCTTCCCAATGGCCACTTTCCTGTCAGAATAAATGGGAAAAGGCTCTTTCTCCTGCTTAGCTTCAGCATGGCTGGCTGGCTAACGAGGTGGGCCAGCAACCATCAAACCATTTTCTTCAACTCCCCGCCGTGCGGCTGACTTTCCCCTAGGGCTGCCAATCTCCAGGTGGGACCTGGAGATCTCCCACTGTTACAATTCACCTCCAGATGACAGAGATCAGTTCCCCAGGAGAAAATGGTTGCTTTGGAGGGTAGACTCTATGGCATTATACCCTGCTGAGTCCTTCCATACACACCACAAATGCTGCCCTCCACAGGATCCACTCCCCCAAATCTCCAGGTATTTCCCTAATCAGAGTTGGCACTTGTACTTTCTCCTCTGTCAGTAAAAGGCCCTTTCCACACCTATGTTGGCCTTAGGGAGAAAACTCATTGGGCCCAGTCCTGATCAGGTTGCCAACTCCAGGTGGGCAATTCCTGGAGATTTGAGGGATGGAGCCTGGAGAGGGTGAGGTTTGAGGAGGGGTGGCACCTCAGACAGGTACGATGCCATAGACTCCACCCTCCAATCCAGCCATTCCGATGGGGAACCATTGTTGCCAATCTCCAGGTGGGGGCTGGAGATCACTCAAAATTACAACTGCTCTGTAGGAGGGATGGGGGAGGAGATGGAAAACTGAAGGTAGGTTGATGGTTGGCTGGGAGGGAGATAGGGTTGTCAACTCCAGGTTGGGAAATTCCTGGAGATTTGAGGGGTCGAACCTGGAGAAGGTGAGTGTTGAGGAGGGGTGGGACCTGATTCCACCCTCCAAACTAGCCACTCCCTCCTGGGGAACCACTGTTACCAATCTTGGGGGTGGGCTGGAGATCACTCAAAATTACTACTGCTCTTCAGGTAGCAAAGATCAGTTCCTCTGGAGAAAATGGTGGACTCTGTCATTATACCCTGCTGAAATTGCCACAGCCGGGGCACTCTCCCAGAGCCTCTTTCTAGAGCCCGTTGTATTTATCTCCACAACGGGCCTTATTCCTAGTTGTAAAATGAAGCAATTCAGAGGTCAACAGAGGACAGTCACAACTGTCATTCATTTCCAGTGCCTGCACCCCTCACCTATCCCACTGGTTCTTTTATCATCTTCAGCCTCCCATTATTTATTGCCACATCCAGGTTAAGACCTTCAGTTTTCATGCTGCCGCACTGCGAACAATGGAAGGAGCAGCACCCAAAAAGCAAGCCCCCCTCCCCCCGACACTGAGGGCACTCAGACCTTAATTGAAGTCCTTTAGTTCAGTGATGTTTTCAGGACAGGAAAAGCCACAAACAGTGCATTCTCCCAAGCCTCTACCACAGACGTCACACTCTAAAAGGACACCAGGCTAAGGGCTCGCACACCGGATCTTGGAGCTCAGCTCTCATTCACTGAAGTGCTGCTTCCCGTTCCAAAGCAAGCCCTCCAGTGCTGTGCAGATCATCAGGCAAGCTGGCAATGAATGCATGCCGTTGGCCCTTTAATTAATCTGATTAGGAACTGGAGAGCTGTTCAACTGATGACATTCTAATTAGGGCAGGAGAGATCATGGTGGACATCCGGGCCAGCAGGAGATCTGGGAGGCCAACAGGATGCTTCAGGGCTCTTGGAACCCACTTTCCCTCCAGCATCAAGTTGAAGGGGCAGAGGGGAAGCTGACAGAAGCAGCATTTAACTACCCCTTCAGCAATGCAGCAAAAATAGGAGGCTGGGGAAAGTCTCTCTCTGCAATAGCCTAGTCACACATTTCAGGCACCGACACTAAAGCAAGAGATGCTCAAAGGAGTTAGAAGCAGTGTTCCCTCTAAGCTGAGTTAGTGTGAGCTAGCTCACAGTTTTTTAGCCTCTGGCTCACACATTTTGTCTTAGCTCAGGAAGGACGGCTCCAGAGCAAACTAATTTATGTAGTAGCTAATGTGCTCGCTCACAATGTTAATGCCAGTAGCTCACAAAGTAGAATTTCTGCTCACAAGACTCCACAGCTTAGAGGGAACATTGGTTAGAAGTATGGCTACATCCCAGTCATTTGTTTTTAAAGGTTTTGCACAAACGTGTTATATAAGCTGTTACTGAGGATACTGTGCCCATTATATCTCAAGGAATGCCTTTCACCTCACAGGAGCTTTCCTGCCTATGTTGCCAGCTCCCAGGGCCCCAGAACAGCTTGAAAGAGGCTACCTTGGGAGATGGTGGGCTCTGGAGGTTTTCAAACAGAGGCTATATGGCCATCTGACAGCAATGTGGATTCTGTGAACTTGGGCAGATCATGAGAGTGAGGGCAGGAAGGGTTGCCTCAGTGCTTAGTTCTTGTGGCCCTTTCTTACATGCCCAGGGAAATACTGGTCACCACTCTGGAGTCAGGAAGAAATTGTTCTCCAGGCCAGTTTGGCCGGGGATCCTGGAGGTTTTTTGTCATCTTTTGGGCGTGGAACAACGGTCACCAGGTGTGTGTGGAAGGGGAGGTATTTGTGAATTTCCTGCATTGTGCTGGGGGTTGGACTAGATGACCCTGGATTTCCCTTCCAACTCTTTGATTCTGTCTGCACACTTCTTCCTCCCAGCCTGACTGTATGCACTGCACGTGTAACAGCGTGAGCAAGTCCTACCAGGCACACAAAGAACATGGGGAGCAACTGCCATGTTTTGTGTCTCACAGAGAATCTTGCAGCAGTAAGCAGTAAGCGTATCTTGGGACAACCACAGAAAATGCCTCCAAGGAAGCCTTTCTGGGAAAAATCAGGGAGTGCAAACAGTACAACAGCAATTAAACCACGTCAGGTTAGAAGGCAAAGATGCCTCCTCCTGTATTATCTTTTACATGATCTGCAATCACTGACCATTAATATAATTCAGTACTAAGTGTTCTGTGACAGTCTGGAACCCCCAATTCAAATCTTTCCATTGTCCCCCAGACTCCCAAAGATATGACCCAGCTTTATGCCTCCAGTTTTGTAATCCTGAATTATAATTCAATCAAGAACTTCCCTTCCTGTTGCCCTTCCCTGGGGCTGTTTAGTAAGTTTTCTCCTGATAAGCTGCTCAGCTCTCAGGCATTCCTTTATACTCTGTCATAATCTTTTGTTTCTTGAAAAGAATCCATTTTATGCTATAGGCCAAAAACAGTGTGACTGGCCTGGCTTTACAGACAATAAATGGAATCTGATCTTGGATACCAACAGAACTGCAGTAGACTCCCAACACACACTGGATCCCTCCTTCCATCTGGTTTCTTTCAGACTAGGTTTGCTCTCCCTCTTGATCTATTCCCCCTCCTTATTTTCCAAACCACATGTACACCTTTAGTTCAAAGGGTAACCTGTGCTCCAAATTGGTAGTTCTGCTGATTGTTTGGTTGTTGTTGCCATATTAGTTAGGATAAAGAATATATCTGTGCTTTGATTTAGTACTGCTAGTATTTGCTTAAGATAAGCCAGCCCCAACTGTTGTACCAAATCCCTCAAGAAACTCTGTATTCCTTTTAAATCAGGTCTCTGTCATCCTTTTCCTACTGAAAACTTGCTACTCATACCCATCTCTTCAGGTAAAAGATCCCAGTTTTCTGTGTCCTGCACAAACACACAAACTAATTCCCCATGCTGATCTGCATGTATGTTCACATGTGTTTGTGAGGTTGTGGTAACACCTTTTACAATCTGTTCATAGAGCCCTCCAGGAAGCTCCTTCCATTTGTGATGTCCAGTCATTTGGGGACAGAACAGCCGAGTTGTAGCAGGGCCTTTTTAACAGCAGCCCCAATGCTACAGAATTCTCTTCACCTTTGTCTGCAGACGTCAGAAAAGAATGCAAAGCTTTTCTTATTTAGTTCCTATCAGTTTAATTAGCCTTGTACCTTAGCTTTTATTCTCAGGCCAAGAAACCTTATTCTGGAGTATTAATAATCCATAGAGTAGTTTTCATCTTGTAGTATTTGAAATCTGTTACATCTCTTGAATAGCTTATCTATGAGTTCCTTCACTACCCAACTTCTGTGTGTTAATGGTAGATCTCAGCCCTAACTTTCCATGATTCTCTCTTAATGCTTTCCCTGACATGTACAGTATTCACTGTTGCCTGGGAAAGGCAAGATGTTTCTGCACCTGCACAGATAGCATTTGAGACCAGTGGCCTAGTAGAGTGAACACGGAACACAGAATAACCCAGCCTGAATGTTAGAATTTATGAAGAGACAACACTAAAATATGTCAAGCAGGAGACTTGGAAATACCTCCTCTAGTTCCTCTGGCTTAGTTTCTCATTCTGCCAACAAGCTTGGTAAAACAAAGCAGTTTTTGATTCTCCTACTTATTTAAAGCTTGTACCCAAAATGCTCTCGACTAATGGCACTTTATGGTCCAAAATGCCCTAGACTTTTTGAGCAGATTTATATATTCATAAGCCCTCAAATAAATTTTGTTTCTTTATTATTTTACGGACAGTTCTTATGCTATGCTCATTTTGGGAGCTTATTTCTTAACTGGATTATAATAGGCTGAACTCGTGGGATGGGGAGTGAACAATGAATGTTACAGAGTATGTCAGAAGGTGGCACTAACTCCATCTCACCATTGCCATCTGGATCCGCTTTCACAGCAGCGTACATCTCCCGGATGCTCTCTGGGGTCATCCATCTGCCATTTCCTAGACGGGTGTGCGTCAGCACCTGAAATTACAAATGTGTCAGCTTCTGAGCATATTAAATTGGCCATACATCCCTAGAATCTGGAGTGCAACAAAGGCATGTGATTTGCCAAGGATCATGTGGCTGAGCAGCCTACATCCAGATCTCCCAAACTTATTCTGTCACTGTTAGGCAGCAGTGTCTTTCAGAAACATGGCTACAATTTTCAGGGAGGTTACTGAGGGCACATGAACAAGCAATGGATTGCAAATGTGAGCACAACCGTGACATAGGACACAGTTAGAACTTTCATATCCCCCTCAGACACAAAAAAGGCACTCTGAGTTCAGAGGAGAGTCAAAAAATGATAAGACACAACAATGTAACGTGTTAATCAGCTGGATTCAGCAGCACACATGAATCTTCCAGACCTGTTTAGTCTAGAGGTAAAAATCTATTTGTATTGTTGCATGCAATGCCAAATGCAATGCCCAGCACTCTACGAGTAAAGTGACCCTAGTGAAATGGAATCAGTTTTACTGTAAGTATTCCCAATCCTGTTGAGAGCCAGAGAGGTGGAAGTTAACTGGATAGCCTATCAGCCCTCCATTTTGAGAGAACTCTTAAAGACAACAACTGATGACACTTTTGACTAAGGGCCCAACAAGATCACAGCAGGCCAATATTTACTTCCAGTCTTCTGCCCTATATGAAAGTTGTCCTTCCAGCAGTGCCAATCTAGATGTGTACAGGATTGTCCCTGAATGCTCATGATGTGCAACTAGACCAAAGGTATCTACACACTTATGGGTAAAGGTGCTCAGTGTTCACACAGGACATCTCAAGAGAGTATCAAATTGTTCTCTCCTGAATACCTCCTTGAGCTGCAGCTGTCCATCCTGGTTATGGTCTAGTAGATTGAAGATATCCATCTGACTGATATCTATCATTTCCATTGCTTCCTCATAATCGTCTGTGGGCAGGATCTGGCTTTTCTGTAACCCTTTCAGCTGAGCCAGATGGATAATTAGTTTACATTCGTCCTCAGTAAGAAAGTCTGGAATTTCTGCCAAAGAGGGAAAAGTGCACATTTTATCAAAGATGACCACCAAAAAGGAACACCAAATACGATTCACAACATGGGATGAAAAGTGCAATACCTTTTCCCTTTAAAGTCATCCCATCCCTTGCCATGGGATGTCTCTCTGTCACAGCAAATTAAGCACAATTAGTCGCAGCAGCAGTTCACACAATAAGCTTTGCAGACCTTGCTCCTGAGCAAGAAAGGCAATGAACCCCCATCAAGAATAGAATATGCAGGAAGGTGTGGTGACACAATGACCCCCTGAAGGTACTTTTATTCTGTCAAAGGGGATGTGCGTGGCCTAGACCCCAGGTTACTAGACCTCAAGGCAGACTTCACCTTTCCGGCTTCTACCTCCTCCCAGAAATAAGAATCTTTTATCACTTGACAGAGGCACATAGACAAATACCTGTTAAAACCCTTCTGGTAACCAAACCATCTCCCTTTTCCTCCCCATCTTTAAAGACACTTCTTCAATTAGAGAATTCCAGGTCTTTCCAGGCCTCACAGGCAGCGAGTTTAGGCTTTTTATGCACATGCAGAATGACCCGATAATGCTAATTTCATAAAGAAAACATTAACTTTCACTTGTATTTAATTGGTCTCCAAAAGGAAAAGGCATTACTGAGCAACTGGATTACTATGATTCCTCGATCAATGCTTGTTCGGGCTTTTTGTAGTTAAACTTCTAGGCAACAAAATTACAAATGTTTATTGATTTTCAAGTACTTTTTTGTGACCACACATTTTACGCATATCTCTTTCATTTTTGCAGATAACATCTAAGAAACACTATCACAGATGAGCACATTACGTTAACAGCTATCATCACAGAATGTGAGCTCCGATCTTAACTCAGCACTTTATCTGCTACCTGACACTGACCACATCTGAAGAATGACATGCACAGAAGGCAAAGGCCTTATACATCCCAATAAACTTTAATAATTCAGTTCTCACCTGGCACTGAGCTAGGAAACTAAGAAAGAGGTTACTTCCTATTTCACAGGAAGCAAAAAAGGCATAGAAAACTGACGGTGGCCACAAAACCCCGAACAGAGAACCCATTCTGTGACAAGGAGCACAAAATCCTCTTACGAGGCATTTCTCCAGAGATACCCCAGTGATTAATCAATGGCACAAAACAAACCAACAATGAGCCAGCCCAATAAGCAATGCCCCCTAAGGCTTTACAAGACCTACATTAAACTGTGTGGAAGTGATGATAGAAGTTTTCACCGATTGCATGAGAATTAGAGCTCTCCACTCATATCGTAGCAGCCCATTTCATGATGAAGAAAGATGTGTACATCACTGTCAACAATTAATTTCCTGTGGCATTGTAGCAAGATTTTTTTTAAAAAGTTTGCCAATTACATCCTTTGTGTAAACAATGACCTCCAAGGCTATATGCAAAGGAGCCTATCCAAACTAGAGAAAATCCCTCCCAAAGAGCTAACAATCAGAACATGGGGTTGACACACACCCCTTGGCTGTTTGACAACCCAGGAGCCAACAGGGCTAAACAAATGGTTCTTAATTAACTTTTGTGTTTTGTGGAAAAGCACTCACAGAGAGAAGAAAACACTGGTGTTTTCTCAAATAATGAACTAATCCCTGGCAAAAGGGGGGTAGGCTTGAGCAATGGTCTCAAACAGTGATTCAATCAAAGCTCCAAACTCCAAGATACTGGAGAGTGTGTGTTTGGGGAGGAGAACCGTTCAAGCTGATTTGATTGCCCTCGTTTTGCCACCTACTAGTTTAAGCCAAAACCTCTGTCAAAACCTAAAACAATGGGGGCCACTGGCCAAGCAAGATAGTGACAATGTGATACAGAGGTGGCCCCCTCTGCTATAATAAATGCTCACTCCCACCAGGAGATCTCATCAGTCTAGATAGCCTTTGGGGCAGCAGGATTTAATCGGTCACATTTTACTGGGGAGGGGCATGTTCAGAGAGACAATGAGAGGAGCAAATCGCCAACATCCCACCATGATGGGCACACAACAGCTGCTGGTTCTTTTGGGGTATTTCCTAATCTGGGATTCCCCAGGAGTTTCGGGAAGCTACCGGAGAAGCTCTTCCAGATGCATATTGATTCCAAGAAGCATGGCTTTGTGCTATGACATTGGGTACACCGAGATGAGACTCCCCAACCTACTGGACCATGACACCATGGCTGAGGCTATCCAGCAGTCTGCCAGCTGGTTGCCCTTGCTGGCCAGAGAGTGCCACCCTGATGCCCGGATCTTCCTCTGTTCCCTCTTTGCTCCAATCTGCCTGGACAGGTAAGGGCACTTGCTAGAAATGAGGTGTTTATTTACTCTCAGTCTCTGCCTCTTCCCCCTTGCACATCCTGAGTACTGTAGTACTAATGTATCTCTGGTTTATATATGCTTTCTACGCACTCACACACTTAAGTGACCTTTGGTTAATGAAAAAGGTGGATGAACATTGACTTCGGAAATAATTTGATTTCTCTTCCATGTTTGCATTAACACTTAGCACAAGTAGTATGAGAGAGGGCCATATGCACACTTATGCCTCATGTGTTAAAATGTCCGGAATCCCTTTTGGTTTCCTAGGCTGCCCTATGTGTCAGCATAATTTTGCTATTTGCTATTACATAGCTCACCATGAACATCTCCTTAGTTCAAACCAGTAACTCTATTCTCACTTTCATAAATTTTCTGCCTTGTATACCAGCACTTCAGTCACTAGTTAAGACTAGACTTGGCAATTTTCTTTCACAGTTTTCTCTTCTTATCTTACTGGTTTATCTGCACTCAAAAACAGTTTTCTTGTCTTATTTTGGTGGTTCATCTGCACTCAAATCAAAAACATCTGCACTCAAAACAAAGGGTACACAACCACTTGATGTGGTCAGTCTACACTGATTACCCATCACTGGAATAGCGCTGCACCATCAAACTACTTCACAAGACAAAAACATGTTAAGAAAAATGAGAGCCACAAATCCAAATCCAGAAAGGAGAATTTGTTCAGCCAGTTAAAGAAAATAAAACCCTACGCTATTTTACCATGCTAGTAGAGAGTAACAGCTACAACAGAGCTCACTTTCACTTTATCGTTGAAAGAAAGATAATGTATGCCAGTTCAGGCTAAAGATAGTTCACTGGAACACCAAAGCATCCTAACAATGCCAGATAGCAGAGGAAGGCATGAGCCCTGTCTTCTGTGGGGTTTTGCTTCATTCTTCAGCTTACAACACTCTTCATGGATGTTTGGTCCTTAATTTGCAAGTCTGATAGCATCTGTTGTAGCTCAAAGTTTGCATACAGTATATTAAGTACACACAATGAAAGCCAAGAGAATAGTTTGTATCAGGGGGAAAAATGCACTAACCTAAAATCCCAGCAGAGCCTCTGTTTCGGTAACATAGGACACTTTGCTTCTGTTTGGTTAACATCATTCAGCCCAAAGCCAACACAAGGATTTTAATTCAAAGTAAGGTACGTATTCGAGTTCACATTTTTATTTTACTCCCTTATTGCAGATTCAGACTCTCAAAGGCACAGGTCTTCCTACTTAGACGGGTTTGGAAAGTATCAGGGGGAAAAACCCTCTCACACATGCACATCCACCCAACATATGTTTGAAAAGATTAACTGTTAATTATATTGATTTGAATATACATCCTTGGTTACTTTGAGTTCAAATATCAGACTTGTGTCCATGAAAGCCAATTTTTCTGGGTACCACCCCATTCTAGCATGACGCAGGAGACAGAACCCAAGGTGGGGCTTGCTTCCAGCCGAGTTCTGTGACACAAAATCAATGAGCTTCAACTTGGGATGTGGCTGAGAGAAGGGGAAAAAGTGGGGGAATGGCAATGGCAACCACAGAAAAACGTGGCTGGGGGAGCAAACCATGCAGTGTCTGATGCTGGGGGGAGGGGGCTCAGCTTCCGCTAACAGGGATGCTATAGAGATGCAATGAGATGGGGGGGCCCTGCACCTACATACACACAACCAGTACAAATGATTACCTCGTTGTCAGTATCAAAATAAAAGATAATGACTCCACAAGTTTCTGTAGGTCAAGCAATTCATACTGGCTCCCCTCCCCCCAGGCAGAAGTCAAACCTCATTTACTATTATTCTATTAAACAGGTAACCCAATTACAGTGATGGAATGGGGTTGCTCTGGAACTGGTAACAGCCATTCATTCTCATGAGGAAGAGTTCTGAAACTGATGCGATGCTCTGCCTTCCTTTTCAGGCTCATCTATCCTTGCCGTAGCCTTTGTGAAGCTGTCAGGAGCAGCTGTGCCCCAGTCATGGCTTGCTATGGGTACCCTTGGCCTGAAATCCTGACCTGTAACAAATTTCCTGAGGATCATGAGCTGTGCATCTCCTCAATCACTGATGAAAGTGCTTCAAGCAAGAGAAGTAAGGCATTGTGCTTCTTTGTACATGGTTGTGCAACAAAAAGTTACAGCACAACTTGACAGAAATCCACAAAGCATCAAAGCTGCAGGACTGTGAGATCACTGGGTTCTGTATGTTCTGCTTGGGCTTTTCTCAATGCAGACTAATTTGGAAGAACTAAACAGTTTACCAACAATAACCTCATATAATGCTGCTGCAGGGTTTTGGCTAGAATGAGCCTATAGGAAGCAGGGGGTGGGATGGGGATCTACCATGTTCGGAGAGAAACATAAGAATCAAGCCCAAGATCAAAACAGAACTGTTTCTTCCAAAGTAGCTGTTGTAAGGGGGCGGGGGGGGGGAGGTAGACGTCATCCAGTTCTGAACTACTTCAACACCAGGTAACCTTTTGGTTTTGTAGAAACATGTGTTGGCGCTGGCCATTTGGTGCTGGAAGCATTTCTGAAGCAAAAAGGTAGAAAGGTGTGAAACCATATTGTTGTTTTTCACTGTGGGGTCAAAAATCAGAAGAAACTCTCTGTAGGGAGCAGACAAAAGTAACTTCCTCCTGTGCTTCAAGGGAAGCAACTGTGGCTCTGTTTACATGTCAGTAACTTTCTGTGTGTTCCAGCAGTACCTCGAGCTAGCTGCAGGGACTGTGAACTTGAAGAACCAACCTCTGCCAAGGAGATCCTGGACAACTTTTGCATCAGTGACTTTGGTAAGTAAGCTATCGCTTCCTGTCCTTCAACCACTCAGCCAAAGAAATTTCTGAAAAGAAGACTTGCAAGTGTTTTTTTTTTGTGTGTGTGTGTGTACCAAATACTCAAGATGCCACTGTCATTCCCACGTGCTCCTTTCTTAAACCTGTGGATGAAGTGTCACAAATTATAGTCCTTGTCTTAGGAAGCTTCCTCACTCTTCTTTGAGGATTAGCATCTGGCTATGATGTTACAAAAGCACCGCCCACCAAAATTCAACATTAGCCAGTAAGGGCTTATGTAGACATTTAACTACAGAAAGGAATGCCAAAAGGTTTCTATTAAAACAAGAAGGCAGTCATCTGCTGGAATTAAAACATATCTCATCAGCACATCCAGGAGTATTTCAAGGGAAAGAAAACACTGAGCTATCACGGAAACCCTGTTTTAAAAAGCAAATTATCTTTCCAAGGAAAAAAGTCTTCTTTAAATAAAGAATAAAACACAGAATTAGACATGTTTTATTAGGGTATAAAATACAATTTTTAAAAAAAGAAAATATGTACATTAATTTTCTTTGCAGCAGTCTATTTTTGTTATAAGAACTGTACAATTTTCAAGATCCAGATCATAAATAGGTCTGATGTGAATCCACATTCTAACCTTGAAGCAAAGAGACAGTCCCCTTCTTCCAGGGTATTCTCCATCACTGTATTTTAAAGACAGCTCAGACAAGGTGGGGAGAGGGGAATGACCTCACAACACATGTGGGTTCCTCAGCCAATGCTGAATTGTCTCCTGAGGTCACGGGGCCAGTAAAGATTAATTAATTCCCTCTAAAGTTGATTATGTAGACTGTGGGTAAACAGTGTTCAAACTTCTAATTTCCTACACAAGATTAGAATTTCAGCAGGAAAATCTGTTAATTAACATAGGATTCTGAAAGGATAGGCCACAGAGATAAAAGGAGATTCCATTGTTTACATTTAACTAATACTCAACTGAGTCCTCAAACAAGTAATATCTGAGAAAAAAGGAAGCTGGATTATTAATTTGTTGAACAGGGGGGAAAAATCTGGCATAAAGCAGATGGGACAGAATTTAATTCCTGCTATTTATAATTAGGATTCCTTTGTATAAAGAAAAATCAGAGAATGCTACTATAATTGTGACATGAAGTGCCTGGCAGTTGGAGCCACAGGCAGAAGGCTTGTGATGCTAAGAATTTCATGAAAATGCTCGAACATATGTGTTGCTAATATCAGCACATAATTACTCTCCCTAAAATAAAACTGTTTTTTTAAAGAGAAAGATTTACTGTACTAGGGAACTGACTGCCAAGTTGCAAGAGATGTTGAAAAAAACTGTAGGTGAGTGGATAGTGGATTGTCTGCCCTCTACAGCTACAAAATAATTAAGTGAGGAAACAGTGAAAAAGCCTCTTTTGTTGACTTTTAGATTTCTCTAATGCTGTTTGTTCCAGCTGTGAAAATTAGAATTTCCAGGAAGAACAAGACATCTGTCATTGCTGACTTTGACCTTGACTCAAAGTTGGAAATTCTGAAGCATGGTCCTCTTCTCAAGACTGAAACTCACCCCAAGCTCAAGCAGTGGCTGGATCTAGATGCCACCTGTGTTCACAACATCATGAGAGGCACAAACACAGGGGTCTACGTGATCACTGGGGAGGTCCAGAATAGCAAAATGGTGATGGTGAACAAAGCCTATGCATGGCACAAGAAGAACAGAAATCTACAAACTGCTGTTCGGAGGTGGAGACACTATAAGTGCCGAACCTGAACTGCTTTCAGTCCCAGTGTGAAATCCAACCCAATGACAGAAAGTTCCTTCCTTCCTTCCTTCCTTCCTTCCTTCCTTCCTTCCTTCCTTCCTTCCTTCCTTCCTTCCTTCCTTCCTTCTATATAGGAGGTAACAAGGCCTCATGCATACCACTCTGTAATGTGTATACTTGCAAGGAGTTAAAATGAATGGATAACCAATCAGTAGGCCATGCACCATTGCACTGACAGTGGTTTTCAAACTGTGTTCTGAGGAAGTGTGGGATTCCTCAGAAGCTTATCAAAGGTCCCTGAAAGAGAACATGAGTAATCACAGATGAGCATCCCTACTAAACTTCATCTATGCTTATGTTCCCCTAAAATGTACAGCTGCAAGTGAATGCTGGGTTTATCACAGGGCATGCAGTCTATTCACAGAGGGCATTAATAAAGTGAGACCTTAAAGTCTTGACCAGCTCCCCCAACTATGCGCCTTAGAACATCCCTTAGAACCCTCTGGGGTGTCCTCTGCAGAATGAGCAGCAGAGATGGGGGTTCAGATGCATGTGGAAGCTGTTTCCTGAAGGTAAAAGTCCTAAAAAACATACTACTAAGAAAATGCTGTGGAAAAATCTTCATTTAGGAAGAACACACTCTTAATTACTGCTCCTAGGATTGTAAATTTGAAAGTATTAGATTCTTTATCCCATTGCAAAGAAAGCCCAATCATTAAGAGATATAACAAAAAACAAAACACCCTTAGGGTAATAGGAATGATAATTTCTCAGGTTCACTATAATTCAACTTTCGGGCTGTTATATTTACAACTTTACACCCCATCTCCCAAGGGAAACCCTTTTTGGGATTTGCAAGTTATAAATACTGTGTATTTAGAAATCAATGACAGTGGTATGTTCATTGAAAATGCTTGTGCATTAAAGAGATTTAACAGGAAAGAAATCTAGTGTTATGATTCCATTTGGTTGTTTATGAACATTCCAAATCCAAAAGTGAAACTGTTGACACAACAATGACAACTATGTATCTCCTGAGAGGAGATTAAACAGTATGGGGGGGAGGGGGAGTAAAATTGGAAACAGGAAGAACTATGCATCATTGGCAGGAATAGGGATCAGAAAGAAAGGTGGCTGAGGGGAAAAAATAAAGAGGATTCAGGAAATAGAGGAAGTAAGAGACAAGGAATCTGGGAGGTGAGATGTCTGGATGAAAGGTGAAAGAGTAAGCAGACTGAAAAAGCAGAATCTCTGAAGAAATAATTGTCAGGAGAGGCAGGGAGATAAGATAAGGAACAGTTAAGAAAGGGGTGCTGAGTAAGAAAGCCATACAGTTTAGGAATGGCATGGGAAGAAAGCTTGGGAGGTTAGGCGACTGTGGACTAGAGAGGTCAAAGAGGCTGAAGAGAAAACGTGGGAAGAGACAGACCTAATACAGATTTGAACAACTCAATGTTTGGCTACTACTGCCCCCCCAACCCCCGTGTTAATAAATGCTGCAATGCTAAACCTTATGTGTGCGCTTTATGGAAGTTGGATACAGGACACTGAGTAAAAGATCAACGTAGTTGTGGTATATAAAAATGATTACATTATGCCGAGGGACCAACAAAATATTATAACCTGGTTGTTTAATCCATCATTACAACAATTATTTCTGTTTTATAAATGGATCAATTGATGATGAGAGGGCGTGCCAAAGGCTACCTGCCTAAACTGTGGCTAAATCTGCTCTCCCACATTCAAGACCAACTTGAGATCCTTTTATGTGCACTGCCACAAAGAGGGACTGGGAATAACTATTTCAACTATCCTTCAATTACTTCCTCTTTTAAGCCTTACACAAATTGCATCAATCACAGTTATACGATACATATATTTATACTGTTTCTCGGTGTATCCAGTTACCAGCACCATGCTAACTGGAGTCACAGCCTTCTGTGTTTACATGCAATAAGTAGAAGTGGTCCATAATGACTGTGAAGGATGGGACAGAGTGGCCATAATCCAAGGGGAGAGAGCAGTCCATTGCAGTGATTTGGTGCGTCTCATTCTCTCTCCTAGTAAAAAGCTAGGCGCTCATGACAGGACATAACAGATATATTTCCAGCAGTTCATATTTCTTACCAAAAAGAAGAGGTTTCAGACTAAGAGTTTTCATGTAATGGATTTTGTTAGGGACCAGCTCCACCTTCTGTTTATGGCCCACCTTGAATAAGAAAGCAAAAAGAATGATTAGACTGAGACACAGATGATCAGCTCCAGCATTTGGAATCACAACACACACATTCACTAATTGGCTGAGAAGTTCAGAGTAGGAGCAGCAGTTCCAGCACACTCAGAAAGTTTCTGATTCCTGACCCACTGTGAAGTTCAGAACTAAACTGTTTGGGCAGGCCGAAAATATTGTTCGCCCGTGCTGATGCACAGTCATAATGCTTTCAGCCCTTATGCTAATTAACAAAATTCTCATATACACAGAGATATGGGGCACAGTATTTTCCAATCCTTATTTTTCCACAGAAAATTTTCCATTTCTAAAGATTCATTGTTTAGTTTCTAAAGACTTGTAGAAACAACAATGAACAGATGCCATTTGTGGAAACAACAACGAATGGATACCATTGCCAATACAGTATTATGCAAGTTTGGCAGTTTCAGTTATTTAATTAATGCATTTCAGCTGATTAGCTGCAAGACTTGCTTTACTGATTTGTAGACAGGGGGTGGAGGAATAACATCAAAAATACGTATAATGATTCAAATGTTAAAAATGAGGTTATGAGTTCACCAAATAGGCTGTGAAGATCAAATTAGAGTCAGAGCTAGAAGTCTTCTTTATAAGTCTCCTCTCACATGACAGAAACGATATTGTAATAACCTATCAGATATGGAGTTAATGCAAGTGATAGTATGGAGAGTGACAATGAAATGGAGCTGCCTCAGTGATCTCCATAGAAAAAAGCTACGTTCTATTGAACTGAAAGAGTGGACAGCTGCACCTGAGGCATATCATGAACAGTTCTTTGGATGTGCTAAAACTCATGGGTCATCAGTTTTGTGTACCTTTGGGATCTTCCCCTTAAATTTATACATTGTAAGGGAAGTGCGTGCTCTACTGTCTTTAAGTATTTTCAGGTTCTTATTCCAATAAAAATAATTTCCACATCTCACTTTGAATTTGTTCAACTGTAACGTTTAAAGCACACTTGATTTACTTTTTCTCCAGCCGAATATTTCAGTCCCTGTAGTTGTTGCTATTGGAACATAAAATTAACATAGGGTATTTAATTTTTTTTTTTACTAGATATGTCAAAATACATATGCCAGTTCAGACCACACTGTTTACGGCGCAAAAAAGTTTTCCCCAATTTATATTGTTCAAAAAAATATCCCCATCACTGCATACACTTGAGAACAGAATGACAGAGCCAGCCCAGCATAGCCTGAAGGCCTTGATGCACAGGCCTCATGCCAGGGATGGAAGTTAATGTGGCTCTTTTGGTTGGCAGTAGTTGCAAAAGTGGCTCCCCACAAGATGTGGAGTAAGTATCACTGGTCTGTGGCAAACTTCTTTATGCCTAATGCCCTACCAAAGCACTGCACAGTAAATGCTAATACCCTGAAAGCACAATGTTCCCTTATGCAGCACAAAATCATACAAATACTATTTAAACTTTAACAATTGAATTGTCGTGTGAGGCTCTGTACAGAAATGATTCCATCAGTGCCCAGAAGAGTTTGATCTTTCCATACTAGTTTGTTTTTGCACACACAAAAATGAGCATTTGCTACACATAGTCAGTGCCACCCCCATCATCCACACATTGCCCAGCTCATCGCTGCTGGTATTTAATTGTTTGAGTTTCACCACCCCTAGCTAGTTATTTTTGGCAACTATAAAAAAGGGGTTTGTGGCAGTTTGAAAACTAAAAAGTTTTTGTGGTAGCACAAGCTTTCATGTACTAGAACCCATTTCATTAATCTTTAAGTGCCACAATACTCCTGTTTACTTTTTTCTGCAATAGACTAACACAACTAACCCTCTGGAACTGTTTGCCATATGCATGGTAGCAAGTCATTTAACACCCCTTCCAGTCTAACTCCAATTATACCATGAAGATAGATTCACGTGGGTAGCCGTGTTGGCCTGAAGCAGCAGAACAAAGTTTGAGTCCAGTAGCACCTTTAAGACCGACAAAGTTTTATCCAAGGTATAAGCTTTCATATGCACACATGTTTCTTCAGATACAATGAAATGGACCAGTCCATACATATAGGTAGAGGGTGAGCAGTAAATTAGCATAAGCATAATAAATGGTGTTTAAGCTAAAGGTCTCCCTTGCTCGAAAGCCAGTCGAATCCGACTCTAGGGTTGCGGTGCTCATCTCCATTTCCAAGCCGAAGAGCCAGCGCTGTCTGAAGACATTTCTGTGGTCATGTGGCTGACAT
This sequence comes from Gekko gecko, assembly GCA_029375565.1. Taxonomy (NCBI): domain Eukaryota; kingdom Metazoa; phylum Chordata; class Lepidosauria; order Squamata; family Gekkonidae; genus Gekko; species Gekko gecko. The sequence continues at coordinate 37,739,041 of JAPDNY010000002.1, forward strand.
GACTAAACGCCAAGGCACACGGAACACTGTTACCTTCCCACTGAAGTGGTACCTATTTATCTACTTGAAATTTCTTGCTTTCAAACTGCTAGGTTGGCAGGAGCTGGGGCCAGAGACAGGAGCTCACTCTGTCGTGCAGCACTCAGGTCTTGAACTGCTGAACTACCGACCTTCCAGCCTGCAGTTCAGCATCTTAACCACCTGAGCCACCGCAGCTCTACACCGTGAATAAAACTTTGTTGGCCTTAAAGGTGCCACTGGACTCATATTTTGTTCTGTAATTATACCATTTTGAATGCTATTGTTTCTTTTCTAAAGATATAGATATTTGGAGGTCCTGTGCTCCTCTACTGTACAACTGTAGTGAAGACTAATCCTTTTAGCCCAGCACTTTAGGGATTTTTTAGCCTCTTAGTAGACTATTTGTTCATCCAGCCAGATTCACTGTCCATTTCTTATTATTATTGCTTGTGACCTACTTCAAAGCTAGGCACTGCACAGACCACAGAAATAACAAAGTCCCAGCCCAGAGGGTTTACACTGTAGTCACATCAGTACTGGCTGCAGCGAATCCATCAACTTGGTTACCTAGCCTGCTGAGCTAATCCAACAGATAATGAATAGGCTAACCTACAATTCCATCCCAGCGTGTAAAGCACCAATCCCAGCCATGCTCCCTCAAACCCCTCAAAGCCTGTTTTATACTTTCTGTGCTTTTACAGAAAGAGAAAGCATAATTTTAAAAAATGAATACTCTGCTACCCTTAGTTATGCCCATGATTGCTATGACATTCCATGTCATGGCAAACCTAGCTGGAGTGTCAAATCTATCAGTGAGAACAATAAATCATGTAGCGTCAAATCCTGACTATGTCACTTGTACAAATCACAACAAGCCAATCCAGTTCTGGCCACGTTCTCCCCATCCTATTGACATCACCCCAAAAAACAAATACAGATCATTCTATACTGATCCTGGATCAACAGACAAAATTATATCATTTATTGGAACAACATACAAGCTTTTGAGTTTCACCCATACAAGAACTCTGTGAAACCCCCCAGATTTCCATCCTTCTGCACCAATTTATGATGTAAGTTAATTATTTTATCTACCGTGCTTTCTTATCAGGTCACCACGCACAAGTATGTCCTTCCTGGCCATGCCCATCCAGCCTCCCAAAACACCAACCTTGACTTTATCCATTCTGGCTGTGGCCAATCACCGTGCTTATTTCAGCAGACAACAACTTAATGCTGTACCGTGCCTGTATATAGGCTGTTAACTGACCAACAGGGCATGCCGCATGAAACCAGTTAGCTCTCACATGCTGTATTTTGCACTGTCACTTCAAATTTAGCAATAAAGGCATTAACTGTGCAATCCTGTCCAGAGTGACACCGAAGCGCTGTTCACACTTCAAGATGAAAAAAAACCCCATCTATGCCAATCCTCCATAAAAGAGATATTAATATCTTAGTTCCTGAAATATAAAAAGGCTTCTTTTTCACCCCGCAGCTGTATTAAGTAGAGTCAAAACTGACATGAAATTTCAAGCACTGTCGTCCTAGGGGAGAGTAAGAAAGTTGCCAACTGCTCCCCCCACCCCCGACACAGTTTCTGTGTCTTTTAACCGCCGTGTAGCAATTAGATAGTCAGCAGGAAAAACCCTATTTGCATGTCAGGAAAAGCTTCACCCGCCGAATTCGTTTCCCACGCAACTGTTAAAGGCACATAGAGACCCTGGCAGAGCAGGAAAAGAAAAGCCCCAAACAAAGCGCACTCCTGCTCTCCACACGTGCGAAAGCAACGCGCGACACATCCCATCCCCAGCAGAAGAGCGTCTAACACGGGTTCCCCCTGATTCGTACAAGCAAACTGAAGTCAGCCAGCGCTCCTTCCTCCTCTCCCTCGGCTTTTACAGAATGAAGACGTGAGCTCGGGCTGTGCTTGCCTTGATGCCTTCGAGGCGAGGCAGGGCATGAGAGCTGGAGCTGCCTGGAGAGAAGGGTAACGCGGGCGGGTCGTGAGCAGGGCTAGGAGACTCTTTGCCCGGCTCGGGATCTCCATCATCGGAGCTGATGTGCACGAAAAGTAGCAAGCCCAACACGTTGAGCACGTAGAGATGCGCGAACACCATCAGCACTACGAAGTAGGGTCGGGAGCACACAGCTCGCCGCCCGATGGGGGGCCCTGGCAGCGGCGGGTCCTCGTCTTGCCCTGCAGTCGCCGCCGCCACAGCTGCTCCCGCCGCGGCAGCCATGCTAGGCCCAGTGGCCTTACCCGGCGCTGAGCGACGGGCCGTTACCAAGGCAACCACCCCGCGAAAAGCAGCGGGAGGGAAAGCAGGCGGGAATCTCTGCCGACTAGCGCCATGACGATCGCCGTGGCGCGCAGCCGACTGACATTGCGTCATCACGCACGATGGAAGGGGAAGGCCGTGCATTCCCCTCCGCGGCAACTAGTAGAAGTAAAAAAAACAATTTGGCTTCTGGAGTTTCTGCTGGGACAGATGCGGCCATTTTAGTTACTGGCGTGCGCGGTTGCGTGTATATGGCCCCCTCCCTATTTGGCTTAGCAATGCTGAGGGAAACCATTTTAAGAAAGGGCATTGCCTTCGTGTGTTCGGTATGGCGCTAGAGCCATTTTTAGTGAGGGCAAAACATTCTCACGTGCTGTTTTGCTTTTTGACGCGCGTATTGGCGTAGCGGTGGCTGGGGGACTTACTGGGCTGCTGCAGTTAGCAAGCCCTGCCAACAAAAAGCGAGCTACCTCTGAAAACTGCCTTTGACTATATGCGCTTTCTTTCTTGAAAACTTAAAAAAGAAAAAAAATCCTTTAAAAACCAAAAGACACCCCTGTCCGAGTATAGAACGCCTTTTCTGCAAGAAACAGGTGTGTCCCCTAACCAAAGGGGAGCATAGCTAGCTACTGCTATCCAAGACAGCCAGTATTTATCCTACGCGGAAGGTATAAAAGAGCGGCTGTCACTGGAAGAACCATTATCCATTCTGCATGCGATCTGTTTTTGTCCTTCATTCTCCGGAAAGGGGATGGGGATGTACTAAAAGGCCGGGCTAATCCTTGAAGACGAACTCCCTTTCCTGCGTGGGTGGCTTAGGTTTACTTTCTACACCAATGTACACCTTTCTACACCTGTCCTCTTCGTAGACTTGCCCTGACCAGTTGCAAAAAATGGGGAGGAGCCATAGCTGTATATGTTTTGCAACTTTAGGTTAAGTAGATGCTTAGGTAAACTGTTTACTTGTAAACTATTGTTGTGTTGTCTTGTTTTAACCCTGTATTACTTGTATTAACTGTGCTATTTTAACTCTGTGAGCTGCCTTGAGCCAGCGTGTCCAGCAAGGCGGGATACAAATAGAAATAACAAAATTAAATAAATAAAATAGGTTTAAATATAGATGGAATAATTAGGTAACAGAAGCTAAACCTGCCAAAATAAAGTACACCTAAAAATTAGAACATGGTTGCAGGGTTGCCAGCTTTGGGTTGGGAAATTCCTGGAGATTTGGAGAGGGATTTCAATGGGGTATAATACTATAGAGTCCATCCTTCAAAGCATCCATTTTCACCAGGGGAACTAATCACTGTAATCTGGAGAACAGTTATTAATTCTGGAAGATCTCCAGCCATCACCTAGAGGTTGGCAACATCATGTACAACTACAATGACCAGTCCAGTTAAAAATACTACTGGCCTAATTAATGAGACACAGCCTTCCCCATCTATTAGTAAGTAAGGAAGTTGCCCATCCAAGGACACAGAGAGGACAGCAATGTCTTCTATCTCCCCAAATATTGATACAGTTGGAGACAACACTTTCAGCTTTCTAATGACAAAGAAACTAATTGTTCCCTCTTGTAATGATTTCAAGTTATATGTGTGTGTTTCTTTAAACGGTTGGCAAAAGTCAGAAGAACAAGAGGGTGAAAGAGGGAGAAGAGTGAGTGAGGTGATTGGTTGGTGGGTGACTGAGAGTGTGTGGGCGGAGCTAGGAAGTGTGTGTGTAGAGAGAGAAGGCAGATTTGTTCAGTTTGAAGTCAGCAGCTGTTGGTTGTGTTTGGTCTACACAGAGTCTGAGAAGTAGTCTTCTAACTAGAATCATATAGAAGTGCTGTGAAAGGCATTAAGATTCCAAAGGAGGAAAAAATATATACTTAAGGGGGCATAGATTAGGAAAAATCTAATGTAGTCAGTATTTTAAGCGTGTGAGGGGAAAAGCTAACAGAGGCCTGAGTAAAAGGGAAAGATTCTACTGAGCAACTTAATAAAACATAACCAATACGCTTCTTTTACCAATAAAGTTTTGTCTTGTTTATTGTTGACCCAGAGTCTTATCCTCAGAACCACATAGTCCAACGAAGGAGCCTTGGAGCTTGGGCATAATACTGTGGGAAAGGTTAATTAAAGACTGGAATTGAATCCCTGGTGGCAGTGATAGATACTTTGAGTGAGAGGAAGAAACTACATTATACCTAACCACACAAAATAAGAGAGGAGTACCATCACACCCCTCTTCTTGCTTTCCCTTTTCTCTTTTTTTAGACAGAAAAGGCGGTATCAGTAAGGGGGAAAAAAGACACAGCAGATTTTAAAATTAGAAATTCACAATTTATATCAAATAAACAATTTGGGGGCCTTCAAGGGCTTTTTTCCTTTGCCCCTCCCCCTCCTAATGCCAGAAAAGTGTTGGCAGTTTCTCAATATTGCGTCCCCCCCCAATACCTCAGTGAGGGAGAGAGCAAAGGCAGCCATGATAATGTAGCACTCTGCATAATTTAAAAACAAAAAAACCTCCCATAGTAGAAGCTACTACATGAAAACTTGGAACAGTCCAGACTTGAGTGAGCATACAGAAGAGCCTTTTCTATGAAAAAAGTTGAAACAGATTTAAAAAAAAATCAAGTGAATTGAGACAGTGCAATGTTATAGAAAGTAGTCTCTGGTTCTTCCTGGAGCACTAGTGCGTCATACTGTGCACAGAACAGTCACAGCATGTGTTTTAGCTTGTCAGAGAACTCTTTACTGCAGCGGAAGGTGTGCTATTCAACAGCAAGTACACACCGGGTTAGAGGATCTCTTTCCCAGCTGAACAGCTTCTTTTGGTATCTCCATGAAAAACTCTGGGATTACAGACTCGCCCACCCAACAGCATTCTGTCTAACCTGAACGTTTCCAATGTTCGCTATTGGAAGTTGGTGCAGAGATATTGCCTTAGCAGTTCTGTATTTCTTCGTAAAAGAACTGGACATGTTAAATGTAAGCCAAGCCAAAATAAAACTGAGCACTGGAGTCAAAGGTGAGCCACAGCAATAAAAAATAAATAAACAAAAGCATATCCTACTGACAATGCAAAGAGCTGCCAGGGTGGCACTTGCAGAAACAGGAAGATGAGCTCCCCGTATTAGGGCATTAACTTACTATAGGGGAAAAGGCATATCTATTTATACACACTGGGCTCAGAGATCATTAATTCTTACTTGCAGTCTTGCTGTGGCAACTGGCTTGATATGAGCTGCAAGCTTTTAAATATATATATATATTTTAATATATATATATTTAATATATATATACTTTTTACAGCTTGTCCCCATCAATGGCAGCATCTTTTAAGTAAAGCCTGAGCATCATGCTGTTCTCAAACAGGAAGGATGTACTGGAAAGACAGACACACTGATCTGATCTGTAAACTTTCTAGAACAAAATAGTTTACACATACTTGAATACTGCCCTGATCGAAAAGAGGTGGCAGCCCATGTGCCAACCAAGTAGGGCTTTTTATATGGCACACCTAAAAGCAATGGTTATTAAAACATTTCTATCCCATCTTTCCTCATGGCTAAAGGCAGCGTGGACATGAGATTGGCTCTAGCTGAAAACTGTGGGGCCACAAAATTAGAAAATGTGATGTTTGCCATTGCCAAGTTGTGATCCTGACATTTGCTCAACTTTATGCCAATGTGCTGCCACTGCATTCGATAACCTGTGGCTGGATCTTTTGCCATACACAGTTCTTGGCTAGAGGGTCATGTAGCCTTTAGTAGGTTAGTTCAGTGAGCAAGACAGCTCTTGCCTAAATTAAACTTGTATGGATGAGGAAATGCCCGATGTTCAGAAGACTAAGCATAAACATAAGCCAGGAGATCAGGCTGGCATTAAACAGCAGGAATTAACTCTCCTATCAAGATACTAATCTTTGGCTAACGGTAGTTAAGTTAACAGCATAATCTGGCACGAGTACTTTATGCACCTCATCTTATCAAACCAATAATGGAATGAATGTTAACATATCCAGTTGATTAACATCACACACTGAACTATCTCTTTTTGCACCTGCTAAAAGATTGTCTCTTAGTCATTCTGTTTATCATCAGGGTCAAAATGTGGACTTCATTCAGATAACTGAAAACATCTACAGCCAAGGGAACACAGTTGTAGGATTCTTTCCATGCAGCTGATCTATACAGGGTGATGGGACAAGGATAGGTTCAAAGGAGCAAGCCTGTTGAGGTCATCGTGCTGCAGCAGCTACAAGAGACCAATGGAAAGGCAGAAAGAGTAAACAATGGAAAACAAGAGGAGTATAACTGGCAGGGGGGAGATACTCTCTCCCAGGGACTTATCATTTAGCCTAGTTATCTTCCTTCACTCTTTTTGAATCTTTGATTAATTGGCTGCTGGATATGTGTGTGTTTACATCCTGGGGCCATTTATTTAAAGGAACAAGCAGACGATGGGCATAATCGTTTCCCTTGGAGTGCTTGAGGTAGTAGGAGTGGCTGAAGAAAGAGAAGGTGGCAGAGCAGGCTGTCTTAAGAACTAGGACAAAAGCCAACATTGATTAAAAAAAAGTTTCCACTACGAAGCCAGTAAGACAAGCATCCTATGCACAGAACAATAACCCTAGTCAATTCTTCTTATCCAATCCAAAAGTTCATGATCCATGCACAAAGAAGTGTTCAGTGCAACAATGATCACAGAAAGTGGCAAAGAAACCGGATGTTCTCATTCACATCCAGCATCATAGCAACACTAAGAGAAAGCCGGCAGTTCCATCTTCCTAGGTATATTATAGCCCATACACTGTACATACCTTAGAGTTTTTGCATGGTGGTTGTGTATGGTGATTGTATGGTTCTTGCTAAACCAGAGGGAATTTTACATTTAAACACATTCAAGAGTCGTTCCCATAACAGGCCACCCACAAACCTTAATACTAAGCAAAGCACACCCTTCTGCTACCAAATTTGCTGCCTGCTTTACAACCAGTGGTGTAGTTGTTTCCAGGGAAACAGTGTAAGTTTACCACCAGCACATGTTTGTAAGGATTTGTCTTACACAGCCAAGATTTTTTTAAATCAAGCTTCATGTTAAGTGTGTAACAGCTTTCCCTTGATGCAGCAGTGGAGAAGCTGGGTCTTGTCAGGGCAAGAGGGACCAAACTGGATGTATCTCCTTACAGTCATGTAAAGGATCAGGTTTGTAGGTGATTGAGTTGCTCAGATAAGCAACTTGGCTGGTTCCTGCTGCTCTCAAGCAAAGCCAGTGCCTGTTATGATGCCATCAAGGAGAGAGACTGTGGTGCCAAAAGCCCCTGCAGCATTTTGAGTTTTTAGCAGAGGACAGCAGTCCAGAGAAACAAAAGCCAAGCAACAAATCCATGCAGAGGACAAGCTCAGATTTATAGGTTAGCAAGAGAATATATGGAATAGCAGAGCTGAGCTTCCCCCACCCCTGAGCTTTGCTCGACTGTCCCTGCACATCCAGAAAAGAACAGGAGAGCCACTTGACTGTAAGCTTATCCTTGGCTGTTCCTGATGGTCTTTTGGCCCAGGCACTGCTCTTCTTATGCAGTCACAAAACAAGCAATACAAACAGCACACAGAAGAGGTGTCAACAGAAAGCCAGTCAGATTATTTCATAATCACCAGCGCAAAAGATGACTGGAGGAAGGGAAAGGGTGGGGTGGGGTGAACAGAAGAAAAACCATTAACTTTACAAGCAGCTTACCAAAAAGGAAACACACTCCAATTCCAATTTATTTTTAAAAAGGGTTTTGTGTTATTCTAGGGTTCGTTTTGTATAATTGTACAACTGTCAAAAATTACATAAATTTGTAATGATCTAACACTATTAACAGCCATTCGGGAGGGGAAATATTAGAGCCCTCCCAGAACAACCAAGAACCAGGGAAGAAAATGTCCCAGGAAAAGGTGCCAACGTCTGAACTCCAGCCTGGCCGAAACAAAAAGCGGAAAGAGAAGAAGAAGAAAAAAAAGCAACAACAGAAGAACTAAGCTGTGGTGCTAGCTCATGTCTGGTTTGTGAGGGAGGGTTCAGTGCTGTCCTCAGCCCTTCTCTGTGGAGGGGGCAGAGCCAGTTTCTCACGCTGCTTCGGTCACTGCTTCTGCCACCACTTTGCTCTCTCTGCTCTCACCCCTGCGCCTTGATGCCTCCTGCTACTTTATGTGTCGTGGAAGTCTTTCAGCAGGGTCCTCCTCCTCTGCTCAGCTATGTGCATCTGATTCTCCAAGTCCTGGGCAGGGGAAAAGAGAGAAAGAGGGAATAGAACCAAGTGTATTTGTTTTGGACTGGTAAGGAAATGGATCTCTACATACTGCATGAACAAAGCAGACAGAGAATCTCTAGAAACGAGGTGGGGTGCTCCACCTCTTGTCTGGCCCCAGCTGCAGCAGGGATGCAGGAAAAGGCACAGAGCCCCATAAGGACCAACTTCCTACTTCTGAAGTCTTTTTTCAGCATTCACTTCAAGGACTGCTGAACATGGCACAAAGCTGGTGGCTCTCAGAGAAATCTAAAAACTGATCTCTAAACCAATTTTTTAAATAGTGATTTTCTAGCCTCCTGGGGAGGGGGTGCTGTGGCTCAGCGGTAGAGCATATCCTTGGCATATAGAAGGACCCAGGTTCGGTTCCTGGCATTTAAAAGAATCAGGTACATCCACCTGTGAACTTTTTAAATAATCCATATGTTGCCTGTCCTGAATCCTGTTTGAATAAAACCTTGAGGCATCAGGAGCAGTAAATGTCTTCCTTCACTTCATTGAGAATGTCTCCATTTGTAGGTAGGACTAGTTGAGACCTGCTGTCTGGATGGATGTCGAGCTGATGAATGGAAAGATTGTGTGGGAGGGGGTTGGACAAAGGTTGTTACTTACCCCTCTGTCATAACTGTCGGCTCTCTCCACTTTCCATGACAGATTTTCTATTTCAGCTTCCAGCTGAGCTTGTTGGTATTCAAACTGGAACCAAATAGAAGAGACTGTTGGGAGAATGATTCTATAAGCAGCAGCTGGCCAAACACTTGTCAGGGATGTTCAGGGCTGATCCTGTATTGAGCAAGGGGGTGGACTAGATGGCCTGTATGCTCCCTTCCAACTCTGTGATTCTATGATTCTAACAGAGATAGAAAGAGTACCTTACACCACACCCCTAGTCTATTGCTTCAAGAAAGCCTTCTTGCTGCTGCTGCTGCTGCTCACATTCAAAATGCTCTTCTAAAGGAATGAGAAGCTCCAAGCCAAGGCAGAGGCAGGGTTCATGGGCTCAGATAACCAGAATGATGAGTTGTCCCGTCTGGTGTGAACTGACATGCACACCAGAAAGGTGCTAGACTTAAAGCCAGTCCAAATCCCAGTCACCATCTATTTTCTCCACCTATCTGGGAGCTCTCATCAAGGGTTCTTACAAACTGTTTAGATTTCTGGATGTAAGTTAAGACATTTTAACAAAGAACCTTTTTGAATTCAAAAAGGGAGGCAGAATTGTTATGTGCTAGCTACACTCATTTAATGTTTTCTTTCTATAGGATCACTGTCCATCCCTTTCAGGTTCCAAACCACTTTTTTTCACAGTGTTGCATTTGGAAGGCTAGTGAACAAAAGCACACTTGTGAAGCAGGTAGTACTTCATTTACTTTTTTTAAAAAAATGCTGAAATAGAGTTCATTGTGCGTCCTGCCTCTCTTTCTGCAAAACAAACATTTGCAGGGGTCAGGAAGAGCACCAACTGCGAGGTACTTTTTAAAAAATGTTATTAGGTGACATCTGAATAAGTGAGCTCTTCCAATTCAGGTATGAAGTGATGGTTGCGATGAACCAGTTTTTACCTATTATGCTCATATTCGAGCTCTTGAAGAGAGAGCAGCTTACAAATGATTCCTGAACAGTCACTCAGCCAGGCAAAGGCAAGTAACTTCACCCGCTGTGTCATATGCTTATATGCCATTCTCAGACACAAGTTCCCTCTAAGCTGTGCACGTGAGCGACCCCTCGTTAACACAGGAAGCCCCATTCAGCAGCAAGCCCACTGACAAAACTCTCCCCAAGCCATACTACCACGGGTCCTGTATTTCCCAACCTCATTCCTTCAGAACTCTAGATGCCAGCAAAAATATGAGCCACGTCTTACCAATTTCTTCCTGGGACCAGATTCCATATAATAGGCGTATGGATATGTGTACTGTAGCGTGTAACGACACTACAATAAAAAGAAAAAGAAAAAGACTGGGATGCACGTCAACACTATCTACTCCCCTTCTCCCAACACTGGGAGATGGCAGGCTATCCACATTAGTCCTTGGAAAACTACATTGGATTTCAGCAGCTGCCCTTGGCCAAAGTGCTATACCAGGGGGTTGTCAAACATGCGGCCCTTGGGCCAGATCTGGCCAGCACAGGGCTCAAAACCGCACCCCCTAGCAACTTCCTTCTGCTTCCATTTCCAGGGCTGCTCTTGCACCCATACCCTAGCTTACTTTTTCCCCAGCTCTCTCAGCGGCTCTTTGCTTCCTGCCTCTTGTCTCCCTCCCCCTCCCCTGCTCTCTTGCTCTCTCTCTCTCTCTCTCTCTCACACACACACACACAGATAGAGAGCCTCATGGCTGCTTTGTGCCAGAGAGATACAAAGATAAGCCTGCCTGCCCGCCCCTCCCTCTCTCTCTCTCACACACAGAGCTTCTGCTTTCTTTTCTGGGGCTGTTCCTCCTCTTTTGGGGGGGAAGGGAGAAGGAAGGGGGAGAGAGAGAGAGAGAGAGAGAGAGAGAGAGAGAGAGAGAGAGAGAGAGAGAGAGAGAGAGAGAGAGAGAAACAACAAGAAGATTGGAGTCCCAGCTTTAAGACCAACGAAGTTTTATTCCAGGTATAAGCTTTTGTGTGCAATCATACTTCTTTGGAGGGAGGGAGGGTGGATGGATGGAATCTTCTGACAAGCACAATGTACACTGAGGAAATTATTTGGGCTTATTCTGAAAAGTTGTGGTTTTTTTTTTAAAGATTGAATTTCTCTGTTCTATCTGGATTTATTTTCTTTCAAAAAGACCCTGATTAGGAATTAGAACACTTGGATTGGTTCTTATATCTTGGCGAGTGGGGTGATTTCAGATGCCAACTGACAATAGCAGGCATTGGTAACGAGAGAAGAAACCTAGCTTTCAATTCAGTCCAGGAGGATGTATTGTCTTGAGCTTCATTATCAGTTGCAATCCAGCAGCTTCTCTTTCTAATCTCCCTTTGAAATTCCATTGTAAGAGCACTGCTACTCTTAGGTCAGCAACTGAATGTTGTGGTTTCTAATGTCAGACTTATGTCCATTTAGTCTCTGCATCCTCCTGGACTGAATCCTCCTGGATGGAACTGAGATCTAGGTTTCCTGTCTCATTACCAATGCTGATATCTCTATGCCTACTACCCCTCTGCATATCACACCTAATCCAATCATGCCTGCTATTGCTATCTGGCATCTGAAATCATCTTTATAAAGTTTATATCTCTGGTTCCTCGTGTTACATTTTATAGCATGCAAGGCCTGGCCCAACAAAGTGACATTTATGTCAGATCCGGCCTTCATAAAAACAGGCTGCTTACCTGTAACTGATGATCTTCGAGTGGTCATCTGTGCAGTACCACACATGGGTTGGGCGCCTGCGCACAACCTCATTCGGAGAATCTTCTAGAGCTTTACCTCAGACGAGCTTTTGGCAGACTGTCTTCCCACCCTGGGGAGGAGACATGCACTGCGCATGCCCAGAGCGGGAGAGAGAGCCGTCTCCCACTCAGTTCCTTCGACCGCCACCGGCAAGGCCAAGCAATCCAAAGAAGGAGATCTGGAGATGCCAGCAGCAGGGAAGGCCGGGTGGGATTGTGGTACTGCACAGATGACCACTCGAAGATCATCAGTTACAGGTAAGCAACCTGTTTATCTTCGTCGTGGTCTCTGTGCAGTCCCACACATGGGTGATTACAAGAGCTGAACCAGTTGGAGGAGGGATCTGGCAGCTGCAAAGTACACAAAAATACTGGTTAAGACACAGCATCATCAGCAAAACAAATCACCCACGAGTCCTACCTGAGGGTGCAGCAGGATCAAGCGAAGAGGGATCGCAGCACCGTCTGACCAAAGGCAGCATCCTGTCGGGCTTGGACGTCAAGGGCGTAGTGGGTCACGAAGGTCGATGCCGAGGACCACGTGGCAGCCACACAGACGTCTTCCAACGGGACACCCGCCAGGAAAGCGGTGGACGTCGATACCGCCCGTGTAGAATGGGCAGTGAGACAGGTAGGAACAGGTTGACGCGCCAGCTCATAGCAAAGGGCTATGGTGGAAGTCACCCATTTAGAGAGTCATTGAGAAGAGACTGGTTCCCCCAGCCACGGGGGACCATAAGCTAGGAACAGCCGAGGAGATTTACGTATGGGCTGTGTCCTATGCAGGTAGAAAGAGAGCGCTCTGCACACATCGAGACAGTGCAAGGCTCTCTGAGAGGCATCAGTCGGGTTCGGAAAGAAAGTAGGCAGGACAGACGACTGAGAGAGATGAAAGGCAGAGATGACCTTAGGGAGGAAGGAAGGATCTGGTCTCAGGACAACCTTCTCCCTATGAAAAAATGTACGGGGGGGGGGTCAGCCCTAAAGGCAGCTAGCTCTCCTACTCTACGTGCAGTAGTAATGGCTACGAGAAAGGCCGTTTTCCAGGAAACTAGCCTGAGGTCAGTGGTAGCCATGGGCTCGAACGGTTTAGACATCAGTTGAGAAAGGACCAGTGACAAGCTCCACGAAGGCACCAACAGTTTCCTAGGAGGGCACATCTGAAGGAGACCCTTGAGGAACGTCTTGGTGAGGCGATGGGAGAACACTGAAGATCCTTGTATCAGAGGGTGATTGGCGGAGATTGCCGCCAGATGAACCCGCAGGGACGAGTATGCCAGGCCAGTATCCTTCAAGTGTACGATGTAGGCGAAAATCTCACGGAGAGATGATCGAACCGGATCGAAGGAGTGATCAGAAGCGTAGGACTGGAATCTGTTCCACTTGAATCAATAGGAACGTCGAGTGGAAGACTTCCTAGCATTCAGAAGGATCTCGGAAACTTGAGGCGGGAAGTCTAAGGTTGGATCTTCCAGGCCGTCAATCTGAAAAATCCCGGATTGGGATGGAGGATTCTCCCTTGGGCCTGAGAGAGGAGATCTGGGACAACAGGGAGAGGGCGGAAGGAATGACAGGAGAGTTGGAGCAGGTGAGGAAACCAAACCTGGCGCGGCCACCATGGAGTGACTAGTATGCAGGAGGTGCCATCTGCGCGGATCTTCTGAATGACCCGGGAGATGAGAGGGAACGGAGGAAAAAGGTAAAACAGGGCTCCGATCCACTTGTGGAGAAAGGCATCCCCGAGCAACCGAGCAGACGGGGGACCCCTGCTGAAAAACAGGCGACATCGAGCATTGTCGGTGGTCGCGAAGCTGTCGACAGATGGGTGACCGAACTCTCGAAATAGAGGTCGAAGGTACCGAAGAGGAATGGACCATTCGTTGTCCGAGGAGGCGGAACGACTCAACTGATCTGCATCGACATTTCGATCTCCGGGAATGTGCACCGCCGAGAGCGTGATCGAGTGATCGAGGCACCAGGACCAGAGGTCGATCGCCAAGTTGCAGAGACGAACAGAGGCAGTGCCACCCTGTTTGTTGACTTAATAAAAAGCCGTGGTGCTGTTGGAAGCCACTTGGACAACACGTCCCCGAAGGGTCGGAAGAAATGATCGAAGGGCCAGATAAATTGCGTGCAACTCCAGGTAATTTATGTGACGAGCTGCATCCCGAGCAGACCAAGCCCCTTGAGCAACAAATGTTCCGCACTGGGCTCCCCAACCCCAGAGGGAAGCATCTGTGGTTAACAACAGGTCGGGAGGAGGAAGTCGGAAGGGCATTCCGGAAAGGAGGTGGACGGGTTGAGACCACCATTCGAGAGAGTCGAGGACGCTCTGCGGAATCGACAAAACCCTGTGCCAAGGACTCCATAGAGGATCGAAGGTGCGGAGAAGCCACAGCTGAAGCAGCCGCATTCTCAACTGGGCATGGCAGACTACAAACACCGTGGAGGCAAAGTGACCGAGGAGCCTCATCATGGAACGGGCGGATTGTTGAGGGAACGCCTGAAAGGAGGACACCATCGCCCAAATGTCGGAAGCCCTCGACTCCGGGAGGAAAGCCATTTCGAGGTTGGTGTCGAGATAAGCCCCGAGAAATCTAAGGACTTGGAGGGGCTGAAGGGAGGACTTGGCGACGTTGACGCAGAGACCGAGAGCACGGAGGAGGGAAAGAGTCTCCTGAGTGTTGTGGAGCAACTGACTTGGCGTCGGAGCTATGAGAAGCCAGTCGTTGATGTAAGGATAAAGAGTGACTTCCCGTCGATGGAGTTCGGCCACCACTACAGCCATCAGCTTGGTGAACACCCGCGGGGCGGTAGAAAGACCGAAGGGAAGCACCCTGTACTGGTAGTGTGCATCTCCAACAGCGAACCGAAGGAATCGACGGTGTTGGGGATGGATCGTGACATGGAAGTATGTGTCTTGGAGATCGACTGACGCGAGCCACGCCGCTCGTGGTATCAGGGGGAGGATCGACTGCAAAGTGACCATCCGGAATTTCTGATACCGAATGTAACGGTTGAGATCCCGAAGATCCATAATCGGTTGGAAGCTGCCGTCTCTCTTGGGAACCAGGAAATATTTCGAGTAGAAGCCGCGAGTTCGTTGCGCCTCCGGGACGACTTCAATGGCTCCTTTGGCAAGGAGAGTGGAAACCTCGAGATCGAGAAGAGGGCCTGGAGCGTGACGACAAAGTGTGGGCGGACTGGAGGCGAAACGAACTCTATGGCGTACCCGACCCGCAGGATGGTGAGGACCCAGGAGTCGGTGGAAATTTCTTCCCAGGCTGGTAGGAAAGGGAAGAGACGGGTCCGGACGGGAGGAGTATACGATGTCGGAGAGGGCAGGTGGTGGAGACAGTCAAACAGACTGTTTAGGCTGTGGCGGCTTTTTGGCAGGCTGGGAACGATGCTTGGAGGGAGGACGGGAGTCATAAGGCTTCCTTCTCCATTGGGGATTGGATGCTGGAGACGGGTATCGTCTGGAGGCGAGAAGCTTCCAAGGACGGTTCCGAGGTCGGTAAGAGGCAGCAGAAACTCCGAGATTTCGAGCCTGCTTTCAACTGTCAGCGACAGCCTTCAAAACTTCATCAGTGGTAGAGTGGAAGAGGCCATCGCCATCAAACGGAAGATCCTCAATACGGAACTTGACTTCAGGTTGTAAAGAGGTGCCCCACAGCCAAGCATGACGCCGGAGAGCGACGGAAGAGACCAGGAGCTTGGATGAACAATTGACAGCATGACGGACCGAATTGATCTGCTGCTTTGATATGGCACAGACCTCAGACAAGGCAGCCGAGAGAGTGGGACGATGCTCCTCTGGGACAAAATCCAAGACAGGATGAACAGCATTTGCGACGTTGAAGGTGTATGCTAACAGATAGGAGAGGTAAGTATCGACGTGGAGATTCATAGAGGCCAGAGAATACATCTTCTTGGCCAGAAGGTCAAGCTTGCGACCCTCGCGGTCGGGAGGCGCAGACTGGCGCACGGGCTGCTTATATCTCGATGATGAATGGACGACTATGAAATTAGGCGGCGGTTGACAGAGGAGGAACTTGCCAGGATTTTGTTGGATCTTATACAGACCATCATAGCGCCTCGAGACTGGAGGGATCGATGCTGGGTGCTCCCAAGATTCTTTCAATATCGAAAGATGGACAGGAAGCAAAGGTAAGACGGTAGATGGAGGAAGGTTGGCCTGGACCAGTCTGTGAACCATGTCGGTCACAGCTGGGGATTCTGTAGAGCCCTGGACTTGGAAGGGCAGTCGCCATCTGAGTGACCAGCTCTAAATATGCCTTAGGGCCTTCAGTGGGCAATATGGACCCAGAGCGCCGAGGCTCGTCCTCGATTCGAGTGACCTCGGGGTCAAGCTCCGTCAAATCCGACCAGTCCGAGATCAACATGGGAGAGGAGGATCGTGGTGGTTGAACCAGGTCGATAACTGGGTGATTGACGGGAGGACGGTACCGAGGTTCCAATGGGGAACTCTTCATGGCATCCCTAACCTTCGAGGGTTTGGAAGGCTGTTCTCGAGGTATCGAATGCGCCAAGACTACCGATGTGGAGTGTCGAGGGTGGTCAGAGGCACGGCCCCGATCTGTACGCTCAGAGTGACGGACATGGTCGTAATGATGCCGCTCCGGTGTCGGGGACCTGAAGTAATAGTAGGCCACATCCGGGCATTCTCAACGTTCATCGAAAGACCAACACTGGTCATCAGAAGGAGAACCGGACGACGATGGGGATTGGCGATGGATCAACCTTCTCCGGTCATATTGGGATCGGGACCGTGAGTGGCGGTGCACCACAACAGGGCCCTCGTCCAAAGTGTGGACCGGGGTACCAGAATGCCTCGACGGAGATCGAGAACGTCAACGAGGGGACAAGGTTGGAGGCGACCTCGACGACTGGCCCAGAGGGATCAAACCCGAAGGTGACGAGTGTGTATGCTGCGGGGTTGTCGGTCGTATCGCTGACCTTTGAGAGGTAGAGGCCAAAACAGGCATCGACGTCGATAATCTGGTTACGACAATAGGCTCCACCCTCGAAGCCAAAGCAGACGGCGGGACCTTCGACTTTGAAGGGGTCTTATCTTCAGCCCGCTTAGGTTTCTGTTTCGGTGTCTTCAAGGAGGTGTCCGATTTTTTTGCCGCAGAGGCATGCGAAGCCACTGAGGACATTGTAGGGCGTAAAGCCGATTCTAAAAGGAGAGCTCTAAGCCTAGCCTCCCGATTACGTCGAGCCTGCCGAGTAAAACTCGCATAGTGAGGGCAAGTATCTACTCTATGGGCCTCTCCCAAACAAATTAAACAGAAGTCGTGCCCATCATTAGAGGGAATCTTGGCAGGGCAATGACGACACACTTTGAAAAACCTAGTTTTCCCATACAAAGCCCCCACCCACCCTCCAAAGAAGGGGGGGGAGAAAACAGAAAAGAGAATTTTTTTTTGTTTTTTAAGATAGAAGAAGAACAAAGAAGAAGAGGAAAAACAAAGCGAAATACAAGAAGAGGAAATATACTCAGCTGAGGTAACGAGATGGAGGAACAACAGCAACGAGGTGTGAACGCGAAGGCGGTCGAAGAAGAACTGAGTGGGAGACGGCCCTCTCTCCCGCTCTGGGCATGCGCAGTGCATGTCTTCTCCCCAGGGCGGGAAGAGCCCGCCAAAAGCTCTTCTGAGGTAAAGCTCTAGAAGATTCTCCGAACGAGGTCGTGTGCAGGCGCCCAACCTATGTGTGGGACTGCACAGAGACCACGACGAAGATCAAATGAGTTTGACACCTCTGTGCTATACAGTAGTGTCATGCAATGTGGTGGTGGGGGGAAAGCTGGGGGGGTATGTCATGCCTATTTAAGTATGTTGTGTAGCCTGATAGGATACCTGGGGACTTTGGGGGCTTGTAGTATTTATTCCATTTGATTTTTTTAGCCCAATCTACCCCTCAGAGAGTTCAGGGTGGGTTACAACTTTGTTGAAAACCAGAAAGGATAAAAGCTAAGTTAGACAGATACTCAACAAGTATTGTTTACTAACATTTTCATATTAACAAGGTTATTTAGACAACGAAATTAAGATCTCCTACTCTTGGGGTTTTAGTTAGTGTGGGTTTCTTTACTTTATCTCTTAGAAATGGGAAAGACCCCTTTTCCCTTTCCCATTTCTGTTGTAGTTTTTTGTAATTATAAAAAAAATCAATAAAAATCCCCTTCGGGGGGCTCAAAAAATAAAAATCTATTAATTATAAAACAATGTCATTAATACATAAAACCCTTAAAGAGGCACCAACCAGACGATTTAGTAAATCAGACGAATTTCCAAATCATATGTAGTTGCAGATCAAAGCAGGACAGGCAAGTGGGTGGGTGAGGGATGCCGCTATGATGGACTGTGGACACTGCTAGGCAGCTAAGCAGAGCAAAGCAGTGCAGGAGAAGCCATTGTAGATGGAATTGTTGTCACCTTGACCATAGGCCGGGTGGAACATCCCTGTTTTATAGGCCCTGAGGACCTGCATCCGGTCCTGCAGGGCCCAAAACTCATTAGGGAGGATGTTCCACCAGACCGGCACTAGAGCTGAAAAGGTTCTGGCTCTGGTTAACGCTAGGCGTACACCTTTGGGGTTGAGGATCACCAGCAGATGTTGATCAGAAAAGCGCAAGGCCCTTTGGGGGCTGTATCAGGAGAGACAGTCCTGCAGATATGTTGGTCCCCATCTGCATAGGGCTCTGAATGTGTGACCCAGGAGCTTGAACTTGATCTGGAATTTAACTGGAAGCCAGTGCTGCTGGTGCAGCACTGGATGTATGTATGCTCTCAACAATGTCCCTGTGAGGACATGAGCCACTGCAATCTGGACCAGATGCAGTTTTTGGATCAGCCTCAAGGGTAGCCCTGCATAAAGCAAGTTACAGTAATCCAGCCTGGAGGTTACTGTTGCATGGATCACTATAGCTAGGTCACCATGGGAAGAGTAGGGGACCAGCTGCCTGCCCTGCTGCAGATTGAAAAACGCAGATCTGGCAACTGCCGTGACCTGGGCCTCCACTGAAAGTGAGGTGTCTATTGTAAAAAGTTAAAAAACGTTAATTAAAAAAAGTGAGGTGTCCAAGAACATGCCCAGGCTCCTTACTGCTGGCACAGGTGTTAATGGTGCCCTGTCCAGAGCTGGGAGGTGAATCCCCAAATGCCCCATGACCCAGGTAGAGGACCCCTGTCTTCACTGGATTCAACCTCAACCAACTCTGCTTTCACCATGCAGTCACAGCATTCAGACCCTTTGCATCCATCATCAGATACAGCTGGGTGTCGTCAGTGTACTGGTGACAACCCAGCCCAAATCTTCGGACTATATGGGCGAGGGGGTGCATATAGATAACCCTAAAGATACAGCAGTTGGCGGGGGGATGGGACACACCAGTGTCCACAATGTCTATTCTGGACTTCTAGCAGAGATCAATTCAGTGTGCCAACCTTAGGAGTGATTGGCACTCCTAACACAAACCAACCTTAGGAGTGGTTGGCGCTTTATACCAAACACCTGGTGGCCCTCCAAATTCCAGGGTACCTCCTCACAGTACCACAGCTCATGCCTTGCTGCCCCTTGTGGCCCCCCCCCCACTCTTCTTCTGACAAAAAGTTTTTTTGGTGCTAATAAGCCAGAGAAACCAACCTTTGCAAGTAGCTTTGCTGCATTCTGTAGATACTGCCAGTCTATCCACGTTCCCAAGTTGTTCATCACCCGTTCTTGTATTTTCTCTTGAATTCGCTGGTATGTCTGGGCCTCCAACTGTAAGCTCTTGTTGTGGTTTTCCCACTGCAGAATGGAAGAAAAAGATGTGAGACAGAAGGAGAGGAAAAAGCTGAGGTTAAGTTCACCAGACCAATTAATTGGGGGGGGGGGGAAGCTGAGACACACCTTTCGGTTCTAAGCCTTTCCATCACAAAAGGCAAGATCTACTGAAGTGCAAACACATCCCAGCCACTTTCTGATACCACCCCATTATGTTTTGTCAATGCATTCTGAAACGGATAAGACAACGCTACTCGTATCAATAGCCCTGCTAGGTATTTGCATTGATAACTGTGAGGGAAATGGCTCATGAAACTAGGTGTGTTTTAGGTCACTTTGTACATGCGACCGTTTCTTGAAATATCATCATTTGTGTTTTGCTCTTTTTAAAAAAGTGTTTAGATGTGCCAAGTGAGGGGTTTTTTTGTAAGCAGGGTCACAGTCTAGTTTCCTGAGAATGCTAGTTTCCTTTTCAAAAGAATGTTACTAGTTCTCATTGTTTAAAGTAAAAAGTACTTGAAAGCTTGAAAGCCAGTCGAATTCGACTCTAGAGGGCAATGCTCATCTGTTTTCAAGCTGAAGAGCCAGCGCTGTCTGAAGACTTCTCCGTGGTCATGTGGCCAGTGTGACTAAGTGCCAAGGCACACAGAACACTGTTACCTTCCCACTGAAGCGGTACTTACTTATCTACTTGCAACTTCTTGCTTTTGAACTGCTAAGTTGGCAGGAGCTGGGGCCAGAGATGGGAGCTCACTCCATCATGTGGCGCTAGGGTCTCAAATTGCCAGGCTACAGACCTTCTGATCTGCAGCTCAGCATCTCAACCTCTGAGCCACCGCGGCCTCTTTGCTTACTGAATTTTAATTTACACATTACTTTTCTCCCATAAGTGGCCCTCACAATTGCTTCCAACCCCTAATTAAAATATCACACATGCTAATGTTAATCGACTTAATCACAGTAAAAAATATTTAAAACTAGCAACCAAAGCATTACGATGATGGTAATTATTTGGAGATGGACAGGCAGAATCTACAAAAGAAAACCAGCAGTTAAGACTGTTCAACTGGAGGGGTGATCCAGGTTTGATTCCTCACTGTGCTATGGAGACTCGCTGGGTGATTCTGGGCCAGTCCCACACTTTCAGCCTAACCAACCTCAAAGGACTGAGAAGCAGGGAAAATGGAGGAGAGGAAAGCTGTGTATGCAGCCTTGGAGGAAGGGTAAGATAAAAATGTGAAAGCTAGCAGCTGGTGGAGAATTGAAGTTTCTGGGCCTGACACTGGCTGCTTCTCGGTCTCACAGGTTCTCAAGAACCTTCTTGTGGTCCCCGGCCCGAGAAAGGTCCAGCTGTCCTCGATTAGGATCAGGGCCTTTTCAGTTCTGGCCCCTGCCTGGTGGAACTCCAGCCCGAGAATATCCATACCCTACAGGATTTATTCCCTTTCTATAGGGCCTGTAAGGCAGAGATGTACTGCCAGGCATTCGGTGGAGGACAGCGACGGTTGGCACTCATACCCTCCAACTCACTCCTTCGCAACCCCCTGTACCCAGGGGGCTGGTGGGAACAGAAATTTCTCATCATCTTAGATAATGTAATGTATTATTTGATTAATATATTGTTTTTAGTAGTTTTGAATGTTATTTAATGGATTATTATTGTGTTCGTTGTGATGTAAGCTGCCCTGAGTCCTGCTGCAGGGAAGGATGGCCTAACAAGTTGAATTTCATAAATAAAATATTATCTTCTGGTTTGTTACTTGACTTATCCTAGCACCATGGGTTTGGACAGCTCCCAGTATTGTTTTCTGTAGCTTCATCCTTCTCTCTTATTCAGAGCCCCAAATTATTTTTTTTTAAATTCCCTACTCCAGTTTTTTGAAGAAAAAAAAAGCCATTTGGCATATCATAAGAACAGCTGGTGAAAGGATAATCACCACCGGCAGGAACATGCTCCCCGCCCCCACTCAGTAGTAGAACCTCATAAGAACATAAGAGAAGCAAATGTTGGATCAGGCCAATGGCCCATCCAATCCAACACTCTGTCACACAGTGGCCAACAATACCAGGTGCCATCTGGAGGTCCACCAGTGGGGCCACAACACTAGAAGCTCTCATGACTTTTAAGTAAACCATCCTGGACTAAATGGCTGGCATTTAAAGGGACCACAGATATCAGAGAGAGGAAAGATCTCTGCCCAAGAACTTTGCAGTGCTGCTGCGAATCCAAACTGACGATACTCAGAGGAGCTTCATGTAAGTGCCACACTAGGTAATACTATGGATACTGTAAAGATCCTCCCGACTGGACAAAACAGCTTATTTACATAATGGGAGTGGAGAACATGGGTGTTCACAAACCCATTCAATGTTCTCTATATAGAAGAAGAGATTGGATTTATACCCTGCCCTTCACTTGGAGTCTCAGAGCGGCTTACAAACTCCTTTACGTTCCCCTCCCCACAACAGACACCCTGTGAGGTAGGCGGGGATGAGAGAGCTCTTTACAGAACTGCCCTTTCAAGGGCTCTGACAGATCTATGGCTTGCACAAGGTCATCCAGCAGCTGCAAGCCCAGGAGTGGGGAATCAAACCTGGTTCTCCCAGATTAGAGTCCATGCGCTTAACCACTAAACCAAAGTAGCTCGCTCCTAGTGAAAGCTAGGAGGAGTTTTCAGCATTTTGGGTGCAGGGGAATGCAGGAGGCAAACTGTAGCCTTAGAGGAAGATTCTACTGCATAACACAGGCAATTCAGTGTCATGGAACTCAAAGCAAGCTATTGCTGTGGGCTTGGTAACGATACCCTCTCTCACCACTGCTGGATTCTCTGGAAAGGAGCCTGCATCTGGAAGAATAAGCTTAAGTATCTTTAACACAGACTTCTGAGACTACTGTGACTACACAGAACTTTTTATTACATGCAGTTTCTCACACAGTCATTGTTTGCATTGACCTTTGCACAAGGCTGGGCGCGTTAAAAAGGCTACAGTTGGCTCTGGCCAAGGAGATGTCTCCTACCCTCTCAAAATAGAACAAGTACTTCTTAAGGGCCTCTCTGGCCTGTGCTTGCTGACTCTGGTTTACAATATCAGGATTCTCTTTGTACCGACTGCATTCGTAGTATTCGCTGCCGTGAGTCTTCCAGTCCCCCAGACACATCCAGCAGAAGTCTGTTATCACAAAGGAGAAAGTAAGTTACATTGCAAAGCTTATGAAAAACCAACAAGATCAGCCGCCACCCCAGTAAATGATGTTCCTATTCAAGGAGTCACTGTGCATTGTTAACTAAGAGTCTTTTATTTATTTGTTTGTTTTTTAGGTATTTTTGCATTATGTGTGTGTGCCTGGAAGTCATGGCAACCTCTGGTGACTCCTACTGGAGCATGGAGGATGTTGAGAGAAGCAGCTAGATGCCTCTGCCTCCCAGCCCTGGTATTCCTTGGAGGTCTCCCATCCAAATACTTGCCAGGGTCGTCCCTGCTTAGCTTCCAAGATCTGATGAGATCGGGTTTGCCTGGGCTATCCAGGTCAGGGCAACTAAGAGTGCTTTAATGGGCCATCAGGGTTGTGTTCAAAGCAGAAAAAGGGATAAGCCTTGCCCTCCCTTCTTCTCCCCTCCATTAAAAACACCTTGATTCTGTCTACTTACCATGTTTGCATTTAGAACATTGCTGGAAGAGAGGAGAAGGGGGGGGAGAAGACTTTAGGCAAGGCTCAAACAAAGTCAGCTGAAGAAATTTTGAAAAGTAATCTTGATCTTGTTCAGGAACTGCTTACCATGTGATTACAGCCACCATTCTTTTCAATACAGATATTGCACTTGGGACACTGGGGAGGAAAAAGAAGTAGTATATATTAGATCCCGTTTCATGTTTCAGTCTTTCCAGCCTTTGATATCTTGTGCCTTTTTCAGTTCCATATTGATTTTTCCTTTTTCTCTGGCTTTACATAATTGTATTTTCTTTATCAATTTTATACACTGCTTAAAGGTCCCTAAAGCAACTAACATAAAAATCCTATGTACAATTCAAAAGTAAATCAATAAATCCATCAACTCAAACAACCTAAAAGCAGGAGACAACACTGAGCTCTTACCAGCTTGCACCAAGTTCTCACTGTCAATTGAAAACAAAGCGCCTGTGAGATTTCCTGCCCTCAGTTCCACAAAGATAAACCCAAGAAAAACTGACAAGAGCATTCCCAATTGACCTTAAATCGACTGCTTGAATTTGAAGCTTTATGTTCGTGTGGTTAATGGTGGTTCTTAGTTTCCTCTGCTCTCCCATGCCACCATGGGGTACCTTAACTCAGAAGGTCTCCAAAATAGGAAGCACATTTTAATAGTGGGGAAAAAAGTTAATTTTTTCCCACCATAGAGAACAATGGAGGGAATAGGGGCAACCTGTTTAGGGGCCCATAGAATTGGACCCCCTGATCCAAAGTTTTTGAAACTTGGTGTGTATCTTGGGAAGAGGCTCCATCAGCTACCCTGTGAGTTTGGAGCCTCTCCCTCAAACCCCCTCCCCTCCAGCCCCCAGAATATACCCTATGTTTTCACCATTGACTTCAATGGCCCATAGGATATAATGGAGCTGAAATTGACATTCAGCTGCCTGAAAGACTCCCTGGGACGCCGGCTGGGGGCGGGGCTTGGCTCCTGAGCTCCCGGAGCTGCGCGCTGGTACGCTCCCCCCCCAAAAGACCCCTGAGAAGGTTGATGAGAAGACAAACGTATTGAACCAGAGAATGGCGGCAGTGGAAAAAGAGAGGACCTCCGAGAAACAACAGCTGTTACAACTTCAGTTGGAACGGTCAGCATATGTCCTGAGATTTCAAGGTATTCCAGAACAAAAAAGAGAGAACCTGAAAGAGATTCTAAGTGAAGCCTTAGCCCCCGTGGCAGGTTGTAAAGCGGAACTTTTACAAAGCGACTTGGATATGGTATATTGAAGCTATCCAGAATTTTATCAAGAAAAACTACCTGCCTGGTGAAGTATTTGTGAAATTCTCTAAAAGGTCAACAAGGGATATGATACTGAAAGTGGCTAATGGATTAACCTTAAAAATCCAAGGAGAAAAAGCGAAAGTTCTAAAAGATGTTCCATTTGAGGTGAGAAAGAGGAGGAATCAATATAAAAAAATGACTTTCTACAGAAAAATTCTACTCCCTACAGATGGATAATCCCGGGAGGACTTATCTTCAACTTCAAAGAGAAAAAAGAAAAGATTGACTCTGTCCTTAAAGCAAAAGCATTTTTGGAACAGCAATAAAAGTTCAGTGAAAGAAAAAGAAAAAGGGAAATTAGAGGACAATATAGAAGATGTTAGTGAACATGGTTCCAGAAGCAGTAGCTCCTTAGAGGAAGTTTTTGACTCTGAATTTATTTATTTATTTATTTATTTATTTATTATTTCAATTTATATCCCACACTCCCCACAAGCAGGCTCAGGGCGGCTCACACTAGTTGGTACACTGTACCATAAAAACCATGTACACAATTTAAAACATTAAGCATTAAAAACAATCCAACAATTAACAATTAAAGTGCTAGTGATGGTAATATTTGATGGTAATTTTTTAAGTGATTCAGATGGCATACTAACAATTTTCACCAGCTTGGTGATCTTCAGCTTGGTGCGGTGGTATAACACAATCCCCCCCCCCAAGATGTTGTTGGTGGTGGTGTGGCGGCTCCTAATTGAAATCCAAATTAGGAGCTGCGGCTCCTAAAGCATTTCAGGTTAAGCTGCCCTTTGATAAGAACAAACGTGAAGGGGAAAAACCAGCTAAATAATCCGATTCTGAAATTCTGTTCTTTCTTTTGAATTTATTTACTAAGATGCACACACTACAACTAACTTTGTATTGTTTAAGGTAGAAATATTAACTCTTAATCTCCAATTATGTAAAAGCTAAATAATGAGGAAACACTAGGAAACTGAACTTTAGAACATTACAAGTGGAGACCCGCAAGAAACGTGCAGGATGGTCATCCCATTCCTCACATCTTTGCTTCCTCCCCTCTACCCTTACCTATCTCACACTCTTTCTCCTTTCTGGGGGTGGAGCCATAGACTCAACCCTCCAAAGCAGCCATTTTATCCAGGGGAACTGATCTCTGTCACCTGGACAACAGTTGTAATTCTGGGTGATCTCCAGCCCTCACCCAGAGGCTGGCAATGGTAGTTCTCATGGAGGAAATGGCTGGTTTGGAGGGTGGAGTCTATGGCATTATACCGGTCTGAATTTCCTCCCCTCCTCAAACCCCGCCATCCCCAGGATCCATTCCTTAAATGTCCAGGAGTTTCCCAATCCAGAATTGGCAACCCTATTTCCTTCCCACCCAACAGCCAACTTAACCTTTATCTGCCTTTATCTGTCTTCAGTTTTTCGTCTCCACCCCCCTCCCCCACAGTTTCTACCAAGGAAAATTATAGTCTTTCTCCACAGTGGGGACCAAAGCAGCTTACATTATTCTCACCTCCTTTTTATCTGCACAACAACCCTGTGAGGTTGGTTAGGCAGAAAGTATGTGACTGGTCCAAAATCACCCAGTCAGCTTCCACCGCAATATGGGGATCTGAACCTGGGTCTTGCAGACCCTACTCTGAAGCTCTAACTGCTGCACCACTGCTGGCTTTCATAGGGTGGCTGCTGAACAGCGGCAAGCAGCCAGGCCAAGTTGAATCATGCAAATTAGGTGGTATCAAGTCACCCAGAGGGTGCTGCCTAAGGATGCCAGCCTCCAGGTGGGATCTGGGGATCCCCTGGAATTACTGCTCAGCTCCAGACTACTGAGATAACTTCCCCTGGAGAAAATGGATGCTTTGGAGGGTGGACTCTAGGGCATTGTACCCCACTGAGGTCCTTGTCCTCCCCAGGCTCCATCCCCAAATCTCCAGGAGTTTCCAGACCTGAAGCTGGCAACCCCACTACCCCCATCCCCTGCCAGTGCCTGTGGGGGGACCTGGCAGCCCTAGACTGCTGCCAGGCCTAGGGTTGGCAACCTCCAAGTGGGGCCTGGAGAGTGAACTCCAGAGATCTGTGAACAACAGAGATCTGTCTCCCTGGATAAAATGGCTTCTTTGGAGGGTGGATTCTGTGGCATGATACCCAGCTGAGGCCTCTCCCTTCCCCAAATCCTGCCCTCTATACACTCCACCCCAAAACCTCTAGGAATCCCCCAGCCTGGCCCCAAGGCTCTCTCCCTCCCTCCCTCCAAGGCCAAAAGAGGCCTGGAAAGAAAGGGCCCTTCTCCCACCCCCTTTTACTGACAGAGCCAGTTAGAAGGCCCCCCCCCACGTTCTAATCTCTTGCCGTTGATGCCTGGAGTTAGGTCCCTGCAGAGGCCATTTCAAAAGGTTTTTGGGGGAATTCAACCGTCCCTGAAGGGATTTTCTCACTTTTTGGATTATTCTACAAACCCAGGAAGTCTGACTATGTAGGAAAAGCTGTTGGGGGAGAGTGAGGCCCCTGTTGGTGGGAACAGGTATCCGCACACAAACAAAAAAGTCTGGGAAATAGAATAAGGATTTGATCCTTGCTTACTCTGTATTTTAGTTTAGAATATTCCTTTCCCCTATACCCTGTAGTGTGTAGAGATAAAAAGTAATAAAAATATTATTAAAAAAGAAGAAACCTGGGACTCTTGCTCATCTTCTTTCTTATTTCCCTTCAGTAATGATTTGGATTAGTTCCCCCATTACTCAGGGTATGCCCTATCATACCTGATCATCTTTTTATGCTTTATTTCAGCATAATCCCTCAACCACCCTACTTAATAGTTCAATAGCTTTTTTTTCTTTCTTTCCACAAGGGGGATATTTATATTAGTTATTTGTCTTTAAGTGACTGTTTACATCTCAACCCATGCTAAACATTAAAGGAATGGGGACAGAAGATAGGAGCATCGGTGAGGTTCATCTGAAGAAATGAATAAGAACATAAGAACATTAGAGAAGCCAATGTTGAATCGGGCCAATGGCCCATCTAGTCCAACACTCTGTCACACGGTGGCCAAAAATACCAGGTGCCATCAGGAGGTCCACCAGTGGGGACAGGACACTAGAAGCCCTCCCACTGCTGGAATGGACTCTCATCTTCCTTTCTGGGACATAGTTTCCTCTTAGTCTGTAGCAGAACAAAATCTGAGTCCAGTAGTACCTTAAAGATCAACAAATTTGGTCTTTGGAAAATTCTGTTGGGTCTTTCTGGAAGATGTGAGATATCATCGCCACTTACACTGACTGATGCCTCACTGCCTCCCATTCTTAACAAGCTTGATGGATGAGTGGGAAGTCAAAGGAAGGAAAGGAGGAACAGAAGGGAAGGAATTAAATATAAATATGCTGCTCAAAACAGCAAGTCCCCCGTTAATATTATGTATACTACTAAATATAAACTAGCTGTTGGCAGCTTGTTTACACCATATTTTAGATTTAAACGACACACAAATTTTAAGTACCACCTGACTCTCCTCTTCCAAGCTCTCAGCATGGGCAAAGTTATAAATGAAACATCTAATACCCCCATGCCTTACATCTTTAGTGTGAGCACTGATGTAGTTAGCCGTTTCAGAGTCATCTGCACACTTGGTGAGCCATTTTCGGATGGTGGCACAGTCCGTGGGGGCATGGTACATCTGCCGACACTTGAAACTTAAGCAAACAAAGGGAAAGATAAGTCCATTTTCCATGAATGCTAATACATGTGATTGAATGACTCTTTCTACAATAAAAAAGAGGAACATCTATAATGCAGAGCTGCATGGCCTCTGCCTTTTTAACACAAGTATTGTGAAAGGTGTCGATAGGGCTGTCTGAATCATATGCAAATACAGAATTTGGTAGCAAACACACGATTTAGCATCAACAGAACCCCACTCTCATTAACAAAAACACTGAAACTGAAATCACCTAAAAGTGAGTTTCCAGCACTTTTTTGCAAAGATAAATTTGAACCGGCCAATGTATGATGAAATCGCAAGCTAAGGAGAGGGCCGTGTCAGATTTCCAGGAGGGCTACAATGCCATGCTTAGAATCAGAACTCAGCAAAACAAATAAATGTGCTCCACACACAGATTACAACATTTAGATTTGCTTGGTCCAGAGTTCTGAACATTTTTCGTATCCTCCCCCTCCAAAAGCAGAAAACAGGGGTCAGGTCACTGAAGGCACGCAGAATATAAGAATAGGGCTGCTCAGTTGTGAACAGCGACTGTAGATTTCAGATCCCAGGGACGTTATCTTTTTGGTGCGGAGAAGAAAAAGAGAATATCAGGTAGCCTGAGTCAACTCTAGGAGTCACAGCTTTATAATACAACATATCTGGCCATTCATGGATTTGTTTTAGAGCTAGTAGTGCGAATTGCTCGTTGGAAAGGTAGCTTTCAGACTCCCAAGCATGAAGTCACACTTACAGATGTGAGAAGCAGCCTTGAGAAGTTCATCTGACACAGTCATTCTCAGCTCTAAACAATATTTGCTTATCTATTAGTCTTAGGGTGCATTGTGAGTTTCATTTCATTTCTTCTTAATTAGTTTACAAAAGAAACTCCAAATTAACCCTTAATATTTGTTAAGACTGAGTTCACCATATGGGCTCACTTCCTTACCAGAAAACTTCATTGCATCGATTGCACTGTACTCTGCGGGCTTTGGGCTCCTGTACCTGTATGACCATCGGGCAGTCTGCACCAGGACAGAGCTGCAGCTGGAAATGGCTCTGGAACACACATCAAGAAACTATATTAAAAGCTGATCTAGGAATCGGAAATACAGTTAGATCCTATTTTCCATGTGCATTCATGCCCATCAGAGAGAACACTGACCAAGACCAAATGCAGGTCCTTGCTGGAATTCTTATCAAAAGAATTATTAAATTCTTAACAAAACTTTGCAAGTTTTCAGGAAAACTGTAAAGCTTTTTAATTTACCTAATGTACCTAGACATTTAACACGGTTCAGTTCAGTTTATTGTTGTGGTCCTTAGACCAGTCGTACAAAAAGAAGTACACCTTTACAAGATTCCAAAATTTTAAAACATATCAAAGAACATTCAAAAGCAGTTTAAAATTTAATCTAATATCTAACTATTGTAACTACTTAATATCTAACTATAACATGGTTCATAATTGCCTTTACTGTTTTGCTATATCTGATACAATTTTTCTTCTGGTTGAAATTAATTTCGGTATATTTAAGACAGTAACTTTTCTTTCTGAGGAGGATGCCAGATATAATAGGTAATTTCACACATACTAAATAACACACTTCCAGTTCACTTTGCAATTGGATTTTACTGTGTGAAATGGCAAAATCCACTTGCAAATGATCGCTTAAGTGGACTGAAATGGCATTATTTAGCATGTGTGAAAGAGCCCAATGAATCTTCTGTAGGCAAGGGATTCACTGCAGTGCTCCCTCTAAGCTATGGAGTCTTGTGAGGAAAAATTCTACTTGGTGAGCTACTGGCATTAAAGTTGTGAGCAAGCGATTTGGCTACTGCATAAATTAGTTTGCTCTGGAGCCATCCTTCCTGAACTAAGACAAAAATGTGTGAGCCGGAGGCTAAAAACCTGTGAGCTCACTCACAGTAAGTCAGCTTAGAGGGAACCATGATTCACTGTATTTGATGTTCTTGCATGTCACCCAGGGCAGAGTTTTCTGAGAAGGGGATGAATTTATTGTTTTTTTTAAAGAAGGAAACCAAGGGAAAATAAGGGACTCAAAGGCTTTATGTATTGCAGTGATCCAACAAAACTGGCATTAGTAGCCACTGAATCAAGCTGTTTTTCAGGACTCCTTAAACAGTGTTAAATTTAACTGGAAGGAAAACTCAAACAGAGCATAATCTAGGCAAAACTTAAGCACTGTTATGCCACACAGCTTTTAAAGGAAAGTTAAACATGTACTTAAACATCTTCCCTTGTAATCACTGTGACATAAAAGTACTCAGCTCACATACACAGCATACCTCCCTCAGCCATGCTACCTCTGGGCAGGAAGGAAAGGGTTCATTCTCCTTCAGAGGTTTTTTCTTCCTACCAAAATCCTGAGCATAATCAAGTGGTCCCCAATCCCTGCAGTTGGTGTCAGGAAAAGTCTCTTCTCTCTGTCACCCTCTTTTCCCCCAGCCTATCCCTACAGCCTTTGGTTTGTGGTGACAGAAAAGGAAATCAAAAGGATGACTTTTACCAAAGAAGCATGTCTTGAACAAAAGCTGAATCTAAAAACTGCTCTTACTTTTAAAGGTAGCTGAAGCAGCAAATAAAGTTGGTAGTTTTTATACTAAGAAGCACATACACTAAAACCATTATGAACAAATTACAGATTAAAGCTGCAATCATGTACTCACTTAGTGGGAGTTCCACTGAACTCAGCGAGACATTCTACTGAGGGCTGGACATAGTAAAATAAAATTATTTTCTTTAACACTGGAAATAAATTAGACAGGGCTTTTGGCCGTCAGGGGTACAGCCTATATACTTTCCTATCCCTCAACGTATTCCTGTATTATTCCCATAATCTATAATTATCCTTTCCTATTTTCACCTGTTCACTAATAACTACTCCCTATGTGCTAAACCATCTAAAAAACTGAATATACGAAACCAGATAAATTATGCAAATGCATGAAAATCTACAGTAACTTCCTTGGCACAGAACACATGAGATATAAATAAGCATTACCTCAATGTAATCCCTGAAGAGGTAGCGTCTGTATTTGTCTTTCAGCTCCTCACTAGGTAGCAGTGGAAACACAAAATCTTCTGGCGTCCGGAGCAGACAGTCCTGAGCCATGCAGGAGATGCCTGTCAAAAATGAAACCCAGAAAAGCTACTCCATGTGAAATCACTATCAACATTATATCAGTGCAAAGCAGAGGCTTATAGGAATTCCAGAAGAGAGGTGAATTCACAACACACACTTTAGCAAAATTTTGAGAAGGCTAGGCCTGGACTCCTATCATCAGAAGCACTCAACCAGCAAAAGACTTTATTAGCTTTAAGCAAAGGGAAGGCAAGACACAAGGATAGTCTATCCTATGGAAGAATGGCAACAAACCCATGCGAGAAAGTTATCAGGCCACAGAGAGGGTTGCAAGGGATTGGCTCCAGTTGTACAACCCATCATAATTTCCAAAATGGCTTGAAAGAAAAGAATGCAGAAAAGACGCTTTACTGTGGATTTACCACACCTGATGAAACACATGGGACAGTGACAGGAGTTTCGGAAACAACCTTCTGCTGTTATCACCCCCCCAAACCCTTGCCTGGCACATCAAAATACTAGCCTCTGCCAAGAAACTTTTAGTAAATGCTAGGGGTTTAAGGCTAGCTAAGTTTACAGTAGATGGGAAGGAGAATCAGGAAGAGGGTCACAGTTCTGCCCAAAGGCCCCAACTGCACCCCGTGGTCTCAAACCTACCAACTCCAACTCCATCTTTGACGAGTACTGTACAGTGCTGCTCCCAACAGCTGCGGCAGAACTGATGTTGACAAGCCAGAGACAGTAAGTTCTCCTTTCGGACAAACTGCATACATACTGCACAGTGCTGGGAGGAATGTACCATGACCTGAGATGGAAGTTGGGGGGGGGGGGAGAAATCAAAGGTTACCAACAAGAATAAAATGAATCCCAGCAGCACTTCTAAGGCTGTAGTTATTTTGCTCAAATGACAGTGATTTATTAGGGCAAGGTCTGGAACTGTTGTAATTATTTACTTATTCTTACTTATACTGATCTGAGAAACTACCACTGAATTCAAGCATACCAAACTGAAAGTCTGCTGGAGCCAGCAACCTATGGTTTGCATTTGCCCACTGGTTCAGAGAGCAAAAACAAACCATAGTTTGCTTGTTCAGATGTATTCTGCAAAGAGAGGGGCAGCGCATGGCTCATTCCCAATCCTCCAGTCCATGACGTTAACTGACCCAATACATGTATTAGCTGCAATCCTTCAGCTTGTAATTAGCACCAGTGAGACCCGTCAGGCTGTACAAGTTGTCAACCTCACCTTATTGCATCTGTACGGCCAGGGAACACCACTCACAATTTGTTTTTGTTACTGGCAATAAGGCTTCTGCATTCAAGAGCTGCTATCATTTTAATGTATTACAAGACTTTTTCATAACATGCCCTGTAGGGTTGTATGGAAGCTGCCCAGAATCAGCTGCGACACTCATTCAAGTAAAATTTTAGCCACTGACAAGTGCATAATTAGAAGCTGCTCACATAGGTGATGAGATTTTTTTTAGAGGGGGGGGAGAGTTGTGAGGTTTTCTATGGTGACTTGATTCACACCAACTCTGCAGAAGGGCAAAAAGAAACTAGACTATTGAAACAGTTACTACAGGGCTACCAGTCAACCTCAATGTGGGGAACTGATCCACATTTTGTGAAAAAGGTCTCAAAGCAATGGCTGCATTCTGATGACAAGAACAATAGTTGTTTTATTCATGAGGAGAACAAACCAGAAAGTCCTAAGAACATAAGAGCCACCCAACTAGACGAGACCACTGGACCATCTGGGTTCAGCATCTTGTTTCAGAGTGACCGACCAGCTGCCCTGGGGTTGGAGGCTAGAGGCCAAGACCTTCCTCTGTGCTACCTCCCAGCACTGGTATTCAGAAATTTGCTGCCTCTGTATATAGAGGTTCACTTTAGTCACCATGGCCAATAGCCATTGGTGGATCTATCATCCACAAATCTTTCCAATTTCCCCTTAAAGCTATCTGTGCTCATGACCTTCATTACATCCACTGGCAGTGAATTCTTTCAGCTCACTAATGCTCCCCTCCTTCTCCTTGTGGCTGGCTGGAAAACTTCCCGGTTCTCTGTGCAGTTTTTTGTGGTATCAGAATTGGGCAAAATAACAAATTGCAATTTACTCATTTGTCTACAAATTAGGTTTTCTAAGAGAGAACAAAACAAGTTATGTCATTTCAGTCGATTTGGACATAGTGACAAACTGTGATTAGAGCCAGGAAGCCTTCAGTTTTTCAACTGTGTGCAAGGAGAGAAAGAAGGGCCAGGGACTTGCTGAAAAGTATAAGCAGCATTTCACACTGGGAACTGTAGGATACAAACAGGAAGGAAACATCTACAAAAAACTGAGCTGCCTGTTCAGAAGCTACAGGAACAGGCAGGAATAGGGTGGGCTGCTGGAGACTTTGTACTGACAAGCTGGCTGTTGCCAGCTGGGGAGGAAGCTTTGCTACCAGGGGGGAAATGGACTCTTTTCAGAGATGTCAGTTTAGACGTTTTCTAACAAATTCACAGCACAGGGTGACTACTTTCAGAAATAATGCTGGAGATTAGAACATGAAATGTTCAACACCAAGACTCTTTTAAAATGGCTAAAAAACCAAGCTACCACACCAATAAAATTAGCTGCTGTTTCATATTGAGACTGCAATGACTAAGCTATTTCCTTGCTCTTTCTAAAGTCGAAATTCCAGAGATCATGCTCTGAAGGATCCAAACTAACTAGAAGGTCTGGCTCTTAAGTTCATGCCAGAATTTTACTGAATCTCCAAGGGAAAAAGTCCCCTTGTATACAGACTGGATCAGAAATCAGCAGAAAGTGGGCCACGAAGCCAATGGACAGGTCTTCAGATAAAACTACTTGCCATGTTAAGTACCAAGCATACCACAATGGCCAGTTACTTACGTGTTTCAATGAGGCAGGCTGAACTCGTGCTTCCACTAGCAACTGGGCAGAATTGGACTTGTGCCTGGAAGCCAAAAAGAAAATTTAAATTCTAGTCAAGATGGAACCATGACTGAACACCTTATGAAATAAAAATGTGATATTTTCATGGGAAGCATTATTCAGCTTCATGATAACCAATGATGCCCATGATATAAATGGAAACAGGCTGAGAAAAATTACATTCCCAGACCAAAGCCTCCCAGCAAACTTTCATATTCCTCATTAGTCATGGATCAGAATCTTTTTTTTTTCATTGTTCCAAAAAAAAAGAAGAAGAAAAAAGAACCTTACTGGACCAGACAAGTGGTCCATCTAGTCCAGGATCCTGACTCAAACACTGGCCAACCAGTTCCTCTGAAGGTCCAACAAGACGGCACAGAGGCTGAGGCCTTCCCCTATGTTGCCTCCTGGCACCAGTATTCAGCGGTTTACTGCCTCTGAGTGTGAAGGTTTCCATTAGAGTCAGGGGCAGTAAAGAGAACCAAGTAGCCTGTCAGCTATATTTTATGTTTTACTTGAAAGTGGTTTTGCTGTTCAGCCATACTTAATTCCACACATGCACCTATTTGCAGAAAAAGACTGGCCAGATTCAGATGAGACAACCAAACCACAGTTCAACTCTCAGGGCCATACACAGTGCTGCCTGCCTCCCTGCTCTTACTAATACCCTGGTTCGCAGCACCCTGCCCCCAATAAATCAGACTGGAGAAAATCCTGGGCTTGGTTTAGACATAACAATGGTGTGCTGTTACATGAACAAACTGGGTGGGAGGATTCCTTTTTGATCCCCCACCCCCTCCTTCCTTTGCACATGGTTACAAGCCCCTAAATTTCTAGGTTCAGGATAAACCATGATTTGCCCATTTAAATGCAATGACAAACTATGTTTACCCACAAATAAGAAATATGCCTATTGCAATCATTTGCAATAGCAAATAGAACCAACCTTTTGATATGTCACCTGGGGAGGGGAGTTTTTGCTTCCGACAGATGTCCAAAGCAAAAGGTTATTTACAACACATTCCTAGTTCAGGTTCGAGCAAAGGGATGTACTTTTCTCAAACTTCCAAGAATGAAACACATAAAGGTCTACAGATGCCTCTGTTAGACTCAAACTTGCAGATATTTATTAATATCAGGGCCACCAAGGCGACTATCAGATTAAAAACATACACAATAAAATCACATCTTGAAAATTATTTTTAAAAAACCCAAAATAAATACAGACATATGGTTACAACAATTAACTGAAAGCTAAAATACATATGCAAAACCCATAAAAACAACTATTAAAACATAGGGCAGGAAGGAGAGATCACTGAAGGAATGCCAAACAAAACAAAAAAGTCCTCAGCCGCTGGCAGATGATTGGTACCATGACCAAGAGGGCCCTCTCCTGGGTTGTCTGCTGCCAGCCTAATCTCAGTAGGCAGGGGCACCTGAAGCAAGGCCTTAGAAGATAACTGGGTAGGTCCATAAGGGATTTGGTGGTCCTTTAAATATGCTGGTCCCAAGCCATATAAGACTTTAAAGGTCAACTGAATGTGCCTGGAAACAGATTGGGAGCCTGTGTAGATGGGCCCGGACTGGAGTGCTTTGGTCCCTATAACACACTCCAGTCAACATCCTGGCTGTGGAACTGTGTACCAACTGAAACTTCTGAACACTTCAAGGGCAGCTCCACACAGAGTGCACTGTGGTAATTTAATCACGATGTAACCATGGAATGCACCAAAGCGACCAGATATTTTCTGTCCAGGAAAGGCTACACCTGGCTAACTGGTCAAAACTACTAAAAAGTACTCCTGGGCCACAGCTGCCATTTGTTTATCCAGAAGTAGGACTGTGTCCAAAAGCATCCCAACTATAGAGCTGTTCCTTCAAGGAGAGTGGAACCCCATCCAGAACATGTGACACCTTAAATCCTGGGTCAAGCCTTCTGCTCACCAGTAGCACTTCCACCTTGTCAGGATTAAGCTTCGGTTTACTAATCCATATCCACTCCAAAACTACCTCAGGGTTTCTACAGCCTCCAGTGGACTGGCTCAAAGTGTAAGATAGATGTCATCCACATACTGGTGACAACCCAGCCCAAATCTCTGAATGACCTCACCCAGTGGCCAGGGGACAAGGGGCTGAGCGGCAATTCCCCAGCAACACCTTCTGAAACCTACTGTCTGTGTAGGACCAGAACCACTGCAAAGTGATGCCTCCCACTCCCAGCCTGCAAAGGCAGTCAAGAAGGATACTATGATGGTAACAAAAGCTGCTGAAAGTCCAGAAGAATCAACAGGGCCACACTCCCTCTGTCCATCTACCAGCACAGGTCATACACCAGGACAACCATAAACATGCCTGAGAACACATTGGAAAGGATCCAAATATATGCTTACCTTTCCAAAATTTCTGAGATTTGCCAGTGGAAGCTAACTAATACAAGCTTAGCAACTGCGTGGGATACCTAGAGAAGGTGGGGGAAAAAGATGAATGAGCAGAACATTTCTAAAAAAACATCCAAGTGTGGTAGGTACATATCACCCTCCCCACTTAAGTCAATTTGTACTTTCACAATGGTAAAATAAATCTTCAAGACATAGATTTCCCCTATCAATATGTAACTGAACTCCTTGTTCCCTAATTTCCGCATTAGCCAACCACACTATTAAAGATTTTTCTGGTTTAGAGGCCTAATTGAGACAATAAAACATTTCCATTACCCAGAGCTGTGTGTTCTTCACTTCAGCCTCCTGAATGCTGCACAACAAAGAAACCCACGGCTAAGAAAAGGTGCAGCTAGTCAAAAGTGGCATTGACCATACCTGGGGCTTAAACAAAGCATTGAGAGATAGTGAGAACAGAGAAGCAAAGCAGTTCCAAAGTAAGCCAAAATGCAAGATAGCTTAGTCATCTAATCTCACCACACTGTCCAGGCAATTCCTAATATGGGAGCACACATACACGTGTGTGTGCATAGCCACACACACACACAAATAGGGGAAGGCACAGGATGCAACTGTAAACACGAGCCACAAGAAACTCCTCTATATAGTTCCAACTGAAACTTTAAAGAGAGTCCATTCAAACAAACTTCCTCAGTTCATGGCCAAACCCACTGAAGATGAATGTATTTGCTGTAATCAAGATAGGGGCAATTTGTACCCATGGGTTTACTTAAGTAGGCACAGAATCTGGTACTCCAGGAGCCTTAGGCCTATTTACTTCCTTCCTTTATAGTCTTCCTTTTCAATGAGACCCTAGGCAACTTAAAAAATGTAAAATCAATGCAATAAAAACAGTATAATAGTAACTTCAATCAATCACTTTATTACAACAGTAAGCGACCAGCAGTACAGTTTGATTAAGAAATGCAAAAGCCAGCAATACAGTTGGGTTGAATTTTTTCTTAAAAGATAATAGTAATGTCTAGTCCTCCCAGATACAAGAGAAAGCCCAATGAATGCCGTCTGTTATGTTTTTATCCTGGTCTTCCTTTAAGGAGTTTGGTGTGGCATATATAGGGCTCCATCCATCCCCCCATTTTATCCTAACCATCTGGTGAGGTGGGTGAGGGCTGAGAAAAAGACCAGCCCTAGGTCATCCAGAATGCTTTGTGAGAGGCTGAGAAGCTGAACCAGAGTCTCCCAGTTTCTAGGCTAATTCCGACTGGCTTTCAAGGGTTGTCAAAAGCATACCTGGAATGACAAATCTCCTATATCATGTTTGTGCCCCCCCCCTTTCTCCACACCTCTCTGAAACAAACAAAAAGGTCTTCTGGGTTTTTAAACATATTCTTCTTACATAGCTTGCCTTCCAGGATTTACAAGAATGCCAACTGAACCAATGTGCAGCATTTGCTCAGTGCACAGCAGCCATTCTTCACCTATTCCTTGGCACAAAGAACGTTAACAGCCCTGTTGGAGGCTTCATTGATCTAAAAGACATTAAAGCCAAAAGAGCATTAAGCAGTCAATGATAAGTGATTTGAGTTTTTCGGGCACCACTAGACCAGTACAAGAGATTTCGCATCCCACTGATTGCAAACACAAAGATAGTACAGACTTGGGCATTAGCTCTTCTCACAGGAGGCAGGTGACTGTGCGGTTGATTAGCAAGAGAAGTGCTGCAAGCTATAATCAGCCTGGGCTCTGATGCCAGATGGGCTGGGTGACCTTCATCCCAACAACTGATATCGCCATTCCTCTCATCAGGCCCAGCTGGAATACAGAACACAGCAAGGGTTCATTCCACTCAATACTACATCCTTAGTGCATTTCTGCAGGTAAAAAAGTCACACTGTGTATCCACACACACTTTTTGTTACCTGGAGAAAGGCAGAACTAAAGCAGGGGGTGGGGGGGAGGAGAATGATAGGGGAAAAGTCTGCATAGTCTCCCTGGCTGCAAGAAAATCAAGCCTTACAGAGACGTAAGGCTTCATTCAACTCTGGCAGAACTTTTGTTCTTGCGGGACATTTGGGGCTCTTCACAGTCTGTTTAAGATGTTGCCACCTTGACCAATTCGGAGTTATACAGAGACCCTGCCATCCCGCTACTTCCACCTGTTTGAGATCACCTATGAAGGTTAAATAGTCCCAGACACAGATCTTTGAGGGACCCCCTTGCCCCAAGCATTCCCTGGAGCTTAACAGATGTAGACACTCATCCTCACCACACCATCCATTCTCCAAATGCCACAATCTCAGCTTATACAATTGCACATATTCAACTGAACTGGCAATTAGAACAATTTTTGTCATTGGTTCCAGCTGCAAAGTTTAGGAACATTTATTTGCACATGTAGAAATCTTTGAGAGCTAACATAGTGAAATGCGGAAAGACTTGCAGGGCATTACAATATAATTGCATGAAGGAGGCCTAAAAGGACACGAGGAAGGGCAAAGCTATATGCAGGAAAAAGAGCTGGCTTCCTTTCTGGAGCAAGTCTTTTATATTATTAAAGGCCATGGGTAGCCAGTCCCCTTGCTGCAATATTTGTTGCACTTCAGACCAGCCAGCCTGCCACGGCCTTTAAACTGACACGTACTCTGCAACAGCTGCGGCAATAGAAATAACCCGCTAGAAAATAAAAAGCCAAGTGTGGCTTATAAAATCTAAACAGCTCTCAGAAGGTTTGTTGTTTTTGTTCAAGAAACTCATTTGCTCCCTCCCCCAAGTCATGTCTTCCAGCCATACACCTTCTGCCACCATTTGGGAACTACACATATCAGCATTCACTGCACATGAACTGTGCTGACAGGCTATCGGTGGTGGAAAGTGCTGTCAAGTTGCAGTCAACTGATGGCAACGTAAGAGCATAAGAGAAGCCACGTTGGATCAGGCCAATGGCCCATCCAGTCCAATGTTCTGTGTCACACAGTGGCCAAAAACCAGGTGCCATCAGGAGGTCCACCAGCGGGGCCAGAACTCTAGAAGGCCTCCCACTGTTGCCCCCCAGCACCAAGAATACAGAACATCACTGCCCCAGACATAGTGTTCCATCTATACCTTGTGGCTAATAGCCACTGATGGACCTCTGCTCAGATAGGGAGTTGCCCAAAAAGACTGACGCAACCACTTTTAACTTTAAAAGGGATAACTTCTCTGGTATGAGGGGACATGTGAGGAAGAAATTGAAAGGAAGAGTGGAGAAGGTCAAAACCATTGGGGAAGCTTGGAGACTATTTAAAAAGACAATCCTAGAAGCTCAGAAAAAAATATATACTGCAGTTTAGGAAAGGTACAAATAGGTATAGAAAAAAGCCTGCATAGTTAACACATAAAGTAATGGAACCTGTAAAAGGTAAGAAGGATTCCTTTAAGCGGTGGAAAGCTAGTCTTAGTGAGGTTGATAAAAGGGAACACAGACTATGGCAAATAAAATACAAGTCTGTGAACAGGCAAGCAAAAAGGGAATATGAGGAGCATATCGCAAAAAACATAAAGGCCAACAATAAAACTTTCTTCAAATACATTAGAAGTAGGAAGCCAGCCAGGGAGGCAGTGGGGCCCTTGGATGACCAAGGGGTAAAAGGAGTAGTGAAGGATGATAAGGAAATGGCTGAGAAGCTGAATGCATTTTTTGCCTCTGTCTTCACTGTGGAAGATGAGAAGTGCTTGCCCACTCCAGAAGCACCGATTTCGGGAGGGGGTTTGAAAGACCTGAATCAGATTGCAGTGACAAGAGAGGAAGTCCTCCGACTGATGGACAATTTAAAAACTAATAAATCACCAGGACCGGATGGCATTCATCCAAGAGTTCTGAAAGAACTCAAATGTAAACTTGTGGATCTCCTGACAAAAATATGTAATCTTTCTTTAAAATCTGCCTCCATTCCTGAGGACTGGAAGGTAGCTAATGTCACTCCCATCTTTAAAAAGGGCTCCAGGGGAGATCCGGGAAATTACAGGCCAGTCAGTCTGACATCGATACTGGGTAAGTTGGTGGAAACTGTTATTAAGGAAAGAATTAGTAGGCACATTGATGAACAAAAACTATTGAGGCAGACTCAGCATGGGTTCTGTAAGGGAAGATCTTGTCTCACTAACCTGTTAGTGTTTTTTGAGGGAGTGAACAAACATGTGGACAAGGGGGACCCAATACATATTATTTACCTTGACTTCCAGAAAGCTTTTGATACAGTTCCTCATCAAAGGCTCCTAAGTAAGCTCAATAGTCATGGGATAAAAGGACAAGTCCTCTTGTGGATCAAAAACTGGCTTATAAATAGAAAACAGAGAGTGAGTATAAATGGGAAACTTTCTCAGTGGAGGGTGGTAAGCAGTGGGGTACCACAGGGATCAGTACTTGGTCCGATGCTTTTTAACTTGTTTATTAATGATTTGGAATTGGGAGTAAGCAGTGAAGTGGCTAAATTTGCAGATGACACGAAGTTGTTCAGGGTGGTGAAAACCAGGGAGGAGTGTGAGGCACTCCAAAGGGATCTGTCGAGGATGGGTGAGTGGGCGTCAACGTGGCAAATGGGGTTCAATGTGGCCAAGTGCAAAGTGATGCACATTGGAGCCAAAAATCCTAAATATAAATGCACGTTGATGGGGTCTGAACTGGCAGAGACGGACCAAGAGAGAGATCTTGGAGTCGTAGTGGATAACTCGATGAAAATGTCTAGACAGTGTGTAGCTGCAATAAAGAAGGCCAACGCTATGCTGGGGATTATTAGGAAGGGAATTGAAAACAAATCAGCCAGTATCATCATGCCCCTGTATAAATCATTGGTGTGACCTCATTTGGAATACTGTGTACAGTTCTCAAAAAGGATATTATAAGCATTGGAAAAAGTGCAGAGAAGGGCAACTAGAATGATAAAAGGGTTGGAACACCTTCCCTATGAAGAAAGGTTAAAATGCTTGGGGCTCTTTAGCTTGGAGAAACGACGGCTGAGGGGTGACATGATCGAGGTTTATAAGATTATGAATGGGATTGAGCAGGTTGAGAAAGAAGTACTTTTCTCCCTTTCTCACAATACAAGAACTCGTGGGCACTCTATGAAATTGCTGAGCAGTCG
Source organism: Gekko gecko (assembly GCA_029375565.1). Taxonomy (NCBI): domain Eukaryota; kingdom Metazoa; phylum Chordata; class Lepidosauria; order Squamata; family Gekkonidae; genus Gekko; species Gekko gecko. Next base: position 37,781,041 of record JAPDNY010000002.1, read on the forward strand.
GGTTAGAACAGATAAAAGGAAATACTTCTTCACCCAAAGAGTGATTAACATATGGAATTCACTGCCACAGGAGGTGGTGGCAGCTGCAAGCATGGACACTTTCAAGAGGGAATTAGATAAACATATGGAGCAGAAGTCCATCAGTGGCTATTAGCCACAGGGTATAGATGGGAACTCTCAGTCTGGGGCAGGTGATGCACTCTATTCTTGGTGCTGGAGGGGGCAGCAGTGGGAGGGCTTCTGGTGCCCTGGCCCCACTGCTGGACCTCCTGATGGCACCTGGTATATTTTGGCCGCTGTGTGACAGAGTGTTGGACTAGATGGGCCATTGGCCTGTTTCAACATTGGCTTCTCTTAGGTTCTCTTATGTTCTTATATGTTTATCCAATCCTCCCTTGAAGCTGTCTATGCTTGTAGCTGCCACCACTTCTTGCAGCAGTGAACTCTATGGGTTAATTACTCTTTGGGTGAAGAAGTACTTCCTTTTATCTGGTCTAAGCCTATTGCTCATTAATTTCACTGAACGCCCATGAGTTCTTGTATTGTGAGAAAGGAAGAAAAGTACTTCTTTCTCTACCTTTTCTATCCCATGCATAATTCTGTAAACCTCTATCATTCCACCCCTCAACTGTCGTTTCTCCAAGCTAAAGAGCCCTAATTTCCTTAACCTTTCTTCATAGAAAAAGGTGCTCCATCCCCTTAATCATTTTAGTTGCCCTTTTCTGCACTTTTTCCAATGCTATAATATCTTTTTTGAGATACCGTGACTAGAACTGTACAAACTATTCCAAATGAGGCCACTCCATTGATTTATACAGGGGCATTATTATACTGGCTGATTTGTTTTCAATCCCCTTCCTAATAACCCCCAGCACAGCATTTGCCTTTTTTATTGCAGTCATACACGGAGTCAACGTTTTCAGTGAGTTATCTACCATGACTCCAAAAGCTCTTTCCTGGTCAGTTACTGCGAGTTCAGATCCATAGGGATTTTCCAGCAAAAGACTTCAGAGGTGGTTTGCCATTGCCTGCCTCTGCCTAATGACCCAGAACTTCCCTGGTGGTCTCCCATTCAAACACTAACCATTGCTGACCAATGTTCCCCCTAAGCTCCACAGTGTTTTGAGCAGAAATTCTACCTTGTGAGCAAAAAAAGCTAACAGCATTAAAAATGTGAGCAAGTCTACATTTGACTATAGCGTAAATCAGTTTTTTAGATTACTTCCATAACCTTGTAAAAATCTCAGAATAAATTCTTTTAAATTATACTTAAACTATATTTTAACAATAATTTAAACATTATAAGAGAAAACAGAATCAAGTCAAACTTAATCCACTCCCTTGCCACTATATTGGTAGACCTGCCCTCTGCAGATCAGGTCCACTTGCCCCTCTCCACTATATTTGTAGACCTGTCCTCTGGCGAGCAGGTCCACCCGCCCCTTTCCACTATATTGGTAGACCTGGCCTCTGGAGAACAGGTCTACCTGCCTCAGTCTACTATGTTGGTAGGCCAGGCCTCAGACCATCACCCTGTCCTGAGCCTTAGAAAACACACCAGCACTTGGGGGGGGGGGGGAACTCTTGCAGTCTACTTTGGGTTTTTTTTTTTGGTGAAATATGACAACCAGCATTACAGGTCAAGTATAACAGAGGAGGAACTATCACTGTCAGAACCCTGCCTAACCTAAGAAACAAGAAGTTGCTTAAATGTTATCAGCCTGCCCAAACTATTTATTTATTCATATATTTATATTCTGCTTTTCCCTGTGACTCAGCTAACTTGCCTGGGAATTATGCGGAAAATGGTATAGAACTCATGAAAGTGGACAAAACTAAGTCTCCCCACCCCAGTTCTTCCCTGTCCCATGTGCCCTGGAAAGTAGGTTCTGCTGGGCTGACATGGCCTCAAAACCTTTTTGTGGCATGCCCCGCCTACACCCTTCTAAGCCATGCTGTGTTGTTTGACACCAGAAGAGGGCAGGATTACATGAAAAGGGATGTCTATGGGCATAGTAAACAGCCTTGAGCTCCCTGAGGAAGAAAAGCAGCTAACAAATGTTTTAAATGAATAAAATAGTTCTACATTCCAGCTGACCCATTTTACCAGAGACAAGACCTGTTCTTGCTTCTGGTAAATTACTGCTCCTACTGCTACTTTTAAGGAAATTTAGGGAATACTTCCAGAGTGAGCATAAACATCATTAACACACTTTGATCAACTGGGGGTGATGTTCATGTATACTGAATCAAAGTACCACCATCAACAGCGTAAGAGTAGAGAGTGGGGATTCTCAGGTAGTAAGTATTGGTACAACAACAAGGATGCTGTAAAGTATTTAAGGATTCCTGTGTTTTTATCTGAGATATGTCAGAGTGCATGCAGTAAATTGGCGGCCTCCAATCCTGAGGTGAGCTGTGAAGCCTTGGGTCACAAATTGCTACAGAGCCTTCAGTTTTTTTGAAGGTCTGCTACTAAGGAGCATGTGCTTCTCTTTGCATGCATGCTGGCAGCAGTAGTAAGATAGTAAGGCAAGGTTTCTCATTGGTGGAAAGGATTCCTTTGTAGTGGTTCAGAAAGACTGGTTCCTCCTCTTCCTGGCAGCTCACTGGGTCCCTGCCGCCACCTTGGGATTAAAGGTGGGTCCTGGGACCGAAAAGATTGAAAACCACTGCATTAACCACCTGGAGTTTATCCTCACAGTTGGAAGATCATACACATGGTAACAGGTCCAACAGATCTCAATTTTTTTTTAACTCTTCCCCTCTAAATTTACTCTCTACTGAATCCAATGCTAATCATCTTTGGCGCTAAGCAGGCAGAAATCTAATAGAACTGCTCCTGTATCATTCTCACTTTGTCTGCCAATGTAGGCAGCAGACACACCTAGCTGCCTCTAAGGTAGGAATGGAGCCACACTCTTCTTCAGCCACAGCTTACTTGGGCTCTCAGAGAAAGCATATACTTAGTCCCAGGAGTGAGCCAATCTTCTTTAGGAACCAAATCACTTGCAAAGTTCAAGCACTTGCCAACACCCTTACAGGCATCTTATGCAAACCTAAAGTCTGAGAAACTAAAAGTGTGTTGTCACGAAAGAGAATATTACGGTAAGTATGATAGTTATCTCTATACCATTAATATGCACAACAATCCGCACACATGTATGCAGATGCTCACAATCTGAGATACTCACAAAGGAAAAATAAGTGCAGTTCAGGACTGAGAAGCACAACAAGCCCTGGGAAGCAGATGTCAGGCGCTTTATTCGTGGTGTACTAAATTAGACTGGGGACTGAAAGAGGATCTCTGGTTAAACCTTAGAACAACTTGTTCCTCATATTTAATCTGCGTACACTAGCTTTAATCCAAGCGCTCCCCCACACACTGTTGAAATCTCTGTGACAAGTGAGACCAGCAGGTCTCAAAAACGATGAAAGAATAGCATACCTTTTTTCCTTGCAAAAACCTATATATCGTATGTCCCAAATGCAGATTCCAAAAGCATTTTTGGAAGTTACTAAGAAGCATTCAGTGGAGTGTATTTTTAAGCACTTCAAGTACATTTTGATAAACCTTCCAACAACCTCATGAGGTAGGTCAGTATTACTATAAGAAACTTATGCAAGAAGCAACTGCAAGCAAAAGTGAGCCCAGAGCTTACCACCTCGGGAATAAATCACAGAATTAAGAGCCCCAGGGAGCTGTATCTATGGGTGAATTCAGGGTTGAGACTTGGAGCAGGAAGGGACTGATTGGTTCATAGTTCAAACTCTTAACTAATTTAGTTAAAAAAAACGGTCTTGGATCCATGAACTGTTACAAAAAATGTTAAAAAATACTGATATACCTGAACAATTTTATTGAATATAATACCAGAAAAATATAAAAAGCAAGACTTATATCTTTTTATACATGTAGTAACTGCTACAAAAATACTATATGCTAAATATTGGAGAAGAAATGAAGTCCCTTCAAAGGAAGAAATTATGAATAAAATTACTTGAAACAGCAGAGATGGACAATTTAACTTCAATTTTGAGAGGACATAAGGAAGGAAGCTTCAAGAATACATGGTCAAGTTTTTATAAATGGATGGAAGAGAATAATAAACTTTATAGACATATAACTGAAACAGAAGAAAAGATGAACTATATATTTAACTATATGCAAGAGTTATATATAAAAAATATAAGGTGGAAAAATGTAAAAAGTCTAATTGGACAATGTATGAGGTTACCAGCTAGGTAAAACAATGATGTAAATGAAATCCCCAATTTTATGTTAGTATGTTCTGTTTTGTCTTTTATAAAATAAAAAATTATTTAAAAAACCGAACTTCTTAACTAATACACTTCCATTTTTTAAAAAAATACCATTCAAGGTCACAAAAGCATTCTTCAAAGTGACAGCAGTAAATATCACATGTTCAAAAAGAAGATGCATGAAAAACAACTGGAATTTTCCCCTTGCTTTTATGATGTCCAAGTTCATTCCTAATACATGGAAAGTTATCACCTTCCCCTCTTCTTTTTCCTCACAGGTCCATGGCTGTCACAGAAGGACAACATATCTATCAGACTGACATGACCATGTTAAAAGAAAAACTGCATGCCAATAGCCAACTATTCAGTTTGAACTTCATAATGCACAGAACAGCTTTTCCTGTTTTCCCTTTGTCTGAATAAAAGTGTATTTTAGTAGTCTAGCGCAGTGTTTTTCAACCTTTTTGTGCAAAGGCACACTTTTTTCATGAAAAAAATCACGAGGCACACCACCATTAGAAAATGTTAAAAAAATTTAACTCTGTGCCTATATTGACTATATATAAAGTAATTCTCTTGAATAGGAATCAAATAAACACAAAGAAATTATTTTATAATTACTTTATTATGAAATAATAATACTTTATTTTATAATTGTTCATATGTTACGGATGAAATTGGAATTTTTCCCACGGCACACCAGACAATATCTCACGGCACACTAGTGTGCCACGGCACAGTGGTTGAAAAACACTGGTCTAGCGTCACAATCAATACCCCCAGAATGAGACAGATAATTAAAAACTCTGAGGATTTCATTGATTGTGACAAATAGCCCCCCACCCCAGCCCAGCCCTTAAGCATTTCTTTTGGGCAGCATAAGAACAAAAAAGCAGCAAACACACCAAGGAGAAAATCAGAAAATTAAGACTATAATTTTGTCAGTTTTACATAATTATTTCTGTTTCCCATTCAATGCAAACAGAGCAAAAATGACCTTACCATTGTGCAACATAAAAAAAATTATTGGTGAGAGGCTAAATCACTACACTACATATTGAGATTGAGAAATATGTGAAGTACAGAATTGTATATCACCCCCCTCCCCTTGGATCATTTTGGCCCTCTGTCCGGGTGAATAACAGATTGCTGAACTGAAACGCTGTGTGGGCTGTGACTGTTTCACAGCCTTCATTACTCACTTTCTGGGACAGCTGTTGAACTGCTACCATAAATTCCCAGATATGTTGACTAATTGTTTCAACAATTTTGTGATGCTCTTCCACCCCCGCCCCCACATACACCCTGCAAAGACCAGCAGCAGTGAGAGAAGATTTTCAGCTTCTTGCAGATCCATAAAAGGTAGCACTCTTTAGGTGATTGATAAAATCAGAAAGAAAAAAATTAATTTTAAATAGCTTCTGGGTATTTGTGGGTCATTTCCCCAGTTAAACGAGGGGCAGTAAGCAACATTAAAATGACTCTTCCTCTGACAGTCACACATGATTGCATAATGCACACAGTTCCTCATGAGGAAGCTTAGGTTTTCCTAGCAACACTACTTTCAGGCTTGCCAAACCAGACCAGAGGCATTCTAATTTTTACACTTAATTTTACATTTATGTAAGCTGATGCAGCAAGCCAGAAACAAAGTCTGAGACTTCTTTTCAAATCTCAGCAGGACAACAACTGTTTAGATCACTAGTTGTTGTAGATTTTCCGGACTGTATGGCCGTGGTCTTGGCATTGTAGAACTTGATGTTTCGCCATCAGCTGTGACTGGCATCCTCAGAAGTATAACACAGAAAGATGGAGTACTCTCTGTGTGAAGGTGAGAAGAAAAATAGTAGGCAGATAATTTATATCTACTCAGGAAGGTGGGGTAGGGCTGAGTCATTATCTTGTAGGAGTTCCCCAGGTTATGAACATGCTAATGGAGGAGATTTCCTGAGGAGGTTCTTTTGCATATAGACTGGCTGTTGCAATTCTAATCTTATCTGTAGTGCTATTGTAAGATGTAGAGCATTTTGTGTTTTCCAGGACAGGAAACCATGCCTTATTTATTTTTAAGCTCTCCTCTCCTCTTTCCTGTTGAAATTGTATTTATGTTTATGAATTTCAATGGTTTCCCTGTGTAATCTGACATGGTAATTTGCTTCTCACCTTGACACAGAGAGTATGCCATCTTTCTGTGTGATACCTCTGAGGATGCCAGTCACAGCTGCTGGTGAAATGTCAGATCCTACAATGCCAAGACCATGGCCATACAGCCTGGAAAATCCACAACTACTAATGAACTCTGGCTGTGAAAGCCTTCGACAACATATTGTTTAGATCACGCTTGACAAACCCCAGGTGGCAGGTCACCACAGTGCCTAGAAAGTTCATTGCAGCACCTAGTCTTTTCAGCAATTATTTTATTATACTGACAGCCAGGGGTAACCCCATATTTATTTAAATACTACAAAGCTTTTGTCATATGATAGCCTGAATAAAATTTACAAGACACCGCTTTGTGCTTAGTACTGGGTTTTGTAGTAGCAATAATGAGAAAAAATATTGTCATTAAAATACAGAATTCTAAAGGCTGGAGGAAAAAAAAAAAGAGTCTGGTGCCTAAGTTTTTTGGCCAGCTCCTAGAGCCAAAGAAAATCCCAAAGAAAATTTGTCAAGGCCTGGTCTAGATTCAAGACAGTCAAGGGGGTCTTGTTCCTGATACAACTATAGTCTGCCCAAAGCAGCCTCACCAATTTTTAAATCAAGTGCTAATTTTTTTTACTTAGTGTTTTCCTGATAAGGGAGATCCATGAAAATGTGAGTTTCATACACTGGCCAATGCACATTCTCTAACAGCAAAATCCTACTGCCAATCTATTTCTCAAGGAGATCTTCCAAGAAGCACATTTTTAAACTTCATTTATAGCAGGGGTGGCCAAACTGCAGCTTGGGAGCCGCATGCAGCTCTTTCACGCAGTCTAATTTAATGTTAATAAAAAGCAAATTTGCATATTTTTCAGTAAAAACATGTGTGTAATATTTGTTCATGTCTTGCAGCTCTCAAACGTCTGATGTTTATTCTGTGTGGCTGTTACATTAAGCAAGTTTGGTCACCCCTGATTTATAGTCTGCCTTTCTCACTGGGGCTCAAGGCAGATTTTTATATCTCACCTCACCAGGTGTCTGCCATTTCTTCATCTGTTCCCAGAGACGACCTAAGCACATGTGCTCCATACTAGTAAACCCCTTACTACTAGAAGACAGCAATTTTATTATAGAGCTCTGTAATGATTTCATTTTTGGTGTGTGTGTTTCTTTAAATGTTTCGTTTGACTGCAATAATGTAAGGAGAGTGATAGAGGGAGACAAGTGTGATGTGACTGGCTGATGACTGACAGTGTGGGAGGAGGGGTGTCTATGAGAGGGATTCTGTGTGTGAAGTTTGAAGAGAGCATAGTCTGTGTGACTATGGGAGTTTTTGAGTCTATTCTGTGTGAATAAGACACCAATTTAGTCTGTGTGAATATGAGTTTTGAGTCTATTCTATGTGAATAAGACAAAGAGTTCAGCATGTGTGGCTATACAGATGTGAGAGAGAGAAATTATACTGAGTGTCTACGCCTGTCAGAGTGGAGTTTTGGGAGTTTGAGAGACTGTGACACCAAGCTTTGCCAGTTATATTTACAAGTTTCTTTCATCAGCAACAGTTCAAAATAACGAGAAACATATTTTGTTCTTGTTTAAACTTATCCCAGAAATCAGAATTGTCCTTCCTCAGGGCCACATAGTCCTCTGAAGTGCCCAGACCCTGGGTCATTCTACCAAAAGAGAGATTTTGAATTTTTAATTCCTGGTGGCAGCAGAAATCTACCAAGTTCATGTACACAGAGTGTGTTTTAAAGGTAAAATTGTCTCCCCAGTAAGCGAGGACATCACAAGCTCAATCGTCAGTAAAAGGATCGAGTTGTTCTGCACCCCAAACAAGCACCCAAAAGACAGAGCAGCCCCTCATTCCTTAAATTAGAGTATTCTTTCTATAGATTCTCATCAAGCCCTGATGCCTTGTAACCATGAGTTCAATATTTTTCTCAAAGCCAGAAAGACAGAGAGGTGTAACAGTTTAGAATGTCAGACTAGTACTGGAGAGACCACTGTTCAAATCACCATGAAACTCCCTGGGTTACTTTGGTCCAATAACCTCCCACTCACCGGGTTGTTCTGAGGGTAAAATGGGGAGAGATTATGTGTGCTGCCTTGAGTTCCTTGGGGGAAGGGCAGGATAAAAATGAAATAGATTTACCAGGCTCAGCACCTTACATAATTAAGCAGCCAGCTGCCCAACAAGAAACATTCAATAATGCCGAAGTGAAGTTACATATACCGGTATGCTTTGTGAGCACATCCACATATTCTTCATGCTTTCATTAATGTGACATCAGATAGGAGGAATCCTAAGTTTTCTTTAGGACTCGATATGAAACAGAATTATTCAAGAAGACTTTTTGCACAGGTAAACTAGACTAATGAAATGGTCAGAAAGCTGCATTGATTAAGGGATAGGGACTGTGACCTACACCACTGTACTGGTACCTCTGTAAGTATTCTCCAGACTAGATAGTTTTTCCACACCACTTAACATATTGTGTTTAAGAGCTCATGCTTTTTTCTGCTCTGTTTGAGATTTCTGTTTTGTTTTCTGATTTCTGTAGTTCAAACCCTATTGGAAGTCATACCCTGTTGATTGTACTTGATTTGTGCAGTGTTATCTGCCTTGAGTCTTGGTGAGCAAGGTGGACTATAAATAATCAAACAATAATAATTCCTGACCATTAAAGCAGGGGAGGCCATATTTTAGATCCAGGGATCAGCCTCTTTGTTTTCCAGAGCTCCAGGGTCCACCAGTCAAAGCCAGTTGCAAAATGGCCTTCCCAAGGGGTAGAGTCACTCACAATTACACAGGTATAACTGTGGCATCTGCCTATACAAAAACACATCAGGACTTTCAACACCAAACCCTAAAAATGTCTTGCAAAGAACTGCTCCTTTTTAAAAGTGAGGAAGTGGAGGGACCATTCTTACTGACCATTTTAAAACCAAAGTAATGTATATCACATTCTTATCTATGACATTAATAGAAAAGTGTTGCTGAAATACAGCCAGCTAAACTGGTTGTCCTAGCCATGGAAGCTACCCCTGGCAGGGGTGGGAATGCCATGGGAAATGGCATAGGGAGAAAACCAGTCTTCTTCTGACAGCTATATTTAAGCCAAGAAGTGCTGGATTCCCTAAAGGTCCTGAGCTGGGAGCTCCAGGAGATTTACCACGAGCCAGCTTTAGATCTACCTTCTGCCCTAATGAGTTTCATGCACTATTTTGAAGCAGAGCAGAGGAAAAGCATCAGAAACAATACAAACAGATCAGAAACTGCAGAAACTGCAGCTAACCTATGAGCAAATGATTTTAATGGGTGACTTTAATGGTACTGTTAACAATGTTATTGATAGAAAATCCCAAAAAGGAAATGAAGACATGGGCAAACTTCCGAAAGTCTTTTTTCAATTGGTTAAACACGAACATCTGGAAGATGCTTGGAGAGTTAAAAATCCTAAGGATAGAGAGTACTCCTTTTACTCATCAAGACACAAATCTTTCTCAAGGATAGACATGATGTGGATGACTGAGAATTTGATCTTGCAGACATGTAAAATCGAGATTTTACCTAGAACTCTCTCTGACCATAGTCCAGTAAAATGGTCAACGTATGTTAAAAGAAAGACATTTCGATGGAGACTCAATGAGGATTTGCTGGACAAACAAAATATTGTGGACAAAATAAGGACAGAAACCCAAACATATTTTCAACTGAATCTAAACAAGGGTGTACAGACGCAAACGGTACGGGAGGCCTATAAAGCTGTGATGAGAGGACATCTGATTGCAATTAATAATAATGAAAAGAAACAACAATTGATAATAAAGAGATTATGGAAAATATTCGGAAAAAAGAAGCAGAGCTTAAGAAAAGACCTGGCAAAAAGAAGATTTTGAGAGAATTGAGGATCTTAAGGGAACAATATGAGGCGAGGTTAAACAAAGAAGTATATTGGAACTTGAAAAAATTGCAACAGAAGTCCTTTGAAGGTGCAAACAAACCCGGTAAATATTTGGCATGGCAATTGAAGAAAAGAAGAGAGAATAAAATAATAACCAAATTGAAAGATGGAAATAAAGAAATTTCAGACCCAGGAGGGATCCGGAGGGAATTTTATAAATATTATGCGACTCTTTTTCAAGCAAAACAAGTGGATCAGCAAAAGATGCAAGATTATTTATCCAAGGTTAATTTGATGCAACCAAGCCCAGAAATGAAAGCAATATTAAATGCTGTAATAACTAAAGAAGAAATCAGTAAGGCAATAGGAGAGGCAAAGATCTCCAAAGTTCCAGGTCCGGACGGTTTCTCAGCTAAATTTTATAAAAAACTTCATGAAGACCTGGTTCCGGTGTTAGAGATCCTTTTAAATGAAATTAGACGAACTGGGAAGATTCCAGATTCCTGGAATGAAGCTGCGATCACCCTAATTCCGAAAGAAACGCAAGATTTAACAAATGTAAAGAATTATCGACCAATTTCACTTTTAAACAACAATTATAAGATTTTTGCAAAAATTTTAGCAGAGCGCCTTAAAGGGTTTTTGAAAGACACTATTGCTGAAGATCAAGCTGGGTTTTTATCAAATAGACAAATAAAAGACAATATAAGGGTTGTTTTAGACACAATTGAGTACTACGATAAACACCCGGAAAAAGAAGTTGGCTTTTTATTTTTGGATGCAGAAAAGGCATTTGATAATTTGAATTGGGAATTTATGTTTAAAGTGTTTGAGAAATCCCAGATGGGCGCAGAATTTATAAGAATGATTCAATCAATTTATAAAGAACAAAAAGCTACGGTGATTGTGAATGCAGAATGAACAGAAGTGTTCCGGGTCAGAAAAGGTACTAGACAGGGTTGCCCCCTGTCACCACTGCTATTTATCTGGATTTTGGAGATATTGCTGCAAATGGTTAGAGATGACGATAACATAAAAGGCTTGAATATTAGAGGTTTTTCATATAAACTAAGAGCATTTGCTGATGATATTATGTTTATTGTTGAAGATCCTGTTAATAATATGCCTATGGTATTTGAAAAAGTAAAAGAGGTTGGCGATCTCGCAGGGTTCTATGTAAATAAGAATAAATCCAAGATATTGTGTAAAAATATGATAAGTACAAAGCAACAAATGTTACAAAACGTGACAGAATGTGAAGTGGTTAAAAAGGTTAAATATTTGGGAGTTGAAATCACAATGAAAAATATTGACTTGTTTAAGAATAATTATGAAAAATTGTGGGGTTTAATAAAGAGTGATTTAGAAAAATGGGAAAAACTTAGATTATCTCTTCTTGGAAGAATTGCCGTTGTTAAAATGAATGTACTGCCCAGGTTAATGTTTTTGTTTCAGACAATACCAATTGTGAAAGATGTGAAAGTGTTGGTGAAATGGCAAAGAGAAATTTTTAAATTTATCTGGGCAGGAAAGAAGCCAAGAATTAAAATGAAAATAATGTACGATACTAAAGATAGAGGTGGCTTCCAAGTCCCGAATTTGCATTTGTATCATGAAGCTGTATGTATGTCTTGGTTATCTGAATGGGTTAATTTGGAAAATAGAAAACTTTTGGCTCTTGAGGGGCACGATTGCAGATTTGGCTGGCATGCCTATCTTTGGTATGGGAAAAATAAAGTTGATTCAATGTTTAAGCATCATTATGTAAGGAGAACATTGTTTGATGTATGGACCAGATATAAGGATACAGTTTCCGATGAGAGGCCTTTGTGGATTGTTCCAGCAGCAGTTATACATCCTCTTTCAGAATATAAAGGTAATGACTGGTTGAAATACCAAGAACTGTTGCTAAAAGAGGGGAAAAAATATGTTTTAAAACCAAACAATGAACTAGAATTTGAATATGGATGGTTACAATATTGTCAAATAAGAGATATTTACAAAAAAGATTGTAAGGAGGTTGGTTTTAGAGCTAAGAATGATGAGTTTGAAAATATATGGTTAAAAAGAGAGCGAAAAATGATTTCAAAGATGTATAAAACTTTGTTGACTGCATATACTTTGGATGAAACTGTTAAAGAGCAAATGATAAAATGGGCCATAAACATGAACAAAGAAATTTCTATGGAAGCATGGGAGTTTTTGTGGAAAAGATCTTTTAAAATGTCTACCTGTGTTAATGTAAAAGAAAATTGCTACAAGATGATGTACAGGTGGTATATGACACCAAAAAAGATTGCTAATATTAGTATGGATAAGAACTTGAGTAATAAGTGTTGGAAATGTAAAAAAACAGAGGGTTCTTTTTACCATATGTGGTGGTCATGTGATAAAGCAAAGGTATACTGGTCTAATATACACTGTGTGATGCAGAAAATATTAAAAATCCCGATTGGGAGAAGTCCGGAACTTCTTCTCTTAGGTTTGACAATGGAAAAATTTCCACAGGAAAAAAGGACATTATTATGGTACATGATTACGTCGGCGAGAATGGCCTTCGCTCAGCAACGGAAAGCGGAGAAGGTGCCGGATATACATGACTGGTTTAGAAAATTGCTGTTTTTAGCGGAAATGGACAAAATGACAAAAAAACTAAATGGACAAATAACAGAACAGTATCTAAAAGACTGGGAAGGTTTGAAATTGTATATGGAAACTGAATATAGAATGAAGGGGAAAATGTACAATCTAGATTTGTATGGATACTGAATGAGAAGTGAAGTGAACTCTGGATTGCATTATACTTTTATTTGAAACTATGTTGAAATTAGTTAGGTTTTTTATATATTTGAAATGTGTTACCTGGTTGTCGATTGATATAAGTCTAAACTTGATTACCGTCTAATATATACTTTTTTGTTATTAGCAGTGTTGGAAGCCTATTGGGGGGTGGGGGGATGGGATGGAAATTTCTTCAAATTGTATTGGTAACGTTGTTGAAAATGTTGAGTGCATCCCAATAAAAATTTTGTTTAAAAAAAAAAAAAAAGAAACTGCAGTAAGGAACTTTGGAACTATCTATCCTGACTGAAGGAATCGAGCAACAAGCTTTAACAGCACACCACCTCACCCTTACTGTGCTGCTCCAGGCCAACTCACAAATGTATGAATACTTTTGAAATATTCTGCTGTTTTATGAGCTGTTCGCTATAGAGGTTTTTGGTATGACCAATAACAAAGAAATATAACACGGCCCCTATAAGACATACTACATAATAAACATTTTACATTATCCCACTTGCAAGGTGGCCCTCCCACCACTTTACTTCTTAGTTACCATTTTAATATTACCACCCCGCCCATCACCTACTGCTAGCATTGAAGAACTCACAAAGCTTCCATGACCTTTTACTGGATTCCAGTGATCACCTTTTCCGCAAGATAAAAAACCCATGCGTAACACTTGCAAAAACAAACATCAAAACAGTTCAATTACTGTACCGGCTGTAAGAACACCCATATGACTTGTCTGTTGCAAGAGTCCTTCTTTTCAAAAGACCACTGAAAACATTTCAGGGCAAGAAGGATTAACTTTCCCCAGAACACCCATGGGCAGGTAAAAGGGGTGGGGGTGATGGAAATGCTTTGATCACAGTCCTGTTATGGCACCCATACATGCGAGTATGAGAAGAATGGCAATGACACAAAGGACTTCACAGCCAAGAGAAGAGGATTGGCTCATCTCCACTTCACAAACTTCTGCCTCTAAGTTTAGGCTCCTCAAAAAAATAGTCAAGAATTTGTAGCAACTTTTTTTTTAAACAGACACGTGTACACATGATCATGGCTTCTGCTATTTCTACATCCCTAACATGGCAACTGAAAATTTCACAGGCACCCCAAATGTATTCCACCACTATTCCAAAACAACATGTTTGCCTGCATGTTCATTCAGTGGCACAGAACAAGACATTTAAACTGAGAAGCATCCGGGCTTACCATATGAGAAACAGAGGCCAACAAGTATGGTTCTCCTATACTTTACAAGAGCTCGTAGGGTGTGCTGGTTAAGAGACTGAGCCACAGACCAAGAAGCCCCTAGTTCAAGCCTCACCCTTGGCAGGTTTGAGTGGCAATACTCTCTCAGTCTTATCCCCCACAAAACAATGGAGGAATAATTCTGTCCTACCTTTGAAGTATGTTGCAAGAATTACTAGAATTTCAAATGTCCTGGACAAACAGTGGTTTCTCCATGATAGGTACAACAACAATTTATTGCTGCAATCAGGTGTTGTTCTCTCCCTTTGCAATTTAAGATTCAAGGTTTGGGACCTTGAAACCTTGAACAATGCTCAGTTCATTGTGACATTTGAATGCATGCACCTGGGCAAACAGGATTTTGTTTCCCACTCCAACAAACCGGATGTCAAAGCAAACTGGTGCTTGATTTTTGCTTATGCCATCATGGACAAAACAATGCCTTACCCTCAGAGATGCTTTTTAATTCTCTCTCTCTCTCTCCCTCCCACTCACACAGACACAAAACTGCAAAATTTCCATGAAATCCATGATTGTGTTTCAACCCCCATTTCTTGGCATGGACCCACCCCCAAGTTCTAATATTATGTAATTAGAGAATCCCTTCTGCTCTCTATTCACGGTCTCCATAACATGCATAATTTTACCTATCTTTTTTTCATTTTAAACTGAAAAGCTTCATCTCTGAGAGGAAAAGTCTTTCCTCTCAGAGAATATGCTTCAACCCATAAAATTATCTGGGTTGGCCTTTTCTGAATTTTTTTCAGCTCCACAATATCCTTTTTAGATGAGGTGGCCACAACTCAACGCAGTATTCCAAGTGCAGCCATGCCATAAATCTTTACAAAGATATTACACAACAGGAATTCCTTCGCTCAGGTAAGAATTGCTTAAGTTCTTCACACCAGATCATATTCAGTGTTGTTTTTACCAGAAATGTAATCATTCTCATTTCTGCTGTGGCAAAGATCCTCACAGTCTGTAAGAATGGGGAAGACTGGAGTTTGTTAAAACTATCTTTAAGAACAGTATTTGCCAAGTCTCAAGATGGGTGTCTCACCCCCAAAGCCAGATAACAAACCAAAAATGGTAAGGGGGCAGGGCAAGTAAAATAAGTTAAAAAAAAAACATTGAGGGAGAAGATGATGGCAGAATGAAGCAGTGGTTTTATGAGGGAATGTACCCATGGGTTTATGAAGACAGCTTCAGAGCACTTATGGGCTTCAACATCATTTCCAGTAACACAAGACCCTAATTCTGCATTCCCATTCTCTGTGTGCACATCTCAGTGGTGTCCCGATAAGCTTCCCAAAAGTTATCTGGGTCAGAGTTGTTTATATGACACATGGGAGTTTTGCTTGGTGGTCATTTAGTCAAGTTTCAAGTATCAGTAAAAGCCTCAGCAGAGTCCAACTGAAGTCTATTCTGTACATCACATCTTTAGCTATAATAGTCACAACCAGTGTTCCCTCTAAGATGAGTTAGTGAGAGCCAGCTCACTTTTTTAGCCTCCAACTCACACATTTTTTGCCTTAGCTCAGGAAGGATGGCTCTAGAACAAACTAATTTATCCAGTAGCCAAATCGCTCACTCACAACCTTAATGCCAGGAGCTCATAAAGTAGAATTTTTCCTCACAAGACTCCACAGCTTAGAGGGAGCATTGGTCACAACTGGCTTCAAACTCATGGAAGGTCACTGCTATGCATCACCAATATGCCAAATGACTCAGAGCAAGTGCCAAATACTGACACAAGCTTAAGAATGGACCTCTTCTCCCTTCAAGTTAGAGCAATGGGGGCTTACAGGCTTCTTGATTAAGTCTACTGCCCAAGCAGTATTAAACAAAGGAGATTACTGCTTTCTTCGGTTCACTGTGCACAGAAATCAAGTGTCCCCCCTCCCAAGGAGAATTAGTCATTGGGTACAGCAGGAGGCAAGAGCACCTACCTCCAAACAAGCCATTTGTCATGGTAATGATAGGGTTTCAGGAGCTCTGATCTGCTTCTCTTGAAGTCTATGATTATTCCCCCTCAAAAAACACAACATAATATCCAATTGTCAAACTGGAACTTTTGTTACATGCCTTTGAGGACTCAATTTGTGAGCTAAAATAGTATATCTTGGGCTTCCTTTTGGCAATGACTTCCAGAGCTTGCTGTACTGGTTGGGGGAGAATCCCAACACTGGTACAGTGAGATACAGATCGCATGCTAAGAATGACAAATGCTTTTAAGTTACACAGAACTGTCTATAAACCCAATAAAACATTAAGTCAAAAAGCTAGATTCTCCCTGTACAAGAGGGCAGAGTATAAAACTTCACTGTGTGTTATCCAGGATTAAATTTTAGGGGCCAACATAACAACTGCTGTCTATGTAAGCCATGAGTAACATCAGGCCCATAAAGTACCCATCCCCCAGCCCATTTCCTAAATGATCTCATAATAAAAGGTCATACTCTGCCTTGGCTGTGAGCCCCTCCCCCTGCTCGTTCTCCATGAAACATTGCAGATGTGGGAGTTTGTTCAGAAGGATTTCCTAGGACAGCAACAGAGAAAAGACAAGAGGACTACCCTTCTCTTCCATTCCCAGTGGCTACTTCCCCCTGTGATTTGCTCTTCACAGGACCTAGCCCAGCTGGAAAAAGAAAGGATAAGATCAGCTTCTGGAAGAGGTGCCAATGTGTGTGAGTGAGACAGTGAACATGGCACACTGGCCAACGCACCACAGTCTGTCAACCCCATTGTGCAAATTCACTAGAACTGTAAGTTACTCCTGGTTGCAATACTGCATTTTATAGGGCCCTTTAGTAAGATTCTGGCAAGCCCTGAGATGGGAGGAAGCAAAGGAAGGGTATTAAAGGAAAGGGAGATTAGAAATTAAAGCCCATGAGAAGGAACTGAAAGCTATGAGGAAGAGCAGGTACTAACCCAAGCCATGTGGAAGTCACACCCCAAAATTCCATTTGCCTTTAAACAACTGCAGCCTAGTAACCTTTGTAAGCCAATTCCATAGGGGAAAGTAAGCAAAGGAATGAGCAAGCCTTTTACAACCAAAACAACATCTCTGTGAAAAAGATATGCTTTCTACCTACCTACCCACCCACACACACACACGCACAAACACAAAATGTGGAGGTGAACACTGTAGTGACACTGGAAACACAATCAAATCCAAAGCACTTCTGAACATCTGCCACTTACTGCTCTGATGACAGACTGAGTTATTAAAGTTCTGTTCTGTTGGATTTTGCAGCCTTAAAGGCATGCCTTCACCAACTGTCACAGAGCTGCTCACCTTTAACGCAGAGGCCAAGCTGATCATGTGCTCGTTCAGGGTACTCTCGGACTCCTTGTAAGTCAAGCAGGTGAACAGATATTCCTCAGGATCAAAGGCATCAGCCCCCTGTTGCTCCACATCATTTGCCACCCCCACATAATAATCCTCAATGTCCCCAGGATCTTCGTCTTCTTCCTCCTCCTCACAGTTCGGATCATAGTCCTCTTCATTGCTGTCAGAGCCCTGGCTGTTCATGTCCACAGACATCTTAAGGCTCTGCCAAACTGCAGAGCAGGAGAACAATGTCTGTTCCTTTCTCCTCCACACTTTACCACTCTTTTGACTTCATCTGACTTTTCGGATTCCTAAATTGGAGGAGGGAGGGGGTAGAGAGGTGGGACAAAGGGAACAAAAACAAAAGAATAAGTTTATTTTCATGCCCACAAAGTATATGCATGTCAGCAGCAAAGCAGTTTTTATATGGAAGAGACTAACTCTCAATTTGTAACATTAAACAGTGATGCTCATATACATGGAAGCCTGGGAGTCACATTTATTTCACAGGCCAAGAGCAGCCATGTTATTCCTGCTGCCTAAATGGTTAAAGGATCCATGTTCAAACCATGGTTCAGCTACAAACTTTACTTCATAGTTCACAGATAAATCTTTCCTTTTCCACTCAAGGCTGTAGCTTACCACACAGGAAATAAGTGGGAAGAGAACTGTAAAATACTCTTCTGTGGAAAAGGTTACAGAAATTTCAGATGAGGTGGTACAACATCCCAGATCGCCATTCTATCACATTTTACCGCGGTGTTCCTCCAAGGAATTCAGGGTTGTGTTAGGTTAGGAGTGCCAGTCGTATATATATTATAAAGATCGAGAATTGATGAATAAAGTCACCATTGCTGCCATCCCTAATGTATTAGTTTACAACCAGCTAGCACTTTATGTTTTCAATTGTTTTTAGATGTCATAATTGTTTTTATGTTATTCTTGTAAGCCACCCTGAGCCTGCTTCGGTGGGGAGGGTGGGGTATAAATCAAATAACTAAATAATCTGGGAGAACTGGGTTTGATTCCCCACTCCTCCATATGCAGCTGCTGGTGTGACCTTGAGTCAGTTACAAATTCTTTCAGAGCTGTTCTCAGGAGCAGTCCCTGAAAGAGCTCTCTCAGCCCCACCTACCTCACAGGGTGTTGTGGGGAGGGGAAGGGAAAGGAGATTGTAAGCCACTCTGAGACTCCTTTGGGTAGTGAAGGGCAGGGTATAAATCCAATCTCTTCTCTTGTTGTTTTCCATAACTTTGGTGCTACAGCTGGGAAGGCCCTTTTCCTGGGATGCTACTGTCTAGCCCCAGATGATGGGGGCTCCCAGAGGAGGGCCCTTGAAGATGATCATAATGTTTATGACTCTGAGAATATTTTTGTCTTGGTAAGCCACACAGTGCACACCCAATGGAGGGAACTGCATCCACAGTGCTTCCACCTCAAGAGTATAGGAAGAGAGAAGGTATTCCTTCAGGTTGCCTATGATGGCTTTAATGGTTAAAACTAGCACTTTAAATAGCCCTAGAAAGAATCTGGGAACCAATGCAGCTCCTTGAAAATCAGGGTACTGTAGCCTTTTGGGCCAAATCAAGTGAACAGGCTGGCCACTGCACTTGGGACTAGTTGAGGTATCTGCACAATCTTCAGAGGCAGCCCCACCCAGAGATAGTAATTTAACCTACAACTTACCGAAGTGTGTTAGATGGAGGGCATTTTTTTATTTTTGAGGACGAGAAAAAACAGTGTTGGGCCACCCCGATACTTGACTATCAAGTAACAACAGCTGGGCAGGAGGTCCCCAAGCCATGCTGGTGGTTGGTGTGTGCCAACAGACTTTGGAATAGAAGCATAATCTGCCCTAGACAGGGGGAATGCAACCCCATCCATACCAGGTCACCCACACAAGTCCTAAGGTGAACAGCCTGCCAGCTATCAACATCACTGCCTAGCCCCACTATACTGCTTAACAGATGTCTTGTCCTATTGATTGCATGGACTTACAGTGTGCAATCCACCCTGAGTCTTGATGAGGAAGTTAGACTATAAATAGAGCAAATACCATCAACTGATCACCTTTCCTCCTCCAAAATTCATTTTATTGAAAATGCCACTCTGTAGCATCACAGTCTTACCTTTTCTTTGCCTTCTACTACCAGTTTATCATCCCTCTTCTCACCTCATCTTACCTAGAAAGTAATCTTTCTTGGCAAGAACTGTGATGTGACTGTAACTAATGGCCCTAAATAAACACTGTGCAGTAACTGCGACACCTCATATCTTCAAAGTATGCAACTCAAGTTCTCATGACCTTTGTGAGATGCACTTTTGCCCGTCTCAGAAACAGGAAGCAAACTGGCTGAAATGAAAACAGTTCAACAGCAAAGCTGAGAAGTATGCTCATGTTTAACCCAGTTTAGAAGTCAGAAGCTGAAAGGCAGACAAATCATGAGCTATCACTTCCTCACAAATCCAGAACTCCAAAGCTGGAAAGTGTGAAAACAGGCTGTCTTACTATTTCACCTCTAAAAACGATTGCAAAGTATACAGGTATTATCAAGATTTACATCTCATTACCTAGTGAGTGCTTCAGATAATGTAATCTCATCAACAACGTATGCAAGTCATGACTGTAGCCAGCAGCAACCTCCATCTTTTTACCAACAAGGCTAGGAATTAACTGATGAGGCTCACGAATGCCCAAGTAGCACATAAATTTGTTGCATAATATTTACACTCTGCCTTACTCAAAAGGACTCAAATACATCTCATAGATTTAGGGCCTGGCCTTCTCGAACCAATCATAGAGAGACTTTATACAGTGCTGGTATTATTATTTTTAAAATAAGTTAATTTATTTATTAACAATTTAACAGTTTTACAAAAACAAATAACAAAAAAAGAAACTAACTGTACATGCTTCTTCAACTTAGGCATACAAATATGTTTAAAAATAAATCAAATCCTGATACAGAGGATTTTTTGGAAGAATATCTTTTTCCATTAAGTAACATAATTGGGAACCAAGTCTTTACAACTTTGTTTTGATATTGAATTGCTGAACTATTACATAAACTAAATGACTATTTACTCAGATAATCCCAAATCTTTACTAACCATTGTTGAACAGATGGAGCTTGTTTATCTATCCATTTTGTTGCTATCGCGGTTTTTGCTGTTATTAATGAAGTCGAGATTCCTTCCTTTTTTTTGTGTTGTAATTTGTAATGTTTTCCAGTTTTCCAATAATACCACTTCTGGTTTTAATGATATATTGATGTGATATCTTTTATATTTGATATTATTTGGGTCCAAAAGTCTTGTATTAAAGGGCATGTCCACCAACAGTGCATAGCTGACCACACTTCTTACAATTTGGTGAGTAGGTGTTATTTATTCAGTATAGTGTTGCGGGATATCATCGTAGCAAAATTTTTACAGCTTGCATTTTTATGGTAAATATTTTCAATATATGACTGGGCACATTCAAAAATAAGTAATTTTTATTGTAAAGAATTTTCCTGTTATATATGATGAAAAGCTTATATTCAAACTATTACAAATATAATGGTTTAAATAGTGAGATCGCTGGGATACATATATAGGCAAGTACAACATAGATGAGTAGTGAGATACATGAGCTACAGATCGTGTAGATGAATGAGTGTGACCAAGAGGGTGTGGAACATCAAGAGATATTTCCCAACACATTTTGCCAAGATGTGCAGTTAAGTTTAACCATTACAGTGAGTCAACGACAATCTCTGGGCAAACACCTTTCTGGCATCTCAGAACATAATAAAAAATACCCAAGACTTCAAATTTTTGTGGTATCATGCCTTTTTTACAGCTGCTTTTAGAAGACTGATAAAACATCATGACTTTAAAAAAAAAATTATTAGCCAAGAGTGCTTAGACAAGCAGAAAGACAGGATAAAAATTTCAACAATGCATATAAATAAATTAGATCCATTGTTATTTATTCAACTTACATTCCATCTTTTTGGCCCCTGTTATTTTATACTCAGCACAATCCAGCCATCTAGTCATACAGAGCAAGAATTTTTCCATGCAAGACAGTCAGATTCTGTTGTATTTATCTCATCCCAATGTGTATAGCCAAGTATGACCTCTCTCTCTCCTCCCCATCTTTTGTTTGTTGACACACTAGCATCTTCAGAGTCAGATGCTGTGGAGGTTTTTAACACTTGGGCAAAAAGGTTGTCTTACCTGTCACTTTGAAATTCTTTACTGTAGTATCTCAGCACAGAGATGGTAATTACACAACCCATCCATTCATTAATTTCTCATTTAGAGAAGAGGATTGCCTACTCCCATACAAACCTACCTGACCACTATTACCATCTTGTGAAACCCTGTTTCAGGTGGCCCTGCCTAAAGGTTACACAGGTAGTAATGCAACAGAAGGCCTTCTTGGTCATTGCACTGAAATTGTGGAATGCCCTATCCAAGGATATTCATCTGTCTCTTTTCATCACTATCTTCTGCCAGCAGATGAAAAATTTCTGGTTTTGTCTAGAGTTCCCTCAATGACTCCTCCTTCCTATTTGTTTTTGTTTCCCTTTTATGATATGTTCTATAATGTTTTGCTTTTGTGGCCCAAATTGGGCAGAAAAGCAGGAAATAAATTTTGTTAACAGAAATAAATAAAATAATAAGATCTTTGGCCCCCTCAAAAACATTTGCAATTAGTCTAAAGTCCTGCTACAACTTTACCTAGTTTCCTCCAGCAGTAGAAAATGAGCATCAGAAGCCAAACATATTGGGATTATTGACCCCTAATAATCTTTCAACCGCAGAATGTCCTCAAAAGTATTGCATCCATATAGTTATTTAGGGAGATTATCAACTGAGAAGTCTACTCACCCAAGCTTCTACCCTGCTTCCACCATCAGCTACTTTCCTGGGTTTGGTTATCCCAGGTACCTGACCAGGTGTGGAAGGACAAAGCCACTCTCAGATGGTAGGAAAACACTCTGCCTCCATTATGCATTCCAGCTGCATTACACAGGCCACCAGAACTATTCCTCATTCAACCTTTAAAAAGCCTCTTGTTGAAGGGAGAGTTACAATTCACATGTTCTCCAGTCTAAGTCCATTGATTTCGATTTGAACAGAAAACTAGAAGGGCTCCTTGCCAACTGGAATACATTTCCCCCCAAAATCTTCTATCTGTTCAATGAGGCCTGTGACACTGACAGGATCAGCCCCCAGTTCAAATGCAGAGAATGTCACAAATCTTCCAACTGCTTAGGAAACAAACCTGTGTATATTTGCAGTTCAGCTTCCATGAGGGAAATACAGTTGTCAGTTTGGCTGGGAATAAAATATCACATAGGCCTTCAGCACAGGAAAAGCTTTAAGGGGCAGGCTGTGAACATAAAGGACAGGCAGGCAAGATAGTTAACAAGGAGTGCATAGTAAGGCAACTGTCTCAGAAAGGAGAGTCTGAGGGAAGGACAAATGGAAAAGATGATGGATCAAGAAAAAGGGCAGATCAGACATTAAGGGGGCATCAGATCAGAGGGCAGATTGCATTAAGGGGGTTCTGGAGAAAAAGTGATTAAGGTCAACAGGGGGTAGAGGAACAGAAGCGGTATGGAGGCTAAAAGACACTGGGCAGCTAAAGAAAATGAGGCAATGTAAATAAATAAAATGGGCTGAACAGCAAGAGTGAGAGGAAATACTGGGCTGTGAAGCCACAGAATTGAAGAAAAGATGAACCAGGGAGAAAGTAAGGCTGGGCAAAACCATTCACAGGGCATGGAACAAAAGGGTCTGGAAAGAAGTAGAAAAGCAAGAGAGGGTTAAAATGCTGAGACTCTGGGCCAGGAATAGTGACATGACAGCTTTATAAAGTGCACAAGGGAAATTCTGCAGATAGTAATTTGTGCTATCTCCACTCACTCAGTGACTATACCACCAGCACATTTTGCAGATCTGGCTAGAGTTACAGGCTTGGTAAAGAAGACTATTTGAATGATAAATAGCAGGGTCCAGAAGGGCGGCTCATGAACAAGCCTGTTAAGAGAACTCAGAATGAGCAAACTGAAGCCAGACTGGACAAACCTTTCCTATTAAGAATGCTTTCAGTGCCCCCCATTGCTGCCTACGTGCACAGAATAGTGATCAACCCCCCACCTTAACCGCTCCATTCTGTGGCCAACTGTTTATTTCCCTACCTTTAATGTCACTACCCTGTACTTCACACTCCGAGTGAAGGGTGGGGTATAAATCCAGTCTCCTCCTCCTCCTCCTTCTGTGCCTGCACACTGTTTTGTGTAACCTGAGTTGGTCTTAACAGCATTACATGATTTTGTTTTGCACCACCTTGACTGTTCATTACAGACTGTATAGCCCTCAAGCACAGCCTAGTCCCCACAGCAGCTTAGAGCTATTGTTTCTATAACCTGTAAGACAACTTACATACTGCCACTACCACATGGTTTTGCTTCTGGTCAACATGCACATGCAGTACTCTCTACGTTCTAATACAAGAGGTCACTCCCATGCCTACATCATGAGGTGACAAAACCCTGTCTTGCACATATTAGAAAAAACAGCTTCAGCATCGGTATCCTCTATCCTATTCTGAAAACTACCACCTCTTCTCCAAATACGTACTCTCCTCCACGAAGCTCAGGATATCTCATAAGACAAGTTTCCTTTAATAAGTTAGGCTGAGAGAAAGTGAGTTGCTGAGGACAGAGGAAATCTCATGTATAATCCGGTGTGTGTGGGGGGGAGACTCTGAACCCATACATTCAGGAGAGGGGCCAAGATTCAGTAAGCAGAATGCCTAACATGCATGCAGAGGGGTCCCAGGTTCAATCTCCAATACTTCTATTTAAGAGTATCAGATAATGGATGATGTGAAAGATCTTTGAGACCCTAAAAAGCCGTTGCTACCCAGAGAAGGGAACACTGACCTTGGCAGACTAAAGGTATAAGGCAAGCCTCAGGTGCTCGAGCCCAATAGGAAGCCTCCTACCCCACACTGGCGCTGACAGGGGAGAGGGAACTCCAGACCCCCTCCCCTTCCTGCCACACACTTTTTGGGTGTAACGGAGAAAGCGAACGAGGCGCCCCCTCCCTCCAGCCCTACTTGCCTCTCAGTCACAGCCACACAACCGCGAGGCGGGGGGGAACCTCTCCCCTGTGCCCCCCTCTATGTAAACAAGGCCCGGCCCCCGCTCCTCTGCGCTCACCCAGGATGCGGGTAGGACGAGGCGGAGGCCGAAGCCGCCGAAGTCCCAGGCGACAGAAGCAACTCCAGCGGGGCCAGGGGGTAAAGCGGGAAGCGTTACCGGAGACTCGGGAGAGGGGAGAAAAATCAGCTCCCCGCGGGCTCCTCCATCTCTAGCCGGGCCACTGTGGCCTGCGTACCGGAAGCCGTGGCTGCCTTCATGGCGTCACTTCCTCCGCCGGGATAGAAGAAAGGGCGGGGGAGCAGAGGAGATGACGAATGATAGGGACGCAGGAGAAATCCTGGGGGAGGGGGAGCAAGAAAACATTGTCGTGTTGCAAAAGAAATTCCTGCATTGACCATTTTCAGGAACGGGGGGAGCAAGAACGTGCTTTTAGGTTAAATCCTTACTGTGGATGGGGGTGGTGGTGCAGAAATGGTATGAGACCCGCTGTGTTTTTTTGTGTTTTTCAAGGGCGTTTAAATGAGCAATACATAGCTGGACACATAGATTACCAAACAGCCGTAGGAGAGGATGGAAAGGCGGCCCAAATATAATCTCCGAACACCTGGACGAGTCCATTTCAAGTGCTCATACTAAGAGGACAGATATTACCGGTGAGGCAGAGGTCAAGTGCCGGTGCTGTAACTATACCGACAGCGCCTCCCAGCGGCAAAGGATTGCCTAGCTCTGGGCATTGGTGTCTTTCAGCGGGTCAGATTCCTCCGGGACAACCAGAAGATAATCCTCGGAGGTCCAATGTTAGGTTCTGAAAGATCTGTGCGGAGAATGTTTCCTGACTCACGGGGATTTATGTTACGGTACCAAAGAATGAAACCAAACCCCGATTTTGACGTAAAGAAAAATAAACTAACAATATGTGTTGTGTCAGTTAATGATTCCCTTGTTAACTTCAGCCTTTTCTTGGTACAATTCAAACTCACATCTCACTTTTTGTTACTGTTGAAAGAAAGAAAGAAAGAAAGAAAGAAAGAAAGAAAGAAAGAAAGAAAGAAAGAAAGAAAGAAAGAAAGAAAGAAAGAAAGAGAGAAAGAGAGAAAGAAAGAAAGAGAGAAAGAGAGAGAGAGACAGAGAGAGAGAGAAAGAAAGAAAGAGCGAAAGAGCGAAAGAAAGAGACAACAGACAGACTAAGGCTTGGACCCACCAGAGATTTCGATACACAGAAGGGATTTCTGTTGGCAGAGTGGGACTTCCTCCCCTTCCCACACAGACCCTTCAAATGCCACTCCTGGCCAAACTCAGAACTCCAGGAATGGGAGGGGGGCTTGGATGTCTGCTGCAGGAAGGAAAAATTAGCAAAAATCACCTCTGATTTTAGATCCAGGTGGGTAGCCGTGTTGGTCTGAAGGAACAGAACGAACTTTGAGTCCAGTGACACCTTTAAAACCAACCAAGTTTAATTCTGGGTGTAAGCTTTTGTGTGCATGCACACTTCATACAAAAGCTTATACCCAGAATTAAACTTTGTTGGTCTTAAAGATGCCACTGGACTCAAACTTTGTTCTGTTACTTCTGATTCTGTTTGTAGAAATCTCTCCATTGGATCGAAGCCCATATCCACATAAACTACACTACTGTTTATTTCTGTTAACGGTACTTTGTTTTTCCATTATTAAAAAGTTCACGTCTTTGCACATTTTGAGGGCCCTTTAGGGTTGCCAACATCCTGGTAGTGGTTGGAGATTTCCCGGAATTACAACCAATCTCCAGGCTACAGGGATCAGCTCCTCTGGAGAAAATGGCTGCTTTGGAAGATGGATTCTACGACATTATACCTTGCTGAGGTCCCTCTCCTCATCAAACCCTGTTCCCCAGGCTCCATCCGCCAATATCCTGGAATTTCTCAACCTGGAGTTGGGAACCCCACCTACAATCAGTTAAAACAACCAAACTGTACAATGACTCACTCAGCACCCTGAAACTGAGCAATAATACAGAATCTAAGCCCAACAAAAGCCCTGTGAAACAAAAATGGTTCTTAGAGGCCTATGGAAGGGTAACTGCTGTGCTGCTGGGGCTCATGTACCTCCACAGGAAGTCCAGACAGGGACTACTGTTAAAAAGACAGGAGTCTTAAGCTGCTGTCAAAGGTTGGCAGGTTGAAAGTTTAACTAAAAAAGAAGTGCGGGTGCACACGAAAGCTTATACCCAGAAATAAAACTTTGTTGTTCTTAAAGGTACCACTGGACTCAAACTTTGTTCTGCTGCTTCAGACCAACATGACTACCCACCTGAATCTAAACACCCTGGTGTCCTCAAAGAGACCATTAGATGATGATAAGATTCACAATGGCAGGTGTAGCAGACAGAGCCAAGTCCATCCCCTTTTTTGTTTCTGTCAATCCCATTTGTACCCTTGTGACCTGGAGAGAAAGCCAGCAACAGCCAGTCAGAGCCCTTGGAACCTAGGGAGGAGGAGGAGGAGGAGCACAAGGGGAAAGAGCTATTTAAAATGGTGGCACCAGTCAGGTAGGGTTAAGAGTTTCCTTAAGCAGAATAGGGCTGTTGTTCTCTCTCAAGCCACTTGAGGTGAAAGTGTCCTGTTCAGTGTGGTGCTCTGGTGTGGTACGCACTGGCATATGGATCTCATATGTAGCTTTTCAGAATTATTTGGAAGCTAGGGAGCAGGTGGAGGTCTTTTGTTTAAAAAGGCTATCATATAACCTAAAAGGAAGCCCATGGAAGAAAATAATAGTTTTTAGAGCTCACAATAGTCTGGCAGTTACTGGTGTTCTCTCCACTCTAACTCACTCACTCTCACACACACATTTGTCTGTCTTTCTGTCTGTCATCTATCTTCTATTAAGAAACTGTATCTGCAATATATCGCTCAACAGGTTACATGATATGAAGTTAGTCCTGAATGTCCCCAGTTTATTTTCCCCTCACTGTAAAATAAACCTTTCCTCATGTTGTGTTCAATCTCTGTTCTCTTCCTTGGTAGTAAGGGCAGAAAAGGCTACAACCAGGTTTCACCAAGGCAAGGGACAGGGCACCTCAGGACTACCACCAAGGTTTACCTCAGGGGTGGCTAGCTGTAAACAGTGCCAACCACTAGCAGGCCAGTAAATAAATATTTCTTTGGCCTATTTCACAGCTTTGTTGGTGGTATGATGGGCAAGTGTGACATGGGCAGGAGTCCTCAGTAAATCTCAGAATCAATGCATAATACCATTTTCAGGACAGTGACATTGGGCTGAGTGGGTGTTTTCCAGACAAAAATATTTTAGTGCCTGCTCCTTCCACTCCAACTTTACACAGTAGGTCAGATGTTTAAGAAGGCTGCTAGTGCATCATTACTGCTCGTCACAACAAGGTGCTGATGTATTTCACAGTAGACTCTCATTTGCACAAGCCAAAATTAAGCTGAGCAGTTCTGGCTGGTGCCTGACAAAAGATTCCAGAAAATGCCTTGGATCAACCAGTTTTTCTGCAGTTGGAAGGATTCCCCCGTCCTGCAAAATACAACTTTGTTGCCTCTGCCCTTCCACAGCAGCCTGAAAGGTCCCTGGCAATCCTGTTTCGAGGGGTCTCCTGTTCCCCAGGAGCAGGACTTGGGGGGGGGGAGCATTTGGGCTGTTGTGGGATGTGGTGACAAAGTTGCAGTTTGTACATAGGGAATCCTTCCTTTAGGGAACAACTCTGGTGGATCTAAGCCCCTTGCAAAGCCACAAAATATTATTTATATAGAATATATTCACAGACTGGCTCAAAGCAACACACAAAATAGAAACAATACAAAATAATCATAAAAATAATATAAGAATTATCAATAATAAAACAGTTCAAGGCATAAGTGCTGTATAAAACAATCAGCCGCTTAAACTTATATTCATAAAACCATCCTTAGACTAGAATCAGACCATAAAAACAACTTTTAAAGATTTTTGTTCAGTCGCACAGTCGAGTCCAACTCTTTGTGACCCCATGAACCAGATTACGCCAGGCCCTCCTGTCTTCCGCTGTCCGCTGAAGTTTGCTCAATTTCATGTTCATTGCATCGATGACACTGTCTAACCATCTCATCCTTTGCCGTCCCCTTCTTCTTTGACCTTCAATCTTTCCCAGCATCAGGGTCTTCTCCAGTGAGTGCTCCCTTCTCATTTGGTGGCCAAAGTATTTGAGCTTCAACTTCAGGATCTGGCCTTCCAGGGAACAGTCAGGGTTGATTTCTTTTAGGATTGAATGATTTGATCTCCTTGCAATCCAAGGGACTCTCAAGAGTCTCCTCCAGCACCATAGTTCAAAAGAATCTATTCTTCGGCGCTCGACCTTCCTTATAGTCCAACTCTCGCAGCCATACATTACTACGGGGAATACCATTGCTTTGACCATGTGGACTTTTGTTGGCAGGGTTATGTCTCTGCTTTTTATCATGCTGTTTAGGTTTGCCATTGCTTTCCTCCCAAGGAGCAGGCGTCTTTTAATTTCATGGCTGCAGTCACCATCTGCAGTGATCTGGATCCCAGGAACGTGAAGTCTGTCACTACTTCTACGACTTCCCCTTCTAATTGCCAAGGAGTAATGGGGCCAGATGCCATGATCTTAGTTTTTTTGATGTTGAGCTTCAAGCCCACTTTTGCGCTCTCCTCTTTCACCCTGAGCAAGAGGCTCTTTAGGTCCTTTTCACTTTCTGCCATCAGAGTGGTATCGTCTGCATATCTGAGGTTATTGATCTTTTCCCCAGCAATCTTAACTCCAGCTTGTGATTCATCCAGGCCAGCATTTCACATGATGTACTCTGCATATAAATTAAATAAGCAAGGTGACAATATACATCCTTGTCGTACTCCTTTTCCTATGCTAAACCAATCAGTTGTTCCATATCCGGTTCTAACTGTTGCTTCTTGACCCAGGTTTCTCAGGAGACATGTGAGGTGGTCTGGTATTCCCATCTCTTTAAGAACCTGCCATAGTTCCATAGATGGAATCCCTTAAAAGCCTGGGTTGAAACAAAATGTTTTAACCTGGCATCTAAAGGACAGCAATGAAGGCACCAAGTGAACCTCATGGTGGAGGACATTCCACATACAAGGTGCTGCCACTGAAAAAACTTATCTGTCAGATTGCCACCTGCTTCACCTCTGTAGGCAGGGGCCCAGAGAACATCTTAAAAGCAGTTTAATAAAGCAGGAATCCAGCAGCACCTTAAAAACAATTGAAATGTATCCCAACATGAGCTTTTGTGAGTCAAGAAAGTTTAAACTGGAATAAATTTTAATAGTCTTTGAAGTGTCACTGTACTCCCTTTTTATTTTGCTGCTACAGACTAACATGGCTAACTCATCTGGAATTACAATCAGTTTGTCTCAAAACTGAATGGCTGCAACAGTTCTGTTGCTGAGCTTTCAGCTACCTGTAACTGCTTTGGACAAGTTTTGTCAACTCTTGGCTACTTCTCTTTGAATCCTGGTGCTCCTTTTTTGTAACCTTCAAGCTACTTGAGATACCTGTAGTTTCTCCAGTTTAATTTGGCAGCTTTTGCATGCCAGAGGTCATCAGTCATTTAACAGGACAGAAAAATAGTGGTGCCTAGGTCATAACAGTTGACAGAGGCAAAATCTGGCACTTTGGAGCACAAAAACCACAAATCTATTGCCAGGTCAGCAAAAGTTGCAATGGGTTTGCCACTAGATGGAGGAAGAGATTGCATAAACTTTTGATTCATTCTTTCCAGTCTGGACAAATGCAACATGCTATTCTCAGCTAATCCCAAAAGCAGTTTTGGAAACAATAAGCAGCTGTCTTGTTTGACAAGTAGAGACAGCCAAATAACGTCAGCACAGCACACTCATACACTGCGCTTTCCTCTGTCTTCCTGTCACAGATAGTACTCAAAGAGGTATTCATAGTGTTAAGGAACAGAATCAAAACTCTGCACCAAAGTTTGGATTTGATTTCAGAAAGAAACAATGACAATATCATTGAAGCAAATTTGCTTCCCCCCTAGATTTGCTCCAGTTGTATTATTTAGCCTCAGGAATACTCAAGTATATATTTTTGAGGCTCCCCCACCTGTCATTTGGATTTGGAATGCATACAAATGGGGATTTGTGTTTGTGTGTTTTTAAGCAGGGCATAATGTGATGGCAGGGAAATCATGGGGGTAGTATCAAATATTCTTTTTAGAGATGCTTTTTACATGTTATAAATTATACATTCATAATTTTCAGTTTATTTTGAACACAGATGGGTGGTACAGAGCATGTGTTTGTAATACAAACATGCCTTTCCATGGACAAAAGGTGATTTTTAGGACAAGCTGCCAAATTCTCCTTCAAGTCCTTTGTTGGTTCATGTTTTAGTGAAACTGGTTTCACTTGCAGAGATGGAGAACACTGTAAATCTGGCTGTGACATTTTGGGAGGCAAGAGACTAAGAAAGGAAAGACAGAAGTTGACAGTTGTAAGAGCATTCAGCTCTTTGATTATGAACGAAAAGAATTTAATATTTCCTATTTTTTTAGTAAGGGGGCCTAAATTAAGTCAAGTCTAACATATGAAATACAGGGGGGGCCCCATCATAAGATTGGTTTGGAACCAGGGTGTAACATGGGAGAGACAAATGGGAGTTTAGGCTTGTTTGAGTATACCACAGGTGCCATGACCTGGATAGACCAGGCTAGCCCAACCTTATCACATCTCAGAAGCTAAGAAAGGTCAGCCCTGGCTAGTATTTGGATGGGAGACCTCCAAAGAATACCATGGTCGTGATGCAGAGGCAAGCAATGGCAAGCCACCTGTGAACATCTCTTGCCTTAGAAACCCTACAGGGTTGCTATAAGTCAGCTGTGACTTGACAACACTTTTCACCACCACATATCATAGGCAGGACTGTGCACCCACCTGTTTCTGTCCAGGTAAACACCTGCTGGCTGTGCCTTGAATTAAACTTGTGCTGCACATTGACCACCGATGGATGTTCATCCATTGTTTAGAAGTTTGTTCTGAGTCTGTGATCATCTCTGCTGAGATGTATCAAGGGGACCACCTTGCTCCTTTATTATTTATGTACTTTATTTACAGCCTGCCATTCTTGCTGAGATTTCAGGCAGACTACAGAATATCTTAAATGATGTTCTCAGACCATATAAGACATTCAGTGAAGAAATGCAATAGGACTAGGATGACAGAATTAGAAAACAATGTTAACAGCAAACTGCCTAAGGCCAGATATACCACAAGCAATGGAGAAAGTGGATTACAAAGGTAGAAGAAAGCGTAGAAAAACCAAGATGACACCTACAATAAACAGTGCAGCTGGCTACAATCCTGTTCACTTACAAAAGCACACTATTTGCACAGCATTAAAATAATTAGGATAACGTATACATTCACTTCATTTATAGATACGTTGACAGAATTCTGGTCCCTTCTCAAACTCCAGGATAGTTTTATTGCTCTAGTGGTGAATGATCTGAGGCCTTTATCCACCCATATCTTGGTAATAGCACCTCACTGTGAAGGAAAGAAACACACATTAAAAATAAGGTGTGTATTTGAGCAAGCCATCACAATTATTTCTTTTTACAAAACTTTTTTATTGTGTTCTTTCCTATTTAATTTAATCTTCTTTGATCATTTTTTTTGGGAGCGGTGAGAAAAGTTCAGTGCTTGGAAACAGACTATTTTTTTACTTACAGGGACATCCCTGTAAGAGCTGTGGGCTGCAGCAGTATCAGCTGCTTGGAGGCACATTTCCTAGAAATCTAGGGAGAGCAAAGAAAGCAGATGGGCTTAACCCACGCTCAGATCCTCCTGCTGTCACCATCTACCAGTGTGACATGTATGAGATAAACTGTGGGACAGTAACTGGGGAGCCTCCCAGCTGCTGGGCTTTGTTTAGAAAGCCTGGCCTGAAGAGTTTCAGGCTTCCCTGTATGTCTCAACAGTTTCCAGAGAGTAAGGGGAAAAAACCACCTTTTTGTACCAGGTCACGATAGCATATCAAGTTCAAAGCCTGTCAGCAACACCTCATTGCTGGCCACAGAATAAGACACAACAAAAGCACATCACAGCTGGACAGCATAGCTTAGCATTGGGGTGGGGGGAGAAAACTTTTGGAGGGGGAAAAGAAGGTCTAAATTCTAGGGTTGCCAGCCTCCAAGTGGTGGCTGGAGATCCTCCAGAATTACAACTGATCTACAGATGACAGAGATCAGTGCCCCTGGAGAAAATGGCTGCTTTGGAAGGTGGACTCTTTGGCATTGTACCCCACTGAGGTCCCTGTCCTCCCCAGGCTCCATCCTCAAATCTCCAGGAGTTTCCCAAACTGGATCTGGCAACCCCACTCCCCCATCCCCCGTTGGTGCCCAGGGAGGACCTGGCAACCCTAAGGCATTATAGCCTGCTGAGGTCCCTCCTCTCACCAAGCCCCTCTCTCCCCAGGATCCACCCACCAAACTCCAAGAATTTCCCAACATAGAGTTGGCAACCCTAATTTTAACACAAGTTCTCATGAATATTTTGATGTGGATGGTTTAAAGGGGGGGAGCAAAGAAATGTGCCAGGTGGTGAAGTCACAAGCTCATTTCTGTCCTGGAAATTCTGTATCCTGATCATAAAGATATCTGTACGTTGGTTGTGGTATTGTTCAGTAATGAAGGAGAAGCACTGTACATGTTCAGAAAGTCTCCTGTTTATGCTTACTTTAGATGTTCCATGGTTAACAGTGTTGTTGTAAACTGCTTTGGGTCCCTATTGCAGAATAAAAAAACTGTGTCTAATAAATGTGTATGTGTTGTATGCAGATACTGGGCCTAAATTAAGCCCTGCCAGAGTCGATCTTCCAAATGTTTATTCAGTACATTTTTTAAAAAAGTTCTGCCCTTCCTCCAAAGAGCTTATGGTGGTGTACATTTATTGGGGCTTTTGTGGGTTTGCCTATGTTCTTTATAAAGTTTAAATCTCTTGTAACTTTTATGGCACACATGGCCTGGCCTGATCTGGTCCTTGTAATAAATGAGTTCAACACCTCTGAACATAACATCTCTGGGAGAGATCATATGGAGATTCAGAATGAAATGGTCGTCATGACACTTATGATGCCCGGTGCTCTCTCTCCATCTAATTCCAGAGAGGCAGGAGAAATGTTGAACAAATATTTAGAGGGTATGAATGGACTGGAACTAACAGAAAGACCTGGTTTATGGACACAGGGGGAATTAGGTGGCAGAGGTGTAGGACTTTGGACAAGATGGAGGATGCAGAACATCTTATTGTGGAATGTTCTGCTGTTACAAACATTTTGGTGAAAGAAAACCAAAATAGCAAGCAAAAAGAGAGTAGACCTTCTCTCTCTGCTATGCCTATTTTCTATTTATATGGGGTTTATTAATGCTAAAGAACATTCTAAGTTGCAGTCCACCACCACCAGTTGAAAGTGGTGCAGTTCTTTTTCACCACCTCAGGGCCCTGCTCCCTCATTCTCATGCACATGTGAACTAGTCTTCAATCCAGACAATTAGAAGTAATGTTGATGGGGTATAAAGCTGATAAATGTTACAACTTATTCTGGCTAGGGCTGTACTTCCTCTGAAAGGGCAGGCATGCAGTTTGGGGGTACTTGTGGAGTCTCAATTGTCTCTGTGGGCAGACAGGTGACATTGGGTGCATATAATAGCTGCTTCTATAAAAAAATTAATCTGTTCACTATCACAAATGTCCAGATTACACCACTATAACATTCTCTATGTTGAACAGAGTCTGGAAACCTCGAGCTTCCGGTTAATGGCGGCTTGAAAGCAGACGTGTCTCCGGGATGCTCCTGGGACACGATCTGTGTGCCAGAGGCTTGGAGGGGGCGAGCAATCGCTACTCCCTGGGAGCCTTGGGGAAAAGGCTCCCAGCCAAGGGGCTTCTGATGGGGCTGCCTCTTCTCCAGCATGATGCTGGAGAATCGAAGTGCTCCTTCGCCCCAGTGGTTCAACCGCTGTGCATCTTAACGGACTTAGAGACGCTGGCCGGGACAAACGGAGGAGATCGTGCAACCAGACAATTACAAGTGATGTCGTAAGACACGCAAGGAGCAGTGTGTTATTTAAAAGCCGTGAACCAGCGGTTTAAAAGGAAAGCACCCCCCTTGGCAGAAGCGTCGGAAGTGAGCGGGGGAGGGGCCCCTCCCACATGCAGAGACTTTAAAGCAGATTAGCAGGGGGGGAGCGGAAGAACAAGCATAGAAACCAACTTTAAGAACCTTACCAGTTAAAGTCAAAGCGTTTTGGAGGCATTCAGAGACTTTACAAACTTTCAGCTAAAGTAAACAATACAGAAAGATGGCGGGGAAGCGACCTGACAAAGGACAGAAACCGAAACCACCAGGAGGCATGAGCCTGAGGCCGGAAGAGACCATAGAGTTTTCTAGGCTCTTAGCAGATTCTCTATGCCCTCTGCTGGACCAGATGACCAACATTAACCAGCAATTGACAACTCTGAACCAGAATTTTGCAGCACAGCAATTGCAACTTGCAGAAACCACAAAGAAAACAGAGCAGGTGGTTGAAAAAGTAAAGGATCTTGATGCCAGCTCTACAAAAGCAGGGGAAAATATGCAAGTACTAGAAAAGAAGCAAGCTTCGACAGAAACACAATTGTTACAGCTACAAACGGAAAGAGCAAATATGGTACTCTGGTTCCAAGAGGTGTCAGAAGCCCCCAATGAGAATCTAAAGCAACTACTAAGTGATGCATTGGCCCCAATGATAGATTTAAAAGCAGAAGACATTTTCAGCAAAATGGATGTGGCCTACAGAGCTTACTCCACGTATATTAAGAAGAATAATCTGCCAGGGGAAATTGTTGTGAGATTCTCAAAGAGGCATTTAAGAGATTTAATTTTAAAAGCAACTGCAAATACTCCCCTGAAAATCGGAGGCAACAACATAAGGATACTAAAAGACATTCCATTTGAGATAAGAAAAAAGAGACAGAAGTATAAGGAACGCATCCTTTTTTTTTTACAAACAAATAGCATTGCATACAGGTGGTTAATTCCTGAAGGTGTCACTTTCAAAATAAAGGAAAGAAGAGAAAAAATTGATTCTTTTCAAAGCTCGAGAGTTTTTGCAGCTGCAACTGGGAGATTCAGAAGCGGAGACGAAAGAAGAAGAAGACAGCAGATCTACTGGCGAGTTGGACTCTGTGTCTTCTGACGGGGACTTGGATGCAGAAAAGGAGGCGATTGCTCCCAAACAAAACTATCAACTGAGAGACTGCAAGGAGAAGCAAAAAAGGAACTGAGACCTTGAAAGCCCGTATAAAGCCTTTATCCTATGTGATGACTTGGGGAGGGTTCTTGAATTGAGAAAATAGTTAAGCTGATGCAGAATTGGGATTATTAGATCATGCTCAATGCTTTTCAAAGCTTTTTAGGGACCAACATGGATATAAGCATTACTGAAGATCTCCATCTCTTGGGGTTTTAGTTAGTTGTGGTTATCTTTTCTTTCTCCCTAGATGTAGATGTCTCCCTTCCCTTTTTCTGTTGTAGTTTGTAGTGTTTAGAAAATGCAAATTAAAAAAATCCCTTTCGGGGGGCCAAAAAAAAAAAAGAGTCTGGAAACCTCAGTTGATTCAAAATGCAATGATCTGAGAGGTGTGGGGAAGAAAGTTTGCTGCAATAGACACATTCAATCTATGCAATATCAACTACACTAGATTCTAGGCTCAATGCAAAATTTTCCAAAATACACAGGTTTTTGTAGACTAGAACACACTTTAGCAGCTGCACATAGCAGGTTCTTACTAGGCAGATACATATTTATTTATTTACTTCTTTATTCCACCTTTCCCACTGAGCCTTGTCACATTGCTATCCACTTTCAGACTTTAAAAAAATCATAGTAATATTTTTTTCTCTTATATATAATGTAAGACTCAATTATACTATTATAGTGCATAGTTCTCTTATGTTGTAATCCGGTTCGTTGAATTGTTTTTAGTTTTGCTATCCACAACGCAACAAACTGGATTACAACATAAGAGAACAATAACAGTTTAATATTTACAGTATAATAATCATACCATATATAAAAAAGAAAATATGACTATCAAGATTTTTTTTAAAAAAATCTAAAGGATATTCCAGAGAAAAAGAGTAATGAAATGCAGGAAATGAACGCAATTAAGCAAAAATCAAATGCAAGGAAAATTCAAATTAACTTCACTACCATTAGAGCGCACGCTCTGCAAAGACCTGCACACTAGAAACCAAGGGCGGGATATTGCTACTCTGTGGTCAAACGGCAGCCGTGAATGGCGGCGGAAGTAAGACCTATAGAGGCCGCTCTATTTGCAAAGGAGGTTTCGCTCAGTCTTCCCTCAGCGGAGCCCGACCCGGGAGGGGGGGGGGAAGGAGGGTAAAGGTCGCTCGGAGCAGCTAGGCGGGAGGCAGCCAGAACGGGACACTCTCGCCGCTGCAGCCGCCATGGCGGAAGATCCGCAAAAGAAGCCTTCTCAGGCGCCCATCAGTCCTGTAAAGAACTTCTTCGCAGGAGGCTTCGGGGGTGTCTGCTTGGTCTTCGTGGGGCACCCGTTAGACACTATCAAGGTGAGGGGGGGGAAGAGGGGCGAGCAGGTACTACAAACCCCAAAATGCACCACGCGAGATGGGCTGCAGAAGGGAGCGAACGGAGCGAGAGAGGCCATTCGGAGAACTACCAGCCCCGGCATGCACCAGCAAAGGGGAACCCAGAATAAGTATGTTCTGGTGGAGGTGGTAGCTCTCTGTGGTGGTCCATGCAAAAACCATAAGGAAGTCTGTCAACAACTCTGAAAGTCTACAAGATGTATTTGTGACATCCGCTTTGGGAACTCGCTGTGATGTGCAAGTGGGCTCTAGTCCTGGAAATCGGATGCCACAGTTGCATTTGTTAGTTTTAAGGAGGATACCAGTTCGGTTCTTCCGAATGAATGGTGGTTTTTTTAAAAAAAGAGTTTCTAGGGCCAGGGAGATGCACAACTACAGCCCTCAGGATGCATCGCGTGGAGAAAGGGATGAAACCAGCCTCTGGGCGTTAATAGGGCCGACGTGCTGCGTCTGAAGGAATCAGAACTTTCCAATGTCAGCTCTTTCTCTACATAACTTTGCATAGAAATGTCTTACACGTGAAGGCGCCTCTCACGCATCAGACAAAGTGAGAGGCCATGAAAGCTTAGGTAGCCATGTAGGAGCAAAATAAACTAGTCCTTTGCATCTGATGAAGTGTGATGTAACTCAGGCAAGTTTTGGCTGGAATAAACTTTGTTAGTTTTTGAAGTGCCGCTGGGCTTCTGTTTTATTGTTCTGACAGACTTAACAGGGCAACCCCTCAGCAACCAGTTTCCCTTGTTCTTCAAAGCACATTATGTTGCCAGTAGGGCAAAGTCCCGTACTAGGGTCAGCAGCACTATTGTATGGTTACCGTAGGCTGTACTTTTGCCAGCTTAGCCCTTAACTAGCATGAGGTGGCAGAAAATGGCATTTCCCAAAGTTCCCATAAAAGAGCTGGTGGAGCCATGCCAGTGATGTGGCACTTGTTGGAAGAAGTTATGGGGCTGTACCCTTTTGCTGAATGTTGATGTGAAGACTGCCCCTGAAGTGCAGACATATTGCTTGTATTTGTGGCTTTCCATTTCTCTTTAGCTCACTTTTGCACCAGGCTTAGGGCAGTCTGCAAGAGCAAAAACAAGATACTCATGTGACTAATAAAATACCAGCATAAGAACTCTGTGCCGATTAACTTCTCAGTAGCCTTCTTCCCTTCAACGCTATCGCCAACTGGTACCCCCCTCCAAAGAAAAACCCTTTATGGTATTTCTGAAAGATGTTGGAGGTTGGACTAATTAATGAATCCCTGTGGGGAGGGGGATCGACAACTGCAGAGCGGCCCCAGAGGGTGTGCCCCTTTGATCTTTAATTATCTGTATGACACACAAGGCAAAATGCTTAGGTGAGTACTCATTGATCTGGGAGAATGATGGGATACTGAGGGCAGAAAGCAGTTTCTTTTGATTTTTACAGTCAAAGCCTTTGCATAAGTTGTGCATTTTGTTCAAGACTTTTTTTTTGCAGTTTGCTTTTTTTAGTAGAACAAAGTTCAAGTCCAGTGACACCTTTAAGACCAACAAAGTTTAATTCAAGATATAAGCTTTTGTGTGCTTTCCTTAGTGTTACTCATATTTTATTTCCATCAAATTAAAAATCTTCTGACCAGAAATTAGGTCGAAAGATCTTCTCTGGCTTTGCAGAGTATCACGGATACCTGGCTGTCTAGCAAAATGTTCTGCCAAATAATTTGCTCAAGCACTGCATTTCAGGCTCTTTAACCAGACGGTCCTTTTGTGCTGATAAGGTCTCTAATTAAATTTCTTTGGGGCAATAGTAGAGCTTGTTTTTCCTCTTTGTTCTCCAAACAATTAAGGGAGATGACACAGGATTGATCTGTTATGATGCAATTCACAGGAATATTGACTGGGGTGTATGTATGGGTGTCTAATTTCGGGAGTGATAATTACACATCTCAATGTGTATTCTGCACAAGAGAAGAATTTTGTATTGGGCACAAAATTAGTATCCTAAGATTTATTTATTTATTTATTTGGTTATCGATAATCTGATTTTCTTGCTGAGATTCAGATTACGTAGTGTAGATCAAGTACAATCAACAGGATGGGACACCTGTTGAGTGACACAATAGAGTCTGGGTTACAGAAATCTGAAAACAAACAGAAATCTCAAACAGAGCTGAAACGAAGCATGACATTTAAACATAGAGTTGCAAACCTCCAGGTGGTGGCAGGAGATCTCCGACTATTATACTTGCTCTCCAGACAAGCAAGATTAGTTTTCCTGGAGACAATGGCTGCTTTGAAGGTTGGACTCCGTGGCATTATATCCAGCTGAGGTCCCTCGTCTCCCCAAACTCCACCTTCCCCAAGCTCCATCCCCCAAAATCTCCAGGTATTTCCCAACCCAGAGTTGGCAACCCTATTTAAACATGATATGTTAAACAGTGTAGAAACTACCTAGTCTGGAACATACTTACAATAAACAGTAAAGATAACAATAAAGTAATGTGGGTCACAGTCCCTATTTTTCAAAAAGGGCAAACTTCTAGCTGTCTGGCAGTAAAGATGGATTTTTGAAAAGGTGTGGGCAGTTATTAATCGAAATACTGAAGGTGAGGGAAGGGATCCAAGTAGGAGTTTCATGCAGTGTCTTCCATAGCAGATTGTTTCTTCCCGTGTTGTACAGAACCAAAACTGCTTACGCAACCTGAGTAGATACAGACAAATTAAACACATTTGAACCAGCTGAAAGAAGTCCTCCTCCTAGAATGTCACTTAACTTGGTTCAGAACTATACTGAAACGGCTGGCAGAGAGCCACATTACCCTCCTCCTCAGCAATGCTGACCAATTTATAATGTCCTTAACCCTTCCTCACAGATTTACGATCTGCGTGAAAACCCTTTAATCCTGTTTTCCAAAAGCTCCTGCCTTCTAATAAATCTTTTGCCTTTATTTGGATGATTAGAAGTGCCCGCTGCCTAGGAGACAAAAGAAAATGCTGAAGTATGGTTTCTCTGTGCCCTTATATGAAGATTTCTCTTTGCCCTTAGATGAGCCTTCTCATTAATCATAGGATGACAAGACGATAACATTCTGTTTCTAAAAGACAGATAGCAAAAAGGCATTGGGATGTCTTTTCGGTTGTACTTTGACTTGATCAATAATTGTGTTTAGAAGAATATGAACGAGGGAGGGGGGAGCAAACTGGGAATGGCTGCCCTTTGAGCAGCTGTGTGGCCCCAGCTTGGGTAAGACTCAAGACCTACTGCCAGGTCTTAGTTTAGAGAGATAACTGTCCAAAGCACTGGTGTAGCTAGGGTTGCCAGCTCTGGGTTCGAAAATACCTGGAGACTTTTGGGGTGGATCCAGGAGAGAGCGGGGTTTGGGAAGGAGAGGAGCCTCAGCATGGTACAGTGCCATAGAATCCACCCTTCAAAACAGCCATTTTCTCCAGGGAGCTGATCTCTGTCAGCTGCAGATCAGTTGTAAAAGCAGGAGATCCCCAGGCCCCACCTGGAGGCTGTCAACTCTAGGTGTAGCCTTGGATGAAAGAAGGAGGCTGGTTGAGTTACTTTGTCTCCTAGAAGATCTTCCCCAACCTTCCCCATAATCTCATCCATAAGAATTATGGCTAGGCACCCCTTACCCCCAGCTGTTGCTATTATGCAACACTGTTCTCCAGCTAAGGAGCAGGATGGAAGAAGAATAGTAATTATAGTGTGGGGGGGGGCTAGGAACAGTGGAAGTGAATAGGGCAATCAAAGCTGTCGATGAGTGTCTGGGCTATCTTGTTCTGAAGTCAATGTCTTAACAAATCAAGCACAACTCTTTTATATATTTATTTAGAAAAGTATGTGCCACCTCTCCAGGAAACTTGTCCAAGGGGGCTTACAAGATAAAATCAAATATGATAAAAACATTTGAAGTTGTTACTACCACCGAGTTGCCATCTTTGGCGGTGGATTCTATCAGAATGTGAGCTGGCCCTGGAAGGACAATCAGACGACCTGAAGAACTGGTTATGAAAGGCGACAGTACTATCCGGAACTTATGCTGATGGGTTATGCTGGTTTATGGAATTCCATCTTGGATTAATAAGAGTTTATTATTCAGAGCACTGGCACTTTCTTTGTGGTTGACTGTGTTAATTGATAAGAGCTGTTTTAATCTGTTTTAGCTGTTGAATCATGGCATATGCCTCTTTTGTTAGCTGCCCTGAGCCCGTTTGGGGAAGGCGGGATATAAATTTAATAAATAAATAAATAAAATCATCAAGCAGCTGACAGATTTCAGGCCAAAAACATACAACAAAAATGTTTGTAAAAGATCAGCCTGTTCATTAAAAGGAGATTTGAAAAAAAAAATTTAATTCCTTGCACCTTCCTCTGCATCTGTTTTGCAGGTCAGGCTACAGACTCAGCCAAAACCTTTGCCAGGACAGTCTCTGATTTACTCTGGGACTTTTGACTGCTTCAAAAAGACTCTTGTTCAAGAGGTATTACTGTATTAGTCTTTCCGAAATGTTATTTCTTCATGTAACTTATTGGAACAAAACTGTGTAGGCATGGTACACTAATATTCTTGGCTTATGAGTTCAGGTGGCTCAAGTTCAAATCTTTAAAACTGGGCATGTTGTTTGAAAAGGGGACTGATGATGAGGGGAAAAGTCACTGCCCAATTCTCAGGCAAACAACATTTTGAAGATCAGACATCTTACAGGTCTGGGTCTGCAAGATCTACGAAATGGAATTCCCTCCCCCTCACTTTCTTGCCAGGCCCAGCGGGGTTCCCTGGGCTGTATGGCTACCAGCAGGCCCATTGGGGCTTCCAGTCTGTGCAGTCACCACCAGTGGGCCCTGTGGTGTCCTTCCTATTTGGGGGGACTGTTTTCCCTTTAAATCATTACTCTGTGACATGCTTGCTTTTAGGGGAAATGGTTTTACCTTTAATTCACACTTTATGTATATAAACTCGGTAGTTTTTGCTGCCACCAGGAATTATAAATTCCAAATCTCTCCCCTTTGGTAATGTAACCCAGGGTCTGGGCACTTCAGAGGACTATGTGGTCCTGAGGAAGTACTGTACTGCATTCTGGGATATATTTAAACAAAAATGGTTTTATTGAAATAAGATAAATCTGGACAAACACGACCTAATCACAAAACAAGATTAGAATACACAGTATTGTCTTTGCAAGTCTTGATAACTCTTTGAATTGTGGGTCAGACTCTCACGACTGTTGGCTTTATACTTGTTTTGTGTTTATTGAAATAAGAACAAAATAGGTTTCTGGAAAAGGAACTTGTAAAATATAACTAGCAAGCTTGGTGTCACACCAGTCTCTCAGACACCAAAATTCCACTCTGACAGGATTCTCTCTCTTTCTCACATATGTAGCCAAACTGGCTAAACTCTGACTTTTCCACACAGGATAAAACATTGGTCTAATCACACAGTTTAGACTTGTTTCTTTTCCTTATGGACTCTCTCACAATACTTTTAGAGTTTCACAGACTCTCTTTAAAGCTTTTCACTCTTCAAAGACATACACACACACTCTGTCATAAAACACACACACACAGAAATTCCTCTCAGAACATCTCCCACACTCTCAGTCATCAGCCAATCACAGCCAATCACTCATCTCCCCCTGTCGCCCTCCTTACAGTATTGCAGTCAAACAACATTTAAAGACTCATACACACCAAAACAAGGAATCATTACAGGCCTGGCGCAGCTTTTGGGCTGCGTCGCCACTGCTGGCATTGGAACCAGCATGGCTCCCAGGCTCCTATTT
Source organism: Gekko gecko (assembly GCA_029375565.1). Taxonomy (NCBI): domain Eukaryota; kingdom Metazoa; phylum Chordata; class Lepidosauria; order Squamata; family Gekkonidae; genus Gekko; species Gekko gecko. The sequence goes on from JAPDNY010000002.1 coordinate 37,824,293, forward strand.
TACTTTTTGGGGAATAACGCCCCCGTGTTGTTTTTTTTAAGATTTCAGATTTTTTTGCAAACTAGGGGGGGTCACCCAAGTTTGCAGAAAAATCTGTTTGGGATAAGTGTGACCCCGATTTGTGGATTTAGGTATCTGTAGTTGGGGGCCACACTTGGGAAGTAGGTTTATAGATATTTTGTGTTTAAAGAGGAGGAGTGTATGTCTCTGGAATCCTAGTGGTTTCCAGAATATTTTTGCAAAAATTAAAACAATAGCATTAGGAATGCTCATACCATGGTTTGTTGTTACATGAACAAACCTGGGGGATCCTGGGGAAGTCTCCTTGTGACTTGAGAAACTAACTGCTTCCACTTTTGCAGCAAACCATAATTTGTCACTTTGTCTGAAGCACCAACTGTGGTTTGTTCTTTTTCACCCGTATCAGGATTCCAAGACACTGTTTAATCCTGGCTTGGAGAGAAGGCAACCAGCCATCATTTGTGGTTCAGATATATCAACAAGGGATCAACAGTGAATTGTCAGAAACCTAGAAATACTTGATTTATTGATTGTATGTGGACAGGGAGAGAGTATGTGAGCCGCCCTGAAGATCCCTCAGGCTCATCTGCATAATAACAAACGTTCCTATATCTCAGTAGTGTTGTTGATCTCTTAACAATGGGTATGATAACAGAAGCAGGATTTTTTCCTGGAGCAACTTTTCCCTTGTTTTCCTTTGTTAGCCTTAAGAACAGTATTGTATCTGCCCTGACCCTAACCTTGGTTAACACTAATCAGGCTGACTTTTTACCTGGTTTTGTGTACCTAAATTTGGGTAACAAATTCTGGTTAAGATGAGGAATCTGGCTAAGTGTTTGTAGAGGGTGCCCTGATCTGGATAGTCCAGGCTAGCCTGATCTCATGAGATCTCAAAAGCTAAGTTGGGTCAGTCCTGGTTAGTATTTGGAAGGGAGGCCATCAAGGAAGCCTAGAGCGGCTGTGTGCAGGAAAGCAATGGCAAGCCACCTCTGTAAGTCTCTTGCCTTGAAAACCCTATGGGGTTGGTATATTGGCAACAACTTGACAGCACTTCTCACACACACACACACACACACACACACACACACACTCACACTCTCACACTTTTTAGAGCTAACGTTGGAAAAAGAAGGGAAAATTTGCATCCAGGAAGGATATAGATACCAGTTTGGTGTAGTGGTTAAGAGCTGCAGACTCTAATCTGGAGAACCAGGTTTGATTCCCCACTCCCCCACATGCAGCCAGCTGGATGAGCTTGGGTCAGTCACAGTTTTCTCAAAGTTGTTCTCTCAGAGCTTTCTCAGCCCCACCTATCTCACAGGGTGCCTGTTGTGGGGAGAAGAAAGGAAAGTGATTGTAAGCTGCTCTGAGACTCCGAGTGAAGGGCAGGGTATAAATCCAACTCTTCTTCTTCATCTTGTAAGTCAGTGGTGTGCTTCTAACATCTTGGTTACAGTTAAGAGAGATGCAGCCTTTTACGTCATCATGGTGATACAGTGGAGGGGAATGTTAATGTTTTCTGTCCATCTGAGCTCTCTTGAACAAAATATCACCGTGGTCCTTAGTTTAAAAAAAAGCAAAGCAGAAACACTATTTGGGACAGGAACAATTGTGATCCAGTGGCTAGCATTTTGGCTTTGGGGCCTAGATGTACTTCTTTTCAAATTGTGGGTTAGATCCAGTAATCTGCTCATCATCCAAAGATCTTCCCTGGTTTCTCCTTTCCCCAGCAGCACCGACCTCAGGAAAGTTGATGCCTGGGGCTGTGGGACCTATGTGGAGAAATAGCCACGTGGGTTGATGGGCTGCAGTACAGAAGGGAACGGAATTGCTCCCTTTCCCATCAGTGGAACTCACTGTTGCCCCCTCCCCCTGCTCACTGCAGCCTAGCGTTCGTTGGGGGGGGGTCTAATTGCTTCTCATTTCAAACATTTCCAGTTATTGGACACTTCTAATTTACTGCATTGTAATCAGTAAGACAATTTGAGGCATCTTGTCATACAGTATGGAGGATAAGTTTTTGGGCTTCCTGTGGAGACTGTTAGCCTTTTCCTCAATTGGAGCATGTTAGATGAACTCACACCTCGATCCGTCTTCTCTTGTCCTCCAAGCGGTATGTTTTTGCTAAGAGTATGGCTACAAATGAAGTAGTCCCACGTCTTACCTGCTCGCACCAATCTGACTGTCTTCAGGACTATATTGTATGGTGTCCCTCTTTGGTACCTCTGATGATTAACATTTCACCCCACCCCCCCTTCCTCGTGTGACGCGATGCAGGAAATCCAGTAATCCTCTCCCTTGCTGTGTCTTCCAGGGAGTCCGAGGCTTGTACAAGGGGATGGCAGCTCCTATTGTTGGGGTGACCCCTATGTTTGCTGTATGTTTCTTTGGATTTGGCTTGGGCAAAAAACTCCAACAGAGGACCCCTGACGACGTTCTGACGTGAGTGATGAGAGCTGCGTAGAGCATTCGAGGAAAGCGTTCTTGAGGCTCCCAGGCTGTGCTGTGATACAAACAAATTACACAGTTTGGCACTGCAGCCAGGAGCTGAGTTCTCTTTCCCTTGCTATAAATATAACTTTTTAAAAAAACAAAATGAATAAATCTGGTTAAGTTTTAAGGCTCCTGGAAGCGTGGGACTGATTGCACTGGCTAAAAACAGACACTGTGTGTGGGTTGTTGCTGCACAGTTCTCTTCCCAGGCAAAACTGTTTAGGAAGGAGCATGTTTCAGGAGAGTAAGGTATGCGTGTTACATAATCACAGGCTTGTAACACTTTCTCTTAATAGCAACTCTGAGCTAAATAAGGTTTATGTGCCAAGCTCTAGCTGTTTGGTAGAACCCATGCTCAAGACATATATATGACTTGCCCTTCCCTTCAGGGAGGGAGCCGTGGCTCAGCAGTCTGCTTGGCATACAGAAGGTCTCAGGTTCATACCCTGGTGATGTGAAAACCTCTACCTGAGACTCTGGAGAGCCGCTGCTAGTCTGAGTAGACAATACTGATCTTGATGGATCAATGGTTTGATTTCGTATAAGGCAGCTTCATATGTAAATGTTAGCTGAGGAGAAGTCTAGAATATTTGGATTACAAGATTGTTGTCTAAGTCTATGTTCCTGTGTGTTCTTGTCATGGGTAAGGTTTTTTGAAAACAGTGGGATATATTGCAAAGTCAACATACATTGGACCAGGCTGCCAGACAAAGCGTGTTTACTTGGAAGATCTGATATCTGAGTAAACATGGGCAAAACCATAAACTGAAATACTGTTTGCCAAGTCAGGGCTGTGCTGAAAGGGGAGATACATGGCATATGTGAGTAGCTGAGGTATGGTTCATGGGTCACCCTGCTGGAATTCATTTTTAAAATATGTATTTATTTTTATTTCATTTATATCCCACTTTTCTCCCCAGTGGGGAACCAAAGTGGCTGGTGTAATTCTCCTCTCTTCCACTTAATCCTCACAACAACCCTGTGTGGTAGGTTAGGTTGAAAGTCTGCTTGGTTCAAGGGCATCAAACAAACTCCCATGGCAGAGTGGGAACTTGAACCTGGGTTTCTCAGATCCTAATCTGATACTCTAACCACTACACCAGGCTGGTTCTTTAAATGTTGTAAAGTTGTGTATCCTCAATGGCCATTGGAGAGAGCAGCAGTCTCCTAGCACCGTTTTCTGGCTACTTCCTTCTGGGAAAGAATGGAACCACCACAATGCAGTGCTTATCAGTCCTGTCCCTGCCATCTGATCTGGAAGGGATTATATGGTTAATGGCATCAAAAGCCACACAAACATCTGGAGAATTAACAGGGACGTTCTCTCTTTGTTTCTCAGCGCAAGTCATCCACAGGCCAAGTAGTCCGCAGCTCAAGCTGCATTGGAATCCCCACTGGCATGAGTTGGGGGCCGATGAGGAACTGCAAAGAGGGGGGAACAATTTGGTAGTCCCTTGATCTTCCCAAGATTTCCCCTGTGGGATTCTGTAAACTTTCAGGGACTTAAGCAAGCTCATTTTCCCTCCCTTCCACTCCATTCCCCACCTTATTTTCTCTCATGCTCCTGGAACATATTCAGTTCTCACTATATAGGCTTCTTTATCTTTTGCTTAAGCTATAAAGCCATTGTTCTTCAACATACCTTTGAAATTTCCTTTATAGTGTATTTTGAAATACACTACTGTGTACAGGAAATCCCATCTTCTAGTATATATTTTAAGGTCTGCTTTTGTTGAACTTGTGATAATTGTCGGCGATTTCCAAGAATAGGTGCCATAGCACTGAGGTCCCCAACGGCAGCGACTGAACATTTCTTGGTGCCTGCCAAGTGTTTTTTAGAAAGCAAGCTGGGCCAAGTGGGGCTTCTGCCCAGCAAGGTTTCTGATTGAGCATTAGAGCATTGATTGGCTGTGCAGATTTTTAAAACCATTGCTTTGGCAGCAGCTAACACTACAGCACAAGGCTTTTTAATGTGCAATCCAAGAAAAACTTGTGGAAGATTTTTGTGACTGTTTCTGCCTCTTGTAACAGCCATTTTGTGGCTGCACTCACCATGCAATGCTTCCTCTAAGCTGTGTGAGCAAAATATCCACTTTGTGAGCTCCTGACATTAAAGTTGTGAGCAAGCAATTTAGCTATGCATAAATTAGTTTGCTCTGGAGTTATCCTTCCCAAGCTAAGACAAAAATGTGTGAGCCGGAGGCTAAAAAACTGTGAGCTAGCTCACTAACTCAGCTTATAGGGAATGCTGCCACCATGCTGTCAGCATTCCAGAGGTGCTCATAGGCTCAAAAAGGTTGAGGACTCCTGCCATGGTGCATTCACATTAGGGGGTTAATAATTTAGTAATTTTTAAATATTCTGTAAAAAAGACTACGTATGTGTGGATGCATGCATGTTGCATGCGTACCTGCTCCCGTATACTGGCTGGCTCAGGTGCAAGATTTTCAGAAGCATTGCATATATTTCTGTGTTTTGTATTTTGGGCTTCTTAAATTTAACTGTTGTCTTTTACATATTTAAGAAGTGGGTTACTGCATACCTTCTGCTTGGGTCTGCCCAATGCTTATTTCTGTGTCCATTTTTATAAACTTTTATCTCTAGACATAGTAGTGTAACTTTATAAGGAAGGGGGGGAAGTAGGCTTGGTGATGATTGGTATTTTTATGTCCTTTTTATTCTTCAGCCATCCATTGACACATGTCTTCATATATTGCTGCCCAACATTTGAATTTTTCCCCAGGAGTCTTTCTCCAGCTTTATGTTACAGTCTCACTGACTACAGCTAATCTATAAACCAGGTTCTGTCCTCTAAGATTTTTTGGGGGGTACAGCCTAGCAGATACTCATAGATATGCTACAACACTGGTTTTATTTTTAAAAAGAATGTTTAATTCTATATCCAAATCAAATATTTGCACAGAAGCACAGAATACTCCATGCTCTCAACCTCTTTGTTGTGACTCCAATCCCACTGGGGGGGGAAATTACAAATTTTGTAAAAGCATACACATTAAGCATGTACATGGTTGTTCCACATGGGAAATCCTTTACTAGAAGAGTGCCCTCATTTGTCTGTGTGAGTTTCAATTAGTAACATTGGAGGATGCTGATGAAATCTGCCCAGTGTTATGCATCCTTGCCCACCTTGACCATTTTTGGCAAGAAGATGCAGGCTGGCTGGGATAGTCTGATGGAGAGAACTTCTGCCTTTGGCAGAGGGCAGCTCTTTCCCCTTTGAAGTGGTTAAGGTGCTTCTGTATACTGTTGTTGGAGTCCGTGGACCTGAACACTGGAACAAATATATAGTTGGCTGTGGAGATTCTAAATGAAACAGATGGGTAAGAACATAGACCATTTGTCTCTGGTTCCAATTTTGGCCTTGAAACTACCTTGATTGCCCTGGTGGATGGCTTCGTGGAAAAGAGGTTTCTGAATATCAGTGCTAGGAGGCATCCAGGGCAATTGGTTGGTTGCTGTATGAGACAGGTTGTTACACTAGATGGACTACTGGTCTGATCCAGCAAGGCTGTTCTTCTCTACTTACAAGTGTTTGGTGAATTATGAATTTTATTCCATGCTTGGGATCTATTTCTGTCATCAGTATGTAATTCTTGTTTATCCTTTTAAAAATTCTTACTCAATTTTATTGTATTGGTTGTGTTATTTTTAACGGGGTGTTTTTTTTGGAAGCATGTGGAGGAATATAAATTGGGGAGAAAAAAATCAAATAGAATTTTTAATTGCTTCATTGAATAGATGAATTTTGTACAGAACTGGCTTTCTTGGCACATAATTGGAATAATTTATACTCAGTATGAAAAGCCCTAATTATTTTTTTTTAAAGTAGCGGTTTGGTATTTTTAGCTCTTTGGGGATGGAATGGAAGAATGGTGGTTGAGTGGGGAGAAAAGAAGAGCATAAATGCTGTGGCCCTGAACTGCTGTAGATTTACAGTGCAATCCTAAGAACACTTTCTAGGGAGTAAGGGCAATGAATAGACCTGAGTAGGATTCTGAGTAACTTGATTTGGATGGCACTGTTAGTAAGGTGAACTGGGAAGGTTTTTTGTGGAGGGACTTCTCCATTTCTTGAGCTGTGTGCAGGAAAATGAGTATCCCATGATTCATGTCCTGTCATGTCCCTGTGTAGGTACCCCCAGCTGTTTGCAGCAGGCATGTTATCTGGGGTGTTCACCACGGCCATCATGGCTCCGGGAGAGAGGATCAAGTGCCTTCTACAGGTAAGAGAGCCATTAGGAGGCCATTTATCCATCTTTTCCAGAAGGCTTATTTGAGCATGGCGCCCTAGTGGAAGTTCCACATCCTTCATCATGTTACCTGAATTCACTGAGTGTCGTCCTCCTTAAATTTCAAAGAGAGGACATCATGGCATCACATGAGTGGCTGTTTTGTTGATGCAGTTCTTTAATTGGTTTGAGTGTCCATTTTGATAAACATATTTGGTAAATCTCTATGTATCCTATTTCCACCATCACTTTTCTTGAACAATGGCTGGAATGCTATGGAAGAGAGCAGGGGAGGAGAAGAGACAGAAACTTACCTAGCCAGCCAGAAGCTGGCTAGTCCTGCTGTAACCTGAAGACCACCCACCAAAGAGCCAAGGCTGTATACTATTTTTTTCTAGATAGTGTATTCTGTGCTGAAGTTAGAACAGTATTCTCCAAATAGGGCTGAAGACCCTCTTAGACACACAGTACCTTCTGAATGCGTGTGTGACAGGCCCATTCTTAAATCCAAGGTGGCCTACACTGCCTGTCTGATGAATCTGGGAAACCTGCTTTTTCCCCCAGTTCTTTTTCTTAGGGGGGTAGCAAGGGTAAAGGCTTTGGGGCACTGCTGTGAGGTAAGTTTTATATTGAGCCTGAAGTGTACAAAGATCTTGGAAGCAAGAGGTTTAATGAAACAACTAAGAAGATTTATTTATGTACAGGTTATGGGGTGAGTTCTGTTTAAAACTTGTAGCTACCAGGTCTGTGCATCATGAGAGACAGACCTCCCCACTCTGTCCTCACCCATAGGCAGAGGTGAATTACTCTGGTGCCTTACCGAAACAGATAACGCAAAAAATTGTCTGCTCCCTTGCTGAGACAATTCCCCTTTTCTGTCTGCATTCTCCCTCAGGCAGCCCTCAACTCTCAGCTTATGGGCTCCTCCCCCATCTTCCCTCTGGAAGGAGATTAGATGTTAGGGGAGCCCTCCCATAGGCTCAGATATGAAAAGAGCTGAGTGGCAGGACAGCCTCCTTCTGTCTGTCACACTGTGTGTGACGTATACTGGCATCCCAGTCGACACCGATCCATATCTCCCTTCTTGCTCCTTAGACTAACTCTGGCCAGTGGTCTTTCTCAAAGCAGTGGCTCTGCATTTGTTTTTGATGGTTTCCCTATGTGTCCGTAGAACATGGGTCTGGGCTTATATAACCTTGTGGTTTGCACTGTAATGAATTGTGGTGATTGGGGAAATTCTGTATGGTACAGCAGGCACCAGAAGTGCAACAGCTGTTGTTCGATAGTGTGCCTCCCCTCATTCTGGCCACAAAGTCTCCTGCCCGCTTCTCTGTCCCTCACAGTTCTGCAGGGCCTCATCCAATAGGCAAGAACAGTTCCTGTCTCCCTCTTCCCAAGAAATTTCCCCCTGTGTGAGGGAACAGATATTTTAATTCAGGCACATAGAGAGAGATGGACTTCAGGAACCATCCCATGGCCTTTTGCAGCCTTTCTGTCTTTCAGCCTCATTGAAAGATCACCCTCACCCCCTTCGCACACCTGTTCATCAAACCTCAGTTATCTGACTATCTTGATTACCTGCATTCATTGTCCATCATTTATATATCATGGCTATTTATTTCTCATTCATCCTTTCTTTTGAATGTCCATAAGGCCAGTCCACTAAAGAAGGATTTATTGTACCTGGTTCTGGTTGTGGATAATGTTCTTTTCAAAAGTTGTTTTTATTGAGGTTTGCTGAAATAGGTTAGATCAGGTACCCCTAATGTGGGTATCTTTGGAATTCTGAGGCAGGCACTGCTACAAAATGGCTGCCAAAATGGAGCCAAGCACACATACATACAAGAGGATAGCTGATGTGGAATATAAAATGCATGCACACATACAGAAGAAACTCCAGGTGGGGATAACACATGCACAAAAAGAAGATGAAGATGACCAAAGGTGAAAGGGAAGATAAAACACACACACAGAAGACCGGGGGTGGGTAGGTCGTAATACACAAACACAGAGAAAAGCCTGAGATTAAAAGCCCTGTTATTTATAGAATCATAGAATCATAGAATGTTAGAGTTGGAAGGGACCTTGCAGGTTATCTAGTCCAACCCCCTGCTCTCTGCAGGAGCATAGCCAAAAGATCGCCTGACATACCTACAATGTACCCTAAAGATGGTCGTCCAGCCTCCGCTTGAAAATGTCCAGCAAAGGAGCATCCACCACTTCCCAAGGCAGTCTATTCCACTGCTCAACCACTCTTACAGTTAGGAAGTTTCTCCTGATATCTAGCTGGTGTTGATTCTCTCGTAATTTCCACCCATTAGATCTAGTCTTGCAATCTGGAGCAAGAGAGAATAGATCTGCTCCATCTTTTACATGACAGCCCTTCAAATACTAGAAGACTGCAGTCATGTCCCCTCTAAGTCTTCTCTTTCCCACGCTAAGCATACCCAACTCTTTCAGCCTTTCCTCATAAGACTTTGTATGAAGGCAGCCAGTCACTGGTCCCACCTACACCATGGTCCCACCTGCTTTCCTGCAAGTGCCTGCAGGAAACCCTGGGTTAGACTGTCAGAAATTTACCAGTAGAAGCTAAGGATCTGGAAAGGAAGGGAAGAGTTACTGGTGATATGTTGATTTCCTTTCCACCATTTGGGTCAGTTTATCATCACCTGACTTCATGTCTCAGGCTGGTTGTGAAGTGCTGGTCAGAATTTATGGAATTATCTCTCACCAGGTTAGATTCATAAATAATGTCATAGTTAAAAACACTCAGGTCATAGTTATGAGAAACTGGTTCTTTCAGATCCAGGCAGCCTCAGGAGAAACTAAATATGGAGGGCCCTTGGACTGTGCCAAACAACTATATCGTGAGGCTGGAATTCGAGGGGTATATAAAGGAACGGTGCTCACTCTCATGAGAGGTAAGTGCTGGGAAAGTGTCCTTTAAGGACCCATGTAATATGGTGGTATTGGATAGCTCCTTTTGTGTCTCACACAAAGAAGATAATTTAAGAGCCAGTTTGGTGGCTCAAGTGGTTAAGACACTGAATTGCAGGCTGTGGAAGGTCAGTAGTTCAACAGTTCAAGACCCGAGAGTGCCGCATGACGGGGTGAGCTCCTGTCTCTAGTTCCAGCTCCTGCCAACCTAGCAGTTCGAAAGCAAGAAATTGCAAGTAGATAAATAGGTACCACTTCAGTGGGAAGGTAACAGCGTTCTGTGCACCTTGGTGTTTAGTCATGCCGGCCACATGACCATGGAAACGTCTTTGGACAGCGCTGGCTCTTCGGCTTTGAAACGGAGATGAGCACCGCAACCCTAGAGTCGGATTCGACTGGCTTTCAAGCAAGGGAACCTTTACCTTTTACCTTGGTGTAGTGGTTAGGAGCGCGGACTCTAATCTGGGAGAACTGGGTTTGATCCCCCAGTCTTCCACATGCAGCTGCTGGTGTGAACTTGGGTCAGTTACAAGTTCTCTCAGAGCTGTTCTTTCATGTGCAGTTCTCAAAAGAGCTTTCTCAGCCCCACCTACCTCACAGGGTGTCTGTTATGGGGAGGGGAAGGGAAAGGAGATTGTAAGCCCCTCTGAGACTCCTTTGGGTAGTGAAGGGTGGGGTATAAATCCAATCTCCTCCTCCTCTTGCTGTTTTTCCTTGCTGTCCATCCCCTGCCCCATTTGAGTCAAAGAGTTGAACCTCCTTGGCTCTAACTGCAGGACCCAGTGTAATCTTTTGTGTCATTTTCAGAATTCTGCTTGTGGCAAGCTGACAGAACTTGCCTTCCCACGGCAGAATTTTGCAATGGTCCCTGGTTGTGCCTCTGGTTTCTCTGAGTCTGCCTCTGTTTCCTTGACCATATAGATGTTCCAGCCAGTGGGATGTACTTCATGACCTATGAATGGCTGAAAAATATTTTGACGCCTCAAGGGCAGAGGTAAGTAAGAACACTGAGCTTTCCCACACATGCATCCAATTTTTTTTTGTGCTGTTGAGAATTAAATTACTGTTTAGCCTTGATAATTCCTCTGCAGCTTTAATAATACTCAATATATATATAGAGCATTGCAAGTGAGCAAAAGACTTAGCATGAATATCACACCCATTCTGCTGTCACTCCACTGATTGCCGGTCAGTTACTTTGTTCAATGTTTGAGTCCTATTGCATTGTTTTATTGGATGTCTTAATTGATTTTTTAAAATATTTTGTAAGCTGCCTTGAGTCTCAGCAGGAACGGTGAGCTATAAGTGAAGTAAAAAAAATAAACAATTGGAACTATAATATTGCAGTTTCTTGTCACCTTTTTATCAGTTTCCAGATGGGTCATTCTTGATGCTGCACATTACCTGTACATTAAACTCGCTTTTCATTTGCCATTGATCTGATGGTTAAATGCTAATGTCCCTTCAACCAGGGTATCTGCAAGGGAGCACTGCTCCATTGAGCCAGTATACCTTGCTATGAAAGAAAATAGATGAACAGCAAATTTAAGAAGCTATTCAAAGCTTTTTGTCTGTTCTTTTCCTTGAGAGGATTGATTTCAGTCTATCTTGATGCTTTTGTGACAGATCGGCAAAGATTGATTTCAGATTTCTTTCCTTGAGAGATAAATACTGCTGTCATAGCACATAGCTTTTAAGCCATCTGTATTCTGAGCATACTGTACACTGCAGAGCCTGGATTCTGAGAAACTTAAAGTATATCTATATATTTTTCTAAACTTGATGAGTGCAGAACAACACTGGAAAATCTGCGGGGCAATGAGTTCTAGAAAGCTAAGAAAGAAACTTGTGGGGTCTTTGCATGGTTGCTTTCACCAGTTAAGAGACTTTTGATATGTCAATTCCCTGCATCTCTTCTTTCCCTCCCCCAACTCCATTCTCTTCTCCCAGCTCATTTTCTTACTCATTTAATGTCCCAGGTCATTGCTGACAAAAATTCATATGAAGGAGAAAGAAATTCCAGCATTGTGATTTAATTTAAATGTTCCAGTTGTATGCAGTCATGCATGATTTAATGCCGATTACAGAAAGAGCTGTAGTGGCTCAGAGGTTAAGATGCTGAGTTGCAGACCAGAAGGTTGGTAGCTCGGCAGTTCCTGTCTCTGGCTCCTGCTCCTGCCACCCTATCAGTTTGAAAGCAAGAAATTGCAAGTAGATAAATAGGTACCACTTCGGTGGGAAGGTGACAGCATTCCATATGCCTCGACATTTAGTTATGCTGGCCACCTGACCATGGAGAAGTCTTCAGACAGTGCTGGCTCTTTGGCTTGGAACTGAAGATGAGCACCACTCCCTAGAATCAGATTCGACTGGTTTTCAAGCAAGGGAAACCTTTACCTTTACTTACAGAAGGGATGGTGCAAGTAGATATCTGGAGAATTTTAGTACCTTTTTACTGCTTTTTCTGGTCCCAGGAAGTTTTGACCTTCATAGATGAAGAGTGTTTCCCTTTATGTCTCTCTTTATTATTTTTTTAAATGCTTTCTGCAGTGTCAGTGACCTCAGTGTACCCAGGATTCTCTTTGCTGGTGGCATGGCAGGGATCTTCAACTGGGCTGTTGGGATCCCACCAGATGTGTTGAAATCCCGCTTCCAGACAGGTGAGTCAACTGTTACTCCAATAAAGATATCTTGGAGCAGGAGTAGCCCTGAAGATGGGCTTTTGTTGCCTTTTTTATGTTCGTTTTATCTCACCTTTCCTCCAAGGAGCTCAGGGTGGTTGTTTTCCCTCCCCCATTTAATCCTCACAACAGCTCTCTTCACTTGAGATTATGACTTGCCCAAGGTCATCTGGTGATCTTCATTGCAGAGAGGGATTTGGGTCCTAGTCTGACAACTCTACTCACTACACCAGTTGGCGGTCAGGCATGTAATGCTTAATCCAGGGGTGTCAAACATAAGGCCTGTGGGCCGGATCTGGCCCATCCAGGGCTTTTATGCATCCCGTGAGCAACTGATGCAAAGGAGGGAGTTTGGGGGGGGGGGAGGCAGAGCCACTCCATTATGGCTTCAGCACAGGAGAACAACCTCGCCTGCAGCAGTCAAGCATCGTGGGAGCATCTGCCCAGCATTGCCCTGCTGCCTCTCCAGTCCGCCTCTATGGGTTTCCCTTTGCACCCCCCTCCCACCCTAGGGGGCCTTGCAGTGAGGATACATTAACTCAGAGCTTACCAGTTGCTGTCCTTTATACAGTTTCTATCTCCAGTACCCGGCATTATGTTTTATGGCACACATGGCCTGGCCCAACAAAGAGACGTTTATGTCAGATCCAGCCCTCATAACAGACGAATATGACACCTCTGGCTTAATCCTTTTCTTTCTAACACATTATTTATGGGTGGTATCTAAAAGAAGGCGGTACTGGCACACTGCCTGGGTGACTGCCTGCCTCTCGCATTGCTGACTTCTGACCTATCTTAATGTGGTGGGTGTGGGTAAAATATCCAAGGCCGTTTGCCATGGAATTGCACTGAAATCCCACCATGTTCTTATGAGAACAACAGAAAGTCAGGGATTATCTGTTCAAGGCTCCATTTGCTCACAGTGAATACCAGTGGCAGGAGGCAGCCTTAGGGGAAGTCCTCAGCCTCTGTGCCCTGGTGTTGGACTGCCAAAGGAACTGGCTGGCTACTGTGTGAGACAGGATGCTGGACTAGATGGACCACTGGCCTGATCCAGCAGGGCTCTTCTTGTTGTGTTCTTATGGTCTTCCTCAGTGCTCCTCTGAGCATTGTTCTGGCACAATAGCCTGTGGCACTCTCTCGTTTAGTCTTGCATTGTTCTCTGCTTCATGTCAGTTTTTCTACCCCATTATGACAGCTAGCGCAGAACTCATTCTCATTGTCTCATTCCTTCCCTTCTAATCGATAGTTGTGTGTCTTTAAATTATTTTTATACCATCTCTCAGCAGTTAACTCTCTGAGGTGGCTAACAAAGCAAAAAAAAAATCCAGCTACTATACAAGTGGTGGAACAGCAATTAAAATGCAAAACAGCAGCAAATAAAATGAAATCATTCGGATTAGCAGTGGAGAACCGCTATTGTTAAAATACACAGCAGCAAGTAGAAGAACAGCCACATGTAAAACAGTAGCATGTTTTAAAACAGAACCACAGATTGAAACACAGCTGAAAAGTCTAGCAGGAAAGGGAAATGCTAATCACCAAGGGCTTGAGAAAGCAGAAACTTTTTCACCTGGCGCCTAAAATTTTAACAGAGAGAAAATATCGGGTAAGCAGTAGTGGGGTGGGAGGTCCATCGGCATGTTGAGAAGCCCCAGTCCCTTGTGGCTGGCCACCTCAGCTAGTGAATGGGGGCAAATTCAAAAGGGATCTCAGGTGCTTATCTTAGTGCTTGGGTGGGTTCCTTTTTAAGATACTCCAGTTCCAGACTAGGCAGGGCTTTAAATGTAGGTACCGTCAGTTTGAGTGGTACTTGGAAACAAATTGGCAGCTAGTGCAGCTCTTTTCGGACTAGTGGAATGTGTTCTCATGCAGATGAAGCAGCCAGTAGCCTTGCTGCTGCTTTCTGCCCTAACTGGTTTCCAAACTGTGCCTCTACTGCACCTGATAGTAATCCTGAGGTAGGAACATGATCTTTCAGGGGTTGTGCAATTGCATCCAGAACAAGCTGATGCCCTCTTCCTTGGCTGGTACCAACCACAACTACTGTGACTCCAGACACCAGGAGGGATCAGTGCTGAAGTAGGATACCCTTGCAGTTTTGCAGTCTTGTAAGAACATAAGAGAAACCAATGTTGGATCAGGCCAATGGCCCATTTAGTCCAACATTCTGTCACACAGTGTCCAAAAATACCAGGTGCCATCAGGAGGTCCAGCAGTGGGGCCAGGACACTAGAAGCCCTCCCACTGTTGCCCCCCCCAAGCACCAAGAATACAGAGCATCCCTTGCCCCAGCCTGAGACTTCCTGTCTATACATTGTGGCTAATAGCCACTGATGGACCTCTGCTCCATATGGTTGTCTAATTCCCTCTTGAAGCTGTCCAGGCTTGTAGCTGCCGCCACTTCCTGGGGCAGTGAATTCCATGTGTTAAACACACTTTGGGTGAAGAAGTGCTTCCTTTTATCTGTTCTAACCTGACTGCTCAGCAATTTCATGGAGTGCCCACGAGTTCTTGTATTGTGAGAAAGGGAGAAAAGTACTTCTTTCTCTACCTGCTCTGTCCCATGCATAATCTAATAAACCTCGATCATGTCACCCCTCAGCTGTCGTTTCTCCAAGCTAAAGAGCCCCAAGCACATTAACCTTTCTTCGTAGGGAAAGTGTTCCAACAAGGCCTTTGTGGAGCATTTTCAGAGGCAAACTTGAAGGCTACTTGTATGACTTGGCTTGTAAATATCCACCTGTGTAGTCAATTGTGTCAAGTCCAGATGGCTTTTCAACATTGAGTTGGGGAGATTTTGTAAATTGGTAGGGTTGATTCTTTCAGGCCATCCTTGTGGCTTTAACGGTGTTCATTGGTCTGTGTGGTAGGGTGGTGAAATGAGGGGGTGGGTGGGAAATGCTACATAGAGCTTTTCTGGCTTTATTTTGAAAGCTGTCTGATTCACCCCAATACAGTTGAAGGCAGCCATATGTTCATAAAGTTTACCAGCTTTGCTCGCATACGTTTGGTGTGCTGCAGGGTGGCTGAAGCATCAAGTCTGGCAAGCAACTCATCCAGAAGGAGCTGTGATTTACCTGGCTACATCAGTAAATGGCTCACTGCAATGGCAGTGGACTCCAGAGGCCTTCCTCTGAGGAAGGGTGCCCTTTTCCCCATTTGGGTGCCTCGCCCAGACCTGCTTCTTCAGGGAGAGCTTTCTAGGATCATTCTAGCCTTGCCTTCCTTCCTTGCCCTATTACCGGCACCCTTCTACACATGCATCAGTCTCTTTCTGTTCTTCTCTTATCCATCTAATGTACACATGCAAGCACTCTGGGCAAGAACCAAGTCTCTTGTATCACTGTCTGTATTGGGTTTAGTGTAATGATGTCATGGCAGAAGTGTGTAGTGCTTTCACCCTCGGAGACAGTCCTCACATAAGTAGCATTGGACAGTTTGATTGTTGAGGGAGGAGGGGGAGTTTGCATTCCACTGGGGACAGGCCGTGGTTCAGTGGAAGAGCCTCTGCTCTGTGTGCCGAAGGGCCCCGGTTCAGTCTCTGACATTTCCAGTTTAAAAGGACCAGGAAACAGGTGATAGACCTCTTTCTGAAACCCTGGAGAGCTGCTGCCAGCCTGAGCAGACAATGCTGACCTTGAGGGGCTGATGGTCTGATTCACTGTAAGTCAACTTTATTGTGTGCCTTCCCTGTCCAGGTCCTCTCAACGGCTAAGGCTCACAAGATGCTGACGCCTTAACTTACAAGATGCTGATGCCTTAACTTACACATCTTTGCCTTGCTCAACAGCTCCACCAGGGAAGTACCCCAATGGCTTCCGAGATGTCCTGAGAGAGCTTGTCCGAGAGGAGGGAGTGATGTCTCTGTACAAGGGATTCACAGCCGTGATGATCAGGGCCTTCCCTGCCAATGCTGTAAGCGAACTGCGACTTTTTGTTGGATTCTGGGAACTTCAATATTGAAACGGGGCCGTTGACACTGTTTATTCATTTGGCAAGGCAGGTCCATTTGCCACCAGCCCCATCAAACCAATGGATGCAACCCGGTCTTGTGCACGCCACAAGAATGACAAAATGCAGGCAATCAAGCCAAGCTGTACGCTAAAGAGCAAGGGTTACCAGACAGTCTTTTGACTCACCGTCCTGAGTGTGACAGTACAAACGCAAAGCTCCTCCATCTCCAAAGTGATTCCAAGGGAAATATTGATGGGAGTATAAGTTTCACACCACGCAGCAGTCTAACCCTGTGGCTCTTCCTGATGCCCTAGAAAAGGAGAGGGTTGTTGGCTTGTTTCCATTTTATTACTTACCAAAACACCCAGTTGACCTTCTTGGTTTTGAAGGAAGCGCTTTTAGGATGGGACGTAAATGACCATACAGACCAAGAAGAAGGCAATTTTTATTTCTATGGTTTGGGAGTCCATTGTATCATAAAATCTACATTCCAGCCCACAGGAGAAATGCGAGGAAATTTCCACCTTGGTGATGTTTGTAAAACAAACAAATTAAAAAATTGCATCATCTGACTTAAGCCCGTCTAACCAGTCCAGAATTGAGATCTGGACCTCTAGGGGTCCACCAGGGCATGCCTTGTATGAACCACTAGACCACGTCATCTCACAGACTAAGTTCATCCCAGTCGTCATTGTTCTCCCATTAAAGATCAGTGATGCTAAGTGAAAAAGAAATGAATATAAAACTGTTATAAAATACTGTTTCCTAAGTGATGGTGGGCTGCAGTGGGAATTCTTTAATCCTGTGTTCAGTTTACAGTCATTTTTAACTCTCATGCCCTTCCTTCATGGAGTTCAGGGAAGCATTCATGGCTCTCCCCTACTCCACTGTAATCCTTACAATGGCCCCGTGAGGTAGGTTAGCCTGAAAGAGAGTGGCTGGCCCAAGGTCATCCAATGAGTTTCACAGCTGGGGGGGGGACACACCTGGAACCCAGACCTCCCCAGACCTCAGTCAATACTAACCTCATCTTAACCTTTCTTGCTTTTCTTCCAGGCCTGTTTCCTTGGCTTTGAAGTTGCCATGAAGTTCCTAAACTGGCTTGCACCCGGTCTGTGAGGACCAGTAGAGTGTGTTCCAAAGGGAGCTCAATGACCAGGAACTAGATTGTATCTAACTTGGAGGAACAGGATGGAATGATGAAACGAAATAAGCTCTAGAAACAGCTAGTTTTCTACTAATCTTTATTGCCTTACTCACACCCTCTGGGTGGAGCTGTGTTGCCATCTGGAATCTTGAACCAAAACTCTTCCCATGCAGAGTTCAAGAGAAATTCAAGACCCAAAGCCTGCCTTCTGAACCCAAAGTTTCCACCGTGGGTAATGCTGCTAATAGAAAACCTTATTGCTATTAACAGGCAGCAAGGCCTTTTCTCATTTGCCTCCTTCAGAAACACAAGGGGGAGATGGGGAACAGCCACAGTGCATTTAATTCTCAGGATCGAACTTAATAATTGCTTGCACCGCTGTAAGAAGAGTATTTTGCTTAGATTTGCATATTTTGGATACTGTCTGCCACCAGTGTTCACGTGCATGCTCCACTGAAATGCATGGGGGTCATGTAGGAGCACCTGTGCAAGTCCCTTTCCTCTCAAGGTGCTCTCACAAGGACACTTTCACGGCAGACACTGGCCATAAGTCTCTGTTGAATGCCTTGATATGTATGGTCCACAATCAAATCGCATGTCCATGCTGCATGGGGGGAGGGGGGCTGTGCATGTAGATTTGATAGTAGGGGCCTGGAGAGGGCAGAACCCAAGTGAAATGTAGCTTGGGAGCCACTGAATCTAGGTTGAATCAATGAAGGGCTGTGAGCCTTGAATTTAGAATACGGTGACAATCTCAAACAGGTGAACTAGAGAGGTAAAGGAGTAATCAACTGGATGTTTTTTTGTTGATTCCCATGTTGAGTTGGAATGAGTGGTCAGCACAAAAAGTACCTCCTCCCCGTTTCTCTTAAACCCTCTTCCAGTAGGTGCTTTCTGGGTAACTAGATGTATTCCTGAGCTGCAGCTTCATAAGTGCCATGTTAACCGCATGGTGTGTTTGGGGTGCCAAATGAGGAATTCTGTTATGGGCAGTATCTATGGCTGTATAATGAGGATTTCAAAATGTGGAGGGATTTTAAAACTTGTTTCTAAAGCCGAAGAGGACTGAAATGGGATAAACTACCTTCAGAATTATTCTGTTTTCACTGCAGCTCTGCCTCAAGAGGACTTTATTACATATAATCATTTTTTTTTTACTGAAGCACATCCAGTGCGCAAAGCATTGAGACAGAACTATCAGTCTATAAAATGTTTCACTAGGATGAATTGATATCCTGGATTTTTTTTAGGATTCAATAAAGTTTGCTGATTCTCAGCCAGAATGTTTCTTCGTGTTCTTACTTGCTTTGCCGCACATGTCTGAACCTTGCCTCTCTTTTGTAGAGACAAGCTGTATATGTTTTTTTTTTAAAAAAACAAGAAATCGTGATGGCCATCGACTTGTTCTAAATGGAGACTAAAATGGAGAGTGTTAGTAATTTAAATTCTAGATGAGATTCTCGTTGGGGAACAACAGAAGATGGATGACCTTGATGTAACCAGCCTCCCTGCTGTCTGTAGATTAATGCTTTTTGCTGCCTGTAAGAGAATGTATCACTCAAAGTACATGTTGAACTTTAATTCCCTGGGGTAATGGGAGATTCCTTCAGGGCAATTCAGATCCTGCTTCTCATTCACGAGGGTTTATTGGCTGTCTCCGGCAGTAATTCTGTTAATTTCTCTCTGTCTCCCTTGTATATGCAAGACATTCTGAAGTTAAATTAACTCCCTGGAATATACTCCCTCTCTCTGCCAAAGTAAGATAATTAAGCCTACACAAAAGTGCCTATGAACTTGTGAAATATTAATTGCTGGTTCTAAAATCTCGTAGCTTCGTGACTGTGGCCTCATCTCCTGTCAAACACCAAAAAGTTCCATGAAGCCTAGCATTGCTGTATTTAAAGTGGTAAAGCTGGATTTTTTCCCCTTCCATGTTGGGTGAGGTATTGCCTTTCCCTGCGGTGTATTTCATTACTCACTGTGGTGCACTGTTAGCAATTTGATCCTGGAAAAAGTGGAGTTCTTTGAGCTGTTACCTCCATTGCTTTTCTAGGCTGCTGTCTCTTGAACTTATCATACCAGTTAAGCCAACAGCCATCTTCTGGATTGAGCCAAAGACCCACTGTTCTGTTTCCAAGAGCACCCAGACAGGGGCATCTAGCAGTTCACAAGCAGTGGACACACAAGCAACTCCCTTTCCCTGTCACCTGGCCCAGCATATGATACTCAGAGGTCTCATATAGCAATGGTAGCTAATAGCTGCCAATAGTCCTACCTGTTAATTTATCTAATTCTTCTTAGAGCCATCTGAGTTAGTGCTGATCACCACCCCTTGCAGCAGTGAATTCTGCAATTCAATACATATATATGTGCCATCAAGTCACAAGGGGTTTTCAAGTCAAGTGAGAAGCAGAGACAGTTTGTCACGGCTTTCCTCTGCAGAGTCTTCCTTGGTGGTCTTCCATCCAAGTACTGACCCTGCTTAGATTCTGAGATCAAATGATATCAGGTTATACCATGCCACCTTCTCTCACACCAATAAACGTTGTACAAAGTACTTTATTTTCTCTGTCCTGACATCACCAATAAGTTTCTTGTGCAACCCAAGTATTGTGAAGAGAAAAATTTCCACTCTTTCATAACTTGGAAACCTGTTACAATGTCTTTTTCAAAACTTAAAAAGACTCCAGAATTTTTAGCAAATATTCTCCTATCCCTTTGTTGTTTTAGTTCCCTTTTTTGCAGTTTCCCCTCCACTGAATGACAGCATTTTTTAGTTGGGGCAACTAAAAGGATACTCTGTATTCTAGTTGTGATCTCATCATACATGGACATTTATAATAGCTGCTGTTCTCCATCCCACCCACCCCTTCCCTAATAAGTCCTAACATAATTTCTTTGTTTGCCCACTGCTGCTGCATGTTGAGCTAGCTGCTTGCAAGCTTTCTACCACAACTCCCACCAAATTAATATGAGATGTTTTTGTGGTGCCACTTTCCCAAAGGCCAGCAATCTAATTCAGCTATAGAAAGTGTGGCAGATAAACATTTTGAAAGCCTGGAAACTAACCATCTGTGCAGTGTTGTGTTTCCTATCCAGAATGAGTTTCTGTGACGGTAGAATTTGGAATGACCTAGTACTTCTGTCCTTCACTCAATTCATTGCATAGATTTTTGCTGTCCCAGTAAAATGCTTTAAGAAAATTTATCAATTATATAATAACCTGCTGTAAATGTTTTATTATGACCATCACCTTTGCACACATTCTTCTTCCCTTCCCTTCCATCTGCTGAAATATAAAGGGTAAGCTTTTAAAGCCAGAGATGATGAGTCTTAGTCTGTGTAAGATATTGCACGTTGCTGGTATACTCAAGGTATTTTCATGTAGAGTGTGCAATGTGTTTTGTGTTGATTATATAGGCAATTCATCCTCTTGATATTGCATCTATTGGATGAAGAAACCTGCCAAAGCAAGGTGAATACTGGATTACTGTTGTTCATGTGAAAACAGCTGTGATAACTATGTGCGTATGAAAATAGATGCATGAGAAAATGTGAAAATATGTGAAAATGCACACACTATGGGTAAAACATGCATATATACTACTTGTAACTACATATTGTGTGATTTGGACTCTCGTTTTGATGGTATAAGTAAAGATACTAGCATGACATTCTGGTGATGTGATAACTGCCTGGGGGGGACACACAAAACTTCTTGCCAGTTGTGTACAGTCACTAGTTTGTATCTGCTAACAAGACCTCGTCTTAGTACAATTGTACAATGAAAATCTATTACTTGCCTACACAATGTATTTTTCAGAGAAATCATGAAAGATCTTCTGTTAATTCGTTCTTTAGAGAAGCAGATGAGTGAGGATTACAGTTTATTTTCATACCATTGTCATTAATTCTAGATTTTAGTGGAATACCAAAAGCCTGATAAAAACAGTTCTCATTGAGAAAAAAAAGGAAAGGATTAAAATTTAGATGTTTTTAAAAAAAACAAATGGTAGCTGTGAATAGAAAAGCTTCAAGAAGGCACAACATTGCGAACTTAGAGATACTGTGATTGGTGGGGGAGGGGACTGTAATTGTTCAGTTTCTGCCTGCCATGGAGTCGTTAAAAGGAAAATGGAGGTCCCCCTAGTATGTTTCTGTATGAGAAAGAGCAGCTACTTTTCCCCTGACCAAGGACCCATTTTACTTTCCATACTGTAAATGTTTTGTTCCCTCTGGCTGACAGGCAGAAGAAAAGTGGGATGCTGGCTGCAGCTTTATTAGTTCAGTAGCACCGATCTGTAGAGGCTTGGGAACATAGTCCTCCAGTGTTTGGGGTTTTGGGCTTCCACTCTTCTATGCCACATGTATCCAAGGAGCCAAAATCCCACTTATGAAATGCCGGGTGCCATTCAAGATAAGGAGGATAGCAACTCAGACTCAGAAAGGCCCATCATCCGCATCCCTATCCCCTTCCCCTTGCCAAATGAGCCCAAGTCTGATCTCTGCCATCCTCATTAGCAGTCGCTTTCTGCTCTGTGGTAGACAGCTGCAGCCATGAAGAAAAGCTGTTTGAGCAGTCCTACATAATGACACTGGGAAAGACCTGAGAGGTCACTTAGTCTGTATCCCTACAGATTGCTATGAATCATTAAAAAGCACATTGTACCACCTGGTCTCATCCAATCCGGTGTGCCTGTGCATTACATCCACTTTATTTCCTCCCTGGTCTCCAAGAATGATATTTAATATACTGAGCACAAGTAGGTCAATAAAACAGACAGAATGGTTTGCAAAAGGTCTGTTTGTTCTTTCTACTTGTATTTGTACTGTCACCATCACAATTTCTGGCCAAGGGATTATTGCAGTTCAGGTGGTTGGCCCCAGAGCCCCAAAAGGTTCCTATGACACTATGGACTGAAAAAAAGGGTACTTTCCACCAAGTGCTGCTTCACCTACCATTGGAAAGGGATGCAGGTGGGAAGAAGAGAATACACTTAGTTGGGTTTTGGTGAGAGAGAGAGAGAGTGTAGCCCTTGTCTTGAACTTTCAGGTCCAGCTGCTGCTGTTCACTTCCAGAACGCTCCTGAAGGACAGAGTAGTAGTCCCTGTTGCCTCTTTTAAGGAGGAGAGACACAATTCAATGTGACATATCTGCTCACCCTGTTGTCACCATGGCAACCAAAAGAATCCCACAGGGAAACAGAGACATGTTGCATAGCAACCAGATGGACGCTTTTGGCTGCTGCTGTTGCTTCATTCAATTGAATTGGGTTCTCTGTGTTGCATGGAATCGGAATGTACGAAGTAGAGGAAAGAGTGGCTGCAATGCAAGGAAGAGAGGAAAGTTGCAGTCACTGACAGGTTAACGATTAGAAGGTGCTCTGGGATGAAGGCCCTGACCTGGATGGCCCAAGCTGGTCTGAGCTTGTCAGATGGAAGCTAAGGAGGGCCAGCTCTGGACCACCAAGGAAGTCCAGGGTGGCCACACAGAGGCCAACAATGCCAAACCATGGGTGTGTTTAGACAGCGTGCTGGAGCGGTTTAAACTGCTCCGGCACGATGCGTTTTTTTTTTAAACTGGAGAATCGTGATCAGACTCACCTCCTCCTTCCGAGCTCCCCGCCGTCCTCCTGCAGGTGGTGGTGGGGTTTTCCCCTCTCCTTTGAGCATGCGCACAGGCAGCCCTCTCCCGAACAGGAAGTTTGGCGGGTGCGCAGAAGAGTGATCTCAACAGGTCCCTTTAAAGTTTAAATGAAGACTCCTTTTTAAAATGGCCTCCCCGAGATCCCGGACTCCTCTAAATGCCTAAATTAGGCACCAGTGAAGCTTTTCTTTTTTTAACTTAAGTGCGGAGCTCCGCTCAAGCGCACACCGCTAAGGAAAAAAAACAAATGGCGGACTGAAGCCGGAGGCAGCTTCCCAGAGGGGAGGGGGGTTTGCAAACGCGGGAAGTGGTTGCGTCAGGGCCAGAAAGCGACGGCTGGGGACGGTGGGCAGATGTTGGGCGTGTGAACGCGCAGGTAAAAACCGTTTCTGAGCCGTGCCGAAAACGGCTCAAACGGCGCATCTGAACGCACCCCACTTCTGTTTCATGCCTTGACAGCTGTGACTTGACAGTACTTTACACTGCGTGGGATGAAGAATTCTCAGAAGAGTGCTGCAGCTTGGCAATCAAACTACCTGAAGAGGCATGTATATATTAATTGTATTTTTTTCCTTAAAAAGAAAAGGTGGTACTACAATGATGTTTAGTTACAAGCTACAACCACTGAAAAAGCCCAGTCTGGTTGCCACCTCTCTCACCTTTGCAGATGGACACGTACAGCAGGACTCGTGAAGAGGCTCTTAACTGGTGGGGTGGACAGTACGTCAGGAGGCAGTAATTCAAGGATCCCAGCCTCAAGCTGCTCAGGGTCTTGAAGGAAAAACTGGTGTTTTGAACTGTGCCCAGAAAAAGATGGTTTCAGAGGGTAGCCATGTTGGTCTGTGGTAGAACAGTTTGATTCCAGTCCAGTAGCATCTCAGAGAACAAGGATTTCAGCATATAAACTTCCAAGAGTATAATATGCTCCCTTCATCAGACATGAGTCAGACAGAAAAAGATGGACAATGCAGTCCTTTCAGTACAGCAGTGGTACAACCCCTGAACCCAGCCTCAACATTTTAGATAGCTTTCAAAACTTTTCAAAGTAATTTAACCTGGATGTGATCAGAACATGAACCACTGTGACCAGATCATGCTTTTCAGATAATGGACATAGCTGGCATACCAGATGAAGCTGATAAAAAGTATTACGTGCCATGGAGAAGACCTGAGCCTCCAACTTTAGGCTAGGATCCAGCAGTACCCCCAGGCTACAAATCTGCTCCTTCAAGGGACAAGCTGACCCTCTAGGACAAGTTGACTTCTCAGTTCTCATGAGGCAGCTTTGTCATTGGCCAACAGCACCTCAGTCTTCTCTGGCTTTAACTTCAGTTTATAAATCCTCAGCCATCCCATTACCTTTCCCAGGTATTTGTTCAGGATCTCCACAGACCCACTTGACCAGCTGTTTAGAAAAAAAAGAGCTGGGTGTCATCCACATATATTCTTGACCCCTCACTCTGAACCCCTGAATGAACTCTCCCACTAGTTTCATGTAGATATTAAACAGCCAGTTTGATGTAGTAGTTAAATTCACGGGCTCTAATCTGGGAGAAATGGGTTTGATTCTCCACTTCTTCACTTGCAGCTGCTGGATGACTTTGGGCAAGCCTTAGTTCTGTCAGAGCTGTTCTTGAAAGAGCAGTCCTCGAAAGGGCTCTCTCAGCCCCACCTGCCTCACAGGGCGCCTGTTGTGGGAAGAGGAAGGGAAGGAGATTTTAAGCTGCTCTGAGACTCCGAGTGAAGGGCGGGGTATAAATCCAATATCTTCTTCTCTTTAGAGCCAGTTCGGTGTAGTGGTTAAGTTTGTGGACTCTAATCTGGGAGAACCGGGTTTGATTCCCCACTCCTCCACTTGCACCTGCTGATGTGACCTTGGGTCTATCACAAGCTCTGGCACAGCTGTTCCTGAAAGAGCAGTTTGTGTTAGAGTTCTCTCAGCCCCACTGACCTCACAGGGTGTCTGTTGTGGGGAGGGGAGGGGAAAGGAATTTGTAAGCCGCTCTGAGACTCCAAGTGAAGAGTGGGGTATAAATCCAATCTCTTCTTCTTCTTCTAAAGATATCACAGTCCTGCCAGTTTAAAAATAGTTTTTTAATTTTAATTTTAATTGAAGAGTCAACAACTTTATCAGCACTGAAAACTATACCAGGAATATCATACTGCATCTCAGGCCATCTGTAATAGGGTGTAATCAATATTAATGTGACAAAAGTTTCATAATGTTAACATGGTAGGTACTAAATGACAGCTGCCAGTGATGTGCTTGTCTCTGATGTTGAGATGCGTTTGAAGATATGATGGTAAAGACACCAAATAATTGGAAACAATTTGGAGTCATTACCATTGTATCTTCAAATGCATCTTGGCAACACTAAGTGTAGAAATTTACTTTTGGGATTCTCATGACAGCACCTAAGACACATAATATGCCCTGGGGGAACTGTCTGTCTGTCATTCATCCATCTTTAAAAAATTCGGTCTGATCCTATGCTCCAAGACTGTACCAAGCTCGTTGTGTGTGGAGACAATTTGTTATATTGTTCTGGTGCTGCTGCAGTCCAGCAACCCTGTCATCAGCCAGAAATGTCCGCAGGTAATGCTGCGCCAGTGCTCCAGGGCAATATTGCTTTTCTATGTAAGGTGTACAAAGGAAAAAGAGAAGGCAGGAATGTTACTGGTTCCCTATGTCTTTTTAAGGGGCTTTTGGAACAGATCTAGAATCTGCTGGAAGAAACGGACTGTGCAGTCTCTTAATACTAACACACCCCAGGACCTCAGAAAGGGGAATACAGCTAGAAAGATAAGTAGGTCAGGTCTCTGTGTACCATCCTTCTTGTCTGCTCTGCTGCTGTCCCTTTGTTTATCCAGATTGCTATTAACATGGAATTTCCTTTCAGGTGACATTCATCTCTGCCCCTTCCATGTCTAATCACCATCATGAGGGCAATCTCTCCATAGCCTCTCTCCATCCTAGACAGATAGCTAGAAAACTACTCTACTATTTCCCATCTAATTTTACTACCACTACTAAGTCTGCTCTTTCCTATCTTGTATGTAGTTCCTTCGCAGTAAAGAACTTATATTTCTTTTTTAAAGCAATAAGCCTAGTGTAAATTTTTATCCCTAAAACAGTATCTCTGTAAAGGTAAAGGTTTCCTTTGCTTGAAAGCCAGTCGAATACAAGATCAGAAAAGATCAAACTATATTGCACTATTCTACATCCCCATAATCTATTTAATGTTGCTTATATAGTGCTAGTAAAATATGGTAGGAAACAAGTTTTAAAGTGACTTATGAGGGAACTGGCACTATGGTTCTGATTGACTTGCCAGGGACAGGACACTGTTGTATGCTGAAGTGGCAGAGAATGAAGGGTAAGCTGACTTTGTCAGGAGAGGAATCTCTCATTAACCCTGTTTAAAACTTAAACATGCCAGAAAGCTACATTTCCACTCCAGCTGCAAAGAAGTGATTCTTACCCCTTAGAAATTAAAAAGAAAGTTGAAAAAGAGGTCTCTTAGTAGTGAAGATTTGTGAACAAGTGGAAATGCACATAGTCACAGTTCAGAAATAACAAAAGAAGTATAATTTATTTTTTTAAAAAACAGGAAAAGCTTGCTGAACATGGAGGAGGAGGGAGAGGGCAGCGTGGATGGGAAGGAGTTGCAAAATGTTTCTCCAAGCAACCATTAGTTAGACCATTATCTAAGTTGTGAGTCAGGAAGGATCAAAAACAAACAAGAAGAGCTTGAACTGATACAAGTATTTGGTACGGATTGTGCAAGTGAGTAGTGTAATTTATTATAAGAAATCTAGAAAAAACCAGCTGAGGCAAACAAACTCACAAAGTGCAGGATTTAAGACGTCATTGTCATATTGTTGTTGACAGAAGTCTACAGCAATTATAAAGGAGAGAGTCTCTAAGTTTTGCAAAGGTAAATATTAGAATCAAGTGAAGTGGAATGGAATGTCTTTGGGTAATGTACCTTAACAGAGTTCTTTCTGTGCAGGACACTAGGTGTCAATAGAGAGATAAGCTGAAACTACAGCACTAAAGGTTCTGCAACATTGAAAAAGGCAGCTTTATTTGTATGTGTTTCTGTGGCAGCAGAACATACTCGGCCAGTAACCCTCAAGACAGTGGTCCCTTATTAAATCTGAGGGAGACCACCCAGGCATCATCAGGGTAAAAAAGAAATTTTGTTCATATGTCTGCTGACATAGCAGCATTCTGTAGTGTTAAGTGCCCTCCCCGCCTGACAGGAGAGAATGAAGATTCCCAGTTGCTTCCCACAATTATAAAAGACACCTTTAGACATTTATCTGCTAGTTTGACATATTTATTGCTTTCCAACTTTTGATCTTATAACCTTAACTTGCTATTTAGTGTCATTTTGCATATCTTCACCATCATCATGTTGCATGTTAATTTGCTGTTCATTCTCTGGCTATAAGTTTGAACTTTTTTGCCATTCTATGTATTTTATAAAGTGTGCATGCACACGAAAGCTCATACCTTGAATAAACCTTTGTCTTAAAGGTGCCATTGGATGTTCTTCATACATCATGACACTGGCTAAGATTTGTGTCATTTAAAACCTGTAAGCATTGGGCCGTACCAACAGGGAGGGGCTGAACTAATTTGCTCAGCAAAAATCTAGGAATAATATAGCTAGTCTTTTGCCACCTGGTCATTATCCTACATGCCCCACATCTCTGGAAATCATGTGCGGATTTGAAGTGAGGTGTCAGCAATATATGGGTGACACCTAGCTGTTTCTCCCTAACAGCTGAGTCGGGTGGGTCTGTAAAGGTCCTGAAGAAATGTGGATGGATAACGGCGTAATCTGACATAATCTGGTCCATGGGGTCGCGAAGAGTCGGACTCGACTGTGCGACTGAACAACAACAAGGGCCAATAAACTGAAGCTCAGCCCAGACAGAACTGAAGTGCTAATGGTCAGTGACAAAGCTGTCTAAGGACTGAGGAGCTACACTGAGATATGGTAACCAGGACTGCACACAGTACTCCAAATGAGGTAGTGCCATAAATGTATACTGGGCCATTTACTTTCAACCCCTTTCCTAATATTTCCCAGCATATACTTTGCCTTTTTCACCACTGTGGCACACAGTATCCATATCAGCAAGTTCAGACTCCATGAGCATAAACTTGAAGTTGGGAATTTTTTTTGTCGCAGTGTGCATCACCTTACTCTTACCTACATTGACCTTCATTTGCCACACTGTTGCCCACACACCTTCACAGCTGACCTTGGTTTTCACCATCCTTAATAATTTGGTGTCATCTGCAAAGTTGGCCACTACACTTCTCAGTTCCTGATCATTTATTCTCACCTCCAGCTCCTGATAATTTGTTCCTCTATGTGTCTAATAATTCAGCTGAACACATAATGCTGCCTTATATGAAAGAAGACTGAAAGCAACGCCCTGAGGACGCTAAGGTTCTTTGACTTGTGTGGCTAGCCAATAAACCACACAGTGACATAAACGATTCCAGGCAATAAAGGGGGGGAAAGATTTACTCAAATAAAGGAACATCTCAAAGCAAAGAAATTCAACATGGATGTTCAGTGAATTACAGCAGGAACCTTGCTTATATGCTCTTCTTGCTCCTCCTCACTTTACATCATCATTGACATCATTTGCACATGCTCAGTTTAGATCTCTTTGTCTGGTCAGTCATCAATCACATATTTGACAAACAGGATGTTCCTTGGCTGCATCTCAACTCTATAATGCAGGTGTTTGTCTCATTATAATTGATTTATACATGTGTTAATTTTTTTTGGCTGCCTAACTAGACTTCTTTCACCTTTGAATGAACTCTCAGGCTGAAAATAAATCAAATGATAAAAAAATCAAATGAAATAAATAATTACAACAATGGTTCTTTTACAATAATGCATGTACATAAAGTATAACAGTACTCTTAAAGCATTTTCATAAGCTTATTTTCACTAAGGGTATACAAAATATGAAAACTATAAAAGCATATATCATTATAATGACATTCTAAAGAATTAAACCCTTTACATGTATTCTTTTAGTGTTTCGAAGTAGCCTATAACATAAAGCCTTTGTAAATAACTTGAATTTATCTATTATTCTTTATTTTGGTCCATCAGAACATTTTTTGTTAATTTTATAAAGTATTAAACTTTATAGTGTTACAAAATATTTTATTTTACTTCAGCCAGCAGGGGTCCTTCTTGTATAATACAAATTTTGTACTTTTTAATTGGCTCCTAATTAATGACAATAGCCATGATTAATGACTTTTGTTCTTGGCTGAATTTCCACACACCTGGTCAGCTCTTGGTCATTGTTTTTAACTTGCTGCTTGTTAGTAGCTTATGGATTTTTGCCAGGTTAATTTTAAGTATATAACGGTCTCTTTAAGCAAGCATCTTTTTGTCTTAAACTTGATAACTTTCTATAGCTAAGCCCAAAATAATTCAGCTTGTTGCTGCTACCATAATCTTAGTAAATATTCAGCTTTAAACATAATATAAAGTTCTAAAAAACACGCACAAATCAGAAAAGGGGTTTTCCTCTCCTCTTGTTCACCCCAATTAAGCTTTCCTGAAAACATCTTAACCAATTATTTCTAGATCCTTTGAAGTAAAGGATGCCACTATAAATCTTTAACTTTGGCAATTAATTATTGTGGTGCTTTCTGTTATTTCAATTAAAATCCTTTTTACTGGCATCATACCAATTCAGTTCATTTAGGTGTCTATACAAACAAAGAAAGTCTTTTCCTTTTTTAAAATAGGCTGAAAAAGGCAAATATATATAGATATTGCTTTATAGACTCCAATAGTTCAATATCGATATGTTAAATCATTCTAAACTTAAGGAAAGAGAAGCCTAGTTGATTTTTTCTCATTAAAGTTGCTAAAAGTCATAAACTGCTGTGAACTTTTAACCTCATTCTTTGAAGCAAAGGCTGGAACACTGATCTGCACTTATGACAGGTCTAGCTGGGATGGTTCGTATCAGTCCAATTAAAAAAGGTGACATAAGAACACCTGCTAATTAGAACTGAAACACTCCCAGTTAGAAAAACTCCTCTGTTGGCAATTAAATTTGATTTAGAACACCTGTTTTCTACAAATCTGCTTAGTGGCCAACAGCTTGTTAATTTTCCAGGAGAACCCCAAAGAGTCTCTCCCTAAGATTCCTGGAAGTCAGCAGTAACCAATAGACAACCATTTGAACCCTTGAATGTCCCCTACAAGACCATTGGTCCATCAGGGTCAGCATTGTCTATGCAGACTGACAGTGGCTCAGATCTCAGGCAGAGGTCTTTTATATAATCTACTATCTGGTCCTTCCAATCCCTCCCAATCTGGCTTCTGCCCAGGGTTCAGGACTGAGACAGCTCTGGTTGACAATCTCTGGTTATACCTTGATGCAGGCAGGATGGCACTAATGATCCTGTCAGATCTGTCTGCTGCTTTTGATACAGTAGACGATTTGGCCCTGGTTGACCACCTAGCCTAGGTGGGAGGGCTACGATCTTGAGCTGGTTCTCTTCATTCCTCCAGGATTGGTCCCAGAGGGTCATCATGGGGGGAGAGAGGTTGTCACTGCAGGCCCTAATCTGTGGCGTTCCACAGGGGTCGATTCTCTCCCCAATGTTATTTAACATCTATATGTGCCCTCTGGCAGAGATTGTAAGGAGGTTTGGAGTGGGGTGCTATCAATGTGCAGATGACACCCAGCTCTACTTCTTAAGGAGCAACCGGTAACCAGAATTCCAGTCTTGGCCTCCTACTTGGATGCAGTGGTGGAATGGCTAGGTAAGAGTTGGTTGAATAAATCCAGCTAAGACAGAGATTATGTGGCTGTGGCCTGGGTTCATGCCCCACACTTTCCATGAACACAGATGCAAAGAATTAATTGAGCTTCTCTGCCATCTTCTCATCTTCCTTTAGCAATCCTTTTATTCTTTGGTCATCCAAATACTCAGCTGCTTCTCTGGCTGGGTTCCTACTTTGGATAAATTTAAATAAATGCTTATTGTTTGTCTTGATGCTTCTAGCAATCTGCTCCTCAAATTCTCTTTTTGCGTGCCTGCTTATTAGCATGCTTCTTTTGGCAGACTCTGTGTTCCCTTCTGTTCATGTCATTGGGGCAGACCTTCTACTTTTTAAAAGAAATCCTTCCCCCCTTTTATGGCTTCCTTGACTTGCATTGCTAACCATGCAGGGATCTTTTTATAATTGGCAGTATCTTTCCTAACTTGGGGGAGGCATTTGATCCGGGGTTCAATTAGTGTAGTTTTAAATAGCTTCCAAGTATCCTCTGGGAATTTGACTCTCCTGCATTTTCCTTTCAGCATCCTTTTAACTACTCCCCACATTTTTGTAAAGTTCCCTCTTTTGAAATTGAAAGTTACTATTGTGGACTTCAGGGTAACTTTCTACTGACATGAATGCTGAACTTAATAGCATTGTGGTCAGTGCTCCCAACTGGTACAGCTACATCTCACACCAGATCCTGAACCCACACTCAGAATGAAATTCAAGATCACAGACCCTTTGATTGGCTGTGACCAACTGTTCCAGTGCACAGTGATTTATTATGCCTAGGAATCTCCCATCTATTGCGTGACATGAGTACATGTTTACCCAATCAATGTGAGGATAGCTGAAGTTAGCCAGTATCACATTATAAGAAAATAAGAAGAGCCCTGCTAGATCAGACCAACGGTCCATCTAGTCCAGCATCCTGTCTCACATAGTGACCAACCAGTTCCTCTGGATGCCCAACAACAGGGGCATAGAGGCTGAGGTCTTTCCCCAATGTTGCCTCCTGTCTCTGGGATTCAGCAGATTAGTGCCTATGAATGTGTAGGCTCCCCTGAGTCACCATGCCTAGTAGCCATTGATAGACATATCCTCCATGAATCTATCAAATCCCCCTTTAAAGCTGTTTATTCCTGTGACCATCATTACATACTCTGTCAACTAATTCCCCATCTAAATCACTCTCTGTGTAAAGAAGTATTTCCTTTTGTCCATCCTGAATCTACTGCCCATCAGTTTTATTGGATGCCCTCGAGTTCTAGTATTTTGGGAGAGGAAGAAAATTTCATTTTGTCAGCTTTCTCCATCCAATAGTATAATTTCACCTTCCTAATTTCCTTCCATCTAATGAAACATCTTTATAATAGTGGGGAAACAAATAAGGGAATAAATTATTCTCTCTCCTGTTTTTTTACACTCTTAGCTCCAATGACTTGTGATAAAGGGATATTCCATGCTCGAGGTAGAATTTCCAGGCTGTCATGGCAATCCACCATAATTATTGATATTTTACCTCCCTCATTAGAAAGTTTAATTAGATTTCAAACTCATTTCATTGAACAATAGATGGATGCAAATTAGTTTTGTTAGTTAGGAACCTGAACACGATTCAAAGAAGTGGAAGCTCCATGCCCTGTTAGCAATACTTCTGAACCATTCACCCACCTATAGATGTTTTTGATTTATTATGTATGCTAAAAACCCAGCAGGTGGTGGCTATCATGAACAAAGCCCGAGGGAACACTTCCTAATACTCTCTGGGAAAAAATGGTTATAATAATACAAAATTGCTCCTTAAATTATCAGTAAATTGAATGACACGCTGTGCTACAAGCTTAATTAAAGCAAGCAGTAACAGGTATAATGGTGTTTAGCCAAGGGTTTTTGAAAAACATGCCTTCAAAACTGAGGTATAGTAGCAGATAAATTTCAGTTTTCTGGCTGAATTTTTTAAATATTAATTTACAAAATATACAAATAAGTGTTGAAGTAAACAAAACAAAATGATTTAACAGATACTTAACTAATTATTCAGCTTTCCCAAATGGGTTTTCAACATGCAGAAGAAAAATCTATTAAGCAAAATGAGAAGCCAAAGGGAGAAGGTGAATATTGAATGAGAAAGTTAAACAAATGTTGAGTCTAGTTGAACAGCCAAGCAAGGTGAGGTGGAGTAAAGTATTATGTCGTATTATTCAAACCTTCAAAAAGGCAAAACCAATAACTATCTGTACACATGCCTTCTCCATGGTAGCCCCCACCTTGTGGAATGGTCTACCTCAGGAGGTCAGGAAGGCTCCCACTCTCTTGAGTTTCCACAAACTATGCAAAACTGAATTATTCAAGAGGGCTTTTCTGCACAAGCCAGTAGGGTAGCACTGTAAAAAATGATTCACAAATTTTACTTGGACACATTATTAGAGACTGTGGTCTATATTACTATATATAGTTTGCTGTACGATGGATCTCGCTATGTAATTTTTGCATAATTTAATGGATCATGTTACCACTTATACCTTGCTTCAGTTCTGTTTTTAGATTTCTGGTTGGTTGTACAACCCAGATCCTATTTCATTGTTTATTGAATGTCCCATCCTGTTGACTGTATTGACTCAGTCTGTGTAACCTGCATCGAGTCCCAATGAGAAAGGAGGAATATAAATAACATAAATTAAAAAATAAAAGGACCATTCAATGTATGTGAAGAGGGCAACCAAGAGGTCATGGTATTTTTGTTTTGATCAGGATTCCTACCCAATTACTATCTATCTCTCAGTTCCTCCAAGGAGTTCAAGGCAGTGTACTCAGTTCTTCTCACAATAATCCTGTGTTGTGAATTAAGTGAATGACTAGCCCAAGGTCACTCAGTGAGTTTCATAACTAAGTGGGGATTTGAACCCAACTCTCCCCAGTTCTATTCCAACATTCTAACTGCCACACGACAGTGGACTTGTTTGTATGTAACAGTCAACTTCTGATATGGAAGACTGATGAGGAAATTCCCAATTTATAGCTATGCATAATTTAATTGCACTATATATCTGCCTAAAGAGTTCTTTATTTCAGAAGCCAGTCTCATTTTGTTCAGAATAGTAGAGCTGCACTGTTTTGACATTTCTCTGATACTGAGTTGAAGAATTCTTGTCAAATGTCTGAAACTTAATTCCCAACTTTTTATACAGTAGAACATGCCCACTGGAAAAAAGCGCCTATTTTGGTACAACCTTACTACCAAAATTGGCTGTTGTTTGGATGCATCAAATGAAGTCTTGCAGAGATTACATACTATTACAGAAGTTATTTATGCTAAACCTTTTTATATTAACATTTTAAAGTTTATTTAAAAGCTGCTGTCAAGAGACAGTAAATCTTCTTTTCCATACAAATAGCAATGGAAAAATGAGTAATTTTTTCCAGTGTATGAGAACCAAAAAGCTGAGTTGGAAGTGGAAAGCAAATTGTTGATCCGGAAATCATTTTGGCACCAGTTCAGCTCTACTCTGGCAAAATAAGTGGTCCTAGATGGGACTGTGCCTCCCTATCTGCACTGATGAATGCATCCAACCATTTTAGTGGGGACTGGGTGAGTACTGTAAGCTGTGATGCTGCTGATGCACATTCATATGAACAACTGCATCCAGGGAGGCCTGCATGTAGGAGAGTTGGAGGGGTTGACAGCAATCTTGTACACAGATGGACAGTTTCAATGTTACTGAAATCAATGGGATTTAGCAGTCTAATTATGCCTATGCTGCAAGCCATCAACATTTGTCGCAGCTAGGAATGGAGGAGAATTTGAAGCTGCTCTTGCAGAATGATGCACTGCAAGCAGAAGCAGCAAGTACCAAACACAACATGAAAGCAAAATGTCAGAGTGAGATCAGACCTATCAGATCAGAGAAACAAACTAGCAAAAGAGCAGGGCATGAGGTTTTGGGTGCAAATAGCCTTTGGCAGTCTGAGCTCAAGAAAATGAAGTCTCAGGAGTTAGTGTAGCAGAAGGCTTTGTATATGAAGCGTAAGAGAAAGCTCTGAGGGTATGTGATACAGTTTTATTTCTGAAGCTATGAGTATTGAGCCCTTTAAGCTACTAGGATGGGTGGCACATGTAAGCTGTTCTGAATTTTAGAGAAAAAATAGGATACAGGTACAATACCTAAGTACCTGCAACAGACTTGGTATAATTCCCCTACTACCTTTGAGTGCCTGAAAACAGGTGAACATAAGAGGAAATACCTTTTGTCTTTCCTCTATGTTAAATGACCTTCAGATACTGCAGAAAAACTAGTTTGCTGCTTCTTGTATGTCCTTGTTCTCCATGTATGGACATATAAACATCAGAAGAACAACCCAACACAGCCATTCAGAGATTAGCTAATATTTACTGGCAACACATCTTTTTTCTTCTATATAAACAACCAGATTTATATACAAAATACAAATTAGCAGAAATTGCCAACAAACATGCAGAACTGGAGCAAGAACAGATCAATGCCAAAAGCAGCACATAGCCAAATAGCTGGCTGCTGTGTAAGAGATCTGGAAAGAGAAAATAATGTGTTAGAACTAGATGCTCTGTTTCTTTCCCTGGGTACAAAGACAGTGCTTCAAGCAAATATCTTTCAAATGACAACATATCAATATTAAGATTTTGGGGAGCCAAACACCCAAGAGAGGAAAAATGAGATTCATAATTTAAAATCCTAGAATATGGCAATGGTAACCCCCCCCCCCCATTTTGTTTCAACACTTTGTGTGTTTTCTGTGCTAGACAGAGACAGCTGTCAGGCAATCTGGTGCACTTTTTATTATGACATGTGGGATAAGGTGACAGCACAGGTTTAAAATATTTCAGACTGGCACTGCATTAAGGTAGGCTTCCAAAACTACTCATATTAAAAAAGCTTGCCCTTAGTACAAGTGTGCGTGTGCATAACCTAAATTCTGTGATTATTCTTACTTTGGTGAGACCTGGGAAGTTATTTTCTAGGCCTGGAGAGTCCTTCTATGACCTAGTGGTAGACTAATTCCCATAGTCAGCCTTACCCTTAGTAAAGTAGTGTTATGGCTGGATAAAAAAGATCTTGATATCCTTATGTCAGTAAACTTTTTTTCTTGAGAAACAGGATGGGGAACCTCACTAGCCCTCTGAAACTTTTAAAAACTTTGAAGCAGGTGCATAGGAGAGCAATGAGGATGGATTAGGGGTTTGGAGACTAAGCCTTATGAAGAAAGGCTGTGAGAACTGGGAATATTCAGCCTGGAGAAGAGAAGGTTGGGTGGGATATGATTACTCTTTTTAACTATTTGAAGGGCTGTCATTTAGAGATGGGTAGAGAGAGCTATTTCAGTTGGTAGTGGAGGACAGAACTTATAATGTTGGGTTTAAAATTATGGGTGGGATATTAAGAAAACCTTTTTAACAGTAAGGGCAATTCAGTAGTGGAATCAGTTGCCCAGGGATGTTGGTGGGTTTTCCATCCTTGGAGGTGTTTAAGAGAAGGTTGAATGAGTATTTGTCAGGGAATGCTTAGGTCATCCTGCATAATGCAGGGCATTGGATTGGATGATCTTTAGACACCTTCCAACTTTTAATTCTATCATCCTAAACTGAAGAAGTTATATGAGGCCTGGAGATTATTCCTCACCCTCAACAGTTTAAGCAGATTCCTACTTTCATTTATTATCTCTATATGCAGGGGTCTTTTTGGGGGGGAGCGCACCGGAGCGCAGCTCCAGGAGCTCAGGAGCCAAGCCCCGCCCCCAGCCGGCATCCTGGGGAGTCTTTCAGGCAGCTGAATGTCAATTTCAGCTCCATTATATCCTATGGGCCATTGAAGTCAATGGTGAAAACATAGGGTATATTCTGGGGGCTGGAGGGGAGGGGGTTTGAGGGAGAGGCTCCAAACTAACAGGGTAGCTGATGGAGCCTCTCCCCAAGATACCCACCAAGTTTCAAGAACATTGGATCAGGGGGTCCAATTCTATAGGCCCCCAAACAGGTTGCCCCCATTCCCTCCATTGTTCTCTACGGTGGGAAAAAAGTTTTCACCATTGACTTCAATGGCCCATAGGATATAATGGGGCTGAATAGCCGCCAAATTTCTTTCATTCCCTCCTTTCCTTCCTTCTTCTCTTCTCTCTTTCTTTCTTTCCCACCTTCTTCTCTTCTCTTTTTTCCTCTTTTCCCTGTTTCCCTCCTTCTTCCCTCTTTTTCTTTCCCTCCTTTCCTTCTCTTTCTTTCCCTCTTTCCTTCCTTCTTTTCTTCTCTCTACTCTCTCTCTTTCCTTCCCTCTTTCCTCCTTCTGTGGCCCAACTCTAGTGAGAAGGGGTGTTAACTTTAAAACCCTTCTCTCTTAGCTCCCCCATCCAGGCCAGCTGGGGAAGGGATGTCAGGGAGCGTGGCATATGCTAATAGCCTAATAGCTTATCAGCATACCATATGCAAATGAGCTCCTGCAGCTCTTTTTCTACGAAAAGACTCCTGTCTATATGCTATATATTACCACTGTGTTTGAGAAAATATACCATTCTCTGATATACATCTACATGCAGCAAGATCTACTACCAGTAGCATTCACTGATCACATACCACTACCGGCTTGTTATCTGCCAACACACATGTTCACATGCAGACACACCCTCACATACACAATAAGATTAAATCATGACCAATGCTCACTCTAAGCTGTGGAGTCCTGTGAGCAAAAATTCTACTTTGTGAGCTACTGGCATTAAAGCTGTGAGTGATTTAATTAGTTTGCTCTGGAGCCATCCTTCCTGAGCTAAGACAAAAATGTGTGAGCCAGAGGCTAAAAAACAGTGAGCTAGCTCATACTAACTCAGCTTAGAGGGAACACTACCCGTGACTATAGAATAGTAAGTGCACACAAGATTTTTTTTTTTACAGCAAAATTCTTTAATCCTATTCTGTTTTTTTCAGGGGTATATGAAGTTTGTCTGCAGCCTGAAGACTAGAACAGTAAAGGCAACAATGTGACCAATATGTGGATGACACCCAGCTCTATTTTTATTTTCCAGCCAGTTCTGAGGATCCTATTGATGTACTGAACCAGTGCTTGGAGTCATTAATGGGCTGGGGGAGGATGAACAAACTAAACTTAATCCTGATAAGACAGAGATTCTCTGGGTTAGTAGAAAGGCAGAGCAGTGACTTGAGATCTCTCCTGTCCTGGATGGGGTTTTACTCCCCTTGAAAAGCCAAGTTTGCAGCTTGGGAGTGCTGCCAGACACAGCAAAACCAGGTGGCTGTGGTGGGCCAGAGTGCTTCCCCTTTGGCTGGTGCATCAGCTGCACTCATTCCTGGTTCTGTCAGATCTAGCCACTGCTAGATTGGACTATTGCCATGCAGTCTACTTGGGGCTATCCTGTAGAGCATTTAGAATTTGTAGCTAGTGTAGAATGCTGTGACTAGACTGGTCAGGGCCAGCTACCATGAGCATGTGACCCCAACGCTAGAGCAATTGCACTGGCTACCAATCCACTCACAAGCCCAATTCAAGATGTTGGTTTTGCCCTTGACAACCCTATATAGCTTGGGACCAGGGTATCGGAAGGACTGTCTTCTTTCATATGCTCCTGCCTGGGAACTAAGAGCACAGGGAGACGCCCTCCTGACCATCCTGTCTAATAAAGAAGCTCATCTAATAGGCACAGGAATGTCTTGCCAGAGGCTGTTTGTGCCTGATGCAAGGGTTCTTTAACAGATAAGGGTGGTCAGAGAAGCTCAGTGAGGCAAAGTATTTTAGCACAAATAATTTAATTAAGGGGATACACACAAACCACAATATGAACAAAGCTGTTTCCTACTTTGGTAACATTGTGAGAAGACAAGAGTTGCTGGAAGGAGTCACTGGAAAAGACAATAATGCTAGGAAATGTTGAAGGCAGTAGGAAAGAACCAACATGGGATATGTTGATTCAACAAAAAGACACAGCCCTCAGTTTGAAAGACCCGAGCAAGGCTGTTAGAGGTCATTAATTCATATCATCCTTCCTTATATATATTTGAGTTTTGGTCATACCTTATATGGTCAAAATGCGCGCCGGAATCAGTTGGCCGAGGGACTTGCCAGTCAGAGACGGAGTCCCTCGCCACTGGCTGCTTAGCCTTCCGGCGTGGCTGTGCGCCCTCCCACTCAGCCACCGCGCAGCCTCACGACCCCAGTCTGCTCCAGCCGCCGATCGCTTCGGGCTGGGGGGGCGGCGGCTGCCGGCTCGGAGGGACTTCACCCAAAGCTGGGTATGGAGGCTTTGTGGGGGAGGGCGCAGCGGGCCTCGGGAGCGCTGCGCGGCCACCCCTCCCTGAAGGCTTTCGGAAACGCGATGTGCGGGGGCGGGGTTGCCCATTTCGGAGGGCCCTCCCGAACGGCGGGGCAGGGAGGCTTGCGCGCGGAGTCAGCGGCGGGCCTCGGACGCTTCCCTTGCCCAGAGAACACCGCCCCTCCTCCCTGCGTGACGGGGCCAGCCCAGCCACCTTGCCCACCCCCAAGGACTCTCCCTAGGGCCTGTTGCCTCGGCCGCAACGGGCTTCCCCCCCTAGTCAATCATAAATCAGAAGTGACTTGATGTCACCTAGTAAGTTAGAAGTGACTTGATTACTTCCTACAACAACAGCTGGTCCCAGCAGCTTCAAGTCTTCAGTAAAGCCCACACTCTCCTTCTTTCTCTTCTTTTTTCTATTTTTCAGACCCTTAGATGCAGTTGCCTAGAACTAGTAACGCCTGGAAATCATGCTGACTTGCACCTGGAACTCCCTTTGATAAGGCTGAATAAAAACAAGGAAGTAATCCTGTACTCCCTTAGGTTATGGAACTAGATATCAATATAGTGGAAGCCAGGATAACATCACCTGACCACATCATTCCCTAATTCTCCTCAGGGGGTTCTTCTATGATAGCACTACAACAAAATAAGGCCTTTTTAGTGGCAGCCCCATTATATTCTTTTTGCTCCTTAGGAGGCAGTTTTATTTAGGACTGAACTTAATTAATATAGTTTATTTATTGGGAGTCCTAATTTTGATATTAAATCTTGTCTATATATATATTAATAGACATTGTTTTTCTTACATTGTAAACTGCCTTGTTTTTCTTACATTGTAAACTGCCTTGAGTTCCATAAGGTAGAAAACTAGGTTCAGTAGCACCAAGAGACCAACAAGATCTTGGGGTATACGTTTCGCGAGTCAAATCTCCCTTTGATTTGATAAAGGGAGCTTTGACTCTTGAAAGTGTATACAACAAAAATCTTTACTGCAGACCTACATTGCTACTCTCTGAAACTATCTGCAAGGTAGAAAGGTGGCTGATAAATGTTTTATTTATTAGATTTCTATCTCACTCACCCCTGCGTCACAAGATTAAGGGTGGGTTACAACAATATAATAAATACAATAAAATGATTAACATATCAACAATTATTAAACCCAAATATGATATCATTTATAGTACCATTATAAATGCCACTGCTCCCATCAGTTTCCCTGCTCCCATCACATCAATTTCACGTCTGTGCACAGTAGATGGTAATAATACAGGGGGTGGGGGTGGGGTGGGGTGGGCAGATGAGTAAAACACTATGAAACAAGCCAGGGAAGGCCAATACTGATAAGTCACCGCTGCCTCAACCATAAATTAATTAAACTTTAAAAGAAGAAAGCTGAGAATCTCCCTCCTACTTGCATATGTAATTAAATACTGCAGCCTCAAAAGGATTTACTGTGTTTATTTAAATATGCTATACATTGATTAGATACTTGCAGCCAAGGATTTGGCTGATGATGTCCAATGCATATGTGAAAATTCCAGAGCATTTTCTGCCACCTTGGCCTATAAACCAGTCTGCCTTAATCTCTCAGCTCTCTTGACTGTCTGATGTATCGCACAAAAATATTTCTCCTTTTACCTCTGTCAGATGGTTTTATGCTATATTGTCCATTAATGACTAAGCTGTCTCTCTAGTTATTTAGGAATAGTCCACAATATCATAGCAACTAAGCCAATATGCCACCGATAGAAAATGTACAATACATACAATTGTGAAAGCAATACTGTAAATAAATAGCAAATAAATGTAATGGCACTATAACTAACACTAGTAGGATTTCTAAGCGGCCTCTCTAAAAGCTGCCAGAATAAACGCTCAACAAAAGCTACGTACAAGGGAACATATAAATTTGAAAAATAAATACATAAAATTCTCAGTGAAACTATGCGTAAGAACAATTA
Source organism: Gekko gecko (assembly GCA_029375565.1). Classification (NCBI taxonomy): domain Eukaryota; kingdom Metazoa; phylum Chordata; class Lepidosauria; order Squamata; family Gekkonidae; genus Gekko; species Gekko gecko. Next base: position 37,865,516 of record JAPDNY010000002.1, read on the forward strand.
AGCAGTATTTATTTCTGTGGATCAGGTAGCAGGAACGAGGCTGAAAGCTATGTATATGAGCTCTGTGATTCCTTGAGGAACAAGGAAAAAATCAATATGTTGTTAGTATCAACATTCAGCCCAAAATATATCTGTGAGTGGAACTTCTAATTCAAATATGGATTGGTTTCTTCCTCCTATTGTTGAAATGTAAGAGTAACAATGTAGAAACATTTATAGTGACAACACACTGTGGCATCATCAAACCAACAGCCCTACTTCACTTGATTTTTTTAAGTCTTAAGGGCAGATGTGCCAAGTGCTTGTATGTCTGCCAGACTTTTGCTTTTAGGGGTCAGAAGTTAATTCTTCTCCTGTGTACGAAAATAAAGACTTTGCATTATAGAAAAAAGTATGAAAGGCCAACTTACAGATTTTACAGATACAGGATCTCTCCTATTTATGAGCAACATAGAAATCCATACATCATTTGTGAACAATCTGGCTATCTGGATGTTTAATATACATGACTCTGGAAAAACATGCTCATGTGTAACATACTCACATCTTAGCTTTGTGAAGATATGTAGTTTGGAATTCTTATCCAAAATTATCCTGTATTTGGAAAACCATTACATTCACCTAACTTCTTAAAACACTGTTCCTCAAGCATTATAGAACTATATACATTTGCTAGGTCTTTTGTAGTCAACTCAGCTTATAAAAAACAGTGGCTATAGATGTTCTCATATTTCTCCTATCCATTTTTTTTTATACTGGCTTCTACACTCTGTTCTCCCCTTACCAAGTTTGAAGTAAATGATTGCATCACACTTTGGGAAACTTCACCCATGATTGTTTATAAACATTTTATCAATAAGTCAGCTTTGCACATAGCTACTTGCAATGAGCATGAAAAATCTCCAGGCAAGAAAGCTTTTCTAAAACTGGAAAAGAGTGGAATTGTTCACTGTGTCACAAATGACTAATGTGGTATGTGTGGGCAGGTGGCCAAGAATATGTGCAGATCTGTAACTTTTGTGAACCTATTTACAAGGGTACAATCAGACATGAGCAATGCCTTACATCCCCTCTTCCTTGGCTTTCTCATGTACTCCAGCTTGAGATATAGTGCTGTTTGCCAAAATAGCAAATTCTTGTTGCACCTTAAAGGCATGTGCCCTGTACCATACACTCCAGCGGACCCTATCCTTCCTAAATTGCTGCACTTATTTTGTGCCTTTAGGGGATACCATTATGTAAGTGTGAATTACTGCCACTGTCATCCCAGCCTCTGCCAGACTTATCTGCTAAATCCTAGAGGGTGTACATGCTTACATCTTGACTCTACTGCACATGCATATAAGAGCATCTGCATAAACACAAAGGGACCACCCAGCACACTGACATTTCAGATACTGCAAAGCATTCAGGTATACATTTAGGACCTATTGGTAAATTGTAGGGCACTTACTTGTAGCACATCTTTAACCAAAAGCAAATCAGTGTAAAACAAGGTATTCTGAAGCAAATGAATGCGTTTCAGCCCCACATATTGCAGTCTGTAACAAGTAGTGATTCCTGGTACAGAGCAGGACGTTACAGATTTCATCTATGAAATGCTGGTACTTATGACAAACCGCCCTGAGCCGGCCTTGGCCAGGATAAATTTAGGGAGACAAATGGAGTAACAGCTACACAAACATACACAAAATGGAGAGAAGCAAGATTCCATTTCAGACCAGAGAACAACTTGTTTCTTGTTTATCCACCTATAATTATTTTATACAGTATTTGGTTTCATATGTAGTCCTCTTCTTAAGATATTGTCAGTATTTCTAGTTCCATTACTGACATTAGGGCTTGGCCTGTGTGAACCCCAAAACTTACACAGAAGTGTGAACTATCAGGGGTCTGCCAGTATTATACCAAGAAGTCAGCACCACTGAAACCAAAGGGCTCTGCCTCCAACTACGATCGAGCAAAGCACCCAGAGAAAATGTCTTTTTGCCTCATAATCTACTTTTATCTGGAGTTACACATGATCAGATATAAAACCCAACCGATATGACAGCCGCCCGGTGTCCTTACCACCGAAACTATAAAAGCCACAAGAAGCACGTCACCTTTGGTATTAAAAGGCTACTTTCCTTGGCTGTGAAAGAAAACCGGCGGAGAGAGAGGGTCAGTCTACTTCGGGAAACACTTAAGACCGCAGGCACAGAAAACCTAATTAATATGTTCCAATTAACGTTTCTTAACGGACACTTTGTCGCATTGGCTTTTGGTTACTTTCTCGGCCGGTGAAAGCAAAGCTTGAAGCTGTTACAGTCCTTGAATCCAAATGGGCGGGAAACTTCCAAGGTCTCCACAGCTCAGACTGAAGCGGCGCTCGAGAGGGCAATTACAAGCGGTCTTAACCACGAATAAACTGGCTCCCATTTCCCCCGCCCCCCACCATCGCCTTTCCACGCGCCAAACGACAGTTGGACCAGCCCTCATAGGGACTCGGGTTTTTTAAAGTCCTCTTCTGCGCAAGCGCAGTACCCTCGGTCGCTGCTTAATTTCCCCCTATAGCTCGAGCGCCTCTTGTTCTTCATTGTGACGCAAATGTCCCGCCCACTCCTCTCTTCACGCCTCTCGGGTACCCCGCCCCCTTTCTGCCCCTTTCCTCGAGCGGCGACCGCCGCTGCTTCCTGCTGGGCGTGCGCAGATGGGCTTGGGCTTCCGTCGCGGCCCCTCCCCCCTCCCCGCTCTCCGTTCCATTCTCTTTCTCGCGTGTCAGAGAGAGCGGCGGTAGCGACGGCGTGAGCCCTGTCACCGCGCGCAGCTCTCCTGGGCGTCAGCGGGGCTTGCAGGGGGGAGGCACTGAGGGAGGCCCCCGTAGCAGCAACCGGGCCCGTCCTCGCGCTCGCTCGGTGGACGGATCCTGCTCAGCCGAGGGAGGGGTGCCGCGTCCGAGGCGGCAAAATGAGCATCGAGATCCCGCCGGGTCTGACGGAGCTGCTGCAAGGCTACACGGTGGAGGTGTTGCGGCACCGGCCGCCGGATTTGCTGAACTTCGCCGCAGAGTACTTCAGTCGCCTGAGAGATGCCCGGGACCAGGAACTGCGGGAGGCGGCCAGGGGCAAAGGGGTCGTCTTCGACGGGGAGCCCATGCAGACGGAGTCCAACGGCGAGGACGAGCGGAGGCAAGACGTCGACGAGGAGTCCGATTCCGACTTTGAGCGTGAGTGGTGGGGTAGAGAAGGGGAAAGGAAGAAAGAGAGAGAGGAGGGATGGGGAGGGTATGTCTTAGAAGTATATTCCCTCCCCCCCCGGGGGGCTCCCTATGGCCTCCTTTGGAGCAGCGGGTATTTAGGGTCTCAGAACAGTTTAATTAGGATTGTTCTTATTGGTGTTAGTAGTTTTTTAAATTATTGCTAGTCAAACAGTAGTTAGAAAATAATTTCCTCTCCTTAATCGACTCATGTAGTCAGGGGAGTATTTAAAGGGTGCCTTAGAAAGGCAGGATATAAACGAAGTAAATTGTCACTTAACATGGATCAATTGTACTTTACCCCACCCTGTACTTAAGGTGGGGGGTAATTGGGTTTAGTTCTATCTATTTATTATTTCTGGGCATGCTATAGGCTCAGTGGGATTTATAACCCACTGCATGGGTGTGTGTAGGCTTGTGAGGTTCTTGTGGACATGGAGTAGGGGTGTGTGAGCTTGTGTATGTGATGAGAAAGAGGATGGATCTGCTCGCCTCTTTCTCTGCCCACCGGCTTATCCAGCGGATGGGCTGTCTTTTTGCGTCTGGCTTTTCTCTCCTCCCCCATTCAAAGGCTTGTGATCCTGGTTTCGGCCATGGGGAGAAGCAATCTCCCCTTCTCCCCAGCCCCTTGATGGTAGCTTCTGTGGGGCTTTCCTCATGCACTCTCATTTGAACAATTGTAAATGAAATGCCAGTTGTGGTGGAGTCTGTGTGGTCATACTCTAGCTGGTTCTTAGTGCCATTGCTTGGGTGAGGCACATGTAAACTACAAAACCTGTATATGGACTGGGTTCTAATCCATGCTTTTGTACCAGGGGCTTGATTACATACAGAAGGAAGGAATTGCAGCTTCTGAATATATGCTCTTGGGGATGGATAGGAATGTGGCTGAAATGGAAGGAAACTTTACCACAGAATCGCCTGTTCTTTTGTTGAGGGCAGGCTTGAAGGGGACATCTTCCTTTGTTTCTAGGATGTATTTTGTAATGGGTGGGGACTTCCTAATCTCCGGCATTTGTGGTGGTGTAATTGGAATCTTTTAGGTGTATTTGTGGAGGAAGGTGTGAGCACAGACTTAATCCCTACCTCCTGGAGCAGAATAGCAAACGGGTAGCGATTTCTTTCTAAACATACAGGGAGATGGAACTGCTGGAGCACACCCTAACTTCGGAAATGAGAGGCTCCCTCCCTTCCCCTATGTTGAGGCACAGGTAGTGATGTGCTGAAGCTGCAAGAACAACCCCCATTTTAGCAGCCTGGCCACCCTCTGAATATGCAGTGGAAGGATGCTGTATGTTTTCCAGGAAAGGGACAACAGTAGAGCTCTTCCCTGTCCCCTCTTCTTAAACCTTACGTACAAAAAAAAATTATAGTTTGTTGGTGGTGTTTGTTTATAATACTTGTGAGACATTTTTCTGTCTGTCCGAAGTGTTGTACCTCTAAGAAAATTTAGTACAGTATATGTTATAGAAGGACTGTGTTTGAGCCCTTACAGGGAGAGACTACTTGCCAGGGAGTTCTTTGAGCCTTAAATCCTTGAGATTAAGGTCGTTCATTCAGTTTAAGTACTTGTGATAAAAAAGCATTCCAAGGCTGCACTCCTTTCTGTCTGTGCATCACGTTTTTTAAACCCTGCTCTTCCTCCAGTGACCTCAGGGTGGTGTATATGGTGCTTCCTCTTTCCCCTTTATCCTCATAACAACCATGTGTGGTAGGCTAGGCTGAGAGAAAGAAACTGACCCGCAGTAATCCAGAGGATTTGGGGGTTTGAACCCCCAGATCCTAGTCTGATACCCTATAACCAGAAAACTACACTGGATCTCATATCTTCTTCCCCATAGCAGATGTGTATGTGCATGGCCTGTTGATGTATTCTTTCATTTCAGGCCGTGAAAAGTTGGCAGGCAAGCGGCACTTTTCAGGGGAAGTGTCATTCTGATGTGTCAAATGCCAAGGTTACATATGTGTTCAGTTCTATGGTGAGAAATAAGGAGGAGGCCCTAGTGAACAAAAGCTGTTGTGTTGTATGATATCAAGGAGTATATGCAGAAGAAGAACAGAAGTGTAGGCATGAATGGGATAGTAGGGTCCTTAGGCAAATTCTGAGTTAAGTTATAGAAAAATTGATTAGGTGTTAGCAGGATCTGCAGTGATGCTGGAAATGTACAACCACTTCTGATATTGCTGGCTTGAAACAGTGCGGGATTTTTTTCTTAGTGTTGCTGTTTTTTGTTTTTTTTAATGAGAGTGAATTAAATTGAGAGGGAGAAACAGGGAGGTTATGTAGGATTAAACTGAATGCAGGTTAAAGAATCTCTGTGAAGAATTATCATTAGGAGCTGCTCTACCACCCAAGAAGGAAGCACAAGATGAGTGCTGAGATGGCTGCTCTCAGGAGATGATACATTTGCATTTCTTCAGGAAGTCCAGGTTGTGCTTTCACTTCCCACATCCCTTCTGTAGCCCTTTTTGATAAAGATGATGGTGGAGGAATTGAACAGCAACATTCTCTGGTATTTATTAGCTGCTTCAGTCATTGAGAATGGAGATGCAGCAAGTTTGTTCCTTTTCAAGTATAAAGAAAAGAAACGTAACTTTTGTAGCTGTCTGGTCCAACTGTAGCTGTAAAAAGACAGCAAATATTCAGGCACCTTAACTTTCTGACTGGCTTCATAATACACTCCCAGTGATAGGCAATAATAAATAAGAATAGGTTCCTTGCTATTGTGTGGATATGTATTTAGTATCATCTGTGGTGGCTCAGAGGTTAAGATGCTCGGCAGTTCGAGACCCTAGTGCCGTGTGACAGTGAGCTCCCGTCTCTGACCCCAGCTCCTGCCAACCTAGCAGTTCAAAAGCATGAAATTGCAAGTAGATAAACAGGTACCACTTTGGTGGGAAAGTAACAGCATCCCATGCACCTTGGCATTTAGTCATGCCAGCCACATGACCATGGAGAAGTCTTTGGACAGCACTGGCTCTTTGGCTTGGACATGGAGATGAGCACCGCCCCCTAGAGTTGGATTCATCTAGCTTTCGAGCAAAGGAAACCTTTACTTTTACTTTTTTATGGTAAACTGAAGCTTTGCCAAAAGCTTCTGAAATACTGCAGATAAACAATATGGTGGAAGAAGCAATTGTATCCACAGGGTTTAGCTTTAATTTGCTTCTGGAAAGACTTTGAGAAAGCAAAATATATTGCTCCCTAGTAACTGCTAAAATGGCATTGTTGCATCCTGATTTTCAAAGCAAAAATGGTATCCCCCCCCCTCCCGATGCTTAAATGTAGTGACCTTGGTAGTTTATGTTTATGACTCCATTTATTTGTTAGCAGTTTTCCCTAGTCAGTGATTAATGTGCTGGTTGACCAACCTGCAGATGATGATTTCTGTACACCTTTTGAACATAGGTCTTTTAGACACAGGTTGTTTTGAACAGACATGTATTAGATATAGGTCATTAATCTAGAATGTATTGATGGGAAACTAGCACTGAAATAAGCAGAGATTAATTTTGACTTGCTTGTTTGTGGTGCGTACATTGAAATGAAATTTAATACTTCAAGAACAAAAGTGGTGAATGCTGTCTTGAAGGAATGAGTTATTGTAGGAGCAAAATGAAAGTGTAAACTTCACACCTCCTACAGCTTTCTGAGCAATAATGTGAGTGACCAAACTGATTACTTTCATTACTGCTTAGATACTTCTAGTGTGGTGTGAAATTTACGCTTTCATTCTGCTCTTTCAGTAACTCATTCCTTCAAGACAAGATTCTCTATTTTTGAACTTGAGTTATTGCTGTTTTGTATTTCATACAAAGGCTAATTCTGTGGGGTAAAAGAACAAAGTTTGAGTCCAGTGGCTCTGCTGCTTCAGATCAACATAGCTACCCACCTGAATCTTTCTTCTATGGGGTAATCATGGTGAAGCAACTCCAAGTTACTGTTCCTTTGCAAAAGGATTCACCACTGGTGTTCTTACTGAGCAATAGATGCTACATTAGTGGTACTGTTCTCTCATGCCTGAAGTTTGGGGTACTGGTGGGTCAGGCTAGAATCTTTCAGGATAAGAGACAAACTGGAGAGCCAGTTTGGTGTAGTGGTTAAGAATGCGGACGCTAATATGGAGAACCGGGTTTGATTCCCCACTCCTCCACATGCAGCTGCTGGTGTAACCTTGGGTCAGTCATAAGTTCTTTCAGAGCTGTTCTCTCAAGGGCAGTCCTCGAGAGAGTTCTTAGTCCCACCTACCTCACAGGGTGTCTGTTGGATTGTAAGTCTCTCTGAGACTCCTTCAGGTAGTGAAGGGTGTGGTATAAATCCAATCTCTTCTTCTCTTTTTCTTCTAAACATGAACACCCCTATCTAAAATAGTACAGAGATCAGGGGAAAAATATTGCCATTGTGTGATGTGGTGCATTGGCAATACATACAAGGGTTTGACTCCACAGCATAGGTTTTGGAAGTTTAATCCAGAGGCTGTTGCAACTATGAATTCATCAGGTAGAAGAAGGCTACCTAAACTGCCTGTGATGCAGGTTGAGATCATCTTGATGTTCTTTGGTTCTCTGTGCCAAGGAAACAAATTCTTTGCTCATAATTAATTTTAAGAAATTCTGTTCTGCTTGTAGTTTTTGGCTGCTTATGGAATTTGGTATGTTTTGACAATACTAATAGAAGGCAGAAGAAGAAGGGAGTCTTTTTATCATGATGTTGCCTTAGAAGCCTTGTCTGCCAATGTTTTCAAGGCACGTCTATGCTTCTTACAGCCTTTCCTGTTCCCATATAGAACTTTTAAAGAGGAAAACATAACAGGTTTTACAGAACCAAGTTATGCAGCACAATACAGGCAGTGAACATAAAGAATACACAGAGATAAAATTCTGAGATGATTTAGGATTGATATTAGGATCTTTACTATATTATGGCTTAAATATACTAGTCATATTTATTGAAGAACCAGTTTCAAAGTGAGCATTTGTTACTACTGGGGGGGGGGAAGTACCACTGCCTTCTGTTTGCTTTATCCTTCCATGAGTTACTCATCCTATAAAATATGAATTTGTAGTATTCTGAGTATACCTCTTTGTAGCCTTTTTTCATTGTGCATTGCCTTGGGCACGGCTTTAGTAGAAAGGTGCATCATAAATGCAATAAATAAACATATATTTTATCCAAAGAGCAGTGGGTACATAGTTTTTAGGCTTAGCAAAATAGCTTATCCTGTCCTCGGTGATCAGTTTGCTATCATCCATTAAAGTAAAATATTAAAGCTAAGTGTTCCATAGGCAGGTTTTATTGCTGCCTGTCATATTACTGCTCAGCTTATCACGACACAGCCCAGCCATGTTTGGGCACTTGACTGTTTTTAAAGCAACCATAATTGGATGTGTGCAGCTGATGCCTTGAATTGCTTTCCTGAGCATTCTAGTGCGCAAGAAATCAATTCCAAGTGCTTGCTTCTGAGATGAGCATGTGTTGTGCTGCTGCTCTGGGAACTTTGTCTACACTGGGAAAAGATGAGTGGAAACATTAATACATGGTTCTTCTGCCATGAGTTTCTGTGCTTTTAAACAGCACCCTACAACCTGTATAACAAAAACTTCTGAATTTTTAATTATAACTTTGTGGCAAAGGTTCTATTATGGCTGTATATATTTTTTTTCCTTTGGCAGTGCCATGAGAATAGCTTGCATATTTTATAATTGTTCTTGAGAGAGAAGCACATTCTTATGGGATAAACTGCTTTAAGTATTGCTAAACATTTGTCTCCAAGCCTTTAGCACAGGAAGTGTTCTTCTTACAGGGTGCTTCAATATACCGAAATTTAAAACTGCACTTGAAATGCAGAGCTCTAACTTCCTGTATAAATAGCCAGCCAGCCTCATATTTGGCTGCCTCTGACTTCCCCTCTGCCCGACAGATCAGATATCCTACAGCAGCTGGGTGAAATGGAGGTACTTAGAGAAAAAATTATGTCTGCAAAACTTCAGAAAGCCATGAGCAAGCAGAAATTTAGTTTTTACCTTGCTGGCCTTCCGTCAGAGGTAGAACAAGTAAACTCTGCTGACTTCATCCTGGGATTTAGTATTGTATACAGGGGTATTACTAAAGGTTAGTTAAAATTTCACACTGTGCATGATTCATATTGTCAACAAGGATGCTCTGATTTCATTATGCTAAATATGTGCTTTAACACAAACACCGATATTACCTGTTGTCTACATTATGAAGCCTGGAGGAATCGAGGACATATTTTGTGATTCCCAGAGTTAAATTCCTGAATTTGACAAGTTAATCCAGTATCTTTTGATCACATACTTCTTGGATGATGTATTGGATGTCTCTATAAATTGCTCATCTGATATAAGATTAGGTGTTCCTGGTCCAAGCCATTGGTTTGTGTGTGTCTCTTGTACAAGCCTGCCTACATCTGACTGGTTTTTCTGTCTTCCCCTGCCCCTCAAATTAGCAAGCCTGGATTGAGGGTTAATATTATGTCTTTACCTCAGTTCCTACTTGTTTATTTTACAAAATTTGTTACCTTGCCTTTCTGCCCTCATAAGGGCTACCAAGGCAGCTACTCTATTATAGATATACATGATAAAATCGTCTTAAAAATGTGACTTTTGGTTTATTCTACTATAGTTGATTGATTGTAATGCTTTTTTTGTATTTAATAAAGTGTTGGAAAAATAAAAAATCAAAACCAACAAAAAATCATTAAAACCTGGTTATCAAGCAGTAGGTTTGGATCCAAGAGCACCCCTTGACTACCAACTTGTTCCTTCAAGGGGTGTGCAACCCCATCCAGAACGGGTTACACCTTAAATCCTGGATCAGACCTTCTGCTCAGCTGTAGTACTTCAGTCTTGTTGGGACTAAGCTTCAGTTTATTAGCCTTTCTCCTCTCCAAAACTGCCTCCAGGGCTTCTACAGCTTCACTTGAGATCAGCTGGAAGCATGAGATAGGGCTGAGTGTCACCCTTGCATTGGTGACAGCCCAGCCCCAAATCTCACCTAGCAGTTTCATATAGATGTTAGAGTATAGGGGACAAGTTGGAGCCCTGCGGGATCCTAAAGGCCAAGGGGCTGAGCAGCAGGCCCCCAATGCTGTTATTATATTAGCTCTCTAAAGCTAGTGCCTTGTAATGGCTTGAACATTGCCTTCAACCAAAAAGATACTAGTTCAAGCTCTCTGTGAGCCGTGAAAGTTACCGGGTGACCTTTGGGTAGTCATAATGTTTTTGCATAGTCCAGCATGAAGGGTTAATGTTTTAAAATGGAGAAATCCTACTGCATGCTACTTTAAGTTTCTTTGAAAAAGGGTGGCATGCATCTGTGATTAGAAAACAAATAGATTTTGGGGAGTTATAGGTTTATAGCTTGCAATTATCCTGAGTAAGTATTTTGCTATTATATATTAGTCTTCTGTTTGTATTGTATTGTATTACCTCGTCCTGTGTTTAAACCTTCAGTGATACAGAAAGAACTGTGATTGCGGATTGGATCCATTTAGTTTTCTGCAGGTACAAGAGGGAGGGGACGGTCTTGCCCAGCTCCATTTGTCACTGCAACCCCCTTTTCTTCAATGTCTTAATGTCCACACAGTTCCCCTAATTTACAGTATATTTGGGGAGTGTCAAAAGGGGCTGGGGGGGAAGCTGTGCAACTATCTGCTGCTTCAGTGGAACATTGGTAGGATCCAGCCCATAATTAACCTTAATTCAGGTAAAATTGCAGGTAGGTTTCCATTCTTAGTTGGCTTTAAATCGTCATTTTCAAATGGTGTAAAGTGGAATCCAGTTTCAAGTTTATAGTGCACTCTAAGAGCACTTTTCCTGGGAGTAAGCCTCATTCAATAAAACAGGAGTTACTCCTGAGTAGCTTTGTTTAGGATCACTCCCTGCCTAGCTTTTTGGGACCTAGTTGCTGCTGCATGCTACTTTCTTCCTCCTCGATATAAAACACAGGAATCTTATCAGTTAATAGTGTACAAATTTATATTTCATTTTTCAATTTATAAATGTAGCATTACTGAGAGACAGGCTGTATTTCATAGCCATTTTGCAGATTCTGCAGGGCAAACCCAAATTAACCATTGAACCTCTATGCTCACCCTGTTCTTTCCTCTCCCTTTTGGCCTTGCAACCTGTCTTCTAGAGGGTTGTGATCCACTTTTGGCTCCTCCTGACCCACAGTTTGGGAACTACCTCTCCTAAGCAAATGACCATCATAGAGCTCTTTGTGATTAAAATGTGTATTTAAAAGTGTTAATAAAATATAAAAAGGAGAATTGTGCTGTGGTGTCCTGAACTGTGAGATGTTACTGCCTTTCATGGGTTATTTCAGAATTATCTAAGGGTGTCCTGTTGGATTTACCAAATATTGTTCAAGTATAGCATGCATGGAGTGAATTAGTAATTACATGACCGTGTCTTTCAAAAACAGGGGATTTTCTGTTCTGTTTTATGTTTTCAATACTTTATGTACAACCATTTAGCTCATTTCATTTAATAGCAAATACATTGTCAAATATTCATAGCTGTCATGCATGTGGTAAATTTGGTTGCAATCAAAATAATTGGCTGTGCCAAACTATTTGCTTTGAAGTTTTCAAAATTTACAACTTTAATACTAGACATATCATGATATATTCCAGACTCTCAAAATCCATAACTGAGCCCCTCCCCCAAGGCTGCATTAACATTAACAAAAGCAAGCAGCCTTTAAATGTTCTTCTGTGGGAATTATTAGAGTTGATGCTATGTCTTATCCCCCCACCCCTGTTCTTTATGTTTATACTACCTTTCTCAGTTTTCTCGTTATCTTATTTTGTGACATCATGAGACAGTATGTTGTAATGTGTAATCTCTCCCAGGAGCAAAAACAAAACTGAAATACCCTGTGTTTTACTTGAGAAGGATTTGGTTGGAACTGGGGGTTTAGGATAGCAGCCTTAATTTCATTAATATTGCTTGAGGCAAATGAAATCTAGAGACTATTACCTATTTAATATAGATGAATATAGAAGTGCTTCTTGAGATGATAATATGTCTCAGTACAAGTTCAGAATTTTATGTGGATAATCTCAGGTCTCCCCATGTGTTCAAATCTTCATTAGTTTTCTTTTCTTGGTGCTTCTTGATACCAGGTTGATGCTGGTATTCTTTCCTTCTGACTGGTGATTTATTTTTGTTCTGTCTTCTGCTTTGAGTTTTGAATATGAAATCAGCAGGCCATTTTAAGCAGCCTAGTAAGTTAACATTGATAACTTTTGCTTCCTGTCTGCCTGATAGGCAAGCTCTTATTGTATATAGACACTGTAATATTTTTTCTTTGTTTCATGATTTCGTATAGTTTTTTTTTGAAGTGCAGAGGATCAAGCAGTGGACAGTGAAACCAAATGAAGTTAAGGGTTTGAGAGGGCAGAACCATTGTGGATTTCTTCTAAGGAATTTTCGGTATTTTGTAATGTAAAAAATGGTAACTAGAATGTGTGTGGCTAACCAGCTGAGTTCTGAGAAGCAGCAGGAGATTGAGTTGCTAGATGGGTGAGTGTTTTTTATTTGCTTTCAGGTGAGGTGATTTAGCTGAGGGTACTGTGTGGGGGGGACTATAATTGGACTATTGGACTATAAGGAAGGCCAAGCACCGAAGAACAGATTCTTTTGAATTATGGTGCTGGAGAAGACTCTTGAGAATCCCCTGGACTGCAAGGAGATCAAATCAGTCAATCCTAAAAGAAATCAACCCTGACTTTTAGATAACTCACTGAAAATGTCGAAAGAGTGTGCGACTGCAATAAAAAAGGCCAATGCTATGCTTGGGATTATTAGGAAGTGAATTGAAAACGAATCAGCCAGTATCATAATGCCCCTGTGTAAATCAGGGGTGCGACCTCATTTAGAGTACTGTGTATAGTTCTGGTTACCACACTTCAAAAAGGGTATTATAGCACTGGAAAAAGTGCAAAAAAGGGCAACTAGAATGATAAAAGGGTTGGAACACTTTCCCTATGAAGAAAGGTTAAAGCGCTTGGGACTATTTAGCGCGGAGAAATGACAGCTGAGGGGTGACATGATTGAGGTGTATAAGATTATGCATGGGATAGAGCAGGTTGAGAAAGAAGTACTTTTCTCCCTTTCTCACAATACAAGAACTTGTGGGCACTCAATGAAATTGCTGAGCAGTTAGAACAGATAAAAGGAAGTACTTCTTCACCCAAAAAGTGATTAACACATGGAATTCACTGCCAAAGGAGGCAGTGGCGGCTACAAGCATGGACAACTTCAAGAGGGAATTAGATAACCATATGGAGCAGAGATCCATCAGTGCTATTAGCCACAAGGTGTAGATAGGAACTCTCAGTCGGGAGCAAGGGATGCACTGTATTCTTGGTGCTTGGGGGGGCAACAGTGGGAGGGCTTCTAGTATCTTGGCCCCACTGCTAGAGCTCCTGGTATTTTTTGTTGGACTAGATGGGCCATTGGCCTGATCCAGCATTGGCTTCTTTTATGTTCTTATGTACTAAAGAAAAAGTGAGACTGACTTGTCTTTGTGCGGAAACAGGACTGAGTGAAAGTCTTGGTTCAAATGTAATGCTTGTACATATACCCTGTGTTGTACCTTGGGTTATTGATCAAGGTTCATGCTGAAATGAGTAAAACTTAACCTCCCTTTGAACCCTGTCTTAACAGCCCAGCATAACTTTCAGAGTTAAGCATGTTGATAAAAGTTGTTGATGATAAGGTATCTGACACAGCTTGATACAGGCTTTTGGGATAGTAGCATTTGTGTTCTCAGATACTTTGTCATATGTCTGAAAAAGCTGGATCACAGAAGCTTATATCATAAACTGCAGTCTTTCCTGTGTCACAAAACTCCTTTTAGTATATTTAGGAACATTTTGGGTTGTATTTAGTGGTGTTTATAATTTTTGCATCATGTCAAGTGGCAGTGAATGATGAGGCCCTCTTGTCTTGGTCGGCATATCCTCTTTTCCCCCTTCTGATATTTTCTGAATTCTCAAGACTGCTTTACCATGGGCTGTTGCACATTGACCTTCTAGTAACAGCCATAGGTTAAGACAAATATGAGAGAAGCAGGTGGATCTGTATAAAATTTGGGTTTAAAGTTGACTATGTATAATGTGCAGCTTGAAAAAAAGTCTGTCTTGTGAACTCACTTTTGTGACACTTCGTTGGCCCAGACTTAATAATAGCATTAATCAGATCTTGGAGTATAAAGGATGCCTCAGGCATGCAGTGTACAAAGCTGTTTTTGCATGTCTGCATTTTGCCCTAACTGCTAATCTTCATTGGAACAATTGGCCTCAGTGCTTTATGCAAGGTAATATGCTGTCTTGCTAAAATACAGAGTGGCTTAATCACCAAGAAGTAATTGGTGTTAGCTGGGAAAATGTAAAAAGTCACCCGCTTGATACCAGTTGACCAAGTCTTACATTGTCTGCGTGGGAGTCAGAGCAGCTGTTAACAGCATCTCAAGGGCAGGAGAAGAGCATAATAAGCATTATCCGCACAGGTAGAGTAAATTACAGTTTCTTCATTATATGTTAGCAGATCCACTGTGGGGGCCAGCAGGTTGGCAGTCTTGTAGTCTGATATGTTGATGCTAAGTGTCTTCAAGTGACTTGGGGTATCTGCATCTCAGGTGGGTCCTAATATTCTCTTCAAAGGGGCATTGAGAAATTGTCTTGTAAGGTCGAATTAAGCATTGTATATTCAGCAGTAGCCAGCCAGGTGCTATAGAAAGCTCACAACAAGCAGGACATGACAAAGATAGCAGCCTCCTGTGATTTGTATTTAGCATTTGGCAATCAGAGCTATATTTCCTCTGACCGTAGTTCTGTTTTTAGCTATCCAGATTATCACTGGTAGACTTATTCTAATCCCTTCCTGTAAAGTTGGCCAAATAAGTGACATCTTGTGGCTATGAATTCTGCATGGCAGTTATGCCTCTTTGTAAAGTACTTTCTCTAATACCAAATATTCTGATAGAAAATATTACCCATCTCCACGTTGTTCATCATTTTGTAAACTACTGCCATATTCTTCTTCAGCTGGGCACAAATAAAAACTATGGCTTGAATCCCATCATGTTGTAGTGGAAGAGAAGCTCTTCTTAATGTCACTCCATTTGTGCAAGAGTTATCAGTGTTGCTGTGCACAAAAAAATCAAAAGGCAAAAACACTGTTCATTTGATGCAGTCATAGCAGTCCCGTTTGGAAGTGCAGTATGATTTGACCAGAGGGTCATTATTGGGGTGGGAGGGCTAGTTCTTGCACTAGTGGAAATGCAAGACTGGATACGGGAAAGCTATCTTTAGTGCAAGGGCTTCTTCTGGTGAGTTCCATGTGCATCTACTTGCACAACAGCTCTTGTGTAATTGGAAATGTTCCATTGGATCCAACTCAATAGAATGAATATCCATGTTCACATGTATGCACACATTTTTCTTACGTTAGTGTTTTGTAAGTGGAAGCTTGTCCCTCCATTCCTAAATAGATCCCATTTTCTGAGATTTGTATCATGTAATGTTTTGTAAACTCATGTGGTGGTCTTCTAAAATTTCTTAGTTTTAGTGTGGTTATATGATGTTATGGTAACATCTTGTTCTTTTGATATAAAATGAACAGGTTATTTGAGTGATCTCTGTAGATTCTTACAGTGTAATTCTTTGCAGAGCTACTAGAATTTAAGCTCATTGGAATCAATTGGTTTAGACAGGAGTAACTCTGCACAGGATTGTGCTTTAAGTCACCCATTATACAACACTGGCTGAGGTTAAATATGCTGCTGGTATTAGAACTTTGCTTGAGTTGCATTTCTTGAGTTTAAACTGCCTTATTGGTCTGCTTATTCCATCTGGCTTGCTAGAGCCAAAGCTTGAGTTTCTGGACAGAACTGCTTCTCTGGAGTGCATAAGTAGGATACCTTACACATTCATTCTGCTCAGTTCAGTGGGTTTAAATGAGCTAGTAGCCTACTGTTCCAAAAAGCAGAACAAGCTTTCTTTTCCTTTGGGAGAGTGCTAGGATCTCATCCTGAGCATTGCCTTGACTAAAGCTGTGCTAGGGACCAGTAGGTTAAAGCTACTGCGTTAGCAGTTTATAAACAGGCTGATTGTTATATCATATGGAAGCAAGGAGGCATGCCATACAAATGAAATTTTTGAAGCTGACAGTTTTTGCTCATCTTTACCTAGAGGAAATCGTTGGTTCCTCTTGCACGGAAATAGCTATTAGACACAGTTCAGGTTGCTTTGGAATCCTTTTCACATGTTAATAATTGTGGGTTTTGCCATCACTCCTAATCTCATGAGATTTGAGATTGAGTGTGATGATGATTCAGAGGATGTTCGGAATGTGGAATGGTGTTTTTACTCTGTTGGTTTTACTTTTCCTAAGGTCTTTAACTGGTGCATTGGATTAATTTGGTGGTGGTTTTATTGGTATGTCATCTCCTCTAGTCATACCTTAAGCTGCCTCTGGATCCATGATTGGCTCAGTGAGCAGAATAATATTTAAAATAAATGATAAGTGGGGAACTTATCAGCAGTACATGGTGTGTTGAAGAGGCAACTTTCAGAGTGATGCAGGGTGTGAAGGTTCCAGGCAGAAGGCACACAAAAGGCCCGTTGTGCATGCAAATCTTCCACAAGCCTGTCTCCAGATCTAGGTCAGTATTTTTATTTATACCAAAGAACAGAATCTTGTTAATACATGCTAACTTTAAAGACATTGAAATAGTGCGTAATACATAAAATTGCTTGGACTGTTTTAGCATGTTCCGTTTCAAGGGCTCATGGCAGGTGATTAAAATACGAATGGCTGAATCTGTTACATAGACTCGCTCTATATTAAGCGAAGAGCATATGTATTGTAGACATGTGTATTGAACTTGAACATAACATTTTGAATATAGACAAAGGAGAAGAATTATGTTGTCTTATACTCTTTAACCTGTGTTAGGTCTGTCTTTCACTAAAGTAGGTAATTAATATGCCAACATAAGTGGCACGTACTGTAGCTATTCTGGGAAATGCTTGTTGATCATCAGTTTAACCTTCATTGTAGTAAACTGCCATACCTTTCTATCATTATGTCGTCTTTGCAGTGTTCTTCACAGCAAGCATTCTGCAGCACATCGGCATGGTTGAGCCATTTCCGCTACTGTTCATTGGAACAGACTTTTGGGTTGAAATGAACTTACCACCTGCTGTTTCTCTTCAAAGAACAAGTTCTTTGAATGCCGCTAATTATTCTAGTTGGAGGCAGGCAATGGCAAGCCACCCCTGAATGTCTCTTGCCTTGAAAGCCCCATGGAGTCATCATAAGTCGGGTAGAAGGCATGGAAGCAGGTTTTATTTATTATTATTATTTATTTTCAATTTATATCCCGCCTTGCCGGGAGTTGGCTCAAGGCGGCAAACAACATTAGAACAGTAAAACAATCAATGTGATAAAATACAATAAAATATACATAAACATATCCCTAACATCATAAAATCTAACAGTACAAAGCAAACTGATGGCGGCATCAGTGTACAATCCTCTCACCAGCGGTGGGATCCACGTGATATTCATGTAGGCCATAGCATGTTTTGGTGGCACGTTAGTCAGTGGTGGCTCCTAGTTGAAAGCCTAGTCGAAAGCCTGGTGGAAGAACTCCGTTTTACAGGCCCTGCAGAACTGCACAAGGTCCTGCAAGGCCCTGATGTTATCTGGGAGCTCATTCCACCAGTATGGAGCCGCCACTGAAAAGGCCCTGGTAGCAGCCAACCTGGCATCTCTCGGGCCAGAAAGAGACAGGTGACTCAGTCCCTGACCTCAGTGCTCTCTGGGGCACATATGGGGAAAGGCGGTTCCTCAAGTAGGCAGGCCCCTGACCATATAGGGCTTTAAAGGTCAAAACCAGCACCTTGAAATGAATCTGGTAAGTGATTGGCAGCCAGTGCAGTGCCTTCAGTACAGGCTGGATGTGGTCTCATATAGAGAGACCCACCAACAGTCTGGCCGCCGCATTCTGCACTTGCTGCAGCTTCTGGATCTGAGACAAGGGCAGCCCCATGTAGAGAGCATTGCAGTAATCTAATCTTGAGGTGACCATAACATGAATCACTGTAGCCAGGTCATTGCGTTCGAGGAAGGAAACCAGCTGCCTAATCAGCTGCGGATGGAAAAAGGCCGCCTTGGCAGTGGCTGCTACCTGGGCCTCCACTGTTAAGGCGGCATCCAGGAGCACTCCCAAGCTCCTAACCCTCGGCGCTGGCACCAATGGAACCCCATCAAACGTTGGGAGTAGGATCCTTACCCCTGATCTGCTCCGACTCAGGCACAGGACCTCCGTCTTCATTGGATTCAATTTCAATCGACTCAGCCTAAGCCAACCCGCCACATCACAAAGTGCCCAATCCAGGTCATCTGGGATAGAGTTGGACCGGCCGCCTAGCAACAGATATAGCTGGGTGTCATCTGCATATTGATGACACCCTAGCCTGAGCCTCCGGGCAATCTGGGCGAGCGGGCGCATGTAGATGTTAAATACCATTGGGGACAGTACTGCCCCTTGAGGAACCCCGCAAACCAGCAGGTGCCTCTGGGACGTCTGCTCCCTTAGCTCCACCCTCTGTCCCTGACCTTGAAGAAAGGAGACAAGCCATTGCAAGGCAAGCCCCTGAATCCCAGTGTCAGTGAGGCAGAGGATCAGTAACTGATGGTCGATGGTATCAAACGCCACCGACAGGTCTAACAACAGCAGTACTGCCGAGCTGCCTCAATCCAGATGCCTCTGGAGGTCGTCCGTGAGGGCGACCAGTGCCATCTCAGTCCCATGACCTGGTTGGAAGCCTGACTGGAACGGGTCAAGAGTGGAAGTGTCATCCATAAAACTCTGCAACTGAATCGCTGCCGCTCTCTCAAGTAATTTGCCCAAATAGGGCAAATTAGAGACTGGCTGGTAGTTGGCCAATTCAGCTGGGTCCAAGGATGGTTTTTTCAAGAGGGGACAGACCATCGCTTCCTTGAGTGCCCCCGGGAACAGGCCCTCAATGAAGGACAATAATATCCCTGAGGGCACCTCGTAGCTCCTCATGGCCAGCTTTCATAAGCCATGAAGGGCACGGATCAAGGCTGCACATGGTTGGGCATACCGTTGAGAGCAATTTGTCGACTTCCTCAAGGCTGAGTGGACTGAAATAATCCAGAATAGAACCAGAAGATGTGCATGGAGCCTCGAGTTCACTCACTGTCTCAACTGTGGCGGGAAGATTGTGGCGGAGCAGCAAGACTTTGTCTGCAAAATAGCTCGCAAAGGCCTCACAGCCAATATCCAATTCCCTAGCATTTGGTCTGCCCTGGGGAAGCTCTGTTAACGACCAAATAGTTCTAAACAATTGTACTGGGCGTGAGCTAGCAGACACAACCGCAGCCACGTAGAATTGTCTCTTTGCGGCTTTGATTGCCATCTTGTAGGATCTCATAAATGTCCTATAAGATGCTCTTGTTGCTTCATCGCGGGCACGCTGCCACCGTCTCTCTAGCCATCTAAGTCCTCGTTTCATCAGCCACAGCTCCTCAGTAAACCAAGGAGCCTGCTTAGAGCGGGGGTGCAGAGGGTGTAAGGGTGCAATCTCTTTGATGGCTGCCAAGAGCCGGCTGTGCCAGTCCTTGACAAGCTCATCTAATGAGCCGCCAGGGGGCATAGGATCCCGCAGAGCCATCTGAAGTCACTGAGGGTCCATTTGGCTCCACAGGCAAGCCAAAACATGATCGCCACCTAAACAGGGTCGGGGCAACACATTCAGAGGGGCCTTCAGGGCATGGTGGTCCGACCATGGCACTGCCAGAGCAATGATCCAGTCCACTGTAACCCCCGCTGCAAAGATCAGGTCAAGCGTACGCCCAGCCCGATGTGTGGGGCCGTTATGAATTGGGTGAGTCCTAATGCCGCCATGGACGACACCAGGTCCATTGCTGGTACAGAGGCCGCATCATCGGCATGGACATTGAAGTTGCCCAAGACTGTCAGCCTAGGGTACTCCAATGACCAGCCCGACACAGCCTCGACCAGAGATGGCAGGCTGTTGGTTGGTGCGTTAGGTGGACGGTACACCAGCCAGATAGCCAAACTCTCCCCAGCTTCCCACACTAGGCCTGAGCACTCAATACCCTCAAGCTTCAGCGGCGAGAGTGCCCTGAAGGAGTAAGCCTCCCGAATGAGTAGCGCCACTCCTCCCCCACGCCCCACTGTCCGTGATTGGTGAAGGACCGAGAACCCAGGCGGAGCCATCTGGGAGAGAGCTACTGTCTCCCTATCTCGCACCTAGGTCTCAGTCACACATACCAGGTCCGCTTTCTGTTCGAGCAGGAAATCCCAAAGGGTTGAGGTCTTATTGTGTATGGATCTGGCATTGCATAACACCAGTGTCGGGGGGGGGGTCCTGATTCCCAGCCCCTCTGCCTGTCACTCTTGGGATGGATGCAGGCTGAAAGGGGGTCGAGCTTCTCTGTTTCTCCACCTCCTTCCCTTAACTTCCTGCCTGTTCCCACTGCTGTACTTTCTCCTCCCCAGGAGCACTGGTATTCCTAGCCCTGTTGCAGCCATTGCTCAGGTTTTGAACCTGAGTAGCATAGTGCCTGGTCCACTATACATAGTGCTGTTGTTCTAATGAATTTTTTTAACATTGGATTATAAACTGCCTTGAGATTCTGAGAAGCTGGGATAGAAATGTTATAATTACAGAGAAGCAGGAGTGCCTTGCACCTGGGTGCTGATGAATCCTCAGTTTATAGATATGTAGGATTAGTCTAGACTGGTGCTTCCCAACTTTTTTAATATCAGATTTTTTTTGCAGATCCCTCCCCGATGGTAATAATTGTACTATTAGCATCTGTGGAATGAAGTAAAAAGGCCATGCTTTGTGTGCATATGGATTTGCAACCTCTTCCAGTAACTCTAGCATCCCCCAGGGGTCCCTGGGCCCCAGTTTGGGAACCACTGGTCTAGACTACAGCTAGAGTTTTATCCCTGTGAAAAGAAGTTCCTTTTGCTTGGCTGGAGGAGTGATCCAAATCATTAGAGAGCAATAGGATTCTTCTTTCATGCTTCGAGAGGTGTTAGTGATGCATGGTTGAGGGGCAAGATACTGAAATATCTCAAGTTGTTAAAACTAATGGTTCTGCTACTAGCCTCTCAGCAACACTTCCAGCCTCAGTTTCTTGTCTACAGGACAAAGTACTGGAGACAACTCTTGTATCTCATTCAAAAAACAACAAAAGATGCACAGAACAGGGTCCCCAAAGTTTTTTGCTGCTCGAGGACTGGAAACGATTAATGAAGTGCTCTTGCACAGCTCCTGTTTATTTCAGTAGTGCTTATGCGTAGTCATTACCTGTGAACTGAATCTAGAAGTAGATGGGTTTGTGTCCCACTCTCAGCCTAACCTGCCTCATAGGGTTGTTGTGAGGAGGACAGAAGAATGTGAGCCACTTTAGGTTCCCAGAGTGAGAAAGGTGGGTGTAAATGAGGTAAGCAAATACATAATAAATAAAATTCCTAGTTCCAGTTGTGCAGTGGGCAGAACAATCACAGGATCCTGGCTGCACTGATGGCAGCTTTCAGTGCTGTAATCTCACTGTAAACTGGCTGATATCCTTATGCAGTCTCAGCAGCAAAACTGAAGAGAAGCCAATTATCAGTTTAAATCAAAGGGAGCATAGTAACACCATAGTAATACCGGTACCATAGTAATGGCACACTATGCTACTGATAACAGCCATCCATAGAAGGAGCGGATCTGCGTGTGACAGCAGTGATGCAGCAGCATGATATTATTCTGCCCCATCATGCAACCATGACAGAACTCAGAAGGCATAAATAACATCATAGCGTCTTTCGTTAATTTATTTACTTTATGATTACCAGTATGGACTCTAGTATAGACAGCAAGAGCCTATAACTAGCTCACTCCAGGGTTCCTTGAGGGGACGGACGGACGATGACATCATGCCTTTTTTGACTAGAAAACACACAGGAAGGGAAGAATGGGCATTTGTGTGGCATTATTCAGTCAATGCCATGTCTCTGTTCAAAAGGGAACACATGAAGAACCAGGGGACTTCCCAGACAAGGGGTTAAGCCCCTGCTTAGGGGTTCCGTGTTCCTATGAAGAGAATATGTCTTTGCCGAATATGTCTTTGCCGAAGGAGAGGAAGGGATGTAGCTGTACAAGCAACAACAGAAAACTGGCCATTTGTGGGAAATAAATATGTAATTTCACTGGGAAAGAACATTTGGATAAGAAGCGAGAGAAAAGGGTTTGCTGTCCACCAACAGGAGAGGTAGGAATAAGGCAAATGGTTGCCTTCTGGTCAGCCACAGTCATTTTATTGATTGATTGATTGACTGATTGATATTTCTATCCCACCCTACTCTGCAAGGAGGAAGCAGAAGCAGGCCCAGAACACACACCTTGCATATTGCAAAGCATTTCTCTAGCCGTGCAGCTAGCAGGACAAATGGGTGGAAGGAAACATGTGCATCTGACGTGCTATTGAGCTTGATCATAACCCCCCCCCAATATAATGGACTTTAAAACACTATAGTGAAAGCCCTAGTGCTTTTTAACAACACAGGTTTTGCAGGCCATGATGTCTCAGATTGAAATCCTGTATGTGGTGGTACACTGGAAAAGGTGTAAGCTGAGATTTAATACTTTAACAATGAATAAGGAAGGCATAAACTGTAGAAATAAAAACCCAGCAGAAGCCTTCGTGCTTTAACGTGAATTGAAAAGTTGCTGGGATATTATTCTTAAGACATATTAACAGAACAGCCCCATTGTGTTATCTAGGTCATCAGTACATCTTGAAAGGTATTCACCCAGGATTCATAGGACTGTGCAATGTGTTCGGCATGCAGCATGGCTTTTCTCTCTCTGAGAGGAGGAGATCTTGATGGATGTTTCCCACCCTATCCTTAGGGAGGCAGGAACCAAACTTCACTTCCTGTCCTCTTGGTGGGATACGCCCCTCAACTCAGTTTAGTTCCTGCCTCAGTAGGGAGAGCAGCACGGAGTTGGCACTTGTGCCTTAGATCATTTTTTCCTTTCACTTCTGATTTTTCTGAACTCTTCCAAAGCTTCCTTCCTCCTTCTTCATTATTCTGCTTGCCTAAATCTTTTTTCTGCCTTCCTCCTGTCTTTTACTTGCCTCTACCTTTTCCCACCCGATGCCCCATCTGGAGCATGTTGGACCGGGAAGGGTCAGATGGCTTCCTCTCTGGAGCCGAGGGGGACGAGGCGTGCACTATACCACCACCGAGGAAGAGTAAAGGGAAAGCCTTGGTTTCTTCTGCTGCTGCTAAAGCAGGCTCAGCAGCACCTTTGCAGAAGTGCGCCAAAAAATGGGTGCCATTTTGGACCACGCCGCAAAGCGAAGGAGCCCTGAAGGAAGGGGGGAGGCTGTGGGGCGGCTGCCACTGCTTACATAAGCCAAACAAACATGCCGGACAAGGCATTTGAGATCCCCAGTGCGCAGGTCGTGTCAGAGGCCTCGATTCTGGCGACTGATTCTCAGGAGGGTCTATTTGTAACACCGAAACAGGCGGGAGCTCCATTTTTACCCCTGAGATCATGCAAGCATTCAGATTAGCCATGAGAGAGAAGATCTCTAATTTCCACTGTGGCTCCCCTGTTGGAGACTGTGGCCACCTTGTCACCCCTACCTCCCCCTGCCATTTTCCCCAGGGAGAACCAGACATACCTTACCTCGAAGAGGGCAGACTGTGCTGGCCAACTAAAGCAGCTAGAAAAGCCCATTACCAACAGTGGAATCCATCCCAGGTTGAAGATAGTGAGCTGGGTGATAGGGAGGAAGGGGAGTTTTTCTCTGAGGAGGAGGAAGAAGAGGAAATGGAAGTTCCAGAACCTTCCTTGAGATTTTTCAAACCTGAAGATTATCAATACCTACTTAAAAAGACTTTGTCTGCCTTAGAGTTACAGCTTAAGTTCAAGCCGGATGACCCTAAGGGTTCAGATGAGACTAGATCCAGAGGGAGTAGAGTCTATTTTCCCAGGACTCCTGGAACACAGAAAGTCTTTCCCTTCCCTGAATTCTTAGAAAAACAATTGATGAAAGAATGGAACAAGCTCATGGCCAATAAACATTGCCCTCCTAATGTTAGAAAATTGCATATCTTGCCTGACTTTATGGATAAGTTTTTACAGATCCCTCTAGTGGATGCTCCGGTAACAGCACTGCAGACCTCAGGCCTGTTATCTGAAGATGGGGAGGGCATGGTGAGAGACAGCCTAGACAGAAAAGCGGAATTCGCATTGCACAAGGCACACAAAGCCACTGCTGTGGCCATCAGGGCTTCAGCCACTGCTATGGTTGTGGCACAGGCTTCTATAGCCTGGTCCAAGAAGATGGTTCAACTCATCTCTGATTCTGACAAACGCCTGGCAGAGGGTGCTCACAGGCTTCTTCAAGCCTCCTCCTTTTCAGCGGATGCCACCTTGGATGCTATGATTTTTTCTTCTAGAGCGTTGGCTTCAATGGTTGCAGCTAGAAGAACCCTCTGGCTCAGGGCATGGTAGGCTGACCTTTACGGTAAAGCTATTGTCACAGCCTACCCCTTTCAGGGTGACCGCCTGTTTAGTGACTCCTTGGACAAGATCCTTATCAAGACAAAAGACAAGAAAAAAGCCATGCCCAAATCTTTGGGTAGACCAGACTACAGGAACACAGGAAGTTTTTCCTTTCGGGGTCAAAGATCTTCCTTTTGGTTCAGCAGAGACTACCGCAGATCCTCTTGGGGAACAAACCGACAGAGTTTCAGAAGGAACCCATTCCACAATCGTTTGGGGAAACCATTCTTCCCCAGGGATGATAAGTCTGCCAGGGACAACAAATCCCCCAAAGCGTGACTACGCCTCAGCTCCGGTGTGGGGACGTCTGCTTCTGTTTCATCAACAATGAGTCAACTCAAAAGCAGACTCAAAAGCTTGAGAGGTCACCTCCAAAGGCTACTCTGTCGAATTCCTTTGCAGACCTCTGGATCGTTATATCCCCTCACCAATTTTAAAGGGTCCTCAAAAGTTACACAGAACTCTCAAGGCTATTCAACATCTCTCCGGTATTCTTGCCATAGAGCTGGTTCCTCCCTCCAAGTGGGAACAAGGAGTCTATTCAATCTTCTTCCAAAAAGTAACGGAAGTTGGAGAGTGATCCTAGACTTAAAATTTCTAAACAAATTTGTGAAATTATGCAGGTTTTGCATGGAAACTCTTCGCCCCATCACGGGAGCTCTTTGGCTGGGAGAGTTTCTGACATCCATAGATCTGAGGGAGGCGTATCTTCATGTGCCCATCTTTGCAGGCCACAGACTTTTTCTTCGTTTTTGTGTCCAGGGTCAACATTGGCAATTCAGTGCTCTACCCTTTGGACTGCCCACTGCCCCAAGGGTGTTCTCCAAGATGCTGATACATCCTATTGTCCTTCTGTGAGACGATACCCTTACTGAGAGATCTCACCCTTACTGAGATGATCTGCTGATCTGTTTAGCATCACATCACAAGTCTCTACAAGATATGGCAGAAACCTTCCACTGCCTGCAGTCTCATGGCTTTCTGGTCAACCTAGAGAAGAGTTGTCTGAATCCCTCCCAATCGATAGAACACCGTGGTGTGATACTAGATGCAACACAAAGTTGTATGTTCCTTCCCAGTTCCAAAGCAGAGAAGATCGGCTTACTATATCGTCAAGCCATTGAGAGCAAGCAGTCTTCCCTGATGACCCTCGTCAAGCTGATGGGTCTATTCATATCCTGCATAGATGCAGTCCAGTGGACCCATCTACACGCAAGACCTTTACAACAGCTGTTACAGCCTTACCAGTTCAGAGTGATGCGAAAAGAGGACCTTCTTGTTCAGGTACCATTCAAGGTGAAAACCAGCTTAACCTGGTGGACCAAGAGTCACAACCTTCAGCGTTGCAGAGTATATTACACCAAAGGCTGGAAGCAGATTGTCACCAACGCCAGTCTTTGGGCCTGGGGTGCTGTTCTATGCAATACTCTGGCTCAGGGCCTGTGATCCAAAGAGGAACAGTCTTTACCAATAAACTGCGTAGAACTCAGAGCCATCCGCCTGGCGCTTCTGCACTTCCATCCACAGATTGTGGGACAGTACGTGCTAGTCAGAATGGCCTATATAAACAGCCAAGGAAGCTCCAGATCCTCACGCCTCCACCAGGAAGCATGCAAACTTCTGAAGTGGGCAGAACTCAATATAGCCTCAATCAAGGCAGAACATGTGAAAGGCATCCTGAATACCCAGGCTGATTGGCTCAGCCACTGTAAGATACAAGAGGGGAAATAGTCCCTGAAGCAAGAGCTATTTCAACTGATAGTGGAGAGGTTCGGTCTTCCAACGGTGGACCTTTTCGCTTCTCCACTCAATTTCAAGGTGACAAGGTTCTTCACTAGGTATTATCATTACGAGGTGGAGGCGACGGATGCCCTGGTGTCTCCATGGCCCCCAGGCCTGATGTTTGCTTATCTGCCAACTCTACCAAAACTTCTGAGGAAGATAAGGGAACAGAAGGCGGAAATCATCATGGTGGCCCCATACTGGCTGCGGAAACCGTGGTTCTCGGAGCTGCTGTGCCTGGCCCTGCAACCACCTTTTCATCTCCTGCTATCTCCGGACATGTTGCCACAGGGTCCCACTTGGCATCCAGATCCTGGCTGGCTTCACTTGACTGCCTGTTGATTGAGCAGGAGAGATTCCTCAAGCTTGGGTACTCGAGGAAAGTGACAGACACCATGCTCGCTTTTAGATAGCAGTCCACTTCCAGGATATACAATACCACCTGGAAGCCTTTGTATGTTGGGCAAGAAGAAAATCTCTTGATCCCCAGAAACCTCATCTCAGGAATGTACTAGCCTTTCTACAAGATGGCCATGATTCCAGCTTGAAGGCCTGTATGCTTAGAAGGCAAGTTGTGGCCTTATCTATAGTCCTCCCTCAGTTCAAAGGTTGGAGTATCTCTAGACATCCTCACATTCGTAGTTTTCTCAAAGGAGCGACTCTCCAGGACCCTCCAGTATCTCATAGATTCCCCACGTGGAAGTTGAACGTGGTTCTTAATGCCTTAACAAAGCCTCCCTTTGAACCCATCAAGGAGATTTCTCTGAAGTACCTTCCTTATCTCAGAGGAGAAGGACCCTTCATGGTAACTACCAATGGCCCTTTTTCAACCCCCCTCCCTTTCCTACTGCAGCTCCTTAAGCTCCACTGAACAGCTGCTCTTGGGCATTAGGAGACCTTCAGTACCAGTGCTAGATACAGAGCAAGGGGCTGCTGGTAGAATGGAAAATCAACAGCCTCCTGTCCATGGATAGAGCCTTCTGCTTGTATGCGAGGATCTTTGGATCCCAGCCATTGTTTTGTTGTGTTTAGCTCTGTAATAAGAGATTCAGAAATCACTAATGGGTTTCAGCTGCAGGGCAGCATTTAATTTTCTGAAAGCTGAACCTGTTCTCTGAAATATCGTTTAGGTAAATATGGAGGATATATTATCAGGGCATTGCATCAGTCTCCTTGTATAGGCTTTGGAAACACTCTCTGAATATAAAATTGACTTCTTGCCAGTACTAAGGTTACTGGTAAGCAGTGTAGTAGATACAGAAGGGATTCAGAAACCTGCTCCCGGTTATTGAATATTTGATTTTAAATCTGCCCCCCAGACCCTGATATTACATAATATAAAGATTCTCTCTGTTTTTCAGGGGGACTTTTATTATAAGAAGATAAAGCTTTCCAGGCTGTAACCAAGAATGTATATCCAGCATTAATGCTCAGTCCTGTGAGATGGTCGCTGTGACCTGCTTCTAATTAAAGGAAAACTGTGGCTATCTTCTGAATACTAATGTCTGTGATATGAAGAACAGCAGATTGCCTTAACCACAATATATTTGATATGATATTATGGCACAAATATTGCTCTGGTACAATGGACTAGGAAAATGTATTGATTACCAAACTGTAAATGTTTCCTTCCATTGTACACCTATAAAATTTTACGCTTTCTGTATGATGGCATACACGTGCAAGGGAGGTACTGTGAAAACTGTCCCATCTCAGGCTGTTAAAGTGACCTGGTAACTTGATAAGCACTGTTTCCTTTAGTGGTATTTATAAAAGCATCACTAAACACAGATAAAAAGCATTTTGCTACTTGGGAATAGCAATGTGTTCATTAGCTGCAACTGCTAATAAGAAAATGGATGGGAGGATGCTTTAACCACAAATTTCAAGTAAATAGTAAAGATTATTTTCCTTACTGTTTCAGTGGAATATGTAACCAGACATGCTATTTCAGCAGTTCAAAAATTGTTTGATGCAAGCTAGTAATTGTACTAGTTGTGAAAATATTCTCAGTTACTAGAATATATCCAGAGCTATGTTTTCTCTGTCTTTGCAGCAATCTGTTGTCATATGCAAGAAATGCCATTCTGAGAATTGTTGTTTGGCTGAAACGATGAGGGATGATCAGTTTTTGGAGTCCTGATAGCGTCTTGTGGTATCTCAAACCCATCTGGAATCTAATCTGGGCTTCTAGTAGGTGGGTGCTAGAACTTCAGAGTCCTACAGTACTTTGGCTGTCTCATATGACTTACTATTACTGTGAAGTCATAGCACTCACATGGTGATTTGGAATGTTCAAACCATCCCCCCCCCATTTGCTAAGTAATCTGGACAGCATATCATACTACGGATCATTGATGCCTCTATTATGCAGACAGAAGGTGGGAGCTGAGAGAGGGGTGCTTGCTCAAGCTAGCCCGTGAATTCAGGGCAGAAATGAGATGTGGACAGGGACTGCCTGTTTCACAGTTTGGCTCTGACTATTATGCTATTCTAGTTCACAGTGTACTACTTGTTTCCATTCTGTACTGTCTGGACTGTGACCCATATCCATGTCTTTCCTCCTATAGCACCCTGTACTACTGTTCTTGCCAAAATAAGTTAAAGTCTTTAATATCTTCAATATTACAAGTGAAATAAGCTGGGCAAAATCTAGGCAAATTTGCTTGCCTTTCATATAAGTATTGTTTAGATATTAGCCAAAACACACAAACAAAAAACTATGGTTTGTTGCTCCATGAGCAAGCCTGGGGTATAGGGTTGCCAGGTCCTTACCTTTTGGCAGTGGGGGGCTCCTGGCTCCTCTGTGGGATCTTCAGGAGTGTGTGTGTGTAGTGTGCGCACTGTGATGATGTCACCTGGAAGTGATGTCATTGCACTAGGCATGTTGCGGGGACACATACTAGTGTTTGGCAAAGTCTGTGGTCACCAGAGAGTTTTTTTGTCAAATGCTAGAGCACCCCCCCCCACAATGTGCCTGGTGTGATGATGTCACCTCCGGATGACATCATTGTGTTGGCCGCTATGGAGCTCTTTGGGGGCGGGGCTCCCCTGGCCAGGTGGCTGGTGGATGGATCAGGAGGGCCAAAATTGGGAGAACCCCTGCCCCCATCAGGGGGATGGCAACCCTATTGGGGTGTCCTCAAGCGTGCTGTGCATTCTCTCCTACCCTCCTTTGAAGCCATTTAATGGAAGATGTCCATTTTTGTGGCAATTCATAATTTGTTATTGTATCTGAACCACAAGTCAGGATTCCAAATTGTGTTTTAATCCCAGTTTGTAGGAAAGAATGCAAACCTCAGGTAGTGGTTTGGTCACAGCAACAAACTACTGCTTATTGTAACAATGGAAATCTGTCTTTAGCTTGGGGATTAGAGATAATGTGAATCTGAGGATGTCCCAGGCTTGCTCGTGTAATGATACACCATGGTTGGTCTGAATGATGCTGCAGTCTTAGAGAAAACATGTTGATTTTTTTCGTATGTGAGGCAGCTTGATATAACCAAAAGAAAGCTAGTTAAAATGGAAAATCACAAGTGCTTAAAATGTATCACCAAACATCTGATACACAGTCTCTAATGATTAGTTTGTATTTGAATTTATTTTTAATCCTTTAACAGTGAGCAATTGCAGAGCCCCTGCATATTGCTTGCATATCCCGTGATTGTAATGATCTGAATCAGTGACTTCTGGGAATTAGCCTGAAGAAATTGGGAGATGATCATCAGAGGCAAAGTTGCAAAAAAATATTTTTTGTGTACAAATATTGTTTCATGGGAAGCTCTGTAATATATAGACATAGTTCCAGTACTTTTTGGATCCCCATTTCATGAAATATTTAATGTTGGGCATACAGTCAAAGATATACTACTGTTTGGTTGCCTCTGTATGCTGCACTCATTTGCACAAATGTTTGCTAGCGTGTTGTTCTGCTCCCATAGAAACCATTCACAAATTGCTGATTGTGTGCTACTGTTTCTAGTCTGTATCTTTGGTTATTTCCCCTGGTGCTTGCTGAAGCTTCTTACCAGGGCTACCAAGAATAAACAGTTAAAGGGTACAACTGAACCGTTTTTTGTGCTGTGTGTGCATAAACATATTGTTTACCCTTTCATGAACATTACTGTAGTGTGGGAGGGAATGACGGTTTTAAGAGGCTTGATAATAATACCCTATGATCGTTTCATCCAGAAATGGGTCAAAGGGTGGACAAAATGTGTTGAGTATTAAGAGCGTACTGAATAGCACCACTTGAACCTTGTTGTCTTCTCAATGTTTTACCTAGGATTCTGGGCACAATTGCCCCTCGCTTCATATCACATTGTTCATTATTACAAGAAAAGCCTGTGCTTGAATGACAGCTTTCAGCTTGGGGGAAGATTTTCTGTCCGGACCATGCTGATAATTCTTAAAACAATGAGTGTTGTTTCTGAGTTGCATTTAATTGGAACAGCTGTCCAGCAAAACGCCTTTGGGAGAGTTGGCGTGGACCTTCAGTTGGTATCAGCTGGGGGCCCATCTAGTGCCTGGGAGCTGCCAAAGTTATAGGCTGGATTTTCTCACCTTCTTCATTATATGTACTTGGATGTTCGTCAACATGCTGGAATGTTGCTTGACAGTCATGATAGTTCACTAACACTTCCTTATCAGTTGGCTTAGCCTTTGGTACAGTCACCTCCCAAAGTCCCAAAACCAGCTGTCCTACTACATCTTTGAGAAGAAATTAAGTTGGGAGTCTGGGTTATGGAACAGTTTGTTCTCTCTGGCTAGATGGGCTCACTTTAAAGTATGAGTCCAAAAGGAAAGTACGCTTGCAGTAGCTAACTTGTTTCATATTTATTTGTCAAATCTTTGGCTCAGTAGGCTTTTGTTGTTTCCTCTCTCATTCTTCTCCCCTTCCCTCCCGGAGGCAGCCAACCACTAGAGTGTCACAAGTTCACATGTGCATCCCCCTGTCTCTGGGCCAGGCAGCAGGCAGCAATGCATCACTTGAGAAGGGAGAGGGACTAGCCTGTAGGACCATGACCCCTGTCCAGTAGTGGCACAAACCATGGATTCATGTGTCTTAATTAATTCATTTGGCTTTGATCTCTCTGGCAGTAGTAGGCTGGCCATACCCCCAAACTGCTACAGATTAGAATTCTGTATATCCCAAACCATATAGGACAGGTCAGTTAGTTTTTCCATCTGAGTGGCTGACTGCATCTGTCACAACAGATTAATGTCTGAAATGTGATTTTAGGGATAACTTGTTATAATAGCTACTACTGAAGCTTCACTTGCAGACAAAGTATAACTGGGTGCTGTACGTGTATAGCCCCTCGTGAAAAGTTCAGTGGGAAGGGCCAGATTCCAGTGGTAGACCTCATGCTCTGTTTTCAGTGAGATTTGACTGAGGTCATTTCAAGATGTTTGGTAAATACAGTTAGGAAGCCTGAGTCTCTCCTGGAAAGTTGTTGTTATAATAGATAATATCAAGCTAGGGGAACCAATGATCTTACTTGGAATAAACTGCTTCAAATGGTCTTACAAGCATGAATCATGTTTGGCATACACGATGCCTTAGCTATATAATGCATATGTCATGGTATGCATAAGCAGGTGCCCTACTGTGATTGTATAATATCTTGTAACCTGAAGAATGTAGATCTTTGATCTGAAGAAGGGTGATGGATGCAGAATAAATCCATTTTCTATTTTTCAAAGAAATCTCTATTTTCCAGTAAGATTTATTGTGATCTTACAGAGGATTCCAAGGGGGGATTCTGGGTATATATCTTTTGCATATTTCCGCTTTAGTAGTTGGAAGACCCAAAACTTTAATGTTGAATTCTGTTTCCTTTGTATACACATATTCCACATATATTACATTGGTAAGTATATCAACCCCCACCTCCTTTCAAAAAAAGTCTGTTTTGGAGGAGAAGAGAATTGAAAGAGCGTCACAAGATTTATTAAGATATATGCTTATGGTGGCCAGAGCAATACTAGTAACAAAATGGAAAACAGAAGAATATCCTACTAGAGTGACTTGGAAAGAAAAATTAGCTGAGTATAATGGCAAAACTAACAAGTTGTGCAAACAAAAGACTGACTAAAGAATTCCAGGAGAAATGAAAAGCTTATTATTCATACTGGCATAATAGAGGAGGAAGACATAAATCATAAAGATCTATGTGTAAATGTTTATATAAGGCATGAACTATTTGAAGCACTTAAATAACTGCTGAAATGTGGGAGAAAATACTCATTTTTAGTATATATTCAATATTTCTTATCTAACAGATTTGTTATCTTATAGTTTGTATGATTTAAATCTATAGAATAAAGTATGATCAGTGTTATGTTAAAATCAAATTTAATACTTGGAAATTATTTTATATTATTTTTATTAATATTAATATTGGAACTGTTATATTATTTTAATTGATAATAAGCTTTTACATATAAGGTTTATAGTTGGAATAGATTCAAAATATTCTTATTTTTATTTAACTGTTCCTCGTATTTCCTTGTTGATGATGCTGTAAACTTAATTTGCTAAAACTGTAAAAGGGGAGATGAGAAATGAAGCATCTTGGAACATATTTTATTTCTGTGTCATGTACTATGTTTAATATGAATGTCCTTGATTAATGTAAATATTCCTATATAATTATTTGTTTCTGTTCCCTACATATCCCTTTTCCCCCTGTACCCCTATTATTTTTTAAAAAACAAAAGCATATTTTTAAAAGTCTGTCTTCTTCTCTGTCATCTTGTACTGTCTGGTCTCATATGGCTTTGATCCATTCATTAAGCTCTCATAATTCTACTTGAATAACAATGAGGGAAAGGCCCAATATATTCCCCTGGCAGAGTTAGTGGGTTCGTTCAGCAGTGAGAAGTACATAGCACATGTTAGTGATCAGTGAACACTTCATTGATAAGTCACTGAAGTCTTAATAAGAAAACCAGTGCTGGTTGTTATAGAATAAAGTCCGAGTCCAGTGGCACCTCTAAGACAACAAAGTTTTATTCTGGGTGTAAGCTTTTGTATGCATGTACACTTCACAATGAAAGTTTATACCTAGAATAAAACTTTGTTGGTCTTAAAGGTGCTACTGGACTCAAATTTTGTTTTGCTGCTTCAGACCAACATGGCCACCCACCTGAATCTATCTAACTGGGTTGTCATAGTTTGGTTAAAGAAAGATTAATTGAAATGTGTAGGGAACAATAGTGCAGTTGGTAGAAAACACTTTCAAAAGTCATGAATCTTATCCACCCCCTTGCTGTTCCCCAGAGCAACCGAACAATGTGTGTTAGTGGAGCAACCTACAGCAACAAGAGAAAAGCTAAACTGAATCAAATAAATAAATGATTGAATGAGATTTCTCTGAAATAAACACCATTAGGTAAGCATTAGTGGAAGAAACTGTAGTCTAAATGTTGCTTCCTCCCTTTACAGTTTAGCATGTATTTTATCTTTATCTTTTTCTCTTTGTGTTATCATGCTATACCAATAAAGGTCTATAATGATGATGATGATGAGGTTTAGCATGCTTATATATAAATTAAATGAGCACTTAAGGAAATTTGACAACGGCATACATCTTGAGTGAAATTTTTTTGGTTATCTGTGGCAGCTGCTTCATTGCTAATGCATTATTCAGATACTTGGTTTCTGAAATTGTTTTGTGGTAATTTAGTATTCTTATGACTTGCCCATGTTGATTTTGAAAACCATTTCTTATGGTAAGCTTCCTCAGAATACAAAAAAAAATTAGTTGATTTTTAGATTACAATGAAAAAATGGAAATAAAACCTACAGTCATCATTGAAACCAGGAAACAAAAGGTTGAAGAAAAAAAATCTTCAAAACCTGATAAAATATAAGGCAGTATCTACAACCTAAACAAAACAAACATCCTTTAATATGTATATAAAAAAGAACCAAAACATCTTAAAATAGGCATAACATGTATAAAACCACCTTCACCTCACAGACATGAAGGCCAAATGTATTTTGACACAAAGGTCTTAATCAGTGGTCGACCTAATATTAATAGTTACAATACAAAGGAAATTTGTTAAAACAGTTTATAGGTAGGTAGAGGATTATTATATAAAGCCATTGGCCATTACAAAATACAGAGTACAGCAAGACACTGATAAAAAGTTAAAACTCACGATTACAATTTAGGTTAAAATTGACTACCAATTAGTAAAAAGAAGATAATACAGATTTGGGTACTGTCAAGTAACCTGCCCCTTAGATCTAATCTTAGATGCTGCTAAAACAGACAAGGAGACTCTGTGGGATAGATAAGAATCATTATCTGAAAGCATGAACACAGTCTTTTCAGCTTCTGAGTATGCTTGTGTGGCCGATAGAAATCCTGCTAAAAATTTCTCTCTTGGAGTGCTATATAGCGGACAGTAAAGTATGTAGTGAGGAAGGTTCTCCACCACTGGCAAACCACAAATGCAGAAACATTGCTCTTTTGGATTATGCGAATAACGATCAGCCAGAAGAGCTGTTTGCATAGTTTAACATCGTAAAGCTGTAAAAGACAGTCTGAGATGGTAGTTAGAGATGTTAACTAGATAACTCGACCTGCGATGGTCAAATTTACAGTATTTATACCACGGAGCCACTTTGGATTTCATAATTAGACAATGGTCGATCAGTGCATCAGCATCATATATCCAGTCCCTAAGTTGTGGAATCTCAGCAGAGGCCCTGAGAAGGTCATCTGGGATGGTTTATCTTTGGATAACGGTGTTGTGAAAGTTAGAACGAGTAGGATCTTTAACAAAGTGGAAGTTGTCTGATGGATGGCTTATAGAATTGGCTCTCGGAGGTGTGTCCCCCCAGTATTTTAAGACAGCCAGATGTGCCCAGGACTTGAGAGAGGGGAGTCCCAGTTCAGCTCTCATAAAAGATGAGGGAGTGCCTCTGGGCAAGGCTAAGGTTCGCCTTATAAATTGGTTTTGGATTACCTCCAAGTTAGCCACAATATCCTCCTTCCAGCCCCAAACTTCAATTCCATATAAGCAGTGAGGGATGACCTTGCTAATAAATAATTTCAGTGCTGGATCAATCAGATGTCTGCCCTTTGTGTGGAAAAAATGTAAGATTGATCCTACCATTCTTAATGCAGAAGATTTTACTGATGCAATATGATTTTTCCAATTCAGAATCTCATTAAAGGTTACTCCTAGGTATTTAAATACTTTGCATTGTTTGATAGGGTTGCCAAGAATAGTCCATCGAGAGATTTTAGGTTTTCTCCTAAAGGCCATAACTTTGGTCTTTGCATAATTTATTTTAAGCGCTTCCTCACTGCAGTATTTCCCTAACTGATGTAGAAGTCTTCTCAGACCAGTTTTAGTTAGGGATATTAAAACCATATCATCTGCATAAAGAAGTATTGAGATTTTTTTGTTGACCCAGTGCTGGAGGGAAAAATTGCGGACCTGAGAGAATCTCTGTTGTTGATATACAAATTAGATAACAATGGAGCCAGCACAAAACCGTGTTCCACACCTTTGCTAACAGGAATTCTACTGGTTAAAGAGACAGAAGTTCCCACTCTAATTTGGGCAAAAGTATCTCTATGTAGCTCTCAAATTAGCAGTAATAACCGCCTCTCAACATTCATTTTAGCTAACTTTGACCAAAGGCGGTCCCTATTTATATAATCAAATGTGGCGGCCAGGTCAACAAATGCTACATAAAGAGCCTTTGCTGGTCCATTTAAACCAGAACACACCAGTTGGTAAAGGGTCTGGCAGTGACAGATTGTTCCAAGGCCCCTCCGAAAACCTGCTTGAGCTGGATAGAGAATTTGTTCCTCAGCCATCCAGTTTTAACAGCAAATATTTACTGTATAGTTTTGCCGCAATATCCAGTAAGAAAAACAGTTTATAGAGATTGTTTAAGCTAAACAGATACTTTGCACAGCTAAATATTCAGCTACCACAAAATTAAAGTATAGAAATTTAGCATGAATTAATATTCATGAGACCATATCTTAACTTGTATTCCTGTAAATTGTTTGCAGTAATCTAAATGACAAATAAAATAATTAAAAGTTGTAAACAAAATACCTTTAGATTGATATACCTAATTTTTTAAACTGGATTAATTTCTTACTAACCATTGTATAGATTAACTAATGGATAATCTAGTAAAAGTGCACACAATGTTACCAAAAATTATATATTCTTATGATAGAAATATAGGGAAAAGCCATTTAAAAGCCAGTATATTCTACTAAAACATTAACTAAAATGGATTGTAAAAAGTGAGCTTTGCTCAAGAAGACATGGTCTGGTCAAGATCATGTGGGAGAGAAAAAGCCCAGGCTCTTAGAGAGCTGAAAATTCAAACTTCTTAACACCAAAATTGAATATATCTTTAGTGCCAAAAAAGGGATGTATCTGAAATCACTGGTACTAAAAAGGGATGTATCTGAAATCACCTGGCATGCGTGACCGAGACCTGGGTGCGGGAGGGCGAAACGGTAGCCCTCGCTCAACTTGCCCCGCCTGGGTTTTCGGTCCTCCACCAGTCATGGACCAGGGGGCGGGGGGGAGGAGTGGCCATTTTCATTCGGGAGGCTTACTCCTTCAGGGCGCTTCCATCTGTGGAGATCACGGGCATAGAGTGTGTCGGCTTGATGCTGGAGGCTGAGGAGAGTTTGGCGATCTGGTTGGTGTACCGGCCGCCTAATGCACCAGCCAGTGGCCTGCTGTCCCTGCTTGAGGCCGTATCAGGCTGGGTGCTGGAGCACCCTAGGCTGATTGTCTTGGGTGACTTCAACGTCCATGCCGAGGACGCGGCCTCGGGCCGGGCTACGGACCTCATGTCGTCCATGGCGGCACTGGGACTCTCCCAATTCATCTCGGCTCCCACGCATCGGGCTGGTCACACGCTCGATCTGATCTTTGCAGCGGGGGTGACAGTGGACCGGATTGCCATAGAGGCAGTGCCATGGTCAGACCACCTGGCCCTGAGGGCCCGACTGAATATCCCATCCCAACCCTGTTCAGGCGGCGAGCAGATTTTTGCTCGCCCGTGGCGCCAGATGGACCCTATACGGTTCCAGATGGCCCTGCGGGATCCAAGACCCCCTGGCGGCTCGTTGGATGAGCTCGTGGAGGACTGGCATGTCTGGCTCTCTGCAGCCATCGACGAGATCGCTCCCAGGCGCCCTCTCCGCACTCGTGCTAGGTGAGCGCCTTGGTACACCCAGGAGCTGCGCAAGCTGAAGCGAGAACTGAGACGGCTAGAGAGACGGTGGCGTCGAGCCCGTGACGAGGCATCAAGAACATCCTATAGGACGCTTATGAGAGCCTATGAGATGGCAGTCAAGACTGCAAAGAGAGATTTCTTTGCGGTCACGATTGCGTCTGCTAGCTCACGCCCAGCCCAATTGTTTAGTACAATTCGGTCCTTGACGGCTCTGCCACAGGGCAGGCAAAATGCTAGGGAATTGGATATTGGCTGTGAGGCTTTTGCGAGCTATTTTGCAGATAAAGTCTTGGCACTCCGCCGCGACCTCCCCGCCACAATTGAAACAGTTAGAGAACTTGAGGCCCCTTGCTCGTCTTTGGGGTCGGGGTTAGAGTGTTTTAGCCTGCTCAGCCTTGAGGAAGTTGACAGATTGCTTGTATCTGTGCGTCCAACCACTTGCGACCTTGATCCGTGCCCATCATGGCTCATTAAAGCAGGCCATGAGGGGTTTCGAGGTGCCCTGCGGGAGATTATCAACACGTCCCTCTTGGAGGGGCAGTTCCCCAGGGCGCTCAAGGACGCGATGGTCCGCCCCCTCTTGAAAAAGCCATCTCTGGACCCAGCCGAATTGGCCAACTATCGGCCGGTGTCCAATTTGCCCTATTTGGGCAAACTTATCGAGAGGGCGGTGGCGCTGCAGCTGCAGAGCTTTCTGGATGATGCTTCCATCCTAGATCCTTACCAGTCTGGCTTTCGCCCGGGTCATGGGACGGAGACGGTACTGGTCGCCCTGACTGACGATCTCCGTAGGCATCTGGATTGGGGCGGTGTGGCAGCTCTGGTGTTGTTGGATCTGTCGGCAGCGTTCGACACGGTCGACCACCAGTTGCTGGCCCACCGCCTTGCCGACGTGGGGATTCAGGGGCTTGCCCTTCAATGGTTTGCCTCTTTTCTCCAAGGTCGGGGACAGAGGGTGGTGATAGGAGGACAGCGGTCCCGGAGACACCCCCTTGAGTGTGGGGTGCCTCAGGGGGCAGTGCTGTCCCCGATGTTGTTCAACATCTACATGTGCCCCCTTGCCCAGATTGCCCGGAGTTGTGGGCTTGGGTGTTATCAATATGCAGATGACACCCAGCTCTATCTGATTTTGGGGGGCCAGTCGGGCTCCACTCCGGATGATCTGCATCGGGCGTTACAGGCGGTGGCTGGGTGGCTCAGACTGAGCCGGCTGAAACTGAACCCGACAAAGACGGAGGTCCTGGGCCTGAGTCGGACCAGTTCGGGGTTGGGGCTCCCTCTCCTGGCCTTTGACGGGGTACCTTTGGTGCCGGCGTCGGAGGTTAGGAGTTTGGGAGTGCTCCTGGACTCCTCTCTAACGATGGAGGCCCAGGTAGCAGCCACTGCCAGGTTGGCCTTCTTCCATCTGAGGCAGGCACGGCAGTTGGCCCCCTTCCTTGGCCGCGATGACCTGGCCACGGTGATCCATGCGACGGTCACCTCAAGGTTAGACTACTGTAACGCTCTCTACTTAGGGCTGCCTTTGTCACAAATCTGGAAGCTGCAGCTAGTGCAGAATGCTGCAGCCAGGCTGCTGATGGGTCTCTCTAGGAGGGACCATATTCAGCCTGTGTTGAAAGCGCTGCACTGGCTGCCAATAGCGTACCGGATTCGCTTCAAAGTGCTGGTTATCACCTTTAAAGCCCTGTATGGCTAGGGTCCGGCTTACCTGAGGGACCGCCTTTCCCTACATGTTCCCCCAAGGACACTTCGGTCTGGGGGCCATCATCTTTTGGAAATTCCTGGCCCCAGAGATGCGAGGCTGGCTGCCACAAGAGCCAGGGCTTTTTCGGTGGCGGCTCCTACCTGGTGGAAGGAGCTCCCAGAGGAGATCCAGGCCCTGCGGGACCTTGTCCAGTTCCACAGGGCCTGCAAGATGGAGCTCTTCCGCCAGGCTTTTGAGTAGGAGCCGCCACTGCCGCTATTCCACCTTCGATATTCCACCTCGAAAACCATCTTGGGTTTAAATGTGCTTATGTTTTATTGTTGTTTTTATAATTTTACTTGGTTGATATTGTTTATATTGTTTAAATTCTTTATATTGTTAGCCGCCCTGAGCCTCCGGGGAGGGCGGGATATAAATCAAAACAAACAAACAAATAAATAAATAATATAGATGAAAAAGTAGAATATCAGAGTAAACAGAGACAAAATGTCACATAATGGCAGATAATAACAAAAATATTAGACCCAAAGCAAATATATCTTGCCCTATCACAAAGCCTAATAGATGAGAGCCAGCATGGCGCAGTGGTTAGAATGTGGACTAGGATCTGGGCTACCCATGTTCGAATCCCCACTCTGCTATGGAAACTTGCAGGGTGACCTTAGGCTGTTCAGACTTGCAGCCTAACCTGCCTCACAAGGTTGTTGTGAGGATAAAATGAAGAAAAGGAGGACATTGTAAGCTGCTTTGGTTCCCATTCCATTGGAGAGAAAGGGTATGAATGAAGTAAATAAATAAATGGTTTCATCCAGCTGATTACATTGATTTACACTGTAAAATCCACCTTGAGACTCAGAAAGGGTGGGCTGTAAATAAATATTACATAAAATAGTCATCCAATCCAAGACTTCATTCAAGCCTGAAGGTGCCAAATTATTTCAAATTAAAGTCCAGAAAATTTCTGTCTTCCGCAGTATCCAATGAAGCTGGATCCTGGATGCTTGAACCTTCTCCAGATCCCAGAATCATAGATCAATTTATGTGCTTGAAGGCAGAAAAGTATTTTATAAGTGCAGGTTGTACCTTTTCTGGTCTGCGGATTTTTATATTTGCAGACCCTGATCTTGACAGCTCTTGTAAACATGCCTATTTATGTGTATGTGTGTACAAGGACATTGAACACATACAAGGACATTGAATACATAAATTACTCATTTTCTCCTGTAATTCACCAAAGATGCGGTAGTATATCTCCTGGTATTTGTGGAATTTTGAGAAACCTTTGATATGGTCCTTTGGTTGAAGTGATTGCGTGTCTCAAATGAAGGTAAAAGGAATGTTTTATAAAAGGTGGTTTTGGGTAGGAATGGAAGGAGGAGCATGGCTACAGATGGTTCTACATTTTGTTTTAATGGCTTATGCTAGCATGGGGAGCCAGACTTAAATCCTTGCTCAGTCATGAAGCTCTCTGAGTGGCCTAGGGCAAGTCATGTTTCTTCAGCCTAATCTATTTTATTTTGTAGTTGGTAGTCTAAAATGCTGCATGGCGCCCTTTGCAGGGCAAGTGTAGAATACAAATATCACTACTAGCAAAATTTGGATGCTAATAATGTCAGTAGAAGTTTGCATCTTGAATAACTGCTGTGTACACATATATTTCAAAGCCAGCATTGCTGCCGTGGATATACAAACACTGAATTTAAATAGGGGAGAATTTTGTTGAAGGCCTTAGTTCTGCTTGATATATATCTTTCAACCAGTCTGTTTCAGTTTTCCTTTCTTTGCCTGGTAAGTGTGAAGAATTCTTTGTTTGGTAAGTGTGAAGAATTCTTAGTGTTTATGTGAGAATGATATTTAAATAAAACTCTTTAAAACCTGTAGATAAATTATGCCCTTTTTAAAAAGATGGATGTGTTCCGGTACCTTTTAGTAGCTATCAAAGTATAACGATGTGCTTTTAATGCTAAGGTCATTGTGGCCTGGCAAATCTTACATTATGTTAATAGTGTGTAGAATGCTCATTGTGAAGATTTTAGTTCCAGGCACACCTGTTTTTATTGTCTTATATAGAAGAATTTGATAGGTTGGCTGCCAGGATTAGAAACATGCACAGTAATATGTCTCTGTGTTGAATTTTGTTGGGTAGGTGTATGCTTTTCAGGCTCTTATGTGTTCAGACCATGATATATTTTTTTCCTGTGGAAAAGGTTACTGATTTGGGATTTAAAGCTGCCCAGTTCAGGCAGCCAATCAAGTGGACCCACCAAATTGTCATACAAGTTTGTTTTGTTTGCAGTGTTTGCTGGATTTTCTACTTGCCTTTATAATTTTCAGAATTGTTAGTCTGCAGTAGCACAGTTAAGTTTGAGTTCAGTAGTACCTTAGAGCCAATCAGAGTTTCAGGGTATGAGCTTTTGAGAGTCAAAGCGCCCTTGCCTTATACCCTGAAAATCTTGTTGGTCTCTAAGGTGCTACCGGACTCCTAACTGTTGCCTTTATAAATAATTCAGTGAGGAAAATATGGCTAGTCAAGAGATCGTTTTAAAAGCCCAAAATAAAAAAGTGGAGCATTTCTTGCCCTAAGGCCAACACAGTAATAGAATCATAGAATGTTAAGAGTTGGAAGGGACCT
The DNA here is from genome assembly GCA_029375565.1 of Gekko gecko. Lineage (NCBI taxonomy): Eukaryota > Metazoa > Chordata > Lepidosauria > Squamata > Gekkonidae > Gekko > Gekko gecko. The sequence continues at coordinate 37,907,786 of JAPDNY010000002.1, forward strand.
TCCAGGTAATCTAGTCCAACCCCCTGCACTCTGCAGGAGCGTAGCTGAAAGCTATCCCTACAACATGCCCGAAAGATGGTCATCTAGCTTCCTCTTGAAAATGTCCAATGAAGGAGCATCCACCACCTCCTGAGGCAGTCTGTTCCACTGCTCAACCACTCTTACAATTAAGAAGTTTTTCCTGATATTTAGCCGATATCGACTCCCTTGTAATTTCCACCCATTAGATCTAGTCTTGCAATCCAGAGCAATAGATCTGCTCCATCTTCTACATGACAGCCCGTCAAATATTTGAAGACTGCAATCATGTCCCCTCTAAGCCTTCTCTTTTCCAGGCTAAACATACCCAACTCTTTCAGCCTTTCCTCATAAGACTTGGATTCCAACCCTCTCACCATCCTGGTTGCCCTCTTCTGGACACGCTCGAGCTTATCAACATCCTTCCTAAAATGTGGTGCCGAACACTGGACACCACATTTAATATTAGTTGTTTCATGGGTACCATAATTAAAACCCTTATAGACTATTAAATAAATCCATACGCCCTCCATGTGTTCCCCAGAAGGCTGTTCCAGAGAATCAAATGACCCTTCTGAAAAGAACAGGAGGTTGAGGACTTCAGCTCAAAGGGAAATTAATAGAAGTTATCCCCTCCTCTGTTATGACAGTGATTCTGTGAATAGAATGCACGTGTATTGGTGTGGGTGGGTGGGTGGGTGCCAGTTTCTGCTTCCTGCTGCAGCTCCTCCCTGCCACTTTCCACTTGGTTCTCAAGGTTCCCACTGACCCTCTGGAGCAACTTGGCAGCCTATGGGGAGTTCTGTTCCAAGACTCATTCTACCTGTAGTTCATTGGATCCAGAGTATTTTCCTTATCTTTTCTCTGCCTGCTTTTTGGGCAGTCTTGATTGGCATTACTTGTGTTAGCCTTCTGGAATGCATCATGTCTCACACTTTTATTTCAGATTTCTATAATCCTAGTCCTGTTACATTGCCTATTAGATGGCTCATCCTGTTGATTTCATTGACTTCTGCAGTATAAATCTGCCTTGACGCCAGTGAAAAAGATGAATTATAAATAAAATAAGGGATGTGATGCTAAACTGTGGCTAGAGTAGCCAGCCTCCAGAATGGGGGCCTGGAGTTTTCCTGCTATTACAACTAATCTTCCAGACTACAGAGATCAGTTCGCCTGGAGAAAATGGCTGCTTCGGAGGGCGATTCCTTTGGCATTATACTTTGCCCCCCCTCCATGCTTCACCCATGAAATCTCCAGGTATTTACCATTCTGGAGTTGGCAACCCTAATGGTGGTTACTACAAATGAGGGAAGGGCCCTGTCGTATCACATGCTTTCTGGCAAGGCCTTCTTTTGTTTTAATTTCTCATGCAATGACCCCACTCCCATTTTCACTGTTGCCTCTCTGCTTTCTTATTGACTGTCCATGCTTATATTCTAACTAGAGTGCTGATTCCTTGAGGATGCAAAGTATGATAAAGTGGGAATATACTAGACAGTGTATTGGGGGGAAATACATCTTTTCACTTAAAACTAGTGCTGTGCAGTATAAGAAAGTCTAGTGAAGCACTTAAATGTATGGTTGCTTTACCTCCACAGGTAGCTCTAACATGCATTAACAATACAGATATCATGTAAAGTCAGTGTTATACAGGAACAGTTTGGCATTTGCTGAATCATGTTGTGGTAGGAACCCAGGATGGTAGGCATCACTAATCTTGAAACAGTATTTTTAGGCAACATGAATAACAGTTCCGTTCCTGGGCAACAATCTATAATCTTCCAGAATCTGATGAATGTTTAGCGGTTATAACTGAGATGTCTCATTTCCATGTCCGTGCATATATACTGTTTTGTTTGTATACGCTATAGGCTAACAAGATCTATTGGATGTCTCTTCTTGCTAGAACTGATAAGAATGGAACTTTCAGTGCTCTTCATGGATAAAGGACTGCAGCTCAAAGAATATATTTTCTGAGCCTACCTATGAATCCATGACCAAAGAAGGATTTTAACCTAGGTCTGTTCATGATCTGGTGTGGAAACCTCTTTTTATGCTTTGTTCTTAAAGACCTTTTCCATACCTCAGTGTTGCCACTGTTTCCTGATGAGTTGAATCCCCAGCTGATGCTCCAACTTTGCAGCACCCCTTCTGCAAAGGGGCATTTATTTTGGATAATTTTTTCTTGTATCCGGATCTGACCCCTCCCATGTGTTCTGTACTTCCTTTGAAGAGGGGTTGTGTGGCTGTGTCATCATGTACTTCATCAGCAGTGGAACCTCCCTTTTTTTTTGTTTGCACATGTGCAGTAATGTTATAACATCATAACGTTGTAAAAAAAAAAAGAAGAAGGCTGTATGTATCATGGGGAACAGCACGATTGCCGCCATTTCAAAGGTCCCCTTCTCCTCCTTAGTCACCATCTAAGAAAATGGCTGGCAATTGTTGAACTGGATACACCAATTCATAACAGCATTATTAACTTCTTTTGAAGCACTCTAAATGTGTTGTCATGTACCTTGTCAGTGACAGAACCTCCTTTTTTGTGCATATGCAGTAATATAACTTCATAACGTTGTAAAAAAGGCTGGATGTATCATGGGGAACAGCATTGTTGCCACCATTTCAAAAGTCCCCCGCTCCTCCTTAGTCACAAACTAAGAAAATGGCCAGTGAAGTTTCCCACAAAATCCTAATGAAAATAGTATTTCATTTGTGATCATCAGACAGTGTTATTCAATAATTATGACGCACGCTAAATGGGAACACTGCACTGTTGAGTTTTTATGATTATCAAATCAATTATATAATTCTATTATTTTTAGATGCTTAAAAGACTGACTTGTCATCTAAAACACACTGAGAGCTATAGGGGAAGAGAAGGGTGGGAGGGAATGAAGAAACAATACAAGTGCAAGGCGACAGAACCTACTGACAAAAAAATAAAGGAAAGGAACTTTGTGAATGGGTAATTGCATGGAGAAAGCTACATGAAACTTTGCTGCCCATTTCCCCCCAGTGTTATAACGTTGCTATATTATAATTCTTAAAAATCATGTTGTAATGCAATCAACATTATGCTTTTAAAAATTAGCGGATTGCTGATGGGACAACTGGGGGGGGCAGGAGGGCAGGAGGTGGGGTGAACACACAACACTGATGACACAAAAGGGCAGCAGGAAACAAAATTTGAAATCTGGAATTCCTCACTGGAAAACTGCGAGTTCAGGTCCAAAGGAAAAAAAATTGTGGAAAAAGTGAATTTGGAAAATGCGGGGTAATGGGGCACTAAATTCGGATCTACTCCTGGGGAGAGGCAAAAAGTTGTGTGGAAAGTTTTACAAACGTTGATTATTTTAGAACATCACTTGTGCGGAAATGTTCAAACATTCATTCAGAAGAATTTTCTGGGATTTTAGAATCATGTTTCAGTCATTTTGAGTGTTAGCTGGCCCAACAAGAGGCATTATCCTCACTTGTTTTGCATGACTAACCTTGCTATCAAGATGTAGATTATTGTGCACTTGGATTATACTGGCTCTTTCTGTTTTTGACTTCAAGTAGCGTTCTTGACTTCAAGTAGCCAGTGTTGAAAAGCTTGGGGAAAACTTGTAGCATGTGTGTGCTCTGTGTTTGGCATAATATTGAAATTAAAGCACTGGCTTACTGTTTTGAGGAACATTTTGTGTTCATTAAACATTGTCTTGAGGCAAGTACAGTTATGAATTTTTAGCAGTGGATATGGGAATTCTTGAGCATGCTGTATCCAAGAGGACGATGAGGTAAAATGGTATTCTTCAGGAACGTGGGTTGGATCCTGTGTCACTAAAAGTGTAATAAGAGTGCTCATGGAAGTGGCTGTTTCTTAACTTCTCCCCATAGTTCTTTGCCCCCCCCCCCCAATTGAGGCTGTGAGTCAAGGACAAAATGCTGGGGTGGTTTTGGGCCGCTAATTTGCCTAACCTACCTCAGTGAGTTGTTATGAGGATTAAATATAGGATACCTTGTATTCTTCCTTCTCGGAAGGAAGGGCAAGATACAAATGTAATAAGTAAGAGATGCTTTTGGGGGAAGGCACGAATTGCACTTGATTCTCTCTTGTTCCTGCTGCCACCCATGTCTGGTGGCATTTTGTCTGCTAGGTTGCCTCAACTTCCAGCATCACTGCTTTCTGTTCAAAGGATCTAACCCGTGTGTCTAATCCATGTTTTTAAACTCAATTATGTACATGTTTATTTGGAAGCAAATCCCACTGAATTCAGCAGAACTTACTCCTGAGCATGAATGCAATAGAACTGCAGTATTAATGTGGGCAACATTTGGGAAACAGGCAAAATGGGGGAAACGATCAAAACTAGATTTTTAATTTTACTATAGTAATCTACTATAGTATACTATAGTAAATGCCTTACATTAAAATTAATGATTAAAACTGAAATAGCAACAAATATGTTAAGCTTACAACAACAGGCATTGACAAATTTTCTTTAGCTTTAGGAGCCAGACTCATATTTCAGCCTTCGTGGTTCTATATGACCATATTTTCTAAGTACTTGTATCACAAAACAACCTAGGTGCTTCAGTGAAATTTTTAAGTGCCATGGTGACCTGGTGCCTGGGATTTGTCGTTGCTTACAATTGCATAGTTAGACCTAAAGAGTTCTTTGCATTAACAGAAGGCACAGGTCTCAGATTTCTGCTGGTCCCTGTGCCAGATCACAGACCGGGAGGAATGAAGTGGGTCTCCTGGGAATGGTAATTGAGGGGTGCAAATAATTTAGTGGATATGATATGAGGTGTCTGTTGTACAAGTAGAATTCCACTCAGTTGTTTGGATCCTACCTGCAAACTGAATTGATGGCTTCCTAATATTAGGTTAAAGCCTGCTTTTCTATTTAAAAAGAAGTAGTCTTGCGGGAAGAACTAACTTTTGAGGTTTAAGTATTCTAAAGTCATGTTTTGCTGTTGTAGGACTCTTGCTGGGCACTAGGTTCCAGAGGTTAACTCACATCAATCCCAGTCACTAAAGCCTGATTTAAATAAGATGCTGGCAGGCGAGAAGAACCTACCTGTGTAATCTGTTTGAACATGTTCAGTTTCTCATTTAAACTGCCCTATTATACATGCAAACTCTGGAGCACGACAGAAGACAGGAGGGCCTGGCGTGTTGTGGTCCATGGAGTTGCGAAGAATCAGACTCAGCTATGCGACTGAACAACAACAATTATACATGCAGCGCTGCTATGCATACAACATTAGTAAAGCACGGCAGCACACATTTGGGCAATGTATCTCTGGCTTACTGAAGTGGTACTTGAACCAGCTGAGAGCCTAACAGAGGCTAGATGGCCATCTAACTGCAATGCTGATTCTGTGAACTTAGGCAGATCATAAGTGGGAGGGCAGGGTTGCCTCAGTGCTTGGTTCTTGTGGCCCTTTGTTACACGCCCAGGGAAATGCTGATTGCCACATTGGGGTCAGGAAGCAATTTTTCTCCAGGCCAGTTTGGCTGAAGATCCTGGAGGTTTTTTGTCATCTTCTGGGCATGGAACAACAGTCACTGTGGGTGTGAAAGGGGAGGTATTTGTGAGTTTCTTGCATTGTGCAGTGGGTTGGGCTAGATGACCCTGGAAGTCCCTTCCAGTTCTATGATTCTATTCTGAATGAGATTCTGGCAAGTGAAAGATGGGTAAGGTCTGACCTGCCGGAGATTCTGGCCTGTGTCTTATGAGGATCATCCACTGAACCTACCTGAATGGCCCTTTATGCTGTCTTTTTCTACCTGTCTGGTCCTCAAATTATGGAATATCTGAGTTCTGCCTATGTAACATCTAAATTTACTTTATCTCTTAATCAGCCACTGTCGGTCCAGTGACTACCACTTCTGGCTTCGTGAACCTTCTGGCCACTTGCAACCTGAGTCTGTTCATGTTGACTTGAGATAGTGCTAAATTCACTGGGACTTGGTCACAAGAAACTCCAATTAGTTATGAAATCTAAATGTGGGTGTCTTGATCTCAGTCTGCTAGCTTCTTTCATAGTAAATGGGGGTTACATTGTGGTTAAGAACCCTAGTTACTTTGGAAGATGCACCTGCATTCAAATGCCATCAAGTGGAGATGAAAACACCAGTCTTGATGTGTTGCATGAGGGAAGGAAGAAGCGGTCAGACAAGCTGAAAGAGAGCATGTAAACTCGCCAGTAAACCAGGTTCGTTCCTGGCACAAACAAATTCTAGTAGCCCATGAGATCTAAATTGAATCCTGGATAATGTGTATTTGAGCTGTCCAATTAGATGGTGCCAAGATCTCCTTACATGTAACTCTTGTTCCGAGCAACTTCACAAAATATGTAGTGGCTATGCTAGAATCTTTGTTCTGACTGAGGCAACAAAGGCTATGTAGCTTTCAAAACAGTTCTTCTAGTATTTCTGCAGATTCGGGAAGAATTTGTATTGCTGTTTGCAAAGTTTTGTAGAGCCCTTCTGTATAATTATTACTGATCCTTGCTCTTAAAGGATAGATGTGGTTCCCAAGGAACAAGCGAGCTGCTAAAAATGTCAGTGTATTGATCTCTGTGAACAACCATAGCTCTTAGCTGAGCAAAATTTCCTTTGAACAGTATAGGGGGATGTGCCTATTACCATTCATCCACTGGTTCACTGCTACTGGAGTTGCCATAACGGCAGTTTTTCTCTTGGCACTTTTTGACGTGGGTCTGCCTCTGCAAGTCAGTCATATGTCTAAAAATGTCTGATGGGAAAGGTTAATATATTCTCTACCATTTGGGATGGGAGGGATGGGTCTGAGTTACCACAAATCACTAGTGTATACATCTTTCTCAGAAAACCAGTCATTTGTGCTTTGTTGATAACACTCATTTTAGGTCTCGGGAATATATTAATGGTACTTCCCTCCCATTTTGTACTGTGGTCCTTTCATTGTGTTGTGTGCATTTATAATAGCATCACTAACATTAGCTTTGGCAATGCTGCTCTAATTGTCATCTCTCACATGGTTGTCCTGGGGCCATGCACGGAGAAAGGCCTAGCTATGCATGCCAATTCTCTGCTGCAAACTGCAAACACATTTTTGCAAGGGCAAGCATATATTTGGACTGGGAAGGGGAGAGGTAGGGTAGTGTACAGTGGTGGTGGTAGAGAAAGGATGAAGCGCTCCCTTCCTTGCTGTTTCTTTGCTGCAGATTGCCAGCTTCCTGGCATGTTTTCCTGGGAGGATTTTTTTTTTAAAAAAACCATTTGGGTTTGGTTAGACGTACTTTTTGTGCAAAGAGTAGTTAGATCCTAAGAGATGAGGTACAAATCTCTCCAAGCTGATGTAAGTGGTAAAATAATCCAGGTGGGGTTTTTTGGTAAAAAAGGACAATCCATGTGCAGTTTTAGCCACTTATTGGATGTATGGTGATTGAAGATTCAGTGGCTGCAGCTGTCTAATAGTCAAATCCAGGCCAAGGATTTTATCACTGAATGTGCAGTGTTTTAAAAAGTTTGCACTACTGCTAGAATTGGAGGTGACATGCAGCCAGAAAACAGGTTTTGTGAGGCTTTCTTACAATGCATCTTTGTTGGAATTTTTTAGTAGAAAATTTTAAGAAGTTTCAGGTATGTTGTTCTCCTTTTCCAAGAAGCGCTGTTAGGTAGGTGTTGTGACTGTATGTACTGTGGATATACGCATAGAGAAATGCTTTGAAGGGAAAATCCCTGTGTATAAATTGACGTTTCTGTTGTGTATCTGAAATGGAGAAGTTTTCTTGGAAAAGTGGGCATGCTTTTGTAATGTGGCAGTTAAATTACTGCAGTGTGTTCTATGCTGGACTGCCCTTGAAGAAAATCCAGAAACTGCACCTAGTGCAGAATACGACATCCTGGTTATTGTTAGGACCTTTCCTGCCTATTTGAAAGCCGCTACATAGGCTGCCAGTTTGTTTCCCAGTTCAAATCAAGGTGCTGGTTATGAGTTCTGTAGTCTTTTGGCACAGAACCATCTCTTCCCATATATGCCTATGTGCAAACTATTGATCCTACCGTTGCCTACTGGTTGTTCCCCCACTTCAGGTAGCCCGCCAGTCATTGACTAGCGCCGTTGCTTTTTCTTGCCGCCCCCATGCTACGGAATGGGCTCTCAAGGTTTTAATGGGGTGTGTAAGCTACAGGCATTTTTTAGAGGTTGTGGGTTAATGTTTTGTATGTTTTAAATTTAGAGTTGTAAGTCATCTTTAGCCATGGGGAAATACAGGGCATAAATATTTATACAAACGGATAGATAAATATAGCCAGGAGTTTCTCAGTTGTTTTTTGGCCATTTTGGAAAATCTAATCTTCATTGTGTAAATGCAAGAATGAAGGCCCATGTAGTCTAAGAACTTGAAAACTCTGAAGTCTGTGTGAAAAGTCTATATGGTACTATACTCCTCGTAATTTTACCACTTATTTCCTAGCTAATTAATTTCTCTCTTTTTTTGCAGCTCCTGTTGTTAACAGATTCAACAGAAGAGTATCAGGTAATCTTTGTTTACTATTTCTATCCAACATAACTATATTTAATGACTTAGGCTAAAATTAACTTTTATATTGTAACATGTTAATTTGAGTTTATTTCTATATTTATATTCTGTTGGTAAAATTTGCTGTATTTTGAGAACTTTAAAATGGGTATTTCCTTTTTTTGGTACTTAAAAAAAACCACTTCGGTTCTTTGTATCAAATTGCTCTTATAGGTATTCTGATATATGACTAGTACCCAGATTTGTTTATTTCTTTATAACCTGCCAATAGTGGTTTTGTCACTATGCCCATGTAATCAAACGTCCCTTGGTATTCATGTTATAAAGCAATAGTAAAAGCATTAAATCATTCTGCAGATTACTTTGAGAATAATTTACGTATTAAAATGTCTTCTCCTAAGTAATTCTGGGGTTTATATAGAATGTTCACCATTCAGGCAAGATGCATTGTGGGAGTGGAGCTATCAATGGGAAGAGGGCTTGGGTAGAATGGCTTTACAAAATGATTGAATGGGATCTTATTTTCTTGTGAAGTGCTGTTCAGTTGCTTTGTGAATGCTTTATCTGTTGCGAGGATCCAGAAAGCTTGTAAAACAGAAAGTAGTGCTGATTTAAGAGCAGCATCTGCCTGTGCCGTGTTTGCACTGACAACAGTATGCACTATCTGTGTGCTATCTGTGAGTCTTCCATTCCTTTTGGATGTTGAAATATAGTTGTGTAGAGAAGTAATTGAGCTGGGTGGTAAAGACAAAGATCACTGGGGGTGGGGGGGAAGGATCACCAGATGGAAAGATTTCTGATAAGTAACTGAGGTGGAATTACAAGGAGTGCTCTAGGCTACTTTCAGGTATAAAAAGTATTCTGGGCTGAATAACAGTTGCTGGGGATGCCAGATGAGGGCTCAGAACAAGACATTTGCTGGAGCCAGAAAAGTTTAGTTTGTGAAGAGGGCCTGTTCTGTGGTGGTGGAGGGGGCATAGAACACTTGTGCTTCTCTTCTGCCATTGCATCCAGCAGAGCAAGATGGGGAGGGGACTTGATAGTCTTCTCCCCCCCCCCCGGTGAAGGAGTATAGAACATCCTGAGGCTCTCTGCGATATTTTTGCCTGGCATTATTTGGGTAAAATCACAACTTTTGCTAGGATTTGAACTCCACAGGGTTGACAGTACAATCAGAATGTTATCAGAGCATCGACTTGCTACCAATTACTTGGGTGAGTTTAAGTTATTATAAGGCCTGTGGATGAAGTTGTCTCTGCTTACTAAATCTGGCTGAAGGGCATTGCCTGGGTGGGTCCAGAAGGCAATCAGTGCTTCATCAAAAGAGGGACGGGGGAAGGTAATGCCAGTGTGAATGATTTCACCTGTAATCTAGTAATAGATTTGGTGCAGAGTGTTTAAACAAGTGGTGACAGGGCAACTTACACTCTGTGTGTGTGTGTGTAAGTATTTGGAAATGTTTCAGTCTGGCTTCAGGCCCAGTTTTGGAACTGAAGCTTCCTGGGTCACCCTGATTGGCAGTCTTTGTTAGGGTAGTTGTGCACACAACCCTGTTGGTTCTCCTGAGTCTCTAAGTGGATTTGATGTCATCGATTTTTGTATTCGGCTATTTCTATGCTTGGTGTTAGTTTTATTGCTGATAGATTTAAAATTTGTTGCTTCTGTCTGGCATTTTTGCTGCCTTTGGTCTGTGTTTTTGGGATTGTCTTGATTTTTTAATCATTTGTTTTAATTGAGATTGAAAGTTAGTTTGAAAATTTTGGTTGGAATTCAGGATATAAATTTTAAAATGAAATAACATATTTAAAATAGTTAAATACAATGTCTTGGGGAAGAAAGAGCTAAGTATGTTGTAAGTAAAGGGGGAATAACCAGCAGTCCACAAATATGGTCACCACTGACAACTTATGCTTAAGTTTGGTGATCAGTGAAAACAGTATCCAGTATACTGCAGATTTTTAAAAGTCAGTTTAGAAAGGCAGTGTGTGTGTCTTCTAAAATGGTATTAGGCAGCATCAATATTGTGGAATAGAAGAGAGGAGTTTCTGTAAGCACATACCCCTTTTCTGCTGTTGCTCGTCTGCAAAACTCCCTTGTGCCTAAGAAGCAGGAGGCAAGAAAACCAAACATGGTTAGCCACTGAAAACAGTGGCAGACCCCTGTGATAACTGGAGAATGCAGAAATGTAGGGTATGTGTGTGTGTGGGGAATAGCCAGCTGAATCGGAAGGCTTTGAAAACCAGAGAGTTCCAATTTTTGACTGGAATTTGGAGCTATAGGAAAGCTTCCTTCTCTTTTGTGTCTTTGAACTACCGTTACTTGCCTTCAAGGACTTAGAGCCTAGTTTTGGAAAATCCCTAGAACTCTTCAACTACAGAATTGTGTCAGAACTTTGTCTTTCTTACCAGTATTGCATACTGATTGAATTCCTTCTTGTGAATTCTGTTTAACATCCTTTGCAACAATGTCTGCTTTGCCAGTAGAGTGCTGGTATTGGTTTAATAACTGGACCATGCCACCGAAATGTTTATTTGGAACAATAAAAAAGGTTAAACTGGTTGCATAGATCAGTGAAACCATCATATTGGAATTACCTGCTTCTGATCATGCCCATCTATGGTTTTACTGGATAATAGAAAAAAATCACTTGGACATCCTGTTTTCTGAGATGCAATTGCGATCTACCTCTGGTGGTACCATCCATTGATTCTGACATTGTAGCACTGCATATGGGCAATCATAGCATCTTATATCTAAGATGGACTGTGAAACAGAATAGTACCATTCCACATTGTTTTCTGTTATGCAGCACACTTCTGCTAATGGACATTTAAAGAATTAACCTTGCAAAAGAGCCATTCTGCCAAAGTTACTAATTCCAACTTTCAAAACTGGTGTTTCTCTTGTGGAACTGTTATGGTATTGGAGTAAATGGGTCTGGGTTTATGGGTTGGCTGTTATAGTTTTATGGCGTTATGGTACTCCAAGTAGGGATTCTTAGTAGCCTTATATTGTTGTTATTGAAGCAGTTTGTTTGTACTGCTTTTCAATGATTCAACTTTTAAACCAAGTTTTATAGAGGAAAAGCCAATAAAACTAAAGAGATTGTCTAAACAGTTGAAACTCTTATCTCTAATGACATATGACAGACCTTGAAATTTTTTTAAAAAATTATATTCATAGTGGCCTAGCAAAATGGAGTATCTGTTTTGATTAAATGGAGCAGCTGAAAATAGTTTCAGAAGTCTGCAAAAATGTAGCTAATTAACTGGAAACTTATCTATTTGATTAAAAGAAGATTTGACTCTCGCAATAACACACAATAATATTCTACGTACAATATTAGCAGGGGTGCTGGGTTTGGTTTGAACCTGTTTGTGCAAATGGAAGGCACTTATTCTTAAGCAACGCAGTCTCTGTAACATCTGTGAATCCCATCCAGCTTTGCACACCATTCCCTGACTTTATGGGTTTCATCTTGCAGTACTGTGGATCTAACACAGTGTATATGCAAAAGCCAGATACCTGTAGTAAAAAAAGAAAAAGGCTTGTTAATTCAAATCAAGTTCAGTGCTTCCTCCAGTTTTTGGCTCTTATTGCTCTTTAAAGTTGCTAGGTCACAATGCTAAAATGATGAATTGAAGCCACTACTGGTATTCTGTTATGCAATTTGTAAAGGCAGCACTGAGTTTTCTGTCTCTAGGCAGCATGTATAGTTTTGCTATAGCCCTGCCTTGGGTTAGGCAGTGACCCTAGTCCATGTTTTGGAGTCACTTATTCTTCCTTCCTTTTATCTCCCTGCTGGCTGCTTCCATTTACGCTGAGAAGCATTTGGCAGCTGGCCAAAGTCAGCAAGATACTTGCTTGAGGGGTGGGTCCAACTGCAGCTTTTTTGAGCTCATCCATTCCCTCTCCCTTACTGATCCCTAAAAAAGACCTTCTGTGAACTTAGCAGTGCCTTCTCTATGTGCAAGGGCTTCTTTTATATGGTCCTAGAAGCTTCTTGAATCTGTTCTTGAGAGGTGGTACAAAGATTGACTAAAGCTGCTGCATTCCTGGCAGATGCTAGTCGGGGCCCACTTAATATCTTCATCCAAATCTGCGGCTGCACTGGTAATCATGGGCCTGTGTGGAAAATATGGTGATGCCTTTTTGGGGAAGGATTAACTGAAGTAAAATTGAAGGGTAAGACAAAAAAAAAATTGTATGCTTTCCAACTCTAAGTGAGAGGGCAATGGGCAGAAATAGGAGGCACTGCTTCCTAATGAACTATTGTTCTCCATAGATATGATGAGGCATCCACAGCTGATTTCTCAGGTTTGTATATCACGGGATGCACTCTCAGTTTTGGGTGTTTGCTTTTAATCTGTTATCAACATCTAGGGTGTTCTTTAAATTAACAGTGGCTGTTGTGACCAATTTCAGGTATGAGAAGGAACAAGCATTACAAGATCTTCAAGTGATAGTGTCTTGCCACCAGGAACATGGTTTCCTGATAGATCAAGAATAGAGTTGTCTGTCACCCACTACAAGTCTGCAGAATCTTGGGATGATAAGAGTGGAACTCTCCCCCCTCCCCCAGGTCTTAATATGTGGGTCTCATGTTTCTGGCTTATCTCCAGGGTTCAGTGGTAGTCTGCAGAGATTCTGTGCCCTATGCATACCCCACAGTGCATATTCTTGTATTTCCAGGAAGGCATCAGATGCAGATATAAGTTCCATGTTCAAGTATTCCTAACCAGTCAGACAACAAACTTCTTTTGAATAGGGCAAGGTATTTTCCAGACTCAGGAAGTGATTCAAATAACCATGGATGCTAGTCTCCTTGGGTGTTAGTGAGGAGATTTTAGTAGAGGGTAACAGACCAACTGATAAATAATGCAGCATGAACTGGCTAGAGTTAATGGCCATTTACCTGCTTCTGATGAGTTATATACCAAGAATCCCACATGAACTTGCCTTATACTGAATCAGACCCTTGGTCCATCAAATTCAGTATTATCTACTCAGATCAGCAACTGCTCTCCAGGGTTTCAGGCTGAGGTATTTCACATCATCTCCTTCCAGATCCTTTCAACTGGTGATGTTGGGGATTGAATCTAGGACTTCATGCATGCCAAGCAGATGCTCTGCCAGTGAGCCACAGCTACAGCATCAGTGTGTCTTGGTAAGGATGGATAGCATGACATTCAAAGGCCATGTCAACTGGTGTGTGTGTGTGGGGGGCAAATTCAGAAAATTTCAACAGGAAACTTCACTATTTCACTCCTGAGCAGAGAAATGTATATCTTAAGTGGAGAAATACTTGGTATTTCATTAAGCAGGAAACATCTAAGGAATTTAAAATGTGCAGGTGGCTCAGTTCAGCTGCCACTATTAACCATGTCTTCAAGAGTATCAGAGGAGATTTGGGATGTCCCTAGTGGATTGCCTTGTGTATCTTCAGAGCAACAAGTACCTGAGGTTCTTTTTCAGGTACCAGAACACAGAAGCAGAACAAGTGGATGTGGTAACATGCCATGGCTGAAAGGCATCAAGCTCAAAGAAGAGGAGCTGATTTACATAATGCCATACTGACCGGGGGGGGGGTTTGCCCTGCTTAGGTTTGTACCCTTGTCCAAGCCTTGATAGAATCTCAGTGGAAACTTACATCAACTCAAAGCTTGCTACCTAGAAGCCTGACCTATTTTCCAGAACCAGAATTTGCATGGAAATTGAATGGCAACATTTCTCTAGGTTACTCAGAGATGGTTGCCAAGGTACTGTTAGCATTATGTAGCACATTTAGTACTTGTATTTATGATACTGCCTGATGTCAAAGAAAACACTTCAGTAATCCTTAGATGCATCTGTACTTCACGTAAGGTCATTGTAGAAGTCAGGTGCTGATTAATGTGCCCCAACATGAATAATAGACAAATAGCTGCCCAAACAGCCATCTTGGAACCATAACTGTATCTAGACACCTTTATATCAAACAGTTGCTTCAGGAGAATGTACTGCATTCTCTAAAAATGTACAGAATTCTCACTGGAGGTTGAACATAGTTCTCCAGTACCTTACTTCTCTACCATTTGATCCAGTCAGAGGAAGTCTCTTTTCTTTAATTCACAGTGCTGTTGCAGTAACATTTATATGGAGGATTTCAGAAGTAGGAGCACAGTGTATTTATCAGGGTTTGAGCTGAATCCGATTAAAAATTTCTTGACTGAAAGTTAATTTCATGACTGGAAGAATTTCCATCTACAGAATGAAGGTTTCCACACTTCTCCCTTCCTGTTGCAGCCCTAAATGCCCCACCAATGGTGCTCCGGAGAGACAGGAACAGATGGGGTGGTTGGAGGTCTTCCAAAGGAGGGTGGATTGGTGAAAATCACCCCCTATGGATATGGAAATTTTAAGTGGGATCCAGCTCTTTGTGTATTTCACTAGGATGAGATCTTCTTGAGAATTCATCCCTCCGTTATGCCTGGCAAGAACTCATTGCTCACAGGAGCTATATTTACCATCCTTTTGTCCCAAGCCACATAATTTCTGGGATAACAGGCTTGCCTTGGATAATTGCAGAGCCCTTAGAATGCAGATTAGATAATTTCCCGTAAGAAGATGGATTCCTTGTTCATCACTTTCCACTCTTCAATTAAAGGGAGAGAATTTACCTTTAGTATATGGCTTAAAGAGTGTGTTGCCTCAGCCTACAAGGAAAGCTAATGCCATCTGGAAAGCAGCTGTTTCAGTTAGCAGAGCAACACTGGCAACCTTTGAGATCAATGTTTCTCTGGAGGTCTTATGTAAAGTGGCTACTTGAGCTTTAGCTTCTACCTTGGTTGGCCATTACAAGTTTGACTCCCTCTTGTCACCTTATGTGGTCTTTAGATGGACAGTCCTACAAGTTCTGTAATTCCTTTGGTCACTTCGACCCTAAACGGGAGACTGCTCTGTAGCATTCTGTTCATCAGGATGTCCTCTGCCAATAAATGAAGACTGAACATTCGTCTTTCTGTTTGTGTTCCCCTTGAAGGTGAGAAAGACATCCTGCCCTACTCACTGTGTTGGGTGGGGTTTATGTTTGGGATTGGAATTCCAGGTTTGCATTTGATCAGTTTTAATATGCTCTGTTTTTCTTCAAATCTAGATTCAGATGGATAGCTGTGTTGATCTGAAGTAGCAGAACAAAGTTCGAGTCCAGTGGCACCTTTAAGACCAACGAAATTTTGTTCAAGGTATGCATGCACACGAAAGCTTATATCTTGAATAAAACTTTGTTGGTCTTAAAGCTACCACTGGACTTGAACGTTGTTCTTTTTGGTTACATCTGTTTCTGTTCAGTACTTTTTCATAGCTAGTAAATGCTTGTTTTGTCCTCTGCTCATTTAAAGTATGTATATTACCGGTTTGTTATGTCATAGTTCAGGTGATTTTGGTAATCCATTATTGGAAGTCTCAAACTGACAGTGTGGGTATTCTACCACACTATTGGAAACAGGAAGCTGGAAGCTAGTTTTATCTCCAGATCCAAAGAGAGGAATCTCCCTTTAACTAGGACATTCCTCTTACCTTCAAGAAGAACTAGCTGGAAGCTAGTTTTATCTCCAGATCCAAAGAGAGGAATCTCCCTTTAGCTAGGACATTCCTCTTACCTCCAAGAAGAAAAAACAATTGACGTCTAATAATGTCTCTGCCACTGCATTCTACTATATATATGTGCAAATCAGGCCTCCAGAGCAAATGAAGAAGTGGAAAACAGATGTATTGTGCAGACTGGCTCCCAGTGGGGATAAGGCACAGACAAAGCAAATTTAGCATACTCATTTTTTGTTTGGATTGGGGCGGTTTTGTAAGCTGAAATGAAGTTCAAAATGAAGTTCTCTCAAAATGAAGTTCAGACATTTAAATGTGTTTCACCTTTGCCAGTTTGTTTGCAAAATAAAGCAAAAACAGGCCAGGATCATCATTAGGTGACGCTGGCACAATCATACTCCTAGTGGTCTTTTTCATCTTGGAGAATATGTATTTGCGTGTATCTATAAATGGAGAGAGAGATCGTCTGCCAGTGGTAAAACAGCCTACATGCAGCATTATAATGTTTTGAGTTTGACAGTGATGTGTGAGCTTTTATTATGCATGCTGGTAAGCGCATAATAAGGTAAGCGCCTTCCACTTTTGCCACATCTGCACCGCTTGTGCATAACATAATTATCAGACTGGAAACTTTTAGGATTAAGGGTAGGCTGCCAGCTGTCACAAGTGCACAGCACCTTTTCTTCCTTCTCCTGCCGTGCTTAGAAATTTTCAGGAACCTCCCTCGGTTTTTTACGTTTCCCTCCTACTGTGTAACAAGACCTCAGCTGTCAAATTAATTGCTTTCTGTAGCTTGAACACCTAATTTAGTTGCCTTTGTAGATAGGTTTTAGGATCATTTCACTTTCTTATGCAGACTGCTGCCTTTTTAAAAAAAGTGTTGCTGTAAAGAACATTATCATTTTTTAGTCTGTCTTCTTAAAAACATGAATTTATTTTTTTCATTAAAGATAAAATGTGGTGCAACAAAACTGGTACAGTGTAGGATTTCTTTAAAATTGGCTTCTTCTCATGAGAGAGATTTCTGATTCTTTCACTTTCTTTTGGGTGAGTGTTGTCGTTTTGCAGTTCCCAAGTGCATTGCCTCTGCAGAAAATGTTAAGAGCAATATAAGCAGCCTTGATGATAACCCCACCCCAACAACTTCAAATTTAATTTTTTAAAGCCGAGAATAAAATGAAATACTGGAATGAATGAAGATAGCAGGCTTTAAAATCTGAAATGATTTCTCAGGGGAATGTCTGAACCAGATGATTTCTACATGATATGTCCTGAAAGATATTGCAGAGAGTTGGTGCAATCTTTATCTTCTCCTAAGAGATGGTGTTGATATGACCTTCTGCATTTTTTTGCAAGAAAGTAGAAATTAGAATGTAGAACTATCCAAAAGGAGTACTTATGTCCAAAATGAGTACTTATTTCACCTCAGTTCTTTGACAGACTTTTCAAGGGGCATGCTCCTGCCTTTTCCAGGTAGCTAACTCATGAGTAGAGCAGGTGCAGTTGTATTTCAAGTGGAGCACTGCCATAGATTTCTGTAGGTAAATTAATTCACTAATAACTATGCTAATGTGATTCTTCAAACAACCTTGCAGTGGTTGGCACATTCAGCAAGAAATGCCAGCCACCATTCCAAATCCCTTTGGCCGTGCTTTAACAGAAAGCCAGTTTTTAATACCGAAGGGAGGCAAAGTCTCTGAGTTGTTGTGAATGCATGTAGCCATTCAAAAAATATTTTTCACAGTCATTGAACCGAACAATGAGGCACTGCACCAGTAATTTTTTGTGTGGATGTCTGATTTTTAAAAAATTTGTTTCTCATATAAATTAGTATTAACTGCCTCACTGCCTAATTTGAGTGTGTTTCTAGGAAATTGCCAAACTTGGTTTCGAGCAGTGAAGCTGCTTACAGTGAAATCTATTTTGAGATGCATATTGCTTCAAAACAGTGTTCCCCTTGACTATTTTTAAAACTGAATATGTTCATTCCTGGAAGTAAGCAGCTCTTGCCTAGAGTCACACAATAGGGACAGATCTGAAATGGAAAGAAATGCAGCCAGGAGTCCTTGTGTTGAACTGAACTTGAAACTATACCAAACCTCACCTCCCCACCCCCGTTAAGGACTGAACTAGATGTGGGGAGATCTGTGGGTATATATTCATATGTCCACCCACTGAAGTCAATCCTGCCCTCTCCCAAACTAACTTGCTGTGATGTGGTGCTTTCAGTATTTTTCTTTCAGCCTGGATTGCTTCTTGTGCCAGAAGAAACGTACTAAAAGTACTTAGAGTATGGCAAAGGACAGGCAAGACTTACCTCCCTGTACCAACACACACTATTCTTTTTTTAAAAAACAGACCTTTCAGCTTTCCCTGTTTTTAAACATGACATGTGCATACCCTATTAACTCAAAAGGAAAGCATACCTGAATGTAAGGTGACTCCCCTAACAACTCCCCCCAATTTTTGTTTTACTGGACATTACTGTAACTTGTATGCAAATGTAACACATACCTGGGGGAAAAAAACTGATCTTGCATGGGAGTAAATACTTGTGGATTTACCTCCCCCTCATTCCCTGGTTACATCTGTCCTCAACACAACCGTGTTTTTCGGGGGGTGAGTCAAGTTGTGTGTGGAAATCTTAGCTGAACCAAAATGTTATCCCAAGATGGGAACCTCATGTAAGCATCTAGAAGAGCTCAAAACAGAATGTCAACTCTTAACAGACTTCCCCCACTACATGCCACAGGCAGGTTTTTCATTCATCTCCAGAAGACCCAGGTGCGATGAAATAAAATGAACTAAACCTTCCAGGGAAATAATTTATTGGTCATGTCCTTTGTTGGAGGCAACACTTGAATGAGACCTTCACTTTCTGATTGGTCCAAGGCAAGCCCCTTCTTCCTGAGCGATCCCGAAATATGGTGTGGGAGGAAAGGTGCCAGTCAAAAAAATCTTTTGTTGTTTCTTTTCCTGTGTTCTGTGATTCTTATCCCCGCCCCCCCATTTTGCCATTGTGGGTGTGGTTAGCAATAAAACTTTCTAATGTAGATCTTTTTGTTCTGAGAGTCATTCTAGATTGCTGCCCGCCCATCAGTTACTCTTTTTCATGTACCAAAGACCTAGAGAAAAGTAGTGTCTCCCTGTCCTAAATGCATGACCAGAAATCACCTGGTGGGACATGGCAGTTCGCTAGTGTCATGTAATGGTTACTAAACCACAGAAACTTCTGAATAGTAGCAAGGTTCTAGAGGGCTGGGCAACATTCTTAAAGTCCTTTCAACAGTACCTGTGCTCAGACAGATCCAAGCTTTCTTTTTCTCCTCTCATCTCCCTCCCCCCTTTTTACAACATCTAGTTTGTCTTTAACTGATACATTCCCTGTTGAACTTTACACCAGAATATATGCAGGGAAAAGATTGCTTCAGATAAACTTATAGTAATTACACTTGCAGGGCCAAGCCTGGGCAAGTCATTAGTCCAGACAACCAATATCTGAGAGTATTTTTCTACATTTTATTGTTTTCTGCGGCTGCGGTCACACACACTAAATAATCCACTTTCAATGCTCTTTCCAACTGGTTTTTGCCAGTTCACACAGTAAAATCCAGCTGGAAAGTGCACTGAAAGTGGATTATTTAGTGTGTGTGACCGCAGCCTAGGTTTGTTAACATTTGGTAGATAGTAGACAAACAGTTTCATGGGAGAGATCAGTATTTCTGTGCATCGCAGAATGCCTCCTCTTATCCTCTGAAGTTAATAAAATTGTTGTCGAAATCTTCTTTCTAACTGTTGAGCCAAGGATCAAAATATTAATGTTGGGTGTGTTCCATGACAAACCAGTTTTGTAGGTTTTTGTAAGTTCTCAAGCAAGTACCTGTGTTGTCAAAACTGTCTTCCATAAACATGACTAACAGCGTAGCAACAAAGGATGCCTGTGTGTAGTTGCTATGAGGACCCACTAGGTGTGATGACTTAACACTCACCCTCTGCAGAATGCCTAATTTTAAAAGGATCTTAAAGGGCATGCATATATCCACTGTTATGTCATTTCATCCATGTTATCTGTCAGCGCCATCATTTCAACAGTTATTTTTAGTGTCCTATTTTGTGATCACCATGCATTTAAAGTCCTGCCCTGCCCTGGATAGCCCAGGCTAGTTAGATCCCATCAGATCTCAGAAACCGGGTCAGACTTGGCTAGTGTTTGGAAGGGCGACCTTCAAGGAATAACGGGCATGACACAGAGGCAGGCAGTGGCAAACTACCTCTGAAACGTCTCTTGCCTTAAAAACAAGTCTAGCTCACCACCTAGTGGTACATAACACTAATGAGCTAGAACTTTTGGTTGCCAGACAATCTTAGTATCTCTTGGCTATACTATTTGTTGTTCAGTCGCACAGTCGAGTCCGACTCTTCGCGACCCCATGGACCAGATTACGCCAGGCCCTCCTGTCTTCCGCTGTCCGCTGAAGTTTGCTCAATTTCATGTTCGTTGCATCGATGACACTGTCTAACCATCTCATTCTTTGCCGTCCCCTTCTTCTTTGACCTTCAATCTTTCCCAGCATCAGGGTCTTCTCCAGTGAATGCTCCCTTCTCATTTGGTGGCCAAAGTATTTGAGCTTCAGCTTCAGGATCTGGCCTTCCAGGGAACAGTCAGGGTTGATTTCTTTTAGGATTGACTGATTTGATCTCCTTGCAGTCCAAGGGACTCTCAAGAGTCTTCTCCAGCACCATATGGTGCT
The DNA here is from genome assembly GCA_029375565.1 of Gekko gecko. Classification (NCBI taxonomy): domain Eukaryota; kingdom Metazoa; phylum Chordata; class Lepidosauria; order Squamata; family Gekkonidae; genus Gekko; species Gekko gecko. The sequence continues at coordinate 37,928,659 of JAPDNY010000002.1, forward strand.
GGCTATACTATACACAATGCCATAAGAAGAAGAAGAAGATGATGATGATATAAACAACTCCTCCTCCTCCTCCTCCAAGTCCTGAACCGCAAGTGCATTTTCTTGCTTTTGAAGTTCTTCCCTTACTAGTGAAATTGACAAAAGCTTCTTACAATCTGGTTTAGCTAAATTTGCAGCTTTTTTGTTGGGGAAGCAGTGGCAATTAGAAAAATGATCTTCTCCTTCTGCCAGGAGGCTTCCCCCCCTTTAGTTTACAGGGATACATTTTATCAAGGTATTGCTGCTGAATCAAAGCTAATGCCATGTTAGCAGTCAAGGGAATCAGCCTGTTTGCCTTTTTAGCACAGATACAATGGACTCAACTATACTGGAATGCATAATATGTGGTCTTTTAAGAACATAACTTTTAGGGTATACTAAATGAATGCCTTTATTGTAGCGTAGCAAGCTACCAAAAAAAAAAATCAGCACAGTTGTTGGCACAGCAACCATTTTCAGATGGTATAGACTTTGTGCAGTGAAAGCTGCAGCCATTCATAATCACCCTGCAGAAATGCTTGGTTACATAGTTACATTATGAAGACAGCTTTGCTCCTGGCAGTTCTTGAACAAAAGGTTAATTGTGTACTTCAAATGAAGCGAAGTGGGACGTGCTGTTTCCCTATATTTGCTCAGGTGCGAAGGCCTTGTTGTTCAGCTTGAACTTCCAGGTAGCACATGTGGTATTTCATCCAGACGCTTCATCAGTTTCTGTTGATATCTTTTGAAGTGAAATATTAACTGTCTAGGCCAAGAAGGGGGCAACTTTTGATGACTTCTGCTACTGAGCAGTGGGATGGTTGCATTCCTTGAATACTGAGAACTGCTCCAAAGTTAACATTCTGCCAGGTGATGAGGATGTTTGACTAAGTATTATTGTCCAAAATCTGTCTCTGGTAAAGGTAGTTTTACTAGTCCGTGTTGGTTGGTTAATCCTAATAAGCACTATAACTTTAGACAACAGTATGAGGGTCAAAGCACACTGTAAAAGATTGTCATAGTTGTATGTTTTGGGACCAACATGCCTGAAGAACTGCCTTCTCCTTTATGAACCTACCTGACCACTGTGGTCATCTTCGGAGGCCCTGATTCAGGTGCCCCCACTTTTGGAGATTAGGTGGGTAGCAACCCGGTAAAGGGCCAGATTAATCTGTCTGCTTCTGTTGCCATCTTCCGCCAGTCAGTGAAGACTTTTCTGTTTCATTTGGTGTTCAGTCAGTGAGCCTTCCTTCCTGCCCAGCATTTTAATTGCTTTTCTAGATATTTTAGCTCTGGTTTTAATTGCTTTAATTATGTGGGGTTTTTTTTAGGAGGGTTGGTTTTAATGGTTTTAAAATGTGGTTTTATTATGTATTTTTTAATTTGTCAGCTGAGGGCAGAAAAGCAGGGTATAAAATTTGTTTTAAAAAGCTAAAATGAGATCAGAAGAAGATAAAACTAGGGTTTTAGCATTAGGAACCATAGGGGATGGATTGAAAATGGAATGGCTTGGAGGGATAACAAGCATAATATTAATCTTCAACAAAAGAATGGATGTTTTTGTAGTCAATAACTTTGGGTTGATAAAATATGGCCTTAAAGGGCTCAGAAAAGAAATGAAGCTTGCAGGAATAAGATTTAGTTCATATTCTGGTAAAATTTAATAAAGTATGGTTTTATAGATGCTGTTCGGGTAAAGATCAAGGTTTAAGCACCCTATTATAATATATTTATTATGATGGTATTAATTAATTAATTAATTAATTAATTAATTAATTTTAAAAACCACCCTTCCTTATTGAACAGGGCTCATGGTGGTGTACATCAGAAAATCCATACATAGTTATAAGAGCATAAAATAATTAAATATACAGCATAATTACTAATCAGATGGTGATGGGCCTGCCAAAGTATGCCACTGCCTCATGGCCTTGAGGGGGGAGGCAGGAGGAGCAGGAGTGCCAGCTGGATGGATAGCCGTCACTGTCCTCAAACAAATGCCTGGCAGAACTGTATTAAGTCCTGCAGGAAATGAATATCATTCAGCAAAGAGTTCCACCAGGTCAAGGACAGCCAGATGTCTCCTGGGCTAGGGACCACCAGCAAGTTCTTATCAGCCTAGCGTAATGCTCTTTGGACGGGGGGTGTATACTAAGGGAGGCGGTCCCAAAAAATGGGTCTGAGATGGTTTAGGGCCTTAAAGGTTAATACTATAACCTTGAACCTGATCTGGTACTCCACCGGAAGCCAGTGTGACTCACAGAGCATAGGATGGATACATGCCATGCGGCAAGGTCCCCGTGAGGACTCGCACTGCCACATGCTGGATCAGTCGGAGTTTCTGGGTCAGTAGCAAGGGTAGCCCTAGATAGAGTGAGTCTGGAAGTGACCGTTGTGTGGATTACAGTGGCTTGGTCGGAGCGAGACAGGTAGGGGGCCAGTTGCCTGACCTGGCATAGTTGGAAAAAGGCCATCCTCACACTGTTCATGATCTGGGCCTCCATTGATAAGGAGGCATACAGAATCATGCCCAGGCTCCTGCCATTTGGTGCTGGTGATGATCTGTATGTCATCAGTTAATGCCTGGGACAGTCTTTTGGGTTCAGCAGATGGGAGTGAGTCCACAAGGGCTGTTTGAGAGGATGGAATGGGTTACTGCTTTACAGGAACTCTTTAGAATGTGCTTCATTGCATGAGAAAAATATATTTGCATGTTTATGACTCCAGTACTATAAAGTGTCTCTATACCCAGAATTGTGGCTGCGGAGTCTGTCCAAACTAATTTTGCTATTAGGACTGTTTCCTGCGTATATACAGAGCACCTTGGTTTCAATGTTTATAAAGCTTTCCGGGAATAAAAATGCATTTTGCCTCCCATTTGCTTCCTGGGCTCTCAAAGCTGTGATACTTCCTTTTTCACCTCAGCTGTTTGCACAATATGGTTTTGCTAGTACACACATCTGTGACATTTTGAACATTCTGGCAACAGTTTTAAACTGGAATTAATTTCAATATTGATAGCACAAAGGATATATTGCACTGACTGAATTAGGTATGCACACAACACGAGCAGCAGCATGTATAACAAAAAGTTCTCCATTTGTAATATAGCTGCATCAGTCGTGTTTTACTCTGAACAGTTTTAAAGCCGCCTTAAGGTGTCTCACCAGAGGGGCTTAACATATTTCATAATATGTGTAGATAAAGATCACACTTCTGTTTTTTGTCAAGAAGTGTTATTCTGGCCTGGTACAAAAGCCTACAAACCTGATTTGACCAGAGGTCATGGAACACACCCCGAATTGATATTTTGAGTCTTGGCTTAATGCTTACAAAGAAAGATTTCAACAACCATTTTAATAACTTCAGACACTGGCTGAACATTGCAGCATAAGAGAAGACACTCTGCAGTGTGCGGAAATGTGGATCTCTCCCACGAAATTGTTTCTCTACTATCTACAGAACACATCAAGTACAGAAAACGTCAACCTCAAATGTATAAAAATACTCTTTTCCTGCACTGATGACTTTTCCAGGTTTGGCCCTGCAAATGTACCACCACGAGCGCCAGCCTGAATTCAGAACCTCAGCTTGTGAAGAGGCTGAACCAAAATCTTTTAACTTGTACATCTCTTCTCTTCTTCCCTCCCTTTCCCTGCTACTGTGGATTGATTTAAATGGAGGCAATTTCAATCATTATTTAAATCACCAAGAACAAAGCCCACTTAAGTCAGCCATTTAAATAAAAAAAATCCATTTATTATGTAGATAACTTCTGAAATAGAAGTGCATACTAATTGGTTGCTATAACATGTTGATTTAAAACTGAATAGAGGCTTATATTTAGATAATTTAGTGCTCGTGACTCCAGATTGTTTCTCCCTTGGAGCCTGTAGCCATGACAAATTTTTACAGATGAGCTCTGGTTAAAATCAACACTGGAAGGTGCCGCTACTTTCCAGTACCACTTTCTGATTTAGTCTTTTCCCCAGTCCTGTACATCCTTATTTTACAAAAGTAAACAATCATACCCAGAAGAAAGAACTGGTGGTAGTTACTGAGAGTACTAAGCTGGTCACAGAGGCTGGGTCATTCTTTGGCATGAAATAGGGATGAATTGCCATCAAGGTGCATTAGTGGTTGACACCTAGGGTGACTTGCCTGTCCCTGGTCTGCAGTATCGGAGTTGTGATACAAGCACATGAATTACTGTGTTGTATGATGATTCATGAAGATTTTTTTCTCAGCAGATTTTTTAACAAAGAAAAGCAATCTTTCTTAACATCAGTTTGATGTAGTGGTTAGGAGAGTGGAGTCTAATCTGGGAGAACTGGGTTTGATTCCCCACTCCTCCACATGCAGCTGTTGGTGCGACTTTGGGTCAGTTACACTCTGAGAGCTGTTCTCTCAGGAGCAGTTCTAGAAGAGCTGTCTCAACCCCACCTACCTCACAGGGTGTCTGTTGTGGGGGGAGGACGAGAAGGAGATTGTAAACCACTCCGAGACTCCTTCGGGTAGTGAAGGGTGGGGTATACATCAACTCTCTGCTTTTCTTCTCTTTTCAAATATTATAGGTTAAATTCAAAGTTGCCTCCTGCCCATGGAAGAGCAAGAGGGGAGGTGGTTTTTGCCAATTCTCTTCCACTACAGACCTCCATGTCACAGCTCACACTATTTCTGAGGTTTCCAACCCCCAGGGGCCGCATTTTTGGAAGCACAGTGGGCTGCAGTGGGAAGGGGGAAGCGGGGAAAATCACTTCCATGAAGGAGCCATACATGTCCGGGTTTCATTTTAAATCAGGTTATTTTGAAAGCAGAAGTTTATAGTTTTAAGTTTACATTAAGTTCTGCTCTCCCACATTCCTTTTGTCATATGCAGTGCCAAAACTGCAGAGTCTCTATTGTTGCAATTTGTATTGGGTTCAGGCATCCAATGTGAACATCAAAATGTGGGTTATTGAAGATTTCTTGGTTTGGCACTGTGGGCGAAAGAGATGATGCAGCAGGGGAGTAAGTGCAAGAATGGGAGGTGGGTGGTGGCTTTGGCTCTTCCTATCTAAATATAGCCATGTGTCTGTTTCTGTTGCTCATAAATACATCAAGGAAACTACTATATTATTTTTAACCTTAAGATGGCAGTTGCTTATGCTGCCGTTGGGAATGGAGTTCACAGTTTCCAGCAGGCATACCAGATTTGTATTTGAGCCCAAGCTCTGCAGCTAAAGGGCTTTGGAATTCATTGCTGATGTAAGCACCTCTTGATTCTGGATGATAACCTTGACTTTAGATCAGTGCTCAGGGTGGCTTAAGGAAGGACTGAAAGAGCGTCACTGAGACAGGAGCTTTTTAAACTTTGCATGAAGGAGTCCCCTGATCATAGATCTGTTGGACATAGGAAGAAGGAACTAAATGCTTTGTTGTAGCTGGCACGCATAATGATATCACTCAATAATCCTCCTTTCTTTGTTGTTTCACAGTCAGGGTAGAAGCAGAACTTTTGTACTCTTGTTGTGTCAGTATGCTGGGGTACTTAGTGGTTAGAGTGCTGGACCAAGTCTGGGGAGACCCAAGTTCAAATCCCCACTCAGGCACGAAGCTTATTGGGTGACCTGGGGCCAATCATTCTAACACACATCATAGAGTTATGTTAGACAGGTTAAAAATGAATAGTGTGTAAAAAAACAAGTCATTTCTCCGTAAAGATCAAATTTAAAGTTGTCTATCTACAAATTGGAATGACCTCATCACGTCTAACTAGTAGTATAACTGAAATTCCTTTACATTGTTAAGCCCAAGGTTATGTAAATCTTGATTACATTCATCAGGCTTTATGCAATCTTGTGGCAGCGATAAGATGACCTTCCATTCCAGAAAGGCATGTGGTGAGTCACTTAACTTTCAGATATGTAAGACAGAAACAAGTCTATATTTCATCCGGTGGTTGTTATGCCTACAAAGACTAATAGCAATGTATTATGGTACCTTTGCTCCAGCTTGGCAGGACTGTTATAAATGTCATGGTAACCTAAGTAGTGAATTTATGGAGGAACAAATTGAAACCCTTTTAATTTTCAGTTGGTACATTGACCTGATTCCATAGACCAAACAGTTGTAAACATACAATAAAATATAAAAACACACTTTTCTGGTACCCCACGGCTTCAGATCCAACACATACAGCTGGGGTTCTCCATGTTGACTGTAATGTTCACAGAGTTTAACAGAAATAGGTTGGACTGCATTGTACACTGTGAAATGCTCAGTCTGGGAGAGTCATTGTAGTGTGAATGAGGCTTGATAGCCTGTATGCTTTTGCACTTAGACTAGATTAACTCTTTAAGGAGTTTCATGAGGGAGCAGTTCTTCCTTTGACAGCTTACATGTGCACTTTGTTCTACTGCTGGTAGGAAAAATAACTATAAATCAGGGATGGGAAACTGGTTTGGCATCAAGGGCCCCATCAAACTGGACAGCAGTAGATAACTTGCATATTTGCCTGCATGTGATTAACAATTTTTGTGCCATTTAAGTGAACATAGAATGCATTATGCTTGAAGTATTGCCCTCCAATGTAAAACTTGAACAAGCTTAATTTTTTTAAACTGTCAACCTGCAGCCAATTTATGGCAACCTGGCATGGGGTTTTCAAGGCAAGAGACTTTAGAAGTAGTTTTCTGTGGCTGTCTCTGCATAGCCACCCTAGACTTTCTTGGTGGTCTCCCATCCAAATACTAACCTTGTTTAACTTCCAAGATCTGACAACCTATCTAGGTTGGGTTTTAAATTTTTTTTTGAATACTACTTTTGAAATCATAAGAACATTTAAAACAACTGCAACACAAGAAGAACATAGAATGAATTATCATGTATTATGTAAGTTTAAAAATTATTCAATAAGAACCTTTCCACAACATTCAGCTTTGCCTGACATTTTTGGTTCCCCCAAAACATAAATGGTTTCCATTGTTTTAAGCCACTGTAAAGGGTTTTAAATGGAGTTGGCTATGTTGGGGCTCTGGCATCTTCAGGAAAACACATGCAGGGCTTGCACCTCAAGTTTAGCTCTCTGTCTAAGTAGAGAGAGAATTGAAATTTTGTCAGGAGAACAAGAGTCCTAACTTTTTCTTTTAGTGACATGAATGAATGAAGTGACAAATCCACAAAGAGTCTGTACAAGGAAGAGGGGGTATGAAAACAGCAGGGTATGAATGACGTCAGATCTGCATAAAGACTTCTGCCAACAGGATTAGCACTTCTTTCTCTCAGCCCCTCCCTAGTTGAACCCACATTTTTGGACATGACCTGGTTAAGTGAAAAGGTGCAATTGTCCTGACTTTTGGTTGTTATAGTAGTCAGGAGCATACAAGGAATTCAACGATATACCTCAGTAAATAGAATTTGTTACTCCATTCAAGCTGCAAACAGAATGTCTTTAAAGATGAAAGCTGAAATTTCGAGGAATCAAGGGATCAGTGCTTTGTACAAAATTACCATGAAGTTTATATGAACTTCAAGCTGTACAGAGCTTTCCTCCCCCACCTGTAAGAGAACTCTGTGTTTTGAAAGGTGTCACATAGTAGAAGACTGAACTTAATGGAAAGAGAGCCTTTTGTTTCTCTCTGTTAGTAATTTCCACTGTACTTTGAGAGAAATGTTTGTGTATGATGCAAACAATATTAGCTGATTCTGAGAACATCTACTAATTTTAGCTACTACTACTACTAATAATAATAATAGTAGTAGTTGTAGTAGTAGTAGTAATAATAATAATAATAGATTGAATTTATACCCCGCCCTTCACTCGGAGTCCCAGAGCAGCTTACAAACTCCCTTCCCTTCCCCTCCCCACAACAGACCTGTGAGGTAGGTGGGGCTGAGAGAACTCTGATAGAGGCTGCTCTTTTTCAAGAACAGCTGTGCCAGAGCTTGTGACTGACCCAAGGTCACATCAGCAGGTGCAAGTGGAGGAGTGGGGAATCAAATCCGGCTCTCCCAGATTAGAGTCCGCACTCTCAACCACTACACCAAACAGGGAGAACATAAGAGAAGCCATGTTTTATCAGGCCAATGGCCTATCCAGTCCAACACTCTATGTCACACAGTGGCTAAACCCAGGTGCCCTCCACAGGTCCACCAGCAAGGCTAGAATTCCAGAAGCCCTCCCCTTGTTGCCCCTCAAGCACCAAGAATACAGAATTTCACTGCCCCAGACATAGTCTTCCATCTGTACGTTATAGCTAATAGCCACTGATGGATCTCTGCTCCATATGTTTATCCAATCCCCTCTTGAAGCCACCACCACTTTCTGCAGCAGTGAATTCCACATGTTAATTACTGTTCATTAATGTAATTGAGTGCCTGTGAGTATTGTGAGAACGGGAGAAAAGTATTTCTTTCTCTGTCTTCTCTATACCATGCATACCATTTTTGAACTGCTTCTTAAATTGTATAACTTGTACTGATAATTTATGCCAATAAAGGCTAACTTGACTTAACTTGACTGTACCATGCATAATTTTGTAAACTTCTATCATGTCACCCCTCAATCGCTGTTTCTCCAAACTAAAGAGCCCTAACCTCTTTAACATTTCTACATAGGGAAAGTGTTCCATCCCTTTAATCACTTTAGTTGCCCTTTTCTGCGCCTTTTCCAGTCCTGTAATGTCTTTTTTGAGGTGTGGTGACCAGAACTATACACAGTATCCAAATGAGGCCACACCATAGGTTACAGGGGAATTATGATACTGGCTGATTTGTTTTCAATCCCCTTCCTAATAATACCCAGAACAGCATTTGCCTTTTTTATTGCAGTCACACACTGAGTTGACATCTTCATTGAGTTATCTACCACAACTCCAAGATCTCTCTCCTGGTCAGTTTTTGCCAGTTCAGACCTGAGGGGTATGCAGTGGTATTCCCGAATATGCCCGAATACCAGTATTCTATTCAGCTCCAGTATACCCTATGGGAACTGACCTCGTAGGGTATAATGGAGAATTTCACTTGCGAAGTCACACTGCTGCTGCAGCATGACTCCGCATGTGAATTGAATGTATTTAAAGTTCGCTTGCTGAGTTGCACTCCCATGACTCCATGAATGAACTAAACTCAGAAGTCAAGCCACACTTGAATAAAAGATGAATAATATTCAGCTATTTTGGTAGGTGAATCAGATCGTGTAATCTGTATCTGGCTGAATAAATACCTGAAAAATACTGATAGAGTATTTTTTGGGTATTTATTCGGTTTAGTCTATACCGAGCACACACCCCTATCAGACCCTATCAGTGTGTATTTATAATGCATTTTTTTGTCCAATATACATTACTGTGCATGTGCCCACATTGAATCTCATTGATGCCCACTTGCCTCAACAGATCCCTCTGGAGTGCCTCACAATCCTCCTTTGTTCTGAACAATTTAGTATCATCTGCAAATTTAGTAATTTCACTACTTACTCCCAACTCTAAATCATTAATGAGTTAAAAAGCACCAGACCTATGGAGCCCTGCAGTACCCCACTGCTTACTACCTTCCACTGTGAAAATTGTCCATTTATACTATCAGTTTCCTGTTAATTAACCAGTTTTTAATCCACAAGAGAACTTAATCCACAAGAGAATTTATCCTATGACTGCTGAGTTTACATAGGAGCCTTTGATGAGGAACTTTATCAGAAGCTTTCTGGAAGGCTAGGTAAACAACATCTGCTGGGTCACCCTTGTCCACATATTTGTTCAGCCCCTCCAAGAACTCTAAAAGAGAACTGGAGCCCTTACATTTTCCATAGTACTGTTTTGGTAGTGTTGAAAGGGTTGAGCACAGTTTGTTTCTCTCTGGTTAATCAATGTTTCAGTAGAGAAGGACAAAAAGAAAGAACAGAAGACATTCCCGTGCTTCTGCCATTTCCTTGTGAGAGATCACATTCAGTGAGAATCAATGGCTGTCTGGCTCTTTCCTGAGCCCTTTGGAGGAAGTAGTTTCCCAAAATTTTAAAGAAACAGTACGATACACTGCAGAAATCTAGAGCTGGGCCCAAGATTCAGTAGTGGCTATTACTTCAACCCCCCCATCCCAGATTCTAAGTAAAAATATTTAAATGTTAAAGGAAATTTTTCTATTATTGCACTGCTCTCCTTGAATGCTCACTGCAGCCAACACTGCTAGCTGTGAGACAGATTAAGATGCTAGTACATTTTAAACTGTAAGATTGATTCTGAATGAGAGAGATTGATTGATAGCATGCAGTTGCTGCTTAAAAGAAATTTATATTGTCCCATGGTGGAAATTAATGTCCTTATACTTTTTAATTAGCCTTCAGTTAATCTTCCCAAGATATTTTCTCCATGTAAGTAGCTTGTATCTTGTTCATTTATGCTGCTGAATTTGGAAACAGCAAGAGAGGGGGAAAGAAGTGAGATGATTTGAGTTTATGAATGAATAATATATAGGCAAAACACCACTGGCACAAGAAAAATATATTAACTGTCATAAGCAGCATTGCAGATATATCCAGTATTTGCTACCTTAACACAGAGGCCTTAGTTTCAGCCACATGCTGTCTTCTTCCTTTTGCAGCTACTAGTTAGAGAGAGCTCAGTTATTAGCAAAGCTTCCAGAATTTTCCTCTGGGGCTTTGGTGCAATTTCTGCTCTACTGCCTTTTGATCTTTTTCCCCTTCCAGCAAGGTGTGGCAATAAGCTACTTGATACCCAATCTGTGGGTATATGTGTCACAGTGATCTGAGGGAAAGGTGAAAAGGTCAACCACAAGGGAAGATTCAGGTCAAAATAGGGTTGCCAGTGTGGATCAGCTTTAATTCTGGAAGATCTCCAGATCACACTTAGAGGTTGGCAACTCTAGGACAAAAGGACAATAGAAGGCATGTAGCAGTTGAAAAGTAATAAAGCCCTACATGCTCCCCTCATGAAAGTTAGGTATCCTTCTAAGCGGAGAAATGCATCTTGGACTTAAGAGCCATATATGTCTACAACCTGCCCACCTTGTCTTTAAAAGCATTACATATTCTAAAATTTATTTCATAGGAGTTTTTTTTTTCTGTGCTCCCCAACATTTCTGATTCTTCCATTGGGAAAAAAGGCTTAGGAAAAGCAGTTTCCCCCCCAATTCTATCCCCTCGGCGGGGGGGGGCGGGGAGCTTCACATCTCTAGGAGTACCTGTAAGGGTTTTGAGCAGAGCAGTGTTGGCAATATGCTATCACAGTATTTTGTTCCAGTCTTGGCTTTTGCATGAGGTGCCCTTTCTTCAGAATTTCCATAACTGAAGTCTACTTTATGTAGGGAGAAGCTGTGGCTTAGTGGTAGAGCATCTGCTTGGCATGCAGAAGGTCCCGGGTTCCGTCTGTGGCATCTCCAACTAAAAAAAGAGCAGGTGGTAGGTGATGTGAAGTTCTTCTGCCTGAGAACCTGGAAAGCTGCTGCCAGTCTGAGTAGATAATACGGACCTTGTTGGACCAATGGTCTGATTCTGTATAAGGCAGCTTCTTGCTTTCATGCTCAGGGTGTGCACAGCATGAGAGAGATGTAGTAGCCCCAAGGAGTGCGCCCTGTTATATGAGAGACAGACATCCTGATCATGGTTCATGTTGTGTTCAGAAGAGCTAAGATTAGTAGCAGTCTTCGTTGGTATCTTAAGTTGCACCGTGGCTATGCAGGGGCAGGTGTGGGGGAGTTGTCTTTCATTCTCATTGAATTCAATGGAAATTTTATACTTACATGTGTGTGTTACAGGTGTAATAGCGTTGAGTCCCAAAACACAGAATTGCCTAACTACTAGGATGCTGGCTAATTTTTTTCTCAATGACAAATCTCGGTAAATTTTTCCTTTGAGCATAAGCAGAATTCACTCTGTATATAAGATCAAAATTGTAATCCAACTCCCCTTTGTTTTCTCCCATGTATTCAGTCAAAGTTTCCATCACTTCAGTACGTATATCTTCTCCCACTTTTTCTTCAGTGCCTCTCAATCTCAGCTGATTTGACATTGCTTTATATCCCACAACAGCCTCAAGATTCCGATTATTCTGTCCATTCACTTCAATTTTTTTTCCAAACCTTGTGTCTTTTGCTCTATTTCCATTGATTTAGTTGCCAAAGCTTTAACTTGACTACTTGTATTTTCCACTTCTTTTTTAAATTCTGCCACTTCTGCAAGTACTAACTCTCTCAAGACCGCCACATTTTTCTCCTGAACTTCTTCTAAGTGTTCCAGCTGTTTTTCCATCTTCTCATCAAATTGCTTTTCCAGTTGCTTGATCATACTGTGAATTGCTTCTAGCATACGCTTCTCCATTTGATCTATTGCTGTCTGCCATTCTTTCTTATCTTTGCCAGCCATACCTGGACTCGCAGCTGACGCCACTCTTTGCCGGAGTTTTGGATCCGTTTTGGGAATTTATCGATACAGTTCAATCAGCTTAACAGTTCTCTTCCAATTCCTCTTTGTTTCGCTGTTTCTAACAGTCTTTTTTCTCTTAAAAACACTTTTTAAAATTTAGTCCTCCACAAAATGGCGGGCGCAATTTCTCTATGGTTTTCTTGGCTAGAGTAGGTTCATTTTACACTTCCTGTTTCCGGTCCCCCATTTAAAATGTCCTACCGGATACACTTCCGGTCCGCTTCAATTTCAGTCCTACTGGATACACTTCCGGTCCGCTTCAAATTCGGTCCTCCAACACAGTCTCTAGCCAGATTCTGTTTTCAGCCGGACACAATTAGCTGTTACACCTCTGTCTCGCGATCTTCCCTGTTACTTTCGCTGATTCACTTATCTCCGCCTCTGACCGCAGGAATGTTCAACAAAGTTAATTTAGTCCATTTTTAGCGCTTTAACCAGCTCTTCACTTTTTATCGATGGATTGATTCTACAGTTTAAAGTCTTATGCGCTTAACTGCCTTGCTCAAAACTCGCTAGATCTTCTCGAGTTGTCTTTCATTCTCATTGAATTCAATGGAAATTTTATACTTACATGTGTGTGTTACAGGTGTAATAGCGTTGAGTCCCAAAACACAGAATTGCCTAACTACTAGGATGCTGGCTATTTTTTTTTCATTGCATGAACATTCCCCTTCATATTACATATTTTAATTATTTATTTATTTAATTCAATTTATATCCTGCCCTCCATGCCAAGGCAGGCTCAGGGTGGCTTACATTAAAAGTTAAAATACATTAAAACACAAATTGTAATCACAAAAGTCATATATAGTAACAAATAAAGTGGTAGTGGCGGTGTGATCTTATATTGAACTCCCAGTAGGCCATGGTGGAATGGTCACAAAAGGGTATAGTCAGAGTTGGTAAACAGTGTCACAGGCTGGGGTGTGGGACCAGGCAAGTGTGGGGTGGTCAGAGCAGAATCCGAGGTCAGAGCCAGCCGAGACTAAAGAACCAAGTTCAAGGGGCAGAACGAGCTGGAGTGGTCAAGAAACACAGTCCGAGGTCAGAGCTAGCCGGGAGCAAATAAGCCAGTCCAAGGAGAGAGACAAGCGGGGTGGTCGGGAGACAGTTCAGACTCAGAAACTAAGTAAGCCGAGAAAACTGAGGAGACAAGTCCAAAACACCAACCGTAGCTGTGGTCAGGGAGTCCAAGAGTCAAGGGTCCAGAGTACGAGAACCGTGAGTCAAGAGTCCGAAAGCCAAGGGTCCAGAGTCCGGGGGTGCGAGGTGCAGAGTAGCGAGGTCAAGATGATCCGAGGTTGAGGAGTCAGAGAGATCAAAACCAGGAACAAGGCAACAGTAACTGGAGTGATGCAGCACGGTGCTTCGCGGATGCGACTAGTTGTGATGCCGTGCCAGTACAGGCTAAATAGCAATCCCAGCAGGTGGTAATTAGCATGCTCTGAGCACGGTCTGGCTCCCGCTAATACTCTGGGTTAAATGAACGCCAGGCACACATGCGTGCTTTGTGCCGGCGAGCTCTCAAGTCCCGCCGGCGATGCTCTTGTAGGTGAGACACTGGTGGGGATGAGTTGGGGCGTGTCACTTGAGCAGCAATCTGTCCCAGTTGTTGCTGGGCTGGGCTGGGCTCAGAGCTTGCCACATCGTCAGGTGTGGAGGCTTCTGGCGAGAGGAGCTCGTCCCTGCTGACACTTAGCTCCTCTGTGGCCTCCAAAGGCTCAGGCACAGCAGGAGGTGTGACAAACAGCTTGTCAGACCATTTATAGAAGCTGTCACAGGTTGCTGCTGATGGTATGGAGGGCCTTACCACAGTTTGGTTGTTAAAAGGGGCTCCTAATCAAAGGCCTGATGGAAGAGCTCCATTTTATAGGCCCTGCGGAACTGGGCCCTGATGTCTTCCGAGAGCTCATTCCACCAGTACGGAGGCACTACTGAAAAGGCCCTGGCCTTGGCCGCAGGGCCCTGATGTCTTCCGGGAGTTCATTCCACCAGTATGGAGCTGCTACTGAAAAGGCCCTGGCGGAGGCCAGCCTGACATCGATTTTGATATCCCATAGCTTGTATCGGCAGTAGAACAGAGTTCTATCATTCAACAGTAGGGAAGGAGCATACTCATGATCTAGCAGGTGCCCTTAAAGGGGAATTCAAATATCTGCATACCCCAAAACGTTTCCCTGCATTAAGTTCATGTCTCCCAAGAATAAATACTTTTGTACAAAGAACTTGGAAAGAGAGTGGCAGTACTATTTACCGTATTTTTAATTTTACTACTACCTCTGTAAGGTAAGAGCAGAAAATTTGTGGATTCTCCCCCCTCCCCTTTATTCTTACTATAGAATGTGTATGCTACAATGGCACTCACTACAGATATTGGGACATGAAAACATTCTGTTTAATGGTTGCCATTACCTCTCTCCGTCCATCAGCCACCCACCCTTCTCTTCATCTCTCCCCCCATATTCAATTATTTCTTTCCTGTATCCTTCCTTATATTTCCAGGCAGGGTTTTTATGCATATTCTAAAGTATGCTATGTCTTTATTTTCTAGTGGACGTCAAAGGTTAGGTGTTGACGTGTATGGTACCCTTAACAGGAGTTCTATTGTTGTTCTTTTCTCAGAAACAGAAAATTTCATGATGATCACAAAATTGAGCTAGCAAATGAAGTGTGCTGTAATTGCATCCTGAAAGCAGAGGAGTATATGAAGATGGCTGTTTAGTTTTGTAAATTTTTTGTGCCATGTGTCTGTTTTGCTAGAATGTGTCATAAGAATCTTGGAAGTCAAGTTACTACATATATTGGCTATCTTCCATCTGTTCTTGAAAACTGGTTAAGCAGTTGTGATCAGACTCAAGTTTCCTGACAAAACACTTGATCATATTAGCCCAGCTGTAATTCTGTTAGAACAAATAAATGTACAGCAAGACTAGACTTTGCTGTTCAGCTTCCCTGGAAATGTAGAGAACGAAAGTAAAAATAGTGATGTTGTGACTCAGGTTCAGTTTGAAGTCATACTGGAGCCCAGCTATAAGTATACCTCTTGAGGTTGCAGGGGAGACAAAAAGGGTTCCTGGAGCCCACCGGACCTTGGCCCTTTGCATTTGACTGCTTTCTCTGCTGTCTAGCTATGTTTGTGCGGTAGAGCAGGGCAGTAGAAGAGCTCATACTTTCCATTGGATTGCGATCCGGAAAGTAGATCCGCTATGTAAGCACTAATGTTTGCTTTAGGAATTCTGCTTCCCTCTATATTTAAACAGATACAGCTTGTGTCTGATTTTTAAACAATGTCATTTTGCAAATGTTTATGATCAGAAGCAATTAACGTTGCAGTAAAAGGATTTTTGCTAGGCTGTACAGACCTGCACACGCCACAGTCTAATCTCTTCATCAGCTGTCTGATTACAGTACAGGGAATAATGGTATTCCTAAAATATCGGAAACTTGTTTGGTTAGATTTTTTTGAAAAATCAAATAATGGTATGTAGTTGTGGGTCAGAGCGTGGAAGGGCAAATGCCATCCATTCTTATTGTAATCAGTCCCATTCTATTTCAACCATGCCAAGCTGGACTGCTTGCTGAGAGTTTTGTGCCACCTGTTACCTGCCAGGCACCCTCCGGGTCAGGAGTGGGTGAGGAAATCTTCCAGTTGCTTCAGGATTGTATGTGTGTGTATGAGGAGCCCACCAACAGCTTCCTGCCTGGGAGAGAGCACCACTTCTCACTGAACAGCTTTCATTGTGCATCTCCTTCCCATTTTCTTGACATGGATGCAGTAGCAGGTAGGGAACTGATTTGAGTTGAGTTTGTTTGATTTGAAGGCTTAGATTTTGCCAAATTCATTAGTTGACATGGTATGGACTTGGCTGGTCAGGGAAAAGTCCAGTCCTCCAGGCTGAAGGATATTGCTGGGCCAGCATAACCTAAATATTAACTGCTTTTTAAATCAGACATCTTGCCATAATCTTTTGCTCAA
The DNA here is from genome assembly GCA_029375565.1 of Gekko gecko. NCBI lineage: Eukaryota > Metazoa > Chordata > Lepidosauria > Squamata > Gekkonidae > Gekko > Gekko gecko. The sequence continues at coordinate 37,945,071 of JAPDNY010000002.1, forward strand.
TTCCTTACTACAGTTTCCATAAAGGTAGTTTCATAGGGTAGCTGTAGAACAGTTAGATTTGAAACTCTTGTTGGTTGGGAGAGCCAGTTTGGTGTAGTGGTTAAGTGTGGACTCTAATTTGGGAGATCTGGGTTTGATTCCCCACTCCTCCACTTGCAGCTGCCGGATGACCTTGGACAAACCACAATTCTTTCAGAGCTGTTCTCTCAAGAACAGAGTTCTCTCAGCCCCACCTACCTCACAGCGTGTCTGTTGTGAGGCAGGGAAGGGAAAGGAGATTGTAAACGGCTCTGAGACTCCAAGTGAAGGACGTGGTATAAATCCAGTCTCCTCCTCCACCTCTAAGATGCTACTGGACTCAGATCTATTATATTTGTCATAATTAAGCAAATCTACTGTTCTATAACTGCTCTGAAAATACATGGTATAAAAAAATATAGGTCACTAAAAATGATGGCCATGCCATCAGGTCTTGAAGATGCATCATACTTTCCAGTGCTGCTGTTGGAGAGGGGGCAGATATTTTATCCAAAAGCCTCTTCAGGAAATTCCCCTTCCTTGGAATGACTTGGCATAGGATCAACAAACATGTTTGCTTTCCAGAGTTCTTTCCTGGTTTAGTATATTTTGGGGAACACACAGTACAAATGGTTGGCTCTTATAACTGTCATTTCTCTGGCTTAAAGGTGTTAACAGGAAGTCAAGTGCTTTAAAAAATTGGCATGGGATGTGTTCTCAAGGGAAATTGGGAGAAGATAGCACTAATGCACTGAGAGCATATCCCCTTGGAAAAAAAGTGTAGTGTTAAATCTTCCAGATGCTTCAGGAGTGTATGTGTGTGTATGAGGAGCAATTTGAGAGATCAGCTGCAGTGACATGAAACAGGAATTGGGGGAAGAATCAGGGTTGGCCACCAGTATATTGTTTGGTCTTATCTTGATATTTCCAGAGTCAAGTATGTGCCCATAACATACTCAGAACAATTCTGAGTGTAAGCATGTCTCAAGTTACCTCCAGGATAGACCACTGTAACATGCTTTGTATAGGATTGCCTTTGGAAACCTTAGCTGGTACAGAATGTGGCACCTGGAATGTTAATGGGAGTTTGCTATGAGGTTCATATTTCCTGTTTTACATTAATTGCATTGACTCTAGTGTGTTTCCAGACTCAGTCCCAACTGCTGATGTTGATCTTTAAATTTCAAAACAACTGTGGCTGAAAGTATCTGAGGGACTACCATCACCTGTGTGAACCTGCCCCTTAACTGGGATGGCCCTTCTGTGTACTGGCTCTTAAGCAAGGTCTTTTTTAGCTGTGACTCCCTCAGCCAAGGAAACTCCCTGCTCCAAGAAGACAGTCAGGTTCTTCTCTGTTTCTGGGAGGGGGGATTCTTTGAAAGAAGTTGAAGCCATGATGGTCTTATGGGTCTGGCTTCTATGCTTTTTACATTGCAAGGTTACTGGATTTTGTTGTTTTTGAATTTTTATTGGCAAGACTTGCATCATTTTAGAGAGGACACCGTCCCTGTCCTCCGTTTGGACTATGACATTTTAACAATATTGAATTTTATTTATTTATTTTTCACATTTATATCCTGCCCATCCCATCAGTGGGCTCATGGCAGGTTACAACATTTCCATAAATACAATAAAAATTTAAAACACATTCTAAGCTAATAAAATCGATAATCATAGCTTGCTGTAGGGAGAGTCTGGCCCATTGATGTAGATAGGTATGGCTGGTTATCAGTGGATGGGAGGCAGCAACCTTGGGGGGCCATGTGTGGATGCCTGCCACCTCAGTCAAAAGCCTGGTGGAACAGCTCCGTCTTGCAGGCCGTGCAGAATTGAATAAGATCCCGCAGGGCCCTGATCTCATTAGGGAGCATGTTCCACCAGGTGGGGGCCAGGGCAGAAAAAGCCCTGGCCCTGGTTGGGGCTAGGCAGATGTCCTTTGGGCCAGGGATCTCCAGGAGATGTTGACTCCCAGAGCGTAATGCTCTTTGAGGCGTATATGGGAAGAGGCAATCCCTTAGGTATGTTGGTCCCAGGCCAACATATTCTCTGATGCTTGCAAGAAAGTGTGACTTTCCGTGTCCCTCCTGAACTAGAAGCTGGAGTATTAGCTGTTAGAGTCAAGCTGAAAAACTGTCCTAAGCATGCAGAATTTATCCACTCAAACAATCCCAACTTTACAGTTTTAGAAGATGGTTCATTGTATACAATTAATGCTATTTCCCTGTCTTCTCATGAAAACACCATCATCATATTCCTTAAAGGCAATAATGAACATGAACAAAAGACACTTGTGAGTTTGCTAAGGCAGGACATGTAAGAAGGACTGCTCTTAGATGGAGCAAAGTCTGACTGGTGATTCATATGTAGTCTGTAGTTATATGTATATATTTTATAACCAGCTGTATTCCTTCAAGACCATAAGCATTTGTTATTGATTAATATACATGACTCAATCAAAAGACTGAAGTACAATATTATCATAATCAGTGTATCTAATTTTCAACATGGCCAAATGTGTGGATATTTAAATCTTGAGATTGCATCTATGAACAGACAAGACAGATGTTTCTATGAACCAGAAAAAACCCCAAGATTAGCAATAAATAAATGAAATCTTTTAAAAAGTCATTGGTGGGTTAAAACCTACCAAAATGATAGAAACAGCACCTGTAGCTTTAAGAAATGAATGCCTTCAGTGGCTTTTGCTAGGTACCCATAACAGTATTGTCAGCCTTGAGGCCATGGTTTCTGCAGTGGAGAGGGTGCAGAGCCCTTTTGAGAGCTGTTTTGGCCTTTAAGGGAGGTCTTATTGGGGTCAGGCTTGGTAGCATTCACTGGGTGACTTGCTACCATACATCTTTCATTACTCACCCATGGCCAGCTGCTAGCAACTGTTGAACAGCAGTCCAACTCTAACAAAGCCAATGTTGTGTAGTGACTATAATTTTAGATTAGGATGTGCTGTGCTTAGGTTCAAATCCTTATTCTGCCATGGAAGTTCACTGGATGACTTTGGGCCAGTCACACATTCTCAGCCTACTCTACCTCACAGGGCTGTTGTGAGGATAAAATGACGAGCATTATGTAAGATGCTTTGGGTCCCAATTGTGGAGAAAGGTGGGGTATAAATAGGTAAATACTAAATATAGCTGAAGGGGGCAGGTAAAAGGTAGGTTGGTTGGTTGGTAGGAAGGAAGGAGAGAAAAAAATAGGGAAACCTGAGGACATATGGGCTGACAGGAGGAGAGAACAGTGTGGAGTGAGGGATACAGGGGAATCCTTGCAGGTTCCCCATCACTTAACTCAACCCAGCTTGGCACCCTGTGACTGGGCCAGATTTTTTGCTGGGGAGAGGAAGCTGAAGATGGAAATGCAGATATATGTAGACTGGCTGGTGAGTGGGAAGGAGATAAGAAAGCAGGAAAAGGATATGGACTATGGGGTTTTTCTAGAAAGGGGAAGAGGAAATGATGGGGAAGAGGAAAATGAGATACCCCATGCATGTCCTTGTGGGTCTCCCACCTGTCAATATATCAGGATATTATTCTGAATTCTGTTTTTGTGTTCATTGCCTTGGGGGGACCTTATTTGGGTGGAAAAGTGGTATAAAAATGTTTTAATTAAATAAAATAATTCTCAACAATGGTGCCCTCTGTGGATACTTAAATTTAAAGATTGGAGCTATGGGCAGACAAAACGCATATTTCTGCAAACCTGAGAAAAGGACCAGATTTGCAGAAAAATCTTTAAAAAACCCAAACATTGGGGAGGTTAGCCCCCCATTATAAAAGCAGTACCTGTACCTTAGCATTTATTTATTTTCTTCATTTATAATCTTCCCGTTCCCCCTGAGATTCAAAGTAGATTATACAATTAAAAGCCAATCAATAAGAACAACAAAATATAATAAGCAGTGCAATATACTGGGTTATAAAATTAGAGAACAGTGCACTAAAATACAGTACAGCACATACAATAAAGCAAGGCTGCAGTTTTTCTGCTGGGGAAACTGTAAAACTTTTTTAAAACACTTTTTTAAAAGTTCCATGCAAATTCTGCTGTGTGGGTATGAGTAGTCTAATGTAGTGTAGAGAAGTTTTCAAACAGGTGTGGACTGTGAGTGTCATCATTAGTCACACAAGTGAGGCAGTGTGCATTATCCAGTAGCAACCACAGCAATGTCACTTGTGCAGCCAGATTCCACATAATACTTGGATTAACAATGGATGTGGTAGGTTGAAGAAGAGTTGCGGGGGGCTTTTTGCCAGTCAGAGAATAATGTTTCTTATGCACTAGGAAGAACTGGGACAGCTCTATGGGAGGAGGTGTTTATTGATGTGTGGGTGCTTCACAATGCATATATGTTTATTGTGTGAAAAATTACCGTTCTAAAAGGCTCTAAGTCGTCTTGAGGACTTCTCAAATTGTTTAGGTCATTGCTTCTTAATATACTGTTGCTCTTAAAATATCTATATCTGGCTATTCAAGCGGTGTGTGTAGCAAGTCAAGGAGTCTCTCTGGCTGCCAGCATGCTGGGGGTGGGGTGGGGGAGAGAACAGGCAGGGCTATGTATTCCCAAGTACAGCTTGGACTTTTCTAGCTTTTGACTCGTCAGGAATCACCACAGGGGTCTGTTTTGGGTCTGCCAGGGATATGAGGAGTATGTGGAAGCTTAAACTGTGATGTTCAGGTACTACTCACTCTGTTTCCATATGTATGACCGGGCAGGACAGCCAGCTTGGTACTCTGCCATGCTTCCAGTTTGGGTAGCAGCTTTTCCCATGCAACAACATAAATGTTTGGGGTGTTTTTCCTGTTCATCTGAAGATGAAAGGATAAAGTGTAGATTCTGAATATGGGGCCTGGAAACATATTGATGAAGGCTTTGATTTGCAACCTATATGAACCTACAGTTGACAAGCGACATGAATACCTAGCTTTTTCCATTTTGTTAGTATTTCTTCCTTTCCCCCCACACCCTTAAAAAGGGGTTTTAAAAGGTTTCTCTGGAGGGCAGAAACTGTTGAAGCAAGAGACAGATGGAAAGTTGGGGAGTGTGCTTTCTGTTGTATCTTTGTTGGATGACAGCCCAGTGTTTAATAGCAGTTTAAAATATTTGTAAAACTCATTTAAAATCTTCATTTCCTTGCTTTTAGGACATCTTTACTATACGATTAATGTACGCATATTATTGTGTTACCTACAATCGATGGGGCATAATTATTTTAGAGCTCAGGAAAAAAGTGACTGTGGAGATAATGAGGACAGTTAGCACATGTTTCAAGCTATGGTGGGCAATTCCAGAGGAAGTTTCATGCCAGGATTCATGCTAAGCACCCTTCATCCAGGATTTAATACTAGAGGAAGAGGCCAGCTTGGAGGAACCGAGTAGGTGGTGAAGAGGAGGGATTAGCAGTCATTCAGCTTTGGCCCCCAATCTTCCGCAATGCACATCATGGATCAATGATTACCCGGTGAATATACTCACAGACACTAGAATGTGGGGCTAGTTAGGGTGATGGATCTGAGGAGTTTCCCCATTTTTTTTGCAGATTATCTGGTAAAGAACGTTGGTGCTATGCTTAAGTCCTGATTGACTTGTGGAATGCACAGATTGATTGATACAGCAGTGGAACATGACTACTCCTGAGAGCACTCTTCCCTCACATGGAGCACTGTATACCATTTGATTTATGAAGGAGTTTCCATCAGTTAATGCAAGGAGAGGAAAACTCAGAACAAATGCCCTTAGCTTTGTTGGGCCATGCATTATCATGGCTACCCTGTGGGGCTGATGTCAGTGAAGTGTTCTCACTTACCTGCCACAGTTGGGTCCAAGCAATGCTGTCTGGAAAAGCTTTTACAGGTTGTAAGGAGGTATCTGTGTGAGGCCCTTGAGTATATTGGCTCAGAAATGTACAGGCTCACTGTGACTACTTTTTCAATGCCTTTTGTGGGGGGGGGAGTTACAGGTATCTACTGTGATTTAGATGCCAGGGTTGGTTCTGTTCATACAGATGCTTTTGTAGAGCAGATTGCTACTGTAGTGCAGCCTGGACCTAGTCGTGTGGTGGCTGTCAGCTGGTGAGGTCTGATAGAGTGGATAAGCTGTTTAGAAGTGTGTGGTCCACTATGTCTGTGCTCAGTTCTTGCCCTTTGTGGCAGATAGTGTCTAGCATGCCTTGGTTGGTTGAGTGTGTCCAGGAGGTTACAGACATCTCTTTCCTAGAGGGTGTACTGTCTACTGAAAGAAGTGGTGGTGAGCCAGCTCTTGAAGAAGGTGTTCCTGGACACAAATTGCCTAAATAATTACTACTTATAGTGGTCAACATTCCATTTGTGGGGAAGAGGCACAAGTGGCTGGGAGCTACTCAGAGTTAGGTATTCGTGGAGGAGATGCATTATCTAGACTCACTTTAATCCAGTTTAAGGCCACAGTTTGGAATAGAAGCAGGTTGACTTTTGGTATAGTTGACCATGGTGTCCTCCTGGAGAGGGTGGGAGGGAGCATGATGTTTTGGTGGTTCTTTTCGTTCTTGGCCAGGCAGTTCCAGAAAGTGATGTTGGCCTGGATAGGTTGCTGCTCAGCTTCATGGAGCTTGTTATGGGGTCTCAAAGAGATCTGTCTTTTTCCCTTTGCTGCTTAACATATACACATAAAGGTGTGAGAGATCATCCAGGGATTTCGAGTAAGGTGCTGCCAATATTTACATGACACCCTCCCTATTTTTTCCTGTAAAATTTAAGTTAGGTGGGTCCTAGAAAAGGTAATGGGGTGGAGGAGAGCCAATAAACTGAAGCTCAGACCAGATAAAACTGAGGTGTTGGTCAGTGACCAAAACAACAACAACAAAAAACCACCACACATGGAATTGAGTTAGCCTCTCCTGAAGGGGTTGCACTGAAGTAGCAAATTCATAGCTTGGGAGTACTGTGGTATCCTGCCCTCTGGTTAGAGACTCAGCTCTCTTCTGGCGTGTGGCACCCTTTGTCTGATTTGGTTGGTTTGCTAATCATGGTTGACCTCAAAAAGTGTGATCTGGCCACAGTGATCCACTCACTGATCACATCTAGGTTAGATTACTGTAATATGTTTAGTGCCCAGCTGCCTTTGAAAATTGTACAGAACTGTCACTTAGTCCACATGCGGCAGCCATGTTAGTGTCAGAGTTGGGTATGGGAATCATATCACCTGTGTGCTAAAGAGCTATACTAGTTACCTGTTTATTTCCAGGCACAATTCAAAGTACTAGTTCTTACCCTTAAAGTCCTAAACAGCTTGGGGCTTGAATCCTTCAAAGACCACATTGTTCTATATTGGCCAACTTGCCAGTTAATCTCTTCCCAAGCCCTGATCTGGGTTTTTTCCATACCTTCGGAATGCCTTCTCCCCTTGAGGCTCACCTGTTGCCTATTTACTTTTACTTGTCAGGTCAAAATATTTCCCTTTATGAAGGCCTTTTTTCCTTTCTTTTTAATATTTGTGTGTGTTTGTGTGCTTGCCTCGAGGTCACGGTGCCATACTTTTCTTGAACAAATTTACTCCCAACAACACCCTCTTGGCAGTGATTTGTTTATTGAGAGATAAAGACGTTTCAAGCTAAGACAATCTATGTTAGAACTGACTCCCTTGGCACCAGTTCTGGTATTATACATAGTTCAAACAGCCTCCCCCCCCAACCAGTCCAATAACACCAATATATCCAGCCCACCAAAATCTACAGTGGACTGTTACTCCTCCCCCAGCACTTGCAAGCTTAGAATCTAGCAGTGTCTGGTATCCAAGGTCAAGCATGCATTCTTCCCAGCGATAGGAGGCCCCACATAAATGCAGTTACAAGCAAAGCAGGTGTGTTCTCTCTCTCTCTCTCTCTCTCTCTCTCTCTCTCTCTCTCTCTCTCTCTCTCTCTCTCTCTGACTCACTACACACACACACACACACACTCTCTCACATGCTCCCAGACTCCCCCTCCCAACCAGAAGAAAATAGGATAAGAGACATACTGAACCAAAAAAAACTAAAGAGCCATGGCAAACAAGGTCCGAGTTTGACACACAGTTGACTTCTGGTGACCCCTACTGGGGGCTTGGATGTTTTTTCAGAGTGATGGCTTGATAGCCTACCTCTGTGTCCCAAGCCCTGGTGTTCCTTGGAGATCACCCTTCCAAGAACTGCCAGAATCAGCCCTTCTTAGCTTCTAAGATCTGACAAGATCTGGCTTTTGCCTGAACTATCCAGGTCAGGGCCCTTTATGAAGTCCTTTTGAAAGGTCTTCTGTTTTCTGGTCTACTTCTAGCCTGAGAGCTGCATTTACTGGCTGCATAACAATAAAATTATTGTTATGACCTGTTTAAATGATTGGATGGGTTTTTAAAAATAGTTTTGTTGTATTTCATTTGTAGTTTGGGAGCCACTTTGAGCAGGTCATCTGGGTCGGAGTTCGACTGGCCACCCAGCATCAGATAGAGCTGGGTGTCATCCGCATATTGATGACACCCAAGCCCATAACTCCGGGCAATCTGGGATTCAGTGACTGGGATTCTTCACTGGTGAAAGAAACCACCACAATTAGTGATAGTTCCTGCATTTGGACATCACTGCTAATTCTGGGGAAGAGGGGAGGGAATGTGCAGTCCTGGGAGTGCATTTGTGACGTCTGAATTAAACCTTCCTGGCACATCTGGGAGCATAAACACAGATTTTGTTTTAAGGACATACAAAAGACAATGGTATCCAAAAGAGCTAAATGTAGTTATGCTGGAAAAGGGAGAGTTAAATATGGCTTCTTACCCCATCAAGAATTAAATAACGGGATTAAAAGCATTGTTCCTTTTCAAAGTTTCCGACAGGTGTATCTTGTGGTTCAACAGTATTGTTATCCTTCCATTTAAATGCTGAACTTTGGCCTTCTGTCTTCCATTCTTTAATCAAATCCTTATGCCAGGTGTTGAGTAGTGCAATACTAGTTGTGAAATCCACAAAGGAGCAAGCCTAGACACTTTTGTACTGCATACTGAACTTGTAGAGTATACCATGAAAGTGAACTTGAAAGGTACTCCCTGAGGATATGAATGAAGGCATTGATGTGATCAGAAGAAAAGAAGCTATAATATAGCAAGTCCTGCAGTAGCTCTGTAAAGCTCCTTGCATAGGCATCTGGGGCTGTGCCTGTCTCTCATGCCACATTGCCCTCATATGTCAGGCCGTGTTTTCCCACTTGCATCTTTCTCTTCTGACCTGCCATTCTTCAACAATAACTCCACTTTCCCTTACAGTTTATTTTTCCCCAGCTCATGATTTCCCAGCATTAAGTAGATGATTATTTTTTATAAAAACTGCTTTGAAGTGATAGGAAAAATGGTTTCCAGATATCTTTAAAGAAATTAATTAATTAAACAAAATCAACAGTATAAATAAAAATTCAGGAATTTAGCCAAAGGCAATCTTGAATCCTTTCTTTGCATCTTTTCCAAGAGAGCAACAAATGTTTCATGCTCCTATTCTATAGAAATAGGGCTGTCATGGGAGAAGTCCTCATTTGAAGTGGCACCGCCAGATGACCAAATTACTGTAGCTATTGAATAACTTTCCTTTATATTGATCTGGCTTTTACTAGAGGCTTCCATTTGGTTAAATTCACAACAATTACGTTTTCACATGTTTATGTTGGAAGCCTTGTCTTTCAACTTTTCACTGTTAAACTTAGAATCTTTGTCTAATTCACGTGTAGCACTTCCTAGAATTAATGTGTTCTCATAGTGTGCAGCTTGAAGTTTCATGGATTATTATCTTTTGAAGATAAAGGCCATTTCCATGAAAGTAAACTATTTGGAGTGCCATATGATCCAGAAAGTCTCTATTCCTTGCTGCTTTATATGTGGAACCATCCATGTGAAGCACCGCCTGTAATGCAAATGTCTCAGTGAAGCTCCACAAAGAGAACAATCTGTGTGGGTGGCTTCCCATGCAACTTGGCCTTCAGCTATGCCTTATCGTGTGTATGTGTTGACTTAGTTAAGTAATCCTGAGTCACAAGGAACTGTTCTTACAAATGTCTTGCCACATGGAGTTCCACTTAGGCAGTTTCAGTACAATGTGTCCATTTTGGTGGAGATGCATATTTAAGCACATTTCAGTTGCCGTACAACTCTGTGTTGTTCAGTCGCACAGTCGAGTCCGACTCTTCGCAACCCCATGGACCAGATTACGCCAGGCCCTCCTGTCTTCCGCTGTCCGCTGAAGTTTGCTCAATTTCATGTTCGTTGCATCGATGACACTGTCTAACCATCTCATCCTTTGCTGTCCCCTTCTTCTTTGACCTTCAATCTTTCCCAGCATCAGGGTCTTCTCCAGTGAATGCTCCCTTCTCATTTGGTAGCCAGAGTATTTGAGCTTCAACTTCAGGATCTGGCCTTCCAGGGAACAGTCAGGGTTGATTTCTTTTAGGATTGAATGATTTGATCTCCTTGCAGTCCAAGGGACTCTCAAGAGTCTTCTCCAGCACCATAGTTCAAAATAATCTCTTCTTCGGCGCTCAGCCTTCCTTATAGTCCAACTCTCACAGCCATACATTACTACGGGGAATACCATTGCTTTCACCATGTGGACTTTTGTTGGCAGGGTGATGTCTCTGCTTTTTATCATGCTGTTTAGGTTTGCCATCACTTTCCTCCCAAGGAGCAGGCGTCTTTTAATTTCATGGCTGCAGTCACCATCTGCAGTGATCTGGGATCCCAGGAACGTGAAGTCTGTCACTACTTCTACGACTTCCCCTTCTATTTGCCAAGGAGTGATGGGGCCAGATGCCATGATCTTAGTTTTTTTGATGTTGAGCTTCAAGCCCACTTTTGCGCTCTCCTCTTTCACCCTGAACAAGAGGTCCTCTTCACTTTCTGCCATCGTATTGTCTGCATATCTGAGGTTATTGATCTTTTCCCCAGCAATCTTAACTCCAGCTTGTGATTCATCCAGGCCAGCATTTCGTATGATGTACTTGGCATATAAATTAAATAAGCAAGGTGACAATATACATCCTTGTCGTACTCCTTTTCCTATGCTAAACCAATCAGTTGTTCCATATCTGGTTCTAACTGTTGCTTCTTGACCCTTATACAGGTTTCTCAGGAGACATGTGAGGTGGTCCGGTACTCCCATCTCTTTAAGAACCTGCCATAGTTTATTGTGATCCACACAATCAAAGGCTTTAGCATAGTCAATGAAGCAGAAGTAGATGTTTTTCTGGTACTCTCTTGCTTTCTCCATAATTTAGCGAATGTTGGCAATTTGATCTCTAGTTCCTCTACCTCTTCGAAACCCAGCTTGTACTTCTGGCAGTTCTTTATCCACGTACTGTTGGAGCCTAGGATCTTGAGCATGACCTTGCTAGCATGTGAAATGAGTGCAATTGTGTGATAGTTTGAACATTCCTTGAACATTCCTTGGGATTGGAATGTAAACTGACCTTTTCCAATCCTGTGGCCACTGTTGTGTTTTCCAAATTTGTTGGCAAATTGAGTGCAGCACTTTAACAGCATCTTCTTGGGGCTCTTTAGCTTGGAGAAACGACGGCTGAGGGGTGACATGATCAAGGTTTATAAGATTATGAATGCGGTTGAGCAGGTTGAGAAAGAAGTACTTTTCTCCCTTTCTCACAATACAAGAACTCGTGGGCACTCAATGAAATTGCTGAGCAGTCGGGTTAGAACACATAAAAGGAAGCACTTCTTTACCCAAAGAGTATGGAATTCACTGCCACAGGAGGTGGTGGCGGCTACAGGCATGTACAGCTTCAAGAGGGAACTAGATAAACATATGGAGCAGAGGTCCATCAGTGGCTATTAGCCACAAGGTATAGGTAGGAACTCTCAGGCTAGGGCAAGTGATGCACTGTATTCTTGGTGCTTGGGAGGAAGGGCAACAGTCGGAGGGCTTCTACTGTCCTGGCCCCACTGCTGGACCTCCTGATGGCAGCTGGTATTTTTGTCCACTGTGTGACAGTGTTGGATTGGATGGGCCATTGGCCTGATCCAACATTGGCTTCTCTTATGTTCTGTTATGTTTCTTCTCTGTTAGGGCAGTTTTATAGCTTTGTCTCACTTTTAATGGATTCCCTTTCTAGATGGCAATAAAGATGCTTCTATTTAGTGTTCGCTTAATGAATATGTAATAATAAGAGGACAAACTGACATGAAGACCGCAGATTGCCCTTTCTCTTTTAAACTGCAGGTGTGCGTGGCCCAGGCTCAGATAAGGTTTCTATGTGGAGGAGATCAGCCTTGATAGATAGGAGATTCCTCCCATTGGGTTAGGAAGCACAGACAACTTGCAGGCTTCTTCTCTCCACTTCCTCCTCTTCCGATCTGTTTCCATTAAAAGCCTCACATTTCCCCCTTTTAAATGCTAATGACTGCATGGGTGTGGTTTTTGGTTTGTGAACTAATTTTGGTGTATTTGATGGTTACCCAGGGGTCTTTTCGTAGAAGAACAGCTGCAGGAGCTCATTAGCATATGGTATGCTAATGAGCTATTAGGCTATTAGCATATGCCACGCCCCTGACATCACTGGAAGTGATGTCAGAAGGGGAAGCAAAAGGGGGAGGCATCTTCAAAAGCCTCCCCTTCCCTTCCCCAGCTGGTCTGGGTGGGGGAGCTAAGAGAGAAGGGGTTTAAAGTTTAAACTCCTTCTCATGAGAGTTGGGCCACAGAAGGAGGAAAGAGGGAAGGAAAGAGAGAGAGTAGAGAGAAGGAAAGAAGGAAGGAAAGAGGGAAAGAAAGAGAAGGAAAGGGGACGGAAAGAAGGAAGAAGGAGGGAAACAGGGAAAGGGGAAAGGAGAAAGAAGAGAAAAAGGTGGGAAAGAAAGAAAGAGAGAGAGAGAGAGAGAAGAGAAGAGAAGAATGAGGGAAAGAGGAAAAAGAAAGAAGGAAAGGAGGGAATGAAAGAAATTCGGTGGCAATTCAGCTCCATTATATCCTATGGGCCATTGAAGTCAATGGTGAAAACATAGGGTATATTCTGGGGGCTGGAGGGAGGGGTTTGAGGGAGAGGCTCCAAAATCACAGGGTAGCTGTTGGAGCCTCTCCCCAAGATACCTACCAAGTTTCAAGAACATTGGACCAGGGGGTCCAATTCTATGGGCCCCCAAACAGGTTGCCCCTATTCCCTCCATTGTTCTCTACGGTGGGAAAAAAAGTTAGTTTATTCCCACCATAGAGAACAATGGAGGGAATAGGGGCAACCTGTTTAGGGCCCATAGAATTGGACCCCCTGGTCCAATGTTCTTGAAACTTGGTGGGTATCTTGGGGAGAGGCTCCATCAGCTACCCTATGAGTTTGGAGCCTCTCCCTCAAACCCCTCCCTCCAGCCCCCAGAATATACCCTATGTTTTCACCATTGACTTCAATGGCCCATAGGATATAATGGAGCTGAAATTGACATTTGGTTGCCTGAAAGACTCTACGGGATGCCGGCTGGGGGCGGGGCTTGGCTCCTGAGCTCCCGGAGCTGCGCTCCGGTGCGCTCCCCCCCAAAAAGACCCCTGTGGTTACCTATGTTTAGGTAGAGGCTTCGAACTGTAAACTCTCAAACAATTTGCAGGTTTCTGCATGATGTGGCTGAGTTCTAGCTTTTTTTTAATAAAAAACTGGCTTGTTTCCCCCCTTCTTACCAAGCTTAATCATTGTGGTAAAATAGGCACTCTGCCAAGACTTTTGTATTGTCAAGCTTGTGAATAAAGTACCAATAAGGGTATCTCTGTAAAATTCTTAATGGCACAGTGATTCATCGGTCAGGACTGCTCTTAAACAGACGAGGATCAAAACAAGGAAGGGGAAATGAAGGTATGGTTTTAGCTGCCATAGTTAATATTTATTTACTTTACGGCCTTCCTTTCTCACTCAAGGCACAGTACAAATTTTAAAACAATTCAGGCAGGAAAGATCTCTAATAAACAATGCTGTAGGACTAGGATTACAGAACTGGAAAGCAATACAAACAGAGAACTGTCTAAGGCATGATACACTATAATGCAGAAAGTGAGTTACAAAGGTAGAATACAGAGTAGTCAAAAGGAAGGTGATAGCCTTTGATAGCCATTGATGGACCTGTTGATGAATTTGTCTGTTAGTTTCAGAACCTAAAGTAGGCAAGGGTGCAGACTGTTCATGGAGGGCAGTGCTATTCTGCATGAATTGGGGGACATTGACATGTTATACCCCAAACATTTAAATGAAGAGCCATTTTGGGAAGGAGTTTTTTGAAAATGAAAATGTTCAGAAAGGAAAAGTTGATTAACTTTCTCATTTGCTGCTTCTGTGTTATCCCCAAAGCAGCTTGTTTGTTTGCAGAAAAGAGTCTACGGTGTAAACATAACATTAATTCAGATGTAACGTAGTTTGAAAATAAAAAAAACCTGTAATACATTCAACAGTCTCCTCTGGCAACACATTGCGGAGGAACTCTGGTAATGTAGATCAGGTTTTTTTCTAGTTGTGATTGTCCTTTATTATTGATCTCACCAAGAAACCAATGATAAGCTTATCAAGACTGCAGAGTTCCTCAGAACACAGTTTGAAAACCACTGTATTGGAGGATTGTCCCCATCTATTTGCAAAACTCAAAACCAACCCTGCTGGATCAGATGAGGGCTCATCTTGATACTAGGTTCTTTTGAGAAGCTCCCAAGCAGGGCATGAGAGCAATGGTGATGCCCTGTTTGTCCCCTGCTGCCTGGTGTTCAGACACAGAGGCTGAATTTAGCTGTTAAATTCACTGGTGAGAGCCAGTGTGGTGTAGTGGTTAAGAGTGATGGACTCTAATCTGGTGAACCAGGGTTGATTCCCCACTCCTCCACATGAAGCCGGCTGGGTGACCTTGGGCCAGTCACAGTTCTCTGAGAGCTCTCTTAGCCCCACCTGCCTCATAGGGTGTCTGTTGTGGGGAGGTGATTGGAAGCTGCTCTAAGACTCCTCCTCCTCTTCCTGCTGCAAGTCGTTGACTGAGAATTTGGAAAGCCTTCTAAGCAAGTGGTGATTACTATATCTTGTGGCAGAAAATTCTGTAAGGAACTTATGCCTTGGGTGATGATCTACCTGGACATTTTTTCCTACCCCCCCAACTCTTTGACCTTTGCTTGTAGGCAAGATGCTCCAGCACTTTGATCATTTTGGTCTTCCCTTTCCAGCTCCATAACCAGAACGATACATAATATTCAAACTGCTCGTTGACATCCTCACAGAAATGAGAGGTGCTTATGATACAAACACGGGGAAAAAACCAAGGCTTTCAGACTCCATAGGCACAAGAAAATATATTTTATCTTAAAATCATGGCTTCCCTCACGTAGATTTCAGGAGACATTTAAAACAGAATTTGTCCTGTTTGTAATGTAGTGTATTTGTATATCTGGTCCACAGCTTTTGGAAAGCATGGCTGCTCTCTTTGTGCTTGTTAAAGGATTCCGTATAGCTTATACAATATGGGATAGATGTTCAATGGATTTCTGCAGTAGTGCTATCCTGCAACTAGTGTATTTATTAACATTTATACCCAACCTTTTCTTGTGGTTCAAGGCGGCTTACAATAACAGTAATTTTTCCCCCAGAATTTTCAGAAATCCCCCTTAAAATTCTTAAATTCTGTGTTAGACACCTTGGAGTTCACAGTGAATGTCTGCCCTACATGCTGTCATTGTTAAACCAGACGCTTGAAGGCAGGCACTTGAAAGTCCTGAATTATGCACTGAATTAAACCACACACACAGAACATTTAATGCAGGAGTTACCAATCTTTTCTTCAATGAGAGTTGCTTCTGAGTAATGAAAAATATTTTGAGCTACACTCTCCCACTCCCACCCCCAATATTTCCAAGTTTTATATCGACCTAGAAACACAACTTGGACTAGGACAAGCACCTGAAATGAAGCTATCAGCTAAGCAGCACAGAAAAATCCCATGAAAGAAAAGCCTTTAAAAAAGAAAACAAAAGCCTAAAGCAGAACTTTTCCTGGGACTTGCAGGGGATTCACAAGGCACCGTACAGCAGCTGACAAGCTGACAGTAGCTCACAAGCTACCTATTGGATCTATATTTGACCGTATATGAGTTTTTGATTAATTTGGAGCTCTTTATACTTATAATCTGTTTTGTGATACTTTGCATTGATTTTCAAAGCATTTGTTGCCTTGGGAGAGTGAGAGAGAGAACTCTTACAAGATTTATGAGATGGGCCAATCACATTAATACTGGTATCAAAGCAAAAACAGACTACTAGAGGAATTTTTTCCTTTTTGTTTAGGTAAGACTAAAACAGGAACGGTTTATAGAGAAAGTACTGCGTACAAAACTTCTTGGGAGTTGAATTATGCTACATGAACATACCATTATAATGTGACTTGGGAAATGTCTCTATTTTCTTAAAAGTGCTGCTTTTACTAGATTTCAACAAGAGATTAAAGATAGGTTAACATAATACTTCCTTTAGATTTCAGTTGAGGTCTGAAGGGGGAAGGAAGAAAAAGAAGAAGCCCAACTTGCCATCTGATAACCAAAGATGCCTGTGCTGAATGTACATAATAAATTAGGGCCGGTTAGTTCTTGTTGGATATAATACTAAACTGTGGTGATATGGTGGTGGGGAGTTTGCATGTGGGAAAAGAAGCGCAGTCCTGTCTCCAGTGTCTTTGCACCAATTAGTAAAGAGACCCATTTTGTGATTCTAATTCAGATTTGTCCCAGAACAGACAGGTGCACAGTCATAACAAAATACTGCATCCACATTGTCACTGAATGAACATTACCAGCAAAAAAAAAATGTTATAGAGGGAGAAACATTTTTGAATGTCTGATTCAAGTTTATAAGGAACAGACAGGTACAGAGTGTTGACAAAATGTTGTATCTATGCTATTGAACATTGAATTAACCAGCAAATGATTTTATGAGTTCTAGAAAAACATGCAGGCCACTTAATCACTAAGCACAATTGAGTTTTAACTGTACATAAATGGATTGGGAGAGATGATAGAAAGTGAGTCCACTCCCACAAAACAGAGAACTCTATGTACAGAATGTTTGTAATCTAGCACTCAAAACCCTTTAAAACTTTAAGCTCTCATGTGTTATGGAATGTTTAATTTGAGAGAATTGATACCCCGTTTTGTTGTAGCAGTAGGTCAGTGGAATGAAATGACCCTTCAGAGTTGAGTGTGTTTGTGATCTAGTTGTAATGAAAGTTTATTACTAAAAAGGACATATCCATTGTAAAGATTTAAGAGATCCATGGATTGTTTTAGTAGTAGTGCACCAAGGGCATGTGTATAGATTAGCTTGTCTGATGATTCATTGTCAGTGTTGTTAATGCTTGTTTTATATTTATGACAAATTCACCTGGCTTTTAACAAAACACGTTTTTTTTAACCTTACAGTGTTTTTTAAACTGATTTTTATATATGTATTAGCTGTAAACTAAGGAAATCAAAGTAACTTTTTGTAGCCTATGTCCATTTCTAAAAATGGATTAATTAGAGGTTTCTTCACCACTGTGATTTGTAAAACTGTTTTCCATCTTTGGAAAGGCCAAAGCTGTACAAGCCAGACTAAATGAAGAAGAACTTTTATTCTTTGTTTAGTAGTTTCTTAGCAAATATCAACCCACTGTGCTGTAGCAGTGAAAAAGGTAAGCTACATGCTGGGAATTATTAGGAAAGGGATTGAAAATAAAACAGTCAATATTATAATGCTACTAAATAGATCTATGGTGTGACATTATTTGGAATACTATGTGGAGTAAGGGTCACTGTATCTCAAAAAGGACACTGCAGAGCTGGAAAGGTACTGAAGGGGGCAAGCAAGAAGCAGTTGGTTGGAGTAGTCATCTATCAGTGGCTGGTAGTCATGGTGACTAAAGGAAACCTTCACATTCAGAGGTAGTAAATCCCTGAATATCAGTACCGGGAGACAGCATCAGGGGAAGGCCTTGGCCTCTATGTTGTTGGCCCTCCAGAATAACTGCTTGGCCACTATGTGAGCCACAGTGCTTGATTAGTTGGGCCACTAGCCTGATCCAGCAGGGCTGTTCTTATGTTCTTCGGTGTGGATGTGTTTCAGAGATTTGGCCATTCATTGTCCTAGTAACTCTTGTATTATAGTGGTATTATAGTTCTATGCAAGCAGTGAATAATCACTGATCTACTGCATCCCATTTGGAAAACTTTCTGTATGCATTTTAAATGAAGCTGTAGTATTTATTTTTGCCTTGTTTAAAGATAACGAATTGACTTCATGAAATCTTACATATGCAGTATAAATATTTCTCTTCCTAGCAGTCTACTGTTATCAGACTCTTACACTTCTTAAAATAATTACAGATGTGTAATATTGTGATCACTAGTGAATGCTGGGATTTCTGATGTAGGGTATGGATACTGTGGTCAGTGAGGAATGAAGTCTTGTGTTTGGCATTCCCCCCTTGAGCAGGATACTTGGATCAGAGTCCCCCCCCCCACTGCAAAGAAAACCAGAACAGTAGGGAGTAGAAAGTGCCCTGAAGACCAGACCTCATTCACCAGGGAGCATCAGATTACACGGACTGGGAAGCCTTGGCTATACTTCAGTTACCCTGGTAGGGTGGTATGAAGGCCAGGGTCTTAAGACGTTTAAACAGAGGTAGCATGATGTAGAGTTCAACAGACATGGTCCCTCCCCCAACCCTCCACCTGACAGCCTTAACCCAAGTGGCTTCTGAATAAAGCCTGTGAGGGAAACAGAAAACCCCCAGAAAGTTTTAGTTACTTGCAAGGATAGGAGTATAGGGTAGTTAGGAAAAGAGAATAAACATTTTGTACAGTATAACACAGTTGATAATTTATGGGAATAGAGAGCAGTTAGCAGCTAAATTTGTATTCTTGAGGTAAATATTTGCCGTCCCTCAACCTCAGGATTCTCACAGTGTAAATTTGAGCTCCTATCAAAAACACAAATCTTTCACTGGTTTTCCCTCAGAAACCTGGGCTTTGAGACAGTTTCATTCTCTTCTTCAGGTTCTCCTGCTTTACCATAAAAGGCATGTTCTGAGACTTCCACAGTCTCCTGACACTGGTTCTCTCCCAGTTAACATTCTGAGGATGCAGACCCTATCTCCACACATTGACTGGCTTAGCCTGCTTAAAAACAAGGCAAAGTGTGTGACAGGATCCCTGCAATCTCTCTTTCTTTGACGGTCCAGACACCCTGTTTGCCTGTGCTGACAGTGTAACATCTTTTCCTCTCTCTCGTTCTTCCCTGCCATCCAGTTCCTCCAGCCCTTCCAGGGATCCTAATTGGCTGCTAGCAGATTGGTGTTTTTTTCTGAAAGAGGCAGGACCTTTGCCCATATGTCACAGGTTCTAGAGGTGTTTTAGGGTGGGTATTTAACAACTCTTTGGAACAATAGCATAGGTCTCTTCACTAGTGTAATTTTACCATGAGTAGTAATGTTGGGGAGCTGCAATGCACCAGAGTGTTAATTTATATACTGTTGTATGTAGAATTCATTGTTCTATGTACAGGGTAATATTTTTTAAACTAAAAAAAAATGCCTTTCCTTCTTTTTCCAGTCTGTGCAGAAGCATTTAACCCAGATGAAGAAGAGGATGAAGCAGAAGCAAGGGTGAGAGAATGAACAAACCATATATATGATTCTTGCACAGTTTAATGGGATATGGTCAATGTTCCCTCTAAGCTGTAGAGTCTTGTGAGCAAAAATTCTACTTTGTGAGTTACTGGCATTAAAGTTGTGAGTGAGCAATTTGGCTACTGCATTAATTAGTTTGCCATCCTTCCTGAGCTAAGACAAAAATGTGTGAGCTGGAGGCTAAAAAACTGTAAGCTAGCTCACACCAACTCAGCTTAGAGGGAACACTGGATATGGTACTCTTTTCAGAGGTATCAGGTGGAAAATTTTCTAGAGCTTATTTATTTCCGTGGAAAATTTTCCATTTGCAAAGATTCATTGTTACATTCAGTCAACACTGAATGAATGCCATTGCCAATACACTATCAGACAAGTTGGCAGTTTCAGAGTTGTAACTAATGGCTTTTCGGAGGATTACTCCTAAGAATTGTTTGAAAAAGAATAAGAGTATTTTATTGATCTATAAACTGAGTGGGGGGGATAAAATGACAAATACATAAAATCAGATCTAAAGCATCAGGCTATGAATTTACCTGATTGGCTGTGCAGGTCAAATCAAAACAAAGCTAAAATTCTTATTTAGATGTGTCCTCTCACGTGGTACAGGGAATATTGTAATCATGAGTCTGATGTGATGCTACAGAGAGTAACGGTGAAACTAAAGTGCCCTAGTGACCTCCATGGAAAAATTATGTTGAACTGGATGAGTGGACAGCCACATCTATGGCTTATCATGCACAATTCTTTGGAGGTGCTAAAATTAGTTTGTCAACAATTTGCAGTGCCTTTGTTTTTTTCCTTAAGTTTAAACAATTTAAGGGGAAGAACATGCTATATCATCTTTACATTTTTATAAGTATTATTTCAGTAAAATAATTTTCACATAAAGCTTTGAATATACATTTAAACCACACTTTAAAAATAGATATGCCAACTCAAGATCACTCCATATTTGAGCACTGGGAAATTTTCTGTTACAAATTTTGTAGGTTAGCCCATATCAGTAATTCTGTTCCTCTGTACTACACTGTTTCTCTAAAGTGATATCTGTGAAGTGGAGACTGAAGCAATAGTACTGTTTTATTTTTTGCACATTGGTAAACTATTTTAAAAATAGTTTAAATAAAGTTAATATGTGAAAACAGAAGAGTCCAAAGGTACCATTGAAACCCATTTTTTTACATGCCTCCTAATACTTGTCTTGTTGAAGCAGAAATTTACCCCCCCCCCATTGCTTGCTGTTTTCTGATACAAGTCAATGCTATTCTTTTGGGAAATTTATACTGTCTTATCTTCAACAGTGCATTCAAGGTGGCTTAGAATAATAGAATCATCAAATCATAGAGTTTGAAGGGATGCCCAGGATCATCTAGTTCAACCCCCTGCACAATGCAGGCAATTCAGAAATACCCCCCACCCCAATGACCACTGTTCTACGCCCAGTTCAAAACAATTATTATATGGAATTAAAACCAAAAAACCACTATATTAAAACAGAGAAAAAATTAAAAAGCAGCAAGTAATTTATTATAAAAAGATTCCAAAACAAATTCAAAGCAGTATAAACAATATAGAAACAATGTGAAGTAAAATAGGATATAAATATTTCAAATTTACAGATTATGATTCCATTCTAAAACAGGGAAAAATAACATATTGTTCATATTAGCAGTGGTATAAAATCATTGAACACTGGCTGAGCACATTCTTGCAGTTCCATCAGGTTTAGGATTTGATCCTTCCTGGAGGTTAGGTTAGAAGATGTTCCAGTGAAGCTAATGTACTTTGACAAAGCAGAATCATAGGAGTGGAGAGGGAACAGGCAACTTCTCTTCAGACTTCCTCTGTTTTTATCTCCCCCCCATCCCCAGTCTTTGAAGAGTGGCAAGAGAAAACTCTGTGTGGCTGGTTTGGAAATTTCCCCCCAATTGGGAGTGGGATGGATTAAATCTTAGAGGCACTCTAAGATCACATCTAAGTACTTAAAGAGCATTTCTAAGTTTCTTGGTCACTTTTCATATCCTGGAAGTTTATGCTTCTGGGCTCTCAGAAGCAATAATTCCTGAGGGGTAGCTGTTTTAGTCTATAGCAAAGTAAAGCAGAAGCCCAATGGCACCTCAAAGACTAACATTTATTCCAACGTGAACTTTCACGGGGCAGAGGTCTCTGAAAGCTCATGTAGGAATAAATGTTGTTAGTCTTCAGGATGCCACTGGACTTCAAAGAAGTCAGCCAGTCATTTAGAGAACCAGGTTTTCAGTGCCTGTTGGAAGAGCCTGGCAACAGGATTTGATCCAGTGAGCAATCCAAGGCAATGGGGACCTTGTTTAGGTTGCAAACCCCAATGTAACCAGGTATCATAATCACCCCTGTATTAAAACCATTTAAATCTGTTTGAAAGACATCCAAGCCACTTGGCACCATAATCGCAATTATGTATTGGAGGCCTTCTGGAAAAGATGGCTTGAAATTTCATCTCAAGAATGTCTAATAAGGGGATTATTGTATCTCAAAAAAAGAAGAGGGAATTCCATAATAAGTGGGGCGTAGGTGCAGAAGTCCTGCTGTGAGTACTCAGTGGACTCCTGCAAAAGTGTACCACAGGATGATCTCAACATTTGGGCAAGTTCATATAGGCAAAGTTCCTTCGGGTACTTTGAACCCAAACCATTTAGGACTTTAACTACCTGTGAGTTTTTCGAATGCCACTGTTATAGTATTCACTTTTTCAAGCAAAGAACTTCATTTTTGAGAGCGCTTAAAAATATTGATGGGTTGATTTGTAGGTGCATGGAATGCACTGGGGTTACTTAATGCTCATTTATATGTACTAATGATAGGTTATAGTAAAACAATGACCAGATTTACAGTGAGATTGTTCACTTAAACTTCAGTTAAATATTTCTGTCACAGCATTTCTTGCTTTATCATGTTTTCAGGTAGTTCATCCAAAAACAGATGAGCAGAGGTGCAGATTGCAGGAAGCATGTAAAGACATCCTCCTTTTCAAAAACCTGGACCAGGTAGTATTGCTTGATTGTTTTCATAGTATTAATTTGATCTTTTATTATCTCATTTGATGGCAATCTAATAGTTGGAAAAACTGTGATGTGCAAATACACGTATGTACTATTGATCTAGTTCAGAAGTTTGCATCCCTGTTGGGCCTGTAGGTACTTTTGAACTTTTTAGAGACACTAGTGGGCAGAATGACGGCTATGGAAGTAAGGCCTGTCAGAAAAAATGGCAGCTGCATGGATAAGGGACAATCTCAAAATGCCAGAAGATTTTATAGAATGCTGGCAAGTCACAAGCCTTAAATGGATCAGCATCAGATGTGAAAAAATCTCCTTTAAAATAGCTACATCTCTAAAATTTCCCATCTGTCCTCAATGTAAATCTGTTTTAGCTGTGGCAGAATACACTGGGAAATTATTTTAAATTGTTCCCTGTGATATTAACACAATGAGACATCTTAACTCCCATTTTCCAGGAATATTTCTACATACTATTCCCAGCATTTCTTTCTCCCTTTTGTCCCCGTATTGTTTCCTCCTTTTGAAAGTATGCCATTAATAACTGTTATATTTCAAAATCAAATTCAAAACCTTTAATGGTGTGTAAGGGTAGGTTAGATTTAGATACAAACAAGGTCTAAGATGGGTAAAATTAGATAAAAAGTACAATCTAAAAGGATAATTAGATTAATGTTAAGAAAACAATGCCTAAAAGCAAAATCAATTATTCATTGGCTTTACCTAGAAAGGGTTAACCCTCGTGTGATACTATAGCCAAGTACTCAGCCACTTTGTTTCCTGCTGGGGAATATTAGGATTTTTTTTTTAAGGTATAATTCTTAATCTGAAAACATGCAAATAATTTAAGTTGATTGAAATTCTTTCTTCTTAAAAAATACTTAACTAAAATGAGTACTGTTCCCACTTGGTACTTAATCATTTTCACAAATCAGAGTGTAGAAAAAGTTACCCTCAAGGAAAAAAATTAGCAAACAGTGGGTTGATCCCAGGGCCGGCTCAAGGTGGTTCTGCACCCTAGGTGGGCGCAGATGCCAACCTCTCAGTGGGTCCTGGAGACCCTTGTGCCCCTCCCCCTGAGTGGGGAGGGTGGGCATTCTCTGCTGCTGCCTCCTGTGCCCCACTGGGGCGCTCTTTGCTGGCGGTGCCAGCTGCCGCCCCCGCCTCTCTCCCCTTGAGGGGGGAGGGGGAGGGCAGGCAAGCTCCGCCGCCGCCTCCTGCGCCCTGCTGGGGCACTTTTTGCTGGCGGCAGCTGCCGCCCCACCTCTTCTCTCCCCCCCGAGGGGGGAGGGGGAGGGCAGGCAAGCTCCGCTGCCACCTCCTGCACCCCGCTGGGGCGCTCTTCAATTCCTCCTTTTGCCCTCCCCCTCCCCCCAAGGTTGGAGTGGCTGAGGCAATGGAGAACCTTGTCATTGTTACATCAGCTCTTTCTGATGCGTTATTCAAATTATGCTTTGCTTTCAGGCCTTCTGTATTGTGGCTTTGTATATTATCAGCATTTAAAATATGGAGTGCATTGATGGCTGTTACAGAACTATTGGCAATAGTGGCCTCAAGGGTCTTTGTTCACTTACCTTTTCTTGGAAGTGTTCTGTGGGAGGTCTGGTGTTAGATTTATTGTTTGCATGATAAGTCAATCTGCAGTTGGATGACATGGTTGAAGAACTGTGCTTTCAGGATTGCTCCTGTGATTGTTAACAGAAGATCTTAATCTGATCTTTTAGACTAAATGAACTATAGAACCCAGTTTATTATTCAGCCAGTTACAAATCTTGGCACAGCAGAACCCTTTCAAAACCTTTGTTAACAGAATTAGTACTGCCAACTGACTTCTTTTGGAATTTCAAGCTACTGCCAGCTATCTTGAAATTTTTACCCTGAAGACCTAGCAAACTGCCAAAAAGCTATTCGACAAGACCAGATCTCTGTTTCCGTTGCTTGATGGCATTTTAAATAGTAGTGTTGCATTAGAACCTGACTTCAGTCATATTTCTTGTGTTGCTGTGTTAGTGGCCTTGTCCACCAGCCTGCTAGAATCTCTGGGAAGAAAAATGGTAGCTTTAAGGTGACCATGTAGAGCATCAGTCTGAAATTAGCGTCTGTTAACTACCTTGGGCTGAATGTGATATTTTTTAAATCTGTTAGGAAACATATGACAAGTCATCGTCTTCTTTCTAAGATTGGTAGGGAACAAGAAAGGATGAAAAAAGTTACAGCATGATCCTTTGCTGATAGTAAGCCTTACTGAACTCAGTGAAACTTACTCCTAAGTAAGTGCATATGGAGTTGCAGCCATAGGCTGCTGGAGTCCTGATAACAGATGTCATTCTGGCAGACTGGAAAGCTCACATGTCAGAGCTGATGACTTACAAAGCATGGTTAACCTCAGAACAGAAGCTCAGTGTAAATTGGCTAGAATGTGAAACTGTCTCTGAGAGCTGTCAGGAAATCTCATTGAGGTTGGCATGTGCTTATCTGCATGAACAAGGTAGTCACCAAGGCTTGTATCAGCTGATGGCTGGAAAGGGCCATGGGTCAGTGGTACAGTATCTGCAATGCCAGGCAGGAGGTGATGTGAAAGACCTCTCTGACTGACGCCACAGAGTGTTGCTTCCAGTCAGAGCAGGCTGTATTGACAATGTTAACCTTGGTAGGCCAGTGATCTGACTCAGTAGAAGCAGCTTTATCTGTTCACATGAGGCCATGTAGTTGTCCTTTGTCCACCACAAAGTGCCATGGAACAACCTGTAGTCGTTCCAGGCCACTCTTCTAAGGGATGTGACCAAAAGGCTAGCAGAGCAGGATGGCCATCCAGAGCTTCGAGTGGACCCTGAACACAAACAACACTTTGGTGTACCAACAGTAGACACATTATGTTACTACAGAAAGCACACAGATAGCAGAATAACACACCCCAAGACTGAAGGAACAGAAATGGTATTGGACATTTGGCTAGAAGGGCTGGTGTATGTTTTTGCTGATTAACCTAATCTTGAGGATTCTTAGGAGGATGAAGGAGCTAAAGATAGTCTCACATTGGTCACAAAATACCTGGTTCCTGGATCTGCTTGTGCTGTCCAGACATCTATACTTCAAACTGCCTAGAGTCCAGGGACCTAGTGCCTGAGGACTTAATCTTCTATCTCAAGTTGAAGATAACCTGCTTGATTTCCTAATGACTGAGCAGAAGTGGCTGAGGGAAATTGTGGAGGGAACACCCTGGGCTGTAGGGAACATAGCTTCATATCCTCACATCCTCTGCATCTTTAAGGAAGAGGCTTTGATGAATCTGCCAATAATCCACAAAGTTCCCACATTCAATCTGAACTGGCTGCTCACAATCCTCTCTTAAACCAAGGGCCACTGTCGCCCTTAGCCCATCTTAAGACAACCTTTGTAGTAGCCGTCGCTTCGGCGTGCAGGATCTCAGAGATGACAACACTATTGTCCAACACAGATGTGTATATTTTCCATGGGACCCGTCCCTTATGCCCAACGTTAATTCAGTTTCCCACTACTTGCAAGAGATGGTAGTTGTATCATTTTGTCTCAGCCCAGCCATATATGGCATAAAGTTGGACATTAGGAGGCCTTTGGATTCTTCCTGGACAGAGCAGCAGGAGTGCACAAGTCAGAAGCTCTGATCCATGTCCTTCCAGGTGTAGTTTATGGATAAAAGATATTTAGGGCTCCATTGTCTAGCTGGGTAAGGGATTGTTTCTATGCAGCTTAACAGTGGTGCAGAAGCAGCCTCTTCAAGGCCTCTTTGAGAGAGTGCTTCCATATTTATAGAAGATAATTTTAAGGCAGTGATGTTGTCATTAGTGTATACCTCCACAGAACACTACACTGTGGGTTTCTTTCCATCTAGGGCTCCACTTTTGGTAGATGGATGCTGCAGAGGATTCTTCCATTTCAAATCATCCTGATTTCCCCCACTAAGACTTACTTCTGCTGCACCTGACTGAATTTTCAAGCTTCCGCTTGTTAGAATCTGATGAATAAAGAGCAGCCATGTGTAATTATGGATAACCCTGAACATAGATTGTGCTTCTGAAAAGTTCAGTACAATTGAGGCATTGAATTCAAAGACAGCTTGTCCCAGTTAGTTGAAACAATTAATTCCTAAAGTCAAACCTAGAATGACAAGAATTCTTCTTGGATGCGTCATAGAACAGAGTGGTAAGAAATGAAGAACATCATGGCACAAGAGCTAATTACTGCATGAATATTTTATATGTAGGCAATACATTATCGAAGCTTAAGCAACAATTAAAAGAGTAGATTAAACTTCATGTTCATTCAGATTGGCAGAGATAAATGAAGGGGAAATTACCACCTGGATTCTTCATTGTGGAACAGTAAAACAGAACACAAGAGCCCTGTTGGATTAGACCAAAGGCCATCTAGTCCAACATCCTGTTTGCCTAGTTGGGAACAGTCATCTAGTTCAGCCAACCAGATGCTCTTGGGAAGTCCACAAGGGAGCAAGAAGAGGAAGTCTAGAGGAAGTCGACATATTGACCTTGACAGTACGCCCAACCTTGACCCATGCCCTACATGGCTAATTAAAGCTGGCCTTGAGGAGTTTTGAGGTGCCCTCAGGGATATTATCAACGTCCTTCTGTGAGTGGAGGCTCTCAAGGAAGCGATGATCTGCCTTCTCCTAAAAAAACCCATCTTTGGATCCGGCTGAACTGGCAAACTATCGACCAGTTTCCGATTTGCCCTATTTGGGCAAATTAATTGAGAGGGCAGTGGTGATACAGTTGCAGAGCTTTATGGATGACACTTCCATGCTAGATCCCTTCCAGTCCGCCTTCCACCCAGGCCATGTGATGGAGACAGCACTGGTTGCCCTCACAGACAACCTCCGGAGGCATCTGGATCAGGGCAGGATGGTGATGCTGTTGTTGGACCTGTCAGTGGCATTCAACACAGTCGACCACCAGCTACTGACCCACCGCCTTGCCGACATGGGGATTCAGGGGCTTGCCTTGCAATGGCTCGTTTCCTTTCTCCAAGGTCGGGAACAAAGGGTGGCTCCCGGAGGCACCCGCTAATCTGTGGAGTGCTTCAAGGGGCAGTGCTTTCCCTGATGCCATTCAACATCTACATGTGCCCCCTTGCCCAGATTGCCCGGAGGCATGGGCTAGGGTGTCACCAATGACACTCAGCTATATCTGGACCAGGTGTTACAGGACAGCTATATCTGTTGTTGGGTGGTCAGTCTGAGTCTACCCCGGAAGACCTGGACCAGGCATTACAGGATGTGGCTGGATGGCTTAGACTGAGCCGATTGAAATTGAATCTGACGAAGACAGAGGTCCTGTGCCTGAGTTAGAGCGGACCGGGGGTAGGGATCCCACTACTGGCCTTCGATGGGGCACCATTGATGCCAATGCGGAGGGTCAGGAGTTTGGGAGTGCTCCTGGATGCCTCCTTAACAATGGAGGCCCAGGTAGCAGCCACTGCCAAAGCAGCCTTCTGCCATCTCCAGCTGATTAGGAAGTTTTATTTATTTATTTATTATATTTATATCCCACCCTTCCAACAAGGGCTCAGGGTGGTTCCCTTCCTCGAACGCAATGATCTGGCAACAGTGATCCATGCTATGGTCACCTTGAGGTTGGACTACTACAATGCTCTCTACATGGGGCTGCCCTTTGTGCAACTCCAGAAGCTGCAGCTGGTACAAAAGGCAGCAGCCAGGCTGTTGATGGGTCTCCCTATGTGGGAGCACATCCAGCCATTGCTAAAGGCATTGCAATGGCTGCCAGTAACATAGTGGATTCACTTCAAGATGCTGGTCTTGACCCTTAAAGCCTTTTATGGTCAGGGACCTACCTACCTGAGGTACCGCCTTTCCCCACATGTTCCCCAGAGAGCACTACGGTCAGGGTCGCAAAATTGTCTGGCCCCACCAGCCCTAAGGATGCCAGGCTGCTACTGACCAGGACCAGGGCATTTTCTGTGGCAGCTCCAACTTACTGGAATGAGCTTCCGGACAAGATCAGGGCCTTGCAGGACCTTTCGCAGTTGTGCAGGGCCATGAAAACGGAGCTCTCCTGCCAGGCATTTAAGTGAGGAGCTGCATTTCATCATCTATGCCCTGTGCCAATTTTATTGCCAGCCTGAGCCCGCCGAGAGTGGATGTACCGCTGAATGTATATCTCTATATGCACTTTATTACAGCCGTATTACCGTCATTGTGTTAATGGTTTTAATACTCTATCATGTAATTTATATTGATATTTATATTGTTGTTTTATCTTTTGTTTTCTTATGTAAGTCGCCCTGAGCCTGCCTCAGCAGGGAGGGCGGGGTAAAAATCAAATAAATAAATAAATTAGAAGACTATTTACCTATAGTGTTGTTTCCCTCCACCCAACTGATATTACCCAGTATATTGCCTGTGACAGCAGAGGTTCTCTTTTGCTATCATAATTTGTACCATTTATAGACAGATATTTGAATATAATACTCTTTTAAAGGTATTAAGTTAATAGCCATAACCATCTTTGTGGTACCCTGGCCCATAATTAATTACACATGTGTGCAGGAATACTTTCTTTTGCTAATCCTGATCCAACTAGTCATCAATTTCATTAGACAATCCCAAGTTCTAGTATTATGAGGAAGTGCGAAGTTCTCTCATTCCACTAGCTCCATACCATGCATAATTTTTATACTGTGTCGTGTCCCTCCTTGGTCTCCCCCCCCACCCCAGGCCTCAGATGCTTAGTCTTTTCATGCAGGGAATGTATCAATTTGCTCTATTTTGTATCATTTTTGGCTCTTTAGAACTGTTGTTATATTTGTTACAGATCTGATATAAATGTCACTTTGTTGGGCCGGGTCATGCGTGCCATAAAATGTAACATGAGGTGCCGGAGATACAAACTTTATAAAGGTGATTTCAGATGCCGAATGGCAATAGCAGGTGGATGACAATAGCGAATTAGTTGTGATATACAGAGGGGTAGTAGGTGTGGAGATACCAGCATTTGTAATGAGTCAGGAAACCTAGGTCTCAGTTCTGTCCAGGAGGATGTAAAGAATAAATGGACATAAGTCTGGCATTAGAAACCACAACATTCAGTAGCAGTGCTCTTACAAAGGAATTTCAAAGGGAGATTAGAAAGAGAGACTGCTGAATTGGAACTGATAATGAAGCTCAAGACAATGCATCCTTCAGGACTGAATTGAGACCTAGTTTTCCAGCCTCATTTCCAATGTGTGCTATTATCATTTGGCATCCATTCTCCAAAATATAAGGACAAATCCAAGTGTTCTAATTCCTAATTAGGGTCTTTTTGAAAGAAAATAAAATTCAGATAGAAACAGAGAAATCCAATCTTTTTTTAAAAAATAGTTTCAGAATAAGCCAAAATAATTTCATCAATATAAATTATGCTTGTCAGAAGAATCCATCTGCCCACCCACCCTCCCTCCCTCTGAAGAAGTGTCCTTTCACACAAAAGCTTATACCTGGGATAAAATTTTGGTCTTAAAGCTGCCATGGGACTCCAACTGCGTTCTCTCTCTCTCTCTCTCCCTCCTTCCCCTTCCTTCCTCCCCAAACGAGGAGAAGCAGCCCCAGAGAAGGAAGCAGAAGCTATGTGTGTGAGAAAGTGAGAGAAAGGGGGGGCTTGTCTTTGTATCTCCCCTGCATGAAGCAGGAAGCAGCCACTGAGGGAGCTGGGGGGGGGGAGGCAAGAGACAAGAAGCAAAGAGCCACTGAGGGAGCTGGGGAAAAAAGCAAGCTACAGTACGGCTCCAGCAGCAGCCCTGGAAAAGGAATCAGGAGAAGTAATTTGCTCATGGGCCACATCTACACGAGCTGGTTCCGGCCAACAGGCCGTATGTTTGACACCCCTGGTTTAGTGTGCTTTTTGAGGTGGGAGGAACCAGAATGTTATATAGTATTGCAAATACAGCCATACCATGGGTTTATTTTGATGCAGTTGGTTTTATTCTCAGCATCTCAATATTCCCTTCCATGGAATTGGCCCTTTTCACTTCTGCCATGTGTTGAGTTGACTTTTTACTGAACTATCCATCATAACCCCAAGATCCTTCCTGATTAGTCACCATATTTCAGGTCTTATTGGTGTATATGTGAAAAGCTGTATCCCTGTATGCATTGCATTACGCTTACTTTGAATCTAATTCACCCACTTATTTCACTTTAAGAGGCTCTTTTGGAGCTTTATGCAGTCTTTTTGATTTGCCTGAGCAGTCTGGTCTCTTCTCCTAGCTTGCTTCTCCACCACTCACTCTGACTCCAGATCATTTACGACGAAACCTTAAGGCTGACTGGCTATGAACTGGGAAATAAGGGGCATCAGCTATCTCATCTTGCTGCACTGTTTCCTTATTCTGATGAAAACCTTCAGAATTCTGTTTTTTCTTACCTTATGTCACATTCTTTCCCACCCCCAATGTTCATTGGCTCAAGGTGATCCTAGATAGTCCATAACTATTTCAGATCTTGCTTAACAGATTTCTTAGCGCGTGTACCATCTTTGAGGTCCATGAATGACAGGAGCTTAAATAGTGTCAAAAGCCTGAACTGTTCCGGATGGATTCCCCCAAGGCCTGTCCTCTTTGGCTTTGCCCATGCATCTATAAACCTGAGTGCTCTGAGCTAGGAATTGTTGCTCAGATCTCCTTCTTGCAAGGGAGTATTTATCTCTTGGCACATGCACCAAGAAGATGGATGAGTGCCTTTCCCACTCCGGTCTCTTCTGAGCACTGTACAATTAGTAGTGCATGTTTGTTTTCTGGAGAAATTACTTCAGTTCCCCCCCCTTTTTTTCTAGCTTTAAGCTGCCATTCTTGTGAATAATAACAACAGTGTCATCTGTGCAAACACACAATCTGTCCTCCTTCCCCACTTCTGGCCTCTACTATGTGTTTTTGAAAAGCTGCATGTGGCTTTCTGAAGCAAATGAATGGGAACACATTTGTCTTTCCCCCTGGGGCATGGCACTGAGGCAAGTCATCCTGGGGTAGGGGTTAGAGTGCAAACTCATGGGATAAAACTCTGGAGTTTTGTGAAGCTGCTTCTGTGCAGAACACTACACACTCAAAGATCATCAGTTATAGGTAAGCAGCCTGTTCTGTAGAACAGGTATTTGCAACTTTGGTCTGTGAGCCCAGGATTGAGGTTAAGTTGATATTTGCATGTCTCCTGCCACTGTTCTCATACATCCTTGTTACAGACAATGGGGATAGTTTTTTAAGGGAAATGCAAAACTATTGCTCTTTGTTTTTAAACCAAGGACAGGATGATACAATATGAGTAATTACAGACGTATTACCATAAAGATCAGTTTCCTGATGCATCTTGTCAATTAATACTGGAAGAATTCTGCGTTATTCATAATTTATCCTAAGTATAAATATCTTTTGGAGATTGCCTGATATCTGCAGAGTAGTAATGTTGATTCTTTCTAGTAGTTGAGTGATTTGCAGTGTTGCGATTACAAAAGCAGTAAAGCCGGCTGCACACAGACCAGTTTCTACATGCTTGGGACTCTCCCTAGTAGGCAGAGAAATGGTTTCATAAATTAACCAAAAAAGCACAAGGGGGGGATTAATTAGCCTGCCCAAACCCTTGAGAGTTTATAGATTTCTAGAGAATATGAAGGATCTCAATCCTCCCCCTGTGATTCCTCATAGGTCCCCTGCTTGTCTTCCCTGAAATGCCAATTGAAAAGTACAAGAAGCAGTGACCCGTGATACTCATGGGGAGGGGGGGGAGCTCCACATAGAAGAGGAGGAAGCAGCTGCAGGTGAGCCTTCTCCCACCCCCGGCACCGGCGGCAAGGCCTGGGCCTGCCGAACCTTCTCCTATCCCCCCGGCCTGCCGAGCTGTTTCCTGCTCCCTTCCCCGGCGGCAGTAGCGAGGCCTGAGTGGCTCCCAGCTGCCAGGCTCACTGAGTCTTCACCGCCCCCGGCACCGGCAGCAAGGCCTGAGTGGCTCCCAGCTGCCAGGCCTGCTGAGCCATTTCCCACCCCCATGACAGCAGTGGTGGCGAGGCCTGAGTGGCTCCCAGCCACCAGGCCCACCGAGCCTTCTTCCACCCATCCCCGGCACCAGCAGTGAGGCCTGAGCAGCTCCCAGCTGCCGGGCCAGCCAAGCCTCCCCGCTAGCAGCAGTGAGGCAGTTCCCAGTGCGTTCTCTGCATATGCGCAAGAAGGCTCTTTTACTTTTGGGGGGATTTAAGTATCCCCCGTATATTTTTTTCATCCTTTCAGATTTTTCTACACACCTGGGGATTGCCCCAAGTGTGCAGGAAAATCTCTTTGCCCCTGATGTGCCTCCGATGTGCGGATTTAGATATCCACACAGAGGGGGCAACTTGGCTATTAGATATATAGATTCTGAAATGGTAGAATTGTTTGTAATATTGCATTCTGTAAAAAAAAAAAAAATTGCCCCATATGCTGTCTTCACTGCTTTCATTTGGAGTGCTTAAACTTAGGGTCAATTCTTTCTATTGATCTGTGATACAAAGGGGTGGGGGAAAAAATCTCGTAACAGCAAAATGGATGGTTGGGTTCTTATCTTTAGGGCAGTAAAACAATGCCTCTCATAGACAAGACAGGCATCTCTGCATGCTTAGGAGGCTTCCAGAAATACATTATTTAGTAAATTCAAAAAAGCATCCTTCCCCATGGCCTGATCTGGAATGGGCATTGATGCATTTGGCATGAAATGCTGAAGGCCGTGAAGCATGGGGTGGATAGCAAAACAAGAGAGGACTGGGAAGTTGGCTTACTCAAAATATCCTGTATGTGATGATTTATTCACTTGCTGGTCTCCAGCTTACTAAAACTAATATAGAACATGAATGAACATTCAAAGAGGGGAAAACTCACTGTAAAACAGTAAACAAAACTATTTCCAAAAATAAATTGAAAATCATCAGTAAACAAAAAACATAATGTGTTTCTGGATTATCTGCCTTTCCTGAGGAAATGTGCTACATTTAATGACATTATCAATCAGATGGAGACAGGGCCGTAGCCAGGATTTTTCAGTTTGTGGAGCAATTTTTTTTCTTGTGGGGCACCCATTATGCTTTGAATCCCTACTCTGCCATGGGAAATTGCTGGGGGACTTTGGGCCAGGTACACACTCTCAGCCCAAGTCTGTTGTGAGAATAAAATGTGCGCGTGCACACATGCACACACACACTCTTCAGTCAGAATAAGCAGTGCATCCTCCATTCCCAAACAGCTTGCCAGCCCACGGACTTCTGAACCAGCGAGGTCATGCAGTGCTGGGCATGGTGTGGGAATGGAGGGCTGCATGGGGCTTGCCTTGCTGGCAACGAGACGGAGCTAGAGTGGTCGCGGTGAGAGATGAAAATCATGGTGGCTGGGCATCTTGGGAGTGGAGGGTGGGGGCTAAGTTGACTGGTGAGGTCACATGGTACTGGGCACGGGGTGGGAATGCTGCAGGGCTTGCTGGCGACGAGAGAGAGAGAGAGAGAGAGAGAGAGAGAGAGGCGCGAAAAATAAAATAAAAAATGGGAAGGGGGGCTGGGCTGTATGGGAAGTTGGGGGGCCTTGGTAGTAAGCTGGGGGGGGACTGCTGGGGGTGAGCAGGGGGCTTGGCCGAAGAAAGGAAGGAAGGGGACCCCCGAGCCATGCCGCCCCCTCCTTCAGGACCGCAGCTGCCCCGCCCACCACCCCGGAGGGTGGGGGTTGTGTGTGTGTGCCTTGGGTGCTGTTCCCTGGGCCTGGGGAGGCAGTGAGGCACTGTGGGGGGGGGCTCCTTCCCGGGCTGGGGGGCGGGCCAGGAGGCTCCCCTCCTCCTCCCTCTCCCCGCCCGTTTGAACCGCGGGTGGGGTGGGGCGACTGCGCCATCGAGCCCGCCGGAGGAGTGAGGCCGGCCAATCAGCCGGCCGCTGCACCACGTGGTTCCCCTCCTCTGCCTGCCCCCACGCGCGCCTGCCTGCTTCTTTCTGCGGGCCCTCCGCCCGGTGGCCTTCCTTGCAGGGCGCGGGGCTCCGGCAGCAGGTGAGTGGGGGAGGGCGGCTCCTCCTCCTGGGGCTGGGCGGCTGTGGCAGGGGGTCAGGAGGACCCCGACGGCTCTGGGAGGGTGGCGGGTCATTAGGCCTGGAGCGGGGCGGGGGGGTGGCGGCGGTTTAAACCTCCACCCCCTTCCTGGCTTCCCTGGGGGTCCCGCAGCCGCAGAGCCACCAGGAAAGCCGGTGCTGGGAGGGAGGGGGCGGCGGCTAGACCCCCACCCCTTCCCTGGCTTTCTTGGGGCCCTGCAGCCGCGGAGCCCCCAGGAAAGCCAGCGCTCCGCCGCTGCCCCCGGTCTCCAGGCCCCACCGGGAGGTTGGCATCCCCGGTGGGCGGCGCCCCAGGCTATCCTGCCTAGGGTGCCCAGACACCTGGAGCCCACCCTGAGTATAAAGAAGCCATGTGGAAAGGTGGCCTGGAAACACAACATAGTGCTGAAGATTGGCCACAGCTCTTAGGACAGATGGGCATTCAGAAGATACATTATAACACCTCTTTTATAATTCAGGGGTTCAGACAGGAAATGTAGAAACTGCAGGGAAAACAAGCTAATCCCACATGGTGATTTTAAGAATTAAAATAAGTATCTAACCCAAGAGGAACCTCTTTGGTTTTGTTCTTCATTCTGCATCACGTTCTGCTGGGCAGCTCAACATTAATCATGAGCTGTGCTCTCAATCTAAGGAAGGAATGGAGTTAACCCTAGCAGTGCAGGTATCCAGTTTAGCTTGGGAAGTAGGGTTGCTAAATCTGGATTGGGAAAATACCTGGATATTTGGGGGGTGAGGTTTGGCGAGAGGAAGGACCTCTACAGGGTATAATTCCATAAAGTCCACTCTCCAAAGCAGCTGTTTTCTCCAGGGGGAACTGATCTCTGTAGTCTGGAAATCACTTGTAATTATGGGGGAGCTCCAGGCCCCATCTGGAGGTTGGCAGATCTATGTGCATGTCAGTTGTAATAGTGGGAGATCTCTAGGCCTCGCCTGGAGGTTGGCAACCCTGTAAAATGAGTAAAAGGAATTAAAAAATTATAAATATAAAGAGATAAATATTTCATTGTACCCGTGTCTGTTTGCTTTGAGTAGAATGCGCATAATTGCCTTTTTCCCTGAGATATTGTTCCAGTATGGAATGAACATTTCCTCTTATTTTTTCCCGAACACCTGAATAAACTCTTTTCACTTTTCACTGAGTAAAGGCTAAGGTTTTATTGCACTCAGCACATCCCTAGCTCCTGCTCAGCAAAGTTACTTTTGAGGCAAAGTAAGGGTTAACCTTTGCCTGTAATTTTTTTCCCTGTGGCTAGTTTATGCAGCCAGACTTCGGGAGGGAAAGCCAGGGCCCAATCCCCTGGGGTCTGGGGGAACAATTTCTGGGTTTCTTTTTACTCCCCCTTCATGTTCTCTGGTGATTTGGGGGCCCCAGGTTTTCACAGAGGTTGATGTATTAAAAAAGAAAAAAAATACTAGGTGTAATATAATATTCCTATTATGGCTTCTTTTCCCCAAGGTTTATCTTCTTCCATAAATGTAAATGAAACACATCAT
The DNA here is from genome assembly GCA_029375565.1 of Gekko gecko. Classification (NCBI taxonomy): domain Eukaryota; kingdom Metazoa; phylum Chordata; class Lepidosauria; order Squamata; family Gekkonidae; genus Gekko; species Gekko gecko. The sequence goes on from JAPDNY010000002.1 coordinate 37,981,383, forward strand.
AAAATCATGTAATACTGGTATTTGGTTCTGCATCAACTTCATATATTTATAAATTGGGCAGAGATGGTGGTGGCTGTTGCTTTTTAGAGGTTTTTTTTTTTGAAAGCATCAACAAATATGTAAGTAGAAATGATCTGGTGAGCATTCTGTACTTTGACCTGAAAAAAGCTTTTTGACAAATTAGCTAACTTTATCTTGGGTATAGTTTGAAGGCAGATCTTCTTATTAGAACAGGCAGCAGAGAATAAGTGCATTGTTCATTTTTCAAATGAACAACATTAAGCAGAGAGTGCCTTGGTGATCTATATTGGACTAGGGCTGCCATTCTCCAGGTGGTAGCTGGATATCTCCTGGGGTTTAAGCTGATCTCCAGGTGACAGATCAGGTCACCTGGAGAAAATGGCCACTTTGGAAGGTGAACTCTTATGGCATTAATGCCCCAATTGAAGTCCCTCCCCACCCCAGACCTTGCCCTTCTCAGGCTCCACCCCTAAAACCTCCAGGCATTTCCCAACCCGGAGCTGGCAGTCTTTTGATTCATTCATTAGTGATCTGGAGCTGCGGGGGTGGGGTGAGCAGTGAGGGAGCTTTGCTTGCAGATGACACCAGTTTATTCAGGATGGTGAAAACGTTGGCAGACTAAAAGCACCGAAAGGATTTTTCTCACAGCGGATAAATGGGCTACAAAAAATGGCAAAATGAAGGTCAAACCAGACGTCATGCAAGAGATTTATGGCTGCGATCTCCTGTAGGTTTTCGGAAATTAATTATTAGCCTCATGTGGCTGCTTTGAAGATAAAGAAGGTTTGCTGGGAGAAGGGTTTGCATCGGCCTTTCCTTTCCTACTTTAGCTGATTTAAATGCATCCCTCGTGCAAAACTGCAATTACATCTCGAAGGGGAAAAAAGACAGGTTCAGCAGTAGTGAGTCTTCCTGCTGGTAAGCTAATGCTGCTGGCAGGGGCAGGGGGGTTTAAATGGGTGAAAAGGTGCAGGAGAAATGGTTAAATCCCACCCCAGCAGCCATTCCTTGATCTTCAGAGTAGGTCTGTGGTACTCCTTAAAATGTTTGTAAAAAAAATATTGCAGGAAATGCCAGTGCTGTACTCTGTCTCTAGTTCTGCCCCATAGGATTAAGAAAAATGTAAAATGAAGCACACTGGTGCAAACCCCCCCCCTTTCAAATTCTCATGTTCAATGGCTGAGGCTATCCAACAGAGAGATCTTGGTTGTGATGATTTCCTCAATAAAAACAGAAGAGCAGTGAAAAAGGAAATTCCATGCTGGGGCTTATTAGGAAAGTGAGGGAAAGTAAAAACGAATATCATCATGCTTTTGTATACATGTATGGTAACGCCACAATTGTAATACAGGTACTGTTCTGGTTGCTCTATTTCAAAAATAGCACTGTGGAGCTAGGGAAAGGGTAAGCAAAATGATCAAAAGGCTGGGATGAAGAAAGGCTGTAAAGCATTTGAGGGTCTTCTAGTTCAGGTAATAGAGGGCATTTGGAAGATGTGTTACTTATAAAATCACGTGGTTTGATTACAGGAGCTGTACATAGATACCTTTCCCTCTCTGCCATAAGATGAGACGTTAGTATTACCTAACAAAACTGAATGGTAGGGATTCAGGAGAAACAGTCAAAGAACTGTATAAATTGCTGAGTTAAGTAGTTTACTGCTGCAGTGAGTGTCCACGTACAGAGGCAATAAACCTCTAAGTTCGGGTGCTGGGAGGCTGCAACAGGGGCAGGTCTTGACCTCTGTGCCCTGTTTGGCCTTCCAGGGCAACTGGTTTGTCGCTGTGTGAAACTGGATGCTGGACTAGATGAAACACTAATCTGATCCAGGAGGGCTGCTCTTAAGTTCCAAGGATGCAATATTCACCAGTGTCTGAGATGGCTCTGAAAGGACAAATTCATAGAGGATAGGCCTAGAATTGTCACCACAAACTTGCAGTAATGAAACAGTAACCACAAACAATCATGCTAATCGCCATCCTGTAGGTTTTCTAGAGATAACTGGACAGATAATTTTGGGCTGTATCAACAGAAGTATAGTGTCCAGATCACACGAAGTGGCAGTATCACTTTACTCTGCTCTGGTTAGACCCCACCTAGAGTATTGTGTTCAGTTTTGGGCACCACAGTTTAAGAAGGATATGGAGAAGCTGGAATGTGTCCAGAGGAGTACAATGAAAATGGTGAGGGGTCTGGAGACCAAGTCCTATGAGGAAAACTTAAAGTAGATGGGTATGTTTAGCCTGATATGATAACCATCTTCAAGTACTTGAAAGGCTGTCATATAGAGGATGGTGCAGAGCTGTTTTCTGTTGCCCCAGAAGGTCGGACCAGAACCAGTGGGTTGAAATTAAATCCCAAAAGTTTTCGGCTGAACATTAGGAAGAACTTCCTGACAGTTAGAGCGGTTCCTCCGTGTAACAGGCTTCCTCGGGAGGTGGTGGACTCTCCTTCTTTGGAGGTTTTCAAACAGAGGCTAGATGGCCATCTAACAGCAATGCTGATTGTGTGAATTTAGGCAGTTCGTGAGAGGGAGGGCAGGAAGGGTTGCCGCAGTGCTTTGCTCTTCTGGCTCTTTCTTATATGCCCAGGGAAATGCTGATTGCAACTTTGAGAGTCAGGAAGCAATTTTTCTCCAGGCCAGTTTGGCCAGGGTTCCTGGAGGTTTTTGTCATCTTCTGGGCATGGAACAGTGGTCCCTGGTGGTCTGTATGTGTGGGGTGGGAACTATTTGTGAATTTCCTGCATTGTGTAGGGGGTAGGACTTGATGGCCTTGTAGGTCCCTTCCAACTTTGTGATTCTGTGATTCTGTGTCATTGATCTGGGATGGGACACATTGGGCTCACTCCATCTTGCTGTGCCCTGTGCTTCTAATGGGGTAGCCAGAAGGTCCTGTTCTATAGCAGTCTTCAGCTGTTTGCAAGTTGTTAGAATGTGCAATCATTAGAATAGTATGAAACATTCTGGCATACATTTTAAGCCAAGTATAATATGTAAACAGTGGGCAAAAAATGCCCCACTTTTCCTTATCTAATCTGTTTGCCAATATAGTGTTCTGAATGTTATTGGGCTTGTCCTTGGATAAATGGAGTGGATTTCTTCTTAACTGTATTTAATTTGGATTTAGTTGAAGACTACTTAACCTATGATGTGAACACTTTTAGTAATGGTTTAGAAAGACTGCATGAGCACTGGGGATCCTGGGATGATGAAAGCCCTGGAACTTCCTTTGATAGGATTTGAACAGGAAGGAACAGCCTTTTGTCTGTGTGTCAGCTCCCCAGATTACTATGTTTCCAAAATCTTCCAGACTCCACCCACCAGAAATGGTATAAACCCTGGCGGAGTTTATTTCACAAGTATTAGCGACCTCTGAGATAATCCCTTGCGCTTTCAAAATGTTGACTGTAGTGCATTTGGCTTTAATAATGAAAAAGGAAGCAACATTGAATTCCAGCAGCAACTGAGAACAGATTTCACAAGTCTCTGTGCCAGTTAAAAATTTAAACAATGAATAATATAGACTTGTGTAATAGGCCCAAATATTCATTGTTATTAAATAGCACTAACTAAAAGTTCAGAAAACGTTTTGTTAGAAAAGGCTGATTAACACGGCTGGATATTAATAGATCTAATATCACCCAAACTGGAAGGGTTATATTTGGACAGAGACAGGTTTTTTTATGTGCTAAGGATGGGCAAAAATCTCTGTGCAGAATTTGAAACACATGACATCAAATAGAGGACCAAAAAAATGAAATAGGAACTTGGATCTCAGCAAACAAAGCTATGTACACCAATGAGTGTCTGAGCTAGTCCTATAAACCCATTCTAGAATCACAATTTCACAAACAAATAAAATTGTGGCTTGAAAGTATAGCTTCTTTACAAGAAATACTTCAACCATAATTTAGCCTGCATCGATGCACACATGCCGTAATCACACATCAATTTTTTCTTGTTAGGCAAGCCTACCTTCATTTTTGTAGTGTGTACGTTAATTATGTTTCCTGATGATATCTACTATTGCATGCAAACTATTTTGCCCTCAGACTTGCTGTTAGTCAAGACCCTTATTTTCTTGACTCTCTTACTTTTTCACATGTCCCTCATCCCACTCACTTTTTCCTTCTTGCCTCTCACAGAATCATTTCAGATGTAGGCATAACACATGGTGCAGTCTTTTCTTCATTGTATAGCTTCAGATTGCAGGTGGTGGAATCACACAATGTTACCCATTTTAAAAAATATATTTTTAAGCATCCTGTCTCTGCTTATGGATAGCTAGCTTGTCAGGAAGAGTGGCCTTCTCCCTGATATGCCAACTCTCCAGAGTTTGTTAGATTGGGGAAAGGGGTTGAAACACACAAACAGCATTTTACGATAAAAACAAACCATTTTGACTTTGCATGGGTGTCTCCATTTTAGTAAATCAGCCATTTAGTTGCATGCTTAGCTATAGGGTAATCTTTAATGTGTCCATGTGTGAAATATGCTCTGCCTGGCCTTGACTATTCAATGATTATTCCCCACTGGATAGTACTTTGCAAAGTTCTTTGACTGCTACCTCACTTGGCTGCTCTATGAGATAAGCCAAGTCTCCGCATTACAGATGAAAACTAATGCACAGAGCACAGTGATGAGCCTTGCAGTACCATTAGTTGCCCCAAGCAAGTACACACTTCAGGAACTTCATAAGTGCAGTATTCCTTCATATGTGATATATTTTCTCTACATGCAAATAATTGCGTGTGTATGGGGAAATATATATACATGCGCGCACGCACACGCATACTCACATCCCTTGTAATGTAATGTATAGTATTTGAATTCTTTCATGGAACCAAGATATGTAGTGGTTACTTTTGTCCTTATTGTGGTGTAAAAAAATTAAAGCATGCTTCATGCAGTACCATATATACATGTTTTCCTTAGAGGGAGAAAGCTCTGTGAAGGCAATGAAATGTTTGAAATGTTAACATTATGATTGCTAGATTCGGTGACTAAAACACATTGAATGTGAACTCTGTGCATAAACAAGATAATTTGGGGCATTAAAAATAGTTTTGCCTCAAAAATTCCTTTTGCAAGTAATACCAACTAAAGCACTGTTGCCCTTTCAGGAGCAACTGTCACAGGTTCTCGATGCCATGTTTGAAAGGAAAGTGCAACCTCAGGAACATGTAATTGACCAAGGAGACGATGGAGACAACTTTTATGTCGTTGAACGGTAAGACACCAAAGCATAGCTTTATTAATTTTATGACTTAGTTCTTTGTCTGACCACTGAATGGTCTCCTAGTAGTAGTATTCCAGTAACTGGGAGTGCTAGATGTGTGCTTTTTTAAATTAAGGAGAGATGGTCGAGAGGATATGCTGTGAATGACAGCAAACGTATTCAAGGAGCAGTACTGTGTATAATGGTTCATTAATCACTTGGAAAGAATATGCATAGGCTACACAAGGCCACATCACTACTGGGCCTGAATTTAGAGAGCATGATAAACTGTGGTTTATAAACCATGGTTTAGCAAGCCTCGGTTAGTTACAGCATCTAAATCCAGACAATCAAACAAATTGGGGCCTATTGGTTGCCATCACAATCAAGATTTAAAACTGGTGCTTGCAGTTTGCTTATTAGCCACAATGTTTACTAACTATGGTTGGTTTTGGTGTTTGAATTCATGATCTGCAACTTGTTGAGCAGCACTACAGTGCAGGGAGTATGTCCTCCTTCCTTTTGGGCAAAAAGAGGCAAGAAGAAGACAAGCTTGGGGTTTATGTACAAAGCAGAATTTGTTACTTCTGTATTGTACATCAGAGAAGCTATGTTGGAACAGGCCAGTGGCCCATCCAGTCCAACACTCTGTGTCACATAGTGGCCAAAACCTAAGTGCTATCAGGAGGTCCTCCAGGGGGCCAGAATTCCAGAAGCCTTCCCATTGTTGCCCCCCAAGCACCAAGAATATAGAACATCACTGCCCAGACATAGTGTCCCATTTGTACGTTGTGGCTAGTAGTCACTCATGGACCTCTGCTTCATATATTTATCCAGTCCTCTCTTGAAGCTGTCTGTACATGCAACTGCCACCACTTTCTACAGCAGTGAATTCCATGTGTTAATTACTCTTTGGGTGAAGGACTTCCTTTTATCTGGTCTAAGCCTACTGCTCATTTATGTCATTGAGTGCCCATGAGTTTTTATATTGTAAGAAAGGGAGAAAAGCGTTCCATCCCCTTAATAATTTTATTTGCCCTTTTCTGCACCTTTTCCAATGCTATAACCTCTTTTTTGAGATGTGGTGACCAGAACTGTACACAGTATTCCAAATGAGGCTGCACCATAAATTTATACAGGGGCATTATGCTACTGGCTGATTTGTTTTCAGTCCCCTTCCTAATAATCCCCAGCACAACATTTGCCCTTTTTGTTGCTGTCACATACTGAGTCAACATTTTCAGTGGATTATCTACCATGACTCCAAGATCTCTCTCCTGGTCAGTTTCCACCAGATCAGAACCCATCAAATGTATTTTTATAGTTAGGAGTTTTGGCTTGAGTGTGCATCAGTTTGCACTTGCCCATGCTGAACCTCATTTGCCACATTGACACCCACTCACCCAGACTCAGGGAATTCCTCTGGAGCGCCTCACAGTCCTCCCTGGTTCTCATGGCGCTGAACAACTTAGTGTCATCTGCAAACTTAGCCACTTCACTGCTTATTCCAAACGCTAAACCAGGGGTCCTCAAACTTTTTAAACAGGGGGCCAGTTCACTGTCCCTCAGACTTTTGGAGGGCCGGACTATGGAACAGTCCAGAGGTGGCGGCAGCAGCAGAGGGTGATGCCGGGAAGCGGGAGGCAGCGCGGGGTCCTTCCCTGGAGGCTCCCCCGGGCAACGCGTGATCCGCCCCCTCCCCAGCGCCTGGTTCCCGCCCTGCTGGATCCCCGCAGAGTCGCCTCCTCCCGAGCCCACCCGAGGTCCGCCCATGCGTCGGGCGGCATCGCGGGCTGCAACCCCCGGCCCTCCGGCGAAGAGGGGGAGGGGGCTTTCCGCTGAGCGGGACCGGCCCGGGACCAGACCACGGCGCCCTCCCACCAGGCTTGCTCCGCCGCAGGAAGAAGGTAGTGATCCGGGCCGGGTGGGGGGGCTCCTGGAGATTCGGGGCGGGACCGTGGCAGCGGCCACCCCCCGCCAGGCCCCGCCCTCCAGGTCTTCGCACCCGCCCGCCCACAGAAGCGAGAGCCCCGCGTGCCCCCCTGAGGGCGTGTCCCCGCGCATACCTGGCGGGCCATATAAATGTCCTTGGCGGGCTGCATGTGGCCCACGGGCCACAGTTTGAGGACCCCTGCTCTAAACCATTAATGAATAAGTTAAAAGCACTGGACCTCGTACTGAACCCTGCAGTACGCAAATACTTACCACCATCCACTGTGAAAACTGTCCATTTGTACTCTGTTTCCTGTTGATTAACTAGTTTTTAATCCACAAGAGCACTTGCCCTCTTATTCCATGACTGCTGAGTTTACTTAGGAGCCTTTGATGAGGAACTGTATCAAAAACTTTCTGGAAGTCTAGGTAAGCATCTACTGGGTCACCCTTGTTCACCACTCAAAGAACTCTAAAAGGTTAGCGAGACAAGATCTTTCCTTACAGAATCGATGTTGATTCTTCCTCGATACCTTTGTTCATCAATGTGCCTACTAATTCTGTCTTTAATAACGGATTCCACCAACTTATCCAGTATCAATGTTAGATTGACATCTTGTAATTACCTGGATTCCCTCTGGAACATTTTTAAAAGATGGGGGTTACATTACCTATCTTGCAATCATTGGGAATTGAGGCAGATTTTAGTGATAGATTGCATATTTTTGCATAAAGCAGGATGAATCAGCCTCTGGTTGATTAACAATAGGTAATGCTGAAGGGGAGCTGCTCATACAAGAGCCTTTTACTTCAAATTATAGACTAACCAGACATGATTTCACAAACCACAGTTTAAACAAACCACCATTTATCATGATTTCTGAACTCAGGCTAGGTAGTATTTTTGTTACCTACCTTCATAATTCATAGCTGAACTTGGGTATCATATAAAACACTGGTATTTTTATTTATTCATGGTTATTAGACGTGATAGAGTTGACCTGCCAAAGTGATAACTAAGACTTTTCTCCCCCACACATGACCTATTCCCTATTTTCCAAGCAGAGCTTTGTGAATGAATGCCAGACCAAGACTTTGAATGAAGCTGGTTTGTAAACATAACTTGTACAAACTGTGATTCATCCTCATCAAACCATCTCTGTGTAGGAAGAATGTAATTTATTAGTTAGGGTCATGAAATGTGTTGATCTCCTTTTTAAAAGGGTTTGAGATGGCCATGTCACTTTTGCCTCTTAAACATTTTTCATGGTGAAGGTTTTGGAGATGAACTTAATTCTTCTACAGATATGGTAAAACATGTCAATTTATGGTTTCCTGTGGAACTTGTATGCTAACATAAGCCTGAGGAATGCAGTGGATTGGTGGTTGTGGCAATGCAACCTCTGCCAGTGTTCAGTTAAATCAGAGTCACTCCAAGAATATTTCCATAGACTTTTAGAGAAGTTGTTCTATTTAAAAAAGCCACTTGAAAATGTTGAAGAGACATTGCCTTGGAATTTTGCTCATAGAAAACTTCCGGCTATGAAATAACTGGGTTTCTGTTTGAACAGTCAAATTTCTAGAAACAAGACCCTTGTTTGGAAGTACAACCAGACTACTTTACACAAAATGAGTTGCAGAATGTGTTTGTCTATGCATGGTTGTGCAATTGTGCAAATGGAAGGCACTCACAATGGTGGTCTTTTCTGTTGTCTCCATTCCTCCAACTACCCTCTGTGACCCCTGCAAAGGGGAAGGAGGGGGTCATGGGATCTGTGGACAAAAGGGCTCTGGGCACAGGTGATTGCACTAAAGAGGGTGATCAGGCAAACTTGCTCCTACCTCACTCTTCTCCAAGCAGAGGAGACAGAGCAAGCTTTGCATTAGTGTAAGAGCAAGATGGGAATAATTTTGTCTGATTCCCCCTCCTCACTGCAGTCCCCTGTACATTCCTGTGCCCCCTCCCCCAGCAGTGCTTTTTTAAGAGCCACAGCAGGCTGCTGTGGGAAAGAGAAAGTATGGGAAAATACACCACTGTGAACACCACCTTCTCCTGAAGCCATAAGCTCCATCCCTATAGAAAGTATGTACCATGTTAGGAGATGTACTTTGAAAATGCTTTTATTTGTTATTTTCTGACCTGCACACACACCAGAATGGTGCCAGCAAGCGTCTTTGCATTGGGAGAAATGTATGCTTTGTTGATGTGACTCTCTGCACTAGGAAGGTACCACACAGCCTGTACTTTCATGTAAATGAAGTCACAGATATACACCTTGCATACCTCTACCCATGAGACACTGGGAACAAGAAGCATCTCCATTAGCATCTCCATTATGGTTCTCTAGAAGGATATAAAAACAACAACCTTTCCACCATTGAGGAATCCATACCTCGCATGTAACCCACAGGATACTTGACATTTGCATGTGTTAAGACTGTTTCCTGTTCTGTCACTTGGACCAAGCCAGAGTCATCTGCACATCTAAGGTTGCCATGCCAACCTATCTTTGCACCTTGACCAAATGCTCCCTTGTAGAAAGGTGTAGACTTTCAATATTGCCCCACCTTAGTAGGAGGGTACCCCCAAATCCTATAGCCAATAGGTATAGGGATGGGATGGACCAGAGACACCCCAAGCCAGCCCCAATACTAGCTGATAAAACAGGGCGCAACCTTTGTTCTTGGCCTCCTGCCTGCCATCCCCCTACCTTACATCTACTGTAGGTAACTTACTGGGCTTCCTTGGAGTCGCGACCAAGGAGCCCTCACACATGTTGGCTGGTTCTAACTGTGTGCAGTGAAAGTAAGAATATCCTTAGTTAAGAAACAATTCTTATATTCTTCACTGGAAGGTCGATCTACAGGACCAGATAAGTATTATGAGTTTTTCCCCTGCCTAAATACTTCTAGTTTAAAACCCCAAATTGTGTTTCCATTCCTACTGTAACTAAAGGAACTTGTGTGTATGTGTGAGTGAATCTGTTTTTGTTTGCCTGTGTATTAAAAAGATATTTAGTAAAGAGAATCTTGATTTAACTTAAGAAACCTTGTCAAGTGTTCTCTTTGGGGAAATGGGTTCTTGGTGCAAAATTCGCTTTCTCTGTATACACAGGCCAGCAACTCAAATAACTTAGTCCGCCTACTGCGTAGATAAGCAGTTCGGCTAACAACCACTTTTGTTAGGAGGTATCTGAACACAAAAAGAGCAAAAGGAAAGGGCAAGTTGTTTAACTGCAGGCAGGGCTATGTTCTATCTACACCATAGATGAGAGACTTGAAAACGTATCTCTTCTTGTTTAATTGGGGGAGAGAGAAAATGAGAGAGCCATTCTTCCTTAAGTTTGTGCCTGTGAGGGCTTCTTTATTACAAGTATTTTCATTAGTTTTAATGCCCGTGTTTTCTTCCCTCTGTGATTGTAGGGGATTGTACGATATTTTTGTATCACGAGATGGCCAGTCGCGTTGTGTTGGCCGGTATGATAACCGTGGCAGCTTTGGAGAGCTGGCCTTGATGTACAACACTCCTAGAGCTGCGACAATTGTTGCTACAACAGAAGGGGCCCTTTGGGGGCTGGTAAGTTTTTTCTTTTTGCAGTGAAGTTGTTCTAATTTGTTTGTACTATACAATACTAAACATGTTTACAAGCTCTTACTGTTCCTGCTACCTCAGCAACATATGACTTTGCCAATTCCTGATTTGCCAGGGCTTGTTATATCTTTATCTTCATTTCCGAAGAGCTCCAAAAATTGATTATATTAGACTGTTGGAGGCCGTAGCCATTCTACCAAACGGCAGTCTGGTTGGAAAGGGCCTGTACCAAATTAGGGCTGATACCAAACCATGGTAGTATTCCCTAGAAACCAGCTCTTGATCCTAGAGGCTCCAGACAGCCAGTTCCTTATGACAGATTTTAGCTCTTCTGACTCTTGACTCCTTCGCCTGCCCTCTCCACGTAGGGTGGGCCAGGAGCAGGATAGGTGTTCTGATTGCTGGTTAAAGATTTATTTTATTGCGTTTCTTATTATTCAGCAAAAATTGCCCAAAAAAAAGTGCAACACCACATGCAAAAACTGTTACTTAGGGAAAGAACAGTAGCCATATTTGTAATTATTTTGCATGCCTAGTTTCTTTAATTTATTCTTTGGAGCTCAAACCTTTCCCTTGCCATGTCATGCTGCAAACTGCTTTTCAAATTGGCTTGACGGGCTGCTGCTGAGGAATCACAAGTTGAAACTCCCCTGGGCACGCAGAACAGTTTGTGCAGTTTTTTTGGGTCACAGCCAAATATTAAATGTGCTAGTTGCTCAGTTTGCTGTATAATCAGTTTCTCACATCTGCTTTGGAGAATCTGTATATGGGGATGGCAAAATGTCTGTGTAAATTCTCTTCTCCCAGAGTGGGTCTGAAAAGTGCATTGCCAAATTCCCCAAAACTAACAGTTGCCATTGCCGCCTGTCCTGGAATATGTTTACAAATGAACAACTTTCCTTCCAGCACTAATCTGTGGTATTTGTGCAGCTGCTAATTTTGGAGCACTTCATAGTTGCCTGCTGGAGTTTGCCTTGGTGAGTCTGATGTCACAGAGGCCTTTGAAGTCTCTTGGATTATATACACATTGTATTCATTGGGCTTCATGGCAACCCATATTAAATCCATCTGTACGATAATAAGAATGATTTTGATAATCAGCTGATGCTCCGTACGCCAGTATCCTTGTGCATCTTTGGTTGTGTGCTCACAGATTTGCCATCCTTTTCTTGCTCTTTATTGGGGGGAAAAAGTAAAGAATAGCAGCAATACTGAAGATAATGCCAATTTACTGATCAGAGATGGGCAAAGGAAATGGTAACATTTTGTTCCAGTTATTCTTTTTTTCAATTACAAGATCAAGTTCTTTTAGAATGAATTTTTTAAGGAAGCACTAAAATGTCGAGAAAGAAATGTAAATAGCCTCACTACTTACGTCCTTGTTGAGAGTTTTGCTTGGCTATAATTACGTTCCCACTTAATTGCCTGCCTTGCTGTCAAGTTCCCAGAGATTCCCCCCATTGTTCCCTTCTTCTTTTGTACCACCACAGCCCTGGAGGCACTTATGAATGACAGGCTCTCCTCTCCCTCCCCCACCACATGTAGGAGCCATTAAACTGTAAGCAGCATTGCAAGCCTGCACTGACAAAAATCAGAAATTGAATCCACATTTTGAGCTATACTTGTGCGGCCATTAAAATATGGACTCTTTTCACCCTACTGCACAGATGGCTACTTTTGGAAGCATCCCTTAACAATGTAAGTGCCTTGTGCTCCAGAAACCACCTTACTTTCCAAAGATGCTTTCCTTCACCCTTCTTGTCACGCTGTTTCTCTTACATAACTGGTTTTCCTTTCTCTCATCCTTTTGTTCATCTTTATTGAGCAAGGGAGGGAGTTTGTTTCAAACACTGAATGCTTTCAGAGCAACTTAACACGAGGCAGAGGTGTGCGCAGGATTTCTCCTTTGCCTGATTTTTTTTTAATGGTGACAAACATGTGCAGATCTTTGTGAATTCCATGGTGAATCCAGAGATCTGTGTCATCTCCCAGTCATGGATGCTCAGTATATCTATTTCAGTCTTATGAGCTAATTCCTCTGGGGATCAGCATGCTCTTACAATAGAAAAGCTGCCTCTTTGAATCTTGTACAGGGCATTTTAGAGGCTCTGGTCATTTTAAGTTGGTGATAAGAACTGGAGGATGGATGTGGAAAAGATAACTGGTAGAATCATCAGTTCTCTAGTAACCCCGATGCATTAAAAAATGTCTCCCTGGACCTCTACTGTCTGATTTCTGTCAGGGTGAAGATGTGGCTTTGAGTGATTTGGCTTTAGAGATATAGTTAGCCAGATTTTGAACTAAAGTCCCCGAGTCTCCTAATAGTATCCATGTCTGCTGTGACTAAACCTTAACTCTGCTGTGTGTGTTCATTTTGCTCCCTGAGGTCAAAACTGAACCATGTCCTCATCCCATTCTGTCGCTGAATCAGATACTTCCCCATCATCAGATCACATGCTGGGTATCATTTACAGCTGCGTTGTTCATAAAGTCATGTTCACACCATAGACAAAGCATCTTCCTTCTTTCTGTATGGCATCTCTTAAGAGCTACCTTTCTGCATCTACACAAAACACTCAAGTCTGCAAATACTTGCCCTGCTTTGACGTGTTTCTGGCATACTGAAAATGCAGTATTAACTCCGCCTTCTAATCTGTCCTCGTCAAGTTGCCATCCGTCAAATCCTCTCATTCCTCTTGAATTGCACATTGAAGGTGCAATCTTAAAAGTCTAATCCATATGCCCTTCTTGACGGGAGAAAGTATTTTGGCACTCTAGTAAGCTGTGTGCTGTATGCTTTCGTTCTCAGGTAGGGATTTAGCTATGCCTTTCCATTTTGATTTGAAGGAGTTCTCCAGCATCATATTTGCATGTGAAACCAAGTCGTCAGATAGAACATCTCAAAGGACAGCTTGTCTTCAGTTTCGGCTCCCTTTATTATTGACATGAGGGTTTTTTTAAAAAAAAATGCAGGAACAAAATGGCAAGGATAGGCTGAGAGCAGGCAGAGGTATTGAATTTTAAAAGAAACAAGTGACATGCAAAATGCCTGTCCTATTGAAAGCAAGTAGTTACAGAGTTAAAACCTTTTTGTGCAGCATGTTCCCATTACTATGCTGGAAAGACACTGATTTATTCATCCACAACAGACACACACACAGACAGACACACACAGAGACGTGTGTGATCCTACATGTTAAAAGGGTTTATGAATTTTGCAACATGGGGTGGTTGTTTCAGTGTTTCTACCTGCTTGCATGCATTAGTTTACAATGCATTGGAACAAAAATAACACTGCTCTGTCCTTTCTAATATCACAAATAACATGGTCCTTGGACATGTGGATTTAGAGAGTATGAAAACTTAACATAGGAATTTGGTCCTCAGAGCAATCTCTACAGTGTTTAGAGAATTTCTAACCCACAGTGTCTTATACTACCATCTAGTGGCCACATTGTCTTCCATTGGCTCCTACTCAGAGGTGAGAATAAACATGGAAGTTGCTGTGTGAGGTCTGTGCTGTCCCTGAAGATAGTACATTGGGAGTCTTCTGTTCTTCTCCATTGGATTTGCCCTACAGACCCTTATGGTTCCATTTGTGACCAGTTCTCTGCACAAATGGCCACTTAGGGCAGCATGACAACAGGCGCTAACTGGAGGAAGCTCAGCTCGACTCTCTTTGTTTCTCTTCCCTTCACCTCTGGGGACTGGTTGTATGGCCCGCTGGAAGGACTCCTCTGTGCTTATCCTCCAACTTTTTGTGTTTGTTCTCAGAACTCCATAACGACCAAGGAAAATAAAGTCCTTTCTTATGCTTGTTTCTTAAAGGATCGAGTGACGTTCAGAAGAATTATACTGAAAAACAATGCAAAGAAACGGAAGACATTTGAACTATTTATTGAATCGGTGCCCCTTCTTAAGTCACTGGAGGTAAAGTTCTTTATGGGAGGTGATTCACAAAGAATTATTCACTTTGAGGAAATTCTCTCTTTATATCATATCTATATGGAGATGTATGTATGCATTTGTGTCTGTGTGCTTGCGTGCCTGGAAGTCATGGTGACTTCTGGCAACCCCTAGTCAGGCTAGGACATTTCGGAGAGGTGGCTTGATATTTGCCTGCCTCTGCCTCCCGGTCCTGGAGGTCTCCCTTCCAGTTACTTGCCAGGGTCAGCCCTGCTTAACTTCTGAGATCTGACAAGATTGGGCTTACCTGGGCTATCCAGGTCAGGGCAGGGGGAACTCCTTATGGGTGCCCTTCAGCCCTTGTAAATGCTTATGGGTCAGTCAATCCTGCCTTAGAGGGATGGGGAGGGACCTGTGAAAGCACTGTAATTGCCTTTGTCTTACCTCCAGGGGAGCATTTGAGATGAAGCAGCCTCACTAAGTTCAAAGGACTTATAGTGAGAGAATGGCAAGCCATGTCTGGAATCTGCAAAGGCTGACCTGTGCCTTAGCTGGATGGTTGGTCTGATCCAGCTTGATAATATGGGGTATCACTGAGCCACCTTGCTTTCATTATAGGCTTCATGTTCAGTTCTCCCCGTCCTGCTTGTGGCTTGAGAGCCACTAGTCCAGTGAGGTAGAATAAAGAAACAAGGGTTGCCTATGAAGACTGGTATGAGATGGAAGAGAGAGCAGTGGCTGCTTTTCGTTGCTTCCCAAGACAAATGGTAGCAGGGACGGCGCATTTGTGGCTGTGCTCAGCTTCATGATTTGGCAGAGGTGGGAAGGAGAGGGCCTGATTCTCCACTGTCATTTCCTTTGGGACCCCCCAGGTCCAAGAGGGGCATTATCTCAGATAGAAGGGGATGGGGAGAAGTGTGGAGTTGTCTGGAGCAGTGAATGGGCAAGCAGGTCCTCAGTAATACATTGCAAGGCTATTTTAAGCCAAGTTATAGTTTCTTGGAAAGCTCCCATGAGGCAAAAGAATTAGACCGAAAGTGCTGCTTGTAAATCTGCACGTGTTTATTTAAATTATTTTTACCCCTCCATATAAAGAGGAGGCTTGCAGCCACAAATGACTATAAATATCAACTAGTAAGCAATAAAAAGATAAGTGCAGCAGCAAAACCCAAACGACAACCTTTTATTGAGTTAGCTGGGATGTGCCAGAAAGAGGCTTGGGCTTGGCAGAATTCATTTTTTTTCTTTCTCTTGCAGCCTTCAGAGCGAATGAAGATTGTGGATGTAATAGGGGAGAAGAGTTATCAAGATGGGGAGCGTATTATTTCTCAGGTATATAAACACAGTGCCCAACTCCCTGGTACAATAGGTGACTTTGCTTGCCTTTGTTTGCTACATTTGGAACATCAGTTGCTTCCCCTCGTTTCAGCTCTTAAGACATGCATGCATACATCTTTTTATTTTATTCACATGTCATCAGTCTATTTTGTTTTTATATTTTAAAAAACTTTCTGGATACCCTATAAATCCCTCAGTTTTTGCCAGATGGCAGGAAGGTAATGATCCTGAGATAGAGCTTGCTAGTGCTCTGAAAACAGAATGAACAAAGATTGTCCAACTCCTTACATACCGAAGGGATTAAGTGTCTGACTTGGCTTTATAAGGCAGCGGTATGATCTTGGTTTAAAACTGGAAATATATTACTGTGCTTAGCCAGCATTCCAGAATATGTATCAAGTGCACTCTTTTTCTGTAACAAAATTTATTAAGATGAACTGGCTGGCTGATTAAATCAAAATTCAGCACCTCACTACCTCCTTTGGGGAATGATGGTAGAAGCAGCAGCTGGCAGAATGCTCCCTTCTGTACAACTTCTAAGGCCATAAGAGACAACTGGAAGGGGGGGGATCATGTGTTTTCCTGAGGATGTTTTTTCATTTTTTCCAATGAAAGATTGGGAAACTGGAGAGTATAGGGGGAAGGGAGTCCCTAAGATACATACTTTTTCTTTGAAATAAGTGAAATGCTTTTGCAGATGAGGTTTTGCAAACTCATCCAGAATATATATATTGCATGAAAAGTCTGAGGACATTATCATTTTTCAAGTGCACGTTTTGGGGAATACTGAAAAGTACTATGAAATAACAACAACAACAAAGCCTTTATTGGCATATATCAAATTATCCATACACACTGTAAGCAAATATAGAGGTAGGAAGGATAATTTAAATACAAGCAGTTAAACAATTTTTAATTGGTCCTTGATTACCAAACTTAAAAATAGGGCTACTTTTTCAGTTATTTCAGGTAACAGGTCATTAAGAAGATGGTACACCATCAAGGCATCTGAATGGCCTGACAAACTGGATAAAATTGAGTCTAAAAGATTAAAACATATATCAGCATACTGAGCACAATAAAGAAGGATATGGGGAACCGAATCAACTGATTCTAAATTACAATCACAGAGTCTTGGAGAGTATGTGATCTTATTATATCTGCCATAAGTGACTGCAGATGGAATAGCATTGCACCTAGCAAGCGCTCTGCACATTTGTGGAGCATAGGGGGCAGATAAATAGGGTGCCAGTCTGCCGGTAATTAAGGGAATTTCAAAATTCAGAGGGGAACAAGATTTTTCTGCAAAGCTGGCTAACTTTTGCAGTTCAATATCTAAGATTCTGCATTTGATTGACTGGTATGCATTTGGAAATGGAAACATAAATAATGTATCGACTATGAAACATAATTTTCATACTGGAATGAGTGAAATACTTTTTAAAAAGTGTGAGTGTGTGTGCACACGCACCTTGAAGTCATGGCAACCCCTGGTGACTGACCCCTACTGGGGGTCTGGAGGATATTCAGAGAGGTGGCTGAATAAAGCCTGCCCCTGCCCTCCCGCCTCTAGTATTCCAAGGAGGTTTCCCATCCAAGTACTTGCTGGCCCTGCTTAGCTTCTGAAATCTGGCAAGATTGGGCTTGCCTGGGCTATCCAAGTCAGGGTGAGTGAAATACTTTTAAAGACCTCGTTTAACTCAAATTATATAGCATTTCTATTTGTCATTTGGGAAGCTCTGAAACAACTTTGCGGGGGGCACAATGCTGTTTTCTATATAATTGGGGGGGGGACTCTGAGGACTTTCCCGTTTTTCCCATTGGAAGAATTTTAAACTGAAATGTGCTAAGATAGTGCAGGGCACAGCTGTTTGCAGCTTTGTTTTGCTGTGACATTGGGTGTATTCACAATTTTGCTTGTACAAAGTAAGGCATTTATATGTTCTACAAATGAATCTTTGTATGCTAAGTTATAAACTATGTATTTTATGTGAAAACATTATTTAATCATTTTAAACACTCTTGTTCATATGCAGATTTCAATCTGTACATCTGATACTTTGTTTTACTTCAAGGCTCCAAAGTGTCTAAAATGCTTTCTGTGCATTTTGGCAAGTTATTAGAGCCACAGAAAAAGTGTGTGTCTCCCCCTCCCCGCCATTATCAACCCCCCACACCCAATTTTTTCATGGTTCTAATAGCTTTCAAGACTGTGTGAAAAGCTTTTTAGACGCTTGAGGGCCTTGAAGGTAAAGCAAAAGCATCAGATGAAATTTATGGAAGGAAACGACCATTGGACTTACCGTGAGGGGTCCTTCTCCTCTGAGGTCAGGAGGACATCTCCAATGGGTTATTCCCACCGTGCCTGTAGGGAGGCAGGAAATAGTTTTTCCCCTTCCTGTTGGCGCCTCCGGAATAGCCCATCTCCAGTTCTGGGACTCCGAAAGCAGTGCTTGCAGCCTAAATGAAGTGGCCTTGCCCTAGAAAAACGTAACTGCAAACAGTAATACCAACTGATTAAACAAGAAAAACTCTGCAACTATGAACAAAGGCAGAGTATAAACAGAAATACAAGAGAAGAAATCAGCACAGAATAAGTAGAAGAGGAAGATGAAAATGGGAGGGCCGAGATGTCCTCCTGACCTCAGAGGAGAAGGACCCCTCACGGTAAGTCCAATGGTCGTTCTCCCTCTGAGGTGGAGGACATCTCCAATGGGACCTCCCCGAGCAGTGTCCCTCATACGGGTGGGTCGTCATCTTCCTCCATGTTAACGACGTGCTGAAGAATTCTTCTCCCAAAGGCCGCGTCTGCAGATGCAAACGTGTTGATATGGTAGTGCCTTATGAAGGTGGAAATGGATGACCACGTAGCCGCCTTACAGACCTCTTCTACAGAAGCTCTATTGGTAAGGCGGCGTTGGTTGCTGCGCTCCGCAGAGAATGAGCTGTGATGCCACTGGGTACTTCCTGACCCGAGGCCCGGTAAGCCTCTGTGATACAGGCCTTCAGAACCGAACTGATTGCCGATCTAGACATCTTCTCCCCTGACCTAGGTGGAGATATATTGACAAATAAGGACTCAGGCTTCCTGCAAACCTCTGTCCTGGCTATGTAAACCTTGAGGGCCCGTTTTACATCCAAGGTGTGCCAAATCCGTTCCTTGGGATGCTTGGGAGCAGGACAGAACGTGGGTACGCAGATCTCTTGAGAGTAGTGGAATCTAGAGCCTACCTTTGGCCGGAAGGTAGAATCTGTGCAAATCACGACCTTGTCTTTATGAAAGACGCAGAGTGACGATGTCACTGACAATGCCCCGAGTTCTGACACTCTTCCCGCAGACGTGATAGCGACCAGAAATAGCTTCTTCATCCTCAGCCATTTCAACCCCATCTCCCTGAGAGGCTCGAACGGTGAACTGGTAAGAGCATTGAGTACCGTATTCGGCCTCCAGGTTGGAAGGCGATGGACCTGAGGCGGAGATTTTGTCAACGCTCCCTGTAGAAAGGGTTGAATGTGAGGATGTTTGGAAATCTTGTATCCTCCCAGGGAAGGGAAAACAGAGGACAGAGCCGCTAACTGCCTCCGAAGAGTAGCAGACTTCATTCCCGAATCAGACCATCCTGCAGGAAATCCAGAAGCGAAGCAATCAAAGGGAACAGTGGCTGCACCGACTTGCGTCTACACCATCGCACCAACGCCTTACATGTGGTGTTATATATATACAGACCGTGGACTGTCGTCTGGATGTCAAAATGGTGTCTAGACCTGGAAAGAATAACCTAATTTCGATAGGTTGCTCCGCTCAATCTCCACGCGGTCAAACACAGCCAGGCCAGATCTGGGTGCCATACCGGACCCTGTAACAGCATGTCGGGAGGTATTGAAAGAACTAGAGGTGGAAGTATAGGCAGCTCCTGTATTGCCGAGAACCATGGGTGACGAGCCCAGTTCAGGGCCACTAGGATGACCTTTGCTCTGAGTTCCCAAATTCTGCGGGTGGTTCTGGAAACCAGGGCGAATGGCGGAAACGCATATAGGAGACCCTGGAGCCAGGGTGTCGTGAGCGCATCTGTCGCCTCAGCCTCTGGATGGAAGAATCTGGAGAAGTATCTCGGAAGCGTGAGGTTCATAGAGGAGGCGAACAGATCCACCATGGGACGTCCGACTTGAGCCACTATCATGTTGAAGATACGTGGATGGAGAGCCCATTCTCCCTCCTGTATCACCACTCGGCTGAGTCAATCGACTTGCACATTTTCGGACCCTTTTATATGTTCTGCTCTCAATGAGGTGACGTGTCTTTCCGCCCAAAAGAGGATCTTCCTCGCCTCCCTGTGGAGTTGAGATGACCGAGACCTGTCTTGCTTGTTGAAGTATGCCTTGGCTGATATGTTGTCCGTCCTGATCAACACTTGTTGACCACACAATTGAGGGGCAAAAGGAATCCGAGACAAGCGGATTGCTCTGAGTTCCAAGAGGTTAATTGGTAGATTCTTCTCCGCAGACCGCCATGTCCCCTGGACTGGAGTGTAGTTCAAGGTTGCTCCCAGTCCAAGAGACTGGCCTCGGTGAACAGCTCCCTGGTGTGGCTGACATAGTAGCTCTTGCCTGCCGACAAATTGTCCATGTTTGTCCACCACCCTAGGCTCTTCCTTGACTTCAATCGGTACCTGTAGGTAGAGGACCTTCTCCTCCATGAAGGAGAGTAGATGGGAACGTAGAAACATCTGCAATGGTCTGGGGTGCAGGCGGACCCATTGTATCATGTCGATGCTGGCAATCATCAGACCCATAAGTCTGGCTAGGTCCATGAGGAGTGTGGATCTGCAGCTGTAAATCCTCGTGGCAGCTACTTTGAGCTTCTGAGCCTTGGCCAGCGGGAGAAAGAAAGCATTTCGAGTGGTGTCGATTACTGTTCCCAAATGTACGATACGCTGCGTCGGTAGCAGTGAACTCTTTTCGAGGTTGAACAGGAATCCATGTTTCTGTAAACATTGTAGTGTTCGCTCCGTGTTGCTGACGGAGTCTGTCCGCGTACTGGCCCTGATTCAGAGGTCGTCCAGCTATGGCAGAACCTGGATGCCCTGAGCTCTGATGAACCTTGGGATAGATGCTCAGCTTGGAGAAGAGGCGTGGTGCCGTGAATAGACCAAAGAGAGGTGCTCTGTACAGGGAGTGTTGGTCGTAAATGCAAAAGCGAAGAATCGCTTGTGTGCTGGGTGAATAGGCACATGGAGGTATGCTTCCGTCAATCTATGGAAGTGAGGTACTCGTTGGGAGATAGAGAGTCCGCTACAGCCTCCAGAGTTTCCATGCGAAAACGTCGCAGTTTTAAGATTCTGATCGCTGATTTGCTGGCTGGTGACTTGAGGAACCGCCCTGAAGGCTGGTGCAGAAACTCTATCGGATAGCCCTGTGACATCACTTCTACTGCCCAGGCATCTGCCTGTGTGCCTGTCCAAGCTTCCGTAAAATGTAAAAGGCGGGCACCCACCAGAAGGGGGGGATAGTCATGCCTGTTTGGGTTTGGCACCTCTGTCTCCCCGAACACCTCTGTTGAAAGGCCTGTGGAATCTGGGTGTGAAGGAACCACGTTTGCCAAACTGCTTGGATGCTTCCCACGAGGCCTTTTGGTGTCTTGTCAAAATCTAGGGAGAGAGTGCTGGGTACGAAGGGACTGCGGGTTTCGCCAATCGAAACGGCGCAGGGATCTGGGCATGGCTTTTTACTTATCCCTGGTTTCCACCAGGATGTTGTCCAGGGCCCCTCCAAAGAGCCGATCTCCTAGGAAGGGATAAGCTGTTACAATAGCTTGGAGAGAGAGTCCGCGTGTCAGGCGCGTAGCCGTCTGGCCACCGCCGTGGATGCCATGGCCCTGGAAGCAAAGGAGATAATGTCCAGAGTGGCGACCGCTGAAAAGGAATTAGACTTAAGGACACGAGAATTTCCCTCCAGCACAGCCCGATTGTTCTCTGGAACAATCTGCATCAACTTACGTAACCACACGACTGCCGCTCTGGAGGCGATGGATGTTGTAGATGCCGCTCTTACCATCATGGCAATTGCCTCATGGATCCTTCTGAGCGTTGCCTCCACCTTCTTATCGGTTTGGTCTTTGATGGTACCCCGACCATCCTCAGATACTAGACCCGTCGACTGGATGGCATCCACTGGAGCGTCCACAGGAGAAACCTGTAATAACTCATTAGCATAATTAGGCAGAGCATATAACTTTTTTGCAAAAGCGGGAAAACTGCTTATTGACCATGGGCTTTTCCCACTCTGCTCTGAGCTGACGCTCAAATACTCAGGAAAGGAAAAACCTTTCTCAGTAAATTCCTGAGGAGGGAAGACTTACCGGTTGCCCCCGGATTTGGATATAATTTTGCTTTTGACCGCCTTCAGATATTCTGAAGGTGGTAGAACATATAACTCTAAGGCCTATATATAAAGGTAAAGGTTCCCTTGGTCAAAGGCCAGTCGAATCCGACTCTAGGGTTGCGGTGCTCATCTCCGTTTCAAAGCCGAAGAGCCAGCGCTGTCCAAAGACGTTTCCGTGGTCATGTGGCCGGCATGACTGAACACCAAGGTGCACGGATATAGCCTTAGCTAAAAGGAGCTGATGATCCTTGGGTTTGAAAAAATGACTGGATTGCTCCGGGAGTTTTTAATTCTTCCTCCTCCTTATCAGAAAATTTTGCCCTCTTCCCTTTCAATGGAAGAGGTACTGGATTCTATTTCTTCCCTCCACTGCTCCTCCAAAGGTCTCCTAGGAGGAGGGGGGGGGAACCCTCTTAGCTGCCCTAGTTGGCCACCCAGGGGAGGATGGAATCAAGGGTTTTGAGAGGGATTACCCTGTGGTAGGGAAACCTCAGGTCTAGGAGGGAGCTGTGCCATTTCCAGTGGAATGGTCTTTTTTAATAATGGCCATAATTCTGAAGAGTGAATCGAAACTCCGTGATCAAGGAGCTTACCCCGTTTGGAGCCGGTCTCAGGATCCTGCTCCTCTTCTGAAGGGGTGGGGGAAACGTAAGGCTGTCCTCCTTCGGTCCCCGAGGCTCCAGAAATGGCCGTAAGAGAGGTCACAAAGCTCGAAGCCGGACCCTCAAAATGGCCGCTGCCGCCCGATCGCGAGAGCGCGGGAAAATGGCGGGGCCTGCTGTTACGGCTGTCGGCGTCGTTTGGGCACATGGGGTGCTGCCGCCGAGCCAGCCGTGTTCATCGGGGTACCGCGATCATGCCACGAAGGCAGATCGGCCCCGGAGTCGTCTCGCGTCACCGCAGCCGCGGTGCACGCGTCTCCCTCGTCGCCCGGAGGAAAAAACCTCGGGAAGGTCTTTTGCCGCCATGGCAGCCGGCGGCGTTCTTCTCTTCGGGTCCTGAGACCCCTTTGAAAACTTCGCTCCAAGGAAGGAGCTGAATGAGAAAAGAGAAGAAATAGAGAGAGAGAGAAAAGAAAAAGGGGCAAGGCAACAGGCTGGATAAAACAGGATACAAAAAAGCGGGAAACAGCTAAGCCTAAGAGATTTGCTGCTTCTCCCTACTGAGGCAGGAACAGAACTGGAGATGGGCTATTCCGGAGGCGCCAACAGGAAGGGGAAAAAACTATTTCCTGCCTCCCTACAGGCACGGTGGGAATAACCCATTGGAGATGTCCTCCACCTCAGAGGGAGAACAAGGCATTATAAATATTGCAGTGATAAAAACTCTAAATCACTGACCATTCCTTTCCTCTCCTCCGGCCCATAATAATGTCTCTTGTCCGATTTATTTATTTTTTTATAATACTCAACTTTTTAAAGAGTGAAAATATTTTGTTACTAGCAGCATGTAGTATGTGGAAATCAAACATGTGGTGAGGTTTACAAATCATCCGGGAAACACTCTGTGAAGCTTGCTGGTATTTTAACATAATGATACTGTCTCAAGAAAACTTATTAGTGAATATGTTAATTCTCTTCAGTGGGACTAACCTCTTTTGTCTGAGAAATGAAAGCCTCTTGTGTGTTTGGCATATAACTCTCCTTGTGCTAGAAGCCTGCTAGCCAAAAGCAAAATAATTCAGCATTATTTCTAGACGTGGTCTCCTAAGCATCAGTTGCTGAACAAGTCATAGCTTCTTTCCAAATCTATGTCATGCTTTGTAGGTTTTTATATATTTATACATACAGGCTGAATTCAGATAGCTCTAACAAACTGGTTTATTTTATGTCAGTGAACTCAATTTATTCTCTGGCTTGTGCATTCCTACTACTCAGTGGAACAGACTTCCTTGGGAGGTGGTGGGCTCTCCTTCTATGGAGGTTTTCAAACAGAGGCTCGATGGCCATCTGACAGCAATGTCGATTCTGTGAACTTAGGCAGATCACAAGAAGGGAGGGCAAAGATTGCATCAGTGCTTAGTTCTTGTGGACCTTTCTTACATGCCCATAGAAATGCTGATTGCCACTTTGGGGGTCAGGAAGCAATTGTTCTCCAGGCCAGTTGGGCCAAGGATCCTGGAGGGTGGGGGTTGTTTTTGCCCTCTTCTGGGCATAGAGCAGGGGTCACTGGGGGTGGGGGAAAGGCAGGGGTCCTTTTTGGGGGGAGCGCACCGGAGGGCAGCTCCAGGAGCTCAGGAGCCAAGCCCCGCCCCCAGCCGGCGTCCCGGGGAGTCTTTCAGGCATCCGAATGTCAATTTCAGCTCCATTATATCCTATGGGCCATTGAAGTCAATGGTGAAAACATAGGGTATATTCTGGGGCTGGAGGGGAGGGGGTTTGAGGGAGAGGCTCCAAAATCACAGGGTAGCTGATGGAGCCTCTTCCCAAGATGCCCACTAAGTTTCAAGAACATTGGATCAGGGGGTCCAATTCTATGGGCCCCCAAACAGGTTGCCCCCTTTCCCTCCATTGTTCTCTATGGTGGGAACAAAGTAACTTTTTCCCACCATAGAGAACAATGGAGGGAATGGGGGCAACCTGTTTGGGGGCCCATAGAATTGGACCTCCTGGTCCAATGTTCTTGAAACTTGGTGGGTATCTTGGGGAGAGGCTCCATCAGCTACCCTGTGAGTTTGGAGCCTCTCCTCAAACCCTCCCTCCAGCCCCCAGAATATACCCTATCTTTTCACCATTGACTTCAATGGCCCATAGGATATAATGGGGCCGAATAGCCGCCAAATTTCTTTCATTCCCTCCTTTCCTTCTCTCCTTTTCCTCTTTCCTTCCTTCTTCTCTTCTCTCTTTCCTTCCTTCTTTCTCTCTTTCTTTCTTTCTCTCTCTCTTTCTTTCTTTCTTTCTTTCTTTCTTTCTTTCTTTCTTTCTTTCTTTCTTTCTTTCTTTCTTTCTTTCTTTCTTTCTTTCTTTCTTTCTTTCTTTCTTTCTTTCTTTCTTTCCCACCTTCTTCTCTTCTCTTTTTTCCTCTTTTCCTTGTTTCCCTCGTTCTTCCCTCTTTTTCTTTCCCTCCTTTCCTTCTCTTTCTTTCCCTCTTTCCTTCCTTCTTTTCTTCTCTCTACTCTCTCTCTTTCCTTCCCTCTTTCCTCCTTCTGTGGCCCAACTCTAGTGAGAAGGGGTTTAAACTTTAAACCCCTTCTTTCTTAGCTCCCCCATCCAGGCCAGCTGGGGAAGGGAAGAGGGGGCTTTAGAAGATGCCTCCCCCCCTTTTGCTTCCCCTTCTGACATCACTTCTGGTGATGTCAGGGGGTATGGCATATGCTAATAGCCTAATAGCTTATCAGCATACCATATGCAAATGAGCTCCTGCAGCTCTTTTTCTACGAAAAGACCCCTGGGGGAAGGTATTTGTGAATTTCCTGCATTATGCAGGGGGTTGGACTAGATGACCCTGGAGGTCCCTTCCAACTCTTATGATTCTGTGATTCTGCTTTTGCCTCATGTGCTGCAAGGAAGTCTTTCTTCTAAGCATAGTTTGTTGTGACAAGCAAATTTGGGTGCCATAATAAACTACACTTGGTCTTGTCCAGGAACTAAACTCTCAGGGCTGACAGACAATGCAGCCAGAGCAGTGGGAGGGCTGTGGGCAGATATTGGGGGGGGGGGGCGCTGCAATGCCAGTCATAGCATCATGTCACTTCTGGTTTTAAAAAAGGGGAAGTGATTCAGGTAGCTCTGAGAATCACTGGAGACTCTATGGTAAAACCTTAGAGTTTCAGGTGATTCCGAGAGCTACACCATGCCACTTAAGGTTTTTTAAAATGGAAATGACATGACGTTGCAGCTGGTGTTGTGGGGTGGGGATTATTTTTCTCCTGCTGCTCTGAGTGATGGTGGGCAACAGGACTAGGGGGCTGGGGAAACCCTCACATCAACTGAGGGGTTGGTAGCTCTATAAACCATAGCATTAAAAAACCATAATCCTGGTTTTAAAAGATTGCTTGAAGCAAGGGCAGCTGAGTTTAGATAACACAGAGGAGGGTTCAGCTCCCTCACCAGTGTACACCTGTGGTTATCAAAAGTTGACACCCACATTTAGATGCAGCTACCCTCATCTCCAGTAGCTTAGTCCTCAGAATGACTCCAAGATGTACCTTGGTTTAGTGTAGGGCTTGTTACCAGATGCACACAAATGGAATTAGGGCATTTGTTGTGTACTGCTTTAGGCAGCTTATAGTTATGCTAGATTTGAAGCAGTATATTTAAAATACAGCAAAAACATACAATAAAACCCCTAATGGTACGACTCTACTGCAGAATTCCTTGTTGCAATAATAGTTAAAATGTATTTATTTAGGAATTTATATCCCACTTTTCTTCCACCTGGGGACTTGAAGTGGCTTACAGAATTACCCAGAAGAAGTAATAGTTTAAACAAAGCGCAAAGACAGAAAGAAAAGCATATAACCACCACAAGTCCAGTACACTGGATTGGCTTACTCAGGGCCAGAGGCTGAGAGCCATGGGCTAAGAGCCCTTTCATTCTTGCACTTCGGCTTGTGTCTCTAGCCATGAATATTTACAATGGAGGTGCAGCAGAAGTTTAGCCAGATTTCATAAAGAAGGCACAAAGATGTTCCCAACCTCCCTTCCCTGCCTCTGAGAAATGTATAAAGGCCCTACATAAGAACATAAGAACATAAGAACATAAGAGAAGCCAATGTTGAATCAGGCCAATGGCCCATCTAGTCCAACACTCTGTCACACAGCGGCCAAAATATACCAGGTGCCATCAGGAGGTCCAGCAGTGGGGCCAGGGCACCAGAAGCCCTCCCACTGCTGCCCCCTCCAGCACCAAGAATAGAGTGCATCACCTGCCCCAGACTGAGAGTTCTCATTCTATACCCTGTGGCTAATAGCCACTGGTGGACTTCTGCTCCATATGTTTATCTAATTTCCTCTTGAAACTGTCCATGCTTGCAGCTGCCACGACCTCCTGTGGCAGTGAATTCCATATGTTAATCACTCTTTGGGTGAAGAAGTATTTCCTTTTATCTGTTCTAACCCGACTGCTCAGCAATTTCATAGAGTGCCCACGAGTTCTTGTATTGTGAGAAAGGGAGAAAAGTACTTCTTTCTCAACCTGCTCAATCCCATTCATAATCTTATAAACCTCGATCATGTCACCCCTCAGCCGTCGTTTCTCCAAGCTAAAGAGCCCCAAGCATTTTAACCTTTCTTCATAGGGAAGGTGTTCCAACCCTTTTATCATTCTAGTTGCCCTTCTCTGCACTTTTTCCAGTGCTATAATATCCTTTTTGAGATGTGGTGACCAGAACTGTACACAGTATTCCAAATGAGGTCGCACCAATGATTTATACAGGGGCATGATGATACTGGCTGATTTGTTATCAATTCCCTTCCTAATAATCCCCAGCATAGCGTTGGCCTTCTTTATTGCAGCTACACATTGTGTAGACATTTTCAGCGAGTTATCCACTACGACTCCAAGATCTCTCTCTTGGTCAGTCTCTGCCTGTTCCTTACTTTTAGTAGTTGTTACCTAAAGTAGATTTGATCTAAAAATGAAAAATGAAAGATGAAAATGATAGCAAAATGGGGAGGGGGATGGGAACCGAGGGAGGCATGGTGTATTAAATTTGGAAGGAATTGCTGATTGGGGAGTAAACTGGAACTTCATGATAGCCAAGATAGGTTTCAGTTATATTTGACTATTCTGAATCCAGAGTCTAAACTAGAACATCAGTGGAAACTAATGAATTGCATGAGGCTGTACAGCCTGTAAAGCTTGAAAGGTACTGCCTTAAGGCTGGTATTCACTCTGCATCTTTATATTATGGTATAAATAGCGGTGGAAAGTGCTGTCAAGTTGCAGCCAAATTATGGTGACCCCATAGGATTTTCAAGAAAAGAGATGAA